>OZ038372.1:35701490-37057851 GCA_964036015.1 Leptarthrus brevirostris | reverse complement strand
GGAATTGTTTCCTCTTGCCATCTACAAACTCATCCCTAGAATTTCTCTTAGTATTCAGTGACACACGTTTGGTATTATCTCCTCAGGAAGCGCCTGCAAATTACTCTATTTTATGTATAATAAAACTATCCAGGTTGACTCCTTCAAAGAATTCAACCAATCATCAAATTCTTCTGTCCACCTTGTACAATATAAATATACTGGAATCACATTATGTTTATCTTTCGTTGATACTCATTTGCATATCATTACGTCCGTTAATGCTACTAAATAAACAAAACTTGCTAAGCTCTTTTTTAATGCATGATTGCTCTACCAAACTGTGATACCTTTATATTGCTGGTACCCATTTCAAATTATCCTTTGAGGCTGTAATTAATAAAACACAAAATTGGCGCCACATGATCTATCGACTTTGCAGGACAGAACACGAAACCTGTAAATTAAATTTGCTAGGAAGCGTCACGAAGGAAAAAAAGGAAAACCTGCTGTGAGTCGGTTATGAACCTCTTTGCCTGTCTTAATCCTGGAGTGTTTTTCCAGTGTGAGCGCTTGCGTTCGTCTCCCCATGACCTGATGCACATTGCTTGTCGGCTTTTCAAGTAGCCGCAGAATGGCTCGGGTCCAATAAACTGAGAGTCCGCACCTTTTTTCGTCAGGTGATCCGCCTTCTCATTGCCTTCAATGCCCTCATGCCCTGGTACCCATGCCAGCGTAAAGCTGTTGCTCTGAGCCAGTTCTTTATGAGCAGTTAGTCAATCCCAGACGATTTTGGACTCAATGGTGTTTTACCCCAGAGCCTTGAGTGCCGCCTGACTGTCAGACATGATATATAATTTAGCATGGCGTATACTTCTATTAGTAATTTCACGTGCGCAGAGTTCGATGGCATGTATCTGTGCTTGAAAGATGGTTGGTGCAGAACCGAGCGGTTTGTGCAGCCTTATTCTTGGTTCGTAGACCCCGATGCCCGTTCTGTCTTCCATCTTGGATCCATCCGTGTACCAAAGCAGAGATCCCTTCTCAAAGATGTGCTATTGCTGAGCCAGTAATATCTGCTCTCAAGGATCAGCTTGAATGGTATGTCAAAGTTGTGCCTTTTCGGCATGGCATCTGAGATTGAGTTGATCACCGGATCATCCATGAATTCTTCGAGAATTTGCTTGTGGTGATCTCAAAGATGTGCTATTGTTGAGCCAGTAATATCTGCTCTCAAGGATCAGCTTGAATGGTATGTCAAAGGTGTGCCTTTTCGGCATGGCATCTGAGATTGAGTTGATCACCGGATCATCCATGAATTCTTCGAGAATTTTCTTGTGACCTTCTGAGAGGAAATTGGTGCAATCAGCGGCCTTCTGCTTTAGGTGTAGGTGTAATGGAGGTAGGTCTAATAGAGCCTCCATAGCTGCCGTGGGCTGACCTCTGCAGTTTTTGCAGTTTGGACTGCGCTGTCTTTTGTTCACTTTTTGGCCACCACACGAGCTGCGTAGGTGACCACGGGTCTTATAATTGTTTCATATGCCCAAAGGGCCATTAAAGGCCGTAGACCCCATGTTTTGCCAAAGAGTCTTCGACAGGACCATAGGGCAGTCATAGCCTTGCCATATTGAGATGAGGATTCCATGTGAGTCTTTGATCTAGAATCCCTCCTAGATATTTGACCTCATTTGTGAATTATATCCGTGTTCCTTCTAGAGTAGGAGCCTCTAACCTTAGCTTCCTTTTTCTTGTGAATGGTATAATGGTTATTTTACCTGGGTTAACTTTGAGCTGTTCCCTAGTACACCAAGATTGTACCATATTGAGAGCATTTTGCAGTCTTACTGATAACGTTCTGTCCTGCTTGCTCATGATGGTAATAATCAGGTCATATGTGTAGCCCTGGCATTCATAGCCAGCATCAGTCAGTTTAACCAGAAGATCATTGACAATTAGTGACCACAGCAGTGGGGAAAGAACTCCCCCCTGAGGATAACCTCTGGGGGCCCTTACTGTTACCGATTTATCGCCCAGTCTCGCCGTGATGTTCCGGTTACTCAGCATTGCCCCAATCCATCGGATCGTCGGCAGATCAATACCTCTTCAATATGTTACTAGAAATCTTGAAATCCTATTACTTAATGTTCTTTTCAATTAACATTATTATAATTATCTTTTCGCAAAATAACATATTCACTTCTGAGCCTCCAAATAATGTACATACATACATATTTTTAGGATTTATATTAAATGAATGAATGAATTAAATGAAGTTACTTACATTAGTATGAAATAAAATTACCTACCTAAGTATTCTTAATTATCTTAATAATCTTAATACTACTTTGATTCGAAATGACAAATTTTGTGCTGCAAAAATAAAAATAAAAAAGGAACCCTAATTTACAATTCACCTATAACATCTTCATGAATTTCGAGAATTTATTCTTAACCTAATGCGACGAATCCGATGGTTATAAGTAAAAATAATAGTTTTAAAATATACGGGATATCTGAAATTGTAGGGTGGAATATATAATCCGGCAGTAAAGAGGATTTGAGCTATTGTAGTAAATGTTGTGGGAATGGCCGATAAATTGGTAATCCTACGGCAAGTAAGAAGTTGCTGTGCATTGGAATGCCATGAGTAGTGTCCATTGGTGGGAAGGTGTTCAAAGGAGTGTTCTCTGCAGGTCTTGTTAACCTGATCGAGTAGTGGCCCGACCGTGTAAATCCACCGTTCATGAACTGAACGCGGTTGGACAGAATAATGTTAGATGTAAAAGAGAACGTTCTGGAAGGTGAGACAATTGCGTGACGTCCTTCGCGACAATCCCAATGCAGGAAACAATTTCGATTAAGGTTCTGAAATAAGAGATTTCGGAGCAGTACAACAGCTTAAAAGGAGACATTCACAACATTGAGGGGCTAACACCATATCCACAATTTGGCAACGTAACAAAACCTTTCTCATACCTACGGTCGTTTTCTGAAGAGGCATCGTCAGGACAGTGATGACTCAATAGGGTGAAACGCGTCGAAATTGTTAAAAATCGTTGAAATAAATTCTTAAAAGTTTTGTATAAAAATACAATATAATATTAATTTAAAGAAAAAAATCTGAAAAAATGTTCTTATTTGTTTTATATAAAAACATTAAAATTTCTGTTGCTCAGCAGGCGTATTCTGTGAAATTGTGTCTTAGGTTGTAAAGCCATCGGAAATGTAAACCATTGTGCAATGTAATATATTTTATCGTCTTTATATATTTTGTTATCGTATCTTTTTCTCTGTATCTCAGTGTAAATAAAATTGTTATTTACGATTTTAAGTAAAACAATTAAAATGTTTCAACAATAATTTTTTTATTCCTATATCGACATTACAGTTGTAAAATTACGCAAATTTATAAATACATCGCGAGAGTCCATAATTCGATTCGATGACGTAACCTATGCGCCAAAATTAAACTAGAGCGACCTTAACTTGAATACTGAGAAGACGTTTAATGGGATTCGATTGACTGGTGAATGATAGTTGGTGATTAATGAAATAATTGTGACTGAGAAATGAAGGGATGTGATGAAAATGAAATAATTATCCTAGTCGTTCTTGCGCTTCTTGTTCAGCTTTGTCCTTGGCAGCTAGGAAATCAAGGGCTTTCTTCAGTTGCGATGGAAGATGGTCGGCCATTGGCAAAAATCCTTGTTCGCCAGCAGTGTAATCAACTCGGTACAGCTCTCCATCATCACCAGTATAGTGATACCATCCTTTGCCACTGGTTCCGGTAGCTTCTTGATTGCGATTCACTGTTTTGCCCTGTTCTTCCGCATAGATGCCATTTTCCGTCAAGTATCTAAATTATAATAAAAAAACAATGTGTAAACGAGTGTTCTTGAAAGATAACAATTTTTTACTTACAAATAGTCGTATTTCTTTGGGTTCTTATCTTCTTCTTGACGGAGAATCCTCCATTTGCCCTCGTCATCGTAACGAATTCTTGGTTTAGGAGTTGTTGTTGTTGTTGTCTGCGAATCAAGAAGATTTTTGGTTTGTTGTTTTCCATTGTTGATATCAACAAGCAAATTATTGGACAGGATTGTGTGTTTCAGATCATATGTTGCAATGGAACGTTTTGCTTTAGGAGTGTGTTCGGGAAAACCATACTCAAGCAATACATCGGGTTTTGGAATGTCATATTCATGGGTGTTGAAAGGATCTGAATCAGACCCTCCATAGTTACTTACTGTGTATAAACTGAAATGATACAAAAACATTGATAAGATTAGTATTTTGTATAATAGGATTTTATTTAATAATTTAAATGTTTATGTTTTTTTTAATTTTCGAATACAATATGATAGTGTCATTGTGGGTGAACATTTTACTTAAAATACCATTGGTTGCTTAAAGTTCTTTATAGTGCTCTGCTGAAAATAAAAAGGAAATATAGTTTTCCTGTAGAATAAAATGAAAAAATAGGAAAAATAATTGTGTTATGGATTTCATTACGATGTGTAACACAATATAAAGAAGAAATAGCAAACATTTAAGTTGAGTACATTCAAGTGAAAAGTTAATTTAATTAGGAAAAATATGCATAAAAGGGAATAGGCGAGGATCAAAGCTTGGCTTCGTGAGGAAATGTCTTAGTCCTTGTCAAGTCCTCTCCGCAGTAGACAAGGCGAGGGCAAAACAAACTATAGGTAAATATATGACAAGAAATAAAATAGTTGAAGGAAAGTATACGGGTACTCAAAGAAGAAATAAAAAAAGGAAAATTTGGAAAATGAGCAGATGATAAGGAGAGTATTTCGAGATAGTAAAGTTCTGCATTAATTTGAATAAAATATTTTTACAAGTTTTTACGCAAAATTTGACTACATAAAGAGACTACGTAATAGTGGGGAGGAGGACTAAAGAAGGTCTAAAGGATTGCTAGTTGTGAGGAAAAAACAGTCGTAGATGAGAACTAGATGAGGATTGCTGTTATGTAAAAACCAACCTTACAAATGGCGATATTGATAATAATAATAAAACATAACATTAAACGTGTATGAATTTGGTAATGTTAATAACTCTGATGTTTTACGTAACTTCTGTAAAATCGGTTTTTTGCAGGTCCGAGCTTATCGTAAGGGGACGTTGTGTAAGTTCTATCTGAAATTCTCAACTAACATAGACGTATATATGGATGTGGCTATGCGTCTTAGAATAAAGAACTAAAATTAAGTTTAAATTTTGTTAAATTTCTTAAAATAGCTTCTTTTAAAACATTATGATATCATTCCAATAAAATTATTAGAGTATTATGTGATTTTTTGTGAACCGACTTTACTTAAACATTCAGAATTTGTTTAAATAAAGCAGCATGAAGTGTTCGGTTTTTTGTGCGCAAATAATTACAAATGAGATGATGGGGAGTCGTTTTTCCTGTAAATACATTACTCGAATAACTTCTAAATTCATACTACAAACATGTTAAGTTCAATTAAAGCCTCAATTTATGGAAAAGATTTCGGAAGAATATTTGCGAGGTTAACGTGAAAACTGATTTTAATATCCCGGAGTGGAGGCGTCAAACAAACGTTTTTTCAGCTTAAATATTTTGTTCAGTGAAGTTAAAATTAAATTATTCTTTAACGAATTATAAAGATTTTAAATTTACTTTTGGTCCCATTTTAAATATGACTTAGTTTATGCCTGTATTGTTGCTACCACTACACAGCCCGAAATTCTACTACAAAAAAAAAAATTTGCTTCTCTAAAATCGAGTTTCAGCTCTTCGTATGCGTGCATGTTCTTTTGTTGCAGCTTAACAGCATAATTCGTAGGGCCCCCCCCCCTCCCTCCCCCGTGTAACGCGACCTAACGTTTCACGCCGATTGCCAATGGAAAACTCATAGGCAGAACGAGGCTCGAACCTGTATCCATAGCGAGGTTATCGTGCCACTCATCCATTTGTCCAACTCCGTCTTCTTGCTTGGACAATTTCGAAACATTCGCATAGTAGGTTTATCAGCAGTACCCATGACGGAGTCATACCAATGCTCAAATAAACTATGTACGCGGTCCATTACTATCAAAACGTAAGGTGGCTGTGAACTAGAAAAAGCCATTTATTTCAGGTCTCACTTGCCTGCTGTTACGAAATTATCATGTTGATTGAGACTATGCTACTCCTTGGCTTTAATGATGCAGAGATTCTTGATCTCCTATTAGTTTTTTTGCAAGGACAACAATTCTGGCTCTGACAGCCGGCGTGGTGAGGTATTGGTAGGACGCAGGTTATTATATACTCCCGCCTACTCAAGTATGTTCGCTGTTGAACTCTGGGTTTTCAAGCTATCGCTGGCAAGAGCTAAGTATTTTTATTGGCTAATCCGAATCTCGTAACCCGTCAAGTCACCCTGCACGTAAAATTGGTCTGTTAAGCCGTTAAGGTGGTATCCTCTTCGCTTTACGAGGAATATATTGTGTTTGCAAAAATATGCATAATGAACGCCGCACTTTTTTAAATTCGTGAATATGAAAAAATTCCATTCCCGATGTGGCATGATATGTATGGTACCTTCCAGTAACAACGTGTCCGATATAGCAGATCATTTTGCTTCATTTTTTGAGACAGCTTTCAGCCTTCTGAGGATAATTTTGGTCATATTCTGGATTATCCCGCTCAATTTTATTTCTTATCACTTATATCGCGGGATCTTATTATAGACATTATCAGAGAACTTATATCGTACTTTTCCTCCGCTCCTGACGGTATTCCTCCTGCATTTGTTAAGTCCTGTTCTGATGCCCTCCCTATTCGACTGCCGATTCTCTTTAATAAGCCGCTATAAGCTGGTCAATTTTCTGCATTTTAGAAGGGCTTTTTTACAGTCGCTGTTCATGAGGAATTATAGATCAACTGAGTCGATAGTTTATTTGCAGTTTATGGAACGTAGGGGTTTAATATACGGCAATCAGCATGGATTCTTGCCCGGCAAATCAAAGAATACTAACTTGCTGGAATTCCCTTCAGCGTTATTTAAGGCTACCAAACAGACATGCAGATGGAATGTATCTAAACAGACTTTAGTAAGGCCTTTAATAAACTTCCTCACTCCATAATATTGTTTAAACTTGAAAGATTGGGTTTCCTCCCTTAATGCGGTTTCAAGGATTTTTTATAACAAAAAGGGTTACAATTCATTTTGTTTAAGTTGCATAATTCAAGTTGAGTAAGCTTTAAAGAAATGGCGGTATAAAAAAATTTATTGACATCTGTATTACATATCTAGAGAAAATACCACAGTTAAACATTGTTTCATTTTCTGTGCTGATTTAAAATCGATTTTTTTAAGCCTAATGTGTATATTTCAGAATAACTCTAGAATGCTTGAAAGAATATATAACAAACTTAGTAAACATATTAATTACAATCTGGATAAGGTACGGTGAGGGTAGGATACCTTTAGCATCCCTAAGGGTGGGCGGTAGTAACAAATAAAATTGTCGAGGTCAAAACCGATGCCATTAGACACTGTGGAGGTAAGAGACCCTAACACACCTAGGGGCGGGTGTGAGAAGGGAATGCCATGTAAATATAATTTAAAACAACTGATATTAGTGTCAAATCCATAGTTTTCGGGGTCGCAGATGTAAATAATGATTCTCCCGATGCCATTAGATGCTGTGGGTAGGACATCCCTAGCATTTTAAGGAATGGGGTGGAAGAATGTGATATGTAAAATTAATCGAAAACGACAGATATTAGTACCGAATTCGTAGTTTTCCGGGTCGCTGGAATAAGTAGTCGTCGGTGGAGTAAGTGTTTTATGCCGACAACAGAGTACGGAGAAAATGCCAATGTGGTTGCAGAGGAAATATTAGTGGTTCCTTACCCACTTTAAATTGTAGGTCCACTTGCAATCGCTCTCTTGAATCGGATGAAATTCTTCTCCCGCCCTCATGCTCCACGAGGAGTTACGGGAACTAGAGAGAGAGGGAATGAATAATGACATTCCCGATGGTCTGAAATAATGTGTTGTGGTAAGACACACTCCTAAGGGTGGGGGTGAGAAGACAGTGCCATGTAAAAATAATTGAAAAGGACGCTCACTTACCGAAAGTCCGAGCAACGCCAGGCACGTGCAGCTAGTTATTATATATAATAAGGCCACAATTTAAAGTTTATTTTGAACCACCTATTGAACTACAATTATCAGGGATCAATTTAGTGTAATCCGCTGGTGGAATCTGAACCTGCTACCTTTTTGATGGCAATCCAGCACGTTACTCTAATATGAAATATAGAAAATCTATAATCAGTAATGGATTAGAGTTATTGAAAAATATTTCTCGGTTAAAGACATTCAATTATGGAAAGACACAGTATCCGGAAATAGATAAATTTCACTCTGACATTAATTACCCTAAAGACCTTCTAAGGAAGGAAAGAAACTTTATTCTTACATAAGACATTATATCCGCCCATAAATTAATTTCTGTCATGCATTTCGGCGCACGTAAATCCAAAAGAGATTTATGAAGCTTAAAAGTTTACGACAAATGATTATCCTTGAAAGTGAACGTTGCAAGAAAAAAATACCTTTTGCATTGCGATATACCACCCACGTACCTATACGCAAAATACTTTCCGTGAAAAAAAGATTCATTCCTGACATTTAACTTGATCCCGTCTTAACCCATAAATAATCACGAAAAAACAATAAAATTAGCGAATTCCATCCGCGATTACTGGTCTCAAGATCACTTCCAATTCAATTCGCCCAATGTAGACGATCTAAATTCTGTGCGAAAACAATAATGGCTATTGTGCGTCGAATGGAGTTTTCTAATAAATTCCTTTCTGGGTCATACAATGGCTAATTAATGGCGAAAGATTTTTGGTAGACAAAGTTGTCGATTTTTGCTTTAACATGTAAAACGAAATACCTTGGCACACCCGAAAAAAAAACCAGAGAAAGGAATGTCTGGAGGCCTTTTTGATGGATTAATCATCGGTTGACACAATCTCGTTAATTGAAAGAGATTGGATTGAATGATGCGATCCGATCCGATGTAGAGATAAGTTAATTTTAAGGCGCACACGACAAGATATTATGAAAATTTATTGATAAATTAATTAATTAAGTTGTCTGAATTTTTAAAGAAGCTTCTGTTGGTCGAATATTAAGAAAAGATAAAAGACATCGTCCCAGATAGCTTCCGTTAAAAAGAAGTAGCTGAAGAAAATTTTCGAATTATGAATAAAGATGATAATCGCCGTCTTAAATTTTACGAAATATATCAGTACGGTAAAAAATATATTTTTATTTATAACTTACCTGTAGTCTCCCCTGGGATCGCCTTCATAGCGGTATTTATCTATGACACCGGAATAGGGTCCATAGCCGCCATCGTAGGGGATGTGAACATGAACGTAGCGTCCTAACTCACGATTGTCATGGGTGTGCATATAGGGCCAGCTCATAGGGATGTACCGACCTATTGTAAATTAAAATTTTTGATTTATTAAATGTCTAATTTTGAGGAGGAGAAATAAGATGAAATTTAAAGACAAAGTGATAAGATACAAGCAAAAAGCAATTTTGTAAAGATGAAATTGTAGTTATTGTTTTTAAACTAATTGAAAAGTGAAAGTGAAAGATAGGACAGTTCGAATTCTACTGATTAATGGTTAAGAAGGTGTAGAACTGAATAGAAGTACAAGATATTGGTTTTCCTCTTTTAAGGAAAGAACTAGCGGCGTCTCTTTTATTTTTTGCAAAACTTAAATATTTTCATATTATTTTTTCAACAGCAAGTATGCGCTTTATTGACAAGCAGAGACGCAACTAGTTAAAAAATATAAAAAAATAATAATGAATTCTATTCTATCACAGCTGAAAATTTGAATAAATGATAGTTAAATTATTCTGTAATATTTGTTAAGTCAGTGTACTACAAGCAGTCAATGGTTTACACTAAGTACTACTTCTCATGCAATACAAATTTTACACAATATTTTTAAAAAGATTTCTACTTAATAGTGGTAACTTTCAAAAAGTGTGATATTATAAATTTCTAAATGATAAACATAATTTCCAGCTTAATAAGTTTTTTCTAGATCTTGATCATCTGAAGGACGGTTAAAATTTGTGTAAACATCTGGCAATCCCGTCTGGAGTATACTGACTGCTATCATACTGTAGAACAAGAGAAATCTTTGGAACTAGTACGAATACGCAAACATTACAGAAGCAGGAAATAGTCCAATACAAAATTAACATTTTAGTGTAACACTGAAAGTCTAGCAACTCAATCTACATCATAGCAGAGAGGCATCCGACATGATGTGTCGCTATTTTTGAAAGAAGTTGACATCCTTCCGGAGTGCGTTGCTAATCTGTGCTATGTTAAATCGGAGTGTAAACTTAGGTAATTCACCCTGGATCGACTCGAAGTTCAGGTAGTCTTTATGCCATACCGTACAAGTAGAAAAGCAGCTGAATATATTAAATGAGGCTGTGGAGAAGGCCTATCGTAGTTTCTTCACTCCAACCGAAATACCGGAAGGGAATGCGGCCTATTGGTGGGGAAGGGAGGTGAATTCTTTTAAGAAGGAGCTTATGAAGACATTTAGGGGTAATGAATGGGAAGATTTTTTTATGATTTGACTTAAGCCGGAAGAAAGACGGAAATTAAGAAAGAAGGGAATTAAGCAGTTGATTCAACTCCGGCTCTTGGAATATATAAATGTTAAAAAAACGTTGAAGAAAACTGCGAAGGAAGAAGAGGAACTGGCGGAAAGACCTTTGTTCAGGTACAAGGAACAGGTAGAATAACGTAGATCTGGGATCAGACAAACGAGGTCCTATTGGATACTTACTTTCCTGGGAGCTTCAAGACTGACATGCCTTGGTCACAAAAGAATAAAGGGGCGAACAGAGCAGAAAGCATAAGGAGCGAGCTAGAGTAGAAAGTATATGGGTGGAGTAAGACGGGCAATTGAGGTGTTTGACTCAGAAAGTCCAGAACAGGAGGACCAGATGGGATATAGCCTACCCTATTACAATGGGGCGCTGAAGTGTGGACTCAGAGGCTTAGGGGAAATTAAATCGCATGTTTGGCAATGGAGAGAGACAATGGGCTTTTTTTCCGATGCAGTGGAGAAAAGTACTCAGAAAAAGTCACAATGGAAACAATGGAAACGACTATGGTTTACCACATCGAGTCGCCAACGCTGAAGGCATACCCATAGGTAAGAACCAACCGGCTTACCGTGACGGTAGATCTACGGAAACATTGCTACCACAGGTTGTGGGCGTATCAGAAAAAGAATTGTCTACCGGTGGAATGGCAATGGCCTGAAATTCGTAAATCCACTGATATAGTGGTATGCAAGCAGATTGGAAATAGAGCGATTAATATAAAGAGTAGAAGAGTCAGCAGACTCGATAGCGAAGGCGTCTATAATATAGGATAAGCCGACGTCATAGCAGTTATGGCCTAAGGATTGGAAATAGAGCGATTAATATAAAGAGTGGTGAACCTAAACTGCGTAGAAGAGTCAGCAGACTTTAAAGCGAAGGCGTATATAATATAGGATAAGCCGACGTCATAGCAGTTATGGCATATGGAAAGTTCATGGACATTACAACCCCTCAAATTGATAAAGTAGTGGTGTTACGAACATGGAACTCTACATAAATGCAAATAAGTCGTATCTATTAGTTACCACCAGCAAAAGGAAGTATTCATAACTGGAAAAGACACATTGAGGAGAATATTAAAAAGCCAAGTAGAGCACTACGACAGCGTAGAAAGATGTGCGGGCAGAGGTAAGAGGATGGTATCACATGTCTATTCTGCACCTCACCAATCCACGCATTAGAGATGATATTAGGATTGATTATCGTTAGATTTATACATTAAAAAGATTGCAGCTACGATATCGCTCCCTATGAACCATGATGCGAATTGCCACAGGTCAGGAAATAACCATGGGCATGAGAGATGAGGATACGGCGATTTATGTAGTGTGCCGAAAATTTGTCTTAGCAAACAAAAGATGTACACTGTTAAACAAACACTGGCTTGGAGTCGAAGAGCTCGACACAGTAACCTGTAAGCATATGATTACAATAACCAAGGGAATTGAGGTGTCCAAGGAGTACTGGCGAAATTCAGCCATCCTCTAGATGCACAAGCGGTCTGTTTCGAGGATTCCGGGGAAAGTGCCTTTAATGGGCAAAAATCTCACACGGTTAGAGGTACGGGTTTCTCAATACTTTGGAAGATTTCCACATTTCCACGTCAAAAAATCTCAACACCAAGATTACCTCAAACTAAATCACCCTGCAACATCTAAATTGGATTCGATTCGGTAACAGGAACGCAAATGTGCATGTATGTTTGTTGAACCTTGTAACTCACGGGACACTGTTACTTTCGTGTTGTACAGTCTAATCTCGGCATTTATATAGGCAGGGATCATAATCTTAAGTTTGAATGCGTTTATCCAAAACAGCAGTATACCCCCGTAATATAACATCTAATGTGCTAGGCGATTAAATCACGCGGCATACGCTGCGAAGATTAAATTTTTTTTTCGCACAAGAGATGATGTACAGCATCATAATGTAAAAAAACTAGAGGCTGCTACGCGTAGTACAAAATACAACGACCAATAAAACGAACACAACTACGGTGGAGTAAGTGATAACGTGCCGGCCATCCGATCTGAAGGTCCCAGGTTTGAATCACACTGTTGGTGACCCATGGAAAGCAGAATACAACATTGGGATGCGCAGATTAATTTCGGTGGTTCCGAATCCACTTTAAATTGTCTCGAATCGGGTGAAGTTCTTCTTTTGCCAAATGCCACTCAGGGGATTAAGATAACTAGAGCGAGATTCGCGGATCAGTGACGTTAGGTTGATAAAGCAATTAAAAAAAAGATTTTTGCAATTGAACAATTATATACATATGTACTTATATAGGCAACGCTACAACTGTAATACATCATTCTGATGAGATTTTACTGATAAGAATCTTCTCAGGGAGACCTCCCGTCACCAATGTTTTGGTTAGTTGTATTTAAGACACAAGTAAAAAGTTATTAAGACCTTTCCTTAAATATGGTGTCCCGGTGTGGTGAGGTACTCTGGGAATGGCCTGCAATATAAAGGAGATCACAAAGGTCTAAGACACCGCCTGTATACGAATTGCAGGTTTAAAGAGTACAAAACCTACTGCTGCACTTTAACTTTGGGCTACATTAAGCCACTGGAATACTTCTATGTGAAACTGCGACTTACTAAATGGAAGCATACTAAGTATCTATCTGCGGGCAGACTACGCTATTTGAGCATTTTGGTACTCGAAGGGATATTCTACGAAGTACAAGAAAAGGGCGAAGTGAGAAGGTAACTGGGTTTCAATCGCTGTAGATGAATCAAGGATATCTAGGGACGTGTCAATGTATTTAAATTGCTTACATAAGCGGTAGTCATGTCGCCGGTCGGAATATTGTAGTGTCCTGCAGGCGAAAATTGCGGAAATATGCAATCTTGCTTATCTACTATCTTATCAAACCTAGTCTACCAAGTCGGAGAGTGATCAATATATATTAGAACAGTCAGACAGCTATTAAAGTGCTGAGTTTCAACACTATCAGGTTTCAGCTAGAGCGAAGATGCGTCAATATTCTCCAGGCTCTAAGTGACTGATGAACCCACCATTTGAAAAAGACCATTGAATTGGAGGAAGACAAAGGCCGAAGCCTGACACTCTGTAAGCTGTGGCCTGATCTGACCTTAAAGAAAACTGCTAATCTACGTAAGAGAAGCCATAAGGAATATTATTGCTTCTTCGAAAGCCACGCAAAGCTATTGCGAAATCCGAATAACAACTTCTGTCGAAGTTTCCTGGATAAGAAAGATGTCGAAGTATAGAATACCTTTTGTATAAAAGCCCTGGTCCAGCTACTTCTTTCGTGAATGGAGGGAAATTGCTAGCAGTGGGTTTAATGGACGTTCGTAAATAGCTGTGGCTAGTTTTAATTTAACTTTAACTATACTGTGTAACCCATGAAGAAGATTCGTAGAGAACAACAAATCTCATAAGATCGGGTCAGCAGTTAAAGGGATTGGCACATAACCGGACCAGGTGGAGAGTCGGTGTAGTAGATGCCCAATCCCTCACAAGGAGTTAAGGGAACCAGAGAGATGCACCGGGAAAACTATGTCTGCGAAGGTACTATAGACTTGATTACTTGATTGGGTCCGTTGTCCGTTTGAAGAATCTGAAATAAAAAGTATGTAAACTTAAAAATAAATTGGTAAACTTTGTACTGCATGAGAAGTTTTTGTAGGTTTTGTCATAATTTTGTTATTAGGTAAAAGTATATTGAATGTTATAGTTAAGTATCTAGGACCGCATCAATCTGACAAAACAAAACGACAATTTCGTAGTTAAACTATTTTTGAAATAATCAGAATAGGTTTTGCCAAATCGGTCCTTGTAATTTTTAGGTCAAGGTCAGAAAGTCGTCATTGTTTAGCAAATTAGATCTTTAGACAATATTTTATAGAAGATAATATCTTTAAGTACCTTTTTGGACATTTGTGAAGAATCTTTTTGTGTAAAAAAAGTTTGATTTGATGTAAAATAGTAACGAATTTAAAACGAACACATTAAAAATAATTTGGGATATTTAATATGTATTTAAATTTCGAAATAAGAAATCCATTCAATCTGAAATTTTGAATTTGAAGAAGAAGAGGAAATTTTTGATAAGTTTTGTATTATCTTTGATTAACTATTTCCTCAATCTTTGAAAATTTTCCAACAATCGGGGACCGTTAATAAATTTAAATTATTAACATTATTTACATATAAAACACTATCTTCAGTGTCATCTTCGTTTTAGAAGTTAATTAAGGTAAATTTTGGTAAATAATTTTATTAATTTGTCAGAAAAGCCAATCTGTCTAATAAGTGGTTAATTTAATGTGAAATCTTCCGGTATTTTGACATATAAATAATTAGAACACGTTAGTCATATTATTTGAAATAATAAATTGTAATTAGTTTCGTTTGAGACATATCCTCCAACTGACAAATTAATCAGTCGACCACACAAGTTTCAAATAGAATTCTATCTCCAAAAACCGGAAGGCAAAACATTAATTTAAAATTGCTCTTTAATTACAACTTAATTCAATTTTTGATTTTTCCTGTATAAAAATAGCCATAAAATCACAAACTGTTAAATTTTCTTCCGCCAAATTGACCTGATGAACTTTTGTGATGCAAACTAATCACTTTTTAATTAAGTAAGTAGGCGGTGGCGCTATGAATAACTTAAATTTTAAATTTATGATATGCAAATCAAAATCAGTGCAATATTCATAGCGAAATATGGAAACAAAAAAAAATATATCTTGTTTGGAATGATTTGTTTACGTCACTGCTTAATGAAGATATATTATGGCTAATAATTTGAAGCATATGTTATGGAAATGTCTGTGGTAGTAAAACACAGTAAAATTTCGAACATTTCAAAATGTTGTTCTCGAAATGTTTTGTAAAATGCAAATATAACTTTTTGGGTGATAATTTTCATTGAAAAGGAATTGTTTTCTCTACCTGGGCCTGCGTATTTGCAGAAATATTAAAAATTATTAGTATCAAAATACGGCACTACTACGCTCTACTGAAAATATATTTAATTAGTTAAAATAGTCAAAGATATTTGATTATCAAATTTCTTAGCTGGTTATTCCTTAACACCAGCACTGATGGATTGTTACAATATTTATTTTTCGTGTCAGTACTGTTAGAATTCAACGCTACTACTATGTAATCCATGCGACACTATTTAAAAGTGACTGATGGAATACCTGCGTTGGTCCGTACGTATTTTCCGTCAGGGTTCGTTTTACTACTTGTAATAGGTCTGTACTTGCCATCATCAACTGGTTCCGGTTCGGCATTGATAAGCGTTGACAAACAAAACTGTAAGTAAAAAAAATAAAATATTAGAATTTATTCTTATAGTATTAAAAGCTAAATGAAGTTAGATTTGGTTACAATAGTTTGCGAAGCGAAAGTTTCAAGTTCAAGTTGATCTTGGACGCGATCACGTTCATTTCTGATCACAATTTAGAGAATTCACCAAATTAGCCATTTAAAAATAATTAAATCTGCACGAAGTAAGAGAACATTTTTAATAATATAATTGGTCCGACATATAGTGCAATTGAATGTCGTTCACATGCATATGAAGGATTATATCTTTATTGCAGAGGTTGAACTATAACAGATCCAAGATAGAATCTTGTGTTTCACCAGCAGAAATAGGAATTCAGGACAAAGTTATATTATTTACTCGAAGCTGTTATGATAACGTGGAAAGGAAAATGCTTATATATATTATTAAAAGAAACGAAGACCAACGAAAATGTGCTTCCAACATTTAATAGAGATGTTTTACAACTCTGCCTTCATTGTAAATCGTTTAGTAACTCATAATGCAGTAGCACAACCTTGGCAGAAAAGGAAGACCGATTTGGCCTTTCTGGTCTATAAGATGACATATTTTGTTGTTTGCAGGACTTTTTTCTAGTGTTGGTAAAGCATCAATAATATTATGGTTTTTTCTATTAAAGTATTCATTAACCAGAAAAGGTCACCGTAAAGTGGAGGAGGTGCAGAATAGTGGAAGCAATACCCCGTGATTCGCTTCTGCCTTAAGTAAAGTTGAAGATGGAATGTTTCACACCTGTGTGGAAGAACCCAATATGGCCAATGATAGCCTCTTTTACTTTAAAGCCTTCTACCGCAAAAACCTAAAGCATTCGAAAATGGTGTTTCCAGCCAAGCCAAGGTGATGTTGAAAAACTGACCACCAGCTCTGTAATAGAATTCATTACAGACCTTCAATTTAATGAGTACAACGCTTGCACAACTTTTATTAATAATAATAATAATTCTTTCATTTTCATATAATTTGATATGATTGAAAGATTAAAGGATATTCCATTTCGAAATTCTCAATAACTTAAAAGTTACCAAATGTGTCAGTTTAGTAGTTTACTATTCCTTCATACAGACACGCTTATAGGCAAAAGCTGGATACTGAATTCTGATTGCATTGCATGACTGTAGGTTATTTGGTAGAAGTAGTTGTAGAAGCGCATTACGAGCTTTGGTCGGTGTAGAGTCTAGAAAGTTTATGCAATACTAAGTCAAAGTCATTCTCAGACGCAGTTCACAAACTTGCTGAATATTCGTTTGTAAGGAAAGACTATATAGATAAACGCGCTTCCCTGCGTTTTTCTTCTGCTTCAGTTTGAGGTCAAAGACCTGTCGATGAAGGCTGACGACAGTTCAATTTAGTTTTATGGTGAAGAAAACTCACTTCATTTGGATAACAACATGTCCACAGTCTTTAGATCATCTTCTAGCCTTATTCAAAACTTCTACAATTTTCTCATTAGTCATTAAAAACCCTAAATTTTATCAGTCTAAGCTGTCAGAGTCGAGTTCATTAACGTACACTAATAGACGATTTAATTACTATTTGAAATAAATCTTTGACAGTAAGACCCTGGACCCACAAATTGACAGGCTGCTATAAGGTTTGCTTATGAGAGTGAATGTAACATGTTAACGACCTCAAGGTTTCTCCTAATTAAATGCAGTTAAAGATCAGCAACTAAGAATGGAAGATCTGATTTTGAATTTCCCTTTAAAAATAAATTAATTTAATTTTTATTTAAATTATACTTGCAGACCCATATGAACAACTCTATTTTACATCTAGGAAGTGAAAAAACGATCTCATTTCTCTAGAAGTTAGAGAAGTTAGCAAAAAATTCGACCTGGAATTCAGGTAAATAAAGTGGTTGACAGTGTTACGTCTTCGTTATTAAGATGACCGTGCAAAATTGATGGCACTATAAAGACGACATTAAAAATTTCAGAATGCATATATTTCAAAAGTTCAGTTTCCGGACTGAATCAAAAACAGAATTCAGTAGGTATCAATAATAAGCAAGCAAAGATAGAGAAAGCTTCCTATATAATTATCGAATTATCCTCAGGCAAGGTAGACAATAAATTACGAATCTGTAATTATTCATATAAAAATTTGATACAGTGATTTAATAGAGTTGTAGTTTTTTGTGGAAACTATTTGATTGCATATCATCAACTGTCAATTTATCAAAGATGTATCATAATTATTATATATGATATCTACTATAATTGATTTTTGATACTTTTCATTTATGACTTCTGTGTTTTAATTTGAATGAAAATTTAGCTGCACTAACAACACAACAACAATTCCCAATGACAACAAATAAATTACACACCGGCGATCAAACCCGGCTATAATTGGCGGGCCTTAAATAAAGTTTTCTTCTTAGGCTACCGGTATATAGTCTTTGAACTGAAAATGGTCTTAGAAAGACTATTAGAATAATCCTGGAGGACTTTCTTTGGGGGAGTAAATAGTGCATGAAGCTTGAAAGTCTCAGGTTCGAAGCCCACTGTCATCAACCCATTGTTGTTTCCTGCTGGCAACATAATACGATAAAAAGGCCATTGGGTCTACTTGCAATCGTTGTCTGGAATCAGGTTAAGTTTTTCTCATGCCCCATACCCCACACTAGGTTACAGAAATTAGAGAGAAAAAACTAATTTAGTAAACCTTCCTAGAAGACTCGCTCGAATAACTTCTGCAGGATCCTTTAAAAAATTGGAAAACGTCGTATCAGACAGTCGTGTGTAGTGTGAATGTCCTACTTACTTGACTGGAAGAAGTAAACTTTGGAGCTAGGACTGCTACAATATGCAGATTTCAGGTATTTGCTAAGATTACTTAGAGAAGCACTATCCAAAGAGCCTAAATCTATGATCCACCTGAGTTATGCTGAATTAAAGATATTTGTAGCTGCGCCTCTCTTGACTTAGTTACTGTGAGAGTTACTACCAGTAAAGAATACAAAAGGGAAACTGCAAGGGTAACTCATTTACTCTTCTACTGCCCATTCACTCTGCTACTGTAGCCTAAAAATGGTGGGAGTGGAGGCGATGCTATAGCACTATATGCACTACATGCACTTCGTCATCATAACACACCAACAACTTCATCGAACAGAATGGTCTGCGAGCTGTGGTACAGGACACGTGTGATGTTTTAAGAGCAGAAGACCTTCAGTCCATGGATCAGAGACGAAACATGGTCCAAAATACAGGAACGGAAGGAGTTTTAAGACCGAATCAATTGTAATTGTAAGGCGGGCAAAGAAGAATATAGGCTTAAACACAATGAGAGCGATATAACATTGCCGTCAAGTTAGTGCCTGTATAGAAATTGTCACTTTGAGGAGCGACAAAAGTAAAAACAGAGCGAATCCTGTAAGCCGGCACTTAGTCGATGACATGTTACTCCCAAATCATAACACAGGTCTTCAAGTTTTTGCTGTTGGGCAGCTGGGGGTCATTTCCGAATCCGAGGTCAAAATTGGGCCATCACGTGAAAAGTTTTATTTATTTGAGGTTATGTACTCATACAATGTTCAACCCCCCAAGAGGGTTTTTAAAATGTTCTAATCTGTATATGATCATATTTTTTAATTGCATTATATATCATATTTTATGTAAATCCATTTGTTGATAGTTGTCTTTGTATAGGTCCATTATTTTTGTTAATGAAATTATATACACCCCCCCCCCCCCCCCCCCACGAGCAAATTATGAGCACGGCTCTGGAAATAGGCAAGTCCGCAGAGCAGGGCTTACAATTAATGCTTCTAAATGGAAAGATTATGAGCTTGGACTCTAGGAGACAAAATGAAACTTATCTGCTCGCATCGAAAAGGTTCGAGGCGTATTCAGTATTCTTGCTGAGATATGGCATAATAACAACATCTGCAGATGCACATAACTTCGGATCCTTGAATTGGACGTCAAATCTGTTTAGTTGTACGGCTGTTTAACATGGAAAGTGATCTATCAAATAACAAATAAACCATAAGCCTTTGTCAACTAGTGTCTACGGCACATCTTTAACATCCATTGGCTAAAGGTAATTACCAACTCAGTCCAAAACGGGATAGGCATCGGTTTTTGAAGACTGAAATCGTAATAGATATGCCACATACTACGAAAATAACTCATCAACAACGGGATCCAAGGAAGGCGCCGAACTGGACGACCGCGCAATACGTGGAGCAGATTCGACCCAGATGGAAAGTAGATGTAGTAGACGCACACAAAGGGTTACGGCAACCAGAGAGAGAGATGGGGAGAGTTATAAAATGTTTAATGTTTTCTAATTCCGAGTTAATGGTTTACTTCGGAATCAAATCTTGTCACGTAAACTTTGATTTTTATAAGAAACAATCAATGAAATTCGTTGTGAACGGCTTTGTGCTTATTTCTCCAAATCAAAGTCTCAAACTTAAGAATATGCCAAAATGATCTTTAGAGGCCTTGAAAGAAGTACATAACAGTTGCGGCTCATCCGAAGAGGGGTTAGAAGGCTGCAACTTTGCAGCCGCAAGCTTAAAATAAAAGTTCAGACTTTATTATAGCCAATTTTAAATTGTTATATTCACTCTTATTTTCTTGTTTTAGGCTTTTGATAAATAATATAAAACACTCCAGAACGGGGGGACTAAAACAGGAAGTTCCATTTTATACTGGCTCGTTTAGCCACATACTATTTAGAAGTAAATGCTGTTTGTATAGTTTTTAAATTCTTAAGTGTTACTTCTTCTTGCAGACCAAAGATAAATGCAAATTTTATCAAAAACACCCTAATCGGATGCAGGATTGATTACCGCTATGGCGCTATCTTTGCCTCAAACAATCACCTATTGAATAAATTTTGTGTGAGAATTTCCTAAAGGTATCGTCTTCGTTTTACCTTTTTTTTATTGTCGGCTTAATTTGGAGCCTTGACTTTTCATCAAATTTTAAACAATTCCCTGAAGACGAAACGAAAGAGCGCAGTAATCGTTCGGTAGCTCTCAAACAGTTTCCGCATTCTGCTAGCTTATTCAGAAAACATCGATTATCTTGATAATATAGTCGAAGTGGCTAACTGCTTCAGTTTTGCTAGAAATGCGACCATTGTGTTGTAAACAAAATTCTTCAACTATATCGCTTCCTCCTTATCGCGAAGATTTTTAAACTGCAAAGTCTAGAGACATCCAAACATTCAACTCTAATTAGCTGGTTATGATAATGAGACAAAGATGTCTCATTGTTGGACCTGAAAATTTATGCAGAGTAAATCACTTTGACTTAAATGGGCTATTTTTTCAACCTGTGATTTCAATCCGTCCGTTCCGTAAATGTCAGAAAATCTTTTCAAATTAATCGAACGTTCAATAACTATTCTATTTAAATTTGTTAAGATACCAAAGCTGTTTCCAGCAGATTCCAGTAACTTTTGTGCTTAATAATGACCAAATGTACCAGGTTTGTTTGGAATTTATTTGCCATTATTTATTTTGAGAATACGCTGCTGTAATATATCGCGCTAATTTATTGTGAGCAACTTTTATTTTTTTCATTTAAAAATGTAAAATTGGAATTGTTTGGAAATTTTTGGCAATTTTCATTTCAATTTAATATTTCAATGCGGTTTTCAATAATTTAGGTTGCGTATGGCACTGAATACCGTAGGCGCTTCAATTATGTATTTGAACCGGTTGGTTCAAGGGTTTTGGATGGTGGCATAATCATAACATATCGGTCAGGAGACCTTGACTGTCCGTCAATGTCCGCGAAACATCGAAATGGTGAGTAATTTAAACATATTTAGTTCTATGAGTAAAATCAAAACAAAACACAATAAAGATTTGTTTAAGGTGATAATATTTTGAAATGAGTAGGTGGTCTACTAATAATGCTTTGAATGTGTATTTGCTTACACCTTTAGACCTTATATTGATATTATTGACAGTATAAATTCTACAGAAGAGAATTTTATCGATCTGCTAAATAAAGCTGATTAAATTGTTATTTTAATAGTAGGTGCCGTTGAATTAATATTTTTAATTATCAGACGAAGCCTTGAGGGGTTAGACTATTTTCATTAGCATGTGATAAATTGCGAGCATGCATAAAATTGTTTACTAGAATTAAGCGCTTTCGTTTACAATTACATAATTTGTACAACGAATTCTAAGCTAACGAATGTTTGAGTAGTTAATTACTGCACTTATGATTCCATTAGCGTTAGACATAATTATTATCTTTAGAAAAAGCATTTGATAATCATAATTAGAATTTTTAAATACCAATGAAGTAATTTATATTTATTTTAAAGATTACCAACCATATCAATGTAGTTACTCAATAGTCTAATTAGTTTTAAGTACCTACATAAAATAGCTTAGAGTAGCCCTCAACTATACATTTTTACTGTTTTATTATTTATTTCGGATTAGTTTGATCTTCGGATTAAATCTTCGAAAACATGTTGTATTCATCGGTCTTATAGAGGATTGCTTTTTGACTTCTCAGATGGTAAGCCTAGATTTCAAACAAATTAACCCTTCTAGACGCATGAGCAGTTAGTACGAAGGGTTAAAGTTACTGTGCTAGCTAGTGACAAATCATGAAAGTTTTACCTCTCCGTAATATTATGCAGTATATAACGATGAGGTATTATGTCCACAGTCAATAACAATTTAGAACCACCTTCGACCGGATAGTACTAGATTGCTTAAACTCAGCAGACCGATGTAACTAACCTAATTGCTCAAATCGACCATAACCCGAATGTGTGTATCGTTCTGTACGACGTCGATGGTAAAAGGATAGGGTTGTATAAAGCCGTGTCTCCACTGTATTCGATTTTCCTAATCGGAAAGGTCGGTCGGCATTCCCTTCTAATTTTGCCGATATGATGACTCCACTAAGATCGGCAATTCCAGTCATTTGCGAGCAATATATTTCACTATCAAATCGAAATCTATACTGAGCCGATCGGCTTTGTGAAATGAGACGTATCAACTGCTGCGAGTTTGCTGATCAGCATAACCGAAATCGTCGGTGGAGTAAGTGATAATGTGTAATGGCCTACCAATCCTGAGGTCCCAGGTTCGAATCCCACCGACGGCGATCCATGGTTGTCATTTGCTGACAACAGATTACGATAAAAAGAGCATGGGGGTTGCAGAGAAAATATCACCGCTACGGAATCCTCTTTAAATTGTAAGTCCACTTGCAACCGTGATCTCAAATCGGGTTTAGTTCTTCTTCTTACGGCTACTAGAGAGAGAAAACCGAATGAAGTGTAGACTTGATAATGCAATATTGTTTTTTATGCATTACTCTAAAATAAACTTGTAAACTTGTAATGCTATTTTTTGTACATAACACAGTTCACAAGTATACCATTAAATGAGCCGTTTATTTTGAAAGTGGTTTAATTCCATTTTTACAACCCCATGAAAAATCGATGCCAAACGACTTAAATTTCACAAACATTTCAATTTTTACTAAAATTGGAAAATCTTACACAAGAATTGCGACTTGTACACCTCATGTGACTCAAGTGAGTGTCAGCGTTGCAGTCGATGAAGATCTACTGGAAAAGGTTGGATAAAGAAGGAGGGAGAGATCTTCCTTTATTACCTAACCTTTCCTAGAAGATCATTACACTTTTGAAATATCTACAATATTTCTCATAAGAAAGTTCCTTTTAAAGGGGAATAGGATTTATGACGAATAATGATGATGCTACCAAAAATATTTAAAGTTATTGTGGGAACCCCCTGCCACCATACTTTCACGGAATTAATAGTTCCACGATTTTATTTAACTAGGTATACCATAAATACCACGTAAATACTTAATACATACTGGATGCAGAAGAGGTGCTTGCAAAAATTTTGGGACTTTTCTATCAGTTTTACATTTATATTTACAATATATATATTTTTAAAACAAACCTAAATTTGTTTCTGGTGATAGAGTGACCGCGATACGATTATACGTTAAGCTTTGCCGCTGTTATAAAAATAAGTGAGAAATATTTCACTGCATTGGGTTTGGTCAGACCAGCAAGTTCATATCAGTCTTGGACTCTAAAATAACTAGAATATCTGCATATATTCTTCGAGGTAGACAAAGTTCAAAGAAGGACTATTAATCCTATAGGTGGTTTCTCAATCTTTGAGACCATCGACTCTGTAGAGAATCAACGGAATGTTGGTGGCCTCGGTTACTGCTTAAATGAAATTGCTACGGGCTTGATTATACTGTGGGCAATTTCAACTCAACTGAGGCTTGATCCGATTGTCAAAATTTAGATGTTTTTTTTCAATATTTTTTTTTGTAATCTACAATAGAAACCAAGTAAAGTACCACAATTTTAGGCCTAAATATGCAGTCTTCAGTATTTTACAGAAACTATTGTATTTTTGAAAATTTTCATCAGTTAGCTTCGAAATTTATTGTTGTGACCAACATTGCAACAGAATGATCTTGTGGATATTTATTGAGGCAGCCCACAAACTTGGACTGCAGTTAGCCTTATAAGTCAATTATTTGTTTTGATAGAAGGAATTACAGAAAAGAAAATAACTAGAAAAACATGTATGAGTCTTCTGTAAAACTACTATAACAAGCTATTGGTAGTAAAATTTAAGTAAGTAAAAAATATAAATAAATTTGTGATTCTGGCTCTAACGCGTATGCAATGATTTTGATAGACAAAGATCGAGTCGGTCGAGTAATTGAGAACGTGTCGACCTTTCATCCTGGGCCCATGGTTATTTTCTGCTGACAAGAGATAACCATAAAAAGGCCATTGGTGGTTCGATGTCTCGAATCATATAAATTTCTCCCGTCCCATACTCCACTGAGCTGACAGTCCTTCGACTTGCAAGTCATATCCCTTCAGCGGTAGTTAAGGGTTTCAGAGTGATCTACAATCGAAAAATCTATATTTTCAATTTACTCTAAGGGGTCTACGCTTCCCCTAATTTTACGAAAACGGTTATTATCCTGCATCTCAAAGCGAAAACTCTGGAGAATATGTTGCGGTTTTTTTGTATCCTAAAAAAGTGTTTTTCGGATAAATGACTTTAGAAAGTTCCCTCATAAGAAAAAGGGCGCATAAACAAAGCCATATAGTTAGGCTCAAAGGAACTATCTAAGGAGAAAACTTTAAATAACTCTTTATTACAAAAGCATTATTTCTCTGTTGCAATCCAGAACTTGAAATATAAACCGGAAAACCTATATTAACACGCCCTTTTTTCTTAGAGTGGCAATAAACGCAATGAAATCGTCACCTTATATAAGTATAACCATTGACGCAGACAAAAAAATGTCGTTTCAGAAAACATCTTCCATCAATATTCCATGTTTGGACTGAACCAACTTTATAGCATTTGAACAGGCTTAGACTCTGAAAACCTTTGTACCCAGCAAAGATAGAAATTAGTCAGTAAACGACAAAACTAATACGTCACCGCCAAATACTGACTAATGAAATATTATTGCCGTCTGTCTGGTACTTTAAAGGCACCCACTCCCAATAAATATTTATTGGGACCTTGATATTTCCGAAAGAATCCATCAAAATTTAGAAGAAAATCAGAGAAAATAAATTTGAACAACATTTGCACTAAATTAATCCAAAAGTTCTTAGGCAATAAGTTGTTCTCACCAAAAATCATTTCACTTAATTTGCATTATCTTATATGTATTGCACTAATTGGATTCATTTGATGTTCGACCTCTAAAAGGAAATGCTAAAGTAGCAACAAGAAACGGATGCACTTGAGACCTTCAAAACGTGCTTCTTTTGAAGATTTGCATTCCATTGACAAAATGAAAGGAAGAAGTACTTGTAAACTACCTTGTATAATTAAATTAAACCTTGTAAAAGGTGAGAAATTAATCCATAAAGTGCACAAAATCCCCATATCTAAAAGCAAAATCTGACCTTAGCCTAAGACATCTTTTTAATAATAATTAATAGCAGCCGTTGGGCATGAACATAAAACGAAAGCTCGAGTTACAAGAGTATCTTCCTGTCGTAATCGTGACAGCGATGAAAAGCTTGAAAGTCGTTAAAAACCGCGATTAATGTGAACATGACTCAAATAACGAAATTAAATGATCCGGCTTGTTCATGTTTTTACACTAACCAGCTCAGGAACTTAAGTGGATGTTCTGACTGAGCTTTTAGAATTTTTCCAATGCGACCGATCCACCTTGTCAAGGCAGTCTACATTTGAGGATTTTTATTGTGATTCACAATTAAGACATGTTAACGACCGTTGCTTAAACTTTCGTATAATAGTAAAATTTAAAAAGTAGAAAACAACACAAAAGCCCGTCACTTAAAAACTATTTAAATAAATTAATTGAAAAACTGATACTGTTACTCACCAATAAAACAATTTTTAAGATTTTTGTACTCATGTTGAATTGCAGTAAACTTAAGTCACTTAGTCACTCTCAATAAAACTGATTGTCGAAGGCACGATCACTGTACTTCCGTGGTCCTTGAAATTTCACTCAACACTGATCACAGAGCACAAAAGTTTGCACCTTTTTATAGTTGAAGTCAGGTATCTTAGCGTAAAATTCCAAAATACTTGAATTATTCCAAAAAACAAAAATCAAAAATCACTGAAAAATCCTTTAGCTCCTGTCGTGATAGTCGCTATCAAAAAGAACTCTCAGTGTGTGTTTGCAGTAATCCCTTCAGTGTGAACTCTCGAATGGAAATGTGGCTTCGGCTTTTTTACGGCTCACTTTTAAATACTGAAAATTCGCGCCGGATTTTGCTTGTTTTTTTTACGTCGTCGCTGAGATGAAATGATGAGGATGGCGTCAATAACGGCAACTGTAACGAAGATCTCAAGATTGAGAGGTGGAGGAAGAGAGATCGTTTGCACCTGAACTTCTTGGGCTCGTAGGTGACCATCAGCGGGTACAACAACATCACAATATATGGTGACTTACCAGTGGCCAGCATCAGATAACATGTTCATTTTCAGTGTCAATGTCTTGGACACTTTATAAATTTTCTTTAAGATTCGTTTATTAGTCGGTGTTTTTTATACAAATCAACTCTAAAAAAGGTACAAAATATATTCCACATAGGTGGATACCACTGTTGCACCTCTTCAAATTTGTTGGTACTTCTCAGTTGAGTTGTGATCTCTGGTGCCCAACAAATTAATTCCAAAGCATTTCCCAAATAAATTTCTAGTCGCGCGACGATTCAAGATATCAATTAGCAGGTGATCTGCTTTATGGCGTTTTTTATAATAAAAATTAACAATTTATTTGACATCGCGTACCAGTGGACAAAAGTATTATTTTCAAGTTGACTTACAACGTTTTCAGGGAATACTTTATCCGATGGAATTCCGATTTTAGTGAAGGACAGCTTGGAGGCTGTTCAAAAATTTATGGCTATGTGTTTACTTGGTTTTGGAGGATATTCAAGTGGAACTTTATTCTTGAAACAACTCTGATCAACATTAAATGTTTTAACATAGTTCTGGACGCGTTTTGATATTCTTGAAATAAAACGAAACAAAACTTTATTGGGACATATGTGAAGCTTAAGAAAACTCGAAGGTGTTTTAAACTGCTTTAAACACTTGTTTTATTTATAATAATTTGTCCTTCAGCTTTAAAAGTTCTACTAAATAAATTCATTGTTTTAAAGAGTAATTTTAAGGAATAGCATAATTAGGTTTAAAGTGAACGAAATAAAATAGTGGAAAGAGTGATAAAAAACAAACAAACATTAGTTGATATTATTTAAGTCCTATTAAGCCAAGTGGTTCATATATCACAATGTGAGACCTAATTATAAACCATCCATTAATGTAAAGGTGAATAAATATAAAAGTCAATAAATATAAAAGTGTAAAATTTTACTTTACTTTAAAATAAAGGTGAAGCGCAAAATAAATTATCGATTTCTGAATAATGTTAATGTTTCCTTGACATCTGAAAGTAATAAAATTA
Organism: Leptarthrus brevirostris; assembly: GCA_964036015.1. NCBI lineage: Eukaryota > Metazoa > Arthropoda > Insecta > Diptera > Asilidae > Leptarthrus > Leptarthrus brevirostris. The sequence goes on along the minus strand of OZ038372.1, from coordinate 37,029,846 downwards.
TTATTTATTGTGGGTTAGTACACTTGTTTTGTGTGACATTGTTTTTCATACTCCAATTTTGTTTTTTGTTTTTGTTTTTTTAATCCACTAAAGGAATTATGACGTCTAAAGGTGTATTTAGATTTATGCCTTAAGATTTTTTTCAGAATACAGTAAAAGTGGTAAGAAATAGTGACTCCTGTCGAAAAAATTTAGACAAGTTCAACGAATTCCATAATATAATCCGGAAATTTATGATGAAGATTTAAAAGATGAGGTGCCAAAGAGGAATATGAAAATATTTGAAACGCCTCAAAATGAATATGTAAATGTGAAGGTCGTCAAAGATCTGTGGTGGGATGTGGGTCAGACAGTAAACAGCATTGACCTTGAGCGGTAGAATGTGACAAGTTAAAATATATATCGAAAAATAAGAATGGTAGGCAAAAAAGATATTTAAAAGCACGTGACAAGAAGTATGACGAAAGATTCTTAAAGGAATGATAAAATAAATTCTCTTCCAACTTGAGTTAAATTCAAATAATGATTTTTAACTTTAAATCTAATAATTTTTTGAAGTTTTTACTATTATTTTAATAAAATAATAAAATATTTTTTTTTAAATATTACTTTTGACTTTGGGGTCCATTACCACCTGAGAAAGATTAAGACATATTAAACGTTATCTTGACTTGGTTTCACAGTTTAAACTACAAAGATGATACAAATACACACGTTGGCAACAATGTATAGCAAATTGTCGGTAGGACTTGTAGAAGATCGTAGAGTGTATTTATATTAGTCTTCGAAATTGTGTGCATGTCAAAGTGATGGGGCATTAAAATGATCGCTGGTGGTGTTTTGCGCACTTAAAATAGATCAAATAATAGTTTTTGCGTATGACTGAAAAATGTCATTATGTCAGATAGGGTACCGAGTGGTACGACTGTCCGTTCAGTCGGCTAACGTTAATTATTGTAAAAATTGAGTGGAGAAATCAATCAAATAAGGAAAAATCAGAAATATCGGAGATATTGTTAATATTTGAAGGCGTTCGGAGTTCCCCCTATGGTACTGCGACGCCTTTATTGTAAATGACATTCAGCTACCCTAAGGAACACTTGAGTGCTTTTAACAGACGGCAACAAACATGACCTGAGCTTAGAAACTCCTGTATAAGAACTCTTCCTCTGGACAATTTCACAAAATGTGTGCTGCAGTTTCTTTGTCCCCTAGACCGCTGATTCCCAGCACATTCCTCTATCAAGGATCTAGTCGATGACTAGCCAGTACTGCAGAAGAGATCAGAAACCTGCTATTGAGATGATGAATCCTCCCTAGCAAATATATAAGCGGCCTCGTTTCCCTCAATATCGGACTGTTCCAAACACGGCGTAATCTTTAGGATCAAACTGGGATTTGCAGCACTCTTTAACGAGTTTTGAGTGAAAAGCGCCATGACGAGAATGCCTTGAGGTCCGCTATCTGTAAACCATTTTAGGTCCTAGGATCGTAACGGATACGCTGCAAAATGCTCATGCAACAATTGTCAACAATGGGCATATTAGATGTAAGGTACACACTCAGAGCAATAATTGCAGCAGATTTCAAAATGTGTAAACGTGTAAAGGATAATTATTATCATTTCCTGCAGGGCAAGTGTTTGACAAGTTCACCCCTGTTATGAAGAGGCAAGCAATGTTATTGAAGTTTGTTGAATTTGGCATTTACTGTCTGTTGTTGAACTTTGAGCCATCATGCAAGGGCAGCATCAGAAATAGCCGGTTTGGCGATTGTGTTATACAATCTTCATCTTTGCTTTGCCTTGCTTATAATGTTGTTCAAATATTTTATTTCATACCCAGTGACGTTGATTTCAATAGAGGTCGAATCAAGGCCCAAGCGATACCTTTTTATAAAGGATACTAAGATAGCCTTAGGAAATATACTAATTGTTACCCTCAATTTAGAAAAAAAGATGAATTTGTTTTGTTGAATCGAATTTTTAAGGAGTGTCCGCTTAATTTTGTCACTGATTGTATGAAAAAATGAAATAATAAAGAACTTAAAACACTAAAGTTCCTTTCCAAGAAAAAAAAATTTAGGTGTAGTCCAAAATCAGTTGGATGCAGTCTTGCATTTTTGGACAGGAAAATTTGTATGAACTGAAAGTGCTAATCCGTCTGAGAATGTTTTCAAGTAAAGAAATTTAATAAGAATTAAGGAACTAAAATCTGGTTTTAAATCATGAATGATTCATTTTTAATTACTTTTCATTCCTTTACTAATCTCGGTGGAATATATGAGGAATTCCAATTACATACATCATTACTTGCAATATTAATTCCATTGGTTTATTACATTCCTCATTAAAAAGTAATGGAATTAAGAAATGTTAATTCCAAAGAATGGAATTGGAAAGGGAATGGGTAATGAAGTTTATAACTCTGGATAAAACGCAACTATCTGCAGAAGGAAATAATGCAGAAAGAAGCGATTGAGGAAAGTAGGGTATACTTAAATGCCCCATAAATCACACAATTGACATTTTTCGGAGCGACATAAAACCTGAAACCACTAAAAAAATGGAAGTGTCTTTTTACCACCCTCAAATTGCCGTGCAATTTTCGTGTACACGGATATACACGGAACTACACGTAAGTACACGATAAGTGCAAATAGTCACTTCCATATTAATATTACTGGCAATAGCTTATCACAGCCTGTTATAGATACAACTAAAAGCCTGTTAATAAAGCAACTAAAAGCCTGATTAATACACCTCTTCCTCCCAGAAAGGCTAATAAAAATGTGAGTGTACTTTCCGTGTATTTCCGTGTACTTCCGTGTATACGAAAATTACGCGGCAATTTGAGGGTGGTAAATAGACAATGCCTAAAAAAATTGTCCACAATAAAATGATTAAAACTAATATCTCGTCCACTTTCGTCACCTCAATCTCGTTCTCGGTTACGTTACGAATGATATTGGTCTCCTTGCCGCTCTCGGTATCGTGTCGAGAAGAACACCGGCAGCGAGAATTATCTTGAGTATCGTGCAGCCCAACCAAAAATTATTAAAATTTATTTGTTAGTACAGCCTGAATAAAAATTTCAAATTAGAAAAATGGAAATACTTTTTCTTTTAATAAAATTAGTTCTTAATTAATTAAATTTGTAGCTACATTGTAGAGATTCTGAGAATTGAATTGTATTCAAGTTAAACGTGTTAGACTTTTCACTTGCTCTGGAACATTCACTGGCTAAAACTTCTATTTAAGGAATCTGTTTTGATAATCCTAGTTTTTAAGAATTAGAGAAAGAAAAGTTTCTGTGGCTGCCCGGACTAACTTAACTATTTATTCCAAAATTATGTTAGAATTAGATTTTACATAATTATATCTTTATCTTTGTAATATATTTTATATTATATTCATAAAAGTTATCAAAGCAGAACATTTAACGCAAAAATATGATGTTCGCCAAGCTTTCAGTAAAATATGTGCACTGCGACTTAAACATAGAAGTTCTCAAAAATCCTCTTAATTCAGCTAGTCCAGTCAGCCAATATTTCGTTGGCAGATGACATCGTTCTTATGAATTTTAACAAAATAATTAAACTAATTAATAAAATTTGGGACGTTTAACAAAGAAATTTAAGTGTATTCATTTAACTAGTTTTACTTTTATAAAGGTTTGACATTTATGTATTTTTAAAGCGTGAACCAATTTAATTTTTTTGAAAGCAATTTAATTGCACCATTAACACCTTAACAAATCTAAATTCAAGGGCGATCGAAAGTGGCCGTACAAAATAAAATATTTTTTTATTATAGCACTAGAATTCGGGTAAACTAGCTCAACTGATTAGTACATATAAAGTCAAGGATTTGTCAAATTCTTTCCTATTTTGTAGATGAGTAAGTCGACCTCAGAGTCAAAAGACAATCCAAAGTGAGTTATTATTTTCTCATAGATGTAAAGTGGGAACTTTTGTTAAGATTAGAGATAATTTGTGTATGCTGTCAGGGCTACTCTATCAACCAAAATAAAACGACTGGAAAAAATTTATGAGTTCGCCATTTCACGAGCCAATTATTTTAACAAGTTGAGAAAAAGTCATTTTAATTAATGATTTCAAAACACTGAAAACCACCATAAATCGGAAACAGAGGAAAGATTTTTATATTTTATCTAGTCACTGTTAAAAACAATTTATTCTTAAAGTAACATGTGATAAAGCTTTTAAAAGTACAAGTAAGTTTACTTATAAATAATGCAGTGTAGAGATAGTTCTAAGATGAAAGGTGTCCTTGATTTCCAGTATTGGGAATGATTAACTCCATTTCGAAACTGTCACGGATACTGTATCCTAATTGTACATCCTAAAAGCCTAACACCTAATTTTCACAAAAAATAGACAATTATCACTTATTTTAGTACTTTAATATTAATAAATTTTAAACGTTTATACCAAGAAATCAGTTACCCCTATAGCTGATTTCTTGGTATAATCGAGCGATCTCGTAAAACTCTTGAAATTGCCATAGCATTTGTAATCAGTTGCAGTTAGATGTCTTAGATGGAATACCTTCGTTTTTACTTGGTGGTGGGGTTTGCAGTATTTCGCAGTCACTTTATTTTCTCTTTCTTGCGTCAACCTTGCACTACAACTTCGAAATTATTGTTATATTTTAGAACGTCCTAAACTATTTATACCCTTTTCCACGCCTTTCTATCCTACCTACAAATATGTGACTGGATGAGCTTATCTAAGACCACTCGTAATTTATTTGATTTTGGTAAAACTCGGTATCTCAAGATGTCGGCCTAGGTTATAAATAATGATTTCTGGTTAAGCAAGATGTGGTTATTATTGTTATTATTTTTACAATATGGTGGGCACTGTGATCTAGGAGGACGTTTGTGCTAGAACCCCTAATACTCAGCCCCCCTTAGACTTACAATGGGTTCTTTAATAGTGGAGGATCTAACATCAGCCGAGCTCAGGAATTCCCAACTGAAGATACTCCTTCTAAGCCATGTCAAGGCAGGACAAAAGCACATTATGTTCATAGAGGTTTCATCGGCTTCCAGCCGACACTATATTTAACTGGATATTCTGGATCACTATAGATGATATCTTAGCCTACACAGGCCAGATAGGTTCCTTGAAAGCAACCTTAGATCTGCCTTACTTAAGGCGGTGGTATCATTGTGCCTTATCTGCTGCCTACTTGCCCAACCTTCAACCACAGCCCTTGCCACGGACCAGCTGAGACCACAAAAAGGAAAAGTCAATCCTGTCCAGCACATCGGCGGTGCCGTTTCCCTTGCTGCCCGAGTGACTCGGCCGCCAGGCGTGATCCTTTTATGGGTGGCCAGTTGTTGCAGGGTGTCCCAGTACGCCTCGAGAAAAATCATCACGAGGATAGAGCCATAAAGGCTGATTGGGTACCAGAGAAGACAGTTATATGAGCCCCTTTCAGTCCTTTTTTGACTTTGATAAGGGCACAAGTTTCGATAGCATAGACTTCGGTGTGAAAAACATTGAGCCAACTACTCAATACAATAGAAACTCTAGGGTTGGGTCCATTGATATCAACACCAGATAGCATATTCCATGTGTGAGCCAGTGAATCAGTTAAAGCTTTTAGGGTTCAAACTTGGGCCACCGCTTTTCAATTATGCTCGTTCAGGAAAGAGAGAAAATTTTCTGCCAAAGCTCAGTTTTTGGTCACATGGTCTGACACGGTGTACACATCTATTTACAGGAATGCTCTGAAATTATGTTATTATATCTCTTTTTTGTACATTATATTTATAGTATAAAGACGTCAAATAAAAATGTGCGTGTTTAATGCCTAAAATTATACATACTTATTATTTTTGGTTTCATTCAAATTTTTTCTGAAATATAAAGTATGTGATGATTTAGAAATTTTATTAGTTTGTAATAAACTTTAAATAGTTCTAATTTAAATGAATAAAGTTACCATGCAAGTTGGCATGATTGTTTTTGACAAATTGCGGCCTATCAAGGAAGAATTGGCCTGAGTTGAATGAAAAGGGAAATGTGTTCTTATTGGAGGCAAGCCACCGGAATCTTCTCTCTCATTTCTGGCAGTCATTTCGTCTGCATGCCTATTCCTGCCATCGACTTCTGTCGGAGTTGCCTGCACGAGGAAGAAATTGAAGGCATTCAGAATTTTCTTTACAAACGCCTGGAACTAGCCAGAAAAGATTTCAGGTCCCTGGCAAGCACTTCCTTAATGGACTTCTAGAGTTCGCTAGCGTAGAGGTAAAGGACCTTACTAGGTTCCTCAATAGCTATGGATCGTTCAGCTAATCATTGAACATCAATGCCACGTCGATCAAAGTAAGTAAATTTCTGCGAAGTAGTATAATATAGGACCCGCGGTTAAAATTTCATAAAATATATTAAAAGCTAGATGAGTTATCATGCAGACACTGGTGAAAAGGTAAGGATTCGGTCTGTACACTGAACCGGATGCTACTATTAAAAAGGTCAACATTTTCCGGAGACAGTTCTTTAATCATTGACATATTAAACGTAGCACACAATTTAAAATGAAGTCTCTTATTGAAACATTCTGTACTATTTTAGTCGAATAAATTTGAACATTTTGAACGGGGCTTAGTTTTTATTAACAGTAGCTGGACTATGCCTAGAAAATGAAGTGTGTGCCAATGTTTTGCCTAAGTCATTTACAAAGACAGGATGTTTCACATAAGGTGTCTCAAAATAAGTGGGGTGATAGGTAATGGGGTGTCGTCATTATTTCATTTATTTTTGTATCACCACCAATCCTTGCACACATATAAAACTGCACACTATCTTATCGAAAACTAAAGAGAAATGCTGATATCTTTGACGTATTCTAACCTGAATACTAACACAATAGAGACATTTTTTATTATCACGACATGTTCAGAACATATGTATGTAGGTTCACGTTAAGTAAATTCCAAGTTGAGACTTTAAAAATACTGGGAGAAATACTACGAAAAAGTAGAATGCCCAAAACTTTCCTATTTTGTACTGTAACAAGTTTTGGTTTGTTTACACCACTAGTACTCATCTGTTCGTGTCAGATTCCGGGCTTGTATCTAGAGTAGGCTGTGTTTTAACACATTTCGACGTTTGTCAAGATCTAAGTCTAAGTATTTGCATATAAAGGGCGTTTCTGTTACTCCAGCAATTTGGCAACTTAAAATATATTAAGATTACAAAATACCTGTTCCAATAAATATACTTACTTTTATCTTGGTACAGTATCATTAAATTGAAAAAAAAATCTTCGACCACTTTCTAACATGTTTATTTTTTTGATGACTCTCCCAAAATTCGAATAAAAGGGCAAAATACCATATGAAGTCAGCGCTGAGGTTAATAAGGGTTAATATATCCGAATAAGGCATTTTTTATGTATGGAAGATATTCGGTAAGGTAATGATCTTGGATTTTGGAGTTAATAAAATCATAGAATCTTAATAAATCCAGATTTATGAGAAAATCTTTGTTGAAAAGATTTTAGTAAGTATTATATGTTATGTTCGAGAAGAAGTGTACGCGAGTATACATAACATGCGAACATAAGCCTCGTTATATGTGAAGATCAAGTTAAGATTTGAACGAGGTTAGCAGAGGTTAATATTAATATATTTCTTGCTACTGAATTTCAAAAAATTATTTATTGTGCTTGGATCGTATCAAATTTCGTAAAAAGAGGAAGCGTTGACTGTTGCCACGCCTAAAGATTATCTTCTAGTAGGCAAGACATTGTCTGCTGTGATCAAGTGAGTAAGCGTGTTCACTTGTTAGTTTGTCTGACTTTAAGTTTAATCTGTCAATAAACTTGGTTTTAAATCAAGAATTTTACATAAATGATGAGCAAAGCTTGTTGGCTAAAACAGGAATTTACTCTGAATTGCAGGCAGGAGAAATCAGATTATGTTATTCAATTCATTAAAAAGAACAGAGCATGCTTGATTAAAATAAGTTTAAATTAAAACGATGCCATTTGCTATAATTAGTAATAAAATAATAGTTAAGTAAGTGGAAGGAGATTGAAAAGGCAGAGACCAGTGCCAATTTTGAGAAGTCGGAGACCAGTTTGGCATGAAAAGCTTGCGAAGTTATTTGAAATCAGTTTTTCGAACTTTGAAACCATTTTTAAAGTAATCACTAAAACACCAAATTTCCAAATTATTTTAATAAATATCTTTACACTTTGTTTTTGAAAACTCACAAATCCAACGCTTTTCGCCTTGCTATAGCTTTATCAGTGAGAGACTACTCTAAATTGAGTGAAGCAGTACACATCAAGCTCAAACAGAATAATAACAAAATAATTTGGAACTTAAAGAATGTTTTCGTGATTCCTTTAAAAATGCGATAGTTTTGGCGGCACTCTATGTTTGTAAGCTACATATCACGGAGAAATTTATTTCGACATGTGAAATTACATCAGGTGCTTAAGAGTTCATTCTTAACTGGGATGTTCACCCTCAATTACACTTGTTTTCAATATGCTTTAACCACGGGTCTACCATACCGCACTTTCACCTAGTTTTGTTCTGCGCTGATGTTATCAAACTCCCTGCCATGTTTTTTAGAATTTTCGTAGCCTTCTTCTCTAGTCATTCATTCACTAGAAATCACAAATTACTATTTGTATAATAAGATTTTATTGAACTTTCTAAAAGAATTGTTTTCACCTTACAATTTTTTATGAAAAACTAAAAACTTTCGTCATTAATAGGCACTATGTATGGAACACAGATAGATTTAGGAAAGTGCTGACGTTTCTGTTCTTTTGCTTAGTTGATTAAAGGTTTTCCGTGCTGATATATTGACCTTGGTATATAAGAAAGGGAGGATCCTGGATCCCTTATTGCACATGACGCGGAAGGGTTTCAGTTATTTGGCACCAAAGACATGATAGTGGCAGAACTGATAATAAAACACAATTTTAACATGGTTTTTCTAAACATGCTCCTGTCATTTTGAGTGTTAGTGCTTGAGTTTTATTAGTTGTTATGGCAAACGGTAACCGCAACCTTTTGAACTGAAATGGCGAATCATCGGGTATTATCAGTGTGGAATTCAAACACTATCTCCCCTGGCTATTTTGGTAATAACAAATAACAAGTAGTGAGTTTCTGTTATTACTTTTTAATAGCAAGAGGAGAAGGTACTCCTGAACTCTGTGTTGTCGACGGTGGAGTAATTAATTACAGGTTGACGTACCAGCTTGATGGTTCCAGGTTAGAACCCCACGGGCGGTGGCACCTGTTTGTTTTCTGCTGACTATATATTACAATAAAAAGGCCATTGGGGATGTCAGACTAATGAAGGTGATTCGAAATCCACCTTAAATTTAAGGTCCGTTTGCAATCTTTGCCGCAAATCGGGTAGAAATGTTCTCCCCCACACACACTTCCGAAATATTTTTTAATTTATTTATTATACAATTTAATGAAACCGACTAATGAGTCGGTGTCAAAATTGATCTTTCACACAACCATTCGTTATTTCCCATATTAGCTTAGTGTTCATAATCAACCTTACTGAAGTTGTTTTGTATTCTACTTGCCAATCGGTTTCAATTGATATCCATATAAAGGAAAGTCCCGAATAACAAAATAGTCCGCCAGCCTGGAATCTACTGAATTTATGATGCCGTCACGTATTCGATCAATACAAAATTTCTTTAAAATCGGCTTGGTAATTTTTGCTTTACCTTCTAAATTCATAAAGGGAGTCATTTTGATTTTTTTTCTAAAAAGCCTACTCTAAAGAGCTTAACTATTTTTTAAATTTAAAATAATAACTTAAATGCACTTTGTTTTATTTATAATATAGCTAAAGCTCAGGGGATGCCATATAATCCATAAAAAGAACCCTCTTTAACTTCGCTAGGATAGTTCAGTTGTACAAAACATGGTAGCTTCGCAACACAACTCCTTTACAACGGAAGAATTTCTTTCAAATAGATGTATCTAACACAGATTATTGCGAAGGGGGTCTTTGTTTTGTAACCCACCCTATGATTTTATAATCGATTTATGATTTTATAATAGTAATGATGGACGGACCGTATGCTATTTCAGACAACTTTTGTGACCAGTAGTGAAAAACCTTATTTTCATTGGTCCATAGTCATACCATTTTATCATGTCCGCTCGACTGCCGGTTCGTATGCCTATAACTATATCATAGACACGTGGTTCTCTTCTAATACTGAAATTTTTTAAGGGTATGTTTTCTATATTCGTGAAGTTAGGCGTAAACTGAAATAGTAAAATTTGTATTGTGGCTAGAATGTGGAGATGGAAACTGTTTTTGCGGGTATCCCATTGAGATTGAATATTTCTTTTAAACTCAATCAAAAGTGTCGCAAGAAATTTTTTATTTTACCTCCCCAATCGAGAAATGATCAATTAAGATATTAGCCTCCAATGTTGTTTACAACGTACGCCCCATCCCTCAAGCTTTTTACCTAATACATTAATAAATCTTAAAAAAATATGCTTTAGTTTTATGAGACTTTTCCATTGACAAATTAGATGTGTACAACGAGTAGGTATACTCAGCACCGGATTAACTTGTCTGTAGGCAGAGTTATGGTAACGGCCTATCGCTGGTCTTAGGCTTCGGAAATTTAAAGCAATTGGAGGTTTTTCCATGAATTCAAGGATAGGTGGCTTTTTATTTATACATGCATTTATTAAATAAAATTTATCAAATATGTTTATTATTTATATGTAATATATTTACAACTGAGTTCATTAATATGAAATTTATTTATTCTTTTCAAACCCCCCCCCCACCAATCCCCACCGATTTATCTGAAGTTCTTAAGGTTCCCTAGCTCAAAAACAGAAAACGGATATATCACGCAAGTCAAAACTTATGAAATAATTTGTTTTTAATTATTAATGGCGGGCCTCCTAAAACCCAGTTTTATTTTTGGAATTGTGTATCGTTTGGCAGGCACACTTTTAAGGATGCAACATTATTCCCCCTTCCTGATCGTCTAAATTCTAAAGCTAAAGTTCCAATATTATCATAGATAACAGAAAAACTGTCGTTTCGACAGTCTCATAGTCTGCTAAAAATCTACTTGTTATGTTAACTTATAAGATCAACTCTTATAAAATCACTCTTTCGGCTGCTTGTTTGAATATTATTTAAATTTGATAATAATTGGCTGTAATGAAACTCTGATTGCACGAGCCCTAGTCACTTTTGAGCGATTTTTATACATGTATTCTATATTACCCCAAATTTCTTTCTCTCTAATTTTTCTAATCTCTTGTGGGACTTGAAGCGGGAGAAAAACCCGATTTGAGACAATCTTTCAATCGAACCTACAATTTAAAGTGGATTTCGAATTCCTGGTACATCAATAAGCCCATGCGTCGCCGCCGAAATGATTCAAAACTGGGACCTACAGATTGGCAGGCCCATGAGTTATCACTTATTCTACCGATTATCCGAAATAAAAACACCTAAAGGATTTTTTGTTGATTTTGACCGGAAGGGTTGACAAGATTTTTTTTTATTATGCCTTCAAAATTCGGCCATAAAATGTGAACAATAAATCAAAATAACATTTATAGACAATAATAAATAAATTGTTAAGAAATAAAAAATAGTTTTGAGTGGCACATTTTGAAAGGAAAATTATAATTTTGGTGTACAAATAGTTCCATATTCAAAAAGTTTTCTCTAATTATTTTGTGTAAGGCAAATTTTTGAAAATTCCGAAAAAAATAGAATTTTTAAACAAGTTTTGTTTCGATTATTTCTTTTTGGTTTTGCCGAAAATAATTTAATGTTCTTTCGTTTTGAATTAAACAGAAGCTCTGTACTCTCTTACAGATAAATCACAGGGGCGTGGGGAGCATTTTCAAAAGAAATGTCTTAAATTTTAATCCTATAATAAATTAGATTATTATGCTATAGTATGGCCCCGACGCAGTACCTCGTTGTGTCTTGGATTATCCGCCCCTGAGTATACTCAAAATAAAGAAATATAAATTTGTGACATTATGACTAGCATGCACATAATACATGACCAATAATATTAAATGTTTTAAAAATTTGCAAAGTTAAACGGAATGAGCAATCAAAATATTTTTTTCATGTGCGAGTTAGACATGGCGCAGCATTTATATACACCACCAGATATATTTATTTTCTTCTGATACTATAAGTGGCTCGAACTTTTTACCAGATTTTTTATTAGTATGAATTATTTCTGAACTAATGCGACTACAAATGAAAAAGAAAAAATATTTTTTGAATCCTGAAAGCAAATTCTTTCCAACTACACCTCACAGAGTATAAATAAAAAATTTCTAGCAGCCAATTTGCGCCGCATTTAATTAAAAAAATATATTTTTGATATACATATGAAGAATAAATGCGGGCATATGACTACAACTATACCAAATTTCAAGTTGAGAGCAATAGTCTTTACTGAGGTAAACGGCTGTAACATACAGACAGGCAGACAAACAGAAACTGAAGTCTAACCATAAGGATTTTTTGAACCCTTGAACTTTTAGGACTAGAAGACCAAAAAGTATAAAATTTTATTAATAAAGAGGTTAAAGGAAACAAACAAATTTAACGTGGGTCGGTTTTTAAATCTATAATCTTTCCTATTAATATCAAGAAAATCTTGTGCAAAACGTCATACTATCTTCACAAATGAAAATTTATTGACCACTTTCCAATATTCCAGATATAGACTTTATGAAGAAAAGTCGCAGAGCTGATCTTAAATTATTGTTTCCAAAACGAAATACGTGGAATTAAATATAGGTATAGGTAGGTAGAAGAAATTAACAAGGAGGTAAGCAAAGAGTGTGATTTTTACTTGTATAGCAAATTAATTGCAGATAAACGGACTAAAACTTATACAGTTCTGTTCTGTCAGTGGGGAGGAAAGGACGCGTACATAAAGGCTCTAAGGAAAAGCGAGTTTTTAGTATTAAAAGTGTTTAAAAGAGCGGAAAAATAAATAAAAGAGTTAAAAGTTAAATGGAATAATTTAAAGACGCATTGACGATTAGAAATAGTGAAATAGACACAAAATAGTGAAAAAATAAAAGTGCTGAAAAACGAATGTGTGTGTGTCGGTAATCCTGACAATACACATTGAATTATGAACAACCGAAGTTCCGAAAAGGTTAGTGGAGAAGATAAATTTCTACTTTTAAAAAATGTTGGAAGAAAAATCGGAAAATGCCATAGACGCCTACGTTACTAAATGAAATTAGGGAAATAGGTAGGAATAGGATTAGGAATATAAATAGGAATACGAATAAATACAAATAGGGAAATTTAGATAACACAATAGGAAATTTTTAAAGACATAACGGAACAATTTAATAATAAGAAAGGGAAAGATAACAGAATATGGGGCCTGTACAGAAGGCGCAATGGAGTCCAACTACCCTAACAACTACTTTGCTGTCCTCGGTGAAAACCCAGGGGAGCAGAGAGCGGCGAAGAAGAAAAAAAAGTAATTGTCCAGGGTTTAAAGGATCAGTGAGTTACTGAGGCATGTCAGATGACCCAGGTTGTAGAGGGAAAATAAGTTCCCTCAGGCCTGGTCCTGATTTGACAGGTTTTCACCCCTAAATACTTCAAGGTTACTCTGGAAAGAGTAAACGTTAGGGAGTATATTCTGAACCCCCTAAAATGCCGCAAGTGTCAAAAGCTAGGCCATTCCTTGAAGTTCTATCCGTCAGAGCAAGTAAGGCTTGCTTGACTGTGTAAGGCTTGCATTAACTGTGGCATTAACTGGGACATGGATCTAGTGATCCTAAATGCCCACGCTTCTTACTGTAGGGCGAATCCCTGAAAATTAAACAAAGGGATCACTGCAAGATATACGAGGCCAAAAGAAAATATTACCGCCTAAACCCGACGACCCAACAACCGACATTTGCCAAATGGTAAAATCAGCACCAACAGTTCATACTTTCGCTTCAATGGCAACAAATAAGACTTTTGACTTTTCGAAAATAATAAATAACAACCTAACTAGAGAACAATGTGCGCAGATTCTGGAATTTGCTCAAAGTACCCTCAACTTACCAATTGTAAGTCAAAACACGGGAATGCAAACGGCATCCCAACAAAATTCTTTTGCATAAAGCAATACACAGAAAATGAACGAAATAACTCCTCAAAGGAAAACACAAAACCAAAAAAATACAATAAAAATAGGAAAACTAATAGAAATAAACCAAACACATAAACAAACAGAAGAACATAAAAAATCAAGAAAAAACAAACCAAAAAAAGATATTAAGATAATGAACTCTACAAACCGCAAGTACTATTCGGTCCAAATAAATGTCCTTTTGCAAAGAATTAATTGAGAAATTTTGATATTTATAAAAGTAGTTAAGAAAATAAATAGGAAAGAACAAATAAGATAAGCCTATAGATATGTACGTGTGGGACTATGTACATGTATTTGCATATGTACTATCGCTATTCAAAATAGTTCGCCCAGTCGAAAATTTCTTTAAAAAAGTGTCATTAAATTTAATTATTATTTTAACCCAATTCTTTTCAGGAAGAATAAGGTATATATTCTACGAAAGGTTGTTTATTAATTTATCGTTGTTTAAACACCGAAGCTCTAAGTATATTAAAACAACAGTCGAGAAAATAAAACTTGAACCGGGAAATTGACTCTTAATTAAAATTGTGCTTAAAGTCAATTAAAGTAATTATGTGCAAAATAATTGAAGACGAACATTCTGCATTGTTTCTATAAGTTATCTTTGCAATAGGAAAGAAGAACTGTCGTGGTGAAAAAAAAAGTTTTTTTGCTAATTTTACAAATTCGATTTTTTAAGTTCAGACGCTTATAATTTTAATATTTTAATTTCCTTAAGTTCGTAAACTAAATATTTTTCATCTACATTAAATACTAATTTAAAAAAACATGTCGCTTTTTTTCTTTTTAGGGCTGAATAATTTTAAGTACAATTTTAATTAAAAGTCATTTTCTCGGTTAAATTTTTATTTCCTCGACTGTTGTTCTAATAAACTTAGAGCTTCGGTGTTCAAACAACGATAAATTAATAATCAACCTTTCGTAGAATAAGGTACTAGAAAAGAATTCTTCCTGAAAAGAATTGGGTTAAAATAATAATTAAATTTTATGACACTTTTTTAAAGAAATTTTCGACTGGGCGAACTATTTTGAGTAGGAGTAGTACATATTTATGGACAAAAGGGAAAAATTCTGTTAAATAAATAAATAAAAATGTATAAGATATTAAAAATAAGTAAAGTATCAATGAAATATAGGACATACAATTTGTTTAAGCTGGTCGCTTTATGGGCTAGTTCCCTCAGCGCTTTTAAATAATGTTAGTTTAAGATCTTGTTTGTTAAACAAATAGAAATAAATATTTAAATAAAACTTATACACAAACTTTCACCAACAAAGCTCCTGTTGGCGTTCTCTTCAGATAAATAATTAAAATCTTTGCTCGCACCTTCAAATTAAATGTAAAAATTAACATCCATAACATTTAGAACGCAAACTTCTTTCAATCCATGTTTGCGTTGAATTCGACATACTGATATGTTAGATATCACACTTAACCATGATTTTCCAACTAAAACTAGTAAAAAGCAGATACACCTTTTTGAATAGCTTGGATCACATCTAAATTGAGCAGCATTTGCTGGAACTTTAAGGATGGTAGTGAGTGAAAGTCGTTGATTTAGCTGATCGCATGTAAAACGAAAAATACACTTAGGCCAAAATTTAAGAACAGACTGCTCTTTGTCTAAATATGTTTAAATAAATCGGAGTGTAACAGGTAAATCGCATTAAAGGTGAAAAATAAAGACGACGATCAATCAATTCAGACTAAATATGTTTTTGGTTTCAAGTTTGTTGTTCATCATTAATTTAAATTCTAATTTTTAAAGGAGACAGATTACCCAGACCATTAAGAAGTGATTTCAAAATCCGTTTATTTAAAGTTAATGATTTTATTCTTTGACCTTTCTTAAGTATTTTTGTATTTAAAGGAAAGCAATTAAATTCTAATTTAAATAAGAGATAATAAGGATTTTGAAAATGACTTCCTTATAAATTGGATCCTAGGCTGCCAAGAAAATAATAAAATATGAAAATGTATAGTGTCACTAGTAAGTTAACCAAGTTGAATTACCTGATGTAGGACCAAAATAAAACTCCAATTGTCAGAGCGCAAAACGTTGATAAAGTGACAATTGGATTTTTAATTTGGTCCTATATATATTTGAAAATAATAAATTCATAATTCAATTGTTCTATATTTTGTTGAATGCTGTTAATGTTTATTGCTTGTAATATGATGATTTGATTACGAAAGTCAAACAAAATTGTAAACAATTTATTCTGATTTTAAAATAATTTCATTAAAAATACTCCTGAAGTAATTAATTAGCATAAAACAAAACAACCAACGATATAATAATGGAAAGTTTAAAGTCATCAAAAATTAATGAACAAAGGGTGGAAGAAGGAACGCGATTTCGAAGTTCATTTTCCTCTCTGGAATTGGATGACCGGCTTCAGAAGTCTCACAATTTCATTTAAATTTGGATCATAAATTAAAACTTTACAATTTACACAAGCAGAAAGGAATGTGATTATGGGAGTAATCGCGCCGTTTGTTCGCGTTCCGCGGATAATTATTATTTGTTATACAAATCATGAAATATTTGGAAATTATAAACAAAACGAGAAAATCAACTTTCCTAATGTTAAGAAATATTGGGCCGCTCACAGTGGGGCAGAAAATTAATTTTAAATTAAATTAATTCGGCAATCGAATTGTGATGTAAAAGCTTCTTCAGAAAAACACGTTTCTGGAATTTTGTTCTTTGGACCGCAGAATGCTCCTATAGGTATCGTATTAAGGGCTAATAAAATATCGTAAACATTGAACATTTTTGAACAAGCTCGTCATAAATTCAAAAAAAATTTTAACTTATTAAATTTTATGTTTGCTATTCCATTAATCGAAAGGGCCCGACAAAGCAATTAAAATAAAAACTAAATTTATATTTGTCAGATCGAAGAATGGTACTAATTAAACTAGAAGAAGAATGTAAAGGATGGGTATAGTACAGTTCGTTGCAAAATTATATGTAACACCCTATTTGTGACTGTTTCACATGAGTCATATGATTCATTATATATCTCACCACTTCGTTGTATTCATCAAGCGTAAAATAATAATATTTTAAGGTTTATTTTCAGTTTTCTAATTCATCATTAGTTATTTTGCTTTTCAGGTATGGTTTAAGCGGTTATGGTATCATTTAAAAATATCAAATATTGTTGTGCTTCTTGTGTCTACGTTATTTTCAATTGTTTTAAAGTTGGCATACTAAAATAAGTGTTCATGTGGACTGAAGGTGTAGCTTTATGTAGGTGGTTTATTTAATATGAGTTAGGGCTAGGTGAGAGTAGCAGCCTCCTAGGGGGAAGACACATTTAGGCCATAATCGCTCATTGTGATAGCATATTGGGATTACATTCTTATTCCCATGAAAATTTACATAAGACCGAACTAGGGATATCAGCCGATCTCAGTTCGACTGAATTCACAAAAAAGGAGGAAACTAAGTAACGGTTCCCCGCGGTTAACTAGAACCGGACAGTTGCAGAGGGGATGAAGAATGGTTTTCTTTGCCTCCTCACCTTGGTGACTTCTAAAAAAGCCATTTCTGGGCGCGAAAAATCTATTAGCGTGCCAGCCTATAAGGCAATGACCAGTGATGTCAGCCTCGACAATGCTTACAATATTTCGTTCGAGACCAGATCTGCCGGATAATTAAATAGGTATGTTCACTTTGCCATTTTTCGTTAGCAACCTTGGGGAATGTTAACTAAATGTACATTTTGCAAGTGGATAGCGGCTGGCTAAGCTGGCGAGATATATTCGAGTCTGGTAAAGTGGAGCCGTTTCTCGCTAGCTTATCGGCTTTACAGTTGCCCAGAATATCTTAATTCCCGGTTACCCATGTCAGGCGTACGTTAAGATACTCAGCCATATCATTTACAGTAGTCTGAAAAACGAAAAGAAATGCTTAGGACTAGGTGTTCCGAGTAGGCATCTCCACGTACTTTTACATTTAGATGCACTTATTCTTCCGTTATGGCGTTCTTGCATGAGCACAAAGCAGTCATTGCTTTGCCTACTATTTCTTGGGTCTTGGGTTATCAGCTAAGTTTCCTGTCCAGAACAAGGCAAAGATCTTTAACTTGGTCACCTAGTTATAGTTTGAATGCATTTAGTATTGGAATGTTAATGTGAGGAACTCAGTGCTAGAAGTTTTATACAGGTTTGTATCCAGAAGACACTTGGTACCTCAGGAGAATAGTTCCACAAAAGCGGCGACCAGATCCTTCATTAGGGAGTGCCTCTTGTTACATAGCCTCGTCTGGTGGATCCTCCAAACTGAAGCTTACGATCCTTAGCATAAAGTGTATAAGCTCGATTAAGCATGCCGTTATCGCCTCTGGCTTGAACTTGTTAAAAGCACTCCTAATATCGAGAAAGGTTGCAAAGGTACATTCCTTCTACATAATTGATATTTCAGTTCATGCTAGGCTATCTCAATGGACTTACCTTTGTTGAGAACTTAGATGATTTAAGTCTTTTTTTGATATGGACATCAGGTCTCTCAGGTCTGCAATGTGAGGTCCTTTCACCTTCAGGAATAAAGACCAGATTAATCTTTGTCTACGAAATTGCCATGTATATGAGGTTCAAGCAGACTTCATAGATCACTTCCAGCCATGGGATTAGAATCACGAAAGCTGGTTGAAGTAAGTTCAAGCCTTATAAGACTTGAAGCTGTATATATCCCACTTCAGTTTTTTTCTACTTAGGGTTTTACCTAGGATTGTTAGAAGCTACTGCAGAATCAGTGAGCCTTGCTTTTAAGCAGCCCGGAAGCGCTTGGTGGGGTTGCCGTTATACAAACCCGCCTTGGAGGTGCTATTGACATTATTACAAAAGTACTCCCACGAAGATCGTTTCGCCCTATCTTAGAGGCTTTAGTTTTTCTCCCGTACTAGCATCGAGCAGGTGGTTGCCGAGTAAAGCGCATTAATGCCAGCTGGATTGTCCGTAAAGTTGCTAACGTTTATCATTGGTGACAAAGAGCAGATATGCCTTCAGGATCGCAAGTACCTCCGCCTGGAATACGCTTGCGTTATAAGTTAGTCTAAAGGACTCTGATATATGTGGCGTTTCAGAGAAAATGCCCACACCGACACCACAGTCCTTGGAGCCGTCAGTGAACAGGATGGTGTCGTAGCAGTAAATCAGTTTAGTGTTCCTCCATTCCTCCCTGGTCGAAACACTGACACCTAAGTTTCTGGTAAAATTGAGGTTGGGTATTGTGTAACCCGACACCGTAGCAGATAATCTTCTCGGTTTTAGGTTAGGTGCTGTGACCATAGGGTTTGGCAACACAGCATCCAGTTAGTTTAAGTCTGAATGCGTTGGTAGGGATGGGCTCTTTTTTATCGACGTTTAAACCTCGATAGTCTACTTACTCGATGGTATCTAGCCTCGATAAATTTAATATCGTCAAAGATAAAGAAATTTGAATACTACCTTGGCTTGTCTCCAGATCTGAGGAGTCACTTCGCTACTAAGTCTGGTAGCTTCCTTAGTATAATTGGAACAATTCCATCTGGATAGTGGATAGTTCTCTCTCTGGTGACGATAGCTTCAACTTTGCTGTCCGAAATATGACTAGTTGCCGAGTTGCTGGTTACCGCTGTGATTTGGCTATCCCCTTTGCTAGCCGTGAAGTCAGTATCCATTAGAAGCTCCAAGGTTTTAGCCAAAGATTTCGTCCACACACCACTCGATATTTTCAGAAAGGAGGGGTTGGTATGCTCTTTCGACAGTATCCTGCTAAGTCTAGCTGATTCCCTACAGTCTTCAATAGAATGGCAGTACTCCATCAAGCCTGTTTCCTGTCTCCTATGAAGGCTTTTTTATAAACCTTAAGGCAACCTTATAAGGTTCGTAGTATTTATAACTGTAGCAGATTTCTCAAATAATTCTCAGCATTCTCAGCTTAGAGAGATCGTCATTCACCAGCGTTAAAGGGATTCTTGCATAACCTTGATTCTATCTCTTGGATATTTTCAATGCCTTAATTAGGTATATTGAAAAGTTTAGATTTAATTACTTGGCTGAAATTCTTCCAGTTAATTCTTCTGGAGTTGTTGAATGGTTGAGGTCTTTTAACTGCCAGGTTAATATTGAACAGTATCCAGTTATGGTTTGAGAATGACCTTGAGTCTGACACTCTCCTAAGCTAGGCTACTTTAAACTTGGAAACTTTATTGGCAAAAACCATTGGCGAATCAGCAATTATCAATTACAGTACAAATATAATTGGTTAACGATAAAAATCGAAACCTGAATTATAAATCGTTATTCATAAATCGTACTTTCAGAAAAAGATTAATAATCCTAATCATAGTAAACATATTTAAGATAAAGTTACGCATTCTTCAAATGCAGAAAACATTCAGTGCATTCCGAAACCTAAGATTCGTAAAGCAAAATTGTTAATTGTACGATTACTGTTGCTTTTTTTATGAGAATGCAAAAGCTTAGAAAGCCTATGATGCAACGCATAACCTTTGCAGGAAAGAAAATAAGTTGAGTGAAGAAGGCGATGTTGTACGTCTCATTTGGAAGTTTCAGGCTTATTACTATGGAAGAAAATCGAAAAAATTTTCATAGTCGTGTTGTTATGTTTGAGATAAATATGCGAAATTTTGCGGCATGGGTTTTGACTTAAAGAGTATATTGGAAAATGAGCTATGCCCAACCATTGCCTGAATATGAAAATAATATTCAAGTCTAGGCCTGACGTCGGACTTGTACATCAACGTCAAGTCAAATGGAGTAAATTATTTCTTACATCTCTGTATAAAAGCAAAGGTAGTCACTCCATCGATTGAAATATGCTGACCACCTCACCGTGTTTTAAGGGACATTAACAGCATTAAGTCATCGGTGGAGTTAGTGATAACGTGTCGGCCTACCGATCTGGAGGTCTCAGGTTCAATTCTCACCATCGGCGACCCATGGTTGTTTTCTGCTGACAACCGATCACGAGAAAAAGGTCATGGGGATTGCAGAGAAAATGTCAGTGGTTCGAAATCCACTTTAAATTGTAGGTGTGATTGCAACTGTTGTTTTGAATCGGGTGACATTTTTCTCTCGCCCCATGCTCCACAAGGAGTTACGCAACTAGAGATTTGCTCTGCCCCAAGCGAAGATCGTAGAAATATCGTTGTTTGATGATCCAAACATCCATCAAACATCCATTCTTGATTCCTTTTTGTCGAGCTCCCACGTGAATTTATTACTATTTCACAGGAGTACATGGAATCAAGGGTGCTGTCGTCCGCGAAACCAGGAATAGGATTGTATGTGAGAGATAAGAGTTCTTAAATAAAACAAAAAAATTAAGGTAGGTGAAAGTGAACCCTAAGGTACACTGTGATTTATGTCCTAGGGATAAGATATAACTCCGTTATTAATAGTTGTGGTTGGTTTCAAGTGAACTTTGCGCAGTTTTAGGTACATTACTCGGTTACAATAGTAATAATGGTACATATGAAGCTAGCTCTCCAAAATAACCTAAGGGAAGTGTTCGGCAGTATTCAAACCTACTCGTGGGATATCCTTTACACCAGCGACGGCCCTTAAATAAAGTTTTGAATTTGGTTAAACTCAGAGAAGCTGCATCTTTTAATTAATGCGCGAACTCACTGGTAATTGATTTATGTTAGGGGATTTGAGTTGTTGAGACTGTTATCTGTTTTGGAAGGTTAATATAAATAAGTTAAAATAAAAATACCGAAAATTGTAGTTTTCTAGCCCAATTTTGCTTCAAAGCTATTGAAGTAATATATATAACATTTGTGGGCAGCACAGAGTATTTTCTGTCTCTAGTTTTTAGACATTGTCGGGCAAATTAATTAATGACAAGGGATGTAAATAGACCTAGGATTTAAAGTGGATTCCGAATCACGGAGATTACTTTGCGGCACTTAATGGCTTTTGTTGTTCACAGAAAACAAAAGTGAATCGCCACCAATAGGTTTTGATCCTATGATTGCCGACTGAGATGATACCATGGAATAAATGCTGAGAGAAGTTTTTTTTACTTTATCCTTTTTTACACAATCACGCCGGTATAATTGTTATTATTTAATTATCACGCCGGTATAATTGTTATTATTTAATTATGGATCAGTCGATGGACGACCTTTTCTTTAAATTCCAAAACTGTCAAAGGCATAATCGCTGGCCACAGACCACAACTGACCTTACAGATTTCAGTTAATAATTAAAACTATTCTTCAAAAGACAGGAAACAAAAGCATTAGATATCTCAAAATATTTTTTTTTCAGATGTGGCGTTAATATTAAGAAATTCACAAGAAGAATCCCAACAACTACTATTTGCAAGGCTGACAAGACATCAGTTATAATTTTCGTCACTTAGTCGAATTAAAATGCAAAGTATAAGAAAAAATTTCGTCTGACACCTTAAATTGACTTCTTCGACCTCACATATATCTACAAGATTGCTTGCCTGAGCCAAACCTATCATTTTGTTGACCAGTAATCAATACTGTGATGGAATTATTAATATTAATTATGCGGAAAATTTTCACCTTTCAAATATTTATCCGTACCCTAAAATTTGATCCCATTTGAGCACGATAACTGTCTCTTTAATTTGATCAGGTGCATGATTTTAATCCAATTTTGCATTTAAGATCGATAAATCATCGATTTTTATGGAAATTAGCAAAGCAAATGGAGATGAGGTTTTCGTCAACAGATAACTTAATCTCAATGTAAAACGGGAACGCGAAATGATAAACAATTTACCTGCCTCCATGATACCGTTGCTGATTTTTTGCAATTTATAAAATTCTTTGGGCCGCAGAACTTGTTCCATAAAGAAATAATTTTCAGAAAATTTACAAACAAAAGAAACAAATAAAAGTTAATGGCTTTATTGGCAAAAACTTTATTTCGTTCAGGTATGGTAATAGATTTCCTAAGCAAAAGACTAGTCTCCAAACTACCGAATTCTCGGTTATATTACCTTAAATTGCTTTTTTAAGCTGTTTAGTTTAGAGGTGAACCCTAGATCGTAACACGTGGGGCTTTTGAAGGTCGAAAGGAAATAAACTGACCTTGGCGTTGTAGCATAATGAAGGTACACCAAAACTATGGGTTTTTAAGAACCTAAATGAAGACATTTGCAGACAAATCTTATAAGAAATAGTAGTTAAATTTTATTTTTAGGGTTTTGAATTCATTGAAAGGTTATTTAATAGGATCTTTTCGCTACTAAAAGATATGTATGTAGGTACATAAAATCGGAATTTTTTGATTACTATACTAGCAGGACTATTTCTAGGGTTCCATACCCGATGGGTAAGCCGAGCAAAAACTTACGCCCTTGCAGTTTGTATATTAACTAACTTACACGCTTCATTTTTAAAGTTCTGGTGCATTGATTTTACATGTACGCTCCGAAAATGTTTCCCCCGCACCCTCGATGATAAGGGTTGACGATAGCGCAAAAGTTGTAGAGCTTGAAGCCCTCTACGATCGTATCTTTTTTATCGCCGCACGATGAAAAACGGCCGAGATATAGGCGATACAAATTTTCCACCTGTTATTTTCCTACTATAAAGAAAAATGTTGTTGGAATGCTGATTTAGATGATTCGGAATGGTTAAAGTATCCATTCGTCTTCTGAAAAAGTTGTGGCTGGTTGTGAGAGTTGGTGGAGGGGCGGCGTTTAGCTTCGTAAGGCATATAACGATTTTGATGATTTTAATTGTGTTGTATAGTATAAGTTTTCTGATTGATAAATGATAAAAATGTTGCACCTAGTGGCTACTATGATTCTCTGACTATAAGGATGCTCTCTCTTGTTGTATATTGTATGGTGGCTCACTAGGGCCATGCTATTAATTTTTTATCTAAGGTGACGTTGTGAACGGGTGACTGTGACTAATTTCATAATAAGTTGTCGGATTTGGATACTTCTGTTTACTTTCTATAGGGCGAGAGAAATGAGGTAGAAAGAGGGCTATCTGTGAATGTCGATTACAAATGGGAGTGTTTTTGTTTAAATTTTTTTCTGATTTTCTTTTGTTATTTTTTACTTATTTATTTAACTCATGTCCTGTAGTATTTTTCCTAAACTGTAGCAATCTTTTGCCATTTGGCTGGTGAACAGCTTGATTCCGCTTGTACCGATTTTAATAAGAAGTTCCTTGTTTTAAAATTTATTAATTTGGTTTTTTTATCACGTTTCGTCCAATTAATTTCCTTCTATCTCTCTGACCGAACACATCCTGTTCTGTTTCGCGGTAACCTCTCTCGTTAAATTGTGGTCACTTCTGAGGTGCCCCAGGGCAGCCATTTGGGTCCACTTCTATTTATTATTTTTATGAACGACATAGGCTCCATCTTAGTGAACTCGAAAATTTTATGTTATGCTGACGATGCAAAAATTTGACGTGTTGTCTCTGACATTAACGATTATTTGGCGCTGAACTCTGATCTTCAGTCTTTTAATTCTTAGTGTATTGTGAATAATATTCCTCTGAATGTCGTTAAATGTGCATTTGGCTCTAATTCTAGAAGGAAGGATCAATTGATGTAATCTGTCAGTGACAACTTACTAACCAGATTGGATAAAGTAAAGAATCTTTGTCTTGTTTTTCGTTGATCGCATCAGTTACACAATTAACAAGGCCAGTGCCTCCTTGGGCTTTGTACAGAAATGGCGCAAAGAGTTTAGCAATCCCTTTAGCATCATTCTTTTTTGTACCTTCGCCCGGAGTATGCCTGACCCGTTTGGTCTCCGTCCTATGTTATATATAGTGCTCGTATTGAGGCTGTTCAGCGCAGGTTGTTTAAATTTTCCTTGCGTTAATGGAATAACCCTTTGATTCCGCCCGCGTATAATAACAGACTTCGGCTACTCTCTTTTGACTGGCTAGAGGATAGGCGCAACAGATCTAGGAGTTCCTTTATCTTCGATGTCTTGCAGAGTTTTATTGACTCACCAGAACTGTTCCTATTCGTTGCGTTAGACATAGTTATTTTAATCTTTTAAAATCTGAAGCGAGGTATCAGCTCCGTTTCAGGCCTAAAATTTTGTTCTGAATATATTTATTCATATATTTTATTGATTTTTTCATTTGTTGTTGTATTTAAAATTGTATTTTAGGTTGTAATTTGTTTTAATCTGTAAATTTGATTAATTCTTTATGTTTTATAGTCATTATCACTCTCTTTTTATTTCCGTTTTAATTTTTTCTTCATTTTATATTTCTATTTTTACTTTTGTTTTTTATATTCTTGTGTATAGTAATCAGTGTTGATGTAACTTTGTAAATAAATAAATATATGGGTTTTTCCGGGTCCAATGGGTTTAATTAAGCGTTGATTTATAACAATTATTTTAAACAGTAAGAAGTTTGCTCGTCGCGCTGCGGAAGCAATTAAGGTGTGGGAAATGGTAAGTTGCATCTATTGCTCCTCCTGAATTATATCCGGGCCTGGGCACATACAGATTAAAGTAATCGTTGGCAAAAGGCATGCTGGATTGTATAAATTATTTAGAATTATTATATGATATGCATCACAATAAAAAAAAATATTTTCTTATTTGTTAATAAATTTTTTTTTCTCTCAACGTATTGTGCAAACAATGAGTAAGACAATCGCGACACGTTCCGTTCTAATTACCTCTACTAGCAATAAAGTAGGGGAGTCTCCCCAGTTGTGCAGTACACGTCATTATCGATGTATATATTTGCCTAGCGATATAAAACTATTCTCAACGTCTAGTCTCATTGTAAGCTCGTTTTTGAGTAAACACCGAAGTTCTTTGGAATGGATTTTTTGAGAAATAAATCAAGCAGAAAAGGTCAGTACAATGCGTAAAAACTTAGTTTTGGATCTGTTTTTTATCAGGCTTGGAATTGTTTTAAAAGAAAAGTTGGACCGACTTCACAAAAAGCGCTAAAAGGCATAACATAATTTTTAATTTATACCTATTACGACATTTTAAAGTTGGTGCAAATTAAGCAAACAAAACAACTACAATAAAATTATTTAATCGTCCTTCTCTATGACCCCGTCAGCTGAAACGTTTAGGTAGTTTTATATAGTATCTTCGATTGTGGTTGGGTAGTTGTTTCAACTTTTCAACTTTTGTTTTAAAAACTATTTTATTTTTCACTTTTTAGTATCTTTGTATATACGACTCAAAAAATGCTGATCATACGAACAGACCAATTTCAACAGTTTAAGAGGTAGTGTATTCTATAGAAAGGAAATTCTATTCTGTACAACAGAATTCAAATAATCGAAATCGGTTAACACCTTTCGAAGCTAGGGCCCGACCCTCCTTGAACTCTTACCATAAGCCACATCTTTTGTCATGACACAAATAGATACTCTAGATGCATTCAGAATCATCTAAATCAGTCCACTCGTTATAAAGTTAGAATACCCCCACAACAACCCTTGGTCAATATATTTCCTTATAGCAGCAATGTATACAACAAAATAGAATCATCCAAATAGGTATATGCGTTAATATGTTGGGAAACGACTTCTTCCATCCCACCCTATCCCATACACTTTTGTCGCCGTACCAATGGGGCAACATATTCTACACATCAAAAAAAGAACCATCCCAATCGGTCTACGCGTTAAGCAGGTGACATCCACCCCCCCCCCCCCCCCAATTTCTTCGTTCAAAATTGTATAGCGGTACCAATGGGGTAACATACTCTACCCAACCGTACCAGACCGCCCCCCATTAGATTTTTGGAAACCTACCAACCGGGGAACATAATCTACCTAACAAAGAAAGAATCATCCAAATCGGTCCATGCGTTATGAAGTTAGACTACCCCTAACCCTCCCCCCACAACCTTAGTTCCTATATTTTTTTCATTACTAGCAAAGGGGGATAAAATTTTATACAACAAAAACAGGAATCATCAAAATCGGTCCACGCGTTACAAAATTATGCCCGGTCATACCTCTTTGTTTTTGGGAAGTTGGTTTAAAAATAAAATATAAATACATGTTGAACTTATAGCCGACCATTTTTTTGGGAAGTTGGTTAAAAAGGAATTTCGGTGAAATAACGAAAAAAATGATGAAGTCACTCGCAAAATTGCGTCAAACCCGGTTGCGCACCAGTCGTGTCCCCGGTTATGCAGCGCACAAAAAAGTTATTCTTTTGACATTGTTATGATCAAATATCGCCAGCATTGTTACATTCAAGTATTTCAAATAGGAGAGCATTGCTGCATTAAAAAAGAGGAAGTGCGCCCAATCGCTGAAGAAACCTGCTCAAGAAATCTACCCCTAAGAAAGCTGCCCTTAAGAAAGCCGCACGAATAGCACCTGCCCCACTCCAAACAAAACGATCAAAGAAGAAATCGTCGCCAAATAAAATAAAGTAAAAAAAAGTTTAAAAAATAAACATGCTTTTATTTGTTGTTACTTTTGAAAAATTAAAAAATTAAAAATTAATTTCTCGTTTTACAAGCACTCCTTTGGTGAATATTCCCCGCAATAATAAACTATTCTCTAAGCTTTACTCACAACTGATTGAAATTTTAGCTCAAATTTTTACACCTTCAATAAGCAGTAAATTTACTAAAAGCGTGTTGCACATATGCATAAAAGTAAACAATTTGAAAGAAAGAGCGCAACACGCTTTTAGTAAATTTACTGTTTATTGAGGGTGCAAAAGCTAAAATTTTAATCAGCTGTAAGTTAAGCTAAGGGAATAGTTTATTATTGTGTGGTATATTCAGCAAAGTAGCGTTTGTTAAACGAGAAATTAATTTTTAATTTTTTCAACAACAAATAAGAAAAAAAATCATTGCATTAATATTGCAAGACCTTTTTGCAATCAGTTTAGTACAGTCTAGTTCTTCAATTTTTATGCCTTCTAAAGAGCTAACTTTTATCATATTTATAAAAGCGTTGTTTTTAATTTTTTAAATTACAAATTATTCGACTGTTTTTTATTTCTATTATTGCACCGTTCTTATTAAAAACGTAAATCCATCCGCCCCCTTGCAGTGTTCACCATGTTAGAAGTAGAATTATATTACAAAGTGTATCGTATTTTACTCATCCAACACTTTCATTTGATGCCCATGTCAAGGGGGTTGTGAAGAGAATGGTAATCCACCATCATGCGGTGTCCGCCTTATTGGAACTAGAATGACGTCATAAAGTTTATTGTATCCTACTTGTCGAACCCTTTTATTTGATACCCATATCAAGGGATTTGTAAGTTTAGAATGACATCACGCAGTACATCGTATTCTACTCATCCATCCCTTTCATTTGATACCGATATCAAGGGGGTTGTGGAGAGAAAGCTACCTTGGAGCGTTCGGCATATTGGAATTAGAGTGACGTCATATAGTTTATCGTCGAACCTTTTCAAGGGGGTTGTGAAGAAAAGGGTAATCCGCCATCTTGTCGAGTCCGCCATATTGGATTTAGAGCAAAATTATATGTACTAGATTGCATACGCACCGGACTTATGCATGTATGCAAAATTTCCGCTAAATGCTCAATCGGACCAAGTGATCAAAATGATAAAAGTGAAGAATAATTTTGCAGTCAGCTATGTCCAATTTGTTAAAGGCTTATAAAATAATTAAGGGGGTCGTCTACACTTGAACGCCATTTTTCAGGCCGATTTTCATGAATTTTTTCTTTACGAAAACTCCTAAAGATATTCAAAAAAAATTTTTTATTTGTTTTAAATTAAATTACATGAAAAAAAATTTTTGTTTTACTGATTCACTGATGTATGACGCCCCGGAGTGAAGTGCTGTTTTTGCGCAGACCCATTTTTCTGCACATTTTTCGGCATTCTGGAGTATCTTAAGGCAAAAATAAAATTTTTTTCTATGTATAAAAGAATAACTCAATGAAGGTGCTGAACTAGGATTTTTCTGATTGAATACAAATTGTGAGCGGGAAAACATTTTTTCTATTTTCTTTTAAAATTTACATTTTTTTTTCGCACAAAAATGGCTCTTAAAAATTTCTTGTTTTATGCACAGTAAAAATCCTTTGCACCTCCAAAAAAGGGTTTTAAATTGATTAAAAAAAAATCATGTCAATCGGTCAATTAGTTTCCTCAGAAAGTGTGCAGCAAACTTTAAAAACCTGTTTTCGAGAAAAACGCGTATAAAGTTTTGAAACCATGCATTTCACGCTTGACATCGACCGGTTTGATGCATTTTTACTAAGAAATTTTAACGCATTGAGCAATATCCTTTCGCATGATGACTCTAGGATAGTTATAATTTAAAAATTTGCAAAAAAACAAAAATCGATATTATCAAAATTTTAAGTGTATATATTAATTTAATTAAAGAGCACATTCAATCTGCCTATTATGCTAACCCAACCTCTAGTTTAGCTAAACATTTAAAGGACACTGGCCATAAAGTTGATGAAAATAATTTGGAATTACTGAGAGAAATTAGAAACCAAAAAATTTTAGACGTACCTATATAAAATTTATGAAATAAGAAAAGCTAAGCAGGGTGGTTGTTCTTTGTTGAACGATCAAATAGATTTTAAAAATAAAAGTCCGTTACTTTGTCCAGCTCTATTCGAACAATAGTTTAGCTTTTTTAAACTTGAGCTTTTCATTCGTTGCCCTGATGATGTCCTAACAAGACGAAACGCGTCGGCTCTCAATTTTTTTCTCAATAAAATCGATTAATAAGATATAAATTGTGAAACTTAACAAGTGTTTTGAATTTTTCTTGGTTTTACTTCATATTTTTACATATTCAATGGATTTTTTGAATGCAGTGTCTATTTACCACCCTTAAATTGCCGTGTAATTTCCGTGTACACAGAAGTACACGTAAATACACGTAAAGTAAGCGGAAAGTACACGGAAATTACACGGAAGTATCCGGAAAGTACATGAAAGGTACACGGATAGCACACGGAAAGTACACGAAATGTATACGGAAAGTACACGTGAGTACACGGAAAGTACAAGTAGAAATTTCACGGACTACACGGAACTACACGTAAGTGCACGATACACAATGTACTTTCCGTGAAAAAAGGGGCAATTTTTCACGCTTTTTTTCAAAAGATCGCCCTTTCTTTCTTTTCATCGATTTTGCAATAAGTGGTTAATTATTGCATGAAAAACCTTCATTTTTGAAACCCTTTTTGTATTTTTTGCTTCAGACTTGCCAATCCTGAGCTGAACGGCGTTTTCATGTTCATATCTATTAAAGGAGCTGAGAAAAAAATTCTTAAAAATTTGCATTTGCTTAGCCGTCTAAAGTGTAATAGTACCTTAAACGTATTCATACCGTTTTTTCTTCTGTAAAAAGTATTGACATTAGTTCTACAGCGGTATCTCAACCATCAAAATTGGATGATCCCATCAAAACTTGAAATAAACAAAACCTGGAGTACAACGGAGAACACTCCCTTACATTATAAGCTTAGGCATTGGTGCTTTTTTGTTATTATTATAAGCAAAACTGAGTATTCACAAAAATTCCAAAAACAGATGTTGCCTTATTGGCAAATTATAATTATTTGTTATAACGTTTAAAAGTAGTTTTGTTAAGAATTTATGAAATTTTCTTTTATTTTCTTTATGTAAATATTAAAGTAAGCTTAAATAATTTTACTCACTTAAATTATTAAAGTGTAGGAAATAAAGATTTCCAGAATTCAAATACAGAAATTTCTGCACAAAAATTTGCTAGTTAAAGAATATTGAAATACATAATGTTCTGAGAGCGGAATTTCAAACAGAATTTTTTTTCGTATACATAATATCGCTTTATAGTAATTTCGGAATACGGAATCGATCCGATATATTCTGATCTCATTTATTTTTGCTAAACACAACAATATTGAAGTTTACAATACAATTTAAATTTTGTTTAATAATAATAATAGTTGCATTCCATTGGACTATGCAGAGTACTCCGGCGTACGCTCAACTACACTCAGCTACGCTCAGCTACACTAGATAGATGATAGGTACTTGAGGTTTGCAGGGGTACTTACGCCGAGTTTTTCCGCTAGGGTTTTTGTGCTTCGAAAGTTTTCAATAGGTGACCTTTTGCTGTTTTATGTTATGACAAATATTAAGTGTTTTAAAAGAAGCATCTGCTTCCCACAAATATCAAAGACTTTAAAATTTTCCAAAATTACTTTACTTATCGCATAACATACCATATTCTTCACAGC
Organism: Leptarthrus brevirostris; assembly: GCA_964036015.1. Taxonomy (NCBI): domain Eukaryota; kingdom Metazoa; phylum Arthropoda; class Insecta; order Diptera; family Asilidae; genus Leptarthrus; species Leptarthrus brevirostris. The sequence continues at coordinate 36,998,422 of OZ038372.1, read as the reverse complement.
ACATCAAAAAACCACAAGTACAATCTATGAAATGCCAAACTTCACAGCTGCTCGAACTAGTCAGGTCAAGTAAAAGCGTTCCATTGGGGAAGTACGCCAGAGTACTCTGCATAGCAAAATGGAACACAGCTTTATGTAAACTTGCAATATGGAATTGTCAAAATAAAGCTCACAGGAACTTAAAAATAAAAATCGCATTTTTTGACATCTTTTCATTTGTTATGTCGTTCTAGGATATCTCATACGTATTGCGTTTCATTTAGACCAATTGCAAATTCAACTTGCGTATTATTCCTATCACTTTAGTTGTATTAAATATATATAATAAATTTGGGAAAAATGGAGTGGCATCAGGCTTAGTAGTGCAATTTTGATATATTTTCATACATATAAATTGTTTACAAAAAAATACATTAAAAACGTTAGGCCACAATTGATTAAGTCCTATTGTCCTTGATATCATGTAGCGGAATGTTAATTTAAATGGCTTAGAAATCTATCTTAATTCTTTCTGGGAGCTAAAACAGGTTTGATAAAAATTATTTTTTAATAGATTTGGTCATATAAAATGCATCTTTTTGTCGGCGCCTTAACTGATTAAGTTTAATTAACGGAAGTGTTTCGCTATCTTTAAATTTCTATCTATGCGATAATAGCTTCCTTATTTCTGGAAACCCAATTCTGTTGAAGATAAATTACACTTTTATTAATTTTATCATTGAATATTGGATACGAACTAATTTGTTGATGTTACTGACATTTTGGTGGCACTATTTTCTTCATAAATAGCTATCTCATGAGCTAGCTCATTGTAAGTTTTTTCCTATTGTCCCCCACAGTTGTAAAATTATTCATGAGAGAAGAAAAAAATCAAATTCCAAAGTTTAAGTTCATTAACCGAAATGAAGCTTTGCACCAGGTGTGCTTCCCTTAATTAAACAAAGATTTATGGTGGATTGTGTTGACTAAACTTGAACTGTCGCATTTATTTCTAAATGTCCCAAAAGGCGCTACACAATGACGGGGGCTGAAATTAATCTTCTTCCTGCTAATTTATTTGCGGCTTGATAATTTTCTAATGGATTCATGTTGGCAGTCAGATGAGATGAGCCCGTTAATATCCACATTAGCCAAATTTACATAAACTTCCAATTTGTTCAGTCTTATCAGAGGGCCTTGGTTTAATTCACGCCTACTGTTTATCTTGGCTTGTCGTACAATTTTGGTTTCCTTTTTACATCGAATTCGTTGGATGCAGATAATTCTGTTTTCGGCCTTGTATTTATATGATAAAGTATTTTGCACCTTGTGAATTTGCAACATCTTTTTACATTGAGCAAGAGCAGCTCGTTTACCTGAGCTCTAATCGAGTTGATAAATCGATGAAAGCATTTAAATCGTTGTTTTTGATAAGAGGTTAAAGGCCTGTTGGTTACCTACGGTGAACAAAAATTAGAACCTAAGTAGTCATCAGAGCTCTTCGGAGGGTGTGGTGACCAATTTCACGAATCTTTTGTCCGACTTAAAACTGTGACAGACTCCCAATTTTTCTTATTGACACTTTTGTGCAGATGGTTGTGTAATTTCAATTCGATACGGATCTCACTGGCATCATTGTTCGAAACCACTCTTGATAGTTAAATGACTTACAGACCTCATGGGATGGTTGAACTACGCAAAGAAACTTTTTAATCTTTTTTATAAATATAAGTAAGAAATACAAATTTTGAGTGGAATGCCCGGATGAATTTAAATGGCGCCAGCTTAAATCAAATATTCCGTTCTTCACATTTTTTGGGTAAAATTCAAATTTACAATTTAGTAAGATCTAGATTCCATTGAATACTTGCTTTCCCTCGGCATTTTTCTGGTAGAGTTTTTTTTTTCGCCGAAAGAATAATTTATGAGAAGTTTTAGTAAAACAAGAGGTCAGGTTGTACAAGCAGCTCAGCTTGAATGAGTTTTAGTTATCAGAACATCCCACGTATCTTAGTGAGATCTTTGAACTTCCAGTTTTGTCATTAACTCTTAATTTTGAGAAAACCAGATTGTTTCCCGATTTTAATAGTAGACCCTGGATAAAGCTGAGGTTGTCACGTAAGATGCACCTACGATCTTTTGAATTTCAGAATTTGCCAACTGAATTCAGTAAGAACAATCGGGCTTTTCCCATATGTCAAGGAGACACTGACTGAGTCATCTTACTTAACCGAGACGTCTGAATATCGAAAATTTACTATATTTGGAGCTTAATTAGATCTCATGGTTAATTGGTGATTAAAGCTGTTTACAGTTTGCTGTATGCTATTGTGGCACAGCTTTAGAATGGGGTTAATCCTTATTAGGAATGGTTGTATGTGTGCATAATGCTTAACGTATCGGTGAAAGAAAGTTTATGAAGAAAGCTATAATACTTTTTGCAGGACCTCTCAATTCTCTTCCGACCAAAGCTTAATCATACTATCGTATCATAAGGGTTATCCCATAGGCTTTGGCTACATCAGAAACTTGACTTTCATTAATAATTAAATTGGCCGTTTCCAAAAGAGTATATTATTATCTCTTTTAAATAAAATTTCTTGCTTCAATGTACTCATTATAGGTTAACACATGATTCCTGCGGAAAGCACAACATTAATTGTTTTCTAAAATCTATATATTGCTTAATTTAATTAGTTATTAAAAAAGTATTGTTTTTAGAAAGGTTTTTGTAATTTTAATTTGTATTATTTAGGCAAATAACAAAGAATTACTCGATGCTCAGATGAAGATAAGTTAGTTTATTTAACTGCGGGAATTATAATTCCTAAGTGACAAACTGCAGGAAGCCGTTTTCGTATGAAATTTTTCCAGGCAACAGCGCATCCGCTCCCACAGGAAACGTTAAAATTTACTTACTATTATATGATTCGTCACCCATCAGCAGTAATTGTGAACATTGTTAGAACTCAACTTTCAGCCTCCACATGGGAACTAAGCTGGAAACAAGCCCCTTAAGTCTCAATCTTAAGGGTTCGTGGGCTATAATTGTCGGGCGGAGAGACAGCTACTCTCCAAAATAAAACTTTCCTTTTACGCTGTTACGCGCTATCCAGCTTATTGGATGACTTGCAGTCAGGTGTAACCGGCTGTATTCTAACGGAGGCTCCATGATATCTGTCCACTTCTTGTATTAATTTTTAGGCTTTTCATGGTATAGGCCTCTGATCAACGATTACTCTCTTTTCCCCTTTTCTTATCGGGTATTGTCTTTTCGAAAAGTCAGATAAAACTAAGGCAACCCGAAAGGGAGGCCCTCTGTCGGTAAGGCAAACCCATATAACAGGCACTGTGGGAACACTTCTACAGAAATTAACAGCTCATACGCTTCTCTGGTCAGCACTAGGACCTAGAGTACCCCTTGCTTCGAAGAACCAGCATGCGTCCATCACATTTCTTTCACGCGCACGGTGCTGGGGCTGCGACCAATAAACGTGGACCTAACAAAGCCTTTCCGGACACCATCAGCCACTGAAATAACTTGCAACTACGGCGAAAGACCCTTCAAGGTAACCTATAGTAAGGAACGGGCTGCCCATAACCAAACTTATCTTGGCCAGCATAGGGTAAGCTTGCAGCCATCTCTCAGTAGAAGCAGACGGAGAAGGATAAGTCCTCTGTGGATTGGGCAAAAAAGTTACGGGCTCAATTCAGGGCCACAATCCAAAGAAATCCACCCACCTGCACCCAAGAGAGCAACTTCGTCAGACGAGCAACGGTTATCTTACAAGAGGACAAAAACGGGTCACCCCATTCCCAATATTAATATCTCTAGCTCAATTGAAAACAAGCTAGTTGTTTTCGCAGAGAGGTCCACTGACCTATACGGCACGCGATCTACCTTTTAGGTGAGTATGTCCTGCTTCAAGAATCTGGATCCTGGCAGAACCCCTTAAACCCAGAAAATTTTGGAACCCCACCTGTTTATTGCCATGGTGTAATAAGCTGCGACTTCGACTAAATTAAGCTAAAGGCATTCCGCCTCCAGAAAGTAGGACTTCTAAAAAAGGACTTATATTAGAATATCGTTAGGAACAAATGATAAATTTTGATTGAAAATATTTTAACGAATAAAATTTAATTTTCTAAAATACTAAAAATGGCTATTTCATACGCAACGATACGATAAATAAGCACGACTTCTAGAGCAGGAAAGAGCTGATCCACAACGAGACCTCTGGTTGCTGTCTTAAAAATTTTGCCGCCATCCATTTTGGTGGTCAAAAAGGGGCCCAAAAGCAGCATTTTTTTTAATTAAATTCATTTGTAGAGCTGCTATTAATAATTTTATCAAAACCGTCAATTTTTTAATACATTTTCGAAAATAAAATTCTCGAGATTCTCGAGAATTGTATTTGATACTTCGTGATCGGATCACTTCGCTTAAATACAAGTTGCTTTTGTTGTGATTGAGAACGTTGATCTACTGTATGAGTATAGTGAGTTATTGAGATCAGTGTTTGATTGACGATTGTGAAAATATTTTTTACTTATATTTTCTTTCCATTTATGATAAATATATTTATATACTTCTATTAAGTTATCCCTTATTATATAATATATTAAGAAATATATTATTATTATAAAAATTAAAATAATAAATTTTTATATTTACGGATGCTGACCCCGGTTTCAGCTCATCCTTCCAAATAAGCTTACCACCATCTCGTGATAAGAAATTATATATTCAACTCGGGCGGATGCCGATTGCTGGTTTAGTAGTTTTTGTTGGCAATCAACTACTTACCGCTTCACCTACCACATATAAAGGTACTGTAATAGTCCGGATTGGAATAGTCCGGATTGGCAAAATTAAAAATGTTACTATCATTTATAAGTGTGTACGTATAGAACCTTCAACGCATGAACAATCCCAATACCTGAGTGGCTTTATTTTTTCATTGCTTATCAATAATATAACAATATAATAAATATAAAGTAACTTTGGGTATTGTGGTATAGGCGATGGAATATAAATAGTTTTCTCCAAAATTAAGTACACTCTTGCAGCCCTATCCATATCAACAGATACGGTCTTTTTTAGGATTTAGCTATAGCCTAGGGGACAACCCTTTGATCCCTTTGCACGTCTTTCCCGGAGGGGAGTTATGGTAAGAGAAGTGAGGCAACTTTAATGCCATATTTTTACATTGTTGCGAGCTAGACAACAGCTCAGAGATGGAATGGATTGTATTTAAAAACTCACGGGAGACCGAGGCTCGGACTTTGAAACAATGGCCATTTAACCAATTGATCCAACTCCGTCTCCAGCTTGCAAAAAAATGAGCATTGTAACATTTTCTAAGAAAGTTGTGCTTTGAATCAGTTGGAGTTACGTGCGATCGAAATTTCTTACGGTGCATGACTAAAGTTGTGGGTTTGAAGCTTCTTCATGAACAGAACTCTGAAATGTGGAATCAATAACAGCACTGGCTCAGTAGTTAGGTAAGGTTAGGTTAAAGTGGCTGCCTGAGAAAGGTACACTTAGGCCAAGGAGGCCCATTGTGATACCACGTTGAGGCTACAAAAACTTTAACAACCCCTATAAAAATAACCTAAGTAATAGGAAAGTGGACATGTACCCCCTGTGCACCGAGCTGGCTCCCTGTTTCCAGTGGGACCATCTCTAGAGAAACCAAACTAGATTTGCCTAGGTTGGGAAGGGTGTACGGCCCTAACTCGTCGTCGCGAACCATTTTTAATAGTCAAAATCGAGCCAGGTCTTTGACATCAGTGGAGCCTAGCTCGGTTAACTCTTCAAAGAAGGAGGAGCCCAGAAACTGGTCCCTACGGTTGGCTAGGGCCGGACAGTTGCCGAGTATGGTGGAGTATGGTTTCCTCTTCCTCTTCGTCATGGCAACTCCTACAAACGTCGTTTGAAGGCGCGCCCAGTCTATCGGCATGTCTGCCTATGAGGCAGTGACCCGTGATAACTGCCACGGTACTGCTAATTGTTTTGCGTCCGAGTAAGATGAGCTCCCTTGACCGTTTAGGGTCGAGCTTTGGCCATATCTGTCGGGTAATCAGGCAGGTGTGTTCCTCCTGCCAATTAATGTTTGCAATCCTGAGAGAGCCGTCAGTGTAGAGATGCACCGACTCCGCCCATTGGGGAGGACCTTCTTCCCATTCCGATCTGGTGGGAAAGAAGGAGTCAAATTTTGTTCCAAAGAAAGGCTTGGGCGAGGTATAGTCGATATTGCTGGCAGTTCTTCTGTCCAATATTTTGGAGTGACCGAAGTCAGTTCTCTTCCAGGTCTGGATTGAGTTAAGCCTTATGGCGGCCGAGGATGCGGTTTGCTTACCATAGAGATCCAACGGTAGAAGATGGAGAATAGTGGTTAGGACTTTAGAAGGTGTGGTTCTTAAGGCACCTGTTATCAGCAGTGTTGCCATCCTCTGAACTTAATCCATTGCTTTGTGATGGGTTGATACATTTAGTGCCGGCCACCAAACAATGATCCCATACATAAGTATAGGTCGTATGACACTCGTATAGAGCCAATGCACAATGCGTGGCTCCATACCTCATCTTTTCCCAATAGCCTTTTTACACGAGTACAGCGCTACTGTGGCCTTACGTACTCTTTCCTGGACGTTAGGCTTCCAGGTAAGTTATCTGTCTAGGACTAGACCTAGATACTTAACCTGATTACCCAGTTTCAGCCTGAATTGAAGTTTTATTCAAACTCTAAAAAAAAATTCGAAAAGAAACTAGAATGTCATTGAACTTATAGTGTTTTCTAAATAATTTGAACCATTATTCGAGAAAAACGATTTGTAAGTTTATCATTCAGTTATTTAATGCCCAAAATAAGTAGAGGTGGTATGCTTAAAAGTTATATAAATAATCATCCTAATACATCCTAACCTATTAGTTGCAAAATACCCCAGAAATATTCGAGGAATATTTTCAAAAAACGTCCCAAAGGTATTTATATGCCTAAGGCGTTTCAGGACATTTTACTAGTATGTACCGGAAACATTCATCCTAACCTATTAGTTGCAAAATACCCCAGAAATATTCGAGGAATATTTTCAAAAAACGTCCCCAAGGTATTTCTATGCCTAAGGCGTTTCAGGACATTTGACTAGTATGTACCGGAAACATTCTCCTAAATATTTTGGGAAGATCTCTGGTCTCAGACAGAAAAATGTAGGTTGTCTTCCAGACGTTTTTTGAAATATTATTGGAGTGTTTCGTGCAACTAAGGTTTATTCCAAAATAATGCAGAATTTTGATTTTTAGTAGTAACAACATTTTGTGTCGCGCATTTGTTCATTAAAGTATAGGGCTTACAAAAAAGTGCATTAAGCTTAGCAAACAATCATAAGAAGTTAGTTGCTAACTTAAAATTGATATTCTGATATTCTTTCATTATGTTCTTTGTCTATTTAGTACATAAAACAGAGTTAACAATTCAATTCCAATATGTACATAGACTCAAAAATTTTTTTCACAAACGTTTAAGATGGAAATCACCGCAAGGAAAAGTTGACAGGTCAACTTCTTCTTCCTCCCTGTCTTCACCTTACCAAAAGAGCAAAATGGCTGGTCTTCCGCACACGTAATGGCCTATCCTTTATAATTTATAATCTAAATTGTTAACGTTAAATTCAAACATGTTTCACATATCCACTAGTATATTATTAAAAAAATCATTGTAAAAGTTAAACTGTGGATACCCTGCTTCTTTGCGTTGAAGATGTTTCCTGAAAGTCCGATAGGTGCTCTCAATAGTTGCTATAACTCTATGAAACTGACTACACCATAAAAACAATTTTACAAAAATCTGAAAATAGCACATTCCAAAATCAATTATTTCGGATCTGTTTCGTTGGAATCACCAAAGTGGACATAAAACACAACAAGCCACCGATGACAAAATCATGGATAGTCACTGAATTACACTAACATAGCTGTCACAAATGCATTCATCTAATATGTAGGATATTTGGGTACGAAATTATACATTTGCCGGATTATTACACAAATTAAAGATAAAAAAATTTCGAATAAATTTCTTACGTTTTGTTGCTTCGTAAATAGATCGTAATCGGATATAAATAAATCGATTCAAGCTGAATCGATTCTGCGTAAAATCGATTCGAAAATCGGCTGATCGAAGGCTCAAAGATCGATCTGTCGAGATCGAATCGAAAATCACCCGGCCCCATTTTCTAGGGATGGGCGATAGTTACAAAATTATCTATTTTGGTAGTTATTTCACCGGATACCAATATCATTAGTAAAGAAATATCGATATCAAATATCCGCTATAAAAGTATCGATACATCGGGTATATTATATTATATCAAAAAAATAACGCGATATAAATCGATAACTGCGAAATTTCAAATTATCTGATTTGTAGCCGTCTTTTATAAATATTGAAAAATAATTCAGTGAAAGTAAACTAACATATGTGGCTACACCTACGAGGAAGTAACTTAAGCAGAAGAAAGAAGCTCAGGAAGTCGTGGCAATTTCAAGCCATGCATTCTTAAGCGAATGGCAGTTTAATAGAAAAGTATCTTATATTCGGAGTTTTGACGTGTATTTTAAAATATTGAACTAAATAATAAATTGTGTGCCGACAGTGCGGAATGTACGAAAACAGTGACAGCTTAGACCCAGGGAATAGATAAAAAGCCTACTTCCTCGTAGCAAAAAACGAATAAACATCACAGACGCAGCCGCCGAACAAAAACATGCCATGCTCACGCACAGGACATATACACTATAGGGCTTCTCCTTTAGTTACTTCCTCGTAGGTCTACACATCCAATCACTTTTTTAATTTCAATGTTTTTTTTAAGTAATATTAAGTTTCTATTGCTAGCTCCATTGAGAAATCCTTATAACAACGTTAGTCGTTAGTCTAGGCCGCCACAGATATAAGTGGTATAAATGAAAATACCAAAAGAAAGAATTTAAGAAAAGATGATATAAATAATAAAATAATGTGTCACAGAAGTGGGGCTTACCGAGAGATACGTACAGTCTGCGCGATAATTGATTAGGTTCTTGTTTTCGTATTTATCAGAAGACCACAAGGAAGTATAGGCAGTGAAAACACAGTTGTCACTGTTTTTATGGATTTACAGTAAATAAATTCTTAGAATTTTCTACTACATTGTAATACCTCGGAAAATATTTATTTTCCGTTGTCCCATTAGGCTGTATATAAGCATGGCTGTGTTGTGTGGTGAACCTAATCAGTTGTTGAGCATTAAATTTTTTTTTATTGCTAGTACAAAACAAAGGATAACAACGTTTGAAGAGTTATACTTAACCCTTCAGGGCACTTTTCTCAATAATTTTTTTACACACTTTCAAGGTAATTTGTATTTCGTTTCCCAATTTTCAATTTAAAGTCGTTAGATGAACTTAGGACAAAATTTCTGAATCCCTCAAGGAGGCAACCTAGCAGCCAAAAAAAATAATTTATTAAAACTTTTTTTTATATATAAAAGGTATCGATATTTTTATAAAAAAAAAATTTGTTGTTGTTTTGAAATACCAATCCCTACGTAATCGATATTTGATATATCGGTCCTTAGGATACGTATAAAATTTATCGATATTCTCCTGTATAGTACCGATGTCTGGGTTATAAGTATCGTCCATCCCAACTATTTTCTGCTGACAACAGATAAAATCGTAGGTTCATTTGTAGTCGTTATCTCGAATTGGGTGAAGTTCATCTCTCGCCCTAGTGAGAAAGACTGACGGGAGAATAGACATTAGTAGAGTGGTATTTGGTATGTGCTGAATACATCACCGACAATATCGAAAATCTAACCATTCGACACTTTGTGCCAACAAATAACATAGGCTTGCAAATTAACAACTTTTTTCCTTCTATCGGTTTTTATAGAGGATTATGGGCGTTTGGGACCTCCTATTTACAAATCTGAACTCGGTTTTTCTTATCAATTATCAAATAATGGTTAATAAAAAAATTTATTTGACCTTTAAGTGTTTAGCCTAGGGCTCTAACTTTTCTTCAAAGGTTTTGAATTTTGTAGTTTCGAAGCTTCGAAGTTGTGAAGCTTCGTTACAAACCTTTGAAGGTCAAAAAAACTTCGAGTTTCCGCGCCTTGAAGATACAACGCTTCGTTTAAAACCTGTGGAAGTGAAAATCTTCGAAGCTTCGAAGTGGTTAATTTTTATACCCTAGATAACATCTGTAGGGTGTTACCATTTTTACACTGAATATATCTAATTTAGTTCGAGCACAACTAATTTTCACTACTTTAGCAATAGGTCTGTAAAACTTTTTAATCAAGCCAATGAATGTATTTTACTTGAAAATATCATACCCTTCTGAAAACCACTCGAAGTGATAACAGTGTTATTCGGTGCAACTTTGTCAATAGTTCGTCCAATTATTCAAACCGTAAGAGAGACAACCACTTTTTAAGGAACAACGAAAACAGACGCACAATAATAGCAAAAACATTAGCGGGGACAACGGTTTTTTGTATTATGCAGTTGCCCCTATGCACTGCAAGAAGCTTCGACTCAGAAATCTTCGAAGTTCCGAAGTTCCGAAATCTTCGAAGCTTGGAATGTTCGAAGTAGGCGAAGGCGAACAGCCCTAGTTATGCCTTTGTTTTTAAAGACTTTTGACGCAGTACTTTACAAAATGTATTCCGCACTAAAGGCGTGGTCATGATACCAAAATTATAAAGGTTCCTTTATTGCCTTGATTTGAGGAATATTGTTTTAAAAACCGAAAATATTGTAAATGATGAAGGCTGAAAATGTATTTCGCAATCGATTAAAAATTCACCTATAAATCTTCTCATGAAATTTTTTTGTTGACACTTACAATAACATAAGACGCAAAAATGCGGAATTTCTTGCCATTCAATGTAATAAATGCTTCCTGTGTAATTAATATTACAAAAAAACGACACAAGACACATCTCTAGCTTCATAACCAAAAAGTGAAGATCCCTGAGTATATAGCGCAAAAAGTAATATTAAAATAAATCAATAGAAGGTAATCAAAAGTTTGCAAAAATCAAAGGCTGAAATTGTGAGAATTTTGGTTGTCGTAAGACACGTCAAGTCAAAAATATTTCTTCTGCAGTAAAAAGCATTTCCGTTTGAAGAAATAGACGATTTGGAATTTTTGCTTCACGTCGCCAATAAATAAAATTTATGAAGTCATTTTAAATTGTAATTTATATGTAACGGTATCACTACTCCCACCTGAGGTGATAAAAAAAAAGGTGCCGAGAATCGAACGTTATTATTCATGCAAGAGATATTTTTCAAATATTTTGGACGATTTTCAAGCTCGTGACATTCGAGCGTGTCGATTACCCAAGAAGGCAGGTGAATTTTTTGTTCGTAAAAATATGCGGAATGATAAAATTCGAAATTTATTTGCGGCTTCTTAACTAATGCGTCTTAAGAACATCTTAAAAGAAACTTGCAGCATATCGCCATGCTGCAGAATTATTCTGTCAAATGACCCCCGCTGTGGTCAGTTAGTATAGTTATAGTTAGTTATAGTTTTACCCACAAGATCAGTTTGGAGGTCTTCAATTAGTAAACAATAACAAAATTCGCACAGTTGTGTTGCGAAGCAAACTTGATCAAAAAATGCATAAAATCTTACAATTCAATCGTCAGGAAATACTTCTCGTCAACGGTCTTAAGCCAATTAACCAGCCAAACCTGACGTCACTCTTTTGACACCTTGTAATAAAATCTTTATAAAACAGTTATGTATTTCCGAAATTTTGGTAAATCTCGAGAGAATGGCTTTGTTTGTATCAAATACCAGAAGGTAAGAGGATGTAGAGACTCAATAAGATGCCCTGACACCCATTGTTATGGATCCAGTTCTCTGAGGTGATATCGTCGATCAAAAATTTAATGTGTGCACCAAAGTTAATTTTGTCTCATTTTAAGCTGCCAGCAAATAAAACTGTCGTCAAGATACAATAAAAAACAGATTCCTGTCTTTGGAAAAATTTTTGAATTAAAAGTGCAAGATTCTGGGAGGAGAACAATAATTCTTAGTCATAAATAAGTAAACAATGTCTGGTGGAAACCACAATGACTGAGTATGTTTTTCTTGTCGCCAGTAGGCCAATAAATCTGTAATCGAGTATTGTAATGGACCGGATCAGACAAAAATCGAAATCTCTTGAAATACTCGCTTTTGTTCAAAGAATTTCAGGAATGCATTGATTCTCCAATAACAAAAAGTTTGAGGGGGGCCTTGCACCCACAAAGTTATGTGGTTATAAGGTTATAAACCCAGGAGGGTTATGTTAACGAACGCTCGAAAATATGACCCACGAGGTTATAAATTACCCAAAAAGAGACTTACGAGTACATCATATGAGATACTTTACAATAACGTCTCAGTGAATGACTTCACAAGAGGCAATGATCTTGGGAAGAGATTGATTTTAAATTTCATATTCCTTTCATCTATCGGATTATCCAGGTAACTCCAGTGCTAATTTGTGAACTTATACTTCCCTAAAAATTTGGTTAATGAGGCGCGTGATTAATAGCTAGTTTACGTACCAAATACCGTTAATTGCAATAAATTAAGGCTGTCAGGGTCAATTTTGCACTTGATAAAGTTAAAAGTATCTGACGGTGAACTTGGCCTGTTCGAGTGAAAGCCGATCTAGTCAAGAAAGGCCTTTGAAGATTTATTGGTGAGCTATAAACTAAATTACCTCCCACATGGAGCAAAAAGTATACTTGAGATCGCTAAATATCATCACGGTGACTGAGATCTGTTTAATTTGAAACAAAAAGACATTTAGCGATCAGGTAACTGCGTGCCTCAGCACGATATCCGCTTTATTCTTTTTTACAGAACTCAGGGTAAGTTGATAGAAATGGATTTTCCAAGCCTCGATCATTTCACAATGGTCAGTAAACCTTTTAATGTTGAGAATTACTTTTGATAAATTGATAGGGTCATCGTGTCGATCATAACGACATAACTTACTATTTTACCACACAAATCCATTAAAGTTTTTAATTATGTTTTTGTACACTTGGACGGTATTTGCACAGTATTTCCCTTTAGGCCAGAATGCTAACTCGTTTATTCTTCATTTTTTAGAATCGGATACGACAGGGAATTTCCTAAACAAGTTCTCATTACTCTGGCATTACAACGTTTGCGTTTTTTAGAAGGCTATGTATAGCAAATATATACCTATAACATTTGCATTCCTAAAAAATGGCAATTCCATATAATCGTCAAGTTTGGTATGTTGGACCACCCGACTTGATAAAATTCGAAGCATGCAGATTTTTATTATATTAAAATATGAAATTTGTAAAAACTGGTCTATATGTATCATCATGAGAGATAATATAAACCATGCAAATGAAAACAGTGTACATAGTGTTATATTTAGGCGTGTAACACCAATTTCCTTAGTCCAGAAATTTAATTAGTCTCATAAAAATTTATTTTGAATCCATAAATGAGCTTAATAGCTAGTATGCTATCACGCGACTTTCCCTTTGAAAATGAACCCCCCTATCATAAATATTAGAGCTTAAAATCAAGGATACACAAGAGCTGAAGAGAATAAATTCAGGTGCTGCGAATGAAAAAAAAAATATTTAACAATTTCTTATGGCAGAAAAAAGTGATTTTCGGGAATTTTTTTTTTTAACAATCTAAACTGTAAAAAGGAAATGTATAGGGGAGACTCGGGATGTGGGAATAGTTTTGCACTCAAGGTTTTGAAAGTTTTAAGAGTTAGAGCTGACGAAAATGCAATATAGTGTCATGAAAGTGAAAATTGTAGCTTCATTTTGGCTTAGGTGAAGAAACAAAAATTTTAGTCTGATGTCCAAATTTGCTAAATAAAAAATACTTCATTTCAAGTAATGTCGGAAATAAATAATAATAAATAAATTGCATATTGAGTCTTTAAACTTATTTGTTTTAAGTTGCAAAATGTCAAATTATTTCATGGTTTTCCAAATGCTAAGGAAAGACTATCAAAAGAGTACGTAAGAACATATTTTAACGAAACCCAATACCGATCGCATCAATACGGTCGCCGAGGGTAAAATAGCTATTACACCAGACTCCTAAGCCAATGGTTTTTTCAAGTCTTGTTATAGTAACGTTTTATAGTGTATTTGAAGTCAAGTTGAATTCTTTTACGACAAAAATATATAGTTGTACACTTACTACTATTAAGAGGAAGACAATTAATTGAGCACCAAGTCAAAACGTAAAATTTCATAATTACGACATGAACAGACTTCATAAAAAGCGCTAAAAAGCATTAAATAGTTTTTAATTTTATATTTATTACGAAATTTTGAAGTCAGTGAAAGTTAAACAAAACAAACAACTACAAAAAAAGTATTTAATCGTCGTTTCTTATGATCCCGTGAGCTATAAGGTGCAGGTAGTTTTATATATTATGTTAAATTGTGGTTGGGTATTTTTTGGCTTTTTTGAAGTCGGTTAAAACTATGTTATGCTGTACATAAGAATAAAGCAATTTCAAAAGTTGCGGAGGTAGTGAATTCTAAAGAATGGGAACAGAATTATCCAAATACGGCAACATATTACGATATTAGGCACGGTCACCCTTTCATTCCCTCACCATAGAAAATTCTTAACATGATCCTAGTGCACTACCGTACTCTGTACAGCATGAGAGAATTATCTTAGTCAGAGAATCATCGTAGTCACTCTAAGGTATAAAAATGTTACCAATTATCAATCAGGAAACGTATTCTGTACAACAGAATCAAAACCATCAAAATCGGTCTATGCGTTATGAAACTAGGCGCCGACCATCCTCCAACACTAACATAAGCCATAATTTTTGTCAGAATATAAATAGATACTCTATGCATTCGGAATCATCTAAATCAGTCCATGCGTTACAAAGTTAGGTTACTCCTCATCCCAACCCAACTACAGCCCAACGTTTTCCCATATAGTAGCAATGGGGTATCATATGGTACCACAAAATAGAATCTTCCAAATTGGTGTGTGAATTAAGAAATTGGGTAACGTCTCCTCCGCATAACACCTAACCTCATAAAGTGTTGCTGTCGTACTATTGGAACAACATATTCTACACATCAAAGGAAGAATCATCCAACTCGGTGAAAACGATACAGCCAACCCCTCCACCTAACCCTAGGACCAAGTTTTTGTCATTATTATCACTGGGGTATAATACTCTATAGAACCAAAAAGGAATTATCCGAATCAGTTCACACATTACGATGTTAGGTTTCATCCCTTACCCCCAATCCCACCCCACCAACATTTTTTCGACATGGTACCAATCGGGGAATATGGTCTACCCAAAAATTCATCCAAATCGGTCTACGCAATACGAAGTATAACAAACCAAGGACCAAACAAAATTTTTTATATGGTACCAATCGGTGAATATACTCTACCTAAGAAAATAAGAACCCTTGCATCTTCGTCGAGATAATCGTTTAAGGCCGAGTGGATTAAAAGCAGCAGAAAAGGTGCACTGCGCATTGAAACAACGTCACGCATAACGGAGATAACGGACGACATGTCGGAGTTCAGTGAAGCTGCGACGAATATCCTCCATACTCGGCATAATGAGCCCGGTGCTGATTTCAGAAAATGCACGACCTTCGATTTCATTCGGTTTATAAAGTTGATGTTTTGTATTAATAGTGATTCCATGAATTTAAACAATTATCTGAGTAACCTTGTGAAGTACAGTTCTAGCAATCTTTATGATCTGCGGAGGGGGATTTACATTTTTGAAGGCTCCCTGGACGTCCAGTGTGTATTCCTTAAACATTACTGCGTGCAGCGCCGTCTCTACCGACTTCCCTTTAGTAGAGCATGCTTGTTTTTTTGTTACTCTCTAACGTGCACGTCCACTAGCCTTTCTAGCACTTTAAACATGACTATGGACTTAATAAGGTACGAAACCCCCGTTAACTTTAGAGCCTACCGAAAGCATTCTCTCATTCCATGCCCAATCCTGGGGAATTGAGTATTTAACAGTTCCTCGTTTGTGGTATGCCAGACCCTGCTAAGTCTGGCTGCCTCAGAATTCGCTTCAATAGATCCGCAAAACTCGCTCCATTTTTTCTGATCTTATCGCCGTTTTAAAGATCTTATGCTATCCTTATGTCTGGACCATTCTATTTGATCACTACTTCGCTTAGGCACATTGAAGAGTCTACGCTGTTGCGCCCCAAGCTTTCCAGGAATACTTCATTTGTCACTGTGGTAACAGTATTGACCATAGTGTCCACTGCCTGTTCTTTTTACAATCTCTCAGGTGGAGGTTCCTCCAACCTGATTTCGACTACATCTGAAAAACTAACCCATTTTCCTCCTGGAATATTCTGGTTATTTACTCAGATAAAACCAACAAATCCTCAATACAGAATGCGGTCAGTTTTTAAAGGCTTTAAATATCTAGGCCTTGTTATGGATAGAAACTTAACTTTAAATTTAATATCAAAGAACTACTTGTTCAAACTTGAACATGCACCGACTACGAACATTAAAAAATTCTGAACGGAAGTATAGCAAAAAATATCGACATAGACATCATAGTTAAGTCTTCTTTCAAAGCCAAATTTGCTTGCTCAATTTCAGGCAGGAACGGAAGAAAGACCGTCACCGTTTATGGTGAGAGACAGTTCATCTTTACACTGACGGCTCTAAGTTGGAAGATAAAGTAAAAGGAGTTATCTACTCGGAACACCTGGACCTTAAGCAAGCATTTTTTTCGCTTGCTATACTACATCAGTGCTTTCCAAGCAGAAACCATGGCTATACAGGGTGAATTTGAATGGCTGCAGTACATAGTAATGTCCTTTAATGACATCTGTATCTTCACAGACATCCAGGCTGCTATGAAATGTCTCACGGGAGTGCATATGATCTCTAGAACTGCAAAATATGTCATGACTGAGGGCCTTAACATAACATAAGTACCGATACATAGTGCTATTCCCTGTAACTGTTATGCGATGATCTAGCGAGAATTGGCAATACTTTACCAGGCTGGTATATAACCCTCCCAGTTTGGCAAGCCGCCACATGCCACATACAACCTGGAAACTAGAAAAGCCGTCAACAAGAAATCTAACGATAAATAATAAAAATAAAAGATCATGCCGGCCTAATCATCCGGTATATCTGGCTGACCTAACGTGGTTAAAAGAGCTCATCTTGTTTAAGCGAAATGTCATAAGCGTTGTCGGGCTGTCATCTCTGGTCATTGCCTCATAAGCAGACAGAGTTGCCTTAATGACGAAGAAGATGAAATCATCCTGGCTCTAGCTAATCGCAGTAGACGGCATTTAGACTCCCCCTTCTTTAAGGATTTAAGAGAACTAGGTTCTACTGATACCAGCGACCTAGTTTTGTCGGTTTTATATGGTTGGGAATCTAGCACTAAGGTGGTATCACAATGGACGACTATTGCCTAAGTATCCCTATGTTTCCCTTGGAAGCCGTCACTCCTAACCGAACCTAATCTTAAATGCTCTATGAGTAAATATAGAGGTGGCCATGCATCCGGCCATTTCAAAGGAAGTAAGTCTAAGCGAGTTTAGGTCTTCGCAGTTCTTTTTCATAAGCCTTTTGTGGAGTTTTGCAGGAACTCTAGCATCCTCTAACAAAACTTTCTTAACCCCGCCTGCCATGATTTCTATAGCACTCGATTGTAGTAGGTAAGGTTCCATTTATAGGCATCCCAAGATCCTAATAAACAAATTTTACAACAAAAATATTATTTTTCAGCTCCTTCACTTTCGAGTCGCCAAAAATCCTGTTAGGTACTGTCATCTAGTATATAGTAGAGTGTCTGGTAAAAATTTGAAGCCAGTCAAAGGGTACCCATTTTCGGAACTCCAGCCTACCCCCTACTTCTGCCTCACAATCTTTTGTTTGACTAGGTGAGATCTTATTAACCCACTTATTTTGGCACACCTAATGTCAAACAACCTGTATTTGTGAAAAATTTCCAATTTATTGGTATAAGCTAGAGTTGGGAAAGTATCTCTTTAATTGGGTTTTGGTGTCACTGAAGTGTGTCCTTTATTGAATTCTGGTTGTGCTTAATTGGGTAAGTTTTGAACGTTAATGGGAAACGAACATACATAAATTAAATATGTGTATTAAATAAAACGTTTACATTGTTTAGTAGTCAATACGTTTCCAATACAAATTTCTTAATTATTTTAATCAGAATTTTTTTCTACTTTAAAAAAAAATTTTTTTTTCTAAGTGACCCTCAGGAAACAAGATCATATTTTACCAAATCCCTCGAAAATGCAAGTTCTCCTACGTTCGATTATAAAATCGAAAAGAGCAGTCGTAACTTTAACAAAATTACCTAATATTTTACGCCTTTGCTAATTTTTTGTAGTCTAAGGTGTAACACTTGCTTTCAACTCATCGAACGGATGTTGTATTTTCTCAACTCATTAATTAGGCTTAGGAATTTATTTAAATTACTGCCAAGTTAAAAGTGTAGCAAAATCGTTCAAGGTTTTTATCTGATTTCCTGTGTTCTATGAATCTTGAACTTACGCAAAAAAAATTCCAGGTTTGTCTAACCTGTAAGTGGTGATTTGCAGGGTCGAAACCTATTGAAAACTTTCCCAGACTGATTTCATGATTTGAATATTTTAATTAACAGAATTAATTTCTGTTGTTGTCAAATTACATTCCATATAGTTGGTATCTACGTGCTAGCGAGGGAAATTCTTTCAAGTGACGCAATTGTTGACTTTGTTTACTGAAAACTATAAAATCCAAATTTGATTAAACGTTTTTAATTTAATTCTTAATTGCCCTAAAATGGTTTTTAAGAATTATTTTTTTGAAGAATTGTCGCGTCTTATCTTTTACGTAGTTAATGTCTATCCGGTGTAGAAAAAAGCTGTAGATCAAAACACGTTTTATATAAAACGATCGAAGTGTAAAAATATGCGGAAAGTCTAGTTGCATAAATTAGAGGGCTGTTAACGAATCTTGTTATGCTATAAAAACGTAATGATGTATAGCGACCTACGAGCATTTTTGACAGCTTTTTATTAATGTTTTAAATTTAATTAACTTTTTGTGCTTTGTTGTCTTATAAAAATATATGCAAAAATTCTAATAAAAATACCAATTCGATAATATCTAAATTTTGACTATTTATTAGCAAAAAATTTTGTTTTTTCAACATCTTACGTAGAAAAATTAATTAGAAATTAATAAGTTGAACGTAAAATGGAAATCTCACGTAGGTGTTCTTTTTTAAAAAATGACACATATTTTGAATTTAGACCCTTCAGACAAAACTAAATTTAGAAACAAAGATCATGTAAACAAACAATTTCACGTACAAATATCAGAAATTCCATAAGTTTTTATTATGTATCAAGTTTTATTAGAAACTGCTGGAAGCACATATTTAACAATATTTCCAGTATTATTTATGATTTTAATTCTTTCTAATGTTACACAGTAAGGTTAAAGGAATTCATGACGACTATAGTAGGAGGAGGAATGGAAGGCACCAAGTCACCAACAAGTGCAGGAGACATTTCTTAAACCCACCAAATACTAATGTAAGTACCATTTGGATGTAGATTTGTATACACGCTTGGGTTTAAGTTTTATTAACAACTTGAGTTTTGCCGATAGAAGTAATTCTAACTCTGGACGTATGCATGCCTAGCTTCTCCTACACAAAATAGCGTGGCATATTTGCAGGATGTTCCCACCAACTTTTTCTCAGTGCTCTGTAGGAGATTAATTACAAAGTCCTCCGCATGATCTCTCTGTTCAAAACGAAATACCTTAATTAATAATTACCTTAATTATATAATTAATAATTAGATTTTTGACATTCTACCTCCACCTCTCGCACAGAAAATCATATTAATTTTTTGTATGCTATACTTATATAGAAAATAATTTTCGCAATGTAAGAAACACAACCCACTTCGCGCCAGGTTTAGTGTGTCGCTATAATACTATTCCTTCATATATGTATTTGTTTCCTTAAACTTTACATTCCATTGGTTAATGGTCTCCAATGAAGCTCAACATTAAATCTGTTAGCCAGTGCAGGACACTCCTCGAACCGGACCACATTTTTAACCGATTTGCCAAAAACCACAAGGTTCTCAGTTTGACATGTATTTTTTTATGAATTTTTTTGTATGGGGGAAAAATTTCGGAACGCATGGACCGATTTTGATGATTCTGTTTTGTTGAATAGAGTATGATCCCCTATTGTTAATAATAAAAGACGTTTCTAGAGTGGTGTGGGAAGAGAGAGGGGTAGTATAATTTCATAACGCGTGGACAGAGTTGCATGATTCTTTTTCTGATGTACATATATAGAATGTTGGATTTCAATTTGTTAACGCGCAAACCGATTTGGATTATTGAATATGAAAATATAGAGTATAATCCCCACTGCTAATATGAGGATACATTTTACAATAGGGTAGGGGTAGGCTAACTTTGTAACATGTGGACCGATTTGGAAGATTCTTCTTTTGATGTGTAGAATATGTTTCCCTACTGGTACGACGATAAAAATTTATGGGGCGGGAGCTTGTGTGCTGAGGGGGCGTTACCCAATTTATTAATACACAGAGGAGTAGGAGGGGCGGCGACTAGCTTCATAAGGCATAGACCGATTTTGATGATTTTGATTCTGTTGTACAGAATACGTTTTCAGATTGATAAGTGATAACAATTTTGTACCTAGGCTGACTACGATGATTCTATGACTACGATAATTCTCTCTTGCTTTATAGAGAACGGGGCGCACTAGGGTCATGTTAAGAATTTTTGAAAGGGTGACCGTTACTGATTTCATAATATGTTGTTCTTTAGAGTGCACTACCTCTGAAACTTTTGAAATTGCTTTGTTCATACGAACAGCATTCTTCGAGTCGTTTATGAGAAATCACTAAAAACTGCAAAATTAAATAGTTTAAATAAAAAGCGCTAAAAAGCATAAAATAATTTTTAATTCTATATTACGACATTTTGAAGTCGGTGCAAATTAAACAAACAAAACAACTACCCAACCACATTTGAAGGTACTATTTAAACAGTTTTTGTTGGTGTTTTGGTTTATTAAAATAACTCCTTTCACTGTTAAAGGAGCTGTGTCAGATCGCATTACGTTCGTGTGTAGCTTTAATATAAAAAATGCAGCTTATCAAGCCCCGTTTCCAATTGAAGCATGTAATTAGGTGTACTCAGAGGCAAGCTTAAAAGTTTCTTAAGAAAAAATCTTTACAATTTTCGACCTTTTCGTAATATTGGTATCACTATAGCTGAGCGCCGTAACACAGGATCTTAATACTGCTCCGTATATCTTAATTTTTGCAGAGTAAAAAATTCCTCTTTGGGAAATGAGTGTATTCCCAACACTATTAATGCTTAGCTTATCTATACGCAGTCTTGCCCTTAAATGGGTATGCATTGACCGTTTCGAAGTAAGTATCACGCTCAAGAACTTGTATTTCTTCACAACTTCAACTTCATCGTTACTATAAAACCACTTTTCCCTCTGTGCTGTGCTCTTTCCCTACGAAAAATTACAATCTTTAACTTCTCTGAATAAACTACTAGATTCCACCTATAATCTATTCCAAAATGATTGGATTGGAGTATTGCTGTCTGCTTTATTTTCCCATCATTTTCCTACGCCTCCATCCCTCTTCCTCAGCACTCTGTTGCCACGATTTCATCTCAAAGCATTTTCTTATTTTTCCTCGTGGACTACTGCTAAAAGATATAATCTGGCTACACTAAATGTGCTTTTCGACCATTCCAGCCAATCGAATTCGTATTGCATCGGAGAACTTCGCATGTAAAACCACCTACGACCCACCACTGAGTGATGATCACTGTCGATCGACCAACAACATCTGGCTGCTGACGACAGAATCAGTGCCTCTTGCTCTTGGTTTCTCGACCAAGAAAGATAGAAGGGATGGCTGTACACGGTTTTTGGCGAGTTTGTGAACTTTGGCATCAGAAATCCCCATTTACCGTGTACTGCCAATCTTTTCGGAACAGGGTATATGTGTATAGCATGTCAGTTCGTTTACCACTTTTTGCAATTTTTGGGGGGTATCACGAAGCAACTCAATGTCATCGGCATACATTAAGCAGTTACCGCCGTGTTGTCAGAAATCTCGAAACCTCCACCTATGCTCTCAGAAGATCACTTATATAAAGAGAGAATATACTGGGACTTAAATTAAACCCCTGTTTGACACCAGATTGTGTTTCGAATAAATCTGACAGACAGCTGCCATTCCAAACCCCCATACTTGTTTTGTTATAAAGGGCTTGCAAAATACTTACACACTTTTTTGGGAACCATAAATTATAAAGCTTTAATAAAAGGGCTCGTCTGCCTACTGTATCCAAAGCGTTCTTCAAATTGACAAACAAACAATAAACCCTTTTTCTTTTCTGCAAATTTAGGTTTGATAATATTCATAAGAATAAAAGTTTGATCGATTGTACTGTATCCCTTTCTAAAGCCACACTCTGCTAATATATCATGGCTTCATTCGATTTTTGTATGTATTTAAATTAAGAAAAAAATTAATTTTTTTTATATCAGCTGCATTATATTTGCGCGATCACGCCCACCGTTTTGAATGATTGTTTAGAAGCACCTGTAAACGACGTCGTTTACGTGACTGCCAGGAGGGAAAATGAAGGCATTCATAGGAAATAAGAGAAAAAACCTCATTCAATTGTCTCCTATGGTCATCGAACAAGTATCATTTGAAAATCCGTATTTTTCCTATGGTTTTCCGGGAATTACCCCTACCTACCTACCGCCCGCGCTTTTGTTATCCATTCCATATTTTTGGATTGTTAACTCCAAGCGGGCGCGGATTATGCTTAGGATTGTGGGGAGGGGGTGGGGGGTGGGAGGGTCAATGTGATAGTGCTTTCTGTTTGAAATTACATAAAAATTTGATTGCGCATATTCTACTTACAATTTTTTGAATATTGCTCTGTTTGTCTTAAAAAATGAAACTTTTTACCATTTATCTACCATTTATTAACAGTAAATGCACGAATATTTGTATCCCACTTTAGTTACCATAAGCCGCTAGTAACCGCAGAGTGCTTTTCAGTGCCAAGTATAAGAAATGTCTACTGACAATTCAGTGCAATTGACAATTCATAACATGGAGCACTCAATTACAAAACAACAACAAATTTTCAGTGAGAAAAAGTGCGTAAGGAGAAGTTGATTTGACAATTCATATAGAGTTTTCAGTGTCATATACTGAGAACGAGCTATCACTAGAGCTCGTTAGGGAACAGACCTAAAGACGAACAAAGTTTTACTTCATCCGTGTTCTGCACAGGTGTTTTACAGTTCCATAGCAACTAGAAAGCAATATAGCTTCGGTTATCCATCCGACCGGATGTCATAAACCTATTAAGATAAGGAATTATTTCTTGACCTTTTCATAAAGTGAAAGGTGTACTGAAAATTTCCTTTTTATTTTGATAGGTCTCCTAAAATGCAGGTATGTCTTAGAGCCCCTATCCTCCTCTAATTTTGATGCAAAATAGATTCCAAAATTCCTAATACTAATTCAATAAAAATTATAACGAACACTGTAGCAAAAATACTTTACAAAAATTTAGAAATAACTACTAAACTCTCTGGTATTAAATAATATTCTATTATTATTTTGTTAATCAGAATGCCAAAGCTCAAGGGAGTGCCGGAAGATGCTAGAGCACAGCTTCGACAGAAAAGGAATTAAAGATGAGGGAAACGGGTTAATAGGAACGACGATGCACGCCTCCTTTAAAAGTTTCGGGCTCATAAAATGGGAGAAAAACAGAAGATGGTAAACTATGGAATATGTGTTTTGTTCTGCTTAGGAAAGGTTCCCGATATTTAAGAAAAAAATTTCCGAATTTTTCCTTTAGAGTATAGGGGTGGGAGTAACTTCAAGCTCTTTTATCGCGCGTTGTAATGTGTTTAAATTTTAGACTAGTAATTTCCTTATAACAATGGCCGTGGAAACAGCTATAAAAGAGTGAAACCCTAAATGATTATCTCCACTAAGATGCAAGGCTGGTTTGGCTGCATCCTTCTAGTCTTGACGGTTGCGTGATAGTGCTGATCTTTCGCCCTTGTGTGATTCAATAGCCCGCAGTGTTCCCTCGAAGTTTTTCCATCTGTATAGTTCACCCTGACAGCCATGCAGACGACCATGTGTGATATCTCGTCTAACCGTGGGGTCGGTTACACAGGACAGCAACATTTGCGGGCGTATAGACGAATCATGTAATGGCGTCCCTGTCGTCCCTGATACTTTATTTCATGCCTTCATTTTTCCGCAGAACTGGCCTGCTGGCGCCATTGTGCGCGAGTTTATTTCAAGGCATCGTTCCAGCTTTAAGACTAATTTTAAAAATTAAAAAAAAAACTTATCGGCGAGGTCTCTTCCTACTACGCAAACGTAATTGGGCTTCGCTCCAAGACGACTAGCCTCTACATCAATTCAACCGATTCATGTTACGATGAGTTCGGAAGTTGACGGAAACTCGGCTCTGTGAATCGTTTACTGATGCTGAACTTCTTGGCACTTAATATATATGGTTTTTCGACGAAATCGTCGACTTCGAGGTTTGAATGCTCCTCTGGGTGGAGGATTTTAGTGTGCAGTAATCTTATCTGGAAGAGGAATATATAAGTGTGGCGTGTAAGAGAACAATTCGGGTCGAATGGGGATTAAAGCCCAAGGTGGTACATTGGTTGTACAATGTAATAGTCACGCCGATTCTTTGATGCGGCTCACTAGTCGGGGGACAGCCCTGGATAAGAGATATACATAGTTTGGAAGCGTTATCGGTATAACTGCACGTTTGTGCACTACGCTCACAGCAGCTTTGGAGTTAATGTTCAGGCGGCGATCCAGGGGTGGGAGGAGTGGCTGCAATTGCCCCTTCCCGTCATCCTAAGCCATGACCGAACTTTTTATTTATGCGGGAAGGATCCGTATAGGTAAAATTACGGCGAAAATCACTGTATAAATTACTATACTGAACCGAAGTGATGGAGGGAGTCAAATGTAGACTTTTGTGGAGGAATCAACCGTACTTATTACAGTACAGTTAAAGCATTTACTTGATTAATAAATAAAATTTCTAAGTTATTCTAAAAAAAATTAGAACTCCCATTCTAAATTATATAATTTTCCAAATAATAAAGTATCGTGGTAACTACCTATATGATATTAAATAGTTAATCGACAAGTGAGACGGAATTGGATCAATACGTTGAGCAAGAACAACATCCCAACCAACATTCTCTGGTTCGAGACCAGATGACCTCGTGAGCTTTTATTAAGAAATTAAAATAATCCACTCCGTCTCTGGGCTGTTGTCTAGCTCGTAGCAATGAAAAAACAAGACTTCAGTTTCCTCACTTCCCTTACCCTAATTCCCTTCTAGCTAAAACCATGATTACGCAATAAAGGGTTGTCCCCAAGGATTTAGCCACATCGTATAAAAAAAAAGTGTGGTATATATGTAATTTTCATATTTGGCCAAAGGTCACTTTCTGAAGTATCGTCGGCCGTCTTTCATTCATCTATCGCATGTTTCACTCTTCTACCGCTATTTCCACGACCATTGCCTTAACGAAATTTCTAGCCTAATTCCTTGAAGGCACATTAAAACGCGCTCATATTATTAATTACACTTACTATGTCAATTTCATTATGAATGGCAATTATTGAGTTTGTTAATTGATTGTTAAATAGAAACATCTGATTATTATTTTGTATGACTTACTTACAATGTATATTTTACAGTATAATCAAAATAAACTATGGCGAGATTGGGGTTGCCGTAGTTTGGAGACTCCAACATTAAACCTTAAGAAAGTATGTATATCCTGGCCCTACGTTTTTAATTTTACCTTACACGCTTAGATAGTACGGCACAATAGCTAAGTCTGTAAAAGCATGGTAAGAGAATTGTAACATTTTTCAAAAATTCTATTTCGCACCTTTAGGATTGTATAGTCATTATAGTAACCTAAAAAAACCGACTGGAAAAATGATCTCCGAGTGCAAATTGTATATAAAGTAATAATATAATTAGTAACTTAGTAAAAGCTCTTACTACTGTCTTACCTACAAATAACCTTGAAATGTAACAATGTTATTTCAAATTAAGATTTTACTTCATATTAATGTCATCGTCAAATATACATGTCTGAGCCAATATATGTTTCTCCAAATCTTGTAAAAATTTAACTTGATTTGTGTCATTTAAGGTATTCGATGAACAACCTAAAAGCAAATACACAAAAAATGGAATCTTATCTGGGAATGATAAATGTTTTTAGATGTTAAAGCTCGCAATATTGCTAGTTTAATGTAAAGCAAGAGCTGATTCACCACCTGGCCATTGTGTGTGATTTATAATACGCGCTTTTTTATTACCTTTATAACTTTGGAATGGCTTGTTCCTTTTTGAAATAAACTACAAACATTTGACATGACATTGGATTCATACATAACTGGCCTCAAATGACTCTTTTGGGTGTGTTCAACACCGGAAGGGTAAAGTTAATTCTTTACTTCAATGGTAAGTAGCAAGCCCAGCATGATATCATTTAAAACTGAATGCTAATTCTGAAATGTATCCACATATAACACGGGCAGTCTTTAGAACTTTTTGCCTTTGAAGGTGTTAGATGTTTTCGTCTTTTTATTTTGCCTGTTAAGATTTCGACCGAAAGTCGCTAATTAACGAATTTTTCGCGTAGAAATAAAACAAAAACGAAAGGTTAATAAAAGTGGCGGGCTATCCCAGCATAGTAGTATTCGCACTTATAGGCGCCACATTTTTTGATTATGCAAATCAATTTATGTTAATCGGGTTTCATTTTATGACTCTCCACAGGTGTTCATAACAATTTATTGCGAGTATTTAAAACGCGGTCAGTTCTTGACCTTAAGGGAAAGGGATATACTGATCAAAACTTGGCAAATTTTAATGTTTTCTAGATCCTCTATCTGCCGAAATGCTGGCCTTGACCTAAATGTTAAAAAAATGTAATTCACTTATATAACTGAACAGATGACTCGTGAATTAACAACTAAAAGTGATTAATTGGAAATCAGATACTTTTAAAACTACTCAAATTCCATTACTTGAATGCCGGAATTATAATAAATGACTGTCAGAAATGGGTATGGTTTTTGAGAAATGGTGAAAGCAGTCTGTGTCAGTAGTAAGTTGATGACCACAAGATTTTTGACCTTATGAGCAAAACCAGAAAAACTCATAAAAACCTCCTTTCAAAATTTATTAAAGTTGCCAACAATATTTAAAGTGTGTTTTAACTATTTGAAGCGTGATATATAATAAAACTATAAAAGTCTAGTATAGATGGACATTTACATTTTAATTGGTTTCTTCTGAGAGGCCACCCTGAAAGTCTTTTTCAAATTACGGCGTTAACAAAAATCTAGTATAGGTAAAATAATATTTAATATGCCTTTACAAGTAGACACTCAGGTTCAAATATAAAAAGTTTAAAGTATTAAAAAGGGTAATGATTGAAAAACTAAACATGAAAACTATAATTCAACAAAAAAAAATCCCAAAGGAGATTCATTTTAAGAAATTATTGAGGTTGTTTTAGATCTGATTTGCCAAAATAAGTGGGGTGATAGATCTCATCTAGGCAAAAAAATTTAGAGGGGGTGTGGGCAATTTCAACTATTTGGGTATTACCGTGTGATTCACAAATTTACGTTTTTCATGGTATGTACAAAACTTTTTTCTTTTTATCTTTTGATCTACCCAATACAGTGCCATCAAACACACGCCAAGAAAACTACTATGTCAATCACCTTTCCAGAATTTTCAACCGTGTTGATCTGACTCCTACCATTACAGGTACAACCACTTCCAAATGTGAAAAAAATGTTTTGAAATTATCAAAAATTCAGAATTTTCTCCGAAATTCATATTATTGATATACTTATTTTTTATTTTCATTAGATTGCCCATCTTATTCCCTTTCCAAAAAGGTACATTATATGCAGAGAGTTATAAAAATGTTAGTGCCAATATTAGCTTTTGTTAGCCAGAGTTCACACCCTAGTATCCTGTCGTTCTGTTACTAATACCTGATGGAAGTTTTGCTTTAAAAGAGGGTTAGTCAGCAAGAATATCTATCATAGTTGAAAATCAAATCGATAGCTGTGGGTGTTTTTAAACTAAAATTTTTTAAATTGGAAAAAGCGTAAGCGGTTATAGTTTTCATTTATTGTCTAGTTGAATGAAAAAAAGCGGCTGTACTGGAATCTGAAAGGAGATTCCCTAATTGACGTGCACCACAAGGGATATTTTCGCGGATTCCGAAGGTTAAGAAAAACCAGAAGGGTATTTTTCAAACAACTCAGAATTACGCTCCGAAACATCGGTAGATTCTACATGTGGCAAGCAGAAAATAATCAACCTCGTCGGGCAAGACCCTGAAACGAGCCCGAGACGAGTCGCAAGATTCATTTAAAGTTTAGAGACTTACTCATCCAACAGAGTGAAGTTTAAATTATCATATCCCAGTCCAAAAACTACTGGAAGGAGATTCCGAGAGAAGATTACAATTTTGTATTTGGTTTCTGGAATGCGACATTGAGAACGGACTGTTTCAAGGCGGAATTCTATGGATGGATGAATCGCAGTTCACCATGGATTGTGTCACGAACTCCATACCTAGTCGAAGACTAACCCACACAGGACAAAGGTGATCTCATTCCAGCAGAAATTCAGTATCAAGTTTTAGGTTGGTATCATCGGCAACCTTTTGGTACGACTGTTTATCTTACCGGAAGTGCTCAACAGTCAAATTTATGCGGACTTTTTGGAGAATACACTGTCAGATCTAATAGCGGACATCCTTGTGCATAATCGAACGGACATGTTTTACCAACTCTATGGAGCGCATACTGCTATCAGATGAAGTACTAAATGAAAAATTTCATAACTTTGATTCCTTGGCCTACTAGTTCTCCATATCTTACCCCATTGGACTTCTTATTATGGGGAACAATTAAGGATGAACTTTATTCAAGCCCTGTTAACACTAGAGAGGATTTGTTTAGCAAAATTGGGAATGCAGCGAATAAAATATGGAAGAGGCTGATTACAATAGCCGTTAAACAGAAAATTAGAAGGAGAAAATTGTAATTCATCTAAAGTGGCGGCGAACATTTTAAACGGCTTTTGTAACTTATTAAGATTAATTTTAATTATTTTCAAATTCAATAAAAAAGCATTCTAGGATTAATTTGAGTTTAATTTCTTGAAATTGTAGAATTTTGTAATATTCTCCGATAGAATTTCTACGTATAAATTTTTACATAATTTCTCCATGTGTTAAGAGAACTGTATCCTCTCTCTCGCTAGTTTCCGTAATCCCTTGAGGCGCATTGGGCGGAAGAAGAACGTCAATCGATTCGAGACAACGATTTTGAAGTGGACCTACAATTTAAAGTGGATTCCGAACCACTTCCATTATCGCTACATACCCCCCCCCCCCCCAGACACACACAAGCTCTTTTCATAGTAATTTGTCAGTAGAAGAAAACCAAAACCATGGGTTTCCGACGGTGGGTTTCAACCTGGAAACTCTGGATTTTTAGCCCGACACATTAATTATCACTTACTTCACCGATGACTTCAGAGTAATTTCCTAAGCTCTACGTTATCGATCCCTCATACAGATTCCTTTTTCGCACTAATTACGGCATGTTTGAGCCTATTAACAGCAGGCTTGCTAATGATATTGGCGACGTTTTTAATAATAATGTGGACAAATTGACACTTAAAAGCAGAATCAACAGATCGTAATCACCCTGTTGTACGATTTTTTTTTTACTTTTGTGACAGTTCGTTGCCGGAATTGGTTAATAATTTCTTGGCATTCGTCAAGAGGTGCGCCTTCTGTATTAGAAGGGTATCTCGGGATCTTTCTACCTTTTTTATGGTATAATACTTGCGATTTGATAACGTAGATATTAGTGTGGTTCAAAAAAGCAACAGATTTTCAGAATATGAAAAATGGGTCTCTTAAATTTTAAGCCATTTTTATGCTGGGTTAGAGGTCACCTTTTGTTTCACTTTTAGTATTCTATTTTATGTAAGATTTATTAATTCTAGTTTTTGTAAAGTAAAATATTCCAGTCATATGTTTTTATTACATTAAAAAATAAAATAAATGTATAACAAATACAAATTCAGTTTACCATCCAATCGCGGCATCTATCGAGGTTTCCAAAATATAGCGATTATATTTGTTTTGAGTAACAATTTCATTTCTTTTAATGTAATTTATACACTATCCTATAAGTTAATCAATAACAAAACTAAATGATCAATAACATTCCTCTGACAGTACAGGAAATCTCTCGAGGAAATGCAATATCCTCTTGAAGATTGCAAAGCTGGCACAATCTGCCATTTGAACTTCCTCAAGAGCTAAGGCTACTGCTCAGAGAATCAAGTTCTGTTCTATATCGCAATACCAAATTTATATTTCAGATAGAAAATTCATTTTTTAAGTAGTTCAAGCCACCCTGCTCCCAAAAGAGTGTTAAAATGTGAGTTGACGTTCCAGCATATATTTATATTCTTAATATCCCATGCTAGTTCTTTCGGCGATCTACTCTTGTCATAAGTGTGTAGAACATTAGCCAGAGTAGACGCTAGGCATTCCCGTTATAATTATAATTATCTTCCCCCCCTCCCCTCCCAATTACCGTTATCATACACTTATCGAGATTTATAATTAATTACCACTTTATGCCATAACTACCCACGTGATCAATGATTCTCTGTAGTATATGTGTGTTGTTGGCCAAAAAGCTATGTCATCGACTTAAATTAATATCTTAATATTAATGCCATATATGCTTAATCCTACTTCTAGGCCTTCTTTTATATCATTTAGGATGATGGAAAAAAAGGGACTAAGTAAACACCCTAACTTAACCCTACCCATGATTTGGAAAGCCTCAGACCTGTAAGTTACCGTCCTAAACTTGGCTGGTTGTATTTTTATATAATTCCTGGAGAATATATACGAATTTTATACTTAACCCCAAATTATTTATTCTAAAGAAAATTATCTTACAATTGAATCAAATGCAGATTTTAAATCCACGAAAATTGCACACAACTTCTTTTTTCATTGAGTATTTTGAATATTAACTATTCAATATAAAGAAAATAAATTAACCACAGTAGAATATTCGGTTCGAAATTCAGCCTGATTTTCACCTAAAATTCTTTTCTGCAGTTCCCATAACTCAATATGCTGAAGTAACAAGCATGTAAAAATTTTGGAAATGGGGCCTGAAAAATGTAGACCTCCGTAGTTTTGTACCTACTAAATTAAGATCTCCCTTTTTCAAACAACAGGAGAACACTTGATCGAGTAAGCTTTCAGTGGCGGATCTAGGATGTAACCTAGCAACAAAAAATCTCTAAAGTTTTTGTCTGTCCGTCCGTCCGTCTGCCTGTAAGTCATAGCCCTCCCATCCTCTTATTTATAAAACTATTCAGATGAAATTTGGTATACGGGC
This sequence comes from Leptarthrus brevirostris, assembly GCA_964036015.1. Lineage (NCBI taxonomy): Eukaryota > Metazoa > Arthropoda > Insecta > Diptera > Asilidae > Leptarthrus > Leptarthrus brevirostris. The sequence continues at coordinate 36,966,717 of OZ038372.1, read as the reverse complement.
TAACATTTAAGAAAATAAGACAGTTGGCGAGAAGTTCAAATGTTTCCATTGATGAATTTATATTAAAACTATTTTTCGTCAATGACATCTTGCCCGAACATTTATTAAGAAAACGAAAAATTATGGTCTTCATTCTCCCGTGGTGGGGGGGGGGGGCGACTCCCGTAGATCCGCCACTCTTTCTGCTAAAAGCAACTGCTGCTGTTATTAAAAGTAGCTAACCGATGACAATGTTAACTCCGTCATTTTAAATCTCTATCTAAAAGTATATTCGTAAAATGAAGAGTTTTTACGGAATATACATATTTAGCCATTTGTAAGAAAAGTGTCTCGCCTTCTAGCACTCGCTATTAAACTATTTCTGTTTGTGCTCCAATTGTTTCCCCTTATTCTGAATGGGAGCACACTTAATACTCTATATTAGTTGATTGATTGCGTCCTGATTCGTCCTGTATAATGTAAAATTATCAGTAAGCACCTCTAACTTATATCAATAAATATTCGGATTTTGTTTTTGCCACGCCAGTTTAGAAATCAACTCCATTTCTGGGGTGTAAGCACTAATGGTTGAATTAGTATTAATAGTAACACACAGAGGAAAATGATCAGAAAATATATTTACCTAAAGTTAAACTCACCATGCGGTGCAAAATCGCAGGATTTAACACAAAGTGATTGGATCAATTGGTTCAGAGTTACGCTCACCACGCCATGGTTCCACGGTTCGAGCTTCGGTCCCCACTCCGTCTCTGGGCTGTTTTCTAGCTCGCCGGAATGCAAAAGCAAGACATCAATGTCCCTCAAGGCCGAAGCCTTGCTAATGCATCAAAGAGTTGTCCCCTATGCTTTGGTCACATCTTCAGAAAAAAAAACCTAATCTATGACTGAACTACCATTACTCTCAATGATGTCGGAAACTATGAATTCGACATTAACTTCGATCGACTTTTTTTAGGGATGCCTCATCAAAAAATTACACAGGCTGACAAAATTAGGCTGACTTTCTAACTAAAAAACCAGAATACATTTTTCCGAAGGATCTTGATGCGATAAACCCGAATCCGAGATTCAAATCTCTTAATTGGCTCTGGTTTTCGAGATATCTTAACCTAAAGGTGCAAAAAAGCGATTTTGGCCTATATTTGAGGATATGTATAATATAGGCCAAAATATATATATATATATATATATATATATAATATAGTTTCAGAAATTTTTTTTCTCAAAAAACTATGAACAGTAAGTATCTTAAAGTACATGCCTTCCCCTTTTAAATGACGTTGAGTGTACTCAAATATCTGAATGAGATATCGCATTTTGAAGCAAGGCTTGTATTTTAAATTTGCGATGCTACATAACCTCAAATATATGGCAAAATAGCTTTTTTTGTCCATTTATGGTTAGGATATCGCGCAAACCAGAGCCAATTGAGAGATTTGGACCTCGGATTCAGTTTCAGCGCATCTAAAACCTTTGGAAAAATATATTCTGGTTTCTGGGTTAAAACCTTGTCGGCCTGTGTTATTTAAAGGCATCGATAATATCATTATTCATCTTACTGACGCCGAAAATTATGAATTCGACACTAATATCGTCGTTTCGATTATTTGCACATGTCACACCCCACCTCCTCCCTCTCGTTCTATGCTACCATAGTAGTTACATCGAAATCAAATTGGCCGCTTTCGAGATTATCCTGGACAAACAGACAGGCAGAGAAAAATTTTGCAAATAATAGAATGGTTTTTCATATAATGTAAATTATCATATGAGGTTATAATATGACAATTATTTTAAAATCACAGCCAGACACATTTTATTAATATAGAACAAGAAATGGAAAGAAAACGATACGACTACATTAAACAGCTGTAAAGGGAAAGTTGGGTAATGGGAGAAATAGTGTTGGGGAATGGAATTCACTGAAACTTGGCACCTTTATTCGGTAACTATTTGACTGTTCATACCATCTCTATAAATGTTTTCCTATATGAACCAATTCTTTTTTCGCAACTGTGTCTTTTGTTAACTTTATGCGCCTACGCAAAATTAACCAAAATTATGTGCCAATCAATAGCAAAAAATAACTTATTCGTCACACATTTCACCACGTTTTCTTTGGCACATTTTGTCACATTGTGCCTTATTTCCGTATCAACCGAATATCCATCAAGAATTGTCCATTTATCCAAAAGTGCAGAAAACACTAAAACCTGCCATGGTGGTGAACTAGTATGCAATAATACCATGATGGAGGAATGCGGACAGTGTAGGACGATATTAAGTTGTTTTTGCAGACAATTGACGATCACCACTGTAATTTAGTAGGACTAATAAAATTTTATTGAACACCAAAGCTAGAGCAATTCGTCTAAAAGAAGAGCATTGCTCTTTAGATCATGGCCACTTTATGATAGTTAAAGATAAAGTTTTTTTTTGTTTTTTTTTTCGGGTGGTAAATGGAGAAATTTATTAGGTTTACGAAATTCTGGAAAACCTCTTATAGCTAAATATTGTTTAAATTATCTACACCCACAAAGGTTCGGAAAAAAAATAAAAATTTCTAGAGGGGATGCACAAGGGCACCGAACCAAACCCATAATTTATCTAAGGTGAAAAACAATCGTCAGCAAGTTCAATCTTCCACTAGAATGTTTATATTAGTGTATCCACTTAATAATATAGCAAACAAAATTTATAGTCTACTATGAAATGAGCACAAAAAATTGACATCAGCATTCAGCAGCCATAGTGCAATGGCTTCTGCGAGCTTTTACAAACGCAATCGTTAAAAGAAACCTGAAAATAAATTCCTTAGTCTTTACGTGATTTGATGTGAATACCAAACTTGTTCCAGTAATTTATTGATACTCGGATATATTACTACAGGAGGACAGAGGATCAGGAATCCTCTAAAATTGTGTAAACAAAAAGTATTTAACAGATTTTTTCGCTCTTACAGATATCCGGGATAACTCAGCGGTTAATCAGCGTAAGAATCTTGTCTTTCTTACGTGCTTAATTTTTTTGTTTGTTTCGCTTTTGTGCTTTAAACAGAGCCATCCGCGAAGGTCGCTCTTAAATTAAGAAATATGTCGTAAAGTTTAAGAACTTAGCCATAATCCAGCGACATCAGTAACTTAAATCATGCCTTAGACGCCATCATTGTCCCTTTTCAACGCAGCGAAACGTCCTTGTGTCGTTAAAGATTCCAATGACCTCACAGTTGAGAGTTATTTTTAGTTCAACTTTATTTCAATGTCCAAAGTTTACCAAAAATATTTTAAAAGAATTCGAAATTAAATCAACAACTCGCGCCCGAAACGATATTCGAGATTTTACTACACTATTTGTTTTAATTTCGATTTCTTTACAAAACTGCACTCTGGGAAAGATGCACTTTCTTAAGGAGGCACTTCGGAACTGCTTATTTCAAAACGATTTCTGAGCGATCCGTACATTTCTCGCAAGGTCGTTGATTCAGCCTGTAATAGATACAGCTTATATTAATAAAGTTATAAAGAAATTATTATGCAGTTACTAACGACAGATCCCAGATGGGATCTGGTTTTGAACTTCATAGACTAAAAGCAGTTTACTCACCAAATTTACGATTATTGTGCATTTGTGAAATTCTTGTAAAGTGATGCTATGCGGGAATCTTGAATTAATAACTTGTAGGTGGATTCCCTGCTGATTGCTTTGATCATATCTAAGCCAGCAAGGTGATAGTAAAGTACAAGGAAACGGAATAGCACGCATAAATGTTATGCAAATTAGCAAGCATGCGCCAGATGTTACCTCTCATCTGGAAGTAATTTAAATCTTGGCGCAAAGTGGTCTAAGTATAGGAATTCTCAAGAACAATATTTCAACAGAATATTCCGAGTAACTTGATAAAATAAGCTATGCAATTAGTTATCCAACTTTTAAAATCAAGAATAGCAAAAATATACGGGGGCTCCAAGGACATGTTGAGTAATTTATTCTTAAACTCAGATAGAAGTCCTAGATATTAAAGGCCATTGTAAAGAATGTCTCATGTACAACATTACATTTAATTTACAGCTGCTCTTAGTTTTCAACAAGTGATGGGACTTTCAATGTTCTCCTTATAATTTATAGCATAACGTTTTTATAAGAATGTATGATATTCAAAGAATATATATGCAAGTTATTTATGGACGGAAATAACAAATTTATAATAATACATACATATTTGTATTAAAAGATTGAAGAAGGAAGTACCTAGACACGCTCCGCTTGAACACCGAAGGTTCCTGAATTCAAGGAAAGCATAGGATAGTAAATTTGTCCAGAACCCTACTGTTCATGAAATTTAAAAAGCAGAAATTTTGAACAAAATTTGATTTGTAGGGTTAGAGGATAAAAGCTAATAAGTATGTAGGAGGGAAGGGGTCTATAAGAACAGTAACGATTGAATCGAACCAGTAAATCCTCTTTATAGGAACAGTTAAGAGATTTCGTTAAAATATTAATCATAGAGGTCGCGATGGAAGAGTGATCGACATTCGGCGTTATGTTGATCTTTTAAGAAATCAACAGAGGGAATAATTGCAGGCTCACCAAAAAGCTGAAATACAAAGCTATATAGAGGATTAAAAATTCAGACTAAATGTCATTAAGAAAAGGATATTTTGTAAAAATATGTAATAATGCTGAAAAAAGTAATCGACATTCTTATCATGAGAGCCACTTTTGATTTCTTTCGGCGAGGCTAAATGGTTTTTTCTGTTGACATTTATTACGATTAACAGCCAGCAACCTTATATATAAATAATTATGTGGCAGAGAGGGTGGTATTCGTAACGGCTTAAGAGTTATAGGGTGATTGTTAAACTTTAATATTTAAGGATGTTTATTTTCAATATTTCTTACTGGAACAAGCTAGTAGTAGTAGAAATTAGCACCAAAACACCTTTTTCAATGAGGTAAAACGAGGCTTCCTACACGGTTCATGTGGATATAATACCCTTTAATATTCAAAAATTCCACATAGTATCTCCAAAAATTGATTTTTTAATATAGCTCTCTTACCTAGAAAATCAAAAAATTGTATGGCCCCCTGCCAATCAATCTCAACCGCTTGGGAGTTACAGCGTGATTAAAAAATTTCAGTTTTTCATCGTATGCACATCACATCTTTTATTTTTAACTTTTGATCTACCCAACACAGCGACAACAAACAAACGCTAAAAAACTACTATCCCAATGACCTTTCCAAAATTGGCAACAGTGTTGATCTTACTTCTACCAATGCAGGTACAGTCACTTCTTAAATTTAAAAAATGGTTTGCGATTACCTAAAATTCAGCATTTTCCCACATTTTCTCCCAAATTCATGTAATTAATACACATTCTTTTATTTTTATTGGATTGCCAATCTTATTACCTTTACCAAAAGGTGCAACATGTCAAGGTAGACAAAGGATTAGAAAAACAGCATCCTTAGAAATTCCTGAGTACCTAATTATTTTATTGCATTTTAGGTAGGAAATTCTTTAAAGAAGTAAAATTTTTAAGATAAAAGGTCGGAAATTGTTGTTTTGGGTTATGTTTTTTATTGCTGCAAAAAGTTTTCAAAATGTTGGTGCAATTTTGTCCAGGTAGAGAAAGGGTATAGAAATTTATAAGTAGAAAACTTATCGGGAAATATTTTAAAATCTGCAATTTAAAGAAACTAAACTCATATTAACTCTAAAATAATTTTTTTTGAATTCAAAAGGTATTACAATTGATCTTAGTAAATTACAAACCCATTGCTAATAGGAGAAACAAATTTGGCTTAGGGTGGGGGAGGGGGGGGGGGGGGGGGGGTGGGGTATTCTAACTTTGTAACGCGTGGACCGATTTGGATAATTCTTTTTCTGTTGGGTAGAGTATGTTCCGTGGTTGATTCCACGAGAAAAAAATTTTGGTGGGTTGGTGGTGGGGGGTGGGGGTGGAACCCAACTTTGTAACGCGTGGTCCGATTTCGATTGTTTTTTTCTGTTGTATAGAGTATGATCCTCCATTGGTAATAGGAGAATAATTTGGTGCTATGAGGAAAGGGGGGGGGGGGGAAGACTAACTTCGCAACGCGTGAACCGATTTGGATAATTCTTTTTCTATTGGGTAGAATATGATCCTTGGTTGATACTACGAGAAAACAAATGTTGTTGAGGTGGGGGGGGGGGGGGGGATGTGGAACCTAACTTTGTAAATCGTGGACCGATTTGGATGGTTCTTTTGCTGTTATATAGAGTGTGAGCACCCATTGCTAATAGAAGAATAATTTGGTCCATAGCGGGGGGTTGGGTGGGGGGAGGAGTAGTCTAACTTCGTAACTCGTAGACCGATTTGGATAATTCTTTTTCCTTTGGGTAGAGTATGTTCCTTGATTGATACCATGAGAAAAAAAGTTAAGTGGAATGGAGGTAGGGTAGGGGGTTAAAGCTAACTTTTAACGCGTGGACCGATTTGGATGGTTCTTTCTTCGTTGTATAGAGTAGAAGACACTGAAAAGTGAAAAATAAAATAGTTTTTAAAAAAAAAGTTGAACCGACTTCACAAAAAGCGCTAAAAAGCATAAAATAATTTTTAATTTTATATCTATTACAACATTTTGAAGTCGGTGCAAAGTAAGCAAATAAAACAACTACAGTACCACAATTGAAAATAATACATAATACTACCTGAACGTTTCAGCTTACGGGATCATAAGAAATGACGATTAAATATTTTTGTTGTAGTTGTTTGGTTTGTTTGATTTGCACCGACTTCAAAATGTTGTAATTGATATAAAATTAAAAATTATTTTATGCTTTTTAGCGCTTTTTGTGAAGTCGGTTCAACTTTTTTTTTAAAAAATATTTAGTTTTTTTTAATGTTGAGTAATTAATTGGCAATGCACAAACATGTTTAAACTGCCATGCCAACTGGAGAGGATATGAAATATGTGAGAAGTTTAGATTTCGCTCCAAATCACCCAAATTTTCGGTGATTTCAAGTTCCGAAATCACCTTGAAATCATGCGATTTCTGCTCGAAATCTCAATTTGAAGTGATTTCAGACTTGGTGTGTCTAGGGTAAGATATTATTAAAATCAAATAAGCAAAAAAATTTTTTATTTGATCTTGTAAAGGGTGTGACACCCTTCTATCTTATTTTATAATTGATTTGAAGAGGAATATTTCTTTCGGTGAATTATTACCAAATGATAGTAGCATTTAAAAAAATTCCGCTTTCCCGACAAATTTAAATTGCCTCCACGTTTTATTATTATTATTAATTAATCGCAGATAGTGCTAGCTAAAATCTTTTGAATGCAGGAATCTGATGTGAACTACGTGACATCTATTGCTTCCTTGCTTTGAGATCTCACTCAATGCATGTGCAAGTATTGTCGCTTTCTCTTAGATCCCGTATCATGATTGAAGGAAAATTTTTACGCAATTATATTTTTAAAACACTTTTCTCCGACATGATGAGTTAAGTACAGGTTCATTAAAATAATTGAAGTAGCTGAAGCGGGAATGGAATTCGAATTTTCGCGCGCTTCTTGTCCCACACGACGGTGGCGCCACGGGATACACTAAGCCGCCACGAACTTCAGGCCCGAATTACAATTCCGAGTGATATGGGAAACGCATGTGATATGATTAAATTGCAGCTTAGAACATAAAGCTAAACAGGAATGGCAGTATGCTAGGAAAACGTCGGTATTTCCCTTTCTGCAGAGGTGAGGGGTTTCTATGTGTTTGTAGACCATGACAGTAAATCTTTTGAATAATTATAAATTGTATTAATTCAAAATTAACTAATATTTATATTTTAAGATTTATTATTAAATTACATTTAAAAATGTGCGCGAAGAAGATGAAATAGATTTTCTAATTATAATACGACCTAACACAATTTAGAGAAACAATTGTGAAAAGCTTTGAAATTTTCTATAATTTATGCCTTTAAACTTGTTCACCTTTTCTATGAGAGATTTAAAAAGTTTACATGCCTCTGAATAAAAGCAATTTGTTGAATTTCTGCTGGATCGAACATTTTTCGGAGGGACTTTTTGCTAAGAAGAAATACCTTGTCTTTAAGTATCTTTCTGCAATAAGCTTGATCAATGCATTGTAATGATTATTATTTTGGTAATTGAGTTTCAAAAAGTGGTTTACCAATGAAACTGTTGTACATCAATTATAATCTTTAGAAAGTGATGTTTTTTTTCGGAAATCTATATAATTATAATTAAAATATTTTTAGTTTTAAATCGAAAAAATGCTCTGCTAACTTTTTCTAAAGTTGGCAGAACATGTGTTTTTCTTTTTAAAAAGGAGCCTTAAAGTTTTAATTAGTGCATTTAATTAGCATTTAATTCAACGGATATTTTGATATAGATATCATGATGATTTATGCATTTTTCAAATTCTGCTCTGCTAACTTTATGTAAAGTTGGCAGAACACGTGCTTTTTTTTAAAGAAAAGGAGCGTTAAATTTTTAATAAGTGCATTTAATTTGCATTTAATTAGCGTCTAATTATGGTTTTATTACATTTGTGTTCTGCTGGCTTTGCTCTTCCAGCTTGAAGGACATGGATTCGTAACATCCCCATTTGAATATAAATGTAACGTTATTAAGTTTGTCTGTTAATTGCAACGAAACTTCTTCCTGAATTTTACAAAGGTGTTTAACAGTATGTTCAGGCAATGATTGTAAGTGTACCTTTGCAGAAAGTTCCGTAATTTTAATTTCATCTGGATAGCACCTTCTCAATATTGTCAACATTAAAATACTGCAAAACATGTTGAAAAACTAGGGAAATTTTCGACTCCTTAATCGTTACTTTCAGTCACACGTCAAACAACTCATTTCCGGAATTTGCGTATGTATCTGAAATTTGAAAATTATTTAGTAAGCGGCAGATTGGAGCAGCTAAGTTTTCTTAAGCATTTTATAGTACTTTGTATTACAAATATCAAGAAATTAATACTGGAGGACGCCGAAGTCAAACTATATGCTTAATTTACATATTTGTTTTTAATGAAGAGAGTTTTTTTAATTGCGTTTTATTCAATCTACATTCTGCTTCTAATTTTAATGCGCAAGAAGACAAAAAATATTGCTTTAACATTTATTTACCTTTCGTTCTGCTATACATTTCATAAATAATCACTTCATTTAATAACTTTAATAACGGAGTTGGATCAATTCGCAGAGCGGCACGACCACCATGCCATGGGTCCCGGGTTCGAGACCAGGTCTCCCCGTGAGTAGTCCCCTAGGCTTTGGCCACATTGTATAAAAAAAGGGGGGAAAAACACTTAGCCACAATGATGCTTCCAAAGTAACGATCAGTAGGGTACTGAAATCTGTCATTATCAAACATTGCATTTTTGATGCACTTTGACAGGTCATCATCAAGAAACAAAGGGAAAAAGTCAGGTATATTTCTTAGAATATTTCACTTGGACATGTTTACTAACAACCAGTTTCAAATTAATTAGGATTGGGATATCTAAGAAATTTTATTTTTCTCCAGCTATATTAAAGATTTTTACCACTGTGTGCCGTTCAGAACCATCTGGTGGTTTTTGGTCGAATGATCCACAGTCGTTAAAAAGATGGTTGCTTTCTGAATATTTCATTAACCCAGAGCTGATGAATGATACAAAAAATTTAGATAAAACCGAAGTACGAGTAAGAGCAATTGGTATGTATAGTAGTAAGAAGGTCTACTTTTCTCTCCTTGTTTAGGTATCGGGTGAAAATTAGCACGTTTCCAGGCTCACGGAAACACTTCTGTTATACAGGGTGTTTCAGATCTGACGTGCCAAAATGAGTGGGGTGATAGATCTCACCTAGGCAAACAAAAAATTGTAGCGGGGGGAGGGGGGGGGGGGACTCTCAACCGTTTGGGAGTTGCAGGGTGATTCATAAATTTAAGTTTTTCATGGTATGCACATTACTCTTTTATTTTTATGTTTTGATCTACCCAACATAGCGACATTAAACAAACGCTAAAAAAAAACTATCCTAATTACCTTTCCAAAAATGTCAAAAATGTTAATCTCACTTCTATCCCTGCAGACCGAAATTCAAAAAAATATTTTAAAATTACCAAAATATCAGCATTTTACCAAATTTTCTTAGAAATTTATGTAATTAGTATACCTTTTTTTGGGTTGCCCGTCTTATTACCTTTCCAAAAAGGTGCAATATGCCAAGGTAGACAAAGAATTAGAAAAACCGTATTTTTATAAATCTCTAATTATTTTATTGCACTTTAGGTAGCCAATTCTTTAAGTGAACAAAATGTTTACGATAAAGGGTCGAAAATGTTTCTTTTGGGTTAACAGGTAATTATTTTTAATTATTGTTGCAAAAAAGTTTTAAAAATGTTAATGGAATTAATATGATATTGGCATGTGTTAGCCAGTATTCACATCCTTGTGTCCTGACGTTTTGTTACTCGTACCCCATGGAAATTTTGCTATAAAAAAGGGTTAGTAAACAAGAATGCCTATCATAGTTGAAAAACAAATTAAGCAAAAATTAGTAAAAAATGGTAAAATTTAAATTTGAGGACTACGCGGATATTATTTACATATATGGTGTAGTAGACGGAAAAGCTAGAGCGGCTGTAATGGAATATCAAAGTGGATTCCCTAAACGGCGAGCACCTCAAAGAGGGGTAATTACACGGACTTTCCAAAGGTTAGGAGTAAAAGGAAGTGTAACTTCACACGACATGGTGACACGACCCGAAACTTTGGGAAATTCTGCCGACGTCGAGCAGCAAATTATAACCATCGTGAGGCAGGACCTTGAAACGAGCACGAGACTAGTCGCAGGACGATTAGGAGTGTCCTCATGTAAATTTTGGAGGGTTATTCATCGAGTGAGATTACGTCCATATCACCATCACTCAGTTCAAGGACTGCTGGAAGGAGATTCCGAGAGAAGACTGAAATTTTGCATTTGGCTTCTGGAACGCGACATTGACGACAGAGCGCTTCTGGACCGAATTCTGTGGACAGATGAATGTATATTCACCAGGAATGATATCACGAACTTCAATAACCTCCATACCTGGTCGAACACTAACCCACACAGAGCAAAGGTGACCTCATTCCAGCAGAGATTGAGTGTCAATCTTTGGGCTGGTATCATCGGCAACCATTTGGTAGGACCACTAATTTTGCCGCAAGTGCTTAATAGTGAAATTTATGTGGACTTTCTGGAGAATACACTGCCAGATCTAATAGAGGAGAACCCTACGAATAATCGTAGGGGAATGTTTCACCAACACGATGGAGTACCAGCTCATATGGCTAACATTGTGAAGGCAATACAAGTGAAAAATTTCCTAAACGCTAGATTGAACGAGGTGCACCGATTCCGTGGCCTACTAGATCTCCAGACCTTATCCCATTGATAATTTTCTTATTGGGAACAATGAAGGGTGAAGTTTATTCAAGCCCCGTTAACACTAGGGAGGATTTAGTTGGCCGAATTGAGAATGCAGCGACGAAAATACGGGAGAGGCTGGCTGCAATACGCTTTAGACAGGAACTCAGAAGGAGGTTGTTGAAATGCATCGAAAGTTGCGCTGGACATTTTAAACGGCTTTTGTTACTTATCAAGTTTATTTGTAATTATTTTTAAATTCAATAAAAAGAATTTTTGAGTTAATATTAGTTTAAGTTTTTTAATTTGTTGATTTTTATATTCTCCTATAGGATTTCTACGTATAAATTGCTAAATATGTACTTTCCCTACGTGGACATGTTGCACCTTTTTGGAAAGGTAATAAGACGGGCAATCCAATAAAAATAAAAAAGAGGTATACTAATTCATTTCGGAGAAAATTTGGGAAAATGTTGAAATTTTGGTGATTTCAAAACATTTTTTGAATTTTGGCCTGCAGTGGTAGTAGTGAGATCAACATTGTTGACATTTTTGGAAAGGTCATTAGGATAGTTATTTTTTAGCGTTTGTTTGATGTCGCTATGTTGGGCAGATCAAAAGATAAAAATAAAAGAGAATTGTGCATACCATGAAAAACTTAAATTTATGAATCACCCTGTAACTCCCAAACGGTTGTGCCCCCCCCCCCTGCCATACAATTTTTTGTTTGCCTAGGTGAGATCTATCACCCCACTCATTTTGGCACGTCAGATCTGAAACACCCTGTATGTGACTGGGCGTTTATTCTGTCATATTTTTAAATTAGGATTTCGGTCCACTACTTTAAAATTTGACTGATTGCAGCATATTTACTTGCTCCCTAAAACAAAAGCTAGAGTTCTTCCTCTTTAGGTGAGCATATGATCTTGAATTCACATTTCTGTCAGTTTTTATTATTTTTTTTATTATAAAGAAATAGTATTTTTTAATAACTTTTTACCTGAATGTCTTCAAAATGTCAGTTTGTGATATAATTTTTCAAGCAGAGACAACTCAAAAGCATTTAAATGTAATAAAGCCGCAAAAGTATCGAGTCGCGTATTTTTCCACTATGAACATACATTCCAGTACGTGTGATCTGCAAGTTAAAGGTTAAATGTAAAATAAAATCAGGTTTTTTCTGTAAAAATCAGGGTGGCGCGTAATTCAGGTGGGAATTTAGCGTGAAATGCTTTTCCAATGACTTCATGCTTTGCTCGAAAATTCATTACGAAGGCAATAAAAGGGAATTAACATTTTTCCTATGATTTTTTACGAAAAATTCTCGTATAGTAAAATCACACGTAAATCCAGTGCCAGCGGTTTCTTAAAAAAAAATGAAATCGAAAGAAACGCCCACGGCTTGTAGATATTCAAAATTTACTGCCGTTTATTTCAATAAAATCGAAACTAACGAGAATTCCGGATAATTATGAATATTGATTGTGGCTGTTTATTTACCTTTACCTTTGTGCACGCAACCACGGCGGTTGTAAGAGGTAAATCGCACGGTTCCATTTGGTGGTGGATTCTGGCATAGCTCATTGAAATGAGCAAAACAATCCTCGTGTCTTGAAGAATATTTTTTAAAAAACAAAATTTCTTGTCGAACGTTAACCCGCCGCCGCATTGAGGTAGGTCGACGAGCATCGAATTATGAAAATATTCAACAGAGAACGACCTTTACCTCATGCAAATGACCCGCTGATGGTGCCTATGCTTTAGGCTCCAACTATAATATTGTAAACACTTCGCATTCGAACTGGTCCAGAGAATGCGTCAGCGGGAGACTTGTGTTTAGTTAATTTGAGCTGAATTTCGTTAATTGGCGACCTCCCGATTGTTTCAAAAATTAGCGTAAATGGCGCCGCCATGTCGCTCCATAAAATCCGAATTAGTGACAATTCATGGCCCATAAATTTAAGGTGTTAAGGCACCAAGCGTTCTGGATGTTGGTTGTTTCTCTGGAAAAGTCCCATTTAGGCTTAACATTGGGACAAGCCGAAAACACAACTCTCAGGGTCACTCCTAATATTTCTAGGAATTAAAATAATCAAATCAGACATTTTGCCCACAGGATTTGTTTACGTTATCACACCAGCCTGATCTGGTTTCGTCCAAATGGGAACTTTGCACTCACAGATGTTTCTGGAGTGTTTATCAGTCGATCTGCAACTTTACAGCATTTTTTCGCTCTAAATCTTGATCCATGGCTCGTTTCAGAGGCTATTTATAGTCCTTGGATATTTGGCTCCCGAATGGGGTATCACTTGATTCGAATTCTTTATTTTCTAGTGGCGATTCTTAGCCAATTGATTAACCGATTAGCATTGATATTGACAATTTAATTCTTTTAGAGCTTTTTTACGATAGGTCAAACCTAATAAAAATGCTATGAATCCACCGTTTGCTTTATTTGTTTAATAATTATTCATTAGAACTAGAAAACCTTTTTTGTTGCTGCTTAATTGTCGACTGGTTTGCTTTCAGTTAGATAATTAATTGGCGCTCTCGTAAATCACATCCAGTTTATTGCTAGAGCTAAGTAGCATAACAGAAGTCGGTACATATGTATTATGTACAAAAACGAAACGTTTTGTGTTTTATTTCCTTTAATTGTTTCTTTTTTGCTCTCCTCGTTTTCGCATAATGTAATTTCTGACTGTCGTTTTAGCCACATTTTGAAAAATTGTGGTACGTGCCATCGTATTGCTTACCTCACTTGCGCCAGAGAAGTTTTGCAGGTTTAATTGTTCTAAATATTTGCAACTTTTTCGCATTACTGCCAATATAAATAATTAATTCTATGTTGCTCCTATTTTTCATGTATTCATGTGTAATGTGAAAATCCGACTTTTTTGGCCATAGTAACGTAACGTGATATTGATGACAGACTGATAGCTCATGGAGCATTGGAAAAAGGTGTACATGGGCCATTTTATGTGAAGCGGAAGTTGATATTTCGGTACCATACTTACATATAAATATACAAAATTTTTATGCTGTGAGAATTAAGTTTATAAAAAAATAAGTAAAAGGGGTATTTTCTTATGAAATTGCATGCTCTTCACAGTCGTGGTATTGAATTCGAAATTGGATTGTTTTTTATGTGAAAAATCAAAAATTAATATATAAAATTAAATGTTGATAAACTTTATTGCATTTTAATTTTTTTTTAAATAGCTCAAAAAATAACTTGAAACGTATAGTAAAGGCTTTTCAAGTTTCATAATGAGATCTACATTCGTTTCGGGGATATACAATTTAAACTTAAATTTTTTCATGTTTCCGTACAAAACAATCGCACTGGCCAAACGCCGACTACGCGCTGCACTGTGTATGAACTAGGGATGGGGGATCGAACTGAGAAAATCGATTCAGTACGGATCGATCTATAATTTCTTCCCGATTTTGAAGATCGATTAATCGCCCTTAAAAGATCGATGTTCATAGAACGATTCCATTTATTTTTACATTTCAATTTTGAGAAGCACACATTTTCGTTCGCTTTATTAGGCTCAACTTGTCATAATTAGCAAAAACCGGTGGACTTCATATGACAATATATTATGTTTTCCCATCAAGTGATTAATTTTGCAATTTCAAAGAACTAATAATAAGTGATGATAGTTTAAAAGAAGACCTGTCTCTAGACTAGATACCATATAGCGGAAGGATGGAGTGGGTAGACGTTACACCTATCCTAGTTAGCAGGGAGAAATTTTCAAAGGCCTTAGAGTTAACCAGGGATGCACTAAAATTGAATACTGCCAACTATACTGTTTGGCAGTATATATACTCATGGTACGCAGTGATACAGATAACACTACCATATTTTAGAGATCTGATAATATTACACAAATAAATGATGATGCGAAAAAATTTCCACGTGAGCTTGGCTCAATTTTATTTTATCGTATCGCGTCTTGTCTTAAATCGATGGGAATCGGAAATAAATAAATCGATTCGAGCTGAATCGGTCCCGCAAAAAATCGATTGAAAAATCGGCAGATCCAAGGCTAAAAGATCGATTCGCCCAGATCGAATCGAAGATCGCCCATCCTAGTTATGAAACTGAACAGGCGTTTACTATACATTTTTAAGTAATTTTTTGAGCTATTTAAAAAAATTTAAATGGTCGAAGTTTGTCAAAATTAAATTTTAAGTATTAATTTTAGATTTTTTACATGAAAAAAAATCCAATTTCGAATTCGATGCCACCCTTTCACTTCCCGAGTAAAAATATTCAAGTTTTAAAGTGAGGCTGTACAAGGGCCGTACAAGGGCCGCACATGGTCTTCTTGCACGCACATGGTCGTGCACGGGCCGTACAGGGGTTGTAATATTGCCTCGTACAAGGCTGTAATATTTTCTTTATCCACCCACGGTGGATCACCTTTCCAACCAACTTTTATATACTTCAGTTGAATTGCTTCACTAATGTCTATGCTTATATGAACTGATTTTTCACTAGTTTCCGACCAAAAAATTAATGTCCACCAAATTTTCTTTTTATAATTAACCATGAAAGTGTACTATATCAGAACGAGAATACTTTAACAGAACAAACGTTCACTGCTAACTGACCACTGTCTATAACCCGAAGAACAAGCCGAGTTCAATTGTCATAAAACAACCCAAAAATTCGTGTTTATTTCCGTTTTTGGTCGTCAGCAAAACAACGGAAAACTAGTAAAGAGCCATCTTAATATTCTTTATGCCAGAGCTATAGTTTTTAATTTTGCTGTAATGTTCTTCTGTACCGCAGCGTTAACGTTCAAGCTTCCTAATTTCAATGAGCGGAGTTCGAGGCTCCGTTAAATCATTTTTTTTCAGCTTTTGTGTTTATTTACATAATTCAATTTACTCTTATATATTGTCAATAATGATATGTATAACTTAGCCTCAGTCTTTATTAACAGTTCTAGTTATATTCTAGGTCTACTGATCAAATTTAAGTTTGCTCAATGTTTGAATATTTCAGTATTTAAATGTTGTAAAGTGATATTGATAAAGAAAATAAACTACATTTTATTCACAATATAATTATTATACGGTTGCCCAACCCTGCTGTGCACGGACGTTTGGGCTTTTCACTCGAGTTCGGACCGTGTATGCCCCGATGTACGGCCCAGTGTACGGCCGTTCGGGTTTTACACTCGAGTTCGGCCCTTGTACGCCCCAGTGTACAGCCCGTAAAATTTTTCGGACTCTGCACAGCGTACGCCCTTAGGAAAACTGAACGGCCCGTGTACGATCGCTGTACGGAATCGATCATTTGTACTCGGGTTATTTTAATATAAGTTTCTATATGATTAATTACCGTCGAAATAGGTCATACATAACTTTTTCTAAATAATTGGTTGTCCGCTTCGCGTTAAATGCCCCATATTTCAAATTTATCCTATAACTCTACTTCAAATTAATAGTTGTTCTATTTCGATAAATGTGGAGTATTTTTCATGTTTCACTTTTTGACATCCCGTAGGTTTGAGGTAAGCTTTTTCTTTTATAAACAGGACGAATATTATACCTATAAATTTGTATACTTGTTGTTTCACATAAGGTGTGCCAAAATAAGTGGAGTTACAGGGTGATTAATAAATTTGCAATTATCGTCATTATTTTATTTTTACCGTTTGATCTACTCAACACAGCCACTTCAAACAAACGCCAGAAAACTACTATTTCAATGACTTTTCCAAATTGTCAAGAACGTTGATCTATTTTCTACAATTGCAGGTACAGTCACTTCAAAAAGGAAAAAAAAATATTTTGCGATTAGCTAAAACTCAATATTTTTCCAAATTTTCCCCGAAATTCATTTAATTAATAGGTACAACTAATTTTTATTTTTATTAAGGGGTTATATACAAAGTTGAGGGGAAAAAGTGAGCTAAGTTGGTGATTTTTTTTAAGGGTTTTATGCAAATCTACTAATATCTAATCTAGTAAATCTAGTACTATCGAAGAAAAATAACAAGTTGAATTATAACAAATATTAAAAATTGTCGGAGTTATGGCCCCTACCCCGAAGCGCATTTTTTTTTGCAGAGGCTTGCGGTGAACACTCTCTAAGGCGAACCGCTTAACTGAAATCAAAAGAGTAAACAAATTATTGAAGAAAAATTTATTGTGATGTACTTGAACTATTCGGTTTCCGAAAAAAAAAAATTTTTTCCAATAAAAAAACCATATTGACAAAAAATTCGACTTTTGAGGTGTTCAAAATTCTAAACAAAAATTCATTACAAACAACCGAAAATTTTTAAATGAAAAAGGAACCGTTCAAGTACACGAGATTGTAAATATGAACAATTTAAAAAAAATTATGAAAATCGGTTGAAAAGTTTTTGAGATATCACGTTCGCCGCAACCGTATTTTTCAAAAAACTCTATTCCGAGATCATCGCGTTTAAAGTTTTTGGACGCCGCTCGCCAAGTGTTATGGATGAAACTAGCGCGCTGCGAACGGCTGTCATTTGAAATCTAGTGCTCCGATCTGGATAAAATTTCACACAGATATTTTCGAAAGTATGTACTTTCAGAATATGCAATCAAAAAATTTTCGATTTTTTGAGCCCCAACTTTGTATATAACCCCTTAAGTTGTCCATCTCATTACCTTTTTAAAAAGGTGCAACATGTCCATGTAGAAAAGCGATGTACAAATTTATACATAGAAAATCGTGTGGAAAATACTGTAAGAGTATTATAAGAGTCTGCAATTTAAAGAAGTTTAGGGCCCGGAAATTACAGTTTGCTAGGACAACATAATATAACTCGCAGTAACATCAAAAATGTTCAATTAAAACAGTTGACAGATCTCAACATTTGATCGAAGGATTTTTTAAGGCAGTGTCTATTTACCACCCTCAAATTGCCGTGTAATTTCCGTGTATACGGAAAGTGTATACACGGAAAGTATACGGAAACACACGGAAAGTACGCAGAAATACACGGAAAGTACACGGAAATTGCTCGGAAATAACACGGAAGTACACGGAAAGTACCCGGAGAGTACACGGAAGTATACGGAAAGAACAAGTACAGATTTCACTGACTACATGGAACTACACGTAAGTATACGATAAATGCAAAAAGTCACTTCCATATTCATATTACTGGTAATAGTTTATTACAGCCACAGCCTGTTTTAGATGCAAACCTGGCAGGTGGAGCAACTCAAAGCCTGATTAATATACCTCTTCCTCCCAGAAAGTCTAATAAATATTTCAAGGCACATGTTGTCTCCCTCTTTTTCCCAGAAAGACTAATAACAATCCAATCTACAACAACAAGTCAAATTTTTATTAGACTTTCTGGGAGGAAGAGGTGCCGCCCCCGCTATGTTTGTATCTAGAACAGGCTGTGATAAACTATTACCAGTAATATGAATATGGAAGTGACTATTTGCACTTATTGTGTAGTTACGTGTAGTCCGTGAAATTTATACTTGTACTTTCCGTGTACTTTCCGTGTACTTCCGTGTAGTTTCTGTGTACTTTCCGTGTACTTCCGTGATATTTCCGTGTAATTTCTGTGTACTTTCCGTGTACTTTCAGTGTACTTTCCGTGTACTTCCGTGTACACGGAAATTACACGGCAATTCGAGGTTGGTAAATAGACACTGCCATTTTTTAACGTTCGGATTGAATTTAGGTCGCAGTTGAAAACTGTACGTGTTCTAAATGTTCCTACCCTAAAGCAAAATTTAATTTTTGGTGCTGATTGCTGGGAGGCCTTCCAATTGACGTTACACCGCAAACCGCATACACACTGGGCGTGTTACAATTTTTCAGTTACAGATGATCATTCCAATAATTACAACGTTGAGATCGCTATGCATACAGCAGAAGAGAGAGAAGCTATAGCGAGATTTCGGTGATATAGATTAGATCGTCCTGGACGTTGACCCCATAATCCAACGATGTTATGAAGTTTCACCTGCTGTCCAAGCACCTCTTGTCAGAGAGTTGGAAAGGATCAAACAACTGAGCGTTATTGAATCTTCAGTGAGTCCCTGGTGCTCACCTGCGATCCTTGTGAAAAAATCAATTGGCAAAGATCGGCTGTGCAACGATAGCCGAAAATTGAATTCAGTTACTAAAAAGTGCGCCTATCCCTTGCCGAGAATGACTGAGATACTAAACTGTCTTAGCAAAGCAAAGTATTTGCCTTCTTGATTTAAAAATGCCTTCTGGAAAATATAAACCTTTAGCCGAAAATGTGAAAGATAAAACTGGCTTTTCTGTTCCAGGCCATAGAGTATGGCAGTTCGTCGTTATGCCGTTTCGGCTCACAAATACTTCTGCTAGCCAACAACAAGTAATATTTTCACATATCTTGATGATCTTATAAGTGCAACGGAGTCATTCGAAGACCATATCTAGACCTTAAATCGCAAGGCAGGTCGTTTATATGAAGCAGATCTTACGATAAATAGGGAGAAATGTCAATTTTTTAGATCCAGCCTCAGATACTTAGGCTACATCGTTGACACTCACAAGCTACGAACTGAACCAGAAAAGTTACTGGCAACGGTAGATTTTTCTCGGCCAAGGAATTTCACTGAGATGAAGCGTTTTATAGGGTTGAGCTCATGGTATAGACGCTTTGTTCCTAATTTTGCAGAAATCACTGCACCCCTTCATGTACTCACTAAGGGTGGTAAAAGGTGTCAGCCGTAAAAGTGGACTACAGAAGCAGATAAAGCGTTTATTGAACTCAAGATTGCTCTAGATCCATTAATCGCCTTAAAAAGATCGATATCTATAGATCGAACAGATCGATTCAATTAATTATAACTGTTTCTCTATATAAAAATATAGGGTCAGAAGTAAACCAATTTATTAAATAATAGAAAACAGTCTTTGTAGCTTACAAATCTTGATTAAGCAGCAATGGGTATTACACAAATATTGCTTATTTAATCGAAAAAGAAATTGCGATGGAACAGAGTTTTTTTTTGTCTTTTTTGAAAGTACATACTAATTCTGACTCGTCTTCATTAAAGGAACACAACTAAAAATTTACACCCAAAAGTAAGAGGGAACACAATTTTTGTGTCGCGCATTTGCAAGCGCAACAATTTTTCTTAATAATAGCAGAAACATGCCAGGAATATTTTCAAAAAACGACCCCAAAGCATTTGATGTCTAATTTCAGAACCTATTCCAAAATATTTTATAAGTATGTACGAAGAATATTCTCGTAAATGGGAAGGTTTCTGGTCTCAGCCCTAAAAATGTATATCTTGGGGACGTTTTTTGAAAATATACTGGGAGTGTTTTATTCTTTCATTTTAAACGGAAGTAACCGCAAGTAAAAGTTGAAAGTTCAACTCCATCTTCCTCCCTATCTTCACCTTGCCAAAGGAAAAACTGGCCAACGCAGCAAGTTGCCAACGTTAAATTCAAACATGTACTATTCAAAAAAGATAATTGTGAAAGATGAGATTTGAGGAGCCTGCTCCTTTGTTTTCAAAATGATTTTTGAAAGTCTTAAAGTCTACCCTTATTTCCTCTTTTCGACAATTACATAAGGGAAGAGAGAAACATGACTACCTCTCAGTTGAAAATTTCAAAATGGGCGCAGTTTTGGTTTACTATTCAAGTGGTAACTGTGATTGAAAAAACAGACTTTTCTTATAAGACTGTTTTAATAAAAGATTATGTAAGAGTTTAAAGCATGCAAAATAAATGCTTCGTCTTTTTAGTTTATTGTAGAAAAGTTTTTTTACACCACTGCTTAAATTTCTAAATCCATATTATTTTAAAAGTGTAAAATCTGCCAAATTTGAGACTTTAGATGAAAAAAAAACTATTACTTTGATAGAGTAAAAATATGCAGAACCAAACAAATATATACGCTTGTTTCAAGAGATTCAGATCTACGTCGATTCTTCTTTTATTCCACATGAATTTATTACTAGCATTAAATGTTAGTTATACTAGTTATATTCTAATTTGAGCTGATGTGGCAATTCCGCGTATACTAATATGCATAACGTTTAGGACATCGGTATACAAAATTCAAATTACTTTCGAAGCAATTCCACGTCGAATCGTGTATTCTAGGTGATTTTTTATACTGGAATTGACTACGCAGAAAATAACAATTTTAATAAAAACTTAAAGTCCCACATTCGAATATTATTTTTTTTAGATATTTTTTGAAATAACTTATTTTTTTGGGAAATTACCAAACCAGAAATAAATCATAACAAGCCACCAATGAAAAAATCATACAGTAGTCACTAAACTACACAGTTAACACTAAAATATTATAGCGATCTCAAACGCATTCATCTAACATTTACGATCTGTTTAAACTATTTTTACATTTGTCGGATTATTACAAAAATTAAAAATAAAATGCAAGAAAAATTCACAAGTGAGCTTGTTTAATTTTTGGCACGTCTTAAATAGATCGAAATCGGAAATAAATAAATCGATTCGAGCTGAATCGGTCCCGCGTAAAATCGATTCAAAAATCGGCAGATCAAAGGCTTAAAGATCGATCGAAGATCGAGATCGAATCGAAGATCGTTCATCCCTAATAGCTTACGTTACTTGCAAACTAAGAGAGGCTGAGTTTCATTAAACTGTGACAGAGAAAGAATATCCAGTATAATCTTTTCTATGGAAAAGCTTTGTGGATATCTCGAGGGCCATACATTTTTCATCCTTATTGACCATTCTCCCATGCTATCTTAATTAGACCCCATGCAATTCGTGGAACTTATTTCCTGAGATAACGTAAAAATTCATTATGTAAATGCATCGTGCAATTAATTTTTTTTATGCCATACAAAATGCTATGACATTTGATTATTCAAAAATTTATATTAATCACCTGAAACTAGTTCATAGCAATCAAAAGGTGAACCAATACACAAATTACGCTGCGTTATCAATTATCTTATTAATTAAATCATACGAAAATTGTGTTTAATATGAAAAATTTTTAAACAAATCAACATAATTCTGTGGTTGCATTATTTCCCAAATTCCTATAGAAAGATTTGCTTGCATATCTAAAATTATACGTCATATTTGAGCCGGTTTTGTTTTCTTCCTATGAAAAAAGTGGACTGGTTTTGATGCCAAACATTAATTGTTTTGGAAAGTCAGTAGAATTAGGTGAAAATATTCTACACTTTGTAAATATGTCTGCGCAGATGATAGTATTCATAAATTGAAGCATTGACAGCTGTTCCGAAAATATCTGGACAGAGGAGAAAAGAGAACAATGCCCAAAATTCTAACCAACTGTCACGTCATTGCCTATTTCTAGAGATTTAGAAAATGCTATGAATTTTTTTTTTTTCAAAATTAGACAAAATAAAATTCCTTTGCTTGTAACATTGTTTACTTTATTGATGAGGTCGTTAACTTAGTGGCTCGCGCTTTTTTCTATAAAAATTAAGATAGCTTGAAAGCACCTTGTCAAATAAAAATAAAATAATAAGAGATGACAGCATCGCTTTGTTCAGCTGCACTTTGGTCCATCATTCAGGTCAGCACTTTTGTTACATTATGCTAATCAGAAGCAATTAGCTTCCATCAGACATTTATCCGGTAGACAAAGTATCTGAACACATTATTATGACACCTGATATTATATCCAAAAGCTTAGATCACTTTTAGAGAATTTTCTTAGGTTTTGAACAATGGTAAGGTATCAAGTGAGTCAGAGACAATTTGTCACATGTCATTGGAATTAACGGTAGTAATACAAAAAGATCCAAGGCTCTATTGTATAGTCATCGAAGAAATTCGATCAGAAATTTTGGGATTTACTTTGGAATTTAGAAAACATTCAATCATCTTTCGAAGAAGTATTAATTTCATGGTTTACAAATTGACTGCTTCAATCTACTGAAATGTTTCCAGTATTTTTTTTCAAAATCTTTTTAGAATGTATTTCTTAGAAATAAGTGTGTTTTAATCCTATTGTGGTCAAATAAAAGTAATTGAAATATAATAAATTTGGTTAACGAATTGATAATATGTGACCTTATTTTCAATGATTTGGGATTTTCTACACAATAAGAACAAAAATACTTCGGTGAACCACTAATCCCAAAAAACTTAAAATATTACCGGATAGTTAAACAATGAAGTTAGGAAAAGAAAGAATAAACCAGCATTTTAACAATTAAGTGACTTCATCCAAGCTTTTGTTCGAATTCCTGTTCGAATTTGTCACGAATAAGTTATGGTGAATCAGATCATATTATGGACATTGTTGCCAGGATCATCATTGACAGATAAACTTTAATTTCTAAATAGAATATGGTTACAGCTAATACTGTATTTTACAATATTACTAGTCTGCTAAGATTCAACTAAATATTGAAAATAATATAGGAAAATTTCCTACTAAATTACGCTTACATATAGAACGTTTTGCGTCAAAGAGAACAGAGTTGCGACCAAAATTGTGGTAGACGAAATAAATGTTTTTATATCTCAAAAATTAGGATTTTGTATCTAGGGTAAGATTCTATATGGTTTTTTTCTAATTTCAAAATGGCGATCATTAAATGGTGGAGTAATGTTAATAAAATAGCCAAAAATATTAAAAAATAGATGACATTAAAAAACTAAGGTGCTGAAAACATTTCTGTTTTCTGTTTCTTTGAAAATCTTTTATTAACATAAACCATTGAAAAGAAATAGAAATTTAATTAGAAAAAAAACTTGGCGGTTTTTAAATGGTGGTTCAAATACTGCTCAAATAATTTAAAAACATAAAAAGACTTTTTTACCTAGTTTTTCTAAAATTTTGGAATTTTTGTTTTGGAGGTCGCTAATTACGAATCTGATGTTGGATTTTCATAATTCGAAATTATTGATCCAACGAAATTTTGTGTAATTATCATGATAATTTGTATTTAGGGGGTTTAAGCTCTGAAACAAACGCAGATTGATCGTAAGCAACTTTTCATGCATGAACATCTTTAAATGAGTTTTTCCAAAAGTTGCGTTTTTGCAACTAGTTGATATGACATCTCGAAAAATAATTGATCGGTTAACTCAAATCTTTTATCAAAATCTTTGAAAAACATGTCGCTATTGTCTGGCCTTTTTGAAAATTTTCCTTTTTAAAAATTTTTACAGCTGTTATTCGTCCTAAAAAAAATTTTTTTTAAATGTCGATAATTTTGCGAAATTTTTGAATTTTAAAAATTCAGTTCGTCGAACGATAGCCAGGGGATAATAAAACTAAATATTTTTCGATTTTTTGTTTTAGACGACTTTCATGAGCTGAATCGTGTCAACCGTTTTGATAAGGGGTACTTCGTAAGGGGTCCTTCAAGGTCAAACAAAGTTGAAACCAGAAACACTAAAAATTTAAAAAAAATTATTTGAAAAGTATAAGAATAAACGAGTTGAACAGAAAAACCGCATATCAATCGCATTATTGGTTAACCTACGACTAATCCTCGAAAAAGGGTTCCAAAAACGGCGTAGTAAGGTAGAAGACCCTGTGGCGGCTGTGTGTAAACCTCACGAACAGATTGAGAACTACTTAATGAAACACTTCATTGCAACAAATAATCAAAACACAGCAACCCATTACATTATTTAACAAAATGGAAAACGAATTAAAAACAGTTTCTTTTTGAACGTTCAATGAAAAGGTCCAATTACGACCTAGTAATTTAAATTTATAAAGAAATAAGGAATAATATAAATCAACATTAAAAAAGAAGTTGCTTTTTAATAAAAATTCGTTGTTGAGAATTTTCTCAAGGCGTCTCACGGTTTGGTGTTCTCTAACACCATTGTTATTTTATTTATAGTTCCCATATAAAGAGGCCAATCAAACCGACCTCTCATTAAGTATAGGTAGATAACCAACGCATCTATCTCCACAACCCCCGTAATGTGTTTCTATCTATTTTGCGCCATTGAAAAGCGGGTTGAGACTGTCTCCACAATACTACTTTACAAAATTTTGAAAATGTTGTACCCGTGGACAATGAATAGTTGTTTCCGAGGTAATTTGTCCCGCTGAAACCGAATCCGGGCTCCGAATTGCTCTATCACATCAGGTTTTGAGATATTCTAACCTAAAAGTGCAAAGGGATTAATAATGTTTATTGTTTTTTTGCAAATGTTACATTTGTCTTTATAATTTAACACATTTAAGATAATGGAACTAACCGTCTGTCCGTTGGCTATGTCGATAACAGCACAGGCAATATCATTACATTTAATCAAAAGTATATAATTTTTTTCCACACTATTAATACAGTACAATTTCCATCATATGATTAACAAAACTGATAGCTAAACTGTAATAAACTCAATTTCCAATAATTTTTGCAAAATAATACAAAGATATACATCGCAGTCTATCCCTTATAGGTCTTATTCATTTAAAAAAAGTTAGCAAAATTCCATTGCAGCACAGATATACTGATGTAAAAGTTTCCAGTCTCCGCCATTCAGAAAATGTACGACTTCCTCATCAGATAAAATTCTTTTCCCAAATAATCCAATGCATTACTCTCGCAGGATAGGACACCTACCAATAAAGTGCAGAATATCTTCACTTTCCATATTGCAAGCGAGCATAGGAAACTGCCTGTTCGTGTAGGTTCCGCATTAAGCCCCAGCATTCCTCCTCTAGCTCTAAATATCTTATTAATTTGGAACCTGTCAAAACCGTCTCCAAAATAGTTAGGTATATTCTCATACTGCAAACTATTGCATATACCATGCTTTACTGATATTCTCGCTCAACCCAAAGTTTGATTAAACCAATTGTCTCTTTACCTTTCGAAGATGTATTTCAAATCATTCCTGAGATGTTGTACATCTTCTAGACTTACATACATATGTGCCCACTCCGTTCAACTTTCTGTCCAATATACTCCTTTTGCAAAGATCATGTGTGTAAGTTTTTTGTTTAGTCTATGGTTTTCTAGTTGAATAACTTTGATTATGCATCCGAAATGTTGTTGCACGGTGTACAAGTAAGGGGGTGTCAATTCCGTCTCGATGTTTATCATATAATTTGGTGTGCTCATTGGTAGCCCGATCGTTTTTTTTTACAAAAAACCGTTGCAATTTTTCGACTTCTTCGTATGTTTTATACCTCCAAATCTGATTACCATAGCACATAACTCTCTTGATACAGCATTAAAAACTTGTATCTTAGATGATAGAGGCGTGAATATACGTTCCCAAGCACAGCAAATGCCTCTCTTCGCAGTGAGCAATCTTTCTTCCAAATGTTCTTCAATAGATAGTTTTGAAGTTACCTTTATATACAAATACTTATATGATTTCACCACTTCGTCTTCGTTATCGTTATAATACCACTTTTCACCTCGAGCTCTCGGACCACCGCCTTTCGAGAATATCATAATTTTTGTGTTTTCTAGATTTATTATGAGGTTCCATTTCCGACAGTATGATTCCAGCTCATTTATCATCCTTTGAAGCACAACAGGTTTATTTGCCAGCAGCGCGACATCATCAGCGTACATGAGAATCCTTACATTTTCATTGTTTAGTGTTACTCTTTCCTCCAGTTCCCCATGCATGTCATTATTAAACAGGCTGAAAAGTAAAGGGCTAAGAGGACGTCCTTGTCTGACTCCCATTTTTGTACAGAATAATAAAATTAATTAATCCGTCCAAAACATTAGCTCTAGTGTTGAAGTACATTTTCCTTACAATGTTTATAAATTTAGTTGAAAGGCCCATATTAAAAAGCTGGTAAAAAAGTGCTCTTCGGTCGATGCAATCAAAGGCCGCCATGAAATCCACGAATAGAGAGTAAACCTTTTGACGTTTTTGGCTAAGTTGCAGGTGGATAACGCAGCTTAAATTATAAATATTATCAATGGTGGATTATTTCTTCCTGAATCCAGCCTGATACTCATTTATTATACTATTATCTTCACACCAATTAGATAATCTCTTAAGCAGAACCAACGAAAATATTTTTGAAATAACATCAACAAACGATATTCCTCTGTAGTTACTCGGCATGTTAGGGTCTCCTTTCTTAAATATTGAGAATACTATAATACTCTCGTTGAAGCTATTCGGTATGTCTTGATTCTCAAATATTTTATTGAATAATTCTGTTAATTTTTCAAAGTAACTCATTGTCTAGACCGGGCGCTTTGTCGTTTTTAAGTTCATTGGTTGCATTAAGTACTTAAACTAATTCTGTTGGCCTGTCCAACTGCTCCACATCCAAATAAGGTGCAGCGAACACATATGAGTTATGTTGCGAAGGCGGATTGAATAAGGATACAAAACTTCTCTGTTGCTTTGCGATTAAATTATGAGTCTTTATTTTGGGTAATTTATCGCATATACTAACTACAAAGTCACCTGACGGAAGAGATTCCTTTTTTAAAGTGCATCTAGCTGTTGTCGTCCAAGTACTAAAAATCACCTGAGAAATATTTTGGCTTTCAAAAATATCTTTCAGATAATTAGCAAATTTTTCAGTGTCAGGGCATGATTTGCAAATATTTAGAAAGCAATTAGCAGATGGATTTCTGCACATTTTTAATTCTAAACAAGCCTTAAAGTCTGTAACTTTATTTTCAAGCAGTCCCTGTAAATTTGCAGCATCCGTCATCACCTGAAAGTTCTGGTGAATAGTAAATACGCAAACGCTATGTGCACCACTTTTAACAGCCATTTTGCACCATATAGGTCGGATAATTTTTTTTTTATTTATTATGTAGACTTTTGACATCTTATAATTTGAAGCCGTCACTTTTCTTCATTAAATTTTATTGATATAGTGTCTTTTTGTATTTGGAATAACTCTACTATTTTCAGGACTTTTATAAAAGTCTAGAACTGATCTTATTCCATTTTCTGGTAAAGAACCACCACTTCCCCCTCCCCCCCCCCTTTTTAAAGTGGAATTACCTAAAAGTCCTTCGGATTTTCATTAATTTGTCGCTTTTTAACCATTATAACTGAAGCTCCAAACTCAGAAGTGGTTTTTTGAATGATCCAACATTTAGGAGAAATAGTCAAAATTGAAATACGTATATGATCATTTTTAGGTCAACTATTATATTTATTCTTAAGCCCATTAAAGCTGTTGTGGAGGCGTGATATATAACTGTATATTGATGTATCCGTCAGCCTTCTAACCTTCTGTGATATACCGGTTAATTGGAGCGAAGTCCTAGATCCTGGGCCTTCAAGTTATAGCTCCTTTTTTGAAATGTTCCTGAAAACTTCTATGTTAGTTTTTGAGTTGCTGAAAACTATTTCTATTCAAGTTAAACTTGATATTTATTTATTTTATTTTCGACCTAAAGAGAGAAAAGATAGAGCCTTGGGTAGTAGCGTGCTCAAAGCCAGTTGGGCTCAGCGCGCCGCAGGTATATTGGAACAGCAGCTCATCTATTGTTTGTCTGTCTTTCTTGACCGTTTCTTTCACTTTCTAAGGGCAACTGCTTAGAAATACTTCAGTTGGTCATTACTGCAACTGCAGCTGCATGAGGTACTTAACTTTATGGGCCAGGAATCGATGATTCTATGTATGTAAGTTGAAAAAAAAAAATTTTTTCCCAGTTTTATTGTCACTCAAAACTTAAAACGCGTCTTTCTCGAAACTGTTTTTTCAAAGTCGGTTGTCAAGATTTGTCGAAAACTACTGAACCGATCTTGATGAAATTTTACACACGTCTTCGAGATATTATTGACAAGGACTTGTACGAATTTAATTGCAACTATTTAAAAAAAAATTTTGAGGAAATTTTACCAAAATTTTTAATGTTTTGTAAAAAGGTCTGCCAAAAATCCAATTTTCACTTTAGTTTTTTTTTAGTCCAAATCCTAGTTTAAGGTTTTAACTGAAACACGTATGTTTTTTTTTACTTCAGTTGATACTGTCATGAGTTCCGCTGTCAACGCGCAAGCACCTTTTTTCCGAGGGGTCACCGGAAATGACGTAGCAATGGCAGAGTTTTAAATATTTTTTTACAAAAATTTCAGAATTTCTTTTTCAAATGTGTATATTTAAGGCAATAAAAAGTTTAAATGAAATATTTCATTTTTTATATAAAAAATTTTTTAAAAATAAGCCGTTTTTTACCCGAGGAAACCCATGTAACCACTTAAGATGTGGCCAAATCCTAGGGGACAACCCTTTGATGCGTTAGCATGGTTTTGGCCGGAAGGGTAAGGAAAGTGAGGAAACTTGAGTCTTGTTTTTGCATTGCTGCGAGCTAAACAACAGCCCAGAGACGGAGTGAATTATTTTAATTTCTTAATAAAAGCTCACGGGGTAATCTGGTCTCGAACCCGGGACCCATGGCATGTTGATCTTGCCGCTCAACGTATTGATCCAACTCCGTCTCCAAATTTGTAATTGTTTAAACTTTATTTATCTTGAATTACTGTGTTAGTATTAACGATAAATTCTCCTGGAACGGGAAGAGGTTGTCGATACACTAGTTCTGCAGGAGAGGATTGCAGGTTTTCTTTTGTAGTAGTTCTAAAATCGAAGAGGACTGCAGGTAATTGTAAAACCCGCAATCACTTTTATCGTCATGAGCGCTAATAGCTGCTTTTAATTGCCTGTGAAATCTTTCGATCATTCCATTTGATTGCGGATGATAAGGGTAGTACGCATAAAGTAGCTTTTCTCCTTCTGTTAATTGGTAGTTTCCTGGACCACGATCTAGGCTACATTTGACGCAGACAAATCTTCTACTGCAGTTGATAGAGATGTGGCCTAGTTGCTGACATCTATGGTACTGTACTGGTCCTTGACTTACTGGCTTTTCCCAACTGACTATTTCATTCAAGAATGTTTTCCTTTTTATAATGTTTTCTATGTTCTGACCCGGTGCAACCGTTATTTTGAACATGTTTAGATGGTATGTACTATTAGAGGCAATGATCTTTCTCTTTGATATTGGAGTCTCGAATTTATGTACCGCTTGCAATATGATGTCTGGGAACAACTGTTTGAGTTCTTGTTCTTTATCCTCTGGGGCGTAAGAGTGGTGAATTCCTTTGAGGAGTATTGACGTTATTTTTTCTTCCTTTGGCGTATAGTGGTGAAAAGTGGAAGGTATTTTTTCTTTTCGTTCCCGTCTTTATCTTGGGTATTCGACTCAACGGTATTAGTGTTTGGTAATTGGTCTGTATTTTGTCTGTTTGCTAGGTTTGAATTTGTATTTATAATGCCAGTAATATTGTGAATCGTGTTTGTTACCTCCGCACTTAGTCCGGATTCAAGATATGACGCGGTTTTTTTGTAAATAGGTTGCCTTTGGTTACTATTTTGATTTTGGTTTAAGTTTGTGAGCGAATCTTTATTGTTATTATTAATTTTATAAATAGAATTTAGTTCATAAATGTTATTTATTGTACAATTTAGTGGGCTACTATCTACATGACTACTATCTAGTATTGCGTACCTGTTTTCTGTTATTTTCTTCTTTTTGATGCTATTTTCTTCCTCTTCAGTTGGACTGCTACGTCTGAATGTGCTTTTTCCTCCAGGGGTAATCCAGAATTTATAATAATATATTTCATCCAAAGTTCAAGTACAAAGATTACATAATCTTAAAGTGTACGAAGTGATTTGGAATCAATAAATTGTTGGGTACATAAAAGTATTAACTAAAATCTTACACTAAGCTAATACTAGAATTCAAAATAGATACCTATAATATAAAAGAAGAAGAAGTAAATAAAAAATAAATTTAAGCAAATATTATTATGTACTTAATGAGAAGATAGCACCCAAATTGCTGCAGTGATACTTAGAATATATTCAATGCCTTTACGGATTTATAGAAAACTCTGTTGGACCCCGTACGCTGAATATTATGTGGTAACAGATTCCCCTTACGAATACTTTGGACAAAGTAAGAACGTTCGCCATACTGAGATCTATGGTTGGTGTGTCTGGTTGATTGCAAGAAGTCCAACTTCTGGAACAAATATCCAAGTTGTTAGCTGTATATAAGTTTTTGGAGAAACTACAGTCTACGATGCATCAAATAGGTTTTTAAAGGATGAAAAAGCAAAGATGTTGTATAGGAAGAAATGTGACTATTCCGAGGCAACTTGTAGACAAAAGTGTCACGTCATTAAACGCCACCAAGAGTTTCCTGGGACAGACTGAGTCAAGAACTGAGAAGATTATACAACCATAGGTAAAATGAAAGTGAAATTAGAGTTAAACTCAAATCCAAGGCTTTTCTGAACTTACAGAATTGTTTAAGAGTATTCTCGGTAAATTATTGGAATCGAAATCACGCTTGTAGATCGCTTAGCAATACGTTTTGCTCGAATTGAATGCCAGATTATTCTGTTCAGACCAGTTATATATTCGTTCCAGAACATTATTTATTCTGCACGCGCAATTTCCATTTAGCCGATTGGTCTACTCAGATAGATTTGTACATCATCAGCATATAAATGAATAGATGCATCTTTGATAACATTTGGGAGATCGTTAATGTATAGGCTAAAGAGTAGAGGACCGAGTATAGATCCCTGTGGTACCCCGCAGTTCAGAAACACGCTTCTTAAGACAACATTTTGTACTTTCACATATTGACTGCGACCATCTAAAAAGTCTTTTATAAAACGTATCGCGGACGAAGAAAACGAGAATTTACTACTCTCTTCTTTTTTCTTCCGTGTCCATAGTGATGTTGGAGTTGGTGTTGAAGTCCTCTATGGTGTCCTTGTCATAATTTTTCACTTCTGCTTTAGTTTTATGTAGAGCCTCTTTCTGCAGTGTTTCTTCCAGGCTACATACTTGTAGGAGTGTCGTGTGTATTGTTTTCTTGACGTAATTCTTTTTAATTGGGGTATGGTTGGCGACTTGTTTACCTTTTGCTATTCTTTCTTTTTTCTAAATTTGAAGACCTTTGCACACTTTTTCCTTTTCTTCTCGCTCTTTATTCTTATTCAGTGTTTGTGTCGTTTTCAATCGTACACTTTGTGTAATTCCAGTTGATATCACTGGGGATGCAATTGTGTAAGATACGACTGTGGTAGTTGTTGAAGGCACATTGCTTAGTGAGCTTATTGGGTAGCAGTTACTATTGTGTATTTCGTTTATAATAATATTATTGTTAAAAGCGCTTAACACACCTGTATTTACCGACTCTCTTTCCTTGGGGACTACCGAATTATTGCTGCTCATATTATTTTTGTTCTTTTTTTGTTTCCTTTTCTTTGATGAGCGTCCTTCCACTTTCCACTTTCAACTATTAGATTTAAATTTAACTTTTGAGCGTCCTTTCGCTTTCCATAATCAAGACTATTTTTTCACTTATGCTCTCTTTGTTTCTCTTGTGTTCCTAAAATGCTGTATCGTTGCCGTTTTAACGGTGTATATGCATATGCATGCTTTGCTGTTTTACTGTTTGCGGTTAACTATTGTGAAGTGGATAATATGGAGATTCATTCCCAACTCCAAGTTCAATTTATGAAATATCAAACTTGACAGCGACTCAAACTAGTCATTTAAAGGAAAAGCGGAAAAACGCTGGAGTAATCTGCATGGCCCAATGGAACCCAGCTATGTGAACGCCTGTCTTTTTTTGCTGTCCCACAGCCTACTCTAGATTCAAGCCCGGAAGACATGACAGTTCGGCCATTTCACCACCAAAAATTTCGTCATTATTTCATTTTTGTTGTACCACAGATTAACCAATCCTTGCACACACAAATAAAACTGCACACTCTCATAACTAAAACCAAAGAGAAACGCTGCTGTCATTGACGCATTTTAAGGTCAATACTTCAACAAAACGAGCACAAGAGAGTTTTCCCTTTAAACACATGAAAATTGTATAAGAGAGACCCTTTTTATCATCTTCACATGTTCAAAACATTTGTAGGTTAACCTCAAGTAAAATCCAATTTAAGACTTTAAATATATTTCTTTTCTGTGTGTGTACTGTGGTAAGTTTTTGTTTGTTTACACCACCAATGCTCAGCTGTTAATAGCAGCTTCCGGGCTTGTATCTAGAGTAGGCTGTGGATATAAACAGTTTGACGTCTACTGCCAGTTAAGTGTCAAAGTGTAAGTTTGTTGTGAAAACAGTGATTAGTCGAATGAAAATGCCCTTAGAAAACCACAACACTATGCGTTTTATTGTCCAATAATTTCTTTGCAGAAAATACTAGCAGATTTCAAGAACATCTCAAATGTACGACCCACGGGGTTATTTCCCATAAATTGTGAAATTATTATTTTTCTACCTCGCAAATGCAGCCAAAGTCACCCCAGTACGCATACATATACGTTAATGAGACAAAAGCGATCGCTTGATACCTAAATAGAGAAATATTCATAATTTCTGAATGTGATCTTAATTAATGCGCTCCGACATATAATTTATCTGTGACAATGCTTAAGCGCAAACAAAGTCATCGGAAATTTAATTTTTACGATCGAACCCGAATCAACAAAATTACTAATTCGCTGATCAAACACCACTGGAAGCTTGGGGGCGACATTCGGAAGATTGCAATCAAATTTTTATGGATTTCGAGTGCAATTTGAAAGCAGTAAAATTTAACAAGATTCAGCACGCCTGTCCGAGCAGAATTGCCCGATTATTAACATTATAATTTTCGACATTCTTAAGGCTTTTCTTAGTAGCCATTGAACTCTAAGCAGGTATAGTCTTGGTGATCACATTGTTTCTTTGCGCCTGCGGCTACACCTTTCCCGTGGAGTTGACATATAGGAGACTCTTAGAGAAAAAAAATCATTTTGTGCTTAAATAAAAGGTTTATTTTGTATATGATGATCTATAACTAAGATCAAATGTTTGCCTGCTTTGGCATTACTTAAGATGCGTGAACTTTACTTCTTCGTGACTGGAGGCTTGGTTGCCAAATGTGCTACGAGTTTCTGAATGTGGGGTGGAGTTTTGGGAATATGATCACCTTGTGGGAAGAATCCATTCGTGTCAGCAACATAGTCGACGCGATAAAGAAGTCCATCATCGCCGGTGTATTCGAAGAATCCCTTTGATCGCAGCCCTTCAAGATCGGTGCCTTTATTTTCAATTTTCCCAGCTTCCTCAGCCAATATTCCATTTTCCGTCTCGTATCTGCAATATAAAAGCACAATTTTTTATACTCCTAGGTATATGCAATAGTCGTTTGTATGTTATAAAGAATTATCGAACCGGTTGATAGCTTGAGCGCACCGCTGTAAAAGTTTATAGCAACATCTGGTGCTGAAACAGGGTGATCAAGATCTCAAGTTCTATCGACGTTCAAGTACATAGTGCGATCTTGGTAGTAAAAGATAAGCCTAATCAAAGTGGCGGCGACTATCTGTCAAAATTACCAACAGCACAGCCTACTAGATACAAGCCTGGAAGCTGACAAGAACAGCTGGGCATTAGTGGTGTAAGCAAACTGAAGCGTGCTACAGTAAAGAATAGGAAAAGAATGGGGAATTCTACTTTTTCGGAGTATTTCTCGCAATATTTTTAAAGTCTCAACTTGGAATTTACTTGACGTGAACCTACAAATGTTCTGAACATGTGGTCCACGATTAAAAATTTCAAAATTTTTTTTTATGAGATGTGGCTTAAGTCTAGGGAACAAACCTTTAATGTGTTTATGGTTTTGGTCGGAAGGGAATTAGGGTAAGGGAGTGAGGAAACGTGAGTCTTCTTTTTGCATTGCTGCGAGCTAGACAACAGCCGAGAGACGGAGTGGATTATTTTAATTTCTTAATAAAAACCCACGGGTAGACCTGATCTCGAACCCGGGACCCATGGCATGGCGGTCGTGCCGCTCAACGAATTGATGCAACTTCGTCTCCAATGAGATCAGCACTTGCTTTAGTTTTGGCAAAGACAGTGTGCAGTTTTATATGTGCGCTAGGATTGGTTAATCTGTGATACAAAATTAAATGAAATAATGATGACACGCTTGGTGGTTAAATGGCCGAACTGTCATGTTTTGCGGGCTTGTATCTTGATTGGACTGTGCGAACAGCAAAGTGAAACACTTTCAGATCCTTTCTTGAACTCTAATAAGATTGTTTACGCACAATTTAATCAATCAAGCAACATACGAAAGTAGAACTGATATCTTTTGTTTTCCTTCTACTTACTGCACATTTCCTGCATGTCTTACTGCACATTTCCTGCAAATCTTTGAAAATAAATGGGATAGTGATAGTTCTCCCCTTGGTAAACAAAAAATTCACCGTTTGGTAGTTAAAGGGTGATTCACAAATTTGCAATATTGCTTATCACTTTTTTGATCTACTTAACGAACGTAGATCAAACAAACGCCAGAAAACTGCTATCTAAAGACTTTAAACATTATTAACAATGTTGATATGACTGCCACCATTTTAGTTACAGTCAGTTCCAAAAGTGAAAACAATGTTTTGCGATTACCTAAAATTCAATATTTACCAAATTTTCTCCGAGCTTAATTTAATTAATACACTTGTTTTTTATTTTTATTAAATTACCTTACCAAAAAGGAACATGTCCACGTAGATAAAGGACGTAGAAATGTATACATAAAAACTAGTTGAGAAATATTATAAAAGCCTGCAATTTAAAGAAATTAAACATGAATTAACCCTTAACTGCTTTTTATTGAATTCGAAACTAATTACAATTAATATTATTAGAAAAGCTGTTCGAAATGTACTCCGGCACTTTCGATGCATGCCAAGAACCCCCTTGTAATTCCCTGTTTAAAGTGTATTGTAACAAGTCTCTTACGTATTTTA
This sequence comes from Leptarthrus brevirostris, assembly GCA_964036015.1. Lineage (NCBI taxonomy): Eukaryota > Metazoa > Arthropoda > Insecta > Diptera > Asilidae > Leptarthrus > Leptarthrus brevirostris. The sequence goes on along the minus strand of OZ038372.1, from coordinate 36,930,510 downwards.
TATGCTAACAAAATCGTCTCTATTGTTAACTGACCTTAAGTAAACTTTATTCTTTATTGTACCGATAAGAAAAAGTCCAATGCGGTAAGATCTAGAGGTCTAGCAGGGGAAGGAATCGATGCACCTCATCCAAAATAGCGGTCAGGAAATTGTTCATTCAGTATTTCCTTTACAATTATACAAGAATACGGTGGTGCTCCATCGTGCAGATAAAATGCCCTCACATTATCAAACGGGATGTTCTCTAGTAGGTCTGGCAATGTATTTTCTAAAAATTCCTCATAAATTTGGCTATCAATGGCTTGCCGCTAAACGAATGGTCCTATTAAATGGTTGTCGATGAAACCAGCCCATATATTGGCTCAGAATTTGGGCTGGAAGGGGTTTACTTTTCCAATGTGGGTTAGTGTCCGACAAGATATGGAGGGTGTGGGAGTTTGTGATACCATCTCTGGTGAACTGCGATTCATCTGCATATAGAATTGGGCCCAGAAACCACCCCTTCGCCATGTCACATTCTAGAAATCAAATGCAAAATTTTAATCTTCTCTCGGAATTTCCTTCCAGTAGTCCTTGGACTTAGATGTGATGATATGAATTAGTTATCAATTTGTTTTTAACTCTGATGTGTATACGGCGCTGACACTCTTTTACAGTAAGATTTCCATCAGGTATTAGTAACAGAATATGGGAACTCTGGCTTATACCAGCTAATATTGTCAATAAAATAAATTACACTAACATTTTTGTAACTCTTTGAAGCAAATATTAAAATCAATTACCTGTGTACCCTAAACAAACATTTTCGCCTATTTGTCTTAAGAATTTTTTTATTTAAAGATTTTCCTACCTTAAATGCAATAAAATAATTAACTAATTAATTAAAATTAAAAACATGTGTATTAATTACATGAAAAATTCCAAAGAAAATTTGGGAAAATGCTGAATTTTAGGTAATCGCAAAACATTTTGGATAATTTTGGTGAGGTCAGGTATAGCAATTTTTTGGCGTTTGTTTGATGTCTCTGCGTTGAGTAGATCAAAAATTAAAAATTAAATACATCCAAACAAGTGTATATACGAATTTATATATGCACTTGTTTGGATGGATATGCACTTGTTTGGATGTATTCGGTTTTCTGTTTTTGCGTTTTTAATTGTTAAAGCAAGCAAAAGTTAAAAAATTCGTCATATTTAAGTAGTTTCGCAAGCAATTATACAATACCTTAAGGTATACAACCTTTCGCAGTCATTTTAAAGTTCTAAATTAAACAAACAGTACGAAATGCTTCTAAAGCTTTTAAGCATTCTTTCATTAAGTAGTGTGAGTTTGGCCATCACTGCTCTAGAGTCTTAGAGGTATACGGCAAGTGGCGGTATTAGTTATAAAGCTCCAGGCGTGAAAAATGACTGTTTCACATAAAGGTTTCATTTTCTCACTTGTAGAGGTTTTCCAGGGTTAAAATGGCGGTAACTGGCAATTATTCTCACATGTAGAGTTGTCTCGCTTATATAGTTCTCGCTCACCCAGGTGTGACTGTACATTCAATTTTAATCTTTTCTATTGTTGTAAGGAAAATGTAAACGACATTGAAATTACTAAAGTAAAAATTACCAAAAAAGGTTGTTCTAGTCTGTAAAATGCTAACCCAGAAAGAGATATAAGATGACTATAAATATTGTCATATATTTCTATCGTATTTATATAGTAGGTGACATGACGTCGATAATTAAGAAAACAGGGTTGAAAAAAAATGCTTACACAGAAAGGGTGGGGGGGGGGGGAATTTCAAAGCACCAGTCACTCCAGCATATATATCTGAGTACTCTAGATGAATTGATTCTAGCTAGATCAATCGATACGTTTAAATATAGGTATGTAAAAATGAATGTCAATGTGTATGTTTCAAAATTACTCTGGAATGCCTGGAGAAATATACACTAAACTTTGTACACTTATTAAAATTTGGAAGAAGTAGGGTGAGGGGTAAGACACCCCTAGGGGTGCAGCAGGAAGGGAGCGGCCTGTAAAATTAATCAAAAGTATTATTGTCAAATACATAGTTTCGAGGTTGCTGAAATGAATAACGACACTCCCGGTACCGTTAGATACTGTGGACGTAACCACCCTAACGACCCTAGTAGTGGGAGTGAGAACGGTGTTCCTTGTAAAAATAATCAAAAACGACCGATATTAATGTCAAATCCATAGCTTTTGGGGTTGCTAAAGTAAATAATGACTCTGCCGGTGCCATTCCATGCTATAGGGATGGAGGTGGGAAGAAGTTAAAAGGTAAAAGTAATTAAAAACGACAGATGTTAGTGTCGAATCCGTAGTTTTCGGGGCTGTTGGTGCGAATAATAACTATCCCGATCCTAGTAAATACGGTGTTGTGGTCAGATTCACTAGTAGCTAGGTGGGGGTGGGAAGAGAGTAACATGTAAAAATAATTGAAAACGGCGCTGGCTTACCAAAAGTCCGAGCAACGTCGGTCACATGCAGCTGGTCTAGTTCAAGTTATAAAAATTAAAAAAAAAAAAAAAAATTTAATTAAATATTACTTGCGAAAGATCAAAATTTGCCAAATGAATTAGTAGTAATGACAAAGCATTGATTTCAAAGCAAAATAGCTTTAATTAAATTTAAACTTACTACACTTTGTCTTAACAAAAACTAGCCACATTACAAAGTCAAGTTATGTAAATCATAAAAGAAAAAATGTGTAAACAGTTGCCAATAGTAGCCAAAAAATGCGTCAAGTAGACTCATTGATAAAATCTTACTATGAGCAAAACCGAGCCAAACAATTTTACAATCATTTCTAAAAACAGCCTTGCTAATAAGAAAAACTGGTTCATACAAATGAAGAACTTTTGTATTCTCTGCAGTTTATGTTTCGGAAGTTGTTAGAACGAGAATTAATGGCGTGTTAATACGTAAATTAAATTTTTCTTATATATAAGGATATATAAAAAAAATTACAAAAAATAAATTAAATAATTTTTACCTTCACAGAAAAAATTACTAAAATGTTAAACGTTGGATTATAAACTACAGAGAGTTATAAAAATAGATTCTTGTGATGATTCCAATATCTAATTCATTCTATATATTTCCAAGACCCTTCCTATCTGTTTTTCTTTACAACATTCGCATAATCGTTTAATAGTTTGAAAATGATAAGAATATTTTTACATATACTTTTACTTTTGTATATTTGCTGCTCTGCGAAATAACTCCACTCCCTCAAACTGATTAGTGTGCTTTGAATAGCACTGATCTTAAGCCCTACTTTACCCTCTCCGCCCTATCACCCTGTAAAAAGGTGGTGCCATTGAGCTGCCATGGCGGACACTTGCTTCTTCTACGCAACAATTACAATTCCTTACCTCATGTCGATGACAAGGTAGGTACCGGATTGAGGAAAGGACAATAGTAGTTGCAGCAATAAATAGTTTGGACAACAGCCCAGAGACCTGGTCTCCGCTCAACCAATTGATCCATCTCCGTCTCCATCAAATGATTGATTAATTAATTATTAATTATTACGAACATAATCACTACAAATACTTTGAGTAAAGAAAAAAACAACTTGCTTTTTCTACAAAAATTTATTTTTTCGATTTAAGATGAGCAACGCGTTTCGACCTCGAGAAAATAAATTTTCGTAGAAAAATAAGTTATTTTTTTCATCACTCAAAGTATTTTTAGTGATTATGTTCGTGAAAACCGAAAAATTCTACCAAGTGCCGTCGAGAAACTCTGTTTGTTTAATTAATTATTAATTAATTATTTAAATTATCAATTAATATTTAGTATTTATTTATTTTATAGTATGTAGCAGTCGAGCCTCCATTCCAAGGCTTATTACTGTTTGTGGCTACAGTCGGAGATTTTACATGCTCTATTGAACAGGCGTTCCGCGATTTTGAGATGTTGATTAAGTCGTTAATAAAATTATTTTGAAATTCTTGAATTACGTCTTTGACAAGTTAGGACCTGCGGCATCCTCTTATCATCACACGTATTCTATACATATTAAGTAAGTCAATCTGTTTCAATAAAATAAGTGTACCGTTTATTTTGAACCACTTTTCATCCCGCTGCCCTTCTAGTTTATATATTATAAATTTGACTTCTCTAAAATTTCTTTTGATCAAAAATGTTTTATTCCTTTCCTTCTATTTGTGCTGTTTCGTTCAATTATATGACCGATGACAAGGGTTTATATTCCCGAGCGAAACCTACCTCGCTCACCTTCTAGCATACTATGTACCAGCAAACTATTCGCATCTTACATCTAGACCTCTGCTGACGGATACATGTCTAGCGTAGGCTTTCATCCTAGACAGCTAGATAAAAGTTTGTGGCATCATAGCCTGGGCGAAACTTGGGTTTGCAGTGGCTGGGGTGGACGGGACACATAACAGATTTACCAGTGCATACGAAAAAAACATAAATTTTGTGGCAGTCTACTTTACAGATTAAGCAAATAATAATATATATTTCTGCAATATTAAAAATATATTACCGACTATGCAAACAGGTAAGTGAACATATGCCTTTAGTGGAGACTAAATTCTTTGCGTATCACAGCCTACTCTAGATACAACCCCGAAAATTGCGACAGTCGTGGCCATTTGTATAAGTTCGGCATTTTATATATTGTATTTGCGGTTTTTTGATGTGCTGTGAGAAATATGGTATGTTTTGCGATAATTATAGTAATTTTTAAAAAAAATTTAACGTTCTTGATATTTACGGGAGGCAGATGCTTCTTTTTAAACACCTTTATTATTTGTTATAACATAAAACAACAAAAAGCCACCTATAGAGAGCTTCTGAAGCACAAAAACCCTATCAGAAAAACTCAGCGTAAGTACCCTTGCAAACTACACCTACCTATCATCTAGTGTAGCTGAGCGTAGTTGGGTGTACGCCGGAGTACTTTGCATGGCCCAATGGAACATAGCTAATTATAGAATAGAATTGACTGAAATTGAAAAGCAAAGAATTTTTGATTTAAAAATTTGTGGATTAAGCCAATGATAGAATCCTGAAATAATTAATAGATCGCAAGGTGGGATGAAAAATATCCTTTGCCTGGGGCTAATGAATATTAAGAGAAGATTAGAGTTTGTTGAAAAATATGTCCAAAATAGTTCTATTAGGTCTCACGTCGTGTTTAGCGAGGAAACAAAAGCAATCTAAATGAACCGCATACGATTGGCATGACATTCGATAAGTGAACAAAATATTTTCTAGACGTGCACTAGGTGGAGATTTTGTTATGATATGGGCGGTTTTCAAACGGGATCAGAAATCAATCAATTGCTTTTGTTAAAAAGAAGAGTAACCGCAGAGTCTTACTAAGCTATGCTAGAATGTTTTCTTTTTCCAACGACCTTATTTTCCAACAGGATAACGTGCCCATTCATACTGGAGCTACAACAAAACAATAGTTTCGTGGTTATAATATCTTTGTTTTAGATTGGCCAGCCTTAAGTCCTGACTTGAACCAAATAAAAAATCTATGGGGAATCATATCTAAGGAAGTATACAGACCAAAACGGCCGGAAATTGAATCAGTTGACGAATTAAAAAGAAGAACTGTTGCCGCTTGGAATAATATTCCTCAGAGTCTCTTTTTCGAATCACTTATCAACTCTCATTTGATGAAATATCTAGAAATTAACAATCTTATCAACGATTGTCAGTACGGTTTCCGCTCTGGTCGCTCAACCGGAGACTAACTGACGGCTCCAACGGAGCGTTGAAATCATTGTCTCCATAATGTTTGCTGAGTTTTTAAATCGTCGCTCTTGATATTTTAAAGGCTTTTGATAGAGTCTGGCATGCTGCAAACTTCAAACATTTGGATAGAGTTTCTTGTCAGACCGTTCAATTCGTGCAGTAAATGACAGAGTTACATCTGATTCCTACAAAATAAATGCCGGTGCACTTCAGGGCTCAGTTCTTTCACCAACCTTATTTCTTCTTTATATTAATGATCTTTTATCCCTTAATATAGTGAATATACCCAATTCGCCCTCCCTAAGCATCTTGGGTATTCAAATATCCCGCAATTTTAGCTGGACTAATAATATATTTGCAATCGCCAAAAGTGTGCTGGGTTTTCTACAGAGATGTAAGAAATATTTCACCCCACCTGACTAAGCATTGATCTACAAGTCCCACATTAGGCCTAGACTTGAATATAATTCTCATATTTTGACAGGGGCCGGACGCACAGCATTGTCCGCGTTAGACAAAGTCCAGCGTAGGGCTATTACACTTATTGGCGATTCCTTAATCTCTGAGGGCCTTGACTCTCTGGAGCATCGACGGAATGTCGGTTGTCTCTCACTCTTCTATCGCTATTTCCATGGCCATTGTTCTAACAAGATTGTTATCCTGATTCCCCCTAGACACATGACAACGCGCGATACAAGAGCTACAAGTCGCTTCCGCCCCTATACTCTCCAGGTCAAATTCGGACGTACCGTTAAATATCGGGAATCTTTTCCAAGCAGTACAAAACGAATGTGGAACAGTTTATCATCCTTTGATTTTCCCGCGTCATATGATCCCGAAACTTTCAAACGGGACGTACATCGACACCTCCTTCACTCAACCACCTTACCCATTTCCGTCATCCGTAATTTCTTTCATGTCAAGGCTGTGCTTTAGCATCATAGGACATCCCCTGAGCTTTGGCAACATCATATATATAAAAAAATAAATAATGTAATTGATAATATGTCTCGAAGGATAACAGAAATTATAAAAATGAAGGGAACTCGACTAATTATTAATTAAAATATCGGTGTAAGTTAAGTGCGTTAAGTGCAGAGAGCAGTCATAGGCAGCTTTGATTATAAAAAATATCTCATACGGCCTTGCAACTGCTCTGACAAAGCACTTTTTCTCAAAACGTATACTTAATATAATTATAAATGTACTTACAGATAGTGATATCCGTCTTCTTCAACAACATTTGTGTCGCGAATTATTCTCCATCCACTACCTCCTACTCCAGTTCCCTTGCCTTGCGTGGAGGGCCGAAGTGTTGCCGAGTTGAAAATTGAGGCTGAATCTGGAAGTTTCTTGAATCCTGCTGTAAGCCGAGAGCTTTGGGAATTAGCTAAAGCTCCTGAATATTTTCCACTACCATCTCCTTCATACTGTCCGCCAGTTCCTGTGTATTTTCCACCATAAACTCCTTTATATTGTTCACCATCTCCTTTGTATTGACCGCCATCTCCTAAGTATTTTTCTGCGCCACCCTCATATTCACCACCTCGTACGTCTATGTGAACGTATTTTCCTTCGTTTGCTCCTCGATACTTTCCATCAGATCCTGGGCGGTATTTACCATCTTCCTGAGCTCTGTATTTTCCGTCACTTGATGGTCTATATCTGCCGTCGCCAGATGATACATATCTTCTTTCACTTATACGTGGTTTAAGGGTTGTCCTAAAGCGGTAGTATCTACCAGGATATTGAGCTCGAACAAAAAGAAATATGGCGCAGAAAACTGCTATAACCTATGGTTATAAAAAAAGAAAAGTGTCAACAATTAGTGCTTGAAAAAAAGGTTTCACTTACCAACTGAGGACGCATGTTGTTGTTGTGTAAGGTCTGTCGGTAAGAAACAAATTAATTGATGCAACAGCTCGACGCTTTTATAAGTTCTACTTCCCGATAGAAGCTGTCCTATTACAATGTTGATTTATTTTTGTCATAAACATAGTGTAAATATGGTATTATGTACATAATTCCCCATTGAAATCAAAATTAATACCTATGCCTCATGACGCTACCACTTACGCTATGTAAAACTGACTTATCATTCAAATGGCAATGACATTTTTCTCTGATTAACGCAATGTCCGCCTTTTAGACGCACATTTGTTCATCACCGCACCCCTTCCTTACCAATTTCTTCAAAGCAGATTGCCTAAGTAATTTGACGTTGGTTAATAGCCTAATGAGTGTTTATCACGTCGACGATAATGATATTCAGAAATGAATCCTCGCGCGGCTTTATAAGGCTGGAATTGCATTTGGTTCGGTGTAAGCATTTCATTTATTATAATGTTCACCTTCGCACGTCTTTAAAGTTCAACAGCCTAGACAAGAGCGTACGCAGCGGACATTGCAGCTCAAGTCCTCAGGAATAATGTCTTCAAATGATATGACACCTATTACCACTTCGGTCACATTATTGATGGTTGGTTACATCATTGCGCAATATATTTGCAGAATCGCTCCAAAGATGCTTCGCGTATTAAGGTCGTTGCAATTGGCATGCGAAGCGAATATTCTGTTAGTTTTGGACTTAAAGTTGGGCGTTGGTGTTGCATATGATGACCTGAGATCAAAAAGGAGAAAGTGAATTGAGACTTTCTGAAAGATCGCAGTCGAGTCCGAATTTGAGTAATGTTTACGCGTCGTGCTGCATAATTAGATAGATACTTGAATACGGTGATTCACAGGCTCGTTTGATGCTTCTTTTTATTACTTCTTAAGGAAACATTTTAATCAAAAACTAAATTATTGCCAAGATATCGTAATTATAGTAATTGTTGAGTTAAATTGAATTTTTTATTCCTGCTTAATGGTTTTTCGGAGCATTCAAAGCTACAATCAAACAATTAAAGTTTGATTACCTTTTTTAGGATGTGGCCAAAGCCTAGGGGACAACCCTTTGATGCGTTAGCATGGCTGGGGTAAGGGGAGTGTCTTGCATGACTGCGAGCTAGATGACAGCCCAGAAACGAAGTCGATTTTCATTCTATTTTGAAAAACCCACGGGGAGACCTAGTCTCGAACCAGGGAACCATGACGTCGTCGTCGTGCCGCTCAACCAACTGACCCAACTCTGTCTCGCTTGGTTTCACTAAATGGTGGTGTTTTGTATTTTTGGGTGTCATGACAAATCTAGCAGCATGCAAACACATAAGAACAGTACAACCTCGATGATCGGTAACTACGTTTACGATATAATCAGGCTAAATTAAATCTAGAGGCTTTGGTCTAGTCTCAGCAGCATTGGCGTGTGGGGTGAAAGACTTAAGGTGCACATTTTAAATCGGTCAATGCCAACTGTTACGTTAGAACTCTGTCTTCTTCATTTTTCTTTTCTATACAGGGTGCTTCACAGCGCGTGTGCAAAAATGAAAAACCTGGAAGATCTAGGTGAGAACCGAGAAAAATTAGAAGAAGAAATAGACCCCCGTCATCCATACAATTCTTTCGGTTCTCACCTAGATCTACCAGATCCTTAATTTTTTGTTTGTATACAGGGATGTGTTGTGCAAGAACAAGTGGAGTGATTGATCTCAACTAGTCAAACAAAAAATTGTATGGCATTCATGGTATGTACATTATTATTATATTTTTCTTCTTCTCAATGCAGTGACATCAAACAAACGTCAAAAAACTAATACTGCACTGACCTTTCCAAAGCTGTCAACAGTGTTGATCTAACTCCTACCATTACAAATACAGTCACATAATTCTAAATTTTTTTTACAGCTGTTTTTTTTATTGAATTGTCCATCATATTACTTTTTAAAAACACTACAACATTAAAGCATTAGAAAAACCGCATCCTTAGAAATTCTTGATTTTTTAAGGGTAGTGTCTATTTACCTTCCTCAAATTGCCGTGAAATTTCCGTGTACACGGAAATACACGCAAAGTATACTGAAAGTACCCCGAAATTACATGGAAAGTACACGGAAATTACACGGAAATAACACAGAAGTACACGGAAAGTACATGGAGAGTACACGAAAATTACACGGAAATAACATGGAAAGTGCACGGAAAGTACACGGCAGTACACGGAAAGTACACGATAAGTATACGGAAAGCACAAATACAAATTTCATGGACTACACGGAACTACACGGAACTACACGTAAATACACGATAAATGCAAATAGTCACTCCCAAATTCATATTATTGGTAATAATTTATAACGGCCTGTTCTAGATTCAAACCTGGCGGGGGAGGGGGAGGCAGCCCCCCCCAGTTAATAAGGAAACACAACAGGTTCCGCTAAATTTTTATTAGACTGTCTGGGAGGAAGAGGTGTATTAATCAGGCTTTTAGTTGCTTTATTAATTGGTGGGGCTGCCGCCCCCCCCTCCCCTTCCCTGCTAGGTTTGTATCTAGAACAGGCTGTGATAAACTATTACCAATAATATGAATACTGAAGTGACTTTTAGCACTTATCGTGTACTTACGTGTAGCTCCGTGTAATCCGTGAAATTTGTACTTGTGCTGTCCGTGTACTGCCGTGTACCTTCCGTGTACTACCGTGTTTTCTACCGTGTACTTTCGTGTACTTTCTGTGTACACGGAGATTACACGGCAATTTGAGGGTGGTAAATAGACACTGCCTTTTTTAAATAAAAAATTTTTAAGAGTCGAAAATGTTTGTCTAGGGTACAGAGGTTAATAATTTTAATTGTTGCTGTAATAAAGTTATAAAAATTTTAGTGTAATTTTGTTTTATTGCGGATATTAGCTTGTGTTTGCCACAGTTCACACTAACTACTAATATTTCTAATTACTAATATTTGATGAAAATTTTGCTATAAAAGAGGATAAGTCAGGAAGAATTCCTATTATAATTAAAAAACAAATCAATAAGTATGGGTGTTGTTCAGCGAAAATTATTTAAAAATGAAAAAATTTACTTTATAATAAGGAATACGCTGGTATAATTTACACTTATTTTGTAGTAGACTGAAACGCAAAAGCGGCTGTACTGGAATATCAAAGGAGATTCCGTTGCACCCCAAAGAGGGGTATATATATATTTTTTTATACGATGTGGCCAAATCCTAGGTTACAACCCTTTGATGCGTTAGCAGGTTTTTGGCCGGAAGGGAATTAATGTAAGGGTAGTCAGGAAACTTGAGTCTTGTTTTTGCATTGCTGCGAGCTAGACAACATCCCAGAGACGGAGTGGATTATTTTAATTTCTTAATAAAAGCTCATGGGGTCATCTGGTCTCGAACCCGGGACCCATGGTGTGTTAGTCGTGCCGCTCAACGAATTGATCCAACTCCGTCTCTTCGGAGACTTTCCGAAGGTAAGAAAAACCGCAAAAACGGCACGGCACGAAATTGCGAGTTGAAACATCGGAAAATCCTTCTGAACTCCAGCAGCAAATAATTATCTACGTCAGACAATACCCTGAAACGGGCACGAGACGAGTCGAAATACAATAATGAGTGTCTTCAGTTTGGAAAGTAAATTATAGAGAACGATTGCGTTTATATCATATCCTAGTCCAATCATCACTGGAAAGATATTCCAAGAGAAGGTTAGAATTTTGCATTTGGCTTCTGGAACGCGATTTAAAGAAGACAGGTTTCTGGGGATGGTATCACAAACTTTCATAATGTCTATTCTTGGTCGGTAACTATCTCACATAGGGCAAGGAAACCTCCAATCAGTCTAAATTCTAAGTCAATATCATCGGCACCCATTTAATAGGTTAATACCCAAATTTATGCGGACTCTTTGGAGAATACACTGTCAGATCTACTAGGGGACATTCCTCTGGATGTTCTCACGGCAATGTTTTACCAACACGGTGAAGCCCCAGCACATACTGCCAACATTGCGAAGGCAATAGTAAATGAAAAACATCCTGATCGCTGGATTGCACGAGGTGCATCGATTTTTTTCTCTCCTAGATCTCCAGATCTTACTCCATTGGGATTTTTATAATGGGGAATAATAAAACATTCCCTCTTAATAGTAGAAAGAAATTAATTAGGAGAATTGTGAAGTCGCGACAAAAATACGGGAGAGGTTGGCTACAGTACACCTTAACGGGGCACGTCAGTTTTCAGCGCCGTTTTTCAATGAATTTCATAAATTTTTATCTCAGCAACTAATAGAGATATCTAAGAACATCTGCTTCATTGTGCATAAAAACTTACATATTGATCTTTAAAGAAAAATTGTTATCCAGCTAAATCCCCCAGGTCCGTGAATTCTGTCGTTCTTGATCGGGCCATGCTCATGGTTTCCAGTATTGGTAACGTACGGTTCATCTGAAATGAACTATGTGCACTAACGTGGACAAGGTAACATTAAGGAGGAGCCTCTAAACCTTATAACCATCCTGCTGTACTCACTCGTTTCGTAGGGTTGGTTTGTGTATGTTTTGTATTAGCTTGGCTTAAGCGTTCTCTGTTGCCTGTGCACCCCTGATTGTTTTGTTTGGGTGTATTTTGGCTTTTAGATTACTAATGTTCTTTTTGCATGTTGGTTTGGGAGCCTCATTCACCTCAGTATTTTGTTATATTCTGGTGGGTAGGCTTCTGCCACACAGCGGCAGTGTGTGTTGTGGGGAACTCTCAGTGTTGTCAATTCATCTATCAAGCCTGTCACTAGATAGGGACTGAAAACGACAACCTTTAAAAAAAATTTCACCATATGCAAAATAAATATAATTTTTTTTTCAGGATTATCTCCAATTTAATATAAGAAATCTTTAGATAACAAAAATGTAAATACTACTACTCAATAAAAGTAAATAAAAGACAGTATTTACCTGAATCACACGCGTATTTACTTTTAATTGGTGCGTATTGAATAACTTCCACAGCTGATCTCATAACTTAAGCGTCGTTTAACTTCTATTACTATTATAATGTGATAAAATTCTAGTTTTGTGAGTAATGTTAAAAGTTTCAGTTCTAGACTGACACGATATAGTATTAAGAACCGTTAACTGCTTAATATCCAATCATATTCAAAAAAAAAAAAAATATATTGCAAAATTGTGTTACACATGCGTTTAACTTAGTAACAAAAGCACAAACTGGGCCCCCTTGGATATTACAATCTCTCTCTCTGTCTCTCTTTGGTTCCTTTAACCCCTTGTGGGGTATAGGGCGTCTGTTACACCGACGCTCCACCTGGATCGGTTCTGCGCCAACGCCTTCAACTGTGGCCGCGATTTGCTGATTTGGGTACAGAACAAATTTTAGGTCGACTCGAAAATTCGGAGTTTTGTGCGTCTTAAGATGCTGCTATTGCGCCAGATCTCAACAAGGATATTAAATGCAACTCGAGTTTTTCGATGAGAGCCTGTAAATCAGCTTCAGCTCCCCCATCTGTATGTAATTATGTTTCCGAGATAGCAAAATTTATTTGTTCTATTTGCTGCTCTTCCAGATAAATTTCATGTTGTGTCCTGGAGTCCAAGCTCATATGTTTGGTTTTAGCAGCATTAATCTTAAGCCCTTCTCTGCGACTTTCTTTGCTCGGGTGCTTCGAACAAATTGGCTAAACGACTCCATTTGTTGCATAGGCGTCGTCTAGGGCGCTGAACAATACGTCATTAATAACAATCGGGATAAAAAGTGACAGTATGCATCCTTGCCTCACTCCACTCAGCACTTAAAAGAGCTCCGACAGTTTTCCCTGGTGTCGGACGTGACATTGGGCTCCTGAGTAGGACTCCTTTATGATGGTGATAATTTTTTCAGGGATGCCTTTTCTAAGTAAATCTGCCAATATATATTCTCGATCAACGCTGTCTAACACCTTCTCAAAATCGACGAACATTAGATGTAAAGGGGACCTCCATTAGATGTAAAGGGGACCTTCATTAGATGTAAAGGGGACCTTCATTCGATGGATTGGAGGGTATTAATGTGATCGCTGCAGAAGAAACCCTGCCGAAAGTCTGCCTGTTCATCGCTAAGAGTGCGCTGTCGTGATTCGCATTAAGATGATTTTAGCCATCAATTTGGAAACTGCAGTTAAAATACTGCTGGGATATTATAATAGCGCAGCAAATATGTGCACATAATCAAACACAACGAGAAATGTCGAATACTTACGTTAAAATCGGACAACATTTGGGGTCACCAGAAGTCACTGCGGTCAAGTTAAAAATCACCAAGATTTAGACGTGTAACAAAATTCTGTCACTAGGGAGGTGTTCGAAAACACCAGACATGTGTGACCTGTGTAGATGGCGATTTTTTTTGCAATGAGCTCACGATACCAGATACCAGATACCAGAGTAGCTCCGATGTTCTGTTATTGTTAAAATTTGGCAGGTCACTCATCAGATAGCACAGGTTGAGGAAGCACTTCACCACTTGCGACAGACAAATCGTGTCACGTTTAACGCATCCAAAACTCTGTTTAAAGTTCCTTAAAAGAAAGCAAGCCCACCCTGAATTCTTAAGAGATGGGGTAGTTCTTTGAATGACGGACACAGAGAATTCTTTACACAAAACTTTTAAACAAAGTTAGTAGTTTTAAGAGACATTAATATTTTAAAGATATTGAAACAATAATAATAAATAATAATAAATTTTATTGCTGGTTACAGTACACAAGATTAACAATCTTTTCTACGTACTAATTCAAAACTGGTGTAGATGTATGAAAATTAATGAGAAGAGTACGAAAATAAAAATAAAATTAAGATTAAGATTAGATTAAATAATTAAGAAAAAGAAATTAAATACAAAGCAATTACCTACTGATGATTCCATACAACGATCTGATGATAAGAATTATAAAAAATGATCTTTAACGAGTGCCTTGAAGTTGCTGATGGTGCCCGATGTTTGGATGTTAAGAGGAAGACTGTTCCAGAGGCGAATAATTAGGACAGGATAGGAATCTTCCATGACCGATCTGTAGAAACGTGGTATTAAAAGATTTCTGTTACGCTGAGATGCTGTGAAGTTAAAGAAAACTCTAAGGTATTCCGGTTTATTAGAATGAAGCAGATTGTACAAGAAAGCAAGAGCCCTTTGCTTTAGAAATGAAGATAGTGTGCAACCCAGCACTTTCATCCGAAACGGTGAAACATGATCGTACCTCCGTAGTCCGAAGACAAATCGAATGCAGTCGTTGAAAGCAACTTCTATTTTACGCGCGCAGATGCTATCCAGCTTCGGGAAGATCATACTACCAAAGGTAAAATGGGGCATAATTAACACCTTAACTAATCTTAAACGTGTGTTAACGGGTAAAATGCGCGCCGAGAGCCACAGCCTACGAAGGCCACCATAAATAATGCTAAGCTTCGTATTAGTATTGTCACAGCACTTCATATGTTGATTCATAGTAATCCCGAGATTCTTAACTTTTTCTAAAACTGGTAGCGAATACCCGTTTAAGACCACCGACGGAATATTAGACGGATCAATTACACTGTTGGAGAAGATGATAAGTTGCGATTTCCTAGCGTTAAGCTGCAATCGATTATAATGGGACCATGTACATACACTATCAAGGTCAGAATTAATGCGGGCTACACAGTCCTCAATAAGTCCCAACGGCCGGCTTAAATATAATTGTACATCGTCCGCATAGAGATGAATAGTCGAGTCGCGGATCACCGACGGCAGATCATTAATAAATAAACTGAACAATAAGGGACTCAAAATTGATCCTTGAGGCACGCCTTGCCTCAGATATAGC
This sequence comes from Leptarthrus brevirostris, assembly GCA_964036015.1. NCBI lineage: Eukaryota > Metazoa > Arthropoda > Insecta > Diptera > Asilidae > Leptarthrus > Leptarthrus brevirostris. Next base: position 36,915,022 of record OZ038372.1, on the reverse strand, counting down.
CGCGAGGAGAATGTGTTGTCAACCTTAACCTGTTGCGAACGACCCGAGAGGAAATTAACAACCATTTGCACTGCCATTGTGTCAAACCTAAAATATGAAGAAAGTTTGCGAACGAGAATTGAATGATCAACACAATCAAAAGCCTTAGAAAAATCAAGAAGAATTAAGGTAGTTAATTCATTTCTATCAAGAGCGCTTCTTATGTCTGAAGAAACTTTGAGAATGGCAGTTTCATAGGAGTGATAGGCTCGGAAGCCAGACTGCCAACATGTTAACAAGTTATATTTTTCCAGATATTCCAGAATTTGCCTATACATAAGCTTCTCCAGAACTTTAGACAAAAAGCTTAGCAGGCTAATAGGGCGCAGGTCCGATGGTAATTCTGGATAGGATTTCTTAGGTATGGGAAGAACTATAGCAGTCTTCCAGACAGTTGGGAACGTAGATCTGGTGAGACAGGAATTTATTATGTGAAGAACGTACCTACCGATTATAGGGAATATAAGTTTGATAAAGCGTGGTGAAAGGTTATCTGGTCCTGTTGCACCTGATTTAATTGAGCGAATAGCTGTTACGAGTTCATCCAGATCGACCGCACGAAAAGAAAACACGTTTGTAGAATTACCAGTCACATGACGACTTGATGGGTCATCAAAAACGGTGGCCTGAATTGGAGCTACTGAGGGGACATAATTAACGGAAGTGAAAAAAAGTATTAAGATCGTCAGGTTTAAAGGTGAATCGAATTCGGTCCTTGCCATATACTGCGGCCTGCCTTAGATTGCGCCATAACGTACTAGAATTAAGATCCGTGCTCAGTTTGGTGCTAAAAAATTGTCGTTTGGCACTTCTTATCGCCGTATTAGTCCTGTTGCGCGCGAGTTTGTACAATGATCTCGCCTCAACAGTTCTGAGCCTTCTCCAGCGTTGGTATAAATATTCCCGCTCGGCGATAAGGGACTTGACCCTAGCTGAAAATCATGGGCAACGAGCTGCAGCAACACATTTCGATCTTAGGGGGACATACTTGTCAAATAAATATGACGCTAATGACGTAAACAGATCGACCTGGAAATAGTATAATCAGAATTAGAAGAACCCTTATAGGCCTTCGATTTTGAAAAACATAATCGAAAATAGTAAAAGTATATTACAAAGTATGGCTTACATACCTAATCATTCAAAAATGTCAAGATTTTAGTAGCAACCCGGTAATACATTTTTATGATATAACTTTTCTGATTATTTCCGTGAAGGACGAGCTCGTTGAAAGAAAGCAAAATTTGTCTTTTTTTAACTTGATTGCTTATGAACGATCGTATAAAATTTCCAAGAGACACAAAAATGCCTCGATGAAGTACATTTGATCGAAATTTATAGCAATTTTTCTCCAGTTTCTCAACGATTTGTCCATTAAAACGTCATTTAAGGTAGAATTATCTGAAAATTCACGTCGCTCTTTTGGGAGCTCATTCAAGATCGAAAAATTATGGCTGATGGTTTTATGTGGGTTCCTCTTTGCAAATGCAACATGTTCGTTAAATCGACAATCTCGATTGTGCAATATTTGTACATTGTATTCAGTATAATGCGAAGCAGTAGTTTCAACAGAAGAGTTAAGGTGTTCATCTGATAAATTTTTTTGCAAGTAATAAAGTTACGATTCTCATATCCCATACCCTTCCCCTTTCGCAAATATTTATCCATTTAAATAAGTTTTTAATAATCTTCTTAAAAGTATTTAATTAAAGTGCATTACCAGTTTTGTCAATTAAGGCGAGTATTCTTACTGGACTTTTAAAAAATGCAATAAAATATTGAAAATATTGTCGAAGAGATTATTTTTTATTTTATACAGAAACGATAATTTTAATTATAATTACATACAAATCTTTGAGTAGCCTGGAAAATATAAGTAATATTTTATTATAATAAAGAAATTAATGTCATTTACGATTAAAAGCTATCGTACCAATATCATATGCTTGAAGGACAGCGATGGAAAGCTGGTCATATTTTGTTTTACTACTAACCGGAACTATGCATAACAAAACCAGTAAATTAATTTGAATAATACCTAGCGGTCCACGCCTGGCATTACTTGGGGATCGCTTGATAGGTAACGAAAATGTACAGTGGTGGAAAGATAAATAGCATAGTTTTGATAATATAGTAATTTTGATAACTAATAAAGTTAAATTGTAAATTTTTCGCTATGTGGCTTGTTATTTCAGAGACCAGTTTAAAATTAATGGCAAAAGTGTATTTATAAAAGAAGCAGTGTTCATCAAGGGCGTATCCAAAATATTATACATGTGTTGGTTTTCAAGGAACCATTTTATATGTACGCTGAGCATACAGAAACCTGTCTTTCCGTCATTGTAGATCTCAGTCACGTTTTGACTCGGCGCAATGTAGATAAAAACCTTGTGGTGCATGTCTGTGCTAAAGAGATGAGAATGGTTTTCTTTGTAGCCGGAAAGAATGCCTCCGCCTCCTTCAGTCCTTCTACAAAATCCTATTCATTTAAGGCTTCTTTTCCACTTTTTTCAATATTGTAATACTCAACAGGCATCGTGCACGGAGAGATCATTCATTTCCTAAACCTTACCGGGTCTAGCGTCAGCTATACCTAATCACCGATCTCCTAACCCATCGCGCACAGATATACACTTACTATGTACCTGTTCACGAGATGTAGTAACACTTTATTGCTAATTGGACCCTCAAGCAAGCAATCACCGACATTTTGAAGTCGGTGCAAATTAAACAAAGTTTAGTTTTCCTAAAGTATGGCTTAGAATTTAGTATTTTGCCGCCACTGTAGGTGTCTCTTAGTTCAGACTATGTATATAGTATAATGACTTTTGGCCATAAGTTGTTAGTACTAAGAAGTGGTGTCTAACTTAAAGTGTGGTCTTGCCTTCGACCGAAACTGAGCTCAACAAATTTCAATATGAAGCCATAGCGTTCGTACCAGTTTCTGAAGTACGGAAAGTTTGAAAAATATGACGACCCTTTCTGAAAATTCTTATGTAATAATGTGTAACCCAATCGAAGGAGTTATTAATTTATAAAAATTACGCAGCTCCACAAAAAAATTAAAAAAATTAAAAATGAGGTCTGACTATGTTTACTATACGCTTTCGAGGTCGCTGAATCTGAATCCGTGGTCTGTTTAACCCCATCACATCAGAATTTTATGTATGTTATGTACTGTCGAACTGCCTATCTAGTCCGAACTTCGGAGGAGCGTATTGTGACCTTTACCGCTTTTATTTTGAGGTTTTGTGATTAAGAGGTTATGCGGTTTAGTGGTTGAGGGGTTGGGGTTCAGCGGATTCAGCGACCTCAAAACATGTATTAAACATAGTCAGACCTCATTATTAATTTTTTTCAATTTTTTTTGTTGAGTTGTGTAATCAACTCCTTTAATAAAAGTTATTTTGTTTGTTTGATTTGCACCGATTTCAAAATGTTCAAGGTTCAAAAAAATTATTTTATTTTTCAATTTTTAGTATCTTCAAATATGTGACTGCACAGTGAACGCAACGCAACTGAACTGAAAGGCGAGATATGTCAAATGAACCCAATGAAAAGTAGGAAAAGTGCCATGCTTACAATGGACGGATCTTAATTTGACAATTGTCTTGGGTTCAGCATTAAAATTTGTAGATTTTTTTTTATTGCATTCAAATTAAGAACAAACTGAAAACAATGAGTAAATAAGTTTCCAAATTTTGTAAACTTGTTGCATTCACAAACTACTGTGCACGTCTACTGTGCTCAAATATATAGAAAGTCCATGCTAAGAAAACCTCTTTGACATATCTCGCCTTTCAGTTCAGTTGCGTTGCGTTCGTTGTGCTACAGCCTTAAGGCGTAAACCAATGATGACTAAAATGACTGAAGAAAGAGGATGGAGCATTACCCTTACTTGTAACGTGCACCCGCATTTTGATGATTCTCTCTTGCTGTATAGAGTACGTTGGCGTTCTAGCGCCATGTTAAGAATTTTGTATCCATGGTTATGTTACCGCATTTCTATAATTATGTTTCCTTTCTATATCTCTGCAACCGCTGAAAATGCTTCGTTCAAACAGAGCAGCATTTCTCGAGTAGCATATCTGAAGACACTAAAGGTATTTTGTTTGTGTTTAAATTCAAAATGCCATAATAGACATTACATTTTGGTCGGTCAGTTCACATATTTTTATAAAAACTATTTTAGGTCATTTTTTTTAAATAATTCGGGTAAGCTAAACTTTAATAGTCTAGCCAGCCGCTATCTTCATTCAATTAAGTATTTCAAAATTTTAAGTAAAGTTAATCTGGCTTGGAAAAGTTGAATTAATTTATTGGCATCATTGACAGGTTTTGGGAAACTTGGCAACTAAAAAATTAGCTACAACTGCTTGATTATAAGGGCAAAAGATCTCTTATCAACGGAGAATAGTTGCTAATTTTAGCTACAATAAGCAGCAAGCAGGATGCGAACCTATTCTATTATTTACTAATTGACTAACTTAAAATAAAATGCGAAAAATTCTTTTATTGCTTTTAATTAATAAACTTATCCCAGCATTTTTGAGTTTTCTTACAGCACATATTCCAACTTCTATTGGAATTTCAAGGCCCTTCGTTGATTTGTTTCAATTTTGGCGAGGTAGCAGACTTAAAGAACGATGGACGAACAGCCGGAAATTGCTAATTCAGGTGAAAGGAAAATTTGTTTAAATATAATTACTTATCAGCAACGAATTCAACACATAGTATCGTAGAGAATTGAACTAGGCTATAAAATGTCAAGCTGTGCTCACTGCATCCCAAGTCACAACCATTACTATCTAGTTAGTCATTTCCGGTCGAGTAACATCACCTACCTTCTAACCTTGAGACATCCATTATTATTATCTTACAAGTTATCGTTCATTTTATTTTGAAGCCATCTGTACGGTGAAAGTACCGCCGACCTGCTTTAAAATCTGTCCACGCTATTAACCGCAAGTTCTCAAGACAACTCTTTGAATGCGTGTTGGAGCGTTTCTCGTGTTTAAACCAATAGTCTAACTACTTCTGCTACCTGAGACTTAGACCTTGAAAATACCTATGGCATATTATAGGAAAAAAATACATTTCGGAACATTTTTAAAAGTTAACGAACTCATTTAACGGCTGAAACGGATCTGCAAATTTTCTGTCATTTTAAACCCTGAAGGTCACTCGATTGTTGAAGTGTTGGAATCTATTCGTAAAAGTGGAAATTCAAGTGATGCCACGACAAATCGCCATGCCTATGTCTCTAGCGTTAGATTAAGATGCAGACTAAGGCGCCACATCAGGTTTGATAGAATTGCTATTTTTACGTAAATGTCAGTGATATGATTACAGCATAATACGTCAACTTTTGAAAATTGGAAACTTTGAATTTTCCTTTAGTGATGTCTTGGCGGCGGTCGACTGTTGTCTCCCAAAATTGGCTTCACTACAAAAGGTGTACAGGTAAATAAGAAAGGTGCCCCGCTAATTTTCATGAATCGGAAACTCGAAACATCTTAATCAGCAATCACTTCTTAACCTGATGCAACTTTTAAGCATTTCGGTATTTCAGTTTTTTTTGCAACAGAGGTGTGGAATTCAGTTAAGGTCTTTAAAATTTTAAGATATTTCCGAGGAAACTGCATAAATGGGAATAATTACCTAAAGGTCACATTTTTTCCTTGGCATTGGTAAATACCACAAAAACTTTAAATTTCATATATTAAAATCTTTTAACTTTTATCCAATGACTTTCTTGCTTATTTTAATTTACTTATCTGTACCTAATATTACCTGAAAATCTTTTCAGATAACTAAATAAATTTTTATAAAATTACGTTTGCATGGACCATTCGTTTTGCATTGATCAGAATTATTAGAATTATTCACCGTGTGGGACAATTCAAGGTCTGTTTCATTACTTACAAGGTATTTGTAGTATAGGGTAGTCTCCCCAGTGATGGATCACTTAACGAATCATTCGGGCTTAATTTAATGTTAAATCACTTTAACGTAAACTAATTCATATTTTAATCTAAATAGATACCTTACTGTATTTAAGTTCCAGCAAAATACACTTTTTCTATTTATAAACGTGAAAAGATTAAAATTTTAGCAAAAATTAAAATTAAGTAATTTTTTCCAGTAGTGGCCCACGAGTACCTTTCCCTCTCGTTCTCGTGTAGTTGACCGCTGCTTTTTACTAACTTTTCAGAAATATGATGGTGATTAAAAAGAACAAAAAATATAAGAAACTTTCAATTAACCACAACTATTATAAAATTCAACGAATAAACTTCATATGGTGGTAAAAATATCACTTCGATTTCTTAAATAGTTTTTGCATAATTCAATGAAAAAAACATTTTGACTATTACAAAATGAGGTTTTTTTTTGTTTTTGCGTGAGGAGTGAAAATCTTCCAAAGACGCCAGGAGACCCGATTGTCTCTGGTAGTGTGAGATTTTTACTAACTAAAAACATCTCTCTAGGGATTAGCCGAAACAGACCACATTTTCCGGGTCCCTTTTCGTCCCTACCCCCTGTGATCTCAGCGAGAGAGATCCGGACTGATCCAGTTTTCTTCCCTCACCTCGATTCCTCGGGTCAGCGCAAGCATTTGATTATTGGACACCTCTGCCATTCTTCCTTCTTCCATCCAGTGGTGTCCCATCAGCTTCCTGCTTCTGCTTGCCAGTGCAGGGCACTGACACACTAAGTGTGCCGCCGTCTCTTGCTCCTCCAGGCACAGCCTGCAGATATCATCCTCGAGAATGCTCATCCTCTTTAGATGACACCTGAAGTTACCATGTCCTGTAAGTAGTGCCGTCAGCCCTCTCAAGGTCCTACGATCCATCTCCAGGACCTCTCTCTGTTCCGCACTTTTGGTCGCTACAATTGCCATCTTAGCCTGTCTGAACGAGTCCACGACGTTCCCCGTTACTTTGCTTATACCATCAACAGGCATTTCCAATTCCGGTATCTCATCTTTGACAAGTTTCAGTATTTTCCTATGCCATCGGTTATCACGAGATCTGCACCAGTTTGCACCTCAATCCATGCGAAGAGCCGCTGAGCCAGCAGTTCTCTTCACATATGTATGTATCTAAAGGCAGCAAACCCAGTATCATCTTTAACGCCATTGTCGGCGAGGTTCGAAAGGCTTCTGTTATAATCACACACGCTAGCATCTGAACCTTAATCAATTGCCTTTTTCCTGTGGGCTTTGAAGCACTTGGCCACCAGACCACAGAGGCATATGATATAATCGATCTCACTATCATAGTGTAGATTCAGTATGCGGCCTTTGGAGAGATGCCCCACCTCCGCCCACACACCCTCCCACGTTGAATTAGAGCCCTGTTCGCTCTTTGGGTTTTCTCCAGGTAAGTCTTGAATTTAGGAATACCCCCAGATCTTGACCGAGCCCGAGACCGTAAGTTCTTCCCCAAAAAGTTCTATTGGCCTAAAGTCTAGATTCTTCCTTTTCCTAGTGAAAACGATTAGATCAGACTTCTTTGCATTTATGAAGAGCCCATGTTCCACACACCATTGCCACACCACCCTCATGCCTCTTTTTATGATGTCTGCTACGGCACGTATGAACTTGCCCCTTGCCATAATCGCTATGTCGTCAGCATACCCAACATTATGTATACCTTCTTCCTCAAGTCTACGAAGTAATGAGTCAACAGTAATGTTCCACAGAATGGAAGATAGCACTCCTCCCTGTGGACAACCTCTGTCTACCCTCCCCCGCAGTCCCAATTCACCTCCCTGGATGTTTACTGTTCTTGTCTTTAACATAATGCCAATCTATCTGCTAACGGTAGAATTGGTTCCACGTTCAGCAAGAACACACTCCAGCCTTCCGAAGTCTATATTGTAAAATGCTCCTTCAATGTCCATTATTGCTGCCATCGCTATGCCCTTGACATTAATCTCTTCTTCTGCCACTCGCACGACCTGATGGAGTTCCGTTTCGGTAGATCTCCCGAAACAATAGGCGTGCTGGTTCCTACTTAGTGGATAACTAATGAGTGAAGTCCCCTCGATGTGGTAAGCCACGGTCCTCTCCATTGCCTTCAATAGAAAAGACGTCAGGCTCACGGGTCTAACGGACTTCGGCTCAGTATAGTCTTTTCTTCCCGGTTTTGGTAGAAATATGACCTTAGCCTCTCTCCAAGAAACCGGGAAATATCCTATTGCAAGGCATGCTGTGTATATTCCCCTAAGTATTGGTGCTACAATCTCGTTGCCCCACTGAAGGAAGGCTGGGATATACGATCTAAACCTGCTGCCTTGAATGATTCAAACGATCTAATAGATCGTCTTACCCCCTCAAGCGTCACAATCCTTTCCTCCTCAGAGCGATCCGTGGCATTCGCACCTTGCTTCCTCATATGCCACGGCATGTCCGATTTGTAGCTTCCCGGATAATGAGTTTCCAACAGGATTTCATTTGTTTCATCCCAGGTCTCTGACATCTTACCCGTTCTGTCCCGAAACAGTCCTGGTCTGGAGACCGGGTCAGTTGAGACCATATTCTGAAGTCGGCAGACTTCAGATATATTTCTCGTGTTCAATCAGAAGTCTCTCCACGATTCTCTCTTCTTTCTACGTAGAGGTTTCTTCAACTCTTTCTTTAAGGATTTGTATCTGTCACAGGCTTCTCCATCCTGAGTCCGTATGGCTCGGTTGAAAGCATTCCTGCACACCTTCTTCCGTGCTTCCAGTTCCCTGTCCCAGCAAGGGGTTAGGTCCTGGTGCACTACTTCGGTTGGAGTGCAGGATTTTCGATACGCCTCCGTTACAGCCTTTTGTAGAGTGTACAGCTGCCTCTCTACACGCAGTGTGTTTTTGGGTGCTCTGGGCGTCTACGCTATCAGTTTTTCCCTGAATACCTCCACACATTTTTGCCTATTGGTGTTCTTAGGTAACCTGATCAGCCTCCTATTCTGCCTCTTGTGTACCCCATATCGAATGTCAAAAGTTATGGCTCTATGATCTGACAGCGTCATCACATCTGCCACTCTACAGTTGAGCACTCTATCCAATAGCTTAGTATTGCTAAAGGTGACGTCAATAACCTCCTTACGCCTTCCATCTACGAAGGTTGGTTCTGTCCCCCAGTTTAGAATTGCCAAGTTGTTACTTGCCTCGAATTAAAGCAAATCTTCGCCTCTCCGGTTGTCGTCTGTGCTACCCCACACTGTATTGTGGGCGTTCGCATAGCAACTTAATAGTAGTCCGACATTTCTATCCTTAAACTAAATGACATAGCTGAGCATCTGAAAGTACGGCTCATCTGGGTGCCTGGACATAGTGATACTCCGGGCAATTGCAGAGCCGACGAACTAGCGAGAATCGGAACCACACGTCCTGATTCGGACATTAACCAACAGCTGGGTAAACCGCTAGCTACATGCAAAATGGAGCTCTCACAGGTGGCTCTCAAGATTGCTAATAATAACTGGCAAGAGGAACACACCTGCCTGATTACCCGACAGATATGGCCAAAGCTTGACCCTAAGCAGTCAAGAGGGCTCATCCTACTCGGAAGCAAAATAATTAGCACTACAGTAGCCGTAATCACGGGTCACTGCCTCATAGGTAGACACGCAGATTGGCTAAGCGTGCCCTCAAACGACTTCTGTAGGAGTTGCCACGACGAGGAGGAAGAGGAAACCATACTTCACCTCCTCGGTAGCTGCCCGGCCCTAGCCAACCGTAGGAACCGGTTTTTGGGCTCCCCCTACTTCAAAGAGTTAACCAAAACTTATCTTACAGAGGACAAATGTATTTTAAGCCTGGAAATATAGACATATGCTTATAGAAGAGTTCAATTTCTAACTATTGTATTTTTGTTTTTCAAACTGTTTTTATTTTTGATTTGTAAGGAAAATTGATTGAATTATGCCTAGTTTCTTTGACTTTACCTTTTGATATCTCAGCCTCTTAATCTGAAATTATGCATATCTTATAACCTTCTACTTTCTTTCAACCTGATGTTTTGTATTGTAGCTATAGTTTGGCTTATTTTAGAAGTATATTTGTAATTAAAATTAAAATCGATATACAGTTTTTCTTGCCAACTCGACAGACGACTTCGGGGTTTTTATGTAGGTATTTTGAATTAAGTTACTTAAGTATGTATTTAATTCTAAAATAAAATTTATATTTATTATTATTACTTTGTGGCAGACGCACGAAGAGCGGAGTCCTGCGGCAATCAAGCAGACCTCAACTTCCAAATCGTAAGTGACACTGAGAAACTGAAACTGAGGGTATTACATTAGCTACATCTGCATAAAAGATGAAAACTGAATTATTCAACCTGGTGAATGGAGAAAGGAATTAACGACAGTCATACACTTTTCAAACCCCTTCGTTTACGTTCTTCTAATGCTGCTGTTAATGCCTTCAAACCTCGCGAAACACTTACCACATATTTTTTGCAACAAAGGAGCATACCGCTTCAATAACATATTTATACAATATTAAATTCTTGTAGTTTTTCTTTTCTTCAGTTTTAAACTACATTAAATAAACTTTATTCTTAGAAAAAAAACACTTAATTTCATAAAAAAATCTCTCTATACTAATCCTTGGCATTTCTTCTTCATATTTTTCCATTTAATATCATATCTTCAGAGTTTTCATTAAATAACATATTCAGAAATTTCTAGCATGGGATTATTTTGAATAATTGCCGGCAGCTTTCTAATTTGCATACGATTCACTTCAAAAAGATTTGTATGGGACTTATATCGTCTGGCTCACAGGCTTACTTAAACGCATCTAGCGCGTTAGTCTGTTAGTCCGTCGTATTTTTCCGTCCTTTTCTTCTTTTATTTTGGTGGGTACATGTTCCTTGAGTTCGATGAATTGTGGAAGAAAAACAAGTGTTTTTCCTTTTCATTTTTTGAAAAATTCAAAGTAAACTTCTTAAAAAAACACAACTTTAAATCCGAGATCTTTAACTCCTCCAATATTTAACCTAATCAATTATATATTTTTGGTAATATTGCTCCTTTTGCCGCGTTTTTGGAGTCCTTTTGCACCATAATTCACTTCAATTTTGACAGTGCATCATGTGTTTTTATTTATTTTTTTGGTTTATTTTATAAATTTGTTAGTTATTAATAATTGTGCAATGGGAAAACTGTTGGACATTTTTAGCTCAGGTTCGTTGGATTCTTTAAATACCTTGCCGAACGAAGAAGTAAGAACCAATGAGTCCATTAAAAGGAACTCCTACCAAGGTAAAACAAACCAGCACACCGAAAGAGCGAGACGAACGTTTAAAATCTGTGATGTTTACACCTCCACCAGTTCACTCTTGGCGAGTTTGATTAAAATGGCGATCATTTGAAGCTTTGTCGTCTTCAAATGCGATAATGGAGCTGCGATAATGTCGAGGAAATTATTTTATTCAAAACGGATCCAGTTGCACACTACCCTATTATACGAGTACCAACTAGGCCACGACCATTAAGCGCCGTACTTGAAAGGATCCATACTAACACTGGACCAGAGTGGGCTGATCAAAACACCAACTGACGCAAAAGTGATCACACCGAAATTAAGTCAGAGTACCATATGGACGCTAAAGGAGTTGGCTCCTTTAATAAAAGCTGTTCTAATTATGATGAAGCTGTCAGGAAAATTTCCTGGGACAGCATCCGGAAATCCAAATACGGAACCCTCAAAACGATGAATATTTCATATTTTTACGATAAATATCTTTAATTATTTTGCTGTGAAGCGCTAAAAGAGTGTCAAACCAAGTTAAGACGATTTATTAACATCGTTAACAGGGAAAAGTGTGTTTCTTTTTAGAAAAACTGAAAAATCGCCTGTTTTGCGCTAATGAGATTGTATACATATAAATCTCACACAAGTTTCAAATTGCGACACTTTTTTGATTTAGTGGCCTCTCCTTTAGTTACTTTTTGTATAACTACTACTTTCTAAAGTAGAAATAAGATAGCCTTGATGAACTTTCACTATGAAAGAGTGGCGAACAACTTGCGCTATATTTAGACCGCAACAGCTTATGTAGAATAAGTGGCTATTGCAGCATAACTTTGGCGATAAAAATACTTTCAGAACGCAAGTTCTACTTCTGCATAACATGCCGGTCTCGTACTTAATTGATTCGGCATCTACTCTAAAAACCGCGAAATAAACAGGAACAATTTGCTGTCAGATAAAAAGCTTAATTTCTAAATTCGCCAAAGAGTCTTTTGCCCAAACAACTAATCACGGAAATTATATAGTATATTTACACCAACCCTTCCTTTCTGAGAAGATCGGATGTGTCGAGGACGCAATCCTCTGGTGAAACCATGGAGCTTCTAATGAATGCTCACTTCCCAGGTTGCAGGGAAGAAAGCCAAAGCACATCAATAACTTGTAACTCGGCTACGAACTATATTCCAAACGGCCAAATGGAAGTCCCTGGGACGGATGGAATAATTTCAATCATGCTGCAGAAGCTGTCGGACTTAGTAGGGAAGAGTCTGGTGGCCCTTTTTATTGGTTGTTTTAAATTTAATTAAGTTCCACAGGTTTAAGGTTGTGTTCATCCCTAAGGTTGGCAGAAGGGCCCATTAACTGGCAAACGACTTCAGGCCAATCAGTCTGACATCGATGTTTACCTTACTCTTAACTCTTGCAAGGAAAGATCCACAGAGACGGTTCTTCACGACGTTGTACGTACTCTCATTCAAATACAAGGAATTCACTCTTGCTGCGTTCATATACACTGAAGGGGCATTCAATAACGTTCGCTCTGAATCTGTCCTTGATGCTCTAACCAAGCTAATTATAGAGCAAGGTTTTGGCCGTTGGTTTTTAACGATGCTAAGATCAGCTTGAACGTGTTGATAGACACGTATGTAGTGGTACGCTTCAGGGAAGAGGTCTGCCCCCTGCTTTGCTGGGTTGTAATGAATAGTATATACTGCTGAAAGTCGATCAGGGCAGAATTAAGACTTTCGCATGCGCTGACGATTTGGCAATCAGGGTATAAGGAAATTTTCTTCCTGTAATCAACGAAATAGTGGAGAGCGCGCTAAGCGAAGTTGCAAAGATTGTGGACTGTATGTAAACTCGGGAAAGACTGAGCTGACGCTCTTCACTATAAAAACCGAATTTAACAATTTTGTCGTGCCCAAACTAAACGGCATCAACTCTCGTTATCCTCCAAGGTAAAGTACGTGGAGTTGGAAGCAAAACATTGAAGATGGAGTCAAAAAGGCAAGTTTTGCTCTTTATGCCTGGAGCCGCACCTTTGGCAAAAGGTGGGAACTGAAGCCTAGAATGACCCTATGGATGTATCCAGCTGTGGTACGTCCTATCCTAACTTACGGCTCCCTAGTTTGGTGGCCGGCCATAAAGAAGGGATATAACAAGACCAAATTACACAAGCTGCAAAGAACCACTTGCATTGGCGTTACTGGGGCGCTGCAAACAACCCCAGCGGAGGCTCTCAATGTCATGCTGGTCCTCCTACCTCTGGATCTCAATTAACACCGAGGGGATCTTCTAATATAGTGTCTGAATACGCTGTACCTAACCTAGATTTTTCGAAGGGGTTCAGTGTCAGAATTCCGTCTAGGAATGAGTGGTCAAGTCTCTAACTGCTCAACTTTTACGACACTGTTCTTGTTCACTGACGGCTCCAAGACGGACTGTGATGTCGGTGAGGGTGTATTTTCTGATACGCTACATATTTCGGAGTCCTGCAGACTGCCTTACAGCGCAAGTGTATTCCATGCGAAAGGCCTCGCGAACCTGAAGGCATGCTGTTTGTTGGGAATCAATGAAGTTCCAATGCCGATCGCTGATATTTTCACTGACAGCTAGGCTGCCATAAAGGCGCTTGACTCGGTTACCTCCTCCTCAAAGCTAGTGAGGAGCTAGAGGGAGAAACTTACCACTCGTGGGGGAAGATTCAATATCAATCTTCTCTGTGTTCCAGGTTACAGGAACATTTCAGGGAATGAGAGAGCGGAAAACATTCGCGAGGAACGGCTCCGCCCTCCAGTGCAGTAGAGCAGAAGTAGTTCACATTCCACTAAACACCCTTAAAAAAGAGTTTCTCCAACATTTCTTAGAGAAGGCTAATCTCATATGGAGCGCTTCCTCTACCTTTGCCATTTCGAGATCGACTTGGTCGAGATTCAACAGGATAGATCATCGGATCTGCTCAGCAGGTCTCAAAAATATTCACCGCTTGCACTGACCACTGCCTGATATGCGCGTACGCAGCCAGATTGGGACCTCCACACAACACTCAGTACCGCAGCTCCGGCATCTCCAGTGAAAGAGTAACCATACTTCATTTTCTCTGTAGGTGCCCAGCCTTGGCGAGCATCAGAAAGAAGTCACTGGGATAATACTTCTTTGAAAACCTACAAGCAATCTCAGTAGTAAAGATTGGAGACTTAGCTCAAATCCTCAACTCCGCAGGTTGGTTTTAGCACATTTTTTTATGCTTCATCGTCGTCTCTGATCTTAACCGCGCGCGTGTGATTTGATGTGTATAGCTTCAAGGTCATACAGGTTATTAAGACAAAACGGTGCATTTAGCCCTTATTGGAGGACTGGTATCACTGACCGGCTCTCGCCACTTAAATCAAACCTATAACAGAAGCTTAATTCTGTTCCTAAAACAAACAAGATGATCCCAGTAGAGTCCTTTTATGATATTCCTGTAACATATCTTTGAGATAATCAAACAAATCCGCTTTAATTTCAGCATAACATCATCGGCTCGCTTTCATGCGTAGTCTTTTATGAAGCACTCATAAAACTCAGTAATAGTCACTTATGCAATTTTACTGAAACGAGATCTTTTCAATTTAAGGTTATGGCCACTGTAATTCTTGCTGGACTGCTTATTTAAATATTTTCTGTCACCTGGACTGTCTACCCATTTACAGCATTATTTAATTCACCCATAAAAGTCTAGTACAGTAATAAAATTATGGGATAGTCGCGTTCGAAACGCGATGCACTAACCTAATGGTAGTGAATTGATCTGCGATTAAATGAGGTCACACTTTCGTGACGAGACGTGAATCTTTTCTAGTTTGCAGATGCCTCATTGAGATATAATTGTAGGAACGCAGATGGCCTTCGTGGCATTCCATGAGAACACTTTTCTTGAAAGAGTTCCGTTCGATTAGGTAAAGATCGGAGCAACATTAACTGGACGTTAATTATTTGATGGAAAAACTATGGATGCCGGTGCATATCAAAACCATCCGGGAGGTGATGCCGCGATCGATCATGTCCGCACTTTAGCAGTTATTACTTTAATTGCAGGTAAAATCAATTTCACAGGACTGACTGGAAGAATTTTTCTCACTCCGCTAAAACAATTTCAGAAATTGCCAAGCGGCATTTTAAAGCATTGCGCAACTGAAGAGGATTTGAACACCCACGGCTTCGTGCGTCCTCCATTTCCAATTTTCATTAAATTCTAATCGCAAAGCGCTTTACATCTGAACGGATTTGATAATAATTTTGTTGATTACATAAAAGTGGTATTGGATGGAAACCGGTCCGCGTTCAGGTCATTTTATAGGTTTCAGGAGGCAAGGTATATTGGTAGTCTCATTAAATATAATGCCACAGGTCAGACTCTTTGGTGTAAAGTACAGTCTGGCATACAAGATTTCGGTTTTGGTTAATTAATACATAAAAACTGCAGTGACCTGCGAATAGGTTACTTGTTAAAAGCCTGTTCATCATTTACATTACAACTTCAAGTTGGTGGCAGGTACAAAATTAGAAAATAATCAATAACTGCTTACGGACAAATATTAAGCAAATGGTGTAGCAAGAACTTGATATGAGAAGTTGCAGCTTGCTTCTTTACTTAGTGTAATTAATCAACTATTTAACAAGTTGTTGTAAATTATCCGCTGAAACTCGTGCTTGTGGTCCGGCCTTATCGAGTGAGTATGACTATCTTAACAAAGAAAAAAAAATAGCAGTATTATTCGTAACACGACTGGATGATGCTTAATGTTTTGTCCTAGCAAAAAATTCTATCATTTCAAGATCAACATTCCGGCTTTTGTAACATTGGCACTAATTATGTCTTATTAAAGGAACAAGGTATCTCTCTCTCTAGTTCTCGTAACCCCTTGTGAAGCACGGGGCGGGAGACAATGCTTGCAAGTGCACCTAAAACTAAAAGTGGATTCCGAACCACTGAAATTTTCTCTGTAACCCCCATGGCACTTTTATTGTAATCTGTTGTTAGGTCATTGGGTCGCGGTTGGTGGGATTCGAACCTGGCACCTCTAGATTGGTAAGCCGGTACGCTATCGACGTTACAGACGACTTTACTTACTCCACCGTCGACTAAAGAAACAAGGTATAATGCAAGATATAAATGTCATTGGTATAATATCATTTACATTGCGTTCAGAATGTGCTCCTTTTACTGTAAAGCAATTAAACACAGGAAAAGATTAAACGATGTGAATAATTATTGATTATGATTATTGTCTTGGATTAATAAGCATTTGTGTAGTTTTAATGAACCTAAGATTCATTGCTCTAGAGACATAATTGTAGATTTCGGACCTCGGTTAATCGGTTTCTGGTGCTTGGCCTGAAGTAGCAGGATGAAACTCTCGGAATACACTGCAATGTAAGCAAAGTGCAACTCCTTACCCTTGAGTCGTACCATGCACCCTTGTAGAACCTACTTATCCACCAACTCCATACGGCAGGATAGAGAATCTCCTGCTGGTGCCTCAGCAGCAGCCCTCATTTCTCGAGGCATACTTTGTTAGTGATGGCGACAATGAGAGGGACATCCGTTGTTAAGCAGGAAAGAGTAGCCAACTGCAGAAGTCGCTGTATGAACACGAAAAGTGTTTTCTGGATTTTTAGTTACTGTTGATTCTGTTCCTAAGAGCCAGACGGACTTGAAAGAAGTTATTAAAGCCGATATGAAGCCTTCCCGAGTAAAACGATGTCGTTTCAGTACGACTAAAGGAGCGGCAGGTCTCATTGCCGGACGGAATCAGTGAGACGTACTGTGCCTATGCGCTCTCCAGTATTTTGTAGTGAAAAGGATTGCTATTATATCAATATACCTAGTGCGATGCGAAGACAGGATGCTCTCAAGAAGAATATGTCTGCTGCTAACTGTTGCTCTTCCGCAACATTCTCATTCAATTTCTGGTTCATATGTTCATATATATATATAGAAAAAATTGACGAGAAAAGTGAGAAATATTTTGATCTGAAGGACTTTATGATAAGTACTGAGGTCAGAAACTAGCTGCATGGAACATCGAACTCAAGATGCGCCAAAAACTAGATATAGATGACATAGAAGCTCTTTACTAAAGGTTGCATGTTTGGCCCTATCATAGCTGAATGGTAAGATAAGGACAGAGTCCGTGAAGAACCTTAATGGGATTATCAATATACCTCCAAACCTTTGTGAAGGAGAGGATGATGAAACTCAATATCGCAGTCGATCCCCGGCAGAAATTGGTTTTACTGCCAAAATGAGTGCAGTTAATCTTGAAAATCATTGGACACCAACCCCGCAAATGCATCAACAACGACGCAAGTGCATTCGTAGTTTATTTATGATTGATTTGAATTTATTTATTCACTAGTTACGTGTGACTGACGTTGCTTAGTTATCAAAGAAGATAGTTACATCACCCCCTTTCAGTCCTTTTTTGACGTTGAAAAGAGCACAAATTCCGAAGGCATGAATTTCGGCTTGAAAGGCACTGGGCCTAGAATCCAATGCAATCGAAACTCTACTATACCGTTATTGAACTATTTTTAAGATCCAGACTTGGGCCACCACTATCCCGGTCTGTTGGTTCAGGAAAGAGAGTCTTGAATTTTCTTCCACCGCTATCCCGGTCTGTTCGTTCAGGAAAGAGAGTCTTGAATTCTCTTCCAAAGTATCATTCGTCATCTGGTCCGAGACGGTGCAGGTATCTAGGTCAGGAATGCGCTGCAGAAGACCGCGTGACCATTTTCACCAGCTGGCATATTTTATGTAAGCTGCATTCTCAAGGCGCTGATTGCAGAGATGTGCATGGGAGTGAATCCAATTGCCGCCTCCAAAACAGCTGTTTTACAAGTCCTCATTGCTCCTTTTATAGAGAGGCAATCAAGCCACTGAAGCTTGTTACATTTGACGGTTACTGTCTGTTGTAGCCCACCAAATCAAGGAGGCGTAGATAATAATCGGATTGACAATCGTATTGTATAACCAGAAAATCATCTTCGGGGTGAGATCCTACCGAAGAGTTTTCCACAGGCCCTTAGGGCTCGCATAATGTTGTTTAGTGTGAAGTCATGGTGAGCGTTCCAATTAAGTCTTTCATCGAGCAAAATGCCCAAGTATTTCACCTCATCAGGGTATTCCATGACCGTGCCTTCTGGTGAACAACCTTATGGTGCCTTCTGTAGAAAAGCCTTATGGTGCCTTCTGGTGAACAGCCTTAGCAGGTTTAATAGTGAAACCTTCTTTAACGCACTAACTCGTAACCGCACGTAGAGCTTACTTCATTAAATCAGTGACAGTGGAGCCAATTTTCCCCGTATCCGACTGCTTGGTGACCAAGCGCACTAAGTTGGTGTAACGCATCTTGCGTTGTCGAAAGCAGCTTAAAAAGCAGATAATGCCATTTCTTTATGGTGAAGTGCTTTCTCGATCTAGCTTACAAGATTGTGTAAGGTAGTCTATGTAGATCTATTATTTGTGTAGGCAAGCTGAGTAGAGTGAAGGGGAGATGATTGGTGCAGTTTGCACCTCAGATGAAGGTCTAGCATCCTTTCATCATCCTCAAGAATGTGAGACTGATAGACCTAAAATATTTAGATAGCTCTAGAGTCCTATTGCCTTGTTTGGGGTTAAATACCACCACTGACTTCCTCCATGAGAGCGGTATATAGCCCAAATATAGCTGGCTTTAAACAAATTGAACACAGGGACAAGGGCGGCACCTCAGCAGTTTTGGAGGAGGGCCCCCGGATTAAAAGGTACACCTAACCTTGCCACTATCAGAAATGATCATGACATGATGATGATTCATCATCAGCCACGTAGTGAACTGAGTCTGGTCCTAGAGATGATCCTGGAAAGCGCACCTGCAACATACACTTCAGAGTTTTGCCGTGGGTTTTGGTGTAAGTACCATCCTGCTTCTTGAGAAGCGCTACCACAATTGTGGTGTCTCTGGCTAATACCTTTTAAAGTCGAGCTGCCTCTGGCAAAGATTCTATGCTTTCACGGCGCCTTCTCCAGGACTCGCGTTTGCAGCGTTTTATTTCTTTATTATCTTTAGTAAGTTCGAACCTGTATTCATCCCACAATTGGCAGTGTTTAACTCTATTAAACAAACGTCTCAGTTGCCTACGCATTTCAGATACCCGTTCGCTACACCAGGGTACTTTAGGTATCGCTTTGGTTAAGACTGAGATGGTGCTGTCATGGTAGGAGGAGATGAGCACATCATTTAGCTGGTTAGCCGTCAATTCTGGTGCATCAATTGAGCTGATTGTGGTAACCAACTTACTTATTAACTTTCGAGTTGACATCAGCTCTAAAGTTATCCAAGTTTGTTTTCCAGGGAATAGCCACACTAGATAAGCTCTCAGAACACCCCGGAATGTCGAATCGGATTTGCTGTTGGTCTGACAACGAAGCTTCGTCTAAGACTCACCAGTGAAATTTAGCATCTCTTCTCAGTCTGCAGCGATAAAGGTAGGCTTGCACCCTTTATTAACTACATCACTATTTTTATCGAGTAGATAGCTTAATAGGTGTTCACCTCTTTAATTGATGTTTCCGCTGCTCCAAACCGTATGCGTCGCAAAGGGCCTAAACCCGTCTTTTTAACTGTTATAAGACTTACAAGTATGCTTTAAAACCCGGGGAAGGTGAAGTTGCGGACATCAGCTAGTTAGAAAATATATTCAGTGGTTATATATAATCAGCATCATGGGGCACTGTTATATTTGCACTAAAATGACCAACGTCATGCTGCTAAACGATCAATTTATTTAAATTATTGATCCATATTAAAATACACTATACTTTTTGATTACAGTGACTTAGGTAGGTACTTTTAATGTCATATAAATAAAATTTGCTTAAAATAATCTTAATGTGCCGCATACTAGCATACGAATGACAATTCTGCTTCACGAAAAATTTGTTATTCTAAACTCATTGTGTTCGGACAATATTTTTAACAAGAGCTATAAAATAAATAAGATACCATCAAAATACTGGAAAACACTACCTTTCTTCCAATTCTAGATTTGAACTAATAAATTTTCCGAATACAGTCCATAACTTATGCTGCACAAGTTTTGTTATTTTAACCACGAAGGTTAACAAAAGCACTGGCTTTCAGTAGCACGTGCCTCATTCTTTTCGAGGAATATAAAAATAAATTTGAAATGTTTTATTAGCTTTTGGATGAATTCGCGAAAAGAAAGATCTTCAGGTGAATTTTAATGATAACGTGCGATAAAGATGTTTACATAAATTCGTAGGTTTTTCATTATTCCATTGTTCAATGTTTCAAGCCACTTTTTGTCTTGTTTCGCAGAGTATTCTCATTAAAAAAATATTCCTTCTTTTATTTCAAATTATAATCGAAGTGTTTTTTTATTGAACTGAACAAATATAGAAATACATTAATAACCTTTTCATGTTATTTAAAAAACTACTCATAATTAGATCAAAGAAGCGCTTAACAAATTTTTTTTTATAACATAATAAATACAAAGCAGTTAAAAACATGATTCGAACAATGAAGAACATTTTTCTAAAATTTGATCGTCATAAAAATACTAGTTTTGAGTTAACGATATCCAGTATTGGAGTTTTTAGATCGATCGCTTTCTTTTGTTTCTTTTAAAGTTTTGCAGGCTGTGAATAGGTTAAAAATGCCTGTCTTAAAGAGCGACAGTAATTCAAGGCGAATATTAATATTTTTGCATTCGTTTTTGCAACGTGTGGCTAAGCGTTGATGTGATGAAATAAATCTTTTTTCAAAAGTATAATTTTTGCTCATTCTGCCGTTATCTAATGATCTTATTCATCACGATAAAATTATGTTTATTCCGAAATTGAGACCTTCTATTCCACCTTCCAGGTCGTAATTCAAGGAGTGCTTCCTAAGGAAGTTCAGGAAGGAAAAACAATTATCGAGGAAATATAAGTGGTGCTCAACAAGGTAAAGCAGATAAAATAATTGATAGTATAGTATATTTAACTATCATAAAGCCCGTGCCGTTATTATCGGTTGTAACGATTTTGTAATGTGCAGTTCAAATTAGTAGTACTGCATTGCGCATCGTTCTGTAAGAGATGACAACATTCACGTTGTTAAGAATGAAGCTATTTTAGTATCCAAAATTTAATTAAAATTGAAATCTAAATACTGCGCCAAGCTCATTCCTAATGCGTAGGAACTGTTCTGAATTTGGAGGCCCTCGAGAAAGAAAACGATGTGGAGCTAGTAATTGAGGAGGAACCACCTGAGCCTCCAAAGAGACAAAAAACTGCGACGGCAACTAAATGCACTTCTAGAATTGAAAAAGGCGTATTACGAAAAAAACTTGAGGAGAAAGTGAAAATAAAATAGTTTTAAAATAAAAGTTGAACCAACCTGACAAAAAGCGCTGAAAAGCATAAAATAAATTTTAATTTTATATACAGGGTGCTTAGGCAAACAAAAAATTGTACTGCATGGGGAGGGCAATCTCAACCGTTTGGGAGTTACAGGGTAATTCATAAATTTCAGTTTTTCATGGTATGCACAATACTCTTTTATTTTTATCTTTTGATCTACCCAACGCCCCGTCATCAAACAAATGCTGAAAAACTACTACCCTAATGACCTTTACAAAATTGTCAACAATATTGATCAAACTCCTACCATTGAAGGTACAGTCACTTCCAAAAGTGAAAAAATGGTTTGCGATTACCTAAAATTCAGCATTTTCCCAAATTTTCTCCGAAATTTATGTAATTACTACACCTGTTTTTTATTTTTATTGAATTGCCCATCTTATTACCTTTCCAAAAAGGTGCAGCATAACAAGGTAGACACAAAATTAGAAAAACCGCATCCTTAGAACTCCCTGAGTACCTAATTATTTAATTGCACTTTAGGTAAGAAATTCCTACAAAAACAACATTTTTAAGATAAAAGATCGAAAATTTCTGTTTTGGGTTAACAGGTTTTAATTATTGCTGCAAAAAGTTATAAAAATGTTAGTGTAATTCTGTTTTATTGCCGATATTAGCTTGTGGTAGCCAGAATTAACACCCTTGTATCCTGGCGTTCTGTTACTCGTAGCTGATTAAAATTTTGCTATAAAAAAAGATCAGTCAGCAAGAGTACCTATCATAGTTCAAAAACATAGTTCAAAACATAGTTAATATCTATGGGTGTTTTTAAGCAAAAATTAATAAAAAATGGTAGAATTTACTTTTGAGGAATACGCGGATATTATCTACATTCATTTTGTAGTAGACGGAAAAGAGAGAACGGCTGTACTGGAATATCAAAGGAGATTTCCTAACCGGCGAGCACCCCAAAGAGGAGTGGGGGGAGGGGGGGGTACATGACCTTTGCAATGGTTAAGAGAAACAGCACGAAACGAGTCGCAAGGCGATTAGGTTGTCGTCATCTAAGGTTTTGAGGGTTATTCATTGAGGGGGATTACGTCCATATCATGATCACCCAGCCCAAGGACTACTCTATAGAAATTCCGAGAAAAAGCTAAAATTTGGCACTTGGCTTCTGGAACGCGACATTGACGACAGAGCGTTTCAGGACCGAATTCTGTGGACAGATGAATTTCAATTCACCAGGAATGATATCCTGAAATTCCATAACCCCCATACCTGGTGGAACACTAACCCACACAGGGTAAAGGTGACCTCATTCTGGCAGAGATTCAGTGTCAATGTTTGGGCTAGTATCATCGGTAACCATTTGGTAGGACTAACCATTTTGCCGCAAGTGCTTAATAGTGAAATTTATGCAGACCTTTTCGACAATACACCGCCAGATCTAATAGAGTAGAATCCTATGGATAATCTTAGGTTCACCGATTCCTTGGTCTCCTAGATCTCCAGACCTTACCCCATTTGACTTTTTCTTATGGGAAACAATGAAGGATGAAGTTTGTTCAAGCCCAGTTAACAATTTGGAGGATTTAATTAGCCGAATTAGGAATGCAGCGGCGAAAATACGGCAGAGGCTGGCTGCCGGTGTACATTTTAAGCGGCTTTTGTTACTTATCAAGATTAATTGTAATTATTTCTAAATTTAATAAAAAACATTTCAGATTTAATTTGAGTTTAATTACTTTAATTTGTTGATTTTTATAATATTATCCGATAGGATTTCTACGTATAAAGTTCTACATGTTTTATCTGCGTAGACATGTTTCACCTTTTTAGAAAGGTAACAGATGGGCAATCCAATAAAAATAAAAAAAAGGTATACTAATTACATAAATTGTGGAGAAACTTTGGGACAATGCTGAACTTTAGGTAATCGCAAACCACTTCTTTCACTTTTGGAAGTGTCTGTTCCTGTAATGGTTGGACTTAGATCAACATTGTTAACAATTTTGGAAAGGCCATTGGGATAGTAGCTTTTAAGCGTTTGTTTGGTGTCGCTGTGTTAGGTAGATCAAAAGATAAAAATAAAAGAGTAATGTGCATACCATGAAAAACTGAAATTTATGACTCACCCTGTAACTCCCAACCGCTTAAGATTGCCCCCCCCCCTGCCATACAATTTTTTGTTTGTCTAGTTGAGATCGAAAACCCAACTCATTTTGGCACGTCAGATCTGAAACAGCCTGTATATAACGACATTTTGAAGTCGGTGCAAATTAAACAAACAAAACAGCTACGCAACCACAATTGAAGATAATACATAAAACTATCTGAACGTTTCAGCTCACGGGATCATAAGGAACGACGATTAAATACTTTTATTGTAGTTGTTTGGTTTGTTTGATTTTCACCGACTTCAAAATGTCGTAATAGGGAACATACTCCACACAACAGCAAAAAAATTATCCAAATCGGTCCACGCGTTACGAAGTTAGACTACTCCTCCCCCATCCCCCCATCTAGATTAATTTTTTTTAATCCTATTGCAATGGGAGAACATACTCTGTGTACAGGAGAAAAAGAAGCATTCAAATCGGTTCACGCGTTACAAAGTTAGGTTTTACACCCACACTACCAAAAACTCTTTTGACATCGTACCAATCGGTAAACATATACCGAACAAAAAAATAATCATCAAAATTGGTCAAGGCGTTACTAAGTTATTCCCGGTCAGCCATATAAAAAATATACACGTCGAACTTAGAACCTCTTTGTTTTTGGAAAGTCGGTTAAAAAAGAGTTTTTTGGGGAAAATACTTGGAGCATAAGGAGATTACTAGACAATAACGCCATAACCGAATTTTAGATCTCCTGAAAAAATCTAAATAGTAACCCTCCCAGGCAATAATTTACGGACTATTGCAGTACAAAAGATGTGGTCTAATTTTTTATGTTATATTTATTAAAGACAATTAATTTAAAGTCATATTATGTTTACATGTTATAATAAGTTTTAATCTGAAATTCTATATAGCGTTTCCCATTTTCATCCATTTCAGTAATTATTTCTTCGCTGTAACTGCTGAAAACGCAATTCGTATTCTGCGGCTCTGCTTCAGGAAATTGCACTTCTGCTTTTTGATGTCATCATTGTTGTTAATGCAAATATTATATAATGTAGAGCAAGCAACAACACAATTAACTATAAAATATATTTTTCGGTTTTCAATTTTTTTTCTGTTTAAATTTCCTTAATCTTTATATGGAGGTGTCAACCAACGCGATATGTTGTACGCTGCATCACACAGGATGTTACCATTATCACTTACATAGTTGGGATATTCTGAAATTGTTTGGTAAAATCTAGACTTCTTCAGGAGATGAAAATGTTTTTTAAATAGTCGTCGGTGTGCTCATTCACAACTTTCCCATAATTTCTAACTCTGGGATTTTTATTCGTCGGTCACAAATCTAAACATGAGGATGAAGAGGATGAGGGTGTGAAAGCATCTCTAGCTCGTCACTAGTACCATCCTAAGAAAAACTGAAAAACTTTGTAATAATTATACAACAATTTACATCATAAATAAATAATTATGAATTTATGTTTAATTCTTTCCAGTTTTACGCTATTTCAAGAAATAATTAATAAATTAACCCTTTGAGTCATAGTGGGAATAGTTGACAAAATGGCTTGAATTTTCATATTCGGGGGTTTTTGTGGTTGCTGATCACGAATCTGAAGTTATATTTTAGATAAAAAAATTTCCCCGAATAAACAAATCCAGGTCATAAACATCAAACTTTGCCTTCTCGATTTTTTTCATCCGCCATATTGGATTCGCCATCTTAAATTTGGGAATTATTAAATTTTGACTTCAAAATCGTGATCAGCGATCTCAAAAACCCCCGAGTATGAAAATTCAAGCGAAAATACTGCATAGAAACATGTGTGACGCAAAGGGTTAATGTAATGTAATTGCTTTGTAATGTCGAAACTCAAAGTTCGATGTGACAGTGTAGTGATCATTATCCGGTGCAACTGGCTAGGTCGGTGTTTATTTTGATTTTATTGTATCAACATCTACACCTAGTTTTCGGTTTCTTTCGAAGGCGTCCAGAAGCTAAAGAAAGGCTAACTGTTTCATGTTGCTATTGATGAAGAGCCAAAGGAATTTATCTTTTCTTTATTAGTAACGCCGATCGTGTAAAGAAATATTTTTATATTTCTTTCTTTGCTGGAGTTTGTAAATTAAATTTTTGTAAGTTCGATTTATTGAATTTTTGACATTTTCACTCGGGTCATGTATAATTTTTGTGCTTGTTAATTTTTTTATTAGAAAACAAAAAAAATTAAAAAAAAGTTTGGTGTGACAGTGTAAGTGATCATAATGTTATTCAACTGTCTACAGAGTGTTATGCATAAGTGTGCTAAAAGTTATAGATCTTACCTAGTCAAACAAAACATTGTACAGCAGGGGGGGGGGGGTGTGGGGGCAATCTCAACCGTTTGGGAGTTACAGGGGTATTATTAAATTTGAAATTTGTATGGTATGCAGATCACTTTTTTATTTTTATCTTTTGATCTACTTAACGTGACATCAAACAAACGCTAAAAAAACTACTATCTCCATTTCCTTTCCAAAATTTTCAACATTGCTTACCTAATTCCTATCATTGCATGAACAGTCACTTCCAAAGGTGAAAAAAACTGTTTTAAAATTACTAAATATGTTTCTAAATATTCTCCGTGATTCATGTAATTAATAGGTACGTTTTTTATTTTATAAAATTGCCCATCTCGTTATCTTTCCAGAAAGGTACAACATGTCCACGTAGAGAAAGGATGTAGAAATATATTGGTAGAAAACTTAAAGGGGAACATTATAAAAATCTGAAATTTTAAAAAGCTGAAGCCTAGAATCCTTTCAATTGAATTCAAAAATTATTACAAATAATGTTAATATGTTAAAAAAGCTCTTCGAAATATCCTCTGTAACTTTCGATGTATGCTAATAACCTGCTTTTAATTCCCTATTTGGGGTGTATTGTAGCCAACCTCTCCCGTATTTTCATCGCTATAGTTCCAATTCTACTGACTAGTTCGTCTCTATTGTATTGGTAGACCTTGAATAACCTCCACCTTCATTGTTTTCCATAAAAAAAGTTTCATGGAGTAAGATCTGAAGGTCTAGCAGGCCACGGATTCGGTGCACCTTGTCCAATCCAGCGGTCTGGAATTTTTCATTTAATATTGCCTTACAATGTTGGCAGTATTCACTAGCTATACAAGTTCCTCTTCGATCTATTTTTAACATATAGATCGAAAATCCGAAACAAAGACTTGGGACTTGGCAGAACTGAGTAATTCTTCATTGTCAGATAATGTTTTAAATGATTTGAAAGTAAAAATTTTAGTAGTTTTTCCCAAAAAGTTGAGGAAAGGTGGGCTAAACTCGAAGACATCGAGGACGTTTCCTGAGTCCTATTTCACGGTGGCTTCAAGGGAACCTTAGCCTTCCTGTTGCTGTAATTCAAGCTGGTTCAAGTATTGCACAAGGATTTAAGAAACATTTTAGCATTTTTTTCGAAGAATGTGGTTCTATGACCAAAACACCTAAGGTTAAAATCCTAGTTGAACTATCAAGGCAAGAAGAACTGCCTCTGGCCACCGAAATTAAATAAATTTAATTTAATTGTCAAGAAACTCCCTGCTGTTTCTCCTACAAGAAGATGTACGATTAAGAAGGCTCACGCGCTTTTTTAACAAGAGCCTACCTGCCTATTTATGAAACAAGCTCTCGCACTAATAGTTTAAGCAAATCTTTCAAAAAATTAATATAACATTATACATCAACAAGTGTAATATTAAATGATATCAACACCAATGACGGAAATACGGCTTACGCATTTTTTAGAAATGCGGAAAAGTCTGTCAAAATAACTGGCGTTAATTTGGGGTTAATTAAGCGGGTTTCTGTAATATTGGAATGATAAAATTCTGGGTTCCAAATTCGGTATTTGTACTAAAGATACCTTAGGGCTATGTCTGAAAGAAAACTCGTGGTATTCGATGCCTGTAAGCGTGTCCAAAATTCATTGCCATAAAAAGGATATTTTCAGGAATAAACATATTAGACAATATAGTAGGTAAATAATTCAAAAGAAAAATCAGCTTTCTAATCAGCCCAGATCCATTTTCCAGTTTACGTGTTCCTTCCAAAACTATGCGTGGACAAATAATGCCAGAAGTCTTGGAATTATTGTAAGAAATGAATAATTTAGATGCTACCAGGGATGATAATTTCAGTGAGTACTCCGATTCCGACTAAATAAAATTTTTTCGCAAATGTATAGTGTTGTTACATTTTCTTTTATTTTCGTATGTCTATTTATCTTTTCTTTTAATTTTTCTTATATTAATTATTCCCCGGGTGGGGAAAATGGGGCAGCTGCGCTCTATCTTCTTGGTAACAAAAATTAAAATTTAATTTTTAGGGCTCCGGCACCTTAAAACGAAAGAAAGGGTACTTCCTGTTGACCTAGAATCATGGCATTTGTCAAGAAGGAAGGTCTCATAACACAACTAAAGGAAAAAAATCCGAAATCGTTAATTTGTAGTTATATCACGTGAAAAAATAATAAAACTCGCACTTGTTGGTTAAAGCGATTTCATAAAATACACAATGACAATAAACCACCTCGAATTGCTTCTTTAAACTACAAAGACGTCAACCAACAGTCTTTTCTCTCATTTTGTGGTTGAAATTCGCGAAGCTTAATTGCAAATACTATTTTGGTGTAAAAATTTTGAATTCTTTAATGAAATATAATTAAATATGGATAGCTTTGAAAATATGACGAGACCTCCCTACGATTCTACTATACAGGGTGTTTCAGATCTGACATGCCAAAATGATTAGATTAGATAGATCTCAACTAGACAAACAAAAAATTGTATGGCAGGGGGGGGGGGCATCTCAAGCGTTTGGGAGTTATAGGGTGATTCATAAATTTCAGTTTTTCATGGTATGCACATTACTCTTTTACTTTTATCTTTTGATCTACCCAACATAGCGACATCAAGTAAACGCTAAAAAACTACTATCTCAATGGCCCCTCTTTCCAATATTGTCAACAATATTGATCTAACTCATACCAATACAGGTACAGTCACTTCCAAAAGTGAAAAAAATGGTTTGGGTTTACCTAAAGTTCAGCAATTTCCCAAATTTTCTCCAAAATTCATGTAATTAGTAGATCCCTTTTTTATTGTCATTTAAAGAACCGATGGTATGGTCAACAAAGCGGATTTCACAGCTATGCTTCGTCCGAAAACCAGACTGAAATCTGCAAAAAATGTCATTCTTAAGGACTGGAGAATTTGAAGCACCAAGATTTTTTGCAATACCTTGCCAGCAAAACTCACTGTGCTAATAGGCCTATAGAAGTTTTCTGGCAACTGTTGAAACAATCGCTATCTTCCATGCGTCCTCAAAAGGAAGATGATATAAGGCAATAGTTTATTATATTAAGCATATATGGTGGCAATATTAGTAATGAAACGAGGATTTATTTCACCAGAGCCAACAGCATTCGATTTAAAAGAATATATAACCCTTAAAGTCCAAGATAATCAATAGATCGGAATGAAAATGTGTCAGATCCAGATTGATGTATGCGAGATAAACAGCTCACACCAGATGTGTAAGATGGCATATCAACCTGCAGTGAATTAGACGCAATTCTCATAGGGCAAGGAAAAAACAGGTTCACTTCGTCAAGATGGAGATTACACTCTACACCAGTTTATTTATGAATACCAAGGCCGCTTCAGATTAGATTAGGTAGATAAGATTGAAAATATGAAGCCGGACATACTTGAGGCTCTACGACTCGGAGGAAGGCCTTCGTGATAGTCCACGTAGTGCACTGAGCCTGGTTCTAGAGCTGACCCACGAAAGGAAGAAGTCAATCAATCGCTGAAATTTTATTCGTAAAAGAAATATAATTTCGGTGTGAACTCATGACCTATTATTTTAAACAAAATAAATTTTTTACGCCTTGGTAAATGTAAACTGTTACTGCTTAAAGATTCCAAGTGGACCACAATCTAACTCATTCCGGACCGATTTTAAACGGAATAGTTGTGGTAAATTTTGGGGTTCCGCACCAAAACGGTAAAATGTCTGCCTGTCAGAGCTGCTTATTTTAGCAACCACTAAAGCTATCGATTTGAAATTTGGAAAGAATGCTTTAAAAAATATTTTTATTTTTATTGTAAAGGGGGGGGGGGGGTTACTAGGAGAAGTCGAGTGTCATCTGAAAGGGTTTCATTTGCACATTATATTACAAAATGTCATTCCCTTTTATGCCTCATAGTTTTCGATGAAAATGTCTACAAAAATACCATCACCGAAGTGTGCAAAGCCATCTTAAACAAGTACAGTTGATAGAAGTTTATTTCAATATTAGAGGAAAAATAAAACGATGTTTCTAACTAATACAGTTTTTTTTAGAAATCAGCAACCTTCCGCCGTACGGAAGCCTCGGTACTGGAGTCCGACTCTCACTTTTCCGAAATTTTTTCTTTAATTTGAGACAAGCACATTAAAGTTTTAAACTTTTTCAAATCTTAATTGTAAGAATTTTTCTATTTTATTATATTCTCTGTAGCACTCGTAACCCCTTGCGGCGAATGCGGCGGTAGAAGAACTTTACTCGATTCGACGAAAACGATTGCAATTACAGATTTAGGTGGATTCGGAACCATGCTGTTATCTGACAATAGCTGTCAGTCGAGAGTGGGGGTGGGGTGTCGGCTCGAACCGGGGACCCTCGTGATGTAAGGCCAACATGCTACTCCACCACCGACATCTATATTTCATAATATAATTATTACAAGCCAAGTTGCTCAGGACATATATTTTCCTGCTACGTTACAACTTGGAGTTCAGGAGGTCAGCTAACTATGAAGAGATCGCCTCCTTAGAAAAAGAAACAATATACCAATTAAGGCTTCCGATTTTTTAACTCTATTCGGTTCAGTTACATCCAGAATGTACATATCACAACACACTAGCAAAAAAGGCGTTAAAGGATAAGAAACTCGTTGGGACTTTAAGTTAACACTTGAAATTTAAAGTAGACTTTTATAGAAGTAAACATGGCAAAACCGTCTCTGTTGTCAATGTAGACATCAGCGTTCCTAAGAAGCTCATTAAGCTGAAAAAGGTCTCTAGTACCGACATCATCTCTGGTGACGATATTCCAGTCTAATAGTTATTGTCGTCTATTATAGCCAAATATACCGATTTCATTTTCTAAAACAATTTTAAACGAAAGGCAATTGTAAAACGTTTTTATTAAAGAAAATTTCATTACAAATATTTACTAACTATTAAACCAAACAGTCTTAGTTCTGACAAACTGTTTTATTAGAAAGAAATAATACTGTCCATATGAGGAGCTTCCACTAGTTAGCTCACCTCATAATCGAAAATTAATTAATGTTTCATAAATGCGCGAGTACATGTCACTTTAAAATTAAGCAAGACAACTTAACGTTAAAACACTGACTACATCAACTGTCAAGATTACACAATAAACGTAATTAAACTCCCATCGTCCACAGAGGTGCCATAAATTAGCGGTTATAAGTTCGATGATTGCTTTGTGACCGGCGTGCACCTTCAAGTAACACGATCGAGAAATACGCGCGGATTACATTTAAATTTTGGTTAAACTACACGTCTCACCTGGTTCGGTTTTATCACAAAATCGTAAACGAATTTAATTTAAATTGTTTTTTTTTTAAAT
This sequence comes from Leptarthrus brevirostris, assembly GCA_964036015.1. NCBI lineage: Eukaryota > Metazoa > Arthropoda > Insecta > Diptera > Asilidae > Leptarthrus > Leptarthrus brevirostris. The sequence goes on along the minus strand of OZ038372.1, from coordinate 36,883,506 downwards.
GCTCACTCGTCCCTAACAAGTGTCCGCCATAAAATGAGATGAGTCTGAGGAATCGAGCATCCTCCGTGCATATAACTCTTCACGCAGCTATCGTCATGAAATCTTTTTGAATGAACAAAGATCTGCAATTGCGAAGACCGAAGACATCAAATGATGAATCAATTTGATGTATGAAGAAAAGGGGGTACACGAGAGGAACTCTTTACCGGCCCAGTCACTATTTAGACTCAGGGGTCCGAACTGTATGAAGAAATGAAGACACTTCGAGATGCAACAAGTAAATATAACAATAAGTCTGTGGTAACGAGCATGTAACATTCTGCTTCTGCGGATATGGTAGGAAGATGGTATTTCAGTATAGTGGGAACCTATGTTGACCAGACTGTGCGATGCTGGTTTACTGCAAAAGATGTACTTACACTAGATACAGGTATAAGATGTTGGTATTGATGGGGTGAGGTGATCATCATCTTGATGAGAGGAGATCCTCAATGTATGAACAGATTTTCAGTATAAATAATCCCGAATGGTACCACAAAAGCCACAGTTTGCGTTACATTGTGCTCAAGTGTTCTACACAAAATTTCACAAAATCCGGGTGCTAAGATGAAGTTTGTTGTAAGTGATATATTTCTAATCCTAAGGATTGCAGTTAATGGATTAAAGGGGACATATGATGGATTCAAAATGTGCTTCTTTACAGATCCTCATTACCGTGGCATTGTTTGGTTTTGCATTATCCAAACCACAGGGAACAACCGAGATTCCCATCATCAGACAAGAGCAGGAAGTAAATTTTGATGGTTCTTACAAATGGTCCTATGAAACTGGCAATGGAATTCAGGCTGAAGAGCAGGGGTATCTCAAAAATGCTGGAAACCCAGACACGGAGGCACAAGTGAGTATTGAGTAGCCGCGAAAAGTTCAGGTTTGGGTTGAAAAATAACAATAAATATGAGGAGATGTACTTCCTCGTCACGAATTCAGAACGCTATTGTCTCCAACTTGCGCAGATTTATCGAAGACAATTTTATGAGTGTTGCCTAATCCGCTAATATAAAAGGAGTACTTCAAAGAAGACGAGATAGAAATGAATTTTCTTGTTATGAAACACTTTGCCTGACCTCCTTCGGTACATTGATTGCATAACGTGGTTGTCACACCTTTGACTGCTTTAGAATTTGACGTGACTCTATGTGTTGTGGGATGAACAATAGCAAAGTACGACAAATGAATAGATCTTTAATTGTCTAATCCAAAGTGGATGATCGATGGTCAATGTTATTTTATTTTCTTCGTAAATTTTTTTATAATAGGTTTAATAATTGACGTTTTGTCTAGGTTGCTCAAGGACAATTTTCCTACACCGCACCTGATGGAACCCCAATAAGTTTGCAGTACTTAGCCGATGAAAATGGATTCCAGCCTCAAGGAGCTCATCTCCCAACCGCTCCACCAATTCCACCAGCAATTCAACGAGCATTGGAATACTTAGCTACTTTACCATCAACAACTCCAGGACCAGGAAGGAGATTTTAAGGACTAATAAAACGTTTGCCAATCTCTTATGATCTGTTAGAAAAAAAACGATAGCTCTGTAAATATTCCATATATGAAAGCATTATACTTTCATATAAAGCAAAGTGTACTTTCGTTAATCAATAGCAAAGTTCACTTGCAAAATGAGCTTAGCTTCAAAGTCTGTGGTTTTATCTTTAAACAAATTATTGTAATAAATGTGTGTTAAATAAAATATAATAATAACTTTTATAGAATACTCTTAGTTGGACATTATTATTTTTTAAATATCATTTAATGGACAAATTGTAAATTTAAACCAAATATGCGACAAAACAACTCGATCTTAAATACTTCAACACTTTTAATTTGGCTATTTAAGAAAAATAGTATTCATAGAAACATTTCCCTACTCCATAGTTTTTTTTTAAAGTAAAGGTACTTAGGTTTGTCAAAGGCTCTGTAAAGGAATAAATTTATTATTTCAAACTTTGGTCAAAGATCGACTTGACCTGATCTTGTCGGTCTAGGTAGAGAATCATTTGCAATTCATGCTGAGGAGGAGTATCTCAGTGGACTTCCTTTTATTATATGCATGTTGACAGGCAGACATCTTATTGGCCTAAACTTTTCATGTTTACTGTGGGAGCCTCTTCTCCTTTGGGAATGAAAACTGCCTGGACCTCTATCTGGAATATATGCATGGTTCAGTCAGGCCACGGAATGTAGCCCCGACGTCGAATGAAATTCGGCAAGTATTACACCACCAAGTACAATGATGTGTAATTCTCGTTGTTGAACTTGTATTAAAGTGAGTGTCAAACAGTAGTTCCAGGGTTTTTAAGATCCGCAAGGTTCACCTGTCTACTTATTTGACTACGAGGACGTTGACAGCATCTCGCGCAATCGACCCGCCTCGGAGGTACTTTCGACTTTGTTAGAAATGCACTCATATGAATATCGCCTAGCTTTCCTGACAAGTTTTTTAAAAACTCTACGGCTTTCCTTATAGGAAGTCCATTCATTAGTCCTTTTTGTTTGGTTAACAAGTCTACGGAATTCCTTTATGAATGCAATGATGGCTGTTGTTCACCGCGGTGATCCTGGTTTGCCTTTGAGTTTTCGGGACATATCTACTACTATATGAAGCGCTTGCCTGAAATCGATAATGACCGGTTCTTCCTTAGGTTTTTATTATGATACTTCAAAAGCGTATGCTCAATGTTGCTGAAGCACATCTTTTTTTTTTGTACGATGTGGTTAGCACGGCTTTCCCCGGATGGGAATTAAGGGTAAGGGGAGTGAGGAAACTTGAATGTATTGTTTTTGCATTGCTGCGAGCTAGACAACAGCCCAGAGACGTAGTGGATTTTTTTATTCAATTTTAAAAACCCACGGGGGACTTGGTTTCGAGCACGGGAACCATAGCATAGTTGTCGTGCCGCTCAACCAATTGAGCCAACTACGTAAAGGAATTACGGGTGAGGGGAATGGGTTAAGAGGTTGAAAAGAAGGTGCTTAAAGGTTTCGACCGGATAACACAAAGCAAAACCAGAGGATGGTAAATTGTTTCACATTCGTGTTATTCTGCTTAAAAAAGATTCCCGAAATTCGAGGGTAAGTATAAATTTGACCTAGAGGGTGTAGGGGTAGGAGCGAATTGAAGCTCTTACAACACTCGTTGTGGTGTGTCTACAAGGAACTAGACTACTAATTTGGTTAGAACAATGGCCGTAGAAATAGCAATAGAAGAGTAAGAGGCAACCGATGTTTCTTCGACGCTCCTACCCAAATATAGGATTTATATTCGAGTTAAGGAATGATTTAGGTCTTTTAAATTGACGCCAAGAACCACGGAGTTATGTTTTCCTTACTCTATAGAAAATCTAAGCTTTTCATCACATTTGAGCGATTGCAATACCTAAGATATCCAGAGAGTGCAATGTGGGTCACTCCTTCCGACTGAAATAGGTTGAGGGTAGGCTGGGTATTCTTCCGACATTGAGTCTTGACTGTATTAAACATAACATGATTTGCGCTGCCCCAGGTGAAGATCGTAAAAATGTCGTTGTTTAATGAAATCGAAGTATAATCGGTATATTTCCCACGAGAATTTATTGCAACATTATGGAACATGATATCAGGGGTGCTATCGTCGACAAACAATGAAGAGGATTGTGTGTCAGAGATAAAAGGTCACTAATAAAAAGAAAACTAATACGGTTGGTCAAAGAACTGAACCCTGAGGTCCACTGGCACTTATTTCGCAGGGATCAGTTGTAACTGCATATATTATTACACGGGCTGTAGGGTAGCATGCCAGACTGAAATAGGTAGGATATAGGTAGCATGCCAGATTTGAAATATCAATAACTACGATTTACAACTCTCCAGAATTATGAGCGTAATGATTCCGACGCTCCGTCAGAGCCGTTAGTAAGTCTTCAGTTTAGCGGCAGGCGCGGAACCGTTCTGGTTACTTTCTAGGTTTTCATCAAGTGATAGTTAATGAGTAACTCACAAACTTCAGACAAAACTGAAGTTAGTGTAATTGGTCTTTAGCCAGATGGATCGCATTAAAACAAACAATTTTCCTTGCACACGGATACACTCCTGTTGAGTACGACAGGTGAAGAATAAATTTGCGGTTTAGACAACAGAAGGCGGAGCATTTTAAAACCAGACTAGACTGTTTTTAAGATTAGTTTTTTGCTAGTCTTATTTTATCCTCTTTCTGCTGTTGTAGGGAAAATGGAACGGTTTCTGTAAATCTGGTGCAATTTCTTTGTATGATAGTAAGTAAGCGCTCCTTTTATGAAATGGACGGATTGATCAGTGATTATTGAATTCATTAACGGGGGTTCCGTTACCTAATTAGAAATTAAAGGTTAGTACTAATAATAAGTTCAGAAAGTGACTCACGTCTCTTGTTAATGTCTGAGCTGCCCCGGACAGTATGGGGCGCGTTAGCATCCACACAGATAACTCCACAGTGACACAGGAATTCAGTAAAAGAGGGTAGGTGGGTTTTTCTGGGCAATCATGGATCACGTAGCTGGATTGGAGTTTCAAAATGACTGTTCCGTGTTCTTATAACTAAATAGACAAAGGAAGATGTCGTAGGTGGAGTAAGTGATAACATGTTGGACTTCCATTTCGGCGGTCTGATGTTCGAAGTTTTATGTTAACAGCAGATTACTATAAAAACGCCATTAGGTGTTGCAGAGTACATTTGGCGATCCGGAATCTACCTTAATATGTCCCACACCCACAAGGGATTAACTTACAGCCCAGTAGATTGAGTCCATAAAACTTATACTGTTCAAGTTTCGTGGAGAGGAAAAAACTCTTATCTGCGACAGACGCTGGAGTATTCCAACAGATGGGAAAAATGCTTCATCATAGCCACATTAGCATTATCTTCTTCAAAGCCCCCTTCAACGGACGAGTCCGGAAATTCTCTTTTACACTTTCGTTACGAAGACATCCGTCTCCGTCTGTTTATTTGGATTGCTAATCTTACGGCTAATTGTAAGACTTCTGTCGCTTCCGACGGTTCCTCCGGGATCCAGTTTCTGAAGCTTGGTCCGTTCGGGATCTCACCCATCAGAACAGCCCCGATTTTAGATCCTAGCCACACTCCAGCCAAACTCTGACTATAAAAGGCAGCGCATTCCAAAAACTAGATGGGACCTTACAACCAAAGCATATTGATAACAAGGCTCGATTCCAGGGCTTTATTGGCGCTATATCGACCAATTTCCGATATTTGGGTGAGATGGTGCCATCGCCTTTACTGCGATTTATCACCGCCCGGGTTAGGTCGTCTTTTGGAACTTCGCTAAAAGAATTGGCGTTACTAGGGTAGTGAAGAAGGTGATCCAGAAGAATAAGGTGTCTTCTAGAAGAATAACAATAAATAGCTGAATAATAATAAATAGCTGAGAGAGGAATTCGAGAGAGGAATTTCCCTTCTTCATCAGCTTCTCCTCCCCAAGTACCGTGGTGGTACCGTGGTGGAATTTACGCTCCATATTGGTGGTGTTGTCAGGTCCTGATTTGGAGGCTAAGCTCATGAAGAGAAATTTTAGAGGGGGCGTTACTCGCTAAAGATTTTCCAAAAATCTTAGGAGGTGGTTTTGATTCAGCAGCAAAGAGCCGCCCTTTTCGGAAGAATCAGGAAATTTTTGCCGTAATTTTGTCGCAGGTTGGATCGACATTTACTTATTCAATCTATTTCGTCGATCACATTCTCAACGAGCCGATCCTTGATGGTTTGGCACATAAAAGGAAATGGGGTCCATTCCTGGTCAGAGACCCCTGGTAGAATCTCCACGATCATATACTGAGGCAGGAAGTTATCAAGAAGGCTCCGATAAGATATTGCTAGATATTTTAGGCTGCAAGCAATCTAATGGGCACGAAAACGCCAGGATTAGGGGAGTTTAATTTAAAGGAGTATAATTTTAACCCGGCAACCATTAGTCACTCCTAGACGGTCGAAAGACTCCAGAAGCCTGATACCATTCGTGGAGGGTAAAGATTTTGACGTTGGGTGACTGCTTCTGACTTAAATAAAACCTTTTAGTAACAAATAGGAGTGGTTTCGCATAACGTGAAATAAACTCAGTAGAAAGTTAAACCAATACAAGTGAAGTATTACGTTTTTAGTACACTATTTTGCGGGAATGATTAAAAGATCTAGAGAGAGGGCCAGTATTTCAAAAGAATTAAATTTTTAATATACTTAAATTTACACCTGTTTTTGACTATCGCATTAGGAAACAAATTGATGTAGTCTACTGAATTAGGTTTTTTCTTCGAACAACCGCAGCAGTTTAGGAACTTCCATAGCTTACAAAATTTAAAATCTTGTAACACAAACCGAATTTAGATGGCAGTTTGAACCCCACCTATGACACAGGAAAGCATATACATGAATTTTCGACAACCTTTACTTATACGAAGTATAATCTGATCAAAAACGGATTAATAGGGAAAGGAAATGTATGCTAAAGCTACTACAGTTTAGCATGGCAACAAGTCTAGTACAAATTCAAATCAACTTTATTTCCGGTAAAACAATAAACTTTATAAACAGAGGTGTGGCAAGTATCACAAGACAAGAATTGTTTACTTATGCTCTGGATGAGCTGCATTCCATGCTAGTGCTCTTACGATTGCCTCTGGAATTTCAGGTCCAACTGGGATATGACTGCCGGTTGGTTGGAAACCATTCTCATCGGCATTGTAATTGATTTCAACATGTTCACCTTCAGGAGATGTGTACGAGAATTTTCCGTGAGCAAACTGAAACGAAAAAATTTTATTATCCTCGTCCATTCCTTTAAATTTCTGTTATACAATTGTTCCTGTATTCCTCAATGCACCTGCTTCTTCGGCAGCGATTCCGTTTGATGTCTCATATGAATAGAAGTAGGTTCCATCTGGGCTGATGTCTGATTCACTTCGTAGAGTTTCAACATCTGCGGCATAACATGCCATAACGAAAGCGGCAAGAACAATCTATAAATTCCGATAAAGACGATTAATTCGAGCTTCAAACAAAAATTGCACTTCACTTACAAGGAATTTCATTTTGACTTAGATAAGTTTATCAGTTCACAACTGGAGAGATCTAATGACATCTATAGCTTTCGTTGCTTATTTATACAAAAATTGCGAAATTTGTGAAAGTTTTGATTCATTCCGGTTCTAAAATGCACAAAAATTTATAGAGGACCACATAATAAATTAGCCATAAAACTTGGATGCCTTTTATACTGGTTAACTTTTAAACTACTTTTAATTATTGGACGATTTTGCGTTCTTATTTCCTGTGACCACAGAATTTCAGTAGTCGGAAGTAAAGTATTTAGTGCAGTTATCAGATTTTTAAAACAGAAAACTTTAATTTATAAAATTTGTGACAACGTACATGCGCATTTTAGTTCTCATAATCCGATTTTAATGTAACATTATCTTCTTCGTCATCCTTTTGCTTTAAACACTGTCTAAAGTTTACAACAGTTTTGTTTCACCTACCTGCTGATCTTCCATCAAGCTTAAAATTTTTCGGTGGGCTGGTGAAATATGGCTCAATAGATACAGAGGGTTTTAGTACTTAGCACATTTGATTTCTAATATTATATTATTCGGGGTTGAAAATTTTAGTTGCCGATTGTTACGTTTGTAACAAGATTTTTTGTACGTATGTTTGAACTGAAAATAAAAGAATTAAATAAGCGGAAGAAAACAAAAATTATTTACACTTACCTGTCTTTTGTTCTGTCCTCCAAACGAATTTAAGGTTGAAGCTGCAAGAAAATTTATTTTATTATTACAGAAGATATTAAAGTACTTACCTACTCACTGATGAAGCACGGAGTCAAGGAAGATACGTCGAGAGTCTGGTCATACTGAAGAATCCTTCCCTCGAAGATGGCGATGAACCTGATGCGGTGTTGACGATAACCCTGTTCCTGATACTAAAATTCTTCCTTTCAATGTCCCAACGTCCCAGGAATCCTGAAAAGCAACTTACTAAAATTTTCTCCTCAATTTCACAATGTCCCACAAATCCTGTCCCGAAAAGCCGAGCTGAAAATCACAGAAAGAAAGATCTTATAAGTTGAATAAAATCTTGGTACTGAAGCTGCAGTCGCTGTATATACGAATTAACATGGAACCTACCTTGAGTGGAAATCGCTGGCCGATGAAGCAGATGGTTTGAAGCGTGACCTGATTGTATTAACCACTTGAAACCTTGCGGATGGAGTTGCTGAGACGATAAGTTGCTGAGACGATAAGTTGCTGTAAGGATAGAATAGTTAGTCTAGTTTAGGCATTTTACATAGAAATTTAGGGAAAATAATGTAAAGAATTTGGCTAGGATAGGATAGGATTAGTTAATTGGATACATATAATTTTGAATTTTAGCTAGAATATCCCAAGCAGCAATTTACGTGCTAGTTACGTGGCTGCCCCGAAATTTGGAACCATTTCGGGGCAGTTTCATTGTACGGGAACGCATCTGGCACATGCCTGCAACGTACCCGGTACCAAAATGGGGAATGATTTTTGGTGGCAATTTACGTGCTTACTTCGTGGCTAGCAGAATTGCGGGAACGTTTCCAATACCACAACGGCACGTTCCAGTATCGCCCCGAAAACTTTTTAAAAAGCAGACAACACTACCACCATTAAAAGATCACATAGCGATTATAGTTTTCTAAAATACTCTAATAAATACCGTAAAATCATTAAATACAAGTTGGGTATGTGTTAGAAAAAAAAATCAATTTTAATGTTTTATTTCATAATATGATACAGAGGTATATATTGTGAAAATTATAATTTAAGTTTACCTTAACTAGGAAAGTATGTGCAAAATTTTTTTTCCGCAAATGTAGGGCTTGTACCTCGAAAAAGTACAACGCGCTTTACAAAGTCTTAAATATAAGAATAGCCTGATTCAAATTAATTTTTAGTTAAAAAATTATTTCGATCAAATGTCCAAATTTGAATAGCCAAAAGATTTCAAGGACGATACATTAAATATTCTCGTCGAGTTCTTGTACATTTGGAGTACAATCTCCGAGATTCAATTTTTATATTTTTAGCCTTTAGTTTTAGCCTCTATAAAGATTTTCTTAAAAAAACGGAACGATTTCGTTTCAAATGAAAGGATTAGAGACGTTATCGCTACTAAAACCGCCACTATAAATTCCGCCGCTGTAACGTGGTAAATCATAGAAGCTACAACGTCACTATAACATCATAATGCCTCGTCGGTAAGGCAGCAACTTTGATGTAAACGTAGACAAGTTACAGAGACCGATTTGGAACACCTCGCGGAACTTTATCTACAGGGAACTTTTAAGTGGCTTATTAAAGAAGCTATTTCGTTTCGGCTACTTGCAAAAATGTGTATAAGTTGGCCATCTATGTTAAAGTTTTCATTTTGGTCACAGTAACGTATCAGGTACTTAGTTTTCGTCCCAATATATGTACCTGAACTCAGTCGCTGGTACTTAAAATGCTGCTTGTGATATGTTAAGTTGAGTAAAATGCAATAATATTAGTTACATATAGTTTACATATAGTTTTGAATTTTAGCTAGAATATATATTAAGTTGAGCGAAAGGCAATAATATTAGTACTTTAGTTAGGATAGAAGTAGGATTAAGATAATGAATTCTTAATTATTTAAAAGATACTTACTTTGTGAAGAGGATGTAAACCCAATTTTTCTGCTCACGATTCTTATGAAGCCTTAAAAGAAAGGAAGAAAACCATTTATACTTTTCGAACAAATATTAGCTGTCCATTATATTTCAATAGCTTACCTTTTCCGTATTTCTCTCCTTTTGCTACAAAAACCAGAAACACATCACACTTAACCTCATCACGAAATGATCACGAAATAATTTACGAAACTTTAATACCCGGAAACAATGACCGATTTTCCTAGGCTGTCCGTAACCCAAAGTATAGGTTAGTTAACAATTTGGAGGCGAAATAATATTATTAATTGAATCAGAAACAGGTGTACTTGAATGACAGATGGTAACGTTGGAGCGAAAATTTGTACCCTTACTAAGATCGGAGAATTTTTCTAATAACGCAGAAATGAATGTTGAATTCCGAAGATAAATTTAACGTAGAAAAAAAGAATTTAATTTTAAAAATCCGAACCGATTCGCAAAATTATAAACCGATTCACGAGTCAAATTGAGATTTTTGGGGAAAACTTCATAATAGGGGCAAATTATCTATTTAACCAACCCCTTTGGTAGGTGAATCGGACAGTTTAGTGCGAATTTTCTTAGGAGTAAATACTTAAAAGTCAGTGCGGAAAAGTTTCAAAAAAAGGTCAAATAGTGAAGAAAACGTCAACAGGGAACAAAAGAAACAGATACGCAGATACCTGGAACAAAGATGACGCCGATAAATAAGGAGGAGGATATTTACCTGTGGTAGGAGAGGACAAGGAGAAGAAGAAATTTAGAACCAAGAACCTAGAATTAACCCTTCTAACCCAGAAGGCGCACTTCACGGGCAGAAGCCCGGAAAATTAACCTATCCACCCGAATATAACAAAATATTGAGGTGAATGAGGCTCCCACACCAGCATGCAAAAACTAATATTAGTACCCAGAAGTACAAAATTAGGAGTGTAACAGGAAATAGATATCCTTGAGCCAAGCCAATGCAATACTTACACAAACTAATATAAAAAAAAAACAAAATTAAAAAAGCCGTACAAAAACGAGTGAATGCAACAGGATGGCTACAAGTTGTAGAGGCTACTCTTTAATGTAACCTTGTCCACATTAGTGCTGAAAACATCACCAACATCATTAGCAAACCTACACATGCGGTTAATCGGCTCAAACATACCATACCTAGTGCGCGAATAAGGTATCCGCAAATTAGAACGGTTTCGAGGGGAATAGGACAGTTCTCTAGGTATAATTTTGGACGAAAGTTCCTCACTGTCAATCTTCCCCTGAAGAAGCTGGTGTAGAAAAATTATATCAGTTGTAGCAGTCCTAATCGCTCTTCATATGAAGGTAGAATAAGAGGATCACTCCAGGGCAAAGCACGAAGAGCCGCTCTCACAAATCTACGCTGAACGGATTCAATACGTTTAATGTGATATCTGTAAAATGGAGACCAAACCGGACTAGCATACTCCAGCAATGGTCTTACAAGGGATGTATACAGATGAAGTCTTATGTGAGGGCCAGGAAACTCCCTAGACCAACGAAGGATAAATCCCAGCATAGAATTGGCCCTGGAAGCGATATTATTAATGTGGGGGATGAAGTTAAGTTGTCTATCAAGGTACACGCCCAAGTCCTTCACCCCTTCCACCCGTTGAATACAAGTACCATCAAACTTGTACTCAAAAGTACAGTAGTTGCGGGACCTCGAGAAGGTCATAACCTGACATTTCTCAATGTTTAATTTAAGATTTTTATTGCCACACCAATCTCGCAATCGCCAAAAGATTTAATTGGGAGAAAAATCTTGATATCGTCCGCATATATAAGAATTTTACTTCTTTGAAGCAAATAAGTAATATCATCAATAGATAAGATGAATAGCAAAGGACCAAGATGACTACCCTGGGGAACGCCTGAAGGAGCTACAAAAGCATCGGAGAGCACGCCCCGAAAACGCACACTATAAGTCCTATTAGATTAATACGACTTAATCCATGCAATGAGTGGGGGCGGGAAACCCATCCTGGCCAATTTGAAAACGATAACAGAGTGAGACAGCTTATCAAATGCCTTACTGAAATCAGTATAAATGCAATCCGTTTGGCAGCCATCCAGAAATCCACCCACACTGCTAGAAACAAACTCCAACAAGTTGGATACCGTGGACCTACCCTGAAGGAAGCCGTGCTGCCGGCTAGAAATTAAACTCTTACACTCCATGGATAACTGAGATTGGATTATCTGTTCGGAGAGTTTTGGAATGCAAGACAATTTAGCAATTGGTCTGTAGTTAGCAATCTCTCTCCTATTTCCACTCTTAAAAACAGGGACCAAAAATGATGTCTTCCAGAGTGCAGGGAAACGGCCCACCGAGAAAGATTGCCGGAAAAGTAAAAGTAAGGGATGAAACAACGCTGAAGAACACTTCTTTAAGACAACAGCAGGAACCCCGTCAGGACCATACGAAAAGTCACCCGGAAGATTTACAATATGTTTGGACAAGATCTCCTCCGTGATAGATAGAAGAGGTACGGAGGGTGCATATCTATTCCTAATGTGCGAAAAGTTGCTATTATGTGGACAAAAATCGGATGATTCAAATGCGCCCCTAAAATATTCAGCAAATAAATTACAAATAATCTTAGAATCATTGCTGGAACGTAACCCTAATTCCATAGATAGTTATCTACCCTTCTCCTCATATTGACATAATCAAAAAATGTACGGGGGTCAGAAAATAAGTTACCTCTCAGGTTCTGAAGGTATTCTTCATATAGGGAACGGGAAAGACTAATGAAGTGTTCATGGCAGAGAATAAATTCACGCCTAGAGTCAGCACTGCCCACACGCAGGTACCTTTTCCAGAGTCTATTTTTCCTATTCCTAAGAGTTTTTAATTCTCTATTAAAAAAGGGGGGGGGGAGCGGATTCTCTACATCTAACCCGGACATAGTGAACAAACCTTACGAACGCCTCCTACAAAACTTCGTAGAAACCAGATACGTTCCTGTCGATATCGTCACTAGACAGACAAGTAAGGAAGTCAAAATTCATAAGATATTCATTCAGAGCCTCAAAATCGGCCATTCTAAAATTAAAGCTAAATTCGCATTCGAGATTATCGACACGCACGTCCGAGATACTATGAAAAGTGACAAGCAGAGCAGGGTGAAATATATCAAGGTTCGTCAAGGGAGTGAGACTGGGTTCAAACAAAGTGAGCATAGAGCTCGTAGAGAACACTAAATCAAGCTGTCTTCCCATATTGTTACTCACATTGCTCATTTGGCACAAACCAATGCTAGCCAAGGTGTCAAGGAACAGTGATTGTCCCTCAGTCAAGCTATGAGGAAGATAGTTATCGTCATCATCATTCACTACCCACCGCACGTTGGGCAAGTTGAAATCCCCCACGAGGATAATTTCGTCATAAGAACCCAACTGGTTATGGATATAGTCGATATGCTGAATTAGAATATCATACCGACTCAAACCATTATTATCAACGACATTACCCATATCTGGAGGTATATAACAACAAATTAAAAAGAGGTTGCCCGCATCAAGTGAAATTTTTACTGAGACTTGTTCCAAATCAAGTTGATCAGAAAAAGAAGGAGTGTCCACAAAATTAGTATTTAGAAAATTCCTACATGCAATAAGAACTCCACTTCCACGTGCAAATGAAACAGCATGCCTATCCCTACAAAAAACCTGAAAAGAGTCATTAAACAGCTCGGCATCCAAAATTCCCTGGTGTAACAACGTCTCAGATAAAATTACAGTTAACTGATGAGAAATAAAATTCATTAGTTTTAGTTTTAGTCCTCAGCCCTCTCACATTTTGATAGTAGAGAGAGAGCTTATCCCGTTTTTTAAAATGGGAGACTGAGCGACTTCTGGCCTGACACGGCGGTGAGGTTGGGGCACGAAGATCTTATAAAAGATATCTACAGGCCAGAAATTATCACCAAGAAGAATATCAGCCACTGGAGTAGGAGCTGACAACAGGAAAGATGTGTAAGGTTTTGAAGAACTACTAATCTTCCGACAGGACAATTCAGATGTGTCAATACCCTTGAACTAAGGAAGCGCATCATAACCTCACAAGAGGTACCAGGTATAAGTCGAGATACGAAGATCAATTTCGGGCGAGGAACGGCAGCAAGCTCAACAATGTCACCACCAGGCTCACCACCAGCCCGACCATCCGTCATGGGGAACAAAACAGCTTCCGAAGGACATTGAGAGAGAGATGAGACATTAAGAACGTACTGCCCCGAAACAGCTGGAGCAGGGGTAGTAAGAGCCTGATCACCGACCAAAGGGCCAGAAGGTGACGTGGACACACGGTTACGACGACGACGTCCTCGACCACGACGTACGGATTCGCGAAGGGCAGGGCCGGTACCACAAACGATAAAAAAAAAGAAAAAATAAGTAACTTCTTTTGTTATTTATTTTGAATTTTTTTTATTTTTGGTTTTCTTCCGCGATTACAAAGAGCAAGTACGAAATCTTAGTAGAGTAGTTATGTGAAATTAAAACAGAAAATTTTGGTGAGCAGTGAAAAGGGGTCAAAGTATAAAGTGTCGTAATAAATTTAATGGAAAAATAGATATTCTTTTATTCCATCAAATAATTTTGTATGTATAATTTTTCTTGCGTTTGGGCCGGCAACATTCGATTTCGTGGACTCTCATAACCACGGGTGCAGGGTGAATGACAAATTGGAAATTTTCATGATATGCACATGATGATCTACTCAATGCAGCGAAATCAAATTCATGCCTAAAACTACTATTTCCAAGTAGAGAAAGGATTTAAAATTTATATTTAGAAATTCTTTTGCGGAATATTATAAAAATCTGCAATTTAAACAAATTAAACTCGTACTAAATCATTTTAATTGAATTCAAAATTAATGATAATATGTTACAAAGGCTGTTCGAAATGTCTCCCGACATATTTGATTCATGCCGACAACCTCCCTTTTTAAGGTGTATTGTAGCCAGTCTCTTTCGTATTTTCGTCGCTGTATTCCCAATTCTGCTAACTAATACCGAGTGTCTAAAAAGTCTGGAAACGGTCAAAAATCTTGCAAACTACGCATCGGATTAAAAAGTGAAAAAACACGTCATATTTAAGAAAAAAATCTTTATCGACACCACTTTTAATCCTACACTCCCCCCCCTCCCATTCAGTTGGTGTGGCGGGGGGAACTTTGAAAGTTTAAATGGAAACCTATTTTTTTATTACTGAATCGGATTCTACGGCAAAAACTACATCAAGTTAGTCTGAAAAAAGACAAGTGAAAAAACTAAAAAATACGCATAACATTTTTTTAAAGAATTCTATCCAAATCACACCCTATACCCCCCACCTGCCTTCCAGTGGGTGGAAAACTGGAAAACATGCATTTAATATTTTAAAGAAATCTATTTAATGAAACTAAAGCTGATACCCCTTTAATTGTTAAGAAGAACCTTAGTGTGACAACAAAATTTGTGTGGTAACAACAATAACATTTGTTCCAATATAAAAGTTAGTGAAAATCACCATCAACTCTTACTGTTATTCAGCATAATGAATTGTCAGAGAAAGAACGAATATATATCCTCATACTACGAGGGTATGGTGATAAAACAAGGTCGTACGAAGACACTGTTCATTGATTTAAATTTCAAAATTGCTTCAAGTCTTTCAGTAAAAATGGCAGAAGTCATCCAAGCCTTGAAGCGTTTTTTAACTTTTCCGAAGCACTGCACAGAAGAGCGACAGTTAATATTTTTTTAGATTGATTTCCCCCAAAACACTTTTCATCTTTTAATACCAAAGATTTGGATGGTGTTGCCCTGAAAAATAGTTCCGTCTCATCTAAATTGTAGATGTTGTCGCGGGTGCGGCTGCGCAAAGTTTTTCAATTGAAGCCTTGAAAGAATCAGCCGCCCCTTTTCCACTCAGAATGTCAAAAGCTATATTATAACGCGAACATTTTTCAAGCCAGCCAATTGACGCTTGGAAATTATCTTGTAACGCGCCGTAACGTTTCGCGTAATTCCCCCACCCGAAACGTTACCTTACAGTCAGACGATTATTTTTACCTAAAAATGTCAATTGTGTTGTGCAAAATACCAGAATCAATGTAAATTAAACGAAATGTCAGACCACTTTGGCCCTAATGAGTGTTCGTGAAATTCGTAAGTTCATGGCTTGTAGTGTAGGTGGGTTTGCTTGACCGCAACGGTCGGACTCCTTGAGTCCAAACTATGCACTCGCGGTACACGGCTTATTGTGGTTATTTGCCACATGACTACTAGTTTTCTCAATAAAATTATTAAATTTTCAGGTCTAATAATTAATTCGCGGGGGCACTTGTTGGGGCAGTTCGACCGTATACCTGCGTGTCAAGTTCTTATTTCGTTTAAAATGCTATAACTCAAAAACTAAATTGAATCTTTCTGCATGTGAATCTTAACAGTCCATACTATTTTTTAAGTTCACAGGATTGGATAACTTCTTAAGTTGCAGCATTTGTTTATTTGTTAAAATAACTGTATATTACCTCACATTTAATTAAGGGTCATCAGAAAAGTTCAAAATTGTTCTGATCTATAAACTTCCTAATCTCTGAGAAAAGTGATCGAATCTGGCTGAAAAAGGCCTTGCTTGAAAGCTCGTTCTTTTTTCTTTCAAAATCATCCACTTGGCTTCTTAACGTTCAGAAAATTGAGAGAAAGGAATGCTAAAGCAAACAAATCTCTTTACTCATGCAAGAGACTCCTCCGTATAAGACTAAGGAGACTAAGGACCCTCAGAACACACTGGGTTTATACGGCGAATACGCAACCTATCCTGCTTTATGGCGTTATAGTTTTGTGGCCAGCTCTAAATAAGAAAAGATATCTCTCCAGAATGGAGCACTCATAACGATTAGCAGGAAGCGAAATTACGGATGTACTTAAATCCACGTCCTCCCGTGCTCTAAAGACTAATATAAATGTCCCTCCCATAGATCTGCATACTAAGAATGCCGCGGAGAAGGCGATGCTGCGTCTAAAAGAATCAAAATTTCATAAGACGCAGAGGTACGGAAGACGATCTCGCCTGGGAAGGGGTTGAATTGGAGGCTCCAGTACAAGTCGTTATTAAGCACCCCCTTGAAGGTTTGTTGGACCGTGTGAGAAAAAGAAGAGAAGTTATCAAAACGTGTTAAATCATGAAGGACATGTAGAAAACCTAGGTTACTCAACCTATCTTAATGCAGAACTATCATGAAACCGACAAAAAGGAGACAATAGAACATCGTCTGTGTAGTTGCCCTGCACAAAAACGATTCCAGACCTATTAGTGCTGTACTGCCCAAGTTTCACAAATCTGTTTTGAACAGTCTCAACATAAATCGCGCAGAAAAAAGACCAAACGGAACTGGCGTACTCAACGATAGGTCTTACAAAAGTACAATAAAGGAGCTTCGTTATATACAGGTCATCAAACAGCAATAGAGTTAACGTTATCCTCGAAAAAAAATGTTGTGTCAAGCAAAACACCCAAGTCTCTGGTCTTGTCAAGTCGACTCAATTGGCTACCATCGATAATGAACCTGAAGTGCAGAGAATTTCTCTTACGATAGAAAGACATAATATAGAGCCAAAAACAGAAGGCATATAAGCCAGAATTTAAAAGGGCACATTATTATCATTTGAGACAACTCGGAAAATGTTGACATCATCAGCGAAACAGAGAATTCTCGACTCAGTTAGGATCAAAGATACACTGTAGGAGATGGGGCTTATCCTTTAGATTATTTATTTAAGCTTAATACAAGCTATTACATAATAATACATACTACAATTACAAGCTAAAACACAATATCAACACCAGAAGCTATAATAAATTATGACATAATAAATAAATAGTAAAAGCTGTATGAGATAGGTGTGGTACCCTCCTCCTACACTGAAATGGATTTCAAAGTCTGAATGATGTCCCTGGTATAAGAGGTAAGGCCCTATAATGCTCGGTTCTTCAAATGCTATACTCGAAAAAAGTGACGTCCTTCGTGGTGCAGACGTCATATGGCTTTGATTGCGGTATGCTACTTAAGTGCTCTGATGGAAACACTTGTTCATCCGGTTGACAACCTTGGTGGTTGACTCCAGTGTCACTGATGACTGGTAGCAGGTGGCAGATTTGGCTGTATTTTGTGCCCTTATTGTGTCCTTAATAGTTGACGTTAGGATGATGCGTAATTGGTGATACTTGGTGTGTGTGTTCCATTCTTTTTTCGAGTTTTTTGTTGATGGTGAACGTCTCTAGTAGGATAAATGTATTAATACATTGTGACGGGTTTTCTTAAGGTGCAGCGATTAAAACAGTCGATTTCAATTTAACATCTCCTTTTATTAAATAATCTAAGTTTAAAATTGAACTCGGGGAAACTAACATGACAAGGAAAAACTTAACTGAACTATATAAAATTGTTCATCCTTTTATATCCTACAAACAAAATGTAAGATTACTAGGTTTGAAAAATTAGTAAAATGTGTCGAGTGTATTTGCGACAATGAAATATCGCTAACTTCGTTTGGTTGGTTCTCAAACTGTGTAGAAGAGTATGGGCCTTCGCCATAACATCATTGATATATATGATAAAACGCAAAGGTCCTAGGTGCCTACCCTGAGGCACGCCTGACGAATAATTAATTTACAATGTACAGAAGAAGTAGAATACGTTACGTAGGTACAGGCAAATAAAAATGTAACCAATTAGCGAAGATTAAGGGAAACCGCAGAACTGATAACTTATAATTGAGAATCTTCTGGTTGATTCTGTCAAAAACCTTACTGAAATCTATACAAATACAATCAACCTGTTGGAGAATTCCAACAAGTTGGTCATGGTAGATTTACCTTAGATAAAGCCATGTTGGAAAAACCCTAAGAATAGGTTTACAATGGAAATAACGAAGAGCGCACAACATGAGCTTAACAACTTTGTCAATACAATAAAAGGATAATAGGTTGATGATTAGAGGTATAGCAATTTATTGCCTTATTATGAAAGATAATTGCAGACACCAGAACAAACCGACAGGTTAAAAAGATGATACAGAACTGTAGTCAAAGACATACTAAAAATCTTCAGCAGAAAATACTCAGGAACGCCATCAGGGAAAATTCGGAAAATTGGTTAAATTCGAGATGTGCTTTAATACGGTAGCTCCGTCAAATACTAAGTCTTTGGACTGAACGTAGGTCGGTGGAAGCCTCGTCAGATGAGTAAAATCATTAAGACTAATATCACAAAGAATATTTAAGAACGCAAGTTATTGGATTTGGAGATGGGAATACAATTGAAAAGCATATCGACAAAATATCATAGAATGATTTAAGAGCTCTATCAAGGTCGCGATCTCTCGAAACATTCAACCAATCACAGGCCGAAAGCCTTTCGTTAAGTTTGCAGATCTCAACTTTTTAAAGTTATAATACGAACTGCTGGAACAAAAGAAGTTAATGCTACAGGATCGAAACAATAAACGTGAAGAGCAGGATGATAATGTGACTCAGGAACAAGGGGTGACAGACATCATCTTACAAGTGTGGTACAGGTGTCGGAAGAGCACACAAGAAACATTCCAGTATCGTTCATTTAACCATTTACCTCCGAAAAACCTGAAATGCTAATGCGATCGATAAAATCCAGTGTATGTTGAAAGGAAGCCAGACAAAATTGTATCAGACATTCGCCTTCCGTGGAGCGCTTCCAAATCACAGTAGGCATATTGAAGTCACCCAGAAGCAAAAAGTCGTCTGGTGGAGGTAAGAGTACAGGAACGTGGTCGATACATACATTCAATCGCTTATAAATGTCGGAGGTGGAATATAAGTTGTGGCGATAAATACTGGAGTGTCCAAGGCGGACATCAACAATCGCAAACGGCAAGTCAATTAACTATAGAATTAACCCTTCTAACTCAGAAGGCGCACTTCTCAGGCAAAAGCATAGAATCAATTGACTTATTCCCCAGAATATAACAATATATTGACGCGAATTAGGCTCCCACACCGGCATGCAAAAAACATTAGAAAACAAAAACTAAAACACGCCCACACACAACAATCAGGGGTGTACGGACAACAGAGAACGCTTCAGCAAATCCTTCGTAAGAGTCAGGTCAAAAACAGGACACATATTAACGGCTCTGCACATGCGATTTATTGGCTCATGCATACCTAGACCGAGTAGTTAGACCGAGAATGAAGAATATGCAGTAAAGGCAATCTCCTGAAGCTACACGGGCTATGTTTATAAGAAACCATACTTGCGAGAGTGCAAGAATCTGTGTTTGAGTTCAAAAGCTGGTGAATAAAAACTCAACGTCAATCTTCCAACGAATGCATATTAAGCAACCGGGGGCGATCCACATAAAGAGGAAACCTGAGTGGATCATTCCACGGAAGGTCTTTTAGTGCGAACCTAACAAAGTTCCGCTGCACCGACTCAATGCGTCTGGAATTAATAGCATAGCAGGGAGGGGGAAACCTGAGATGCATACTCAAGAATTGGCCTAACCAAAGAAGAAAATAAGTGAATTAAGGTCTTCCGATCAGAAAATTCCCTTGGCCAACGTCTTATGTAACCCAGAACTGAATTACTCTTAGAAACAATGTAGTTAATGTGCAGAGTGATCAAGGTCAGTCACGGACTGCACGCGACAGATATTAGTTTCCGCAAAGGTATAATCAAAGACGAGCTGATTTTGGTTCCTAGAGAATGACACAACCTCACATTTATCCAAGTTAAGCTGCAGGCCCTTAGATCCACACCAGTTCGTGAACGTATTTAAATCATCCTGAATGCAAGAAGAATCATAACTGTTTCTATCGCATGACAAAATCTTCATATCATCTGCGTATATGAAAATTTTGGAGTGCTTAATCAGAGGGACAATCTCGTCAATGGCAAGAATAAACAGCAACGGCCCAAGATGGCTACCCTGCGGTACGCCAGATGAAGTCCTAACGATTCTGGATAAAGTATAACGGAAAGGTCCTCGGTATGTTCTATCTTTTAAGTAAGAGCAGATCCAAAAAGCCCGGCGTCACCAATCCTGCACAAAGCTAAGTTTCAGCCATACAGACCACGTCAAAATAAGATTCAGTCGAGCATAGCAATAGGCGAATCGATTTAGAGTGTAGTTCACTTACGATGGAGTAGAAGAGGGAGATTTCGGTACTAATTTTTCAGTCGTCTGCCATCGGCCGCTGATTGGCAACATTATTGGCCCAACAACGGTTGACGGCCGGATGGTAACGCCTAGCCATTCTTTAAGAAAAAAATATTTCGTTTGAATTTTCTAGTTGGATTTTACGTAAAACAAAGACAAAACTTGTACACAAATTCTTGGTAATTGCGTGTTCATAAAAGATGAATAGAAAAACTTCACATTTCAAAGTCGACTAAAATTCGAATACGCAAAATAAAGCAAATTGTCAACAGGAGCAGCATTGGGTAGTTACATCAATTGATTGGGGGATGTGCAAAAAATATGAATGTCGATCTTAGAATATAAAACTAACTGGGAAATTGACGACTCAAAAGTTTAGCAACAACAGTCCCAGTTATGTTGAAAACGCTTGTTTGTTACAAAGTTGAAGTGCAGGTGTAATATTTAAAAGGCATTGATTGGCACTATATTACTCATATTTTTTAATTATTTAATGACATCATTTAAGACAGTATTCGAACGTCATTATTGCCAAATATAATAATAATAAATTTAAATCAATTTGAAAGGAAATCCCCGCAGGTACTGTTTTCTCAAACCGTCTAACTTAAGACTAACTGCTTGTTACATTTGCATTTACGTAAGTAATCAAATCAGCACCTTAGTTTTGCAAGCATAAAATGGTTTCAGTTAACATTTTCGTTAGTTTTTCCTACTCATGATGCAAACTATCAACATATGTTGTTTATTATTGAACATTTTAACTACTACACTAACCTGAAAAAAGTTTTTCTTCTTGGAAAATTCGAGTTATTTCCGCTGCACTTAATTGTCAAATTTCACAGATAACTAATAACTTGGCACCACTAATGTTCAACACGAAGTCCAAATATAAACTTGGTAATAGCCTTAAAGTTAATTAGCTGGGCAAGGTAGGACAGATCCTCTGCTACATCCTCAACTACCCCAATGTTAAGATAATTACCATAAATATCCACTACTGGCCCAATAAACTACCAAGCATTGCCCAATAGAATATCTAGTCTTGACCGATGGCCGGGAGCCATGCGTCGACCAATATCCGGGCCAGTTTTGATGAACGTCGACCCCGCTTGGGAGGCTGTGATAGAGCTCAGGCGCATCCTCGAAATAAACTCCTGGGCAATATATTAGGGCCGACGAATGCATTGATAATGATGCCTGCGACCAGGACCAAAAAATCGACTTTTCTGTCATGTCAAGTGTCAGTCCTTCCACAAACAATCTAGATACATAGCTCCAGCATGTGCTGAGATAAGGGAAATAACCTCATCAAATAAAATTATGATTCCTTAAGTGTATGACAAATAGATCGTACAGCGAAAAGGAAGTCTACTTTTCTATAAAATTATTGTATACTATTAAACGTTGGTAAAATGTTCAATATAATAATTAATTCGTACTTTTTCTGCAGCTGCTTCAGATCAAAAACGGATTGATAGGAAAGGAACAGAATACTTCGACTACTACAGTTTACCAAGGCAACAAGTATAAAACAGAAAGTTACATAAAATTAAAATCAACTTTATTTCCGGTAAAACAATAAACTTTATAAACAGAGGTGTGGCAAGTATCACAAGACAAGAATTTTTTACTTATGCTCTGGATGAGCTGCATTCCATGCTAGTGCTCTTACGATTGCCTCTGGAA
Organism: Leptarthrus brevirostris; assembly: GCA_964036015.1. NCBI lineage: Eukaryota > Metazoa > Arthropoda > Insecta > Diptera > Asilidae > Leptarthrus > Leptarthrus brevirostris. The sequence goes on along the minus strand of OZ038372.1, from coordinate 36,860,834 downwards.
TTTCAGGTCCAACTGGGATATGACTGCCGGTTGGTTGGAAACCGTTCTCATCGGCAGTGTAAATGATTTGAACATTTTCACCTTCAGGAGATATGTACGAGAATTTCCCGTGAGCAGCCTGAAACGAACAAATTTTATTATCCTCGTCCATTCCTTTAAATTTCTATTATACAATTGTTTCTGGATCCTTCAATGAACCTGCTTCTTCGACAGCGATTCCGTTTGATGCCTCATATGAATAGTGGTAGGATCCATCGGGGCTGATGTCTGAATCACTTCGTACAATTTCATCATCTCCGGCATAACATGCCATAACGCAAGCGGCAAGAACAATCTATAAATTCCAAAAAAGACGATTAATTTGAGCTTCAAACAAATATATGACTTCACTTACAAGGAATTTCATTTTGACTTAGATCAGTTCACAACTGGAGAGAATTAATGACATCTATAGCTTTCGTTGCTTATTTATACAAAAATCGCGAAAACTTGTCAAAGAGTTGATTCATTCCGGTGCTAAAATGCACAAAAATTTATAGAGGACCACGTAATAAAATAGCCATAAAACGTGGACGCCTTTAAACTGGTTAACTTTTAAACTACTTTTAATCATTGGAAGATTTTGACTTCTTATTTCCTGTGACCACAGAATTTCAGTAGTCGGAAGTAAAGTATTAAGTGCAGTTATCAGATTTTTAAAACAGAAAACTTTAAATTATAAAATTTGTAACAACGTACATTTTAGTTCTCATAATCCGATATTAATGTAACATTATCTTTTTCGTCATCCTTTTGCTCTAAACACTGTCTAAAGTTTACAACAGTTTTGTTTCACCTACCTGCTGATCTTCCATCAAGCTTCAAATTTTTCGGTGGGCTGGTGAAATATGGCTCAACAGATACAGAGGGTTTTAGTACTTAGCACATTTGATTTCTAATATTATATTATCGGGGTTGAACATTTTAGTGGCCGATATGTGAAATTTTTGAGTGCACTTACACAATCTATTATTATTTTGTGGCGTGTTTTATGTCTACATGATGACTATTCTCTCTTAAGATACGGAGAACACATATCCGTCCCACGTCCCAGTGGCTATTTGTACTATTTTTCGAGCCATTCATGTGCATCCGTTTGTGAGTTGCAGGGTGAATGATAAATTGGAAATTTTCATGGTATGCACACGAATATTTTGTTTTTATCTTTTGATCTACTCAATGCAGCGAAATCAAACTCATGCCAAAAACAACTATTTCCAGGTAGAGACAATTTATATTTAGGAATTCTTTTGCGGAATATTTTAAAAATCTAATTCCTTTAAATTAAACTCGTACTAAATCATTTTATTTGAATTCAAAAGGTATAATATGTTGCAAAGGCTGCTCGAAATGACTCCCGACATATTTGATTCATGCCGACAACCTCCCTTTCTAAGGTTTATTGTAGCCAGTCTCTTTCGTATTTTCGTTGCTATATTCCCAATTCTGCTAACTAATACCGGGTGTCTAAAAAGTCTGGAAACGGTTAAAAATCCCGCATCGGATAAAAAAATGAAAAAACACGTGTCAAATATTTAAAAAAAATCTTTATCGACACCACTTTTGATCCTACAGCCCCCATCCAGTGGGTTTTACCCCCCACCTGCCCGCCAATAGGTGGAAAACTGAAAAACATGCATTTAATATTTTAAAGAAATTTATTTAATGAAACCAAAGCTGATACCCGTTTAGCCTCTTTAATTGTTAAGAAGAACCTTAGTGTGACAACAATATTTGTGTGGTAACAACAATAACATTTGTTCCAATTTAAAAGTTAGTTACAATCACCGTCAACTCTTACTGTTATTAAGCATAATTAATTGTCAGAGAAAGAACGAATAAATATCCTCATACTACGAGGGTATGGTGATAAGACAAGGTCGTACGAAGACACTGTTCATTGATTTAATGATACTCATCCGGCTCGTCCACCCATTGCCAAATCAACTGTTTGTAAAACAGTGAGTCGATATCAAGAAACTGGTTCTGTAAAAGATCGACCAAGATCTGGAAGGCCAAAAGAAGCTATACAAGTTTGTGCAAGCGTTGTTGAAAACGTCCATACATCTCTTAGAAAGATTAATGGTAAATCGATTTCATCCCTATAAGATCAAATTATCGCAAGAGCTTCTAGGTGACGACTTCGATCGTAGAATAGAATTTTTCGAAGAAATGATGAGGATGACAATGGACTATTTCTTTTCTGAACATGCTTTTCTGATTAAGCCACATTTCAAGTGAGTGGAGAGGTTAATAGGCACAATAGGCGATATTGGTCCGATGAGAATCCTTATTGGATGAGAGATTCTCATACACAATATCCACAAAAACTGAATGTTTGGGATGGAATATTGTGCAATCAAATTGATGGGAATTTGACAAGCGAAATGTACGTCGATTAATTGAACAGCCAGATAATACGGGAAATACAACGCATTGCTGGTATAGCGTTCGACAATGTTTTGTTTCAGCAAGATGGGGCTCAATGTAATTTTCCATTAATTGTTCGTAATGTATTGAACACGACTTTACCTGGGCGCGATTGATTGGCCACAAAGATCACCTGTTCGAAGTCCTCTAAATGGTTACTTATGGGGCCATTTGAAAAACAATGTATACACAACAAAACAAGCAAACTTAGATGAACTAAGGGAAAGAATAATGCAATGTTGTAGTACGATAACAACCGAAATTTAGAGAAAGTAATTGATAACATGTACACATCAATTTGTACATCTTATTAAGTAAACCAGTAGTTTTCCAATATAAAGTTTGTTTCTGGGGAAATTCCACAATCTAAAAAATTGCATGTTTAATTTTATTTTTCGCGATTAAAGCGACATCTGTCAAGAATCGGTAAAACTGTTTCTGACAAATTTTATGTAGTTATTGCTGTAGAACCCGATTCTGCAATAGAAAATAGGGGTTTCTATTTAAATTTCAAAATCCCCCCCCCCCTAAATGTCGTGGTATTGGATAGAATTCTTTAAAAAACTGTATGCGTGTTTTTCAGTTTTTCCATTTGAGTCTTTTTTCTGGGACAATTCGTTAATTTCGAAACTTGCTATTTCAGTACTTTTTTCGCTATTACAGCGACATCTTGCGAAAATAGAAAAAAAATTTCCAGATTAACTTGATGTATTTTTTGCCGTACAATCCGATCCCGGAGATTTCTATTTCAAATCCACGTCCTCCTGTCCTCTAAACATATAAACATCTCCCGTGGATCTGTACACTAAGAACGCCGCAAAGAGGACGATGCTGCGTCTAAAAGAATCAAATTTTTAAATCTCGACTGGGAAGGGGTCGAATTGGAGGCTCAAGGGACATAGCAAATAATAACTCCAGTACAAATAGTTATTAAGCACCTCGTTGACGACTTTTTGGGCAGTCCGATAAAAAGATGGGGAGGTATGACAACGTGTAAAATCATGAAGGTTATGTAGAAAACCTAGGTTGCTCAACCGAACTTAATGCAGAACTTCTATAGGATTTTAGACCGGTCATTGTCACTATCCGGAACCCGGTAAAAAGGAAGCAATAGAAGATCTTCTGAGTAATTGCTCTGCGCAAAAACGATTCCATACCTATTACCCCTGTACAAAAGTTTCACAAATCTGCGCTGAACAATTTCAATGAGATCAACATGAATCGCACACAAAATAGACCAAGCGGAGCTGTGGTACTTTACAAAAGTGCAATAAAGGAGCTTCATTATATACGGGTCATCGAACAACAACAGTGTTAACGTGAAAATGTAGTACCCAAGCCTCTGGTTTTGTGAAGTCGGCTCAATTGGCTACCATCAATAATGAAATTGAAGTGCAGAGAATTTATCTTATGATAAAAAGACATAATAGTGCACTTGTCAATAATCAGAAAAAGGAAATTAATAGAGAGCCAATTACAGAAGGCGTCTAAGTCAGAATTCAAAAGGCTCAATCATTATCATGTGAGACAACTTGGAAAATGTCGTCATCGTCAACGCAACAAAAAATTCTCGAGTCAGTTAGGATCAAAGATACATCATGATATATGATAAAAACGAACGGTTGTTAGGTGCTTACCTTACTTAAATCTGTGTAAATACAACTAAATGGACGACTTAGATGGCAGACATATAGAAGTTTTAGAATTCCAACAAGCTGGTTGTGGCAGATTAAGCCATGCTGGAAAAACCTTTAGAAGTGGTTTACAATAAAAGTAAAGCAGGCCACACACCATGGGTCTAAAAACCTTGTCAATACAATATAAGCTGGCAATAGGTCGATAATTATTAGAGATATCACATTTATTGTCTTTCTTATGAAGGATGATAATCGCAGACACCAGAATAAATAGACAGGTTAAAAAGATGACATAGAACCGGAGTCAAAGACATACTACAAATCTTCAGTGGAAAGTATGCAGGAATGCACTACTCGGAAAATTGGTCAAATTCGAGATGTGCTTTAAGGGGGTTCTCTACTCTCGAGGCCTGAAATTGAGCGGTTTTTTGGGGAATAAATTGCGAAGGATCTACTGGATACATTAATTTCGAAGGTACATGTTTTGACTTTTCAATTTTACCTTTGAAGATGAAAAAAATAACTCTCGCGACATTGGTCCCGCTTAAGCAAAGTTGTGGCCAATTGGGTAATCTGTAATCTGAAAATTTATATTCTTTATAATCATAGTTACGTTGGCTATGTTTTCCCGAGACAAATTTTTTTTATTTTGCAATTTGTAAAAGTTATGCAACAATTTGTAAAATTTCCAATTTTTACGGCATTTTTTGACCTATTAAAGGCTATAAAAATAGAACAAAATAAAATTTTGCCAATCGTATTTGGGAAACAATTATTGAAATCGGACCAATACTTTTATGAGAGGTCTTACTCGGCAGCTAAAAAAACACTACTTTCGGGAAAACGCTTTTAATGATAGATTACGGTGTATAACTTGATTGTAGTAAGGTGCGAGTTAATTCGCTACACCGGGGCCGTAGAGTTCTCCTTCCTCATCACGTTTATGTTTTTGGTTGTCCACATTCTTCTCAAGAAGGGACCGGTAAATTCTTTAGACAATGATTTTTAACTGGACAAGTGCCGTCGTGGCGCGCCGCGCCTAGTTTTTCGGAAACGGCCGGAGACGGGTACCTTTCTGTTCCCAGAAACATGCAAAGGAATGTGATTTTCATGAAATTCTTTCTGTGGCGTATTCTCAGAAACATATTGATTGAAATTTAAAAAAAAAATCGATTTATTGAAACCGCGAGAGTAGAGGACCCCCTTAATACGTTAGCTTCGTCAAATACTAAGTCTTTGGGTTGAACATAGGTCGGCGGACGCCTCTTCAGTTGAGTAAAATCATTAATATTAATATCACAGCCAATATCTAAGAACGCAGCCTTAAAGAAGTCACCAAACATTCGCAATCGTCAGAGGATTGTTATTTTCACTGTCGCCAAGACGTAACGTAGAGGGATATCCGTCAAAGTTACGCCTGGAATGTATGAATTTCCAACAACAAGCCTTATTCAGACCTTATTTTTCAAGTTCTTTAAGTTCTTCGTACACATATTCAGCCAGGGCTGAAATGTACGTGAGTTATTGGATTTGGAGATGGGAACACAATTGAAAAGCATATCGACAAAATTTCATAGAATGATTTAAGAGCTCTATCAACGTCGCGATCTGTAGAAACATTCAACCAATCAAAGGCCTTTCGTTAAGTTTGCAGATCTCAAATTTTTAAAGTTATAACAGGAACTGCTAGAGTCAAAAGAAGTTTATGTTACAGGATCAAAACAATAAACGTGAAGAGCAGGATGATAATGTGAAGAGAACAAAACATACCAGTGCCGTTCATTTAACCATTTACCTCCGAAAAACCTAAAATGATAATGCCATCGATAAAAGCCGGTATATGTTGTAAGGAAATGGCAAAAAATGATATCAGACCAAAGGCTTCCGTGGAGCACTTCCAAATCACAGTAGGCATATGAAGTCACCCGGAAGCAAAATGTCGTCTTGTGGAGGCAAGAGTGCAGGAACGTGGTCGCTTAAAAATGTCGGAGGTGGAATATAAGTTGTGGCGTTAAATACAGGAGTGTCCAAGGCGGACATCAACAATCACAAACGGCAAATATACTATAGAATTAACCCTTCTAACTCAGAAGGCGCACTTCTCAGGCAGAAGCCTAGAATCAATTGTCCTATTCGCCAGAATATAACAATATATTGAGGCGAATTAGGCTCCCACACCAGCATGCAAAAAACATTAGTAAACAAAAGCTAAAACACGCCCACACACAACAATCAGGGGTGTACGGACAACAGAGAACGCTTCAACAAAAACAGGACACATATTCACGGCTCTACACATGCGATTTATTGGCTCATACATACCTAGACCGAGTAGTTAGACCGAGAATGAACAATATGCAGTAAAGGCAATCTCCTTAAGCTATACGGGATATATCTATAAGAAACCATACTTGCGAGAGTGCAAGAATCTGTGTTTGAGTTCAAAAGCTGGTGAATAAAAACTAGGTCGATCCACATAAGGAGGAAGCCTTAGTGGATCATTCCACGAAAGGTCTTTTAGTGCGAACCTAACAAAGTTCCGATGCACCGACTCAATGCGTCCAAAGAAACCGAAGAAAAGAATAAGTGCATTAAGGTCTTCCGATCAGAAAATTCCCTTAAGCAACACTTTACGTAACCCAGAACTGAATTACTCTTAGAAACAATGTAGTTAATGTGCAGAGTGATCAAGGTCAGTAACGGACTTCCGCAAAGGTATAATCAAAGACGAGCTGATTTTGGTTCCTAAAGAATGACACAACCTCACATCTATCCAAGTTAAGCTGCAGGCCCTTAGATCCACACTAGTTCTTGAATGTATTTAAATCATTTTTTTTTTGTAGAATTAATCACAAATGCAAGAAGAATCATAACTGTTTATATCGCATGAGAAAATCTTCATACCATCTGCGTATATTAAAATTTTGGAGTGCTTAATCAGAGGGAAAATGTCGTCAATGGCAAGAATAAACAGCAACGGCCACAGATGGCTACCCTGCGGTACGCCAGATGAAGCCCTAACGATTCTGAATAAAGTATTACGGAAAGGTCCTCGGTATGTCCTATCTTTTAAGTAAGAGCTGATCCAAACAGCCCGGAGTCATCAATCCTCCACAAAGCTAAGCTTCAGCCATACAAAAACTGCACATTTCAAAGTCGACTAAAATTCGAATATGCAAAACAAAGCAAATTGTCAACAGGTGCAGTATTGGGTACTAACATCAATTGATTGGGGGATCTGCAAAAAAATGAATGTAAATGAGCATATAAGCGACCTTAGAATATAAAACTAACTGGGAAATTGACGACTGAAATTTAGCAACAACAGTCCCAGTTATGTTGAAAACGCTTGCGTTTGTTACAAAGTTGAAGTGCAGGTGTAATATTTAAAAGGCATTGATTGGCACTATATAACTCATATTTTTTAATCATTTAATGACATCATTTAAGACAGTATTCGATCATTATTGCCAAATACAATAAAAATAAATTTAAATAAATTTGAAGGAAATCCCCGCAGGTACTGTTTTCTCAAACTGTCTAACTTCAGACTTACTGCTTGTTGACATTTGCATTCACGTAAGTAAACAAATCAGCACCTTAGTTTTGCAAGCAAAAATGTTTTCAGTTAACATTTTCGTTAGTTTTTCCTACTCATGATACAAACCATCAACATAGTTTATTATTGCACATTTTAACTGCTACACTAATTCGAATAAAGTTTTCTTCTTGGAAAATTAGAGTTATTTCCGCTGCACTTAATTGTCAAATTTCACAGATAACTAATAACTTGGCACCACTAATATTCAACACCAGGACCATAAAATCGACTTTTTTGTCATGTCGGTGTCACTCCTTCCACAAACAATCTAGATAGCTCCAGCAGGTACTGAGATAAGGGAAATAACCTCATCCTCAATAGTGTCGTGATCAACTCGAGAAATAAAAACGTATCGTAGAACTATAATGGTACTTTTACGAAGATCTTGGGATTGAAAATCATCGCAGCTTGACTTACATGTTAAATTGAACTTTTTGTCAAAAAACTCCCGCAAGAATCATGCTTTTGAGGAGTAGAAAAATTAGTAATATAAGTGTAAACATTTTAATTGAATAAGTAAGTTCATATGGGAACTACTTTAAGAGGAAAAAAGCAAGTATTGGTCAATGAATTAATGGTTTTTGTTATATTCAACAAGTCCTATTACTTTTGGGGCAGAAGGTATGTACATTTACATTCTTTGAAACTAATAAACAAAATGGAAATTCAAAATGGTTTTTGTAGCATTTTAAGGCGAGAAATAAATAAATAAAATTATGATTCCGTAAGTGTATGATAAATAGATCGTACAGCGAAAAGGAAGTCTACTTTTCTATAAAATTATTGTATACTATTAAACGTTGGTCAAATTTTCAATATAATAATTAATTCGTACTTTTGCTGCAGCTGCTTCATCAGAAAAAAAGTTCAAAGTATAATCAGATCAAAAACGGATTAATAGGAAAGGAACAGAATACTTCGACTACGACAGTTTACCAAGGCAACAAGTATTATACAGAAAGTTACATAAAATTAAAATCAACTTTATTTCCGGTAAAACAATAAACTTTATAAACAGAGGTATGGCAAGTATCACAAGACAAGAATTTTTTACTCTTTTTCTGGATGAGCTGCATTCCATGCTAGTGCTCTTACGATTGCCTCTGGAATTTCAGGTCCAACTGGGATATGACTGCCGGTTGGTTGGAAACCGTTCTCATCGGCAACGTAACTGATTTGAACATTTTCACCTTCAGGAGATGTGTACGAGAATTTTCCCTGAGCAGCCTGAAACGAACAAATTTTATTATCCTCGTCCATTCCTTTAAATTTCTGTTATACAATTGTTTCTGGATCCTTCAATGCACCTGCTTCTTCGGCAGCGATTCCGTTTGATGCCTCATATGAATAGTGGTAGGATCCATCGGGGCTGATGTCTGAATCACTTCGTAGAATTTCAACATCTGCGGCATAACATGCCATAATGCAAGCGGCAAGAACAATCTATAAATTCCGATAAAGACGATTAATTCGAGCTTCAAATAAAAATTGCACTTCACTTACAAGGAATTTCATTTTGGCTTAGATAAGTTTATCAGTTCACAACTGGAGAGATCTAATGAAATCTATAGCTTTTGTTGCTTATTTATACAAAAAATCACGAAAACTTGTCAAAGAATTGATTCATTCCGGTACAGAAATACAATTCAACGTAAGACATATAAAATAGTCATAAAAACTTGGGCGTCTGTTATACTGGTTAACTTTTGAGTTACTTTTAATAATTTTAGCTCTTTGGGTTAGGAATAAAGCCAAAACCAGGTGATAATCTAATCAGATCAGGTTTATCGGTCATGAATATTGACTAGGCGGATGACATTCCCAAAATATAATATGAATATGGAAACATTACTTCATTAATCTGCGAGAAAAACAGTTATATCTTAGTTTTGTAAATGGATTTAAAAAAAAAAGTCTCTAAATTGTTGAAGAGTTATTTGATTGAATATTTTAAAGATCAGTGATCCTTAGAACAAATAATAATTCTATGTCAAGCTTCGCAAGCCATAATATTTCAGTTTAGGCAGGCAGAATTTGCAAGGGCCAGTTTACGCGTAATATGCGCTTTCTACTTTCAGCAAGCGCACGCGCAAAATTGCACACAAATTACGTATTGATCGTCGTGGGTCTATCTTTTAAATTGGTGCGCTAGCAGATGAACATTTTAAGTTTATTTTCCTTGAAAAATTATAAATCTAAACCAAAAATTTCGAAAACACTACCATTTGATATACACTGTTCGTATGAACTTACTGTTTGCACTATGGTATGTACCTAAAGCGCAAAGATTTGAATTAAAAACACATGAACATTTTTACTTTTAAATTGTAGTCTTTAGACTTTATACTTTCGGAATAGATAGATTGAAAATTCATATAAACTTAATTAATATCTTATAAAATCGAGGAGGAATTTTTTATTACCACCTTAACTCGTTTGGGCATACTTTCTACACAATTAATAATTATTTCCCGCACTTGGTCGTTATATTATATGTATGCTTCAGTTTTGCAATATTTTCGTTCTGAAGATTGTAAACTTTCGCTTTTAGAAAGGCCCAACAACTTTATAAACTCAATTTCAGATGTCGCTATAAAAAGGTAGAATTTTGATATACCATTCAAGTTGATCCTTAAAAGCAGAGAATATAATACTGGATTAACAACAACCACATCTTTAAAAAGATGGGTGACAGAACAGCCTTCGGAGTCTTTGGACCCAGACTAGACCTGCAGAAGACGCTCGGATCTGCACCAACCATATTTCAAGCAAAAATAAATCCTATTGAACCCTGGGCACGTCCGATTACTCAAAGAGGAATAAGCGGTAAAATACATATTAAAATATACAATGTCAGATTGGGATTGCCTCAATGCACTCAAAGAACTGGACCAGGGCAACAAAATCATGTTGGTCCGGGTAGCAGGATACGACGGCATTAAAAATAATGAGATGGTGGATCAACTGGAACAACAGTGTCCACAATTAGCTGACATGAAATATAATTAATAAACCCATTGATGGAAAGATTTTTCAGGGCTTCGGACCCACCTATCAGCATCTTAGAAATATTTGGGGCCGTTGCTTCCACTAACTTTTCCCCCATAAAGTCAGTGGTAGTAAGTTTAACTGGTCCTGGTGCGAGGAGTCGTCGAATATTGCTTGGTTAGCAAAAGATACTGGGTGGTGGAATAATTTCGTCGTAGACGAGATCGGTCGGCTCTGCTTTTACTGCTGTGTCGTTGTTCACTTCCAAAGAACGGATACTTTCCGGTTTACTGCAGTATATGGGCTTCCTTTATGTGATGAACCGTTTGGTCCGGTGACATTTACAGCCATCCGGCTCTTCTTTTGGTCGCCTATGATGTCGAAGTACACGCATTCACACTCCTGGAGTGATGGTTTCTTACTATTTGGATTGTAGGCTTTGATTTTGAGGGCATGTACGAATAATTCTTCTCCAGTGCCATTACATATAATGAAGCCGTATCGTCGCTTGTAATTGAACCCGTAACGTCGGATTCGATATTGGGATTTTACTCTGACTGCGTTTTGCCATGCTTGGGTCCGACGATTTTAATTTGCTCGACGTTATTACTGTTGCTAGGCAGCTTACAAATTGTATAATAGGTTTACTTTTTTCTCTAGCATTTTTCTTTTTAGCTTGTCGCTTTGAAGATGTTGGTGCTTCGGCGCGATAATTTTTAATAACTGTCTTTTTTACGTTTGGAGAATTTAATAGAGATTGACCCAGGCTCCGCTCGATAAGTCCAGGTGAAGTTAGTTTCTCGAATTCAAGCTTGGCTTAGTCCTAGTAGTGTTCGGCTGACTGGTATTATTTAGTGCCCGTGGGAATTGGCGGCTAATTCTTGTCGCATTGTTTGAGTAGATGATGTAGAGGAATGGCAGTGTAGGTGATTTATTGCGTTCATATGACGGACAGGCTCTTCAAAGCTAATTAAATTGTCGCTGCTCTCAAACATGGTAGGTAGTGTGGGCTGTGCCCGAAATAGTGATGTAGGACAATTTGCAAGGTCGTCTATTGTCCGCTTCACAGCCTCAGCATGACTGATCTCAAGTCCACTCATATGCCCCAGCATCGATTCATAGCAACGAATAAATGTGTCAAATTTATGCGCATGATCTGTAATTCTCCCATGCTGTTCCCCGGAACTTGCATCTAAATCCTCATTCGCCAATTTGGAAGCTGGCGTGTTGTTTTGACACTTCATAGCGCTTGGACTGCCATGAGTAAAAATGTTGTAAAACGGTTGGCATTCCCCTTCAACCGATTGAACACACACTTTTTAAATTCAAGCTCTACACATTTTTACATTTTTGCGTACTTACAAGGCAACCAAGGTTGTCTGAAAACAACCAATTTCGTGAGAATTCCTACCCAGATTCGACCGAGCGGTAGTCAAATTTTATTACCGCAAGACTGATTGCAAAAAGAACAATAGTTGACAAAGATTCGGAAACAGCTGCAGCTAGATGTAAGCATCAACAGAAATTGCAGCGACAGAGGTAGAACGGTGAGCAAAGTGTTCCAATGTTAAAATTATAGCAGAGTGTGTGTTTACTTGATGTTTAGAGACTTGAAAGTACGAACGCAGTGTTAAAGTTAGAACAATGTGCAGCGAAACAAAATGTTTATAAAACTTGTGTGGTGAGTGAATACTTCTGCTTTTCGCGATGTGGTCCTTGAAGTTCCGTGCAAGTATAGTGACCACTGAGATGTATTAAAATGGAATGACTTATAAGCTATCTCATATGGGTACAATTTTACTTTCAGTGGAGGAAAACCATTTTTAAATCCCAATGTTCACTGTGAACTTGCAGCTGTTGCGAGCAGAATAAAATAACCATGTATATAGGAAATGGCATACTTAATTTTAATCTTTTATATTGTTGTAAGGAAAATGTAAAAATCATTGGAATTACTGATATAAAAATTACAAAAAAGGTTGTTCTAATCTGCAAAATGCTTACCCAGAAAGAGATATAAAGTGATTGTGAATATTGCCATCTATTTTTATCGCCAGCATTTAATAGGCGAGATGATGCCGACAATTCAGAAAACCACGTTGAAAAAAAAGATGCTTACACAGAAAGGGACAACTAGCGAAAAGTGATACCATTTTCTTGAAGAAATTTCAGAGCACCAATCACTCCAGTATTATATATCTCAGTGATAGTGACACTTTCTTTTCCTTTTCTTGGGCTCTATAGGCCACTGGGTTTAGAAGGATTTATTTAAGCCCCCATCTAGTTTGGTGATTTGTGATGGTCCAAGTGATTCACTGCAAAGTGTGTGAAATGTGAAGTGACGTGACGAAAGTGTTTAGGCCATAAAAATGTTAACCGTGTCCAGAAGTGAAAATGAAAAGTGTCTGTTCTATCTGTGTGCTGGAACTTTTATAATCTTTGCTTCGATTCTACGGATCACTAGGTTTGGAAGGGTTTAATTAGATTACCCTCCAGCTTGGTCGTTTTTGGTGTACCAGGTAGCACCCAGCGCGCGAAATAAGTCTTTTTAAATATGGCAGCGACCAAGGTCGCGATAACATAGAAAGCTCACAATCCCCACGAAGTCTGCTCTTAGCCAAGGAAATGAGCAAGACGCCCCAAAAAAGAAACCGGAGTTCAGAGGACTAAGTTGGAAAGGTCCGTTCAGAGAATTTCACCGCGCCCACGTTGCAGCCTTTTCACTATAAATATAGTCTTTCCTTCAAAATAAATAGTCTTTCCTTCAGATATTAACGATAAATAATTAAAAGATGTCGCACTTAAACTTCATTTATTAAATTCAGAACTTATTAAACTGTACAACTTAGTTTCTAGGCAACTGGATAAAATGCAAATTAACAATAAAGAAGACTAATATGTTCCGCGCTTTTTTTTATATCTCTGCTTGATTCATTTCTTTCACTCATCAGGAAAACCTCTTCTGATAAAAACCTTAGAGTATATAAAGATAAGGAGAGGCCCTAAAGCCAAAAAACCACGGCACTTGTCTTGATGTAGTTGAATCGTTGAATTGTGTTTGTTTTCGTCATTGCAGTAGTAAAACAACGACATTTCTAGAGGTGGGCCAAAATAAATTGGAAATTAGAGCGTAATCGCATTTCACAATTGGCTAAAGAAATTGCGATTGATTTTCTTTTTTGTAGCGAATCTATATCACAAAATTAAATTAAAACTTTTAAACATTTTAATCACGAATTTAAGTTTTAAGTGTCTCTTTATAAAAGTTAAGCCACTGGGTTAGCTAAGGAGAAGCAAAAATTCGATCTTAGAAAATGTAAACACACTAAGAACGCCAAGAAAACGTCAATTTTCTTTACGTTCCGTTGGTGTTCTTAGCGTGTCAATGCAATTATATCAAGCTTAAAAACTAACTAACTAAAGCCACAGTAAAGTGACCAACTATTATCAATTTTACTTCATTAAACAGGGTACAAATTGCTCTCTTTCAAGTACATTTGCACTATAATACAATTTGCTTGAGAGTAAAATTCCCTGGAAATTCGGAATTACCACGATAAACGTAGTAACATGACAAAATGTTATTTCCTAAATCGAGGAAACTCTACTCTTTGTAATGTACTATATATTATTGATCGTTTTTGTCTGGCCACATTTATCTGCATGAGTCAAATTACAAGTAAAATTTACTACGATTATCCATTCAATTTTCCTACTCTGTTGTATTTTTACGTAATATTTGTAAAATGTATGTAATATTACAATAGTAACGAAGCAAAAGTAATATTAATTGCAAAATTACAATTTTTGGGGAAATTACTAATTTTTTCTGCATAATTTGTATTTTTACTCAATAATTGTAATTTTACTACATACATGTTGTAAGAAAAATGTGTAATATTACATGGATTTTTTAAAGTGTAGGTCAACACGTTATCACTTACTCAACCGACGACAAACAAAAGGAAATAGCAATAAAAGATTTTTGCGAAATTATACATATAATAAATATGTAAATAGTTTATAATATTAAAACAATTTTTTTATTAAAACTTATATTAAAATTATCTTAAATTTTCCCCGTATTTTTATGACCCTTAAAACCCTGACCCATGACCCTTATGTATATACAAAAATCTTGCGCTAACATCTATTTCTAAAGATGGACAGGTGGTGACATTTTGATGGTTAAAACGTTAATTGAGTCACTGATTTTTTAAAAGAAAAAAAGCTGCGACTGTTTACCTTGAGTGCCGTAAGGACACTCTTTCAGTCGATCTCCGACTAAAAATAGAGTTTGCCGTCCCTCATATGAAACTATTACAACAGCGATGGAAAATATTTAGAAATATATTGAGGACAACGATGACTGCGAATTGAGTGAAAATGAACGATGTCTGCAGAGGACCCCCCCCCCCCCCCCGCCCATTGACAACACCATTAAAAAAAATTGGTTCTCGTATTATACTTACAGAAAAAAGGGAGTTTTGTGATTATTTGTTTCAACAATATGCAACATTAAAGGACCGGAAGGAAGTACATATAGTATGTAGCGCAATAATCCCGATCCTTTAGAGCGTTTTATCTCACGAATAATCACTCTTATGGAAAAGTACTTCTAGACCTTTTTCGTAGAGAAATGCTGCTGCCATTTATTACCCAACCTTTATTGTGGAAAAGTGCAACGTTATCGAGATATTGGCGAACGACAATATGGTCGGGTGGGATTGGGGTGCGGGGTGAACCCAACATCGTAATTCGTGAATCGATCTGGATGATTATTTTTATATTATATAGATTGTAATCCCCCATTGCTAATATGTGGATAAATTTTCAGTAAGTTGGAGGTGGGGAGAGGGGTAGGTTAACTTCCTAACGTGTGGACCGATTTGGATGATTCTTCTTCTGCTGTATAGAATATGTTGTCCTACTGGTACTGGGTGGTTTGTGGAGAGGTCGTTACCCAATTTCTTGACTCACAAACCTATTTGGAAGAATATTTGTTGTTGCATACAGTATGATCCTCCATTGCTACTATATTGATAAAAAATCAAGAGGGGGGAGGAGGGATAAGCTAACTTTATAACGAGTGGACTGATTTAGATGATTCTGAATGTATAGAGTATCTATTTGTATTCTGACAGAAATTGTGGCTTGTGGTGAGAGTTGCAGGATGGGCGGCTCTTAGTTTCATAAGGCATAGACCGATTTTGATGATTTTGATTCTGTTGTACAGAATACGTTTCTTGATTGATAAATGATAACAATTTTATACCTAAAGTGACTACGATGACTCTCTGAATACTATAATTCTCAGTGCGGTGGCACACTAAGCCCATGGTAAGAATTTTCTCAGGTGAGGGGTGAAAGGGTGACCGTGGCTAGTTTCGTAATATGTTTCCGGATTTGTATAATTCTGTTTCCATTCTTTAAAGTGCACTCACTACCTCTGCGACTTTTGATTGCTTTGAAATTGTTCGTACGAACACCAATGCACTACACTAGAAAAAAGGAAAAATAAAATAGTTTTAACCGACTTCAAGAAAACTACCCAACCACAGTTGAAGATAATATATAAAACTACCTGAACGTTTCAGCTGACGGGATCATAAGGAAGAATACTTAATACTTTTGTTTTAGTAGCTTGGTTTGTTTAATTTGCAACGACTTTAAAATGTCGTAATAGATATAAAATTAAAAATTATCTTATGCTTTTCAGCGTTTTTTGTGAAGTCGGTCCAACTTCTTTTTTGAAAAATATATCTTTCCATGTTGAATGTCTAATTTTCCTGGATTGTGTATATACCGAGTCCTTCCTTAAAAGAGTTTGTGCTTACCTAACACTTAGGTTGCTACTTAAGTGTTGAGATATGCGAACACCAGTGTGAGTATGTCACAACTGACACTGTCATCGTAAAGTTTGATATTTTTATTGGTAATCGTACTCAAAACGTTTTGTCAAACGAGTGTTATTTGTGTTGTTTACAGGTACTTGCAAAATTTATCGTGGTCAAAAAATGGAATTAAATTGTGAACGTTTTCGTGTGATGTTTTTCAATGACTTTCGATGTGGACTAAACAAACAGCAGTAGGTATGCCGATAAACTTGGTTTGACTTTTTGTGATGAAGCACCATCTCGAGCCACTGTGTTTCTGTGGTTTTCCGACTTCAATAGTGGTCGCACTTCGCTACAGGACGAATTTCGTAAAGGTCGTCTTAAATCGGTTGTTGTGCTAGATGCTGTGCATGAACTGATATTGCAAGATCGTCATGTGACATACCGTGAGATTAAGGCATGCATACGTCTATAAGATCGTGACAGTTGTTTGCGTACGAAACACTTCGAAGCAAATGGTCACCTGTTTTTTCGGAATAATTGGACACGTCACCACCATGCCATTACAGCAACGTGGAACGGTCAATTCAGAATGGTACGACACCATTTGTTTGCCAGAAGTGTTAGGAAAAATATGGGAAACCAATCGCAGAATACGAATCATTTTCCACTACGACAATGTAAGCTCTCACACATCGGCTCAAAAAGTGAATTGTTCACACATCGGCTCAAAAAGTGAATTGTTGAGCATTCAAAACATCGAATCGATGGGTCATCTGTCCTACTGCCCATATTTGGCACCCAATGATTTATTCTTATTCCCGCAGATCAAAAATGAAATTCGAGGTCTAGTCAACGTTTTTCGATACCTAAAGAAGCGATTGATGCGTACAAATCACATGTTTTAGAGCTACCTCAATCGGTGTGGAAAAAGTGCTTAGAAAATTGGTTCAAACGCATGCAAAAGTGTATTGATCTTCATCAATAAGATTTTGAAAAACAATAAAGACATTTTTGATTATATTTATTTATTTTTACTTGTCTATCTCAAAACTAAAGTAGCAACCCTCGTAGTAAAAATTATCCCCAAAATACCTAACCTACTATTTCGACGTAGTATTTCTATTTTCTTTCGAAATTCGTTTAAGTAATGTTTTATTATTAATTTTAACCGAGTAGCTTAATTAAAGCAAGTTATTTATTGTTTTAAATTATAAATGGTTGTAAAATCAATAAATGGCCGATTTATGAGCTAGTTTACTATAAAATGGCCAAGATACATTAACGTGTACAAGCCAAATATTATCTCTTTTTTTTCAGACGACAATCAAATTTAATCGATGGAAAAAACATCTAAAGTTTATTTTCTTTATTATGATTATTAAATAATAAAACAGGTTACATCCTTTCCAAAATACAGATCATTGCGTCAGCAACTGGTCTTGGCTTTTCGTATGTTCTCATAACAGCCAATTTCAGATCATTGGAACGAAAAGTTCAGTAGTTCATATATTTCGAAAACGTGCATGTATAAAGTTGCATTTTGTTTTTCATTTTAGTCCTCTGTTTATGTTTTATGGAAATATCTGCTACGAAAATGATAATAAAGCTATTTGGTAAATGACGTCGAATATACCAAGGACGTTCCATTTTTAGACAACTTTGTCTAATCATGTCTAAGTCACGTGATAATATTTGGTATTGTTTATCTTGTTGTTATTACTTGAATACGTTAACAAAGAATACCATACATTTTTTAATGTTCCGTTATAAAGACACATGCATGAGTATTACACAAAAACTGTGTTTCCTATCTAGTTTTAAACGGGTTTAGTAGAACTGCTTTTGCGAATTTCGTCTGTGTTTTTTTATGTGCCACACATCACGCAAACAAGAGGAACACTAATAAATTAATAAATAAAAAAATAATTAGCAAAACCCGTCAACTATTTAATACCCGAAAACGATTATTTCGAAGAACCATCAAAGTGGGCTAAGTATAACTAATGAATCTAAACCAGATCTAAGCCGCTTGCTTCAAGTTACGCAATGTAACCTGAAATGATGTTTTTAATACAATGCACCTGGTATTAAAAACATCATTTCAGGTTACATTGCGTAACGGAAGCATTTAGATTTTATTCTCGTAAAACAAAGCGTAAAATTTGCCAGCACATTACACGGACCTTTAGCTAAAGTAGTTTAGTGCGACAATTTACCTACTGACTTTTTCTGAAACTCAGCTCGCCTTGATATTCAAGTGAGACGACTTAAAGATGTAAATGCGGAAAAAGTAGGAACTCAAAGCTCTACTCCGTCATGATGAGTTATTTGCTACGGTAATGAAAGTATCTTCAAAAGGTGCAAGTGGATTAGTTTGGGTCAGCTGATAAACTTGTAGAATTCCGTGACAGCAAATAACTGCGCCCCGGTACGGGTTTTGCCAGTTTTCGATTTCACAAAGGACTGGAAATGTCGAAATTCTTTCACTGCTCACTGTTCTTTTCAATTTATGCAAATTTTTTATGTTTATGCTAATACCTTACTCGTTTCTCATAATTTCCTAGCATATTCGGTAACACAATAAAACTGGAGCTTAACATAAAGTTAGTCTTTGTTGAGATAATCTATTCTGAAGTGATTCAAATACAACATAATATATAATATAGAAAGATACGTCAAGCGCAATATAAAAGAAGTCTTAAATGTAGGATAGTTTCAGTACTAAATACCACAGAGTATGCAACAGAATCAAGTTTTGAATCCTAGTATTAATGCTGAAACAGATTACAATTCTGAGCAGTCGATAGTAGCATTCAAATTAGAATGCTGCTGATTGTGAACGATTGCATTGAGTAAAATGAAAGTAAAATTTTAAATTAATAATTGTTTCTGGCTTTAACCCCCAAAAACCCAAAGGGAACCATCCTCGTCCTGTCCTCGTCTTGTCCTTTTAAGACATAATTGGAAATGATCATGCAAAGAACTTTTGTTTAATTGCACGAAAGAATCACAAACCTTATTTCAAAGGCGATAGACAGTAAAACAACAGTTTTCCCACCTATATGATGGCACCCCTAAGATCAGAAGAGAGTCAAGGTTTGACTATGTTAAGGGTAGACAGTTAATTCAACCGATAGGTTAGCGAATCCGCTTAAGTATTCCGACTGCAAGGTAAATACTAAGATATTATGAAAATACTGTTGACCAAAGTCACTTAGATTAGAGGCGGGAAATGATCTTTGAAAACGACTAGACCCTAAAGAAGGATAACAAAACATTACCTTCAGGTCAAACGACGAACCAATTTCAGGGCACACTAGAGCAAAGAAATCTTACCACCGAATAGCACCAAGAAATGCCAGCGTAAAAAAGTGAACAATTATAAAGAGTTTTAAAAGCTTAATTTTTCTCTTTTATACCCTTGAAAATACAAAAAAACGCTCGCATTTCTTTACTTTTTTGAGACCCACTCTAAAAAATTTATACCGTGTAGTTTTTGGGTTTTTTGGAAATCGATTGGAGAGGTAAATAACTTAAAATGTGTTTTTGTTTTTAAATTTGACATAATTTTTAAAAAAATTGGATCCAAAATGGACCGATTTGTTTTTGGATTTTAATTTGAAAGAACAGGAAATTTCGCATAAAAATATGTATGGAAATCGTAATTCCCTATTTCAGTCCAGAGCTGTAAATAGGCGGGTTGGGTCTTCTTCAGGGGATAAGCTCGCCTTTTGAAAAAAAAACAAACCTGTGCGTAAATATACTTCATTTTACTCTTTATGTTACTGGTGTTCTAGATGAAGCCAAGTAAAAATAAATATTTATAATCGAAGATAGCTTTATTGTTTTTCAGCTGGAGATGGTGCTTCATTACAAGATGTTCACGATTTAATTCAATTTTTTGACCAAGATGAATTTTTCAAGTACTTATAAATAACACAAATAGCACTTTTATGACAAAACGTTTTGAGTTAGTACGATTACCATTAGAAATGTCTACCTTTACGATGACAATGTCAGAGTTTACATAATCAAACTGGTGTTGCCATACCTCAAAACTTAAGTAGCAATCTACGTAGTACAAGGTAGACTGTATGGGTGTTCACCATCAAGGAAACGCGCTGGCTAGACGAGTCTCACACCAGGGAAGCAGGCTACTGTAAGATACAGAAATACTATGCGAGTCTGTTATACTAGGGAAGCACGCTAGTACTAGAGAGGCCGTACAAGTGTTCACCACCAGTCAAGCACGCTGGTGAGGGAGATGTGCTGGTGTCTAATTTTACAATCTAGAAAGTCTTACCTAATCTTCAACATGTTTTTGTAATTTGTCATTTATACAGCAATAATATTATAATGTAAGGTATCTCTGGTTCCTTTAAACCCTTCTGGGGCATAGGACGTCTACTGCACCAACTATCCACCTGGTGCGGCTCTACGCCAACGCCTTCTACTGTGGCCAGAAATTGTTGATCTGGGTACCTTTCCCCTCGACGCATCTTCTCCATTTGTTGCGCGGTCGTCAAATTCTGCGTCCTGCGTAGATTCCGTGCG
The DNA here is from genome assembly GCA_964036015.1 of Leptarthrus brevirostris. Classification (NCBI taxonomy): domain Eukaryota; kingdom Metazoa; phylum Arthropoda; class Insecta; order Diptera; family Asilidae; genus Leptarthrus; species Leptarthrus brevirostris. Next base: position 36,839,745 of record OZ038372.1, on the reverse strand, counting down.
GATTCCCATCTAGAGCCCGCTGTGCAATGTTACTTGTTTTTTTTCGTAGTGTGGCCTATCCATTGCCACTTTTGCCGGCGAATACTGGTGTCTATCCCGTCTTGGCCTGTAACTCTGTGTAGGGCTTCGTTGGTAATAACCTCCAGCCAAGGGATCTTAAGGATGCCACCGATTGATATGGGCTTGTAGCGTAGATGTATTTCTAAGGTATATGTATATGTAAGGTATATTTTTATGTATTTGTAATATATATTGTTAATTAATGTAAAGTACTCGGGTGAATTTGTAGCCCTAATTAAGCCTGATGTGCATCCCAGGGGGAATGAGGGCGCAATGGATGCAATACCCCCCCCCCCTCCTCCCTTGAGCCTCGGTCGAACTTTTTCCTATTTTTTGTATGATGTAGCCAAAGCATAGGGGCAACCCTATGATGCGCTAGCATGGTTTTAATTGGAACGGAGTTAGGGTAAGGAGAATAAGGGAACATGAATGTCTTATTTTTGGATTTCTGGCGAGCTAGAATACAGAGCAAAGACAGAGTGGATTTTATTAATTTTTATTTTTAAAGACTCACCGAGGGAAAAAACGTGTCCATGCAAAACTGTCAACCAGGTGAACATGATGTTCAGCAGGCAGCGGCTTACAGTGAAGTGTTTACAGGATGGGGGGGGGGGGGGGGGGGTGCAATTGCTTCCTCATAAGCCCCCACCGAACTTTTTACGGCGAAAGCAATTATAAAAATTACTATTCTGAACCGGAGCGATGTATAGAGTTAAATGTAGACTTATTTCGAGAAATCAACCCGTACCTTTTACAGTAAATTAAAGAATTTACTTGAATCACGAATAAAATTTATTAATTATTCTACAAAAATTAAAAAAAAGAAATATATGTTCCTAAATAATGAAGTATTGTCGTAATTGTGATATAAAATAATTGATCGGGATTATTTATAGAATAGAACTCGATATTAATTCTTAACTGAACTGATCATATGTTATATGATTTTCTACAGAGAATTACTCCTTTTGGCGTGGTCCTTTGTAAATAGGGAAATGCATTATCAGGCCGAATATCATAATTCTAAATTTATTTTCATCTGCCCACTAAAAAAACTGTGTAGAAGTCAATCCATTTCAAATCATCCAGCCAGAGATGAAAATGAAACCCATGATCTCAGATTTTTATGATTTTTTTATATGTTCCATTTGCCATTCTAAATGGTTAATAATATAAAATTTTATTGTGATATCTTGAATACTTTTTGAGATATTAATTTTCAAGAATTTACGGTACAAAATGTTTTGCATTACCGAGAACTGTAGCGGTGGTGACACAGTTTAAGTTAAACTTTCATAACTTTGGCAATTTTCATCATATCACAATAATTTTGTGACCAAAATGTTCATAGCAACCAACCAGAATAAGAAAAAAATACATTTGAAAACTTATCTATTAAATGTGCAGTCGTTATCAGCTCAAACCTAACTTTTATAAATATTTGGAAGAAAAAACATAAAATTTTAAAATGATATTTAAACTAACAGGCGCTCCAGTAACCAACAAAAAGAAATTTTTTTGAATAATCCTTACAGTATGAAGTAATCGGATAAAATTGGTGGTAATTTGAGTGCCCCCTTAACGTTAATAATTTTTTTTCTACATTAAAATATAGAACTGAGAAATTTTTTTAAAAAATATTTATTGATTAGAGAAAAGTATTTCTTAAGAATAAATCCTACCCCCCAAGTGCAGCAGGAACCACCCCTAGTGCAACGCTTTTACCGTAAATCATCATCTTTTACCGTAAATTCTTGGAAATTAATATCTCAAAAGTATTTAAGATATCACAACAAAATTTTATACGGTTAAGAAGGATGGCAAATGGAACATAATAAATAAAAAAATCATAAAAATCTGAGACCATGGGTTTCATGGCCTGGATGATTTGATATGGCTTGATTCTGGAACGACTTGTTAAAACTGGTATAGATAAAAAAGCTGGCCAAATTATTTAAATATTTTTTTTATATAATTCGTTTGAAGAGCGTGATCCATCCGAAAGCTTTCCTTTTATTCCAGTTACTGTTATTGATCTCTTCTCTGAGGTGTTGTCTAAAAAAAAGGTAAAAATTATACTTCCAATTATTCCCCTAGTCGAACACATTTATTTAATAATGTCATATTTAGATCAATTCCATGATAAGGAAGATTTAAAAAATATTGTCTACCCCTAAGAAGTCTACAAATCCTGTGGAGTACCGCTTGAAATATATTCTAGCGTTTCTTTCAAATGCTTTTGAAGAAGTACTTCATACGCAGGTTGTATGTACGCCATCTAGAAATCAGCAACATTTTGGAAGACATTTTCAATCTAGGTTCCGAACTAAGTACAGTGGTATAAGGGCCTTGCTCAAAACTATTGACGACATAAGAATTTCCTGTGATAATGATAAATTTCTGTTGTTTCTGCTTGATGGCTTTTGACAAAGTTGATTACTTAATCTCTTTTTGGAAACTTAGTTCGATATTTATCTTTTGTAATGCCTCATGCAATTTAATATTGTCATATTTAAGAATCGTAAACAAAACGTTAGCTACAAAGAGAAGTCATCCAACTATTTTTCTATCTTAAACTATCTTAAAAAGATCTCAGGGATCTGTTTTCAGCCGCTTTTTATTTGCCATGCTCATTATTGATCTTCCACCTATTGGACGGCGCTACAACTATCCTCTGGGCCTGATGGATAACTCTACTAGACGATTGAATAATCTGATGAATAAAATTGATTGGTCAAAATTGTTTAAATGTTAATGCCTCCAAATCAAACCTTATTCTTATCTAATTTAGGCATTTCTTCATTTTCAAATGTTATACTTAATAATATAGTTATTCCCTATTTTAATAGGTCTTTAGGTTGTTCATACATGATTTGTCAACAACTGTCGTTGGTAAAATATATGGATAAAATATATGTAGATTCCGTTGATTTCGTATGGATGTGAAGTTTTTATTAAATTTGATTTCAAATCAGCTCGTTAGATGAATGTGGCTTTCAAGTCCGGAGTACCGTATATTGTTGGACTATGACGATTTGATCATATATCTTCCTTCTCTAAGTCTGTTTTGCGTTGCCCTCTTGATTGTTACTTGAAATTTCGTGCAATAATATTTCGACGAAATTTAATTTTAACTATAGAGTCATCTTATTTGTATGGCAAACTTGAACTCACTGAGGCTAGTAGAATTCTTTCACTTAATATTCCGTGTTATTCGTCTCAATCTAGTGACCGCCAGTTTTCCGTTCAACCCATTAGACAGTGGAACCTTTTTCCAACCGAACAGACAAAAAGCATCAGCGGCCGCAATTTTCAAGAAAATCTTTTTAAAGAATTTTAAATCTCCATAGAACTGAATATTTGTAATATTCTATTTCTATTTTCTGTTTATATCTGAAGTTCAGAAGTTGAATCCTTTTGTTAAATTAATTAATTTCGCTTCTTCTTAATAATTAGTGCTTATTGCTAAATTAGCCTCTTACACTTAGCTTTAAGATATAATCTTGTCAATAAAATTGTTTGAATTTGAAACAATTAAGTAGAAAAATCAGTTTCCCTCCACCCCTATACCCCCCCCCCCCTCCCCCCAACCAAGATTTTGACACCACACAAATTATCAACAATTACCCCATTCCACTGAGCGAAAACCTATATTCACGCCTGAATTACATACATAAATATATCAATCAGAAGAAATCCTATTAGGCGTAAATTTATAATATTTTCTAACCTGAAATTCAAATATAAACAAACAATAATATCTCGATGAAAAATTACCATAACGAGCAACAATTACGCTAACAGAAGAGAATATTCCATTTGGCGTTAAATGGTGCAAATCGGTCAAAACTAGTTACTATATTTTTGAAGATTTCTTTTTTGAAACTATACTTCATGGAGAGATTTTGACGAACTGTTGGGGCTGCTTACGAGCTAATGATCTGGCAATGCTGTTAAGATTCTTATGCCGCTATTCCTCCAACTAACCGCCTAAAGAGTATTTGGCTATTTTACTTGCTAATAGATAACGTAAAGAAATGTATTTTTAAATTTCAGAGCAATATCTCTCTCCTAGTTCCTAGTTCCCGTAAGCCCTTGTGGAGTATGGGGCGGTAGAAGAACTTCACCTGATTCGAGACAACAATTGCAATTGCCTACAATTTAAAGTGGATTCCGAACAACTGGAATTTTCTCTGGAACCCCTATGGCCTTTTTATCGTAATCCATTGTCAGCAGAAAACAACCATGGGTCGTCGCCGGTGGGTTTCGGACCTGGGACCACCGGATTGATGGGCCGATACGTTATCACTTACTCCACCGACGACTCCAAATACTTCGGAATCCACTTTTACGTGGAAGCTGTGTACAAGTGCAAAAATATCGAGCTTTTCAACTGTATTCAAGTTTTCTTTTATTATATTGAATTTTTACATTGGCGTGTGTAAAATGTTACGCCAGCAACATTTGAGTGTTAATTATAATCAAAAAAAAAATGCATTCGAATACATGCATTGAAGGATAAATATAAAGTTATTTTTTAAAAGTTATTTAAAATTCAATATGTGGGTTGAAATTTCATGGGATCAAATCTTTAATTTGCAAGACTTCTCTGTATATCGCACAGTGCCGCCAATTAAAAATTCCGAAAACTTTAATTTGAATAAATAATTAATTAAATTAAATTAGCAAAAGATATTTTTATGAGCATGTGCGCCGTACTTTTTACGCCACAATAGTTCCCAGTTTTCAATTAAATTGTTTCGTTATAGCATGTTTATCCTCAACCGCCTTTCATTTAAGAGGCGAAAATACCAAACCCTTATTGAAGTTATGTATACAAGTAACATCTTAAATATCAGCGTTTTGCTAAAGTGCGTTGCTTAAAAAATAAAGTAGTTGGATCAGGTTCAACCTTTCTGATGGCGATCTTATCTACGTCTCATGATCATCTGCTCTTTCAATTCACCACGCGAGCGAAAAATACAAAATGACTAAAAATAAAACAGAAGTCAGCGAAATAACTAATATGCAAAATTTTATTGAATATTAATGCTCCTTTCGTAGTAAGCGTTCACACTGGTTTATACCTAATATTCGCGATAAATCTACTTTTTCTAGCCACAAACACCAACCAGTAAGTGATGCTTCTTCACTTATGATTAGTTAACAAGTTTTTATGTTTGCATAATTTTTAGTATAAAAGGCTGCGGAAGGTGAGAGATGGCATTAGACTACTTCCAGAGTTTACTGATAATAGTTATCTTATTTAGTACCAAATCAAAATGAAAATCTTTGTAAGTGATTAGTGACAGTGCAACTAAAAAAGTTCTTCATTTGGTAAAAAAGAAATAATTGTGAATTTTTTTTAGATTGCACTTGCTGCTTGCATTTTGGCTGCATATGCCGCTGATGTTGAAATCCTTCGTAATGACCAGGCTGTCAACCCGGATGGATCCTATAGTTGGAATTATGAAGCATCTAATGGAATTTCTGCACAAGAATCCGGAGCGCTAAAAGACCCAGATACCCTTGTACGATAATTTTACAAACTTTAAGTATAACACTCACTAAATTTTATTTTATTTTAGTCTGCCCAAGGCCAATTTGCATACACATCTCCTGAAGGTGAAAATGTACAAGTGTCATACGTTGCTGATGAAAATGGTTTCCAACCATCCGGTAGCCACGTTCCAGTCCCACCAGAAATCCCAGCACTCATTCAAAGGGCTTTGGATTACATTGCCGCTCACCCTCCAAAGGAATAAAATTGAATAGTTGAAGAGTATTGTGATCTTATCTGCCATAAGAGTTTAAAAGTTAAAGTGATGTTGAATTGTCGTCGTGTTTCTGGTCATAAATATAGTATATGAGTATAATTAGATTTTTTTATATACAGAGAACCCTATTGACATAAATAATACTCGAAAATTCACCCGCCAACTAACTAACGCAATCTTGGTATTTGGAATAGTAACTATTAAGTTATTAACGTTGATGTACTAAATGAATCTTCCACTTTTCGTCCTACCTATTCTTAATCAAGAATGCAAATCAAAAGCTAATGGAATTTCATGTAAGTACATAATGTTTCCTTCTGGTTCCATTAACTCATTGTTGTAAGGTTCTGCGCCAACACCATTTGATCTGGGTAACTTCTTTCTCTACGAATCTTCTCCATGCGTTGCGCATAAGTCCAATTCGGCGTCTTCCTTGGGTCCCGTGCTAGTTTCAAACTAGAGCCTGTTGAGCCATGTTGCTTGGCCGCTTTTTCAGTGTGTTGCCTATCAACTACCACTTTCGTCTTCAAATACCCATGCCTATCCCGTGCTGACTTCAATTAAGTCTTCATAGGTAATGTTATGGATGCCCAGGATATATAGGTTGACAAAGCTTAGTTTGTAGGTTAGATGTTCTTTGACAGGTTACTTTCCATTTTGGACAGACTAGACATGTGGCGTTAGCTGCACCGATAGTCCAGATGTGTAAGTTTTCATAAGCTCGCGATAGGTGATCATCTAGGGCGCTGCACAATTCCTTGCTAGTGACAATCAGGAGAAGCGAAAGTTACTTTATGCATACTTGTTTTACTTAGTTTAAAACTCCAGAGCTCCAGTTTTTCCTGGAGAAGGACGTGACATTGGAGTCCTGAGTAGGACTCCTAAATATTTGAACACTCATATTTTTTAAAACACTTATTTTTAAATTGTCTACAGTTTACTTTAATAAAATAGATCAATTATATAAAATTTCTTGAGCTGACGCATTTCGGCTTATGAGGACATTAGGCGAAAACGCATCGGTGATATTTCAAAAGGTGTTGTAGTAATCGCTGCACGACAAGCCCTAAAGAAAGGCTATATGTTCATTGTTAAGAGTTCTATCTCAAGCCCGTCTGGAAGACATGTGCAGTTATTTAGCGAGTCCTTTAATGTGCAAGAACTAGTTGAGTGACCGACTTGTGTTTCTGTTATTATCTTTGCATCTTGTTTTAACATGGCATCTAGACAAATACTCTGTTTTGGTCAGGGCTCCCTTGGGCAAGTCAAACCATTGTCTGGATTCCACTCAGTTTGACATCTCCTCGCTGAAAAACGGTTATCAAAACTCCACCAAAAGGTTAGTTCGTCATTATAAAAGTGCTGATTGGGCTGGACTTAATACATAACTCAGAGAGATAGACTGGTCTGATTGATTCTCCATGTTAATAATATTACTGAGTATGTTTTGAATATCCTATCGTTTGGAATGCATCGCCTTATTCCTCATAGCTGCAGAAACGTAAAACCAACCAATTGATTCAATAATTACTGCTATACATCCGTTAAAAACAAAGACGCAGTCTTTCTGGCAAAAATTGTGGCCATCAAATGATTTTAGACGTATCTATAGAGCGGATTCATCGGGCTAAGTTGAACTTCGAGTTTTAAACGGGGAATATTTGCTACACAAAATAGTAGCCAAAACCGTAAAGAACAATTTCACCAATTCTTCAACACCGCCAGTAATCCATAATGCAAATTTTTGATCTGGCTCTTTGGAAAATGCCAACTCTTCCATCTCCGCCGCAGCGCACCAGCAAACAAATGCCACTACACATTAGCACTCAGCTAGTTTTTAAGATACTTTATTCAAAGGTACCTGGTGAATTTTCGCCCCTGGTTTTAAAATGTTAGGCCTCTACTTTGGCTAAGACTAAGAAATATTTAAAAAATTACCATCTTATCAACGATTGTCAGTACGATTTTGCACGCTGGTCGGTCAACCAGAGAGTTACTAACAGCTCTAACGGAGCGCTGGAATGATTGTCTGCATAATTTTTGGTGAGTCTAAAATTGTCGCTCTTGATAATTAAAAAGCATCTAATAGTGTCTGGCATGCTGCCCTTTTAACCAAACTTCAAGCATTTGGTCTGCATCCTCACCTTTTAAAATGCATAGAGTTTTTTGTCAGGCCGTTCAATACATATAATAATAGACGGAATTACATTTGGTCTCTACGAAATCAATGCTGGTGTACCTCAGGGTTCAATTCTCTCACCAACCTTTTCTGTTCTCTTTACCAATGATCTTTTATCTTTCACTTGCAATCCTATTCGTAGTTTCGCCGATGACAACGTCCTTGATTTCGTGTACTCTTTTCATTCTGTAATGAATTATTGTAGGAATTTTACAGAAATCAACCAAGAACGACGATTCTACGACGGTTGGCAAAGCAAACTGTATTATGTTTAACTCATTCAAAACCCAAAAAAATCGCTCAGTCCACCCCCAACCTATTTCAGTCGACGGAGTGGGAGAGGGGTGGATTTCAACTTCTTACGTGTAAACTGATTTGGATGATTCCCTTTTATACCCCCCGATTGTCGAGTTGTTTTGTTTATTTAATTTAAAGTATTTTATGTATATGTATGTGTACACACTGCGGAAGTTCTGTAAAACTCCTTTCAATGCACACTTGAGTCGCTGGAGTTGCCAATACAACTCTTATCTCTAGATGACATATGAAATTTGTTACATTATCCTAGCTTGTTTGAATTTTTTTATCATAAACAAATGATTCAGACATTTAATTGTACGCCTTGTTATTTAAGAAGTACTCTACTACTAAAACCACAACATATAATAGCCATACCCTTCTCACGTCGCAAGACCACTCCGCTGTAGCTGGTGTTAAGCCCAATTGAGAAACTAAACCGTGCTGCTATACTCTGGCCGGATAGAATTTTATACACCCAGCATGGCAGGTGTAAGTTTGTTGCTAACCAAGCTTGCTGTCCAATCATTACCGGACTGGTCACCAATATCTGACCGAATTATCATCGCCAGACTCTGATATTCTTCTTCCCGTAATTCAGGAATGTTGGGAAACCGAGACCTATCTCATTGAATCGAAAACAGGCGTAAATGTGAAGATTCCCAAAAAAGGTGACCTGAGGAGTTGCAGTAATTGGCTTGGTGTCTGTATTTTAAGTGCAGACTGCAAATTGATGGCAAACTCTCCTCAATGCGAATCAAGCGCACTCTAACCGATGAATAGGCCGCATGCCTTCAGATTCACAGGAGGACCAACGCGTTAACAAATTATCATTAATTTGTTGGCGTACCGTGACTGTGGATACTACAGGAAGTATGGAAGTATTGCTCGTTCCTCCTTTAACATCTCTGAGGCCAACACTGTGGATCTCCAAAAGGAGTCCTGTGAACCCCCTTCCTCGAGGAAAGTACACACTGCTGCCTAGGCTTCCAAACCCGGTAGTAGCAGTTCAGTTCCTCTTCCTTCTGCAAACCCTGCGCGTGGTAGTACGTTTCTGTCAAAGGCAAAAATACCCGGACATACATCCACCAGCACGCCTCTCAGTCCAGCTCAGCGACCACCAAGCAGAAGGGAAACGCCTTAACGGTGGCCTACAAAGAGAGACGGACTGCGCTCAGAACTCTCCGCAGACTGAGCTCGGCCCCCTGCAAGCTACCCCGCTAAATCTTTCAGCGAGATAGCTAAGGATAGTTTAGTAAGGGCGATTATAGCTCGCAGCAACGCGGACGGCTCCATCACGTCAGATAGATGGAAGATGGTGGAGGTCGCGTTGCTGAAGGTCTATATGGAGGTTTTCTCACTGAACCCTGCCTCTTCCCCATGTTGTCTTCATGCTGGCTGGCATCAAGCCCACATTAAACTACTTGCCTGCTCTGACCAAAGGTCGGCAGAGCTTCGTAAACAGGCGATTTCCCGTCTCGGTGAAATCTGGCCTGGTGCAAGAATCGCAGCCGTTCCCAGGGATAAAATCCCTTGTAGACCTAAGTCAATGGCCTGGATACCGATCGAACCTTCGGTTTCTTTAGAGATACTAAAGTTCATCCAAGTGGCCAACCCTACCTACCTACCCATGACTGGAAGGTAGCCCAGGTAGGCGAAGTCAAGGGAAATTCAAGACAGGTCATTGTGATCCTAAATGAGCCAGCCCTTGCCCCACTTGCCGAACGCAATAGCATTATTTGCTATGGCATCAGCTCAATTAGCCTGAAGATCAATAAAAAGGACGTTAAGGCGCACAACACTTCTAGTAATCTAAAGGAGAATTCAGCAGCCTCCACAAGCATACCGCGGAGAAGGAAGGAGAACAGAGTGCATAGAGAGTGCAAGAGAGTTTCTATATTAAAGAAACAATCAATCCTTCCAAGTTGTCTCTCTCGCAACATGCTTACACTAAATGTAAGTCCATAGAGACAGCCCTGCATGAACTTACCACAATCATAGAGCTTTCGTTACTACAAAAAGAATACTCACTTGCAGCCTTCCTTGATATTGAGGGTGCTTTTAACAATATTAGATCAGAGGCGATAATGGCATCCTTGAGGAGGCTTGAACTTGACGATCCTCTCATCAAACTTATTGACCGCATGCTAAAAAGCAGGGTCATCGTCTCAAGTTTGGGAGGATCCAATATCCAAAGAGTGGTAACTAGAGGTACCCCCAGGGAGAAATCCTTTCACCACTCTTATGGAACTTAAATCTGGATGAGTTACTCACAGACCTGGAGCTGTCCGGTCACAAGGTTCTCGCGTACGCCGATGATATTGCCCTGATATGTTCAAGAAAGCACTCCAACACACTGGCTGATGTGTTACAACACACCCTCCCCAAAATATTATCATGGAGTGATGGATGTGGTCTGGGCATAAACTTGAACAAAACAGAGTTAATACTCTTCTCTCGGAGACATAAAACACCTCATATGAATTGCCCTACACTAGACGGGGTTAGGCTGAAACTGTGTAATCAAGTTAAATATCTAAGTATAGTCCTAGATAGAAAACTTACCTGGAAGCCTAACATCCAAGAAAGAGTACGGCTAGAGTAGCGCTGTACTCGTGTAAGAAGGTTATAGGGAAAAGATGGGATATGGAGCCACGCATTTTGCATTAACTCTATACAAGTGTCATTCGACCTATACTTATGTATGGGGTGATTGTCTGGTGGCCGGCACTAAATATTTGAACCCATCACAAAGCAATGGATAAAGTTCAGAGGATGAAAACACTATTGATAACACACCTGAACCACACCTGAACACTATTCTCCACCTTCTACCGTTGGATCTCTTTGGAAAGCAAACCGCATCCTCAGCCGCCTTAACTTAATCCAGACCTGGAAACGAACTGACTTCGGTCACTCCAAAATCTTGGACAGAAGAACTGCCAGCTACATCGGCTATACCTCGCCCAAACCTTTCTGTTAGACTATATTCTTTCCCACCAGATCGGAATAGGAGGAGGGCCCTCGACAGTGGGGAGAGTCAGTGCATCCTTACACTGCCGGCTCCAAATTAAAAGGCAAAGTGGGTGGAGGATTCTTCTCGCAACATTTGGACCTCGATATCTGATTTCGCTTACCTGACTACTGCAGCGAGTTTCAAGCGGAAATCATGGCTATAAAGGAAGACTGCGGACCGCCTGAATCATCTAACGCTACCTACAGACATTATATGTATTTTCACAGATAGTCAGACTCCTATTAAATCCCTCTCGGGAGTATTCACCACCTCCAAAACGGTTATAAGATGTCGCTCAGCACTAAAAATATAAAATAGCTGAGCATCTGAAAGTACGTTTCATCTGGGTGCCTAGACATAATGATATTCCGGGGAATTGCAGAGACGACGAACTAGCGAAAATCGGTACCACTCGTCCTGATTCGGATATTAACCACCAGCTGTGTAAACCGCTGGCCACATGCAAACTGGATCTCTTACAGGAGTCTATTAGGATTGCAAATACTCATTGGCAGGAGGAACACATCTGCCTGATTACCCGACAGATATGGCCAAAACTTAACCCTAAATGGTCAAGAGAGCTCATCCTACTCGGACGAAAAACAATTAGCAGTACCGGTTTTTGGGCTCCCCCTTCTTTGAAGAGTTAACCGAATTAGGCTCCACTGATGTCAGAGACCTAGCTCGATTTATCAGGAGTTCAAAATGGTTCCCGACGACGAGTTAAGGCTGAACACCCGTCACAGCCCAGCCAAATTCATTTCGACTTTCCGTAAATTGGTTCCACTGGAGACAAGGAACTGGCTCGGTGCACAGGGGGTAACAGGTTCACCCTCTTATTTCTTAGGTATTTTTATAGGGTTTGTTTGGGTGGTATTACAATGGGCCTCCTTGGCCTAAGTGTGCCTTCTTAACCTAATTGATGAATAGGCAGTTTTTCGAGAGTTTTTCTCCTGCAGCCACCGAGCAATCCGTCGAATGGCAGTCTCCTTTACATCTATTGTATATGCGCTGGTTTACGTAGGAGAGGTATCCCAGAAAAAAAATCCACCATCAGAAAGGAGTCCTGCTTATTTGCCCAATGTTACGTTCTATAGAAGGGAAAACTATCGGAGCCCTTCCAAGTGCTGGACGAAGAGATACAAGGATACATAGTATCACCTTTACTTTTCCTGATCGTCATTAATCTCGCATTGTGCAGCGCCCTGGAAACGTTTTAACCAGCTTTCGTACCCGGACTATGCCAACGACGTATGTCTCTTATCGAACAATTAGTTTCATGTGGCAATAATGTCCGAAACCTTGAATAGAGGAGGCCGTAGAGCAGGGTTTAATATCAATGATGCTAAAACCAAACTAATGAGCTTGAAATTCAGGAGACAAAATGAAATTTAACTTGATGCTCGTCAAATAGAGCAAATGTATAAATTTTGCTACCACGGAAGAATAATTACAACAGACGGCGGAGCTGAGGCTGATGTATAGGTTCGCATCAAGAAGGCTCCAGTTGCATTTAATACTCTTGCTGAGATCTGTCGCAATAACAATATCTTTAGACGCATAAAACTCCGGATTTTCCAATCGAATGTAACATTTGTTCTGTTGTTCAACATGGAAAGTGACCTGCCAAATATCATCTTAGCTCACATCCTTAACATCCATTGGCTGGAGGACATTAACAAGGAAAACCTACACGGTATTATAGTTCAAGACGGAATATACACCAGTTTTCGCAGATGCAATTGGCAATGGATAAGCCAAATTCTAAGAAAAGAGCCAAACATTATCGCACAAGAGACTTTAGATTGGAAGCAACAGGGGACCAAGGAAGACGGCGAATCTGATGACCGCGCAACACCTATGATTACCAATCACTAACCATGAGCGAAAGACGGTATAAAAAGTGCTCGAGTTATATAGGACATCTGAACTCGGATGTCAAAAAGTTAAAAGAACTAGAGAGAGCTTGATTTTCGCTTTGTATATTTATAACTCCAATTTGGAAGTATTTATTTTTATAATTTCTTCAGTCCTTTGCAATTTTACACACTTTGCAAAGTTGGAAAATTATTCCATGACTAGAACACATTTTATAGAAGTAAAGCGTTTTCTTCTTGGAAGCAATTTATTTAGTCGTGCTGGGATTAGTAAGATTAATAATAAAACCAACAACTTTGACCTGTTACTCGAGCCTTATTTATACCCGCCTTCTTGCAGAAATGAACCGATTTGTCACGAAACCTTCAAGAACAATAAAATTCCTTAGCAACTAAATGCAACTTAGTATTGGACGCAAACATCGCGGTAAGCTCCACCGAGGATAGATGCAGAGCTACACCTTCAATTATCAACGGCATCCGTTGGATGCAAGAGTTACATGACTTATGCAGTCTGACTGGGTGTCATGATCATAATTACTCCTGCTAACATTCTCAAAGATCACTTGATTGCCTTTGAATGGAGTCTGTTTCTAAGATGAATCTGCATGGATGCCGGTTAAATTCCGTGTGGATGAAAAATGAAAGTTGATCTAGATCCCGTTTCTGGGAAGGGATATATATCTTCGCTAAAGCTTGAAATATTTTTCATTAATGAAATTCACATTTTTGTATATATTAAAGAAAGAAGTGCAAGATCTTACATAAGCATACGATAAAAAACTGCTTCTAGCGACAAAAACTGGATCATGTAATCGCAGCGTTGCAGTGAAGTTCAAGATCAAATGTTTCTCGCCGACTTAGCATCAGCAATCTGAAATTCAAGTTTAAAAAGAATGCGATCACCAGCTGTGTGTATAGCGGAAAATCAAATTAATTCCAAAAAGTAAAAGTTATTTCACCATAAGTAGACCTACCGGTTTCCTACTTGGATCAGCGAAGTTACAGATCACTGATCTCGTCTCTAAGGCTGGCGCTCCATATGGCTGGGAACAAAAGTAAGAGTGTTCCACATTTCCTCTTTCTGTAAGCTCTAGCTGGCGTAGACGAGTTTATGGGTCGATGAATTTACCGGTGGGTTCAATTATTTTTAGATTCACTGACAGCTGATTGATGATAAGGTAACAAATGCCATAAAAGGAGCCTGGCCTTTGGTTTCTGTTAAATCATAAGACTGAATAGCACGTCGTGTTCCTTTTGAAACACTTTCACTATGCCGACACAAAATGATCACATTTCTTAGTTAGGCCGGTCTTCTCGTGTTAGACTTCGATAGGCATGCGTAATTCCACGTGATCTTTACATAATTTAATTTTGCATATTGGGTGCAGATGGCGTTATTCAATGTTAATTATAATTTAAAGTACGTGTGTACAAAGTTTACTTTTATATCAACTGCTGATTTATAGATCTTATTCTTAATCGAAAAATTAAAATAAATGCAATAACAATTCATATTAATTTAAAAAAATTAGGAACATACAATTCTATCAGCTTAATTATAACCGAATTTAAGCTGCAGATAAAAAGTTATGCTCCAGGTAAAAAGTTTGGAGCACCCTACATATAAAATGTCCCCAAAACAAAGGGAACTGATTACGATACAAAAAGTATTTCTTCCACTAAGTGATAGCTGAGAAAATAACCTATTATAAAAAATTAAGTACACTTGAGATTTAAAAAGAAATATCTTTAAGAAAAAACATGTCCATAAAAAACGTTAACAATTTTATTTTGATTTTTAACTTGTGGCCAAAGCCTAGAGGACAATCCTTTGATGCGTTAGCATGACTTTTGCCGGAAGGGAATTAGGGTAAGGGGAGTGGGGAAAATTTAATGCCTTGTTTTTGCATTATTGCGAGCTAAGCAATAGCCGAGAGGCGAAGTAGATTTTTTAATTAAATTTTTTAAAACCCACTGGGAGGCGTGGTTTTGAACCAGGAAACCATGGCATGGTGGTTGTGCCGCTCAAGCAATAGATCCAGCTCCGTCTCAAATTAATAATTATCTAACTCAATTAGATTTTGGCGGATAAAAGCACAACTAATAAAGGAACTCAATAAAATTAGCAAAAGCTTCGACTAAATATATTATACATATAGTATATAAAAAAGTGAGATCGATCTGAGCTCTTGTTAATTTTTTGCGTAACGGCCAATATATCTTAAATATAACTTTTTTTGCATGGAATCAATAACATTTTCAATTACAATTTTTCGATATTTTTAAATCTTCCATGACTTCTGACCTTCCGATTTGCAGTCTACCAAAAGCCCTCTATGGCATTCAAGTCAGGAAACTGATCTGGCCGCTTTATTACATCAATTTCGTTTTTCTTTAATTAGTTATACAAGTTTGGAAGTGTGTTTCGGGTTGTCGTCGTGCTGGAATCTACATTTCAATGGCATACATTCCTCAACATATTTCCGTTATATGTTTATATTGGAATATGTATTTATATTGGAATTAACTTTATAATATAATTGGAAAGATCTTATATTTAATGGTGACCCAGCCAGGAAACGCGTCAATAATTTGGCAGATGGTTTCTTGTGCGATCCAGATGGTGTTCCTGTTTCCCTTCTAAAGAACTGTTCTTCTTCCCTGGCTTCGGTGCTTTGATATTTATTTAATTTATCAATTTCTTGTGGATCTTGGAAATCATTTCTTATTATAAAGAGGTGCGATATTTCCAACTACAGACCCATTGCCAACTTGCTAAGATTTTTGAGGCCACTTCCACTTCAAACCGTTTCGTGGCCCTTTTCAGCTCGGCTTTAAAAATCGTAGGTAAGCTACGAGCTAAAATTGAAGCTGGTAGGCAAATAGATAGTATTTTACAGATTTCATAAAGGTATTTGACAGAATTAACCATCAAATTTTGATGCACATACTTTTGAAAAAAGTAAAAACACTTGTTTAACTTCCACATAATAGGAGTAGGAACATTTTTTGGGATGGTGATCGCTCAAAAATATGAACGCTAAAAAATTTTTTTGATGGATGTTTCGACCCGAAAGTGTGTGAGCTGGTCATCATCATCATCTAAACCTCAACTCCTATAAGTACTCAGTTTGAAAACTAAGTACGAATTTTATTCATATTTTTGAGCGATCACCATCCCAAAAATTTTTTCTACTCCTATTATGTGGAAGTAAAACAAGTGTTTTTACTTTTTTCAAAATTAAAAAACTTCCACCAAGAGTCTTTTGAAAGGAAACTTTCTGATCGTTCTTACTTATTATGTCAAATCCAATGCATCTCTTTCCGTGGATGCCCATCCAAGTTTATTTATTATATCTCTGATGTGCCTCAAGTAAGTCATCTTGGTCCGGCTTTAATTATTATTTACATCAATGATGTATCTGTATCTTTGAATTATTTCAAAATTCTCTGTTATGTTCACCAAGCCCACATTTTCCGCGTTGTTTCCTCTCTTCGCGATTGTAAAATCTTAAACACTGACTTAGACTCCTTTTACAACTGGCGCTCTATTAAATAGCTTCCCCTTAATTCTAGTAAATCCACTTCTACGTCATTTACTCGTAAAAAATCCTCTGGAAAAAATTAATAAGAGCAGGGACTTAAGTGTCTCGCTCAACAGTCGTTTTACATTTGACGACCACTTTGATAAGATAGTTATTAAGGCAGATTCCACATTGGGTTTTATTGCAAGATGGGCAAAGGAATTTGAGGAGCGTTATATCAAACGGTAGACACGGCACACGGAGTATGCTTGTTGTGTTTGGTCACCATTTTCTCATTATTATATTGATCGGATAGAGGCAGTCCAGCGTCGCTTTGTTCATTTTACACACTTTGTGATCTTTCTTCGAGGAACCATTTTGCCTCCGCATATAGATAATCTTAAACTCATAAATGTTGACTTCCCGGTCTTTTAATATATTGTCTCCAAATGGCTATTCAAAAGTTGTGTGAAGGCAACACTTTCTTAACTATTCTTTTGTTATTTTGTAGTCCTTTATTAATAACCAACTGCATGTTCCCGGCGTTGCGCGGGCTTTCAGTGAGTGTCAGTTCCGATTATTTTTACATGTCACTTACTTCATTTCATTCTAGGAGTGCTAGATATGTCTCAACTCCATAGTATAGTATTCAACGACATTTCGAGTGTGATTGTTCATCCCAGCCACACCAAAAACTATGAATTCTACACTGACATTTTGATTATTATTTCTGTTATTTCCTTTTTCACCCCACGCCAGGGGGGTCTTCTTCCCTCAGTATCTAACGGCATCGAGAGTGTCATTATTCTTCTCAGCGACACCGAAAATTATGGATTCTCTCGATTGTACATATCACTCTCTTCTCCCCCCCCCCATAACGGAGATTTATCACAAAATTATTTGACGGCATCGAGAGTGTCATTATTTATCTTACATATACCGAGAATTATGGATTCGACACTAATATCGGTCGCTTTGATTATTTATACATGTCACCACGAACTTCTCCCCCACTCTTCCCCTTCTCACCACTCGATGGTGTCCATCGAAATCGAATTAGCCGTTTCAGAGTTTATAAATACTACCCCCACACACAAAAACCCCCATCCCACTCCTATACCAACGTTCGGGAGGCATATATTTTGACGAAGCAATTACCACCATATAGATTCTAAAAAAAAATTAGGGCTCGGTCCAAACCAAAGTGATACGTAAGGTGCCTTGGTGGAGCGAGCGGCTGTCTAAAATGCGTGGGCGCGTGAGACGTTCATTTAACAGCGCTAAGCGCTCCAAGCAATTGGACGAATATAAGTTCACACTCACTGAGTACAACAAGGAGATAAGACGCTCCAAAAGCGAGTCCTGGAGAAGACGCTATGAAAGCATAAAATCTTTGCCGGAAGCAGCTCGTCTTCAAAAGGTACTAGCCAAGGACACCTCTATTGGAGTATGGCTTCTCAGGAAGCAGGATGAAACTGTCACCGAAACCAAAAGGGAAACCCTGGAATACCTGTTACAGGGGCACTTCCCTGGGTCAACTCTAGGACCGGGCTCAGACCATTACGTCGACTGCGACGATGGGTCTCCTTTGTGCCGTAGGGCCTTGAGCCGGTCCGGCGTCATATTTGACAAAGATAAGGTTAGATGGACAGTGGCCTCTTTTCAACCATTTAAAGCCCCTGGTGGTGATGGTATCTTTCCAGCTTGGATGGTATCTTTCCTGCTTGGATACCATCCTTGACCCATTGGTCAACCTGTTTAGAGCCAGCTATAATTTGGGCTACATACCACTATCATGGAGGAAGGTAGTGGTAGTGTTTATCCCCAAACAAGGCAACAGGCCTCTAGAGCTGCCTAAATCATATAGAACAATCAGTCTAATCTCCTTTCTACTAAACAATGGAGAGACTGCTAGACCTTCACATCAGGTACAAACTGGACCAATTATCCCCTCTTCACTCCACCCAGTTTGCCTACTCAAAAGGTAAATCAACAAAATCTACAAAATCTAGTCAGCAAAATTGAGAAAGCTCTTCACCATAAAGAAATAGCATAATTTGCCTTTCTTGATATAGAAGGTGCTTTTGACAATACTAAATATGGGTCCATATCTAGAGCTCTCGTACGGAGGGGTCTAGACTCACAAACTGTGAAGTGGGTGGATGCGATGCTTAAGGAGGAAGAAATTACCTCCACCCTGGGTAACACCTCTGTGAGTATCAGGGCAGCTAAGGGGTGCCCACAAGGCGGTGTACTTGTCGCCGCTGCTCTGGTCACTAGTAGTAGATGACCTCCTAAGCAAGCTGAGTGAGCTTGGATACCGAGCCGTCGGCTATGCGGAAGACCTTGCCATCATTATCACAGGAAAGTTCGACTCGACTGTCACTGATCTAATGAGATCAGCTCTGCGCTGATTGGTGTGCTAACGAAGATCTTACGATCAACCCTGCCAAGGCTGTTCTAGTGCCATTCACCAGAAGGCCTCATCTAGACCTTGGTCAAATTCTGATCCAAGGCACGGTTATCGAGTACTCCAATGAAGTCAAATACTTAGGAATTACGCTCGACAAAAGACTCAATTGGAACACTCATCTTAACACCACCCTAAATAAGCTACACGAGCATTATGGGCCTGCGAAGACTCTTCGGAAGGACTTGTGGTCTCACCCTGAAGATGATTTTCTGGCTATATAATACGATTGTCAAACCAGTTGTTTCTTAAGCCGCCTTGGTCTGGTGGCCTAAACTCCAGCAGCGGTTGGCAGCCGACAAATGCAACAAGCTACAGCGGCTTGCCTGCCTCTCCATAACAGGATCAATGAGGACTTGTCCTAGCTGTCATTGAGGTGGTGATTGGACTTGCTGCTATCAGCGCCCTGAGAGTGCAGCTCTCGAATAATATGCCGGCTGGTGAAAAGGGTCACCTGGGCATCCTTCAGCGCATCCTTGGTATAGATGTGTGCACCGTAACGGATCACATGACAAAGGAGTTGCGGTTTGGCAAGAGGTTCAGGACCATTTTCCCTGAACGAGCAGATTGGGACGGCGGTGGTCCAAATCTGGACTCTAGAAGCCTCAAATGGTTTACTGATGGCTCTAAAATTGCACACGCTGCCGGTGCTGGTGTCTTTGGACCCAACACTAGGAATTGCAGCTACGGATAAGTGCTCGTACTGTGGAGAAACGGATGATGCCGAACACACACTTTTCATGTGCGAGAAGTGGGTAGAGGCCCGAAGAGAATACAGTGAGTACACGGCAGAGGCATTCTGTGCAGCCAATATGACAAAGGGTCTGACTGCAGAATGGTAAAAATGGATAATAATGTACAGAAAAGTGAGGTACATTATTGAAAATAAAAAGAAAGACCTAAGGCGGGTGTAGTCTAGATTAGAAATAAGTAGAAATAGCCATTGACGTATGGGTAGGAAATTAACTACCCTATAAAGATAGGTAGGTTAGGTAGGCAGCCACCACACTGAAGTAATGCGAGAGTGGATACCGGCGTGGTGCGCGTAGACGCGAAGTGGAGGTGGTTTTTAGTGGGCAGAAATCCCACACTACCTGTGACTCCGGGTGTCTTTTAGAAGACAGGCCAATTATCCTTAATTGAAATATAATTCACAAAATAATATTTATTAAAAAAGTCTTGCGTTCATATATGCATTTCCCGATTTTCCTGGGAACATTTTCGTATTATTCCAGTCTGATTGGTTTCGCGGCCTCTATCCATCCATCGTATGGAATGCACTGCATTCACAGATTTATGCTTTTTTCGCCTCTCTAACTCTTTGGTTAAGTAAATGGTAATTAGAAAACGACAAGGAGTTTAACAGATTTTGTTAGCTCTACCAGTTTACTCTCATGCCAAAACTCCTATAGTGTCCCATAAAAAGTTTCACTTCAAAAAATAATATTGATAGAGTTTTAATTAAAAAAAACATGAAGCATATTTAATTCTTTTATTTTAATGTCCCATTTCTTCACAGATTCTATCTCGTAACGATATACAACATTGCAGTCGTTTGAATTGATGGATACTTCAGGTTCGAGATTCACTGTCTCTAATCCATCACGGCCTGCTAAATTGTGTAGCACGCAACAAAGCCTTCAGAAAATGAAACAATTTTTTTTTTCATTCCATTTTAATTTGGTATAATAAAGCTGCCTAAAACTCTGATTTAATATACCAAAGGAATGTTTAATTATAACATGGGAGGAACTTAATTTCCGGTTGAAATTTTTGTGGGCCATTGTTAGGTTACAGCTGTCTTTATATGGTGTTATCAAAAATTTTAGACAAGGGTAAGCTGAGTCCCCTAAGAAGTAATAATCTTAAGAGATTTCTTGTTAGTGTAATTTTGGAAAATAAGGAAAATTCTTATCACCACAAAGAGTTTTCATTTTAGGAAAAAGGGGTGAATTCCGCAACACACAGCAGTCATGTACTGAACCTACCGAAAACATCCAGAAATTTTCCATCGTCGTCACAAATTGCTTGCAGAAATATGCTGTAACTCCCTTTTCTGCTAATTTGGTCATTTTTGCCTTTTTTTGGGAGGATCGATAACGATGTGAGTTACAGTATATAGTATTATGGAGAAACTGTAAGAAATATAATATTTACCAATAAAATTAGAAAATCTACTTTTCGGTTTGTAATGCAAAGGTATCTCTCTCATCCTGTTGTCATCTAATCACCTAGTGACCCCATCGACAAGACCGCTTAAAACGAAGGTTACCGTTTCTATTATTTGTTCAATCGTCCACAGATATATGTCAAGTCAATCTGATATCCCTGTATGAGCAAATCTCGAGTCCTGCGAACCATATAAATACCGACAAATGCTTGATTGCACTAATTCTTTTGTCTTCACGGAAATTGTTCAAGTCCGAAATTGTTTCAAACTTTTGAATAACTCTTTATTAAGTTTATTTTTTTAGTAAATCTTTATTCATTTAAATTTATTTTTATGATTTTTTGTAAACGCACTGATCTTTGCTCTGAAATTTACTTTTGACAGTTCCATGAATTTACTTTTGAAAGTTCTCATAAATTTACCCAAAAAGCGTCTGCTAACTTTCGCATTTTCATCCCCTCCACCAGACGAACAACTTTACTTGGTTATACTCACGTGTAAGAAGTAGAACAGACAGAGCTAATTTCAGGATTGGAATCGACTGGGGAATTTAAAATTAGGACGGAAGGTATACAAAGAAGGTGAATATGCAACAGAATCGATTTTGGATTTATTAAAATTTTCATTTTGTTAATGTTTTTTTTGTTTGCAGGTAAATTGCATGGAAACCATGCCTAGAAACATACCCCCCAAAATTTTCTAAATTGCACATGCATTTGGCTGAAAAAGGGACAATCTTCCAACGGTGAATCAGCCAGTCTTGGTAAAACTGCGTAAACTTCAAATTTTCACGGCTTTATGGCCTCTTGACAGCTCTCTAGCTTTTAAGCCTTGCCTGGTTCACTCTTCAGTCAATTAAACTTCCACTCAAATTTAAAAGTATTGAATCGGACTGCTTGGCTCTTCCAATTAGTTTTTTGGTTCTACTGAAGTTTTATGCGGCCTTCCTCATTTATGAATAGTTTCCATAGAGCGACTTCCCTCGTACTTTTTAATAATCCTGTGCACAACAAAGGATTAGTTAGCGAAAATTTCTCACATAACTATTTGTGCTAGTCCTGATTTGTGAGTTAAGTTAGGTAACAGTGGTGGCTAAAAAGCCAAGCATTAACTACACCGGGAGCATAGCGTTACCACAGTCAAATGTCCTACGTCCTGGAGATGTAGTTTTGCGACCATCGGGAGCTACTCTATTTATGTCGAAGGTCTCCGTCGCGAATTTCAAAATGCTTCGCATACTGATTGTCGAAGCTGCTTTTAATCATTCAATCAAGTAGCTGCCTAGTGTCTCCCATTTTGTCCTTGCTAGCTCAGGACAACGGCATAAGAGATATTCTATAGTCTCTTTAGATGAGTTAAGATGAGTAGCTGCGTCGTTTCCTGTGTTATCCCTGTATCTATTTACTCCTCGTGTTTACAACAATTCTGTGTCCGAGTTAAAATGAGTAGCTGCGTCGTGTCCTGTATTGTCCGTGTATCCATTTACCCAGCAGAAAGTTGAAAGACGCTGCAGTCACTGGGAAGTCTGTAGGATGAGTAGATGTTCAGGTCCTGGCGGAAGACTGATGCTCCGAAGCTCCTTTAAAAGCCATTTGTGTAGATGTTTACTTTATCCGCAGATTATTCTGTTGTTTTGTTCCAAAACTGCTTGTCCGCTATTACTACCTCTAAATTCCTGTTGAAGTCCTTCATAAGTAGCGCGTAATCAGTGGCTATGCTGAGAATCTACCCTAAGCTAATATGGCCGTAGTCGTAGAATTTTCTCATCAGAATTTACTAATTATTATTAGAAATTTATATTCTTAGGGTAGTTGTGCCCCCTCCCCCCTAGAGTATTCTAGCTACGTAACGCGTGAACGGACTTAGATGAATCTTTTTGGTTGTATTATATAGGGTTTGATCTCCCATTGAAACTATTAAAAATATTTGGCCCTTAGGTGGGGTGGGGTGGGGTAGGCTTACTACCTGACGTGTGGACCGATTTGGATGATTCTGCTTTTGATGTATATTCCCTTATTGATAACACGTCAAATATTTTTTGGTGGGATGGCGGTGGTGAAGGAGTAAAGTATAACTTTGTATCACGTAAAACGATTTGGATGATTCGTTTATTGCTGAACAGGGTACCTTCCTCCCTGATGATTGACAAAAATTGTGGCTTAGAGTGGGAGGAGGAGCAGCACCTAGCTTCCCTCGGCGTTGTTTGATTTTAACTCTGTTGTATTAAATCCGTTTCCTTATTGAAAAATGATGAGCAGTACCTTACTTTTTGTTATTCTCTCTTGCTGTATAGAGTACATTGATGTACTAGCGCAATTGTAAGAATTTTGTATCTAAAATGGGGAAATGAAAGGATGGCCTTGACTAATCTCGTAACATGTTTCCGACTGTAGTTATTTAGCTCATCAGAGGTGTGTCGGCAAAAGTAAATCATTTTGCTTTTCAAAATATATTTTCCTTCTACAAAATATTTTTAGAAGATTTTAGGTAGTAAGTATTTTCACAAACTGTTTACTTTAGATAACACAACTCCGATGACTTAGAACTGGAAGTGTAATGTCATGCTCATCGACCTGTGTCGCGGAGGGCATTGCGTGAAGGTGTCATAAGGAGTTGGGAGGGGGAAAGGGCTGCTGAGTATTTATAAATTAAGTCCCAAACGTAGTGAGGTATCCGATATAACGACAGAGACGTTTGTCAACTCGTCGAAAATTTATGGATTTTTGATGGTCAACAAGATGACGGATGTCGAAGCGCCGCGTTCACGAAAACAGTGCATAAATGACATATTTCAAGGTCAATGCAATCGAAGGTCTGTGAATTAAAGTAAACAATTACTGTAAAGTATTCGCCATTTTAAAGAAAACGCACAGTCGTCTTAATTGCAAGAAATAATCAATAAAAAAAATCTTAGTGTCTACTTTACTTTTCCCTTATAGATTTTTGCATTTTTTATTTAGTGTCATATAAACTTAGGAAAGGTTATCTCCAGCTAGCATTATATAATTATTACGTTGAGAATATTTCATAGAAAATATAACGAAATAAGAGTAAGGAAGATAAATTTCTCATGTACCAAATTAAGTATCTCTCCTATTATTATAAAATTCCTTTCTAATTTTTTGTTTATAATTTCTTGTATCGTTGAGCTGGGTATGAAATAATATTCCGTGGTTGAGATCTTCGCTCACCGATAAAATTAAATGTGATCGTGTCTTTTCTGATATTATGAGTGATCTCCTTAAGCAAAGAGCTGTAATTACGTCAAGATCGGGTTTTATGTCAGTATTTCTTCCGACATTGCGCTCATTCAGATAACTTGAACCAACGGCTTTTTAAAACACTAACTAAATTAGTCTAAAATTAAACGACCAATACTGGATACAATTGAAAGCACTAATTGAGAAAATTTGCTTTACTGGTCTAAAGCCCGTAGATCGTGAAAGCCCTGTGTGGAAAAAGATAGCATCACGGACACCAGAGACAAAGCTCTCAATGTATTTTATAAATTTAACGAAAGATTTCCTGAAATCCACACCTGGTGAAATTTTGAATGATCATTGCATAGCATAAGGCAATATCATTTACTATTTCGTGTCGACAATGTATGCCAATTTAGACGTTATTGTTAACAGAATTTCATCAAATTTTAGTAACATTTTTATATTTATAGGTACAAGGAGACTAAATCCAGCAGTAAATGAGGCTTTTTTGCTGGGGCAAATACATTCCCTTTTAAATGATTGCATAAACATTATTGCAAAATTAAGTACTAAATAAAAAAATAATAAATAATAAAATATTTCGTTATCAAATATTTAAAAATATTGACAACCGGAATACATGGTTTGATTTGACAACAGAGATAAGCTTTGTGCGTCTTTTGTGTATATTTTGGGATTGAATTTATATCCGCATGCAAGTATAATTGTTTTCACGAAATTGTAGGCTTCAAGATCAAACAGGGAAATTAATGTCTAGTGTTTTTCAGATTTGGTATGCCTGAATAAGTGGAGTAATAGATCTCACATAGCCAAATAAAAAATTGTATGGAAGAGCAATCTCAACCCATATGGGAGTTACATGGTGATTCATAAGTCTGCAATTTTCATGGTAGGCATATCATTATTTTATTTTTAACTTCTGATTAACTCCACGCAGAAACATCAAATGAACGCTTAAAAACTACTATCCTAGCGACTTTTCAGATATAGTCATCTCCAAAAGTGAAAATATGTTTTCCGATAACTTAAAATTGAGCGCTTTCCTAAATTTTCTCCGAATTTCAGGTAATTTATACAGCTTGTTTGTTATTATTGTTAAATTTGCCATCTCATTACCTTTTCAAAAACATACAACGTGTCCAGGTAGAGATAAGATGTAGAAATTTATTCGTAGAAAACCATGTGGTGAATACTATAAAACTCAACTAAAATCCTTTTTATTGAATTCGAAATTTATTACAATTAATTTAAGTATGTTATAAAAATCGTCCTTCGCCACTCTCGATGCATGCTGATCACCTCCTTCTAATTACCTGTTTAAGGCGTATTGCAGGCGTATTCTTTTAATTAAATCCTCTCTATTGTTAACTAGCCTCGAGTAAACTTCACCTTCAAGGTAAGATCTGGAGATCTAGCAGATCATGGAATCGGTGTACCTCGTCCAAGCCAGCAGTCAGGAAATTTTTCATTTAGTTTTGCTTTTACAATGATACCAGACTACGCTGGTGCTCCATTATGTTGATAAAACATCTCTCTCTCTCTCTCATTGGTTCTTTAACCCTTATGGGGCGTAGGGCGTTAAGGCGTTTCGTGTGGCTTGGTTGGTTTTAAAATAAGCTGGTTAAAAGCCTAACTATTCTATAAGTCATTTCGATCCATTCCTAATATTAATCCCAGAAAGACAGCTGCTCCTTGAGGCGTCCTGGGAGTCACCGGGAGTGCATTTGTATAGCGCATAGATTTTCTATAATTGGCGCATGTGTTTCCCTCCTCTTTTCTCAACCGGGCTTATAGTAGGTAAAACATTGCCCTAAGATTATCCAGAGGGATGTCCTGTAGTAGATCTGGCAGTGTATTCTCCAAAAAGTCTATGTCTATACATTGCCCTAAGATTATCCAGAGGGATGTCCTGTAGTAGATCTGGCAGTGTATTCTCCAAAAAGTCTACGTCTTTCCATCCTGGTCCTATTAATTGGGGGTCGATGATACCAGCTTAAACATTGGCTCAGAATTTGGACTGGGAGGAGTTCTCATGACCTATGTTACGGTTGTGGAATTTCGTAATATCATCCCCGCTGAACTACTATTCATCCGCCTACAGAATTCAGCCCAGAAATGCCCCGTTCAGCATGTCGCATTGCAGAAGCCGAATGCGAAATTTTAACCTTTTCTCGGAATTTCGTTCCAGTATTCCTTGTACTTGGATATGATGATATGCAAGTCACCCTGATGAATGAATAACCCTCCAAACTTTAACTGAAGACACTTCTAATCGCATTGCGACTCGTTTTGGGCTCATTTCCGAGTCTTGCCCGACGAGGGTGATTATTTGTTGCTCCGATGTTTCAACTTCGTTCTGTTTGAAGTTAAACTTCCGGTTTCTCTGAACTCTCGAAAAGTCCGCGAAAAAATCCATCCACTTTGAGTAGGGAATCTACTTTCATATTCTTCTACATTATCTTTTTTCTTTCAGCCCAGTACACAATAAATGAAAATTATATCCGCGTATTCCTCAAAAGTAAATTGTGTTAATTTTTAATAATTTTAGCTTAAAAACACCCGTACTTATCAAGTTATTTTTCAACTATGATCGATATTCCTCTTGTATAGCAAAATTACCATCAGATATTATTAACAGAACGTGAGGGAGCTAGGGTGTGAACTCAGGCTAACAGAAGCTAATGTCCTGAATAACACAAAATTACACTAACATTTATTTAAAGAATTTCTTAGGTGTTATTTAAAGAATTTCCTAGGTGTTACAAGTGTTAAAACGAATCAGATGAAAAAATCCTATTTCACTGTAAATTAAAATTGAGCTGGAAATTAAAAAGTTTAATTTTTAACTTTTATTTTGAACATCTAAATATAAATTTTCTTTGGCTTGACGCCTGCAGTTTCCTGAAAACTTAGAACTTAATCGCCAGTTCATTTTCTACCATCTCTAGAAGCAACATTTTTACCATGGTACTAATCCGGCAACGTACTGCATGCAGCAAGAAAGAATCACCCAAATCTGGACATGCTCCCAACTATCGGTCGGAATTTCTTGTTAACCCCACTTTAAGCTGACAATAATTGTCCAACTCCATTTGTATCAGGAGCAAGGTACTCTAGAATACAATAAGCGAATCATCGAAATCGGTTGACGCTCCACGCCTCGTCTACTCAAAAGTGCACTAATTACATGAATTTTGGAGAAAATTTGAGAAAATGCTGAATTTTAGGTAATCGGAAACCATTTTCTCCACTTTTGGAAGTGGCTGTACCTGCAATGGTACGAGTTTGATCAACATCATTGAAAATTTTGGAAAGGTCATTGGGATAGTAGTTTTTTTGCGTTTGTTTGATGTCACTGTGTTTGGTAGATCAAAAGATTAAAATAAAAGAGTAATGTGCATACCATGAAAAACTTAAATTTATGAATCACCCTGTAACTTCCAAACGTAACTTTTTTTTTTAAAAAAAAGACACGAAATAGTTAAAAAAAAATTTTTTTAAAAAAAAGTTACGTTTGGGAGTTACAGGGTGATCCATAAATTCAAAATGGCACTAGTACGCCAACGTAATGCTACTACATGCTCTTCTCGTAGTCATTCTTGGTGCAACATTTGCAACATTTCTTATTATTTATCAATGAGGAAATGTATTTTGTACAATAGAATCAAAAACAATAAAATCGGACATCGCCTTACGAAACTAGGTACCGCCAATCCTTCCACGCCCACTAAGCCTGTCCTGATATAAATAGATGAAGATACTCTCTTCATCAATAAACGAATCATCCAAACCAGTACGGGTCAATCCATTTCAAATTAACCAATGATGGTTGCTGTCAAAATTTATTAATTTTTTATTTTTTTACCCAAATTTACAACAAATACAAAATTTTCAGGAAACATTCGTTCGTTGTGTTGTTAGCAGTGTTTAAAATGTCACCACTGGGACATAATTAATTTCTACAAATTTTTTGTACAACTAAAAAAATAATAAAGTTTCAGTGATGAGACTTTAAATACTTATTGCATATTATTGCAGGAATGCTTCCTGAAAATTATTAATTTTTTAATTGTGCTCCTTCTGAAATATTTCAGATAAAAAATACGCGATTTTTGAAAAATTGCAATAATTGAACCCCCATTAAAGAAATGGATACAACCCTAAGGCCTGAAAGTTTTAGGGAAGTAGTATACTATTATGACTAAATCCAGAGAACAAAATTGAAGGTGAGTCTTAGTTTTATCTTTAACATTTTGAATTTTAAAAGAGGTTTTTAGATTAGTTACTATTTATCAATTTGTTTATTTATTTAGAGTTGACCTAAGTACACAAAAAAAAACTAAAGATCTAATAAATTTATGAATACCAGTTTCCAAGTCCCCGAGTATAGTACAAAGTTAGGTAAGAAAATTAATAAATTTCGACAACAACCTTCTCAAATTGATTTTATATGGATTGACTCTCCGCGCAATGCGAGCCAATGCGAGTCCACTTCTCCACCATCCTCCCTGCACCATAAAATTTTTGACAAGCTACGAGGCAACGCTATAAGGAAACATATTCTATACTAGAACCATAATCACCCAAATGTTCATGTATAGTGCAGTATAAATTCATATAACTGACGGACGTGACGGAAATAAATCAAAACATGTAATATGTTTCTAACGATAATGATGTAAGCTACATGAAAAAAACTATATCTAATATATTTGTTGATTACATTTTATTACATTTAATAAAGTAACATATTTTTCGTTGTTGCCAGTAGCATCACTCAAATCAAATTACAGCTTTTTTTGCTTATAGTCGGGTGTCATCTGAAAGTATAATTTTAATATCAGAAGTCTGCAGTTTTTTGTAAAGCAGTATTTTGAAAACTGTCATGCAAATAGAAAAATACAAAAAAAAAATATTATTAAAAGGCAGTATCTTAAAACCAAAATATTGTGAAGCAAAATTTTAGTTTTAATATTTTAAATCCCGGTAAAATGGTAATAACCTTCCTGAGAAGTGAGCAAAACATACATACTTTCTCTAGCCTCTGTATAGCTACAGAAATTTGTGAAATAAGCTCAGTTTTAAGTTGATATGTGTGGTGTGGCGAGTGGTTCACAGTTAAGTGGTACTAAAAGATCCTAGGTTATTGTTATAAATTAGGAAATAGTCTTTTAAGCAAAGTAAACAAAATAATGGTGAGTCGTGCAAGAATGTTAGCACCGACCGATATCTTTACTGTTCACAAGAGTCTCTTAAAATCACTCCGTTTTTAGATACGATATACTGAGTTCCTGATTTTGTTTTCAAAAAGAATTTGACAATTTGAGTGTTTATATTCTCACAGTAAGAAAAAATTAAAAATGGAGTTAATCCATTTGTCTTCTGAGTGGCTCAATTATTACTATACTGAACCAAACAAATGTAGACTTATTTCGATGAATCAACCCGTACTTTTTAGAGAAGAGTAGGGTAGTAGATTAAATTGAGAAAATCGATTCAGCAAGGATCGATCTGCAATTTTTTCCCGAATTTTTAGATCGATTAATCGCCTTAAAACGGTCTGTTTAATTACAAGATTTTTTGTAATGGTAAATAAATAGACGACTATTTAATTTTATTGCTGTTTATTTGACCACAACTCGAATGCAACTCTCTGGGTACATCCAAATTCTAAGTTAGGTTGAAACCAATTTTTAGAACAAATTCAATGAGCAATATTTAGTACAGTTCGATAAGCGACAAGTTCAAATTAATAGTTAAATAGCAGGAATGTTATATATTGACTATTTCAATTAAAATGCGGAGTTTTAAATTAACATAATATTTATAAAATTATTCACTTAATAGTGGAATGATAGCCGTTGCCTCAACAAGATCGACATCCATATCGATCGATCAATTTATTTTGACATTTCAGTTTACTTCTACATTTTGAAATTACAAATAATTAAAACTGTTTCCATATAAAAATATAGGGTCATTAGTAAATAAATTTAATAAATAATGGCACACAGCCTTCGTAGTTTACAAATCTTGGCTAAGTAATAATGGGTATATCGCAAGTGTTGCTTATTTATTCGAACGAAACGAAAAAGTTGTAATACACATATATAAAATATATAAAAATGGATTACACCGTATTTAAATTAAATAATTAAGGGGGTCCTCTACTCTCGAGGCTTGAAATTGTATCGGTTTTTTGGGGAATAAATTGCGAAGGATCTACTGAATACATTTAAAATTTTTTTTTTATTTCGAAGATACATGTTTGGACTTTTCAATTTGACTTTTGAAGATGAAAAAAAAATAACTTTCGCGACCTTTAAACGTCATGGATGACATTGATGTTGAAACTGCATGGGTCCCGCTTAAGTAAAGTTGTGGCCAATTGGGTAATCTGTAATCTGAAAATTGATATTCTTTATAATCATACGTTGGCTACGTTTTCCCGAGACAGATTTTTTTTATTTTGCAATTTGTAAAAGTTATGCAACAATTTGTAAAAATTTCCAATTTTGACGTCTTTTTTTGACCTATTAGAGGCTATAAAAATGGATCAAAATAAAATTTTGCAAATCGTATTTGGGAAACAATTATTGAAATCGGACCAATACTTTTATGAGAAGTCTTACTCGGCAGCTGAAAAAACACTACTTTCGGTAAAACGCGTTTAATGATGAATTACGGTGTATAACTTGATTGTAGTAACTTGCCAGTTAATCTGCTATACCGGGGCCGTAGAATTCTCCTTCCTCATCACTTTGATGTTCTTGGTTGTCCACATTCTTCCCAAAAACGGACCGGTAAATTCTTTAGACAGTGATTTTTAACTGAACGTCGTGGCACGCCGCGCTTAGTTTCTCGGAAACGGCCGGAGACGGGTACCTTTCTGTTCCCAGAACCATGCAAAGAAATGTGATTTTCACGAAATCCTTTCTGTGGCGTATTCTCAGATACAAATAGATTGAAATTAAGAAAAAAATAAAAAATTGATTTTTTGAAACCGCGAGAGTAGCTTTAAAAAAATGTTTTTTGTTTTTTTTGTGTCATGGCCCCTGTGTGCTCCTTTTTTTACGTCAACCAGAAATAAAGGATATAATCGGTGAAAATGATATTTCTTTACAGGATCGTCTTAAACAAAAAAAAGATTCAATTCAATTCAATTCGATTTATTTCCCATAATGTACATTAGCATAGAGAGATTAAACTATTAAGCTAAGAGATTAGGATAGTGCTGTACTGCTAGATTACAAATATGCAATACGAAAAATATTCAGAAACTAGATTCGAAAATTTTAATTGTAAATTTGGCTAAGGAAACGAGAGAAAAACCTTAGATTTATAAGTATACCCTATATTTAAAATCTATCCTATCTTACTATCTACTTACTAACTATGTCCTAGAACCTATGTATGTCTTATGAACTAAGTTGAATATCAATTCGATCTCATTGTATTACAATTATTAATGTTAGTTCGTGTGCAAGCTGTAAATTAATTAATTATAAGATTCGTTACATTTTAGCTTAAACTTATTCATTGCTAGATTAATTCTTTCCGCCGTCGTGTGGATTTTAGTTATTGCGTGTAGTAGAAAAATAAAATGGTAGATTTAGGATTATCTTTAGAATTTTATTTTGCTTCGTCTGTAGAAACTTTATAGGAGCCCGAAACTTCAGATCCATAGTCCATTATACTTCGAAATATGGTTTTAAAGATGATGAGTTTTTGTTCTCGCAGGATAATTAAAATTTTCTGTTAATGAGCGGGTATAGAGTTTTGATGAGAGTATTGCATTTGGTAACCGTTTCGTTTACGTGTGCTCTAAAAATCAATATTTTCTCTAGTATGATACCGAGATATTTAATGGTATCTCTCCATTCAACTCTAGCGCCGTCTAGATTAAAGCTGTGAGACGGTGGGTAACAGGGGTTTTTCCTTCTGGTAATGAATATTGCTTGAGTTTTTGTACAGTTTATCTTAATTTTTCATTTGGTGAAGAATTTTTTGATTTCACTAAATGAGTGTTCCAAATTAGTAGTTATTTCGTTAGGACATTTTGAAGAGCGTACAAATGCTGTGTCGTCTGCGTAAAGCTCCAATGTGCAATTCAGTGGTTGCGGGAAGTCCGACATAAAGATATTATATAAAATTGGGCTAAGTGCCGAACCTTGCGGGACGCCTGCTGTGGAAGAGTAAGAAGGAGAGGTTGAGTTGAGTATCGAAACTTGGAATGATCTGTTGGTTAGAAAGTATTGAATACTTTTTATGGGATAAAGAGGTATATTTAATTGGAAGAGTTTATGGACGAGCCCGTTGTGCCATACCGAATCGAAAGCCATTTCAATATCCAGGCAGACCATACCTGTCGACTTTTTGGCCTTAAGGTTATCTTTTATGGTTTTATGTAATCTAAAGACTTGCATAGAAGTAGAGTACCCCTTGCGAAAACCAAATCGTTCGTTTGGTATTGTGATATTTCCCTCCATTTCCCGCATTTTTCAAAGATTTTGCCAACCGCACTAAGAAGACTAATGGGTCTATAACTTGACACTAATAGGTTGTCTTTACCGGGTTATGGGATGCATATAATTTTTGAAGATTTTCAGGAGTTTCGGAAATAAGCGCAGCGTAAGCATGCATTAGAAATATTTATTAGATATTTGAGGGATTTCTTGTGAAGATTTTTAACGATCTTATTATTAATACCGTCGAAGCCGGGAGCTTTTTTATTTTTACTTTGCTTAATTAGCATCGCTGCTTTTCTATATATTGCATTGCCAGGGTTTTGATTGATAACGCTACTTCTAAGTCAGTTTTAGAGTCTTTGTAATGAGATGTCAGCTGATGTTGTTTGCAGAAATATTCAGCGAATGCTGTGGCTTTATCTTGAGGAAATAATTACCGTATTTCAAAGGGGGCATAGTTCGAATTTAATTTTTTAGAACTTTGGTTAAATTCCAAAAGGGTTTGGAGTTTTTGTTAAGGGTTGCTAAATGTTCAGCCCACTTTTTATTTCTGAAAGTATTAATTTGATCTTTAACTACTGCATCGAAGTGATTGACACGGGCTTTATTGATGGGTAGTCTTGTTACAGGAATAAGAAAGGAGCTCTTCCATATCGTGGTAAATCTACCGTCCTGAAGAGATTTGTTGAAGATGAGTTTCAGTAGAGTGAGTAAGGCGTCAAAGCAGGATTTCACAAACACAGGTAGAACACCATCAGTACTAAAGGAAAACTCCAGTTTTAGTTTCCTGGTACTGTCCATGATAATATTACGAGATTTAATGGGCAAAGGAATGGAGGCAGCAGGACGATCATGCGCATGACCAAACCCTTCCAGGGAACGCATAAAATAAGAATAAGAAAAGCCGCTCTCGAAAAACAATGCAAAGTTATTATAATTATGAGTTTTCTTCTTCATATTTACAAATTTAAAAAAGGTACGATGAGTATTGTGTAAGTTATCGCGAACACTATCAAGGTATTACCTGTATAAGAATGACGATAACGCTAAAAAGCTGTCATAAAAATTGACAAAATCACAGTAAGCTGACGTGTATCTACAGCGCAAATAGGTTTTCCATAATTTTTTTTTTTCTTAAACCTGCAAAGTTTTCAATTATACGACTGGGGAGAACACCAGGATGATCTCGACAGTTTGAGTGGTACACACTAATCAAACAAGTCGTATATCCTAACATAAAACACGGATACGCATTCGTCGATATATTCACTATAAAATGGAGATGGGAAATCGAATAAGAGGATCCTATCTGTAAGATCAGAGAAGTCCGCCCTTTTAACATTAAGAACGTACTGACCTAAGTTGGGATCACCAATATTAAAACCATTGTGGCAGAAAGAAATTAAAGTGGGCGGGCGTAAGCTGTCGATAACGACTATAGTGTTACCCGAATCAGATAAAATCTAACTGCCTTCTCATAGAATTCTTAACATCGCTCAGTTGGTGTAAATCAGAGGAAGTCAAGAAAATGGGAGTCTTTGGCAGTAAGACAATTTAAGGAAAGGTAGTCATCGTCATCAACACTGGTTTCGTCGTATTATTTATAGTTCTAAGCTCACAACTAAAATGTCGATAAGACTTCAAATCCAGGGATCCATACTGGGCCCCGACATATGGAATTATACATATGACGGGATCCTCCGTATGGAGATGCCTGAAGGGTCTTTCCTGGTTGGGTATGCTGACGACATCGCAGCGGTCATTACCGCTAAAGATGTTGCGGTGGCTCAACCAGGTAATGCGCCGGGTAAGCTCCTGGCTGCGTGACCACGGGCTAGAGTTGGCGCTTGCCAAGACCGAGATCGTCCTTCTGACAAAGAAGCGCATTCCGTTGTTGATCCAGATGTGGGTAGGAGACATGTCGGTCCAGACGCGGCCCGTGATCAAATACCTGGGGGTGAGTCTCGATTGCAGGCTCTCCTTCTGGGAGATAAGGCGACTTCAAGGGCCGGGCCGATAAGGCGGCTGCGGTGACGGCGCCACTGAGCAGGGTTATGACCAACATTGGCGGACACAAACCCTGCAAAAGGCGCTTATTGCTCCACACCACCGAGGCCATACCGCTCTACGGAGCAGAACCCATTGACCTCTTAGTCAGAGAGCGGCAGTTCTTCCATCTGGAGAAACCCATCTTGGGGGGAGAGGCCGCGAGAGTGCCTTGAGCCAGGACCATGGCGGCCTGGCAAGAGAGGTGGGATGGAGAGTCGCGGGGCCGGTGGACAGCCAGGGTGATCCCTCAGCTGAACACTTGGCTAAACCTTCGGCATGGTGAAGTTGATTACTACCTCACCCAAATGCTGACGATTAATCCCCAAATTTTTAACTGAGTCTACATAAGCTATGCAAGATTGATCCAATATGATATTTGATATATTACGAGTATCAAATGTACGTATCGAAATAAAAATGGCTTGCGATTTATCTGGGTTTAATTTAAGTTTATTATTTTTGGCCCATTCCAAGACTCGTTTGAGATCCTTATTAAGATTAGAGACATTTGTTTCAAGGTCATCAGTTTTCGATGAGGATAGTAGCTGAACATCATCAGCATTCATTTGAATAAACATGTGGCTGGGAATATCTTTCAGATCGTTTATATAAAGACAAAACAATAAAGGTCCAAGTATAGAGCCCAGCGGAACTCCAGACATTAGTTCCAAGAAACCTGACGCTGAGTTTCCAATGACAACTTTTTCAAATCTGTGAGTAAGATAAGAATAAATAAGTTTTGTGGCAGTATTATCAAATTTATATAATACACTTAATTTATTGCACATCATTTTGAAATCAATGCTGTCAAACGCCTTTGAAAAATCTAAAAGAACAAGCAGAGAGACAAGACGTTTATCAATATTCGTTCGTATCCTATTTAAAAGGTAAACAGTGGAAGTCGTTGGACTATGATTAGATCTAAACGCAGATTGGAATTCAAATAATAGACTATTATTTTGAATATAATAGTGAATATAAAAGCAGCTTCTCTGCAATTTTTAAGCAAACAGGTAGGATGCTAATTGAACGGTAATCCGAAGGACTTTGTGGATTAGGTTTCTTCTTAATTGGGACCACTTTAGCAAACTTCCAGTGACTAGAAAATGCTGACGTCGTAATAGAAGTATTGATGATATGGGTGAGATGTGCTACTATATAAGGTAGGACAAGCTGAATCCAACGCCCATCCAATCCATCCAAGCCCATAGACTTAGACTTAATAGAAGAAAAAGCAGAATAGACCTCGTTATAGGTAACACACCTAAAGGAAAATTTTCCTATGTCATCAAGTGAAGAGAAAGCGCTCTCATCAGCATTGCCATACGAGCTAGTATTATCGTTATCTTAAACGCACAATTTGTTAAGTTCGTCTGGATTTAATGAACAGTTCCTTACCCCATCGTTTCCTAATATTTTGCCAGAGCTGGCGTTTCGGTAAGGACAGATTAAGTTTACGGCCACATACGCGGGTTTTTGTTTCACGTATGCTCCTAGTAACCTTTATTACGCAGGCACTTAAAATTATGAAAGAAACTAACATTCAAGAGAATGTTTGATCTATTGCTGATTATAAGATCAATTAGTGAAGAACCGAACTCGTGAAATCTAGTGGCTTTTTCATTAGAAACACCCAGCTCAGAACCATGAAGTGCACTAAGTAAGTCGCTTTTTAAGGAACTTTCTACAAAGAGATTAATGTTGAGATCACCGAGTATGAAAACTGATTCAAAGCGACTGAAGAATAAAATTAGATTTTCCTGAAATGGGTCCAAATCTCGGGAATTGGGTTGCCTGTATACACACGCTACAAATATTTTGGTCTTTTTAAAAGAAATTTCAAGGAAAATATATTCTATACCTGGGCATGATCCATCAGAAGTCGCAATAATCTTCCTAAGAGCTGAATTGTGAGCGTGTCAGAGAGAGCAGGTATATCAACCAAGTTGCAATCCAAATGCAATTTGCATGCAACAAACACACCGTCACCATGAGCCATGGAGTCAGAGTATCTATTCCTACGAAAAATCTGATAGGACTTGTCAAGAATTCGGCCAAAGCGATGACAACAGGCAAGAGAAGCCTGAAATAAATGGCTTGTACTTGTCCTTAGCCCCTTAAATTTGGATAGTAAAGGGAAAGTGTACTATGCAATTGCTTAAAAATATTTCCCCTTAACTTTGAACGCAATGACATTTGCTTTGTTATTAAAAACTTCTTCACTTTAACGACAGATGATTGCATTGATTCCCAAAAGAGCAATTTCCTGCTGCTACATCTTAAGAGTCATCCTACCTAGTAAAATAATGTTTCTACTCACCAATTCAAGTCGGTAACGGACAGCTATAGTTACTACCGGTAAAATGACTGAGTAAGAATCTGCTGTGAATATCAAAGCGACTCCAAATCAGAGGTCGCGTTTACGATTCCATTAGCATCACAGAAATTACAGCCGCGCATTACACTTGTCAGCAATAGTACATTCCCCTGCGACAAAGTACGAGTAGATGACTTTCTGATTTATGGGATCGAACATTTGATGACAGCCGTTCTGTATTTCAAATAGTTGTTCGGAACGCACTCATTGCTCTGCAAGTAACATTTAGATCAAATGTTTCAAGGTAACCCCGTTAAGTAGCATCAGGTGAATCTTTAGCTTATGAATAAACTAGCCACTTCTTCTGAGAAAAATAACTTACTTTTGTTGCATCCTTGGTACATTTCAATTTTTCCACAGTCTCCGTTGATGACTAACTTCTGATTTCATGCAACTTGCATTTTGCAGATTTCCTCTCCTCTGATATGAATCTGGATTTGGCTGATGGTGTCATTCATCGATCACCTGACCATCGATCGAATTTATGTTGCGTGTATGATGAAATTTGCTAAAAATGGGTAATTAATGCGGTGAAGATGTCCACGTACAAATGTAATGGGCACTTATGTTAGGTACTGAAGCAAGCGAACAGTCAATCACCAAATCTGTTGCATAAGAAGATCACCGTCGGACATACCGTCGACTTCTTAAAAGATAATTTGAATGCAACTAGAAATTTATCTGAACGAATTAAAAGTGTTTACGCTCTTTACCGTGAAAGTAGTTTGTAATTGGTCCTTGGCTCTAATTGCGACGATCTTCGAAGTTTCTGTTATGGTTAGCGGCAAGGAATAAAACGTCTGAAGATGTCTCACGGTAAGCATCAGTTTCAAATGACCAATCCATCGAAACCCACTTCTGTTTTTTAACTGATTTGATTTAAGCCAATATTATGGCAGCTGCCTTGAAAGTGAACGAGAATAGTAAACGCCAAAGCACTCTATCGTAATGGATGCTTTTCATTTACCAAGAGAAATTAATCTTTGTTGCTCAATGTTATGAATAGCCTTTTGAAGCTAAATAATTACTGACATTTACAATTGCAAAAATCTGAACTGGTCAATTAGTGCAGACATTCGCTAGTCTTATTAAAATTTTATATGAATATCAAACATTCCCGTTTAGTTGAAGGCGATCAAATATAATTATGCAGTCTGCGATAAGACAGGGATGTTTCCCGGTTCTACTTCTGCTGATCTGATAACGTAAAACAATGCAATGTAGGTATTTAATTAT
The DNA here is from genome assembly GCA_964036015.1 of Leptarthrus brevirostris. NCBI lineage: Eukaryota > Metazoa > Arthropoda > Insecta > Diptera > Asilidae > Leptarthrus > Leptarthrus brevirostris. The sequence goes on along the minus strand of OZ038372.1, from coordinate 36,801,018 downwards.
CTAGATACAGGATAAATAACGGGACCATTTATTGTTTCCCTTAATCCCGGGCATTTACTATTTGTAAGTAATACTTAGTGTATTCAAAAAAAAAATGCATATAAGTTGTTATTTATTAATGAAAAGAACAGGATGTGACCAAAGCCTAGTGGACAACCCTTAAATGCGTCCGCATAGCTTTGGCCGGAAGGTAATATTCGGCGCTTTAATTGTCCTGTCTCTTGTTTTTAACATATGTTGTGTTAAAATTAAAATATGTTCTTTTAAATTAAAAAATTTTGTCTTTTCGAATTACAATGCCCATATGCAAATATGCATTTCTCAAATATCTGATATGATATTATTTTACATTAAATTCTACATTTCGAAGTTCGAGAATATTTTCTGCTTTGGTCTGTTTGGCCGGGACATAGTGGATTTCAATAGCACTACTAACGAAGCATCCACAAAGCTTTAGCTTCGAAACGAAACCGACGAGAGTCATCTTCCCTCAAGTTGCCCTCCCTACCAGGCCTGTGGACCTTGAAGCCTTCTTATCTGCCATCAGGATGGGAATTTCGTTGCGGGCTGTTGTACGAGGAACAGGAAAGTGGTTAACGACGCTGTGGCGAGTACTAATGCACCAGCGAAGACACCCGAAATAGTTTTTTCGCCCGTTGCTACGCCTACCCTCATGGAGCATGCTGCCAACAAGGCGTCTGAGAAACCATTTCCTAAGGCAATTCCGACGCTGGCTACAAACGGTTCCACCCCAAAATGCGAGATGACGAGCTTGGACGAGGAGGTCACCAGTGGTACCGGAAACCTGACCAGGAGGTGACGCCTCTACCAAGGAAGGAAGCACGGAAAGGGAGGGTCTCCGAGGAAGAGGTTACACCAGGCACACCGAGGGCACTATTAGTGACTTCAATAGATGTGACTGATGTCCTCGCGGACGTAGGGGTGGTCTCGGCTCTCGAGACGGCTCGTTCAATTCAGAACAGCTATGAGTTATGTTGAAGTTCCATATCGATTGGTAGCCGTTTTGAGGTGGATCCTGCTTTGGTGGAAGTTTCGAGGGAGAAGCTGCGATCGTTCCTCGACAGCCTTCACTACAAGAAGAGTTTAGACAGGATCCGTATCATTCTCAGAAAAGATCTTGGGAATCCAGACAGGGTCCTATCGCTACTAAATAAAATGAGGTGTCGAGGTTCGAGCATCTCTTCAACAAGGTTTAAGGAATCCTCGAGGATCTCCGCCTGAACAGGACTATTCATCGTTAGAGTAGTCCAATTGTTGTCTGAGTTCTTGCGATTCCTTGAATGTGTAGAATAACATCGATAAATGCAGGGGCTTAAGTCAACCCACTCGACTACATAGTAGTAGTAGTATTTTTGAGGACATAAAACATTGCAACATTATACAGGAGACAAATTTTACATCTGAAACTTTTACACGAACAAAATTCAAATCTACACAAAGGTTACACAGTTTTTGCCACTGAAACTCCTCGCAGATGTTCCGGTGTGGCAATTGCTGTGTCCCACAGTCTCACACTGATGTCTCCTGTATACACAGACATCTACACTGGTTTATCGTCTTCCATAGATTTCGTCTAGGGGGACGAAATTCTAATGGTACGAACTTCGATGGTGAGGGTATCCTTTTGGGTATCTTCAACTGCATACCAGATTCTTCAATCAATCGACATTCTAGAGTTGAATTCAACTGAGTGAACAATGATTGACATTCTAGAGTTGAATTCAACTGAGTTTCATCTAGTTTTCGTTTTCTCGCGAAGGCGTCCAGCAACTGCGGAAAGGTTAACCCTTTGGTGCTGCTGTTGATAACGAGCCAAAGGAGCTTAAGTTCCTCATTAAAAACACTGATCGTGTTAAGAAATTTTTATATTTTTTACGTTGCTCGAGTATAAAACAGTTTGTTTTGATTTTTTAGTTTGAAAATTCCCTCGAATATTTATTGCACATTTTGTGCATTTTTGATCATATACAAGGGTTTCTCGAAATGTCCGTGGAAGCTTTTCGGGTTCGAGTATAGACAAACTTTACGTCTCGTCTAGCCTTCGAATATCATTCTTTTGTGTCACTCATGAAGTGCGTTCATTAAGTGATCAGCTACTTGTTGTGGCGACTAGCTCTTTAGACAAAAGCAAACTACTTACTGGATTTTCAACAATAACTTGTTGAAGTCGGAGTAGTTCATCGAAGAATTTATTCAGTTTTGGCACCAATAGCCCGAAAATGAGAATATTAATTCAAACTACAGCCATTGGTGAGACTTTAGAACGTTTCAGATTCGCTCATTTATTGAGATGAGATCCAAAAGAAACATATATCATCAAGTTTGACAGCCGAGGTCACCTGGATTTGTACGCCTCTGCCCGCGCAACCAGAGTTGCTCTAACAATACAAGAGAAACGAAAAATGCAAGCACTGCTTTGAATTTAAGATCCGAAAACTAGTCAGCGCGACTTCTAACGGCGAAGACCTGGGTACGGGAAATTCTCAGGAATTCAAGTTGTAACTCGTCTCTCTACCAGGGAGACTTGCACTGAGGTGATAAGTACTTTTTCGTACTAAGTCGACTGCCACATACGACATTTAGCACACTTTAGGTCGGCTGCGCGATCGCTTTGTAGGTGTAAATCCTATGGATATAGGTGTTAGTAGTTGGCATGCACTTCTTTGGGTAGATTTGGGAGTAATCGGGATATTAAGGTGATCGATAAGCTATTCGTCCAATTACCGAGTTTTCAACCGTTTCCATCATAGCCTCGTGCTTCCAAAGTAGCTATTACATATTAATCGAAGAATTCAAAGCCCCACCACGGTTTGTGGTAGTGACGGAACCCTGTCCGTCACTCCGCAGACCGGTCTAGAGAGACTCTAATCAATTCGAAATTTTTGTTCGTCCGATAAAAGTGGTCCATGGCTCTATAGAGGGCTTATGCAGCAGGGGTGCTCAAAGTAGGAACTTTGCCAAGTACTACATCTACCCTCTGCGAACGCTCCTACAATTGTGCTCTTCTGTAGTCATTTTCTCTCTCTTCTAGTTTCCGTAACTTCTTGTGGGGCATACGGCAGATGCAGAACTTCACCCGATTATAGACAACGACTGCAAGTTGACCTATATTTAAAAAAGCATTCTTAACCACTAACATTTTCTGTGCAATCCCTAATTGCCTTTTTATCGTAGTCTGTTGTCCGCAGAAATCAATCATGGGTCGGCTCCGGTGGATTTGAATCTGGAACCTTTGGATTGGATGGCCGACTCGTAACCACTTACTCCACCAATGCCGTTTTTTCGGTTTTTGTTAAATTTGCTCGTTCGTTTAGATTCTTTTTATAGGATGTGGCCAAAGATTAGGGGGCAAGCCTTTCATGCATTAGCGTAGCTTCGGCTGGAAGGAATTTAGGTTAAGGAGAATGAGGGAACTTGAATGTCTGGATTTTGCATTACAGTGAGCTAGACAACAGCCCATAGACAGACTGGATATTTTAATTTAATTTTAAAAATTCGCTGTGTGACCGAGTCTCGAACATGTTTTTTTTGCATTTTTTTATTTGATAGTACAACTCTTCAGGAGTATCTAATTAAAATTTGAGATCGATTGGAGTAAAACTGCCGGAGATACAGTGCCTCGGGTCTCCCTCCATTCGATACATCCCATATACAAGAGAGCAGTGTTAATACTGTAATCGCGCTTTTTTTCAGATTTAGTTTTTCAAAGTCGGTGATCACTGTAACTGAAAAACTACTCAACAACACTTTTATACGTAAATTACGAGGCAACAACGTCGAGATTTTGTATTTTTTATTATTATAATAAATTTTACAACAACAAATCCGCCGATTTTTATTAATAAATTTTCATAAATTCAGAAAAATTCGTCTGTTTTTACTTCTTATAATTGAAAAATCAATAAAATAAACAAAATATCGACGTTGTTACCTCGAGAATCGCATAAACTGACGAAATGTTTTTGGTTTTTTGTCAACATATGTTCCAGTAATGAGTTATGATGATCACCGCAAAGTATCTTTTTTTTCCAAAGTATCTTTTATTTCCTGTCAGTCGCTCAATTCACAATATCTTTACCCAAAAATTTAACAGAAGATTCTTAAAATGTTGTACTTTTATGTTCTTAACTTAAAAATTAATTTAAATTTATCTTATTTTTTGATTGTTTAAATTTGATTAAAATATTGTCGCATTTACTTGGAACAGGCTCTTCCTATAAAAATGAGTATTTTCCATTTCCTTTAATCTATAGAGTAATAAACAATACGACATGTTTAAAAAACTCTTACGATATTTTAGAAAAAACCTAAATTAAGTTAAATTTAACAAAAAATTTGATATTTTCAGTACAATTATAATATTGAATCTTTCATAAGAAGTGATAGATTCCACCACTAGTTGTTTTTGGCTACGTTTTTACCTTTCTTTACGTTATAGAAATTCGTATTTGATTAGGTTAATTTCTACTAGCAACAGCACTTTCTTTTAAATGTATTTTATTTTCTGTCACATTTAAAAGTAAATTTTTTATTTCGGAAGCATAGTTACAGCAGAGGCATCAACAAGGAAGGCTCGCATCAACAAGGTCCAAGTTGCATTTAATACTCGCTGTGGAATTACCAACATTAAATGTTTACTTCTACTATAAAAATAGTCTATGCCAATTGCGTCAAATGCTTTCCAACACGACTGGCCTATTTCTCTCGAAACTTACAATTTTGCAGATGATTTTAATAGTGTTAAAGTCACTAAAACAATTTTCTTTTCATGTTAAATATAAATAGCATACTGTAGCGGCGTTCCTGGAGATTGAAGGAACCTTCAATAACGTTCGCTCTGAATTTATGCTTACGGCTTTCGCCGAGCTGGGCTTGGAGCAAAGCCTTGATTGTTGGATTTTGACGATGCTAAGATCAAGAGTAGTACAGTTTAAACTGAGTACCAACCGTGTTGTAAGTCACGTATATAGAGGTACGCTTCACCGTGGAGTTCTGTCTCCTCTATTTTGTCGAGTCGTAATAAACAAAATACTGTTAAACTCGAACAGAAACAATTTAAGGCTGTCACCTGTGCCGAAGATTTGGCAATCCTGCTATCGGGGAAATTCCTTCCCGTAATAAGAGCCATTGTGGAGAATGCGCTGAACAAGGTTAGCAGATCGTGCAAAGAATATGGGCTGTCAGTGCACTTTTGCAATACCGGGCTGATGCTCTCTCCCAGTCTGAAACTGTATGCTGGGTGGCCAAATGCTATGGCCACAGCAATAGTCAAGCACAGAGAGGATTATCTGCAACCTCAATTTTACCAACAACTAGAATTCCAACCAGGAAGGAAGGATACTTCTTGAGAAAACAAATTCTATAAATTTGAAATTTTTTCATTAAAAAAAGACCAGTACCCAGTAAAGTAACTTGAAAAATATTCATGCTAGCGGAGGCCGCAACAACTGGATGGAATTGAAAGATTTTGCGCAAAACTATTCTATTGGGTCAACTGATTTCTGTCTAATGTAATATAAGTTAAAATAAATTATAAACAATTTGATAGCTTCGCTTGAAATAGTTATATATAGTTGCACTCTCTTTCTCGCTTCGTAACTCTTTGTGGGAGAAGAACTTGAATCGATTCGAGACAACGTTTGCAAGTGGATTTCGAACCATCGACATTACTGTTACTCTGCAATCCGCGATGGTGTTTTTATAGTAATTTGTTGTCAATAGAAAACAACCATGGATCACCGGGCAGTGGGATTTGAACCTTTGACCTCCGGGTTGGAAGGCTACTTATGACTTTTGCACTAACTTTACGAACATTATTTATAATCTGATAAACTGATAAAAAACAATTTTATTTCATGCACGATTTTATGTTATCATAATTTCATTGGCTAATTCTGGTAACTGTGCTAATTCGAGAAATTTCCAGACTAATAAATTGCTCTATATGTCTCTTAGCGACATGTTTGAAAAAATCTCACGGCCTAAAGCAAGTCACGCTCAGATAAACTGCGCAATCTTTAAAAAATTCTGCAATAAAATTAACCAAACTAATCTGCACGCTAATAATACTGTTCAGAAAGATGCCATTTCATTTCTATTCATTAAAGAATTGCACAACAAGCGTGAATGACTGACTTAAGGTCAATGTAAAGTTATTTTTTAGTAAATCCTATTTTTTAATAAAGTCCGTAAAAAAAGTTCATCTTGGCTGGCCGTGTAAATACAGGTTGTAATGCTACCTGGTGCAGTCCATATACTTAAAACGTATTCATTTGCGAAAATGTTACAAAAGCGATCACGATTATATTTACTCAGTTTAATCAAATTAATTGGAACATATTTTGGCCACTTTTAAACTCATTATGTTAAAAGGTTCAATGTTAAGCTATTTTAAATATTAAGGCAAAAATCGAAGCAAAAATTGACAAATTCATAACTGAACAACGCATGGTTTTGAAACTTAACTGACATAGTCTTTAAAAACGACAAGTTCACATATTTTGCACAAAAAGGCCAATGCTATTTCTCACCACCAATTTGTATGCAATTTAAATAACAATCAATTAAGTTGTGCTTCTTTATCTGGTTCATCGGATTTACATGACACTTCTGTAAAGCCATAAAACTTATCGCTTTTATTTAACATCTATTAATTTCCCATCCGATTTTTTGACCTAAAGAAGATAGTAAAAAAGATTGATGGCGTGCATGATGACGCTCATGAAAACTGAACTTGACAGATTGCAGCGCGATACATCGCCACGTAGAATGATCACTAGGTAATTCTTGATGTTAAACGATGTAATATATCTCAGACGACGTTGCATAATTAATGTTTCGGAACAGTCTGTCAACTGATGGGTAAATGCAGTGTAGATTTTGAAACTAAGTAGATTGCGCATGAGTGTTATATTAAAATGACTAGATCCTAAGAAGTACTGATAAATCATGATTGCCTGAGGAAGCGTGTGGACTTGCTTACATGTAATCCGAATTAATTTGAGGTGATGCGTGTTGAATATAATACTTTGTGGAAATGCCAAGTCAAAATGATCGATAAATGATGTAACCTTGGGCGAAGGTGCTTCGAGCTGATGTCTATATTACTTAACAAAGTCTGCAGGTAAAACATTTGCAGCGCAGGTCAAGGTTGGTATCACATGTGTTTACTTACACTTCTTCAAAGCTTCACACAGTATGTTTTCTGTACTCTTCAAATAAAATTCCATATCTTTATTAAAATTCATATCTTTATTAAAATTCATTACCGTAACATTAAATTGTGTACAAATCGCAGGAACCTAACCTTTTATTCTGTTAATATGTTAGGCGGCGATGGACTAGGACCTCTGCATTTCGTTACTGGAATAATGAATAAGGAAAAGAATTTTCTATATTTTGAATAACTTATTCATCCCTTATATTAAATAGGTCGAACTAATGAATTTAAATTTATGAAGGTCAGAGCGCCATGCCATACTGCTGAAACTCATAACTTTTTTGCAAAACCAAAATATTCCATTTCTTGCTTGGCCGGGCAACTATCTCGGACTTAAATTCAATTGTGAACGTATGGTATTTATTTAAAAAATTAGTTTATAGCAAACCGAACCTGAATATAGAAGCATTAATAAAAAAAATATAAAAGACTTTGAACGACACAATTAAATACTTATTGAATCTTGTATCAGTAGTATGCCTAGAAGGAATATTAATAATGTAATCTTGTCTTAAAATAACTTTTCCTTGTCGATTCCAAAATGAAACATTAGAATTCAAAAAACAAGTTCTTTATATTTATAATCTCTTTACTATAAATGTAAAAAAGGACAGAGTTGCGAGTAGGTGTGAACTTTTATTCCGCGAGTGTATCTTTTGGAAAATGCTATATTTTGGAATGAAGTATTTGACGTAAATATTGATTTTGTAACACAAAATGTTGACTTCAAAAAATTAGTTTTCATGTAAACGTATCAAAATATTGAAACTAAATATTCTGGAAACATCAACGCCATTCATAAAAAACGTTCATTTTTTGTGCAGTTAATCCCCTTAAGAATTATACGACTGATATCTCTGTATACGATATGCCCAAGATACAAGATTAAGGTGTAATAAATTATATGAGAAGTTGTTAAACTTAATGGAGATCTAAGGAATTCAAAGTAATTTGGAATGAACTGATTAAACTAGGCCTTAAGAAATGAAGGTTGCAAGTACATTCAATAAAAATATGTTTATGTCGTGTAGAAATAAATTGTAGGTCATTTCTTAGCGCATAAAAAATGTTTACGTTTAGTGGTTTAAATATCATGATTAGACCGGCTGCTCAACATTTATTTCAACTCTCAAACAGGATTCAGGTATTACAATATCTATCCAAAATCTTGCAAATACTCTTACCTCATCGAACTTAGGAAATAAACTTATTAAAATGACATAAGTATCTACATAAAACGTTCACTTATGCACGGCCGACACCTTCTCCGTGTATGTCGTTAAAACTATCAACACTTCTTAATCAATAAAATACCCGTCAGGCAAATCAGCGTACTTAAAACGCGTACTTTAAAAGAAATTCGTAAAATTTACGATTTTTAGTTACTATAATGAAACCAACAACTCGACTATAATAACTCTAATAAAACTACCTGAATATTTTTAGAATTACAAAGTATTATATTTCACATTGAAGGAAACTTAAACGCGACACAAGAAGAAGTGGTCCATATCTCTCTTCCTCTCTCTCTCCCTCTCTTTCTCTCTCCCTCTCTCCCTCATTCTCTCTTTTTCTCTCTCTAGTTACTGTAATCCCTTGTTGTGCACGTGGCAGGAGAAGAACTTCACCCGATTCGAGATAATGATTGCAAGTGAACTTACAAGTTTTAGGTAGATTTGGAACCACGGACTAACTCTGCAAACCCCAATGGCCTTATTATCATTATTAGTTGCCAGCAGAAAGAAGCTATGGGCCGTCGTCGGTGGGTTTCGAACCTGGGACCTCCGGAAGCGAAGGCAGACACGTTATCACTTACTTCACCGATATCTTATCTATTGCCTACTTAGAAACATCTATTATGAATTCTATTTTAAAATCTCCGTTGTAGTTGCAGTTACATAAATATTAAAAAATCTATGAACGTTTAGAATCCCTGAAATAGTATACATTTCCACATTAGAAATATATTACTAACACAATCTCTTTGGTTTATTTAATAGCTTGTTGAACACAGGGTATCTATTACACCGATCCTCCACCTGGTTCGGTTCTACACAAATGCTTTTAACACCTACAACGGATCTTTCTCGGGTTCCGGGGTTGGAGTACAGTCTGAAGATATTGTTTGGCTTCTTTCAAAATGTTTGAACTATCTATTGCCACTCCTTTTCCGAATACCGATACCTATAATATTAATAATGCGTCGGAAGCACCGGTTAACAGAGACAGGAGCTTTAAAAATATATCACAGGTTATTTTTCAAGTAGAACAGCTGTACAAAAGAAAAAATTTTACGATCGATGAAAATATCCGGAATATTTCGTCTGGAGATGTAACTCCCTTTTTGATGCGAACCTATTTATAAGCTTCAGTGTTTAATATATTTTCATCTGATACCTCGCGATGAATGGATAGCTAGGGTGTTGCACAATAAATCATAAATAAAAATCAAAGCAAAGATTTAGCCCTTGGAACGATTCCGAAAGATTTCCTTCATGAAGTATATGACATTCGGCTCCGGAATACAATTTTTGATGATGGTGGTAACTTTTTCTGGGATTCCTCATTTTCATTAAATAAAACTTTTTTTGAAATTTTCTTTGTATGGAGTACAGTATTAACTTGTCAATGATTGAATAATTATTTTATATTTTAAAGTGTTTATGTCTCACATTATTCAAAATTTATTGAAGTATACAGGTTGGCCAAAATATGTTTCATAATTATTTGTTTGTACAGTTTGATTTATAATAATCGAAGCATATAATCAAACTTAATATTTTAAATAAAGACAAATAGTAATACTTCGAGCTACTGCTACATAACCATGGGTCACCGCCGGTAGAATTCGAACCTGGGACCTCCGAATTGGTAAGTCGACACGTTATTACTTACTCCACCGATAACTGCATTTGGCGGATTGCTCGATAATAATTCGGTATCTGTGTACCATTACTATATCGATATCTGCCTGTCACTATGAAGCTCTTCGAAGTAATGATTTGTGATGTACTTAGTTTTCGTAGTAAACCGTTCTTCTGATTTTTCCAGCATGGTTGCATAAGAGGTAAATCAACTACTAGTAATCTTGTGGAATTCATTAACTATTGTATTTCTGCCATAGAAATTGGTAAACAGGTTGATTGTGCTTACTCCGATTTCAGTAAGGCAATTAATCGCATAGATCAAAATTAGCTTGTTTTTAAACTAAATATGTTTTCTTTTCCTTTTGTTCAATGAATATCTTCTGGATATCTCTCTCACCGAACACATCATGTACTGTTTCTGTAGTGAAATATCAATCAGTTCTGATGTTTCCCTGGGCAGTCCGCTTTTTTATTACTTTTGTAAGTGACAATTGTAGGCTATGTTGACGATGGTAAGATAAGTGTAGGTTTGTATCATATAAAGGGAGGATCCATTTATCCATAATTTTTCTGTCAGTGGAAACTTGCTAAGTAGACTTGATAGAGTGAAGGATTTTGGTCTTGTTTTAGATCCCCATTTGTCTTGCTTTGATCACTAGGAGAAGCATGACCCCTTTTACTCCAGACTAATTGCACTTTTATCTAAGGTTTTTGAACTCTCAGTTAATAAAATATCTAGGAAAAAAAAACATATTGTGAACGATTACACAGCTCCACAAAAAAACTAATATTGAAAAAATTAATATTGAGGTCTGACTATGTTTAATTCATGGGAATGGACAGACGAGTTGAAGCCTTCTAGGATACGGTGATCCTCATCTGGATATTCTCAAGTGTTAGTTACACCTCAAAGTGGTAGCAACCGGGCAATGCATCCTAGAATGTAGCCAAGTAACTAATGCGGGAGGAGATAACCTCTTGAAAAAACCCCCCCTAACTCCAAGGGAGTCTGCAGTGTCGTCGTCCCCTCTGCAGGACCCAGGGGTAATTTTGTCGCGAATAGCGTTTCCTCGGGCGCTTCTGTGGGAGTGGAGATGGATTGTATGGGAGACCCCAACAAGTTAGCTATACCAATGGTACCCACAACACAACAGTAGAAGCTTTGGGAAAATTACCTTTCGAAGGAACTGTGGCGGCTTTGGAGGCTAGGATTCTAGCAGTGACCCAGGAAACCGAGGTTAGCGGCGACAGTGGGATAACTGGATACTCAGTTGCCCCCACTAAGGGAGACTGGGAGGGGACGAAAAGGGACCCAGTTATGTGGTCTGTTTCGGCTAATCCCCAGAGAGGTGTTTTTAGTGAGTAAGAATCTTACACTACCGGAGTGCACGGGCTGTCTGGTGTCTTTTGGAAGATTTTCACCTCTCCCGCAAAAAAAAAATGTTTACTTCATGTTTTCAAGGTCGCTGAATACGAATCCGAGGTCCGCTTAACCCCATAACATCAGGATTTTCCATAACCTCAAAATGTTGACCAAAAACCCTTATTACCACTTGACTTTAAAACCCATAGCCCCCTCATACCAAAAGCCCCAAAAACACTAAGCCCTTAAGCCCCAACCCCTCAACCACTAAACCGCATAACCCCATAGCCTCAAAATAAAAGCGGCAAAGGTCACAATACGCTGCTCATTTCCGAAGTTAGGGCTAGATAGGCAGTTTGACAGTACAAAACGAATGGAAAATCCCCTTGTGAATCTGGGATCGGATTCAGCGAACTCGAAAACATTTAGTAAACTAAGTCGGACCTCATTATTAATTTTTCCAATTTTTTTTTTGTGGAGCTGTGTTATCGGTATGGTTTTCATGCTGGCCGGTCAACCCCATACTTATTAACGGATCTAACGGAGCGTTGGAATCATTATCCTAATAATTTGTGCAAACCTTTTCAATCAAACTTCAAGCATTTGGTCTGGATCTTCACCTTTTAAAGTAAATAGAAAATTTTCTGTCAGTCCGTTCAATCCGTGTAATAGTAGACGGAGTTACATCTGATCCCTACGAAATAAATGCCAGAGTTTCTCAAACTTCTCTATGCTGTTTACTGTCCCTTAAAAACACCCAACCTACCCTCGAACCATCTCTTACGACCTAATAAATTTGACCAATTCGGCCTTTGTAAATATCTTGAGATATCCAGTAACCTTAGCTGGACCGACCATATATTTTCTGCGGCCAAAAATGCAATGAAATGCTTGGGTTTTTTACAAAGATGTAAGAAATACTTCACCCTGTCTTACTTACTCAATCTTTGAGAGCATTGACTCTCTGGAGCATCGACGGAACGTCGGCTGTCTCTCACTCTTCTATCAACAGCTACTACGGACAAACCTCTGGCACAACATTGCCTTTTGCGCCCCACTCTTTGTATACAGGTCCATAGGGCAAGGTGTAGAATTGTTTAAAGAGCACGGTGAAGTGGTTTTGGATGCACCAGTAAGTCCCTATCCCGGTATTCTTTACATGTGCTCTAATTGGAGAAGTTAGAGGTTTTTGTCCACGGCTGGCCAACGTTATGGTATGGGTGTTGCTGAGATTGCTGGGATTCGGCGTCAACTTTGCACGTAAGAGACCTTTGCCAGCGCAAAAAACTTAGTTTTCTTAGACAACTTACTGAATGATTTCCAAATATTTCGCTTAGGACTGACATCTCGTCAATCACCATTACTATGTGTAAGATGACCTGCGTCTGTTGCTGCACCTCCTTATGCTGCCTGGTTGCGAAATGGTTTTGGGCACTAATTGATGCCAAAACCTACTGTTTGGGCGGGAAAGTAGGCTCGTATTATCGTATCACGTATGTTCGAGGGAACTGTCCTTCTTCTGTAACGGCAATAACAAGGTCACACTTATCACAAATATACACAAGGTTGCGGCGGACCCAATCTGCGGTCTGTGGTCTATAAGAATATAAACGGGGAATATCCCTTTCGAACTCCTTGTGCGAATATTCAAATGTGACATCTATAAACGACTCCTGCAGGAGAGCCATCTGCGTAGTGGTAAAAGATCGATTAACTACGTCAGTAAAAGACAAGCCTAGCTTTCCAATGCCCATTACTTGATTGGGTTGGGTTGGGTTTAACAGCCCCCCCATGCGCCGTTTTGGGCTATTTGGTCGTAAGTTGGTCCGGTTTGTTGAAGACGTATTCTTTGCTACTTGCAAAGCTATTTCTTTGGAGAGTCCACTTGCTACTACCTTCTTAAACTTACACATCTCTGTAGGGAAGAATTTTAGGAAAACGATTAGCCAATTGCCGTGAGACCAGATTTCTCATAACACAGGCTAACATCTCTATTCGGTAGGATTCAGACGCATTTAATATCCGAGCACTCTTCCTCAGTTACTAGTTACCGTTCAACACAACAGAGTACTGACGGAGTGGTGGCATATTTGCTTGCCAACTGTTGGGGTACCTGGTTTGGTGCCCTGCCAGAATCTCCAGGAATATGCTCAGTGGTCCCATTTGAAGAAGCGGAAAACTGAAGCCCACTAGCTACCGTAGGGTCTGATGTGACCTTTTCTTTGGTCTGGTCACAGTTTAATGCAATTAGAAATTTATCAAGTTCTTTATTAATATTTACTGAATTCACATGATTCCCACGAGTATTCGGGAAAGAAAGTTTCACCCGCAGCAGAGCCTTTAACACAACGGACCATTTAACCTAACCTAACCTAGCAGAGCCTTTCCGGTTGATTAAAATTGGAGAGTGATAGGTATCTAGAGTTAGCATACTAAAGTCAGAGCTATCTGCTTTACCATGGGTCCCTCGGCATATGCCGTTCCACCTTAGACCGGGGTATTTGATTCTACTCACCGCCCGCTTACAATTAGCCGACACACCTGGCAGAGATCTGACAGTGTCAGTAGTCTTTTGTAGTCGCATTAGTCAGTGTATATAGTTACTGCTTTCTTTACTTTTCAGGGATTTAAGTATCACTGGGCTAAGAAGAATAAAATAATGGTTTTAGATAAGGTTGCACCGGCATAAAAGCTAGGTTGGGTTAGAGTGGCCACTTCTCAGGAGGCACACTTAGGCAATGACGGCCAATGGGGGCTAGTTCTCCCGTCCTCGTAAATAGGATACTAAGTCACTTGAAGTTCCTAATAAGCCGACCCAAGTAGATGAGGAATGGTGGTAATGCCCAATAAAGGATGTTGTGATAAAAAAGTTTTACTAGTGCTTGTTTATAATGGACGGTACAAGTTTTAGTTATAAAGAAAAAGCAACTTCAAACGCACTTAGTTATTAGGTTTCACTTTATCTAACTAGACAATACATCAAGACCTTTTGGAACTAAAACAAATCGTTTTCCATTTTACTGTTGAAGAAAACGTAGAAAGAGCATTTAAAATGTTAGCTTGTAGTTTCCGTTCGAGTGAAATTACAGCATTTATAATAAAGTTAAGTAAATAAAATAAGTAATATAATAAGTCTACCTGGTGTCTGGTTATCAGATAACATTTTCAATAACAAAAGGTTAAAAGATATTATCTAAATTATTCTGGAATTTTTTTAAGAACTGATGCAAATGATTCCCATCACTAAACAACAAATATTTCGTCTATTCATGCGATATTGATATTTCTTGAATTATTCTATGCATTTATGTTAGTCGTGCCTCTCAATTGCCAGTTTAGGATGTAAAGACAATAAATGAGTGATTTATTCCGAGAATGTTCGGCACCTACTAAAGAAGGAACTGTTGTCATTTAAGGTACTTTAGCAAAAGTCATCACCAAAACAATGCATCATTCGCCGTAAATTACTAGCATCAAGACATAAATCGAAAATTATCGCGGAATATCAAATTACAGATTGCTGCGACACACCGTTGAAGTCGCGGATTGCAGTGGTGTTTAAAGCATTTTATTACAAAATCATGAGACATAAGTTGCAAGCATAACATCTTAGCGATCTCCTGGTTCGCTTATAGTTCAATTTGATCCCGGGCTGTACGCTATTAGTAAATAACTTTTGGCCTAATGGGATGGTTAGACAGATGACGTTCACCTCAATCTAATTGCACATTAACATCCTGGATACAGCTAATGTGGTTGTTTTCGAATTCCGTATCTAACCCTCAACATAATTGTTTTTCTGAAGAGCTCATGAATTTGTAAATCTCCGTGTCATCTCGGTGGAATAGGAATCTAAAGTGACGGGCAGATCAGCGCTTCACTCTAGGTCAGCAGCATTAGTCCCGGCTCATCGACTTCAGAACGTTTTGTACTCCACACTTTACAGCATCTTTTCTAATAAATTCAGATTACTAGACGATTGCGTAATTTTTATGTATAATCTTACTTTTTACAGGTGTAAGCTCGTGATGACCCGGTTACTTATGTATGAATATACGATCATAAACAAGATGGATTTTTATAAACAGCTGAAATTATACTTCTAAAATTGTGAAGTAATAAGAAAAGCTAATAAAAATGGCATAGCCTAATCGAGTGCAAGTTTTACATGTAAAACAGCGATTTAATTTTTTAAAATACACATATACAGAGTGTGTCCGTTTTAAGAGTAAAAATGCTAATACTAAGTCGAGGTACATCAGTGAGGGGTTTCGTTCGTTAATTGAAATGAAATTGACGTATATGCATATAGCTCAAAAATTGTTAAATTTAATGCTGCCCAAGTCGACGAGATACCATTAACATTTATCTGTCATTGTTACTCATTTATTTAACACTATCTTTATTACCTGCTCCTTTCCAACTGTTTGGAAACCTTCCAAAGTGATTTATATTCCTAAAACATCCACTAGTTCCGATGAATATCGCATAGATACATTCTCCTTTTCCTTTCCAAAGTTTTTGAAAAGTTGATACATAAGCAAATTTTTAGTTATCTCGATGGAAACAATGCTATATCAGTCTGATTTCAGGTCCAACCATATTTGTACTAAAGCTTTAGTGAAAATTTTGGATGATTTTAGAGATACGAATGATACCGACCAGCTTACTATACTGGTTTTCCTTGATTTCTCAAAAGCATTTAATAAAATTGGTCACCAAGTCTTACTTCATAAACTTATTGAATATTTTGACCTGTGTGTATGCTTTCTGGACCTGTGTGTATGCTTAAATGTTGCTATCTCACCTTTTGGTGCGACCAGGAGGTGAGGAATCTTCCAAAGATACCAGTAGCCCGTGCTAGTGGCATGCACGATTCACCGCCAATGTGGTGCCTACGTGCTAAACCTCACCTTCCATCCTCTTCAACCACTCTCCCCGCGGGACTGCCGTTAGGTATTACTTCGCGGGGCTGGTTAGCCATCATGCTATAAACCTGAAGTGTTAATCTGGTGTCTAAGACATTCCAGTCTTCTGAGTTCCTTTTGGACGTTTATTATAAACTCAGTCACTTCGCTCCAATTTTCGTCCCTTTGTAGCATATATTCAATTACTACCGATGGATTCAGTATATTTACACGCCGTGCTAGGAAGCGTGGACAATGAAATACTGCGTGTTCAGCATCTTCCTCCTGATCTAAGCAGTGCGTGCACATCGGAGAGCTGTCATGTCCAAATCTGTGCAGGTACTTCCGATATCCACCATGACCAGACAAGAATTGCGTCAAGTGGTAGTTGTTTTCTCCAAGCTTGCGGTTGGCCCAAGTTTCAATGCATGGGATCAGTTGGTGCGTCCACCTTCCTTTCGTAGTGTTGTCCCATCGGGTTTGCCACATTAACATCGAGATCTGCCTCTCTTCCTTTTTAATCTCCTTTTTTCTGCGGCTTCCCTGGCTCGTTGCGATTCTTGTGTAAATGCCTCCCATCTCGTCCGCGAGGATGTCGATCGGGATCATACTAGCGATGACACAAGCTGCTTCGTCCGATACCGTTCTATAGGCACTTATAGCTCTTAAAGCACACAGTCTGTAGACTGATGAGAGTTTTCTTCTTGACTCCTGCACCGCTAATGCCTTTGCCCAGATTCGGGAGGCATATAGAAGCACAGAGCTCACCACTCTCAATAGCAGGGCTCTTCTATCTGGTTTGGGGCCACCAACATTTGGCAGCATCCTGGAAAGAGCCGCTTGTATGTTCGAAGCTTTTTTGCTTACATATTCCAGGTGCGATTTGAAATTTAGCTTATTGTCCAGCATTACTCCTAGGTATTTCAGTGATTGTTTAGACCTTATTGTTTGATTGCCCACCTTGACATTGATGTATTCCACCATTTTTCGGCTTGTGATTAAGATCGCCTCCGTCTTTTGTTCTGCTAGTTCAAGGCCTGCAGACTCAAGCCAAATCTTAATCTTGGCGATAGCTTCATTTGTTGCCGCCTATATTTGGTGGGTATGTTTCGCTGTTGTAACGATCGCAATGTCGTCTGCGAACCCTATTATTTTCGTCTCTTGGGGGATCTGTAGCCTAAGAACTTCATCATACATAACGTTCCAAAGATGGGGACCTAGGACGGATCCTTGGGGTACCCCTGCGGAGACGTTATAGTATTCCATTCCTGCATCACTATTATATCTAAGTTTCCTGTTCCTTAAGTAACTTGATATGATCTTCAAGATGTATGCCGGGGCTTCCATTCTAATGGGGGAATTCTTTATGAATTCCCAGTTGGCCGAGTTAAAGGCGTTCTTGACGTCTAGTGTAACCACTGCACAGTATTCCTTGGTTCACCATCTCCACCTTTCACCTTCTATGGCAGAAGCGGCGATGTGATTCGCTCCAATATTTTAGGATGAAGGTTCTCCAGGTGGTTTATCTCCTTTTGGTAGCAGCACCAGGTGTTGCAGCTTCCATTGTTCTGGGAACACGCCTTCTATTAGACATCTTTTAAAAACTTCTATGAAAATGTCCGGTCTTTTGAGAATCTCCGTTTTCAGGACTTTGTGTGTGTATGTGTGTGTGTGTGTGTGTGTGTGTGTGTGTGTGTGTGTGTGTCGGACCCACTTTTTTCGACAACGAAATCTCGCGAACAAAAAATGATAACGACTTCGCTATGGTGCCATTCGAAGAGTATTATTGTCAATAAGAGCTGAAAGAAATTTAATCAATTTCGGTTCAGCCGTTTTTTTGTTTAAACAAAAAAACTGAAAAAAAAGTTGATTTCAGACTTTCTTGAAAAAGATTTCTTCGATGTAATTTGTTCTGATGACGATCGGGACATCAAAAAGTCGAATAATAACAATTTATTATGAACAGAAATTGTTTATAATGATGAAAAATTGTTTATAACAATAAATGATTGTTTATATTTATTGTCATCGATGAAAGATGAGTAATATCTAAGATCAGCCATCTAAAGAGGCAATATACCGTCGCCGTCAGATCCACAATCTCAAATTAACTGCAGGCATATTGAAGTCACCTACAAGCAAAAGTTCGTCAAAAAGTAGCATATTATGAGTAATCACGTTAGTTCGTGCGGCGACCAGATTGTAAACGCCAGAAGGAGAGTTATGTGCTTTCCTCAAAGCGCATAAGTTATGCTAGCTTGATTGGAGAAGGTGTGAGCTTGTTTAAAATTTTAGGCCCCATGTGGTTATTAGAGTCCACGAACTCAAATATTGCTGAACAAATTGAATAAAAAAAGAACATCCTCAAAAAATTAAAATTTTGTTTAAAAGTATACCCAAAAAGATCCTTCCCTAAATTTTTATTTAAAAGTTCAAAAGTCAACAAAATATCACTCAAAAATATCGTTAAGTTCAAATTTGATGTAAGGAGACTTTTAGTTTCATAATTGAAAAAAAAAAAATACACTTTTTAATTTTTGTTGTGTGAAAAGAATTATATATATTATTATTATTAAATTGACTCCTTTTGGGCATTTTTATAAAACATATTTATAATATAAAAAAAATTCTATTTTTTATTTTTAGTACATTTCGACCAAAAGATACTTTATAAACGACTCCACAGTTTTTGGGCTTCCAGTAACAGATACGAGTAAAAATTCCGACGAGATTTTATTCATAAGACTAAGTTATATTAACCAAAGCGAAAAAACATATTATTTTTAATATTTTTATCATTTTATAAACATGGCAAACTACCCCTGTATAAAAAATAGGGGTGTGTAACATAATATCTTCAAAACTAGCACCAGACTGTCGGTTTCACATATCAAAGATTAAATAGAAAATGTGCACCTATTATCAAATTTTTTCATCTATAAATCAGTTAATCTACTTGACTGTTTATACCAAGTTATCCTTATCTTTAAACTACTAAATTTCCAACTACTACTATTTTCCTTTCTATTCAAGTTTTTTTCGTTTATTAATTAACCTATACCTTTTTTTCTTACCAATTCTATTAAAGAGACGGAGTTGGATCAATACGTTGAGCGGCAAGACCAACATGCTATGGGTCCCGGGTTCGAGACCAGATGACCCCGTGAGCTTTTATTAAGAAATTCAAATAATCCACTCCATCTCTGGGCTGTTGTCTAGCTCGCAGCAATGCAAGAACAAGACTCAAGTTTCCTCACTTCCCTTACCCTAATTCCCTCCCGGCCAAAACCAGGTTGTCCCCTAGGATTTGGCCACATCGTAAAAAAAAAATTTACTTTAGTCATAAACTCTATCCTATACATCCTAGTTCTTTTCTTTAAATATCTTTTCTAACACAAGTAAAGCTTAACTAAATAAGAATTCTATTTAGACTAACCTATTTTAATTTCTCAGCTTTTGTTCGTCGCAGCAACTCCATCCACATTATTACTTAGAAATTATCGGTCAGACAGTCCCAACTTCGGCCATTGATTAGATATTCGTTACGTTAATTCCATTCCCAGCTCATCAAGAAACCGTAGGTATTCTCTGTTGACTTTTTAAACTCGTATATCCTGATGAAGGGTTTATTCCCCGATATGCAGACCCTGCTATCTATGATAACAATCTCATCAAACACTTTTTCAAGATAAACTTTAACGACTATATCGGGATTAATGACTCTTGAGTAAGTTGTTCTCGGATACCACTTTTTTGTAGTAAGGAAAAATTGTAGGTGAGAATTGATTTAGGAAATATAGCTTAAGGGACATCACATCAGGATTATAATGGGACTTCTTCATCTCCAGTACAGCTATTCTATCGATGAATCCTCCTTGAGCTTATGCTACTTCCACAGGTAAGTTTAACTTTTAAATGCCTCCTGTAAAACAAAATGAATTTTTCTTCCAGCTTTATGTTTGCTTTTATTTGGGGACAGAACACAGGTAAGTTTAACTAACTTTGGTTTTTGTTTATTTATTTCTAACTTTCCTTTCAATTCTCAACCACGCCTTCTATTAGACATCTTTTAAAAACTTCTATGAAAATGTCCGGTCTTTTGAGAATCTCCGTTTTCAGGACTTTGTGTGTTTATGTGTGTGTGTGTGTGTGTGTGTGTGTGTGTGTGTGTGTGTGTGTGTGTGTGTGTGTGTGTGTGTGTGTGTGTGTGTGTCGGACCCACTTTTTTCGACAACGAAATCTCGCGAACAAAAAATGATAACGACTTCGCTATGGTGCCATTCGAAGCGTATTATTGTCAATAAGAGCTGAAAGAAATTTAATCAATTTCGGTTCAGCCGTTTTTTTGTTTAAACAAAAAAACTGAAAAAAAAGTTGATTTCAGACTTTCTTGAAAAAGATTTCTTCGATGTAATTTGTTCTGATGACGATCGGGACATCAAAAAGTCGAATAATAACAATTTATTATGAACAGAAATTGTTTATAATGATGAAAAATTGTTTATAACAATAAATGATTGTTTATATTTATTGTCATCGATGAAAGATGAGTAATATCTAAGATCAGCCATCAAAAGAGGCAATATACCGTCGCCGTCAGATCCACAATCTCAAATTAACTGCAGGCATATTGAAGTCACCTACAAGCAAAAGTTCGTCAAAAAGTAGCATATTATGAGTAATCACGTTAGTTCGTGCGGCGACCAGATTGTAAACGCCAGAAGGAGAGTTATGTGCTTTCCTCAAAGCGCATAAGTTATGCTAGCTTGATTGGAGAAGGTGTGAGCTTGTTTAAAATTTTAGGCCCCATGTGGTTATTAGAGTCCACGAACTCAAATATTGCTGAACAAATTGAATAAAAAAAGAACATCCTCAAAAAATTAAAATTTTGTTTAAAAGTATACCCAAAAAGATCCTTCCCTAAATTTTTATTTAAAAGTTCAAAAGTCAACAAAATATCACTCAAAAATATCGTTAAGTTCAAATTTGATGTAAGGAGACTTTTAGTTTCATAATTGAAAAAAAAAACACTTTTTAATTTTTGTTGTGTGAAAAGAATTATATATATTATTATTATTAAATTGACTCCTTTTGGGCATTTTTATAAAACATATTTATAATATAAAAAAAATTCTATTTTTTATTTTTAGTACATTTCGACCAAAAGATACTTTATAAACGACTCCACAGTTTTTGGGCTTCCAGTAACAGATACGAGTAAAAATTCCGACGAGATTTTATTCATAAGACTAAGTTATATTAACCAAAGCGAAAAAACATATTATTTTTAATATTTTTATCATTTTATAAACATGGCAAACTACCCCTGTATAAAAAATAGGGGTGTGTAACATAATATTTTTAAAGGTTTGGTTACTAGTAGGTTTTATAACGAATCGAATGGTTTTTGGATTATTAAAATTCGTTAAGTAGTTTTCGAGAAAAGCGTGGATCCAAGTCAAAAAATGTGATTTAAAAAAAA
The DNA here is from genome assembly GCA_964036015.1 of Leptarthrus brevirostris. Classification (NCBI taxonomy): domain Eukaryota; kingdom Metazoa; phylum Arthropoda; class Insecta; order Diptera; family Asilidae; genus Leptarthrus; species Leptarthrus brevirostris. The sequence goes on along the minus strand of OZ038372.1, from coordinate 36,779,159 downwards.
AATGCGTTTTAAGTTTTTGTAACATAATTTTTTACATCTAAAACGAGTATAGGTACCGTTGCAAATATAGGTACAACTTTTTTTCCTATACGAATTTCTTAAAACGGTATAAGGACAGTATTTCTGTGGTGTTAAGAAACACTTTTGTGAAAAAATTATCGAATATTTTGTACTTTTTGAAACTAAACGAAAGAAATCTTCATTACAATTCTTATCTGAAAGAATAAGCCTTATATTATCTATTCACGTCTATAATAAATTACCCGAATAACTCGCGATATACTTAATAATAAAACTATAAACTGTTGCTTACCCAATGAGCAATTTTCTTAGAATTTCACAAAAGAAAACCAAACAGATGAAGTTTAAATTAAAAAGGAATACTTAACTTTTGAATTATCTTTCCTTGGATTTCGCCGTTTTTCTCCTCTTCTCACTGTAAGTTCACCACATGTCCTTCTTTTGCGATCTTTTCTTTGAATATACTTCACTTTTCTATCTTAAAACTTAACTTTTCACTAATGATTTTCAGCACTTTTTCTCAAATTTTTTTTTTTATCTTTCACCGTTCTTCAAAACTAGCACCAGACTGTCGGTTTCACATATCAAAGATTAAATAGAAAATGTGCACCTATTATCAAATTTTTTCATCTATAAATCAGTTAATCTACTTGACTGTTTATACCAAGTTATCCTTATCTTTAAACTACTAAATTTCCAACTACTACTATTTTCCTTTCTATTCAAGTTTTTTCGTTTATTAATTAACCTATACCTTTTTTTCTTACCAATTCTATTAAAGAGACGGAGTTGGATCAATACGTTGAGCGGCAAGACCAACATGCTATGGGTCCCGGGTTCGAGACCAGATGACCCCGTGAGCTTTTATTAAGAAATTCAAATAATCCACTCCATCTCTGGGCTGTTGTCTAGCTCGCTGCAATGCAAGAACAAGACTCAAGTTTCCTCACTTCCCTTACCCTAATTCCCTCCCGGCCAAAACCAGGTTGTCCCCTAGGATTTGGCCACATCGTAAAAAAAAAATTTACTTTAGTCATAAACTCTATCCTATACATCCTAGTTCTTTTCTTTAAATATCTTTTCTAACACAAGTAAAGCTTAACTAAATAAGAATTCTATTTAGACTAACCTATTTTAATTTCTCAGCTTTTGTTCGTCGCAGCAACTCCATCCACATTATTACTTAGAAATTATCGGTCAGACAGTCCCAACTTCGGCCATTGATTAGATATTCGTTACGTTAATTCCATTCCCAGCTCATCAAGAAACCGTAGGTATTCTCTGTTGACTTTTTAAACTCGTATATCCTGATGAAGGGTTTATTCCCCGATATGCAGACCCTGCTATCTATGATAACAATCTCATCAAACACTTTTTCAAGATAAACTTTAACGACTATATCGGGATTAATGACTCTTGAGTAAGTTGTTCTCGGATACCACTTTTTTGTAGTAAGGAAAAATTGTAGGTGAGAATTGATTTAGGAAATATAGCTTTAGGGACATCACATCAGGATTATAATGGGACTTCTTCATCTCCAGTACAGCTATTCTATCGATGAATCCTCCTTGAGCTTATGCTACTTCCACAGGTAAGTTTAACTTTTAAATGCCTCCTGTAAAACAAAATGAATTTTTCTTCCAGCTTTATGTTTGCTTTTAATTGGGGACAGAACACAGGTAAGTTTAACTAACTTTGGTTTTTGTTTATTTATTTCTAACTTTCCTTTCAATTCTCAACCGCGCTAATTGCGGACGTAACAGAAGAGCCGGGCGGTATATTAGTAGTAGAACACCCTCAACTTAGCAAGGCTCAACACTACACAGAATAATTTCAGCACGTCACAGTCAGAAACATCGAAAATCGAACACTGAAAATCACGGTGAACAGTGCATCAAATTCCACTTCCAACCAGAGCATCCAGAGAAGAAAGATGTTGATTACATGGAAAAACTAGAAACTCCGAGCTAAGAAGTTCCGCGTCAGATAGTATACCAAAAAGCCAAGTTTCAATCAAGCAGACCACGTCGAAGCAACGGTCTTTCGAACCTATGAATAGGCGAGTCAATTTTGAGCGAAGTCCAGTTACACTGGCATAGTAGAGCGATAATTCCCTGATGACTTTTTTTAACCTGAGTTGGATCGAGCATTCGGAACAAACTTACGAATATTTACTAAGATTTCAGGTGAAACAACTGCGCTAAATAAGTCCTCAGATATAAGAATCTTGAAAGATGATAAAAGCCGCCTCTACATAGAGAGGTAATCCTTCTGCAAGCTATAGAGCTACGTGGAACTTCAGTGTGAGATGGTATGTGAGCAATAATGTCTCTTTAATGTTTCTATCAAAAATATATATAATGGTTTAAAACCAATTATTTTATGTTAAAACGCTTAATATTATGAATGGCACATCACATCTCAGTAATGACACAATCCGCCCCATAGAGGGGATTATTTGAGCCTTGCGCCAAGTTACAATAAATAGAGTATCGATTACAATTGAAAATTGACAAACTGAAGATTAATTCAAAAACAATATTAAATTTCGCACTGAACGGTCTATAAATTAGAACGAATAGCTTTCATTTTACCAGAGACTTCTCAAAATCAGAACTTTCAACCGCACCCTTCCTGATCTTATATTGTGGTGTCCAGGTTCAGCCGCTTGTTAAAAAATTCAAAATTTTCATCTTACAAATGATGACGATATCTTCGGAGTAACTACTGTTGACTGATTTGGACTCAGTGATTTTTACAAAAAAAATCGATAACCCTACATTTAATTTGTGGGTTGTACCATTTAGCCAAAGTAAAAGTGGGTGGGTTATCAAAACTTACGACTTGAATTACGGTACCACAGTACCACAATGGTACCTTTTTCACAACTCGTTGTTTTGTTTATTCTCTAAAATATTACTTTAACACTAATAGTAAATTTCTATAGACCTAGAGGACAACCTCCCTCTAGTTTCCGTAACCTCTTGTGGGGCATGGGGCGAAAGAACAACTTCACCCGCTTCAACACAACGATTACAAAGCAACCTGCAATTTAAAGTGGAGTCACCAATGGGCTTCTCATTGTAATCTGTTGTCAGCAAAAAACAAGCATGGGTCGTCGATGGTGGAATTCGAACCTGTAACCTGGAAGGCCGATACGTTATCATTTACTCCATCAACGACTTGCTAAACAATCAGTCTTATCATTCCACATTTGCATTTGCATTTGCATTTGCATACTTAATTATAATAAATTATCAATAATTTTACGGCGGAAATATTCTGTAGGAATATTAATTTTTTTTTCACGATCACAGGTAAATTACGTCCGATACCGTATATTCGAAAGCATTTAATATTAGGTGTTGTCATATTTGATTTTTCCCAAATTGTGGCCACTAATGTTTTACCAAACACTATAAGTGTCGATCGTTATCTAATTTATCACCTTGACATTGTCTTGCAAAATCTCCAGATTCAAAGGTGGTTTTTCGTAGAGTTCAAAGAAATCGAATTAATAACTTTCTGGTGCAAGTGCTATTATTGCTTTTATTGGTCAATCGGTCCAGTCAGGGCATGATATTTGTTCAAATTCAGCCTAACTCTATTATGCCATCGAAAATTGGCATTTAAATCTATTTGAAGACGCCCAAATGATTTATTGATTGACGTGGACCTCCATTTATGAGTTTTGCAACAAAAACACCATGGAAAAATGATTTGTAATTTTTTCATTTATTACGCATATCACTTGCCATGAGAAACTATCAACGAAATCCTACAAAACCTAATAAAAATTTGACTCTCCATGCCGCTTGCGGAGATATTTTATTTCAAGGTACAATTTAGCGCTCCGAAGCACGCCACAGCTCAATTAAAACGAAACGCTTTGTGCAAACTGCGTCTGCGTACCTTATTAGAGATGATGATTTATCGGTAGACCTTTGTTTATGTTGCAAATGTTTTTCTTTGGGTCACCCTGTTGAAACAGGTCGAAGAGGTGACGATTTTTCGAATTAACCAAACTCAATTTTTTATGAGTTTTGATTTATTAATTGGCGAATCAATCGTAGAATAAAATGAGGAGAGGTGATTATGTTGAAATACGAAAATGATGTGATTTATTGCTATTTTTGTTCGGTCTTTTATGATTTTTGTTACGGTTCCGATATGCGGCTTAATTAGAATTCCTGACACATAATGGAGAGTTCTTTTTATTCTAGTCCCTCCCATATAGTACAGTAACACTTCTATAAGGCAGAGTCCCATGGGACCAGAAAAACATTCTACCGTACACAGGTATCCGCCTTATTGAGGTAAAGTGGATAAGAAACATAAAAATCAAATACATATATACATATTAATTTTAAGTAAATAGTTTACATTTATTAAGTAAAATGCATGTACGTAATCAAAACAAGGATAATAAAAAATTAATAACTAAGTAATTTCGAAAAACAACACAAGGTAAACAAATTTTATCGTTTTAAATTTATGAACTGTGGAAACACATGTGTAGAGCAAAACACTAATCTAATTAAATTACATATTCCAAAATTGATGGCTGCATTAAGTTTTTCTTATACAATATTTTTTTTTACTTTTTTGGAAATCGTTAAGACTCCTTCTAATACTTCCACTTCATAAGTATTACTTTCAGTGCATCTTTTCCGGAAACCTCTTAATCATCACCATGCTGTAAGTCGTCATCAGTTGAAATGTCAACTGCAGGCTGAATAAAATTCTCCCAGTAAAATTCTATGGGTTTCTGTGCAAATATTTTGGTCTATATCAACGTATTCTTTAGAATATACATCCTCGACATCTGCCCGTATTAACAAGGGAGTAAAAGTTCTGTACTTATTCTTTCTTTACTTCAGATACATTTGCAAAAATCAAATTGCAGTTAGGGACACACGTTCCTGGTATGTTTTAATTGGTTCTTTAATCCAATAAATAACATCCAGATAATTAAATGTCTTCGCTACTTCGAATGCACTGCCCTTACTTTTAAGAGATACCACTAAACGCTGGAGTATCATTTTACGGTAATGACTTTTAAAGCATTTAATAATGCCGCGCTTGTAGTGTTCGGTGGGAAAAATACCAGCTTTACATTTGGTAAATTCAAATTTAGATGAGATGTCACGCTGTCTAAAAGCAAGCATATCTTTCGACTCTGGCTCTTCATTCGACTACTGAGCTGAAGAAGCCATTCTTCAATTATAGTTGAGGTCATCTAAGCCTTCTTATTAGCCCGCCATATTACTGGAAGTTGTCCGAAATCCAATATTTTTTTGTTTAAACAGCGAGTTTTCAATGCTTAACCAATAACTAATGGCTTTTCAAAAGAACCCGTCAGCAGAAGCGATAAGAAGCAATGTAATCCTTTCTTTCGATTGCTTTACATCTTTACACTTTCCATTTTTCATATAGAATTAACTCTTCTAACTCAGGAGGTGCACTTCTCCAGCAGGAGCCTAAAATCAGTTCACATATTCACCAGAACATAACAATATATTGAGGTGAATCAGGCTTCCACACCAACATACAAAAAACATAAATAATCAATCATAACAATAACGATCAGTACACAGGGATTGTTTCAGCGAATCTTTAGTAAGAGTTAGGTCGAAAACATATTAACAGTTCTACACATGCGATTTATGGGTTCATGCATACCATAGTTAGACCGAAAGTGAACGAACGACTTGCAGTATAGGCAGTCTCCTAGCTCTATACGGGGTATGTCTATAAGAAATCTTACCTGCGAGGGCACGACAATCTATCTTCTAGTAAAAAATTACCAGGTCAGCAACTCTGCGTCGTATCTCCAAAGAGTGCATATTAAGCAATCGGAGGCGATCCACATAAGAAGGAAGCCATAATGGGTCATTTTACGGAAGGTCTCTTAGTGCGAACCTAACAAAGTTCCGCTACACCGACTCAAATCATCTAGGATGAACAGCATAGCAGGGAGAACAAACCTGAGATGCATACTCGAGGATTGGTCTAACCAAATAAGAAAATAAGTGAATTTAGGTCTTCCGATCATAAAACTCCCTTGACTCCCTTGTAGTTAATGTACAGAGTAAAATCGAGCTTACGGCCAAGCTTCAGACCAAGGTCAGTAACGGACTGCACGCGATAGATATTAGTTTCCGCAAAGGTATAATCAAAGACTATACCATACTCTAGCCTTCTTTTAATTGTAATACACTGATGGCTGTAAGTTGGAAGGCAAAGGTTCCCAGCGTACTGTAGTGTTTTGCAAGCATAAATAGCCATGATTTAGTTAGCATTAAAAGATCTGGAGGACATTAGGGTCACTAAGCGACATCTACATCTTTACAGACAGTCAACCTGCTATTTAATTTATCATGGGAGTACATACCGCCTGCAAAACTTTTAAAATGTGTCGCCCGTCGTTGAAGGTCACCGCTGAGCGCCTTAACGTACACCTCATATGGGTACAGGATATAGTGATATTCCGGGTAACTGCAAGCTAGCGAAAACGGGTACTTCTTTTCCTGACTCGGATATAATTCAACTTGGCAAGCCCCCAACCTCAAACTAGGTTAAATAAAGGTGAATACACTTGCCCAATCACCCAGCATATCTGGCCGACTTTCGATCTAGAGCGGTAAAAAGAGCTCATCTCGTTCAAGCGAAATATCATTAGCGATGTTGTGGCTATCGTCCCGGATCATAATCTTGTAGGCAACCACGCTAATAGATTCGCTGCGCAGACTTTTGTTGGAGTTTTCAATATGTCTCTCATTTTCTCAGGAACTGTAAGGCTCTAGCCAACCGCAGACGCCGATATTTAGGCTGCAATTATTTTAAGGATTTAGTCGAATAGTTCTTAGGTATCTCCACATAGGGATGGCAATCTAGCCGCAACGTGGGCTATTATGGCCTAAGAGATCTTTTACCTTGTGAAACTTTCACTCTAACCTAACATAGTGTTAAAAGCCAAGATGTGCTTTCAAGAAAAAACCCATTACATTCGAATTCGCCAGAGTCTCCCTACAAATATTTGCAACGTTATAAGGCTTACTAAACGAAAGTAGGAGAATAAAGGAACCCTCGATCACTTGTTGCTCGGTGCCGTAGAGTATCTAACACTCAAACCGCTTAGTCGCCGCTTCGGGTTATATTCAGTGGAAATTGTACTTTGAAATTTTTTCAAAATATTTGCTTTTTACCTACGGTGCTCCCTCAATTACGATAGAATATCTTAAGGAGCTATATACATAGTTATTTAGGTACTATTCGATTAGATCTTCATAAATCGTTTAGGGGCGTAATATAATACATGTGGTCTGGGTGTAAGTTGAACTAGTTGCGGAGCTGAGTGAAAGTGCTAAGATGAAAGCTTTAGGAGTCCTAAAAAAAGTTCTTAGCAACACGAACACTCTTCCAAAAAAAATGACTTTGAAGAGTTCTGATTTTTGTTTGTAATTTCGAGTTCTGAAGTACGTCTGTAAGCCGAGAAATGCTTAAAGAAAAGGTCGGTTCCCTTATAACGAAATCAAGAAAAACTCGGGCGGTCTTAATGGATGTGATGGGTAGTTATAACCTGAGCTAGTCGATTCATTTAAACTGTAATTGAAGATGAAGACGGAAGTGTTAAGCTTGATTTAGGATCAAGTCTATAACGCGGTTAAGACAGGTCTTTACAGGAAACTTGTCCTCGGCAAATCTTAGTTGTGTCACTGCAAGAAAAAACCGCTCCCGGATGAAAATCGGAAAAACAAAAAATAACATTTTTAGCCTCCCCGAATAGGACCGGGTCAGATAAGCTTAGACCCTTGTTTTTTTAAAAATTTTACTTGTCCACTTGAGTATCAAAACTCGAAATTATACATAGCATTTGTAAGTGTTTGGTATTCCAATTCATTTTTAACTACAGAGTTCTAATTAGATTAAATTTTTTTTGAGTACCCAAGGAGTACTAATAAGGTTAGGTTAGCTGCTGGCTATCGGTACTAAACCAGTCGACCTCACATAGACGTTCTCCGTTGTGTTACAACTACAGAAGGAACTTCAACCTGGATCACTAGTATTGCCGTGCAGTAATTAATTGAACCAGCCGCAGCTATTGAGGAACTTGGTTAGGTCCTTCAGATCCACGCTGATGAACTCCTCAAGTCCATTAAGGAAGTGCTAGCCAAAGGCCTGAAAACTTCTCCTGGCTAGTCCAGAACCTTCGGAAAGCAAATGCTGATTACTTTTAACCTCTTCCTCGTCCAGGCAACTTCGGTAGAAATCATTGGCAGGAATACGCATGCAGACTGCATGACTACCAAAAACAACAACAACATATTTCGGAGATTCAGTCGGCTTTCGTTCAGTAGAAACGCCGTTCTCTTATTTTCCACTCTGGCCACATTGAGATCTTAACATGTCGTAGATTGAGAGACCGATCCACCTGCGCTCGGTGAGCGGTCGATCTATCTTTTAACTGAGATTAGAGGGCGGCCGATTGGTCTGTCTGTTTGTGAAGCGTTCATCTCATCGTTGCCAGACGTAGCATAATTATGGTATTCATATCAGAATTTGCATGGCGTACCATATCCGTACCATCGTACCATAATTCTACAGACATGGTACACCATAAAAATTCTGGACAAAATAATGGTGTCGCTGTATCAGATTGCACATACACGATAGCATCTACGAGCAAGAAAGTTAATTGAGTGGTCCAATAGCAAAGGTGTATAAGTTGACGCGCACACAACAAAAACAGCCCAGGGCAGGCTGAAGAAGAAACGTTTATATGGGGGGTGCCTTGATGCAATTTTTGAAATTCTGGAGAAATCTAATTAAAAGTTTAATAAATATATTTCTATATAACAATTTCTTGAAATTTTTAATTTTCTATACCTTCACATGTTTTTATTAATGTACCAAGAGTTGAGACATCCAAATGCACTTGTTTCGTAGACTCAACGATACCAGTACTGTCAATCCGGTAGTCGTTTTCTGCAAGTTAAAATGGAGCACTTTTATAGCCTGAAATGTTTTTAGTCATTTATGAGGTTTCAAATTAGGTCTGGTTAGGTCAATTAAACATTAAAACAATTCATTTATTCGAATTTCCCGCGCATTTATCGATCAAGGCGGGCGTACCATATTGTACCATAATTTCGTCTGCACTGTACCATAGTGCTACGGTCGCGGTCTGGCAACGCTGGTTCATCTGCGAACCTTATTTCGCCAGAGCATCTGCTGCCTCATTACCCGTCACATCACTATTACTGGGAACACAGCAGAGAATCACCCTGTGCAGAGCCCCCAAGCTTTAATGGCCGCTTGACTATCCTTTCAGGACCATTCTAATTTTGGATAATGCTCCTTCTCTGCAAACGAAGTGGAAAACGAAGATGACGGGATATTTACCATGTTTATTCCGCCGAATTCACGTCCATTTTGCGGCCAATGGATTAAATTATCATAAGGCTAACATACTTTCTATAAAAATAGCCACTATTACAAATGGTTTAGATATTGGAGAGAACATAACAAAATTAACTAAAAATATGCTGTCCTGCACATGGACGCTACTTGGAATAGCTTAGATAGTAACATGATTTCTAAATGTTGGAAAACTCTTTTCCATTTACCAGAGAATGAAGACATTGACGATAATAACGCACTTCGATAAGTATTTTAAGGGAACGTATGAGACAAGATGTACCTATGCCATTGGCTAAAACACCAGAGTTATTGCAAGAAACAGATTTGTGTTACTTTTATACACATACCTTGCGATATGATTCATTTATACTACAGTGGATGATTCAGCGTCTCCCTCTTCATCTGCGGCGAATCCTGCTGCTGCGGTAATTACTGATCAGGCTTCGTGCACATTTACCACCACTTTGAGACTTGCTAATACCACCGTGGATGGATGACCTATCGCCAACTTGTGGCATCTCTAATTATCACGAGAAGTTTCTCGAACTAGTCTTTTCTACCGATCCTGCGGGCACATTGGTTAGGCGATGTTTGATTCCATTCGTCCTGGAATCGAGTCACCATCCTTCGCTGCACAATGTTTTGTTCCTGGATCCGGTTTTGATGTCATCGTATGTATCGACTGACTTTTGTTATAACTTTAAAAAGGCTGATTTATCTTTAATCAACGATTGACTCTCGGATTGCCATTGGAGTTCTGTTCCAATGGAATCGATATTAATTACGCCGTCGGCTCTTTCTATAAATTGTTGTCCTTCTGTTTTACTCATTTGTGTTTATTTGAGACATCTAAAAAATAGGAGGTTCTGCTCCTCCAAGAACGACACAGACTACTTGACCTATACTAAATTACGCGATAACTTCATTTCGGGTTTAGTGCATTCCTACCATGATTACATTTGCAGAATGAAAGCTGGCCTGCGTGTTGATCCTAAGGGTTTCTGGCGGTTCATGAATTCAAAGTGAAACCCTGATGGTTACCCATATTCCTTGTCTTTTTCAGCCTATGACAATCGCCAACCTTTTTGCAAATTTTTATAAAACTCGTTCTTGGATGATATCTGTATATTAGTTTTAATGATTTTACCTATTTGACGAGGCTTCCGCCGACTTCACTCAAATCCAAACATTTTTTTTTATGAAGTCACGACTTTGAATCAGATTCCTTCCTTGGTTGACAACTTCTCCGTTGGCCCTGCCTCATTTGTAAACATGGGTGGTTTGTATCTTGCTACAAATTTGTTTTAATTTATCACTGCACTGTGGTGTGTGTGTACCTAATTATTCCTTTGCATAAAAAAGGTGACAAATGCCATATATCTAGTTACAGATCTATCGCTAATCTTTGTTGAGTACTTAGTTTGTGATGTCCTTTATTGCAAACCGTTACTGTAATCTTTTCAACATGGATTTATGAGAAGCAAGTCGGCCACCACGAATTCGTTTGAGATTTCCACTTTCTGCATTTCTACTATTGAGGCTGTTAGACATGTCGAGTGTATTTGCACTGATTTAAGTAATGCGTCCGATCGAATAAATCATAAAATTCTTGTTCTCAAACTCTCCCTCGGGTTTCCAACTGTTTTTGTTGACTGGTTATGTTCATACCTAGCAGAACCGTGGATAGTCGATGTAAATTGTATCCCTATTTCCCCTTTTCAAAAATTTCAAAATGGAGCCAATTTTGTTTCACTCCAAGTAGTAATTATTTTGTGATTAAAAAAGTTAATATTAGTATGAATTTTTAATAGTTTGGACGACTACCCAGCAGATTCTCAGTCACGTGGAAATAATTCGGTGGAAAATTATAGAAGCACCACTTAGAGTTGATGTGCCAATTCCCCGTGAACTATTAGGCATAACGCCTAGGACATCGGAATACAAAATTCAACTTACTTTCGACATAGAGTTTCGAAGCAATTCCACGCCGAATAATCGTGTATTCTACTTGATTTTTTTACTGGGATCGCACTAATTATGGTAAATTAGAGCCGATCTCATCGAAGGAACGACTTTTTGAGCCAATAAATATAATTGGCTCAATATGAATATTTTGAAATGGAAGAGTGGATAAATGGAGAGGTCTTGGATCAGAACCATGACAACGGACGGAAGAAAGCCTATTTAATTGGAAAGAAATTTTGACCTTAAAAATTTTAAGAGAAAAGGCTATTTTGCAAAGTATTGCGAACAAGGTAGAACATATTCAAATTACTGATTTCTTAAGAAAAAACCTAAACATTACTTCGCTAAAAAGACTTATTTTCATGAGAAATTAAATTAATAGTTTTCTTTTCTATGCTCTGTTTTCATGTGCAAATAGCGCTATTTAAACCAAAATAATATGCCTCCGATAACATGAACCAATTCAGTCGGGTGAACACCCTTAGTACTTATTAGGTCTAGCACATTTTGTGCCACAGTTTAGTTGTTTTTTCGATCAAGTCACATAATATAAATTTCTGATGCATTTAAAAGGAAACTACATATTTCATATAAATATATGTATAGTATATATTTATATTTCAGTTTAAAAGCAAGCTATAAACTTATTTCAAATACGCGTATTCTATACATGTTTTTGAAATTTTTTTTTTTTAATTACCAAACGCACACAATTTCGTAAAATTTATTGTTTTAATGCACAATAATCCACGCAACTAGCAAATACGTAAACATTATTATTCAATGGCTGGTCATTTTGAATACGAATAACGCACAAATTGATTAAAAACCAGTCCTAAGCACTAGAAGCACTATATCTGTTACATAATTAACTAATAAAATTTTCTACACGATTATTTGAACAGGAACTCCGAAAGCACATCCCCGTAAGAACCGTGAACATGACTATAGAAATCTCAAAATTTATCTTTATTCTGTGAAGTAAGTAGGCTTCATGACCATGCCGTCAATTAATTACAAATTCCATGATCCACCTAGTTGACAAAGCGCGAGCTTCTTCAGGAAATTCCAGCATACGTACAGCAGGTGTCAGCAGTAATATCCTACAGTGATGCTCCATCAAAATCCGGGACGTTTTTTAATCCAATTACCGAATTTTCCGCGATATCAGTTAATCTCTTGGCGCACCTATACTCCATATTTCGACGTTTACTCGCGGGTGATACCTGCGGTGGCTTCGAAGTTTGTTTATCTTCTGCAGCAGACGAAGAATGGGCACTTCATAGATGAGCTTGAGCGCATGCAACTCTAATTGTTAACGTAGCGAGTCTAGTCTAGGTTGAAATCAGCTGCAGTGTACCTTTCGCGAAAGGCGTGAGAGTGTGGGTACCTTTACAGCTAATGGAGCGTAGAGCAGCATCTCTATTGCCCGGCTTATACCTTCGATGTCGTAGTAATGCAGAAGATCACTTCACCTTAATGAAAAGGTAACTTACTCTATGGCGGCATTTTTTTGTTCAACGAATTTTAATAGCTACGAGTATATAAGGGGCAGAACTTTTATTCGACACGGCACATCATCTTACACCTTACAATAGTCGATATATCGGCCTAGTACTCATCCGTGAACATTTAGTAATTCGTTAAGGAATAGTGCAACTATATAAGACCTAGTAGTCCTAGTGAACCATTCAGTTAAGTGCTAAAGTTTGTTCTGTACATTCCCGGATATAACAAAGGATTAACTATGAAAGTGGTGAGTTTAAAATGTGACAAGGGATTTACAAGACTGTGAATAGTGTTTAATTTGCTTTCTTATGGTATATTGAAGACTTTAGTCTATGCACGGTAATGATATTAAGTGAGCAAGTAGTTTTCGATTTTTTTTTAACTAGAAATTATGGGAAAATATTAGACGGACCCTTATAAAAGGAAGAGGATAGTCATGGGCTTACCTAAAAGGGAGCTTATCGTTTTAAAAGCCTCCTTTTCTGTAAACTGTAGGATACTCGCTTACAAATTTGATTTAGATTTTTTACATACTACTGAAGTACCTTTGCTTAAATGCCAGGCTTATTTTACTCATTTTTCAAATGTCGGTATAATTTTTAATTTGATTGCCGGTTCTTTTGAAATTTCATAGAACTGAAATCCCTACGTTTCTTTGTCCTGTTTAATTAAAGAATTATTTTATATTACATAGTCAGATAATATCACTCTACTAAATTCGTCTCTAAATATGTTAAAGTGCATTGGGTGTCAATTTAGACTAATTGCATATTAATGACGTACAGATATTGTGTGTATTTTCTCTGATACAGATATTACTCAATTTCGGTTAAACCAACCAAATTGCAATCAAATTTATAATTCTTAATAACTTCGAATTTTAATGAGTTTTGCAGTCACATCCTGCATGACTTTTTCATCATGCGCATAAGTGTTTAATATAATATAATGCATTTGATTGTGATTCACTTTTATTTGGACTTTTTATATATTTGCACTTTTTGTATTATCTTTAATATGACTAATAATTTACAAAATAAACATTAGGATCCATTTTATTTAGTTTTAAAATAATATCACGTAAACTAGAATTTTGAATACCTTCAGGTTTGTCAATATTTGAAAATAATGACTGTAAAACACAAACATAAATTAACTAATGAAATGTAATTTCTTACGCACCCTATCACGAAACATTGTATCGCTCAAATCTCTTTTGTCAGATCTTCAGTTTCCCGAAACAACCGCTTAAGTCCATTTTCTCAGAAATGAGATTACGCTATGGTAGATTAGTAGGTACTTGTTTCAATCCTAAGTATTCTAAGCTCTCAATAACGAGTGCATTTCTACTTAATCAATCATTTGCATAACCACTAAAGTGTATTTTTGGGAATTACTACTTATGTTCATGTTTTTCCTTTGGGATTGACTACAAATGGCAACTTATCTAGTAGCAGATTTTCCTCCACGAATGAAAGAAAAAGTAAATCCGTAAATAGAATCGTATAGACAATTTTACTACGTTTTTATACTAAACGCCAGACGAGGAGAAATTTCCAACAAAAAAGAACGGTTCCTTCTATAAAATTTACTATTCTTCTAATTATTTCATGGGCCATTTTTACGGAACAACACTGTAAAATTTAAGTTACTCAAAAAAATTCACAACTTGATTTAGGAAAAACTTACTTCTTAATAAACAGTTTTTCCTGTAATAACCGGCAAATTTTACGGTTCCCCGTCGTAATTTAATCAGCTCGTTAAATATCTTTTCAAATTGTGTAAAGTGAATATTGACTTAGTTGTTAAGATGTCAAAGTGTGCTGCTGAGGGTAGGGTTCGAATTTCAGGCTGTGTACACTTTCTATTTCGTTTCTTTGCTAAAGGTGAATTAATTTGGTTACTTTTTTGAGCCTTTTGCATTCAATGTATCCTTTAAAACCGAACAGATGCTCGGCCCTCACCGTTCAGGAAATTACTGTGCTATTCCGTAAAAATTAAGGTAGATGACAGTTGCAATACTATTACAGTTGAAAACCGAAATTTTTACTGGAATTTTCGTATAAAAATTTCAGAGCTTTTCTCTTCATGTACCTTGTCAGAATATTTATTAAGGATTCTATTTATCAATTATATGACCTTAATCAAATTATTTAACGGAAATATAATCTCGGAAATTCTATTGAATTGCGTCGAGGCAGATTTTCAACTAACTCCATATTACCGAAGTAATATAATATGATGAAAAACATAAGTTTTTATCATATTACGAGAATAAATATTGCAGCACAAGATACATGGAACTGTTTCCAGTTCGAAAGATGGACTTAAGTCTTTTTTCCGCAAGCCACCGAGAGATTACATCTCTATAAACTATAAAGTAATAAATTAAACATCCACTGCCTTGTTTGCTATATTTTATAGATTTTCCTTTAGTGTGGCTACATAGTTTAATATAAAATATTAGATAATTTCCATACCTTCTTGACTTATAATGCAAAAAGTATATTTCGTTTGTACTCACTTTTGTTAAATTTACCGCAATAATAACGTAAGTTTTTAATTTTATAATTAACTTTTACTTTTTTTTGCGTGAGAGATGATAGTCTTTCAAAAACATCGACCGACCGAAGTATCTCTGGTAGTGAGAGATTTTTACTCACTAAAAGCATATAGAGATTATACAAATCAGGGTCCTTTTATCGGATCCCTTTTCATCCCAACCAATTTTTGCTGCAGATAGGACTTCAAGTCAATCCTAACATTTGTTTATGAGACAACTCTCCAAACCATTTGGCTTACTTTTTTCTGGAAGGTAAGGGAAGAAACATTGCAAAAGTGATATTGATAGATACGACATGGGCTCTTCTGGATCTTCACAATTCCCGCATAATTTCTTTCTAACTCGCACTAATCTTCTAGCATGGTGTTCTATTAACTAACGTGTCATTACCTCTTCCGAAAGATTTTTGTTGTTGCAAAAAGTCCTTGTGTGTTTTTCCTATTATACTTAGGCTTTGCAACGTGACATACATCGAAAAACCATCAGTATCAGTAAGTGATACTGAGCCCCAGGTTCGAATTCTAATGGTGGCTGTTTTCTGCTGCAAGTGATTACGGTAAAACGCAATAGGGGATTGCATGTTCGAAATCCACCTTAAATGTTATGCCTATCTGTAATTGTCGTCACCAGATCGGATGAAGCTTATCTCTTGACACGAGGGGTTACGGTAACTATGGAAACAACAAGACCAACAATGATAAGCCTTTCTGTAGGTAAGTAGGATATTTTTGAGAGTGGCGATCGAGATTTTCACGTACGTGACCACTACAGAGTCATCTCAGCACCTCCTTCAGCTAAGTTATCCATTTATTTATTTCCTCAACCTGTGTTTAGTCATGGAGGTCATCTCATCGGGCTACTTTTACATTTTTGTACTAAAACAGTTTTTAATGACCTAATTACCGCTTGACCTTCAATATTTTATTTTCAAATCTCCACCGTCTACACTGAAGGTTAAATTTGGAATGAGGCAGCCCGTTTCTACATTGCTTTTAATGCCGCTTTTTTCACCCTTCTTTAACCCAGATAACATGAAGGGCATAATCGCCGCAGCCACAACTATTCTCATTTTTTTCGACATTTCAGTTTCTAACACTGCGAGATTCTCAGATCTGATGTTCGATGAAAGTTTCGTATTTTAAAATGTTTACCTCGCCTTATTTGTCTCTCTAAAAGAACTTCGGCCAATTCGCAGCTTTCTATAATTTCTTACCGTAATATGTTGTCAGCAAAAAACAACCATAGGTCGCAGACGTTGGGGTTCGAACCTAGGACCCGCATAACGGAGAACGAACCTGTTATTTCTTATTTCACAGACAACTTCTCGCCTTACAATTTCCGCTTAAAACCTTCTGGTCCCGCACGCAAACTTAAAGGTGCCGACCTAAATTTATGTAATTTCTTGAGTTGTGAGAAAATGGTTCTAAAAGTTAGTTTAAAAATATAATCCTAAAATTCAAAAAAGAAAATCTGTAAAATCCAAAAGAGAAGGAATTAATGACTAGATTATTCCTATATTTGTCAAAAATTACGTGTTATGAATGGACATCTCCCCCCACTCTACCATCCAACATAGAGCCGCCAGTATAAAAATGCACTGATTCTTCCCATTGAGAGCGACCATCCTTTTATTACTGCATGATAGAAATATGAAAGTCAAATTTGGCGTTAAAAGAAGGCTTAGGTGTGGCATAGTCGATATTATTTGTTATACTACCGACCAGAACTTTTGATTGTCCGCGGTCGGTACGCATCGAAGTGTGTACTGAATTGAGCCTAAAGGCAGTCGAAGATGCGGATTGCTTTTCGATAAGTTCCACCAGCAGTAGGTGGAAAACGGTATTAAGGGCTATAGAGGGTGTAGTTCTGAGGGCACCTATAACTAGTAGTACTGACATCCTCTGAACTTTCTGCAGTGCTTTCTGGTGGATCACCTTATATAGTGCACGCCACCCAGCAACCACCCCGTATGTCCCTATAACGCTGATATATATATATTTGGCTTTTTGCATGAGTACAACGCAAGCGTCGTTTTACGTACTCTTTCTTGGATGTTAGATTTACAGCTGAGCTTCCTACCCAGAACAAAACCTAGCTATTTAAATTTATTACTTAGTTTCAGTCTGACCCCATTCAGTATTGGGCAGTTAATAGGAGGAACTCTATGTTTCCGAGAGCAGAGCATTAACTCTGGCTTATACCCATTCCGCTCTTAATGCTTCAGCAGGGTTTGAACAGAGTTTGAAAGAACATGTTGAATCACTGCGTAAATGCAAAGAATATTTTAATCACAAAGATTATACAGGAACCGATTTACGATCCCTGTAGACTTACAGTTTAAGCTAAACTCCGAACAATTGATATTACTCTGCAAATACTTTATATTGTAATTTTTTGCTCCCGCCATTCATACTACACACTTGAGCGATCATAAAGCTCTGAACTTTCATTCCTGATCCCAGTCTCTCACCCTCCAGTTCCCGTAGCCCCTTATGGAGCATGGGGCGACAGAAATTCTTCACCCGATTCGAGAGAACGATTGCAAGTGTACCTTTAATTTAAAGTGGATTCCGAACCACCAACATTTTTTCTGTATCCCTCTTTAGCCAGCGGTGGGAATCGAACCTGGAACCACCTGGTTTGAAGGCTTAAACGTTATGACTTACTCCACTGACGATTTCGGCCCAGTAGTGAACAAAAATAATGCCTGACATGAGACGGCGTTTATTCCAGTTATTTAAAATTAACTTGTACCTAAAATGTACTGTTCGCTTAGACATTTCCCTCATAACCTGATGTAATTAATATTGTTCAAAACGAGATATATTTATTACTGCGAACACAATATCATGTAGCTAGAAAATACCAAATCGTTACTAGATTAATCAGATTCACCAGAACTGATCGGTTATCGGCATCTAATCGTCTACTAATAACACGGCACCCTGGGGTAACCCATCCTACTTAGCGTGCATCCATCGTAAATCACTTCAATTAAACAAAGAGGACATTCATTTTGACATAATTAAAACGACATTTAACGATATTTAAAAAAGCAGTCGGCAGCAATTGAGAATGCCTATGACGTTCGACTTCTAACATAAGCTCAAGTTAGAGACGTCTTTCGGGGCAAAGACAAGGGAATCGTGATCATAGCCCAAGATGCAGCGCAAAGTGCACAAGTTATGTCAACGCCGCCGTGTGGATGCAAATGTAATGAAAATGTACAGAGAGCCACAGGAGTACTGGAAACATTACATAATCCAACCCAGAGGCGAAAGGAAATACGCGAAAACTGTCGTGAGATGAAAAGGGCAAGCGCCAGCAATGAAGATTTTAATTTCATGGAACACACTATGTCACAGATAAGATCTAATTTAAACTTACAGAACTTATGATTCATTCATGGGAATGTGTCGGGAAGATTCTGTTGGAAAAGTTAAAATTTTAATTTGCAAAATCTGCGGATACGTCCTGAGTTCTTCTTGTTGGCGAACTTAATTTACAATTTCGTATGCCCATATAACTTATTCAAATCTTCTATTTTATTCAAAGTCCCTTAAGATTCTTACCGTGACAGTTTTGTGTTTTTTAACAGTTAATTAGAATTTTTTTTAAATTCTCAATATCTTTTAGATTTAAATTAATTTAAGGAACAACCCAACCCCACAAAGGTCGTCCTTACAAAAACTTTTTATAACTTAATAAAATGAGAACGGGTTGTGGAAAGGATTAATCATATTATACCCGAAGTCGGTAGCTTGTTAATGCCTGGATAGAGTGAAACGCGTTGCAACATTATAAAAGTTAATATTTGGAACAGTCTCAAATGTTTCATTTGTGCATACAAAATTCAAAATGTTAAGATTCCATAAGTTCTATTTAATATAATATTTATTTAAATATTAACCGAAAAGGACAAAGTCCATGGTTTATCTTAAAAGACAAGAAACCAATTTTTTCGTAAACTGTTCAAACTCATTTACCCTAAAGTGTAGCTTCTTTTTATTTTTATAACAATCTTTGAAAAAATTGAAAAAATTACCAGCTGTTGTGTGATAAAATGCAATTTTTAATAAAAGATCTTCCATTTAAGGAGTCCTATAAACTTAAAGATTCTAAAATAAAAAAGGCTGCGCTGGTATAACATTTATAAAATTTTTTGTAAAAAAAATAAAAATACTTCGAGTTAGCCTGTTCACTACTTCATAAAGTCGTTTCGAGGAAAATGCGAGTGAGGTTTCATTGGATGCTTTGTTCAACCTCTTTTCCTCTACCTGCTCTTACTTAAATGCTGTAACTTCGTTACTTGCGCGAAATTTAACACGAATTTTGGTGGACGTTTTCTTGAAAGTAAATGTTTTAAGAAAATGGATAAAAATGTTTGACTCGTTCAATGGAATTTCCTGTTCAACTAAGACTCTTCAGATCCGACGGGAAAATAACGAGTTGAAATGTTTGTACATGTACACCAACAAAGATAGTAATCTTAACATAACTTGCCAGATTAATTGCGCTTTGCCAGTATATGGTTATTCTTTTGTAATTAAATTTAATTATTAAGTAAGTAATCTCATTCCATTCAGAATACAAATACTTTTTTTTAATAAAATTACGAAGCCCAAATCACAGTCTTTCTAGGAAAGGAAAATTGGGGTTGGGTAGGAAGAAGGTTAGCATTCATAAATTAGAGGCTCAGCATTCATAAATTAGAGAACAATAGAGGATGGAAAACTTTTTGATATTCTTACGGTTCGGCTTAAGAAAGATTCCCCAAATTTTATCATACGATCGTACAAATTTGACTCTTACCGACATATAGCTCGAGATAAATATATAAATTTCATTAGAACAGAAAGAAGAGTGTATGAGTTATACCACAAATTTTAAACTGATTTGACGACCAAGATTTTAGGTAGACTTATAATTTAATGTGGATTCCGAATCACCAAAATAGCTCTGTAACCCCCAGGCGTTTGGCGCAATCTGTTATTATTACTTATTGATTAGTATTAGATTCTATAAGATTTACAATCTTATTATTAGCATCAGTAAAAAATCAGTAAGAATCATCATCAGAAAATGTAAGTTGGAAAAGTTAATTTTAATAAGTAATTCAAAATAATAAATGTAAAGAAAATAGATAAAATAAAATAAAAAAAAGCGAAATATACAAATTAGTAAAAAATTGTGTGACATTACCTCTGATAATCAACAAGCAACCTCCTTGACGCACCAAACGTACCTATCCTCTGAATAATTTCTGATGCCGTCGGGGTAGTAAGTGATAACGTGTCGACCTACCAATCCGGAGGTCCCAGGCTCGAATTCCGCCGACCGCGAGCCATGGTTGTTTTCTGCTGACAACAGATTACGATAAAAAGGCCATGAGGTTTTCTTTTTATATACGATGTGGCCAAAGCCTAGCGGACAACCCTTTGATGTGTTAGCATGGTTTTGGCCGGAAGAGAAGTGAGGAAATCTCAGTTTTGTTTTTGCATTGCTGCGAGCTAGACAACAGCCCAGAGATGGAGTGGATCATTTAATTTCTTAATAAAAGCTCACGGGGAGACCTCGAACACGGGACCCATGGCATGGTGGTCGTGCCGCTCAACGAATTGATTCAACTCCGTCTCAGAGTAAATGAGAGTGGTTCGGAATCCACTTTAAATTTTAGGTTCACTTGCAATTGTTGCCTAGAATCGGGTGAAGTTCTTCTCCCGCCCCATGCCCCACGAGGGGTTACGAGGACAATAGAGAAGCATTCCAAAAGCCAATTGCTTGAGCAATATAAGATCTTGCAGACACAGTGGTATGGAATCTAGGAAGTCTAAATTCCTAAACTCTAAATCTCCTGGTTGAATTCAGAGGATGTAGTATACTACTCAAGTAAGATAGTTGTAAAGAATTTGCAAGTTTGTAAAGAAAGTAATTTTCTTCTTTCGAAATATGTTTCCAGTAAGCAACCAATTAATGCAAACCTTAGATGGAAGAAGTGATCAAACCTACGCAATACGAAGATAAATCTTTTTCAATCCTAAGACATCAGTTGAATAAGTGATAACGTATCGGTCTAGCAATCCGGAGAGTCCAGGTTCGAATCCCACCGACGGCGACACAGATTAATGATAAAAGGCCGGTGGGGGGGGGGGGGGGGTTTACAGTGAAAATGTCAGTGGTTCGGATTCCACTTTAAATTGTGGGTCTACTTGAAATTGTTGTCTCGACTTGAGTGAAATTCTTCTCCCGCCCAAAGCCGCAGAAAGGGTTACGGAAAATAGTGATAGATAATTTTTAAATGCTACACTTAATATTCTTGAGCAGCTAGAATACAGTCTAGCAAAAACAAGACAACCCTGGGTAAACTATGCTAAGACGAGTAATTCAACTATTGATAACACCGTAATTTGGAATAAAGTATGCTAACTGATAACCATAGACAACGTAGGGCAGCGTAGATATTATACAGGTTTGAATTAATATGTTTGCAGCATTTCATCTCAGAAGTCAGAATATTGTCCAATTTACCCAAGCTACTTTAGCTTCCTAAGGAATATGGATATCGTTCAATTTGATGGGTGATTAGGACATGGAGTCAACTGGGCATTGAGAAAAGGTAATGTTGTGGGATTTAAATGGGTTAAGTTTAAGATTATTCTCTATTGACCACTTTCCTGCAAGTAGATGGCCGCACAGTCACCTAGGGTACCAATTATAAATTTGGACGTTGCGGCGTACATTTGTATATTAGCAATATGTATCACTGCTGGTAGAGCACAGAGGTTGCAGAACTGATCCTTGAGGGGCCCCTTATTTTTCACATTTAATTTTCTGGTGACTAAGAAGATACCACTTCTTGATAGTCACTCACATTTTCATGTGAAAGGATGTGGGTGTAGTACATAAACTAAATAAACTGTTCTTACATCTGACTATTGGAAAACCCTGAAAAAGAATATCCAAATGTATGGTAACATGTTTGCCTTCCATCATCAAATGTTTTCAACGAATCGAGTGAATTTCTTCTCGCGTTTCATGCTCCTCAAGGGATTACGGGCTCAGGAAAAGTTACTAACTGACATAAAAATTTGAATCGATCTTAACGCTCGCGAAGTTTATCTAGAAAAGAACATACGTATAAATAAATAATCGATTTTATTCGCAGGTGAACAGTTGTAATTGAAATTTAAAACTTGACAGTCTAAAGTACAGTAAGTGTAGGATTTGCAAATATGAAATTCTAGAACTGCAAGTATGTAGCTTTCTCAAAAACAAAATTAAAACTTAATTTCCAAAAATTCCCGAAAAACTGATCCTTCAGTATACACAATTTTAAACTGGTTAATAATCTTATTAAATCAATATTTATCATACAATTTACTTGAATATATCTACGTAACATAAAAATTGCTTTCAATTGAAATTCCCATGAAGTGGCAGCTAAAACAGAACACGATAGTGTTTTTCTTAATTTCTTTACAATTCCATTTCATAATCCGCACAGATTCGTGGTCAAAACGGTTTGCTGCTCAATATTCCAGCAGACTTCTTGCAAAATACCATTAACATAATTCAAGTCAACCTGAGAAGCTAGCGACATACAAATTCGTGACATATCGTCGCAAACCTGGCAGATCTAGATATCGTTCTTAACCTCAGCAGTAACCCAGCTATTTCCATTTTGTGGTATTTTCCACAATTCCTCGGCAATGTTTGTTCTTACCGTAACTTCCATATTTAGAAGTGGATCTCCTCTCGTGATGACATAATCGAATACTTGAGACCTATGAAAGATCACCTTTTTGGTTTCGTGCAGAGCAGCGCGTTAACCTTGCCCATCCTCTGTTGAACTTAATTTGTAGTGCCTACCTACTATCCATAAGTTGCAAATTCGTGCACATCTAGCATTACTGGGTGTTTTAAAATTAGCAGCTAGATTGAACGATATGATTAACAATAAATTGTGCTGCACTTTAACCCTCTTAGCATCTCTTCATCTATTCTTCTAACGAAAATCTCAAATTTGTTTTTCTTTCTCTTTACAGCTGATTTTTGCATCGTTAATAGCATTGAGCACTTGCGCTCGACTGGACAACAACTATTTGCCTCCTCCTAGTGCTGGAAGTGCTGGTGGAGGACCAGGACTTCCTACTCCAGGATTTGGTGGCGGAAATCAAGGATTAGGAGGCATTGGCGGTGGTAGACCAGGGGGAGCACCAGGAGGTGCTCGGCCTAGTGGTGGTTCTGGCGGATTTGGCGGAGGAAGACCATCAAGTCCATCAGGTCCATCAGGACCCCCAATAGAAATCATATCTTACGAAAATGAAAATTACGGCGATGGAAGCTACAAGTTCAGCTACGAAACTGCAAATGGAATAAAAGCCCAAGAACAAGGTGAACTTAAGAATCCAGGAAGTGAAAACGAAGCTCAATCTGTGATGGGATCTTTCTCATATACTGCTCCTGATGGTCAAGTAATTAGTCTTACATATATTGCTGATGAAAATGGATTCCAACCACAAGGAGATCATCTTCCTACTCCTCCCCCAATTCCTGAAGCAATCAGAAAAGCATTAGAAGCTACAGCTGCAGCACAAGGAAATGCTGGCGCAGGAGGTAATGGAGGTTATCCATCAGGACCAGCAGGAGGCAGACCTAATGGCGGTTTTGGCGGAGGCAATGGAGGTGCTCGTCCACCCAGCCAATATGTTCCACCAGGTCGGCCGGGATCACCAGGTGCTGGTAGCGGATCTTACAACTCTCAGACTGGTTACAATTATTAAGGCCTCCGTTGAAATTGTTTTAAATACTTTTTAAAATTCTGTTATTTATTGTAAATTTTTATCAATCATGTATAAATGCATATCGCCATGTTCACTTATCAGCTGATCATATGACAATTTTAGCTACGCTAACGGACAAAAGCTCTCCGGACCATCTTCATTTAGCTGCCGTTTTGTCCAGGATCTCTTTTAGACTTAACGGAAGCTTTTAACATTTAAGTACTTATTATTTACCTGGCTAGTGAACGAGTATTGAATTTATCTCCGCTAAAGTGCCACGGGGAATGTAATTGTATTAAAACGTATTTTATATTTATTAGAAATATTTTTGTAATAAAATTAGAGTGAACGAATAAAGCAAAACTCAATATATGACTGGTTTCCTATTTACTCCTTTATAAGTTTCTCTGATTATACTAACGTATCCTGGAAAGCATAGAGAGATCTGTAGAAGAAAGATTATACGTTCGCTTGTTTTTAGGACAATACTGAAGTCGGCCGATATGTTCAAGTTGAAAGGAAGTATTATATTGGTTGCATCGTTCAGTCCTCCAAGTATGTACTCGCAAAGTTATACGTTCGACAAACTTGGACACTGGCAAAGCAGGAGATGGATGCTTTTCATTAACACCCCAGGTAGCTCTTGTAAACATCGTATGTGGTCAGAGTCGCCGAGGGGGGGGGGGGGGGGTACCCCCGGGCCTGGACTTTCAACAGGGGCCCCATCATCAAGTCATCAACAGAAAAAATTTGTCCATTTTAATTATATATAAAAAAAATGTTTCACGATCGAAAAAGTGTAATATACTAGACAGATTTTAAATTGAAACTCATTCGATTGTATATGGGCCCGTAAACGCTTAGTACGGGCCTGTATGTGGTAAACAGTTTTCATGCCTGACGAAAATGCTGTGGTCAGTTATAACTTGTGCAACTGTGTGTACTCCCTTTAGTAAAAATGTTGCTTTTCCAATGATATAAGCCTGATGCTGCAGTTGCTAATAGGTCACAATTCGCGTTGAGTTTCGCAACTTGACGACTATAATTTAATATAATCCAGTATCCTATGACACTGCTCTAAAGCGCAGCACTAAAACCGTGCCTACCATATGCTGAAACAACTCTTGTTTTATTCGATTATAAGCTTTTTAGTGCTCCGTACCTATGGTGAGATCTCACCCATGTACAGAAACGTACATCCACGCCTAATACACACAATGCCATTTTCCCGCATAGACATATTTCTACTGAAAGGATTTCAGAAATTGACTATCTGGAGCATCGACGGAATGTCGATTGTCTCTCAATTCTCTATCGTAGAGGTAGCAATAGCATTGTATATATATTTGACAAGCGGCTTTAGCTTTAAGAAAAGGAACACTGAACTGCTTAACCTCAACGATACTCTCCTCTTCATTGACGGCTTCAAGATGGACTGGGGTGTCGAAGCGGGGATCTTCTCTGAAACATTAGATATATCAGAGTCCTACAGACTACCGGACAATTCAAGCTTATTTCAAGAGGAGGTGCTTACGATTCTGCAGGCATGCGTGCTTCTAAGGGGTAGATTCAACATCTTCCTTCAATTGGTTCCAGGCGACAGGAACATACCATGGAAGGAGAAATCGGATGAACTCGCGACAAATGGCTTTGGTATACACTGCTCCACACAGTGTATGACACAGACGTTGTTCATATAGCGCTAAATTCACTTAAAATAAAACTTCGTAGCGAAGATGAATCAAAGGTGGAATGCTTCCTCGACCAATTTCATCTCTGGATCTAGTTTTTACAAAGGCAAAATAAGGAAGCTTTTTAAGAAGTCGTGGACTTTCGTTGCGAATATAGTCGCGGCCACTGCCTCATAGGCGAGCATACGGCCAGGATGGGCACTCCCAATAATACGTATTGTCACAGCTGCGACAATGTTAACGGAAAGGAAACCAAACATCACCTTTGATGCGAGTGCCCAGCACTACTACTACTACTGGAGAACCTACATGCAATCTCAGGAGTAAAGATAAAGGAGTTAGCCCAACTCCTCAAATCTTCGGGCTCGCTTTAGTACAACATTCCCGTCCTGTTGGCATGTATCAATACCTCGTTGGCTATCAAAGGCCGTGACCAATCTTACAAGTATATCATAGTAACAAAACGGCGTGTAAAGTTCTAATTGGAGTGTGTGTCTTGCTCAACAGCACTCGCTACTTTTGCCAACCAACCATCATTATCGAAGCTGTAAAGATCAAAATAAGGTTGGTAGAAAGACTGAACCCTCTTGTTTATGAATTTGGCAGTATTCCGAGACTGTATGAAAATTCTGTCCAAAGCAACTATTACCGGCTCACGCAAGTCTTTGGAAAAGTGAGAACCGATGCCATTTTGTTTCAATGAATTCCTATATGAAATTGTTCACAACAGGCATAGATGAAGGTTTGAACCTAGAGTCATGCATAAAGTCAGCAATGTAAAGAGTGACTAATTACTCTGAAAATCTGTGCACGACGACGCAGGTTTTTTGCGCATTAGTCAGTTTGAAAATTGAAAAATTACTTGTGTCGTGAAATTGACTTGTGTTCGCGAGTTTATACAGTTTATAAGATATTAAAAAAAGTTTTAATATGTTGAGTTTTGTAAAAAAAGTTTTTTAATATAATAATTATACTGTTTTTTTTAAATGAATAAAAGTGGTGTAAACGTAATCTGCGACGAGTAATTAAAAATGTTTAATAACCTTTTTTTATGTTAAATATTTCATTTTTTTTTAATAAAACATATTATACCTAAATCAGTGAATGAATTAAAACCGATATATTTATAAGTATTTGAGTTAAATAAACATATAAAAAGTATATAAATAATTGAATTTTTATTCATTTTACATACTTTTTTAACTTTTATACTCCTCAAGGCAAGTAGAGAGGGGGTTTTGTGATTAGAAGTATACCAAAATTCAATATTGAAATGAACGCTTCTTTTCATCAGTGGTTACAACTGTAAATAGTAAAGTCATCGAAGCTTTCATCCAGAAAGTAGGGATTATGACTTACTTTCATCGATGATAGTTCCGATGCGGTATTGCTTACATTTCCTATTGGGAGATTAGCCAATCTTTCCACACTAAAAACTACACACTAGCTTAACCAAAACTGAGGAGAAATGCTAATGTCATTGATTTATTCTAACTTCAATACTTCAACAATACAAACACAAGAGAGAGTCTTTTGCTATTCTTAGTCTAGCAAGTTTTGGTTTGTTTACACCACCAATGTTCAGCTGTTCGTGTCAGCTTCCGGGCTTGTATCTAGAATAGGCTTTAATTTAACACTATATGCCATAGAAACAGCAGCAACAACAACAAATAGTGCTTGAACCGCACACAGCGAACGCACCAATACAATCTACATAAGACAAATCATTCTTAATAGCTGCAGGCACTTTTCCGGTGACCAAACTTAATGTAACTTGAACGAAAAAGCGAAACATTTTAGGAAGACTACTCATTCAAGGCGACATCCCAGACAAAATTTTTCGAAGTGCTTGCTTAACCAACCTCAACAGCGTCTTCGCGGATAACAACGTCTACCTTAGATGACAGTAGTATCATTATCCCCATACTATATAACTTTGCAACTAAGAAAATTAGATTTCCCTTTCCAATTATCGAATATGTTGTCCCTCACTGTCGGCCGTTTGTTTCTCTCTCTCTCTCTCTCTCTCTCTCTTTATCTCTTTATCTCTTTAGTATAAGTTACCCGTTGTGGGTCAGTTCTCTCACTCTCACTAGTCCCCATTACTTTTTTTACGATGTGGCCAAAGCCTAGGGACAACCTTTTGATGCGTTAGCATGGTTTTGTCCGGCAGGGAATTGTGGTAAGGGGAGCGGGGAAACTTCAATGTGCTATTTTTCCGTTGCTCCGAGGTAGACAACAGCTCAGAGACGGAATGGATTTTTTAACTCAATTTTTGAAAACCCACGGGGAGACCTAGTCTTGAGCCCAGGAACCATGGCATGGTGGTCCTGACGCTTAACCAATTGATCCAACTCCGTTTCCTTGTCAGTGAAAAACAACCGACGGTGGGATTCGAAACTGGGATCTCGGCCGGATGGACGGCCGAGACGTCATCGCTTACTCTACCGGGTCACGGAGCAGAGGAACAACTTTCCCTGATTGGACGTGCAAAGATCAATCTTCTATCTTGAACTCTATATTTACAGTATAATTTCCATCTGTGAGATTCGAAGCCCTGTGGCAAACTTAACGGGGCTGACTTTTGAGGAATTTGTGCCAAACAATTCAACTAATGAATTTAATTATGAATTGATTGATATAGTTTCAATTTTGTTTTAATTTTGAATCTGAAGACAAAAGAATAGTTTTGGCACGAATATATAAACTTTTATTTATTTGCAAAAGGTGTCTGCTATTAGCATAAAAGCAAGCCCATTAAAATTCATTCATCAAAATTTCGCGATAGGATTGGGCTTTGTGATAAAGTCATAAAATTTACATTTTCCCGATCAATCAAAAATAAACAAAATGTTTTCATAATAACAGTCCGTAGGTGTGTGGCCTCAACACATTTTGAAATGTGGGGAAATATTCGGACCTACAAAGATAGCATGCATGCATGAATCTTAAATTACACGTTTGGCGTCATCTACTTATCTCCAAATTGAATAATGTGAACTGCTAGATAATATAAATTAATGGATCTATGGAACACGCAACATGTTGACAGCATAGTCTTCTTCACGTGGACTTTCACGACCCATGAGCCGTAAAAGAAGATTCGAAAGGATTCCCCTCACTGACCTCCATCCAACAACGCTAATATCGTGGACTAGACGCACTTCGCGAATTATTTAACGATGGCATCTTCTAATTGCTAGCACCGTGGCCGCAGTGGTGTTACGTACAACACAAAAACAGTCATTTAATGAGAACCAGTTCTCGCTGTGATAATAGTCGTCCGGAGTGGATTTAAGTCTGCACCCGGTCTGGCTAGATGTAAACAGATTTTAAGATAAATTAGACTTACAAATGTCGGGCGAATGTAATAGGCACGATGGCACAGGTGATTCCTTAACATCTATCGCAGCAATACATCAGCGTCTTGAGTAGATATGCGAAACAAAATTGAGCTTTTGATAGAGCTAGTTATGATGCTATGGAGATTGCTGACCCATTCAAATTGCTCACAAATTTATGATTCTCCCAGCCTGCATAACGTGACGATCAGATTGTTAGCGCTCGTTATTGATGACAGTGAAAATTAATATCTGTACTAATCATTACAGATGCTGTTATGTTTTTTTGAGGTAGTCTACTCAACTTCACGACCTCGTGGCAGATTTAAATAAAGATATTTCTAATTTAGATAAGAGCTAATTATACGTGTTTTTACGACGATTCCATCGAGGCACGGCACAACTAATATTCAAATTTGCAAATTTATGTTAAAATTTTCAAGAAGTTGATTTCGGAAGTGATGCTCCGTTAAAATATAAAAACATTGCTCGCGTCTAGAAAGAGCAAGCGATCAATGTTTTATTAAATGATTATATAAACATGGAGGAATGCTTTTTATTGATTTTTTTAGTGAGGCGCTCAATTTATTTGTAAAAACACTTTGTTTTCAAAATGTTCATCCTTTGACATTTTCAAAAATTCTTTTCTAATCTATTTGCTAAAACGTTAACGGATCTTATTTCATTTCTATGAAGTAACCCTGATAATAAGAGTCGTTTTCACGAAAATGAAGAACTAGTAGAATAAGTAAGCCCCTAAGGAGTGAACTTAACCTACCTATAGCTCTTTAGCAGGCCAAGCCAGATCCCTGTCATCAGTAGAACCTAGTTCTCTGGAAGCCATTAGATATTGTTGGCTAGAGCATCCAGGACTGCTACAACACTGTCAGGCGGCGCAAGACAGCTTCCATAGCCGCCGCAGAACCGTCGACAAGTAATTTTACCAAAACTGCTTCTGTTGTGTTGTGGGTACTGTGGGTAAAGCCAACCTGTTAGGGTCTACCATACCCTCCACCTCCACTCCTACAGAAGTTCCTGAGGAAACGCCATTCGCGACCCAATTACCCCTGGGTCCTGCTGTGGGAACGACAACACTGCAGACTCCGTTGGCATGGCCAACCACAACCTTGGAGTTAGGGGGGTTTTTCAAGAGGTTATCTCCTCCCGCATTAGTTACTTGGCTACGTTCTAGGATGAATTTCCCGTTTGCTACACCTTGGATGTGTAACTAACACTTGAGAATGTCCAGATGAAGATCGCCGTATCCTAGAAGGCTTAAACTCGTCCGTACATTCTCCAGGAACCCGGAAATTATTTAGCGCTCCTGATAAACCGAACTAGATCCCTAATATCAGTCGAGCCTAATTCGGTTAACTCTTTTAAACAAGACGGAGCCCAAAAACTGGTTCCTGCGGTTGACTAGAGCCGGGCAGTTGCAGAGGAGGTGGAGTATAGTTTCCTTTTTCTCTTCGGCTTGGAAACTCCTACAGAAGTAATTTGAGGTCGCGCCGAAGCTGTCGGCGTCTCTACCTATGATACAATAGCCCGAAATGACGGTCACGATAACGCTTATAATCCTTCGTCCGACTAAAATGGCCTCTTGACCGCTTTGAATCAAAATTCAGCCATATATGCCGGGTGATAAGGCAGGTGTGTTTCCTCTGCCATCTAACATTTGTAATCCTGAGGAATGCTATGAAATCTCCAGTTTGCATGTGGCTAACGGCTTGCCAAGCTGGTGATTAATGTTACTGTACCCGGTACACCGGTACGTTCCAGACTGAAGATCCTCCTTCTCAGCCATTCCAAGGCAGAACAAGAGCATAGTGGTTTCGTCGTCTTTCAGACGGCGGCCAGTTGTGGGCCGTCGATGCACTTTCTCGTAAGTCTCGAGGAAAAACACCACGAGGATAGAGCCTTAAGGCTGCTAGGCTACCAGAGAAGATAGATATTTCAGCCCCTTTTAGACCGTTTTTATCATTGGGAGGGGCAGGTTTCGATAGCAAGGATTTCTTATTGAAAGACATTGATCGAACTAACCAATGCAATAAAAACTCTAGTGTTGGATCCAAAGACACTGACAGCAGCACCATATTCTATTTTTGAGCCATCACCGCTGTGTAAGTCTCTTCGTTAAGAAGGATAGTCCTGAATCTTATGCCAAAGCCCAGTTCCTTAATCATGTGCTCCGATACGGTGCACACATATATTTATATATATCTTTCAATAAGTTAATATTAAACTTTTTTGCCTATAAACAATTACAAAAATGTTGAAAAAATTTAATGAATCACATTTTATTTTCAACATTTCGTACCAGACCCATCAAGGAACATACTCTACGTCAGAAAAAGAATCATCCAAATTGGTTCACGCGTTGCGAAGCTAGATGGCCCCTCTTCTTCCTCACCCAATCTGTTCACGCTAAGTCTTAGTTAAAGGACCAGATTTCACCTTGATAAAAGGGGTTGATTCCGACAGGTCTAATCCTTGTTCAATTTTATATTCTCCAGGATATCAATTCTTCAATTAACAAACGCTTTCCTTTTATTATGTTCGAAGTCGAACTACTGCAACGAACTACAATGCAAATTCGAAATGTACGGTACTACGAACAATATAATGTAATATAATGTATGCATATACATATGTACTAGGGCATATTATTGAGAAGAAACTAAGATGTCATATTTTGTTTATTAAATTTTTTTTTTATTTATTTTTTTTTTATATTCTATAAAAATAAAAAGTTAATTGAAGTGACAAAATAATAAAATAACATCAATTAAAAACTAAGCCGGAGTTGGATGAATTACTTCAGCGACACGGGCACCAACCCATGGTCTCTAAGTACGAAACTCGGTCTCCCCGTGGGTTTTTTTAAAGAATTAAAAAAATGCCACTCCATCACTACGATGTTGTCTAGCTCGCAGGAATGCAAGAAAACAAAAGATTCAATTTCCCTCACTCCCTTTACCCTAATTCCCTTCTAGATAAAGCCATGCTAACGCATTAAATGGTTGTCCGCAAGGATTTCCCCACATCATATAAGAAAAGCATCTTGGATCTTCTGCGAATTGTCCCAGAATATCTTTCTGAAATTTGGGTTTATTTTTAAGGACACATTTTTGTTGTACGCTGAGCATGGAGAGACCGTTCAGTATGTTTTCAGTCATTGTAGATCTCAGCTACGTTTTGATGCGCCGCAAAGTAGGGAAATACCTTTTGATAGTGCTTGTGGTACATGGCTGGGCTAGAGATATAAGAATACCTTTTATTGTAGCCGGAAAGAATCTCCCAGCCTCCTTCAGTAATTCTACAAAACTTATTTTATTTAAGGCTTCTTTTCCACTTTTTTTATCACGTTAAACGTTATAACAACGTCGTTGGTGGAGTAAGTGATAACGTGTCGATCTACCAATCCGGAAGACCCAGGTTCTAATACCACCGACAGCAACCAATGGTTCTCTCCTGCTGACAACAAATAACGATAAAGAGGCCATGGAGGAAGTAGAAAGAGAAACGTTACACCATACTTCTGCTTCATCAATAATATTTTCAATATCGTAATACCCAAAGGGTACTTGCGTTCTTAAATTCATTAAATGTAATTTTTCACACTGAACTAGGGTACAACAAAAATAAAGAATAAGCCTGTAGATTGTCATCCGAGATCGTGACAACAGATGTCAGGCCTGGAAAAATTACTCTTCTGTTATCTGAAAAGCGATTAGATTAACTTTTTTAAAAAGCATCATAGGTAGGATTAACTTTTTCTAAACAAATACGAGGGAATTCCAACTTATTACATTGTTTTTCTTTATTCTTGTCGTAGTTTAATAGATATCCAAAATTTCTAAATAATAATAATAACAGTATATTTCCTAATTCAGTAGTAATACAGTACAGTCCTTTCTACTCCTAATTCATTGCTCAGTACTTTTCTAATGTAATATAATTTTAAATTACAAAAACAAACATGAAAGAAAGGATAATTGTTAAATAAAGACTATAAACTACGAAAATGGCCTCCGAAGCCGTCTGTCGTGGTTGGTAAGATTCAAATTAGCTATAGATCATTAGTCCTGTTGCTTTCTAAAGTAAAGTATTGTAGATATTTGCGCTATTTCAATTTTTTAACTATATCGTAAAATACATTATGAATTAGAACAGAAAATATAAAGAAAACAAAAAAACAAATAAAAAATAAAAAAATTAATATCTATATATAAAGAAATAAGGTAATATAAATTATCTTAAATAGCATAAACAAATTCAGTGCAAAGAGGATTAGCAATTATACTCAGTTATTAGGAACTTTCGCTATTTCCAGGCTTTCGTAATAAAATCAAACAAGTCATTATAATGTTTCAGACCATTCAACATATCAATTATTTGGTTTTCTGTTAATACCTTCTTCCCCCACGAAATCATCCGAAACTCCGATAAGACAGAACAAGTGCCAAGAAAGTGCAGCAAGTCTTCATCTTCAGACATATTACACAAAGAGCACATAGAAGAGCCTTCTATGTGCTCTTTGTGGCATTAAGATCTATTAGTCCGCACCTATATCTCAATATAAGGCTTATTTGTATTAAGGGTAGCTCATTTATGAAGTAATTCTTTTTATTATCATAATCCAATTTATCGTAAATACCATGTTGAACTGTGCATCTGGCTCTTTCACTAGATTTTCGCTTAAGCCAGGCATCCTCAGCTTCAATTATTTCAAATACAATCGTTCTTATACGGTGTTGAGAATCCTGTCTCAAATTAAAATTAATGTTATGTTTTTCAGCTAATTGCGACCAAATACCAATCCAATATGCATCTTTATTTATTATTTATTTCAAAGGTATATATATATACAGGTTTGAAATACCCGTTTCCAGCAGAATAGCATAAATGGGGGTTTCTTGCGGAAGAGACAATAGTTTCTTCAAAAAATAACGCTGCAGTTTTTCGACATCCTCATACTGTGTAAATCCCCATACCTGTGCGGCATAACACATAACAGATCGGGAAACAGAATTGAAAAGCTTGGTTTTCTCAGAATGCCTTCCTTCTCTTTTTTTGATAAATTTGTTCTAAGTACTGCTAATGCTAGCTTTGGCTGTTTGTAGTTTCTGTTTAAAGTGTTCAGTTAAAGAAAGCTTAGGAGTTAGCACGATTCCCAAGTATGTGTATTTGTTCACGACTTCTATAATATCGTTTTTATAGACCCAATTTTCAGTTTGCTTTCTCCTGCCTCCTCCGCGTTGGAATATCATTATCTTGGATTTCGACAGATTCACTTCAAGATTCCAAATATTACAATAATCCTCCAGCTTGTTTATTGCTCTCTGCAACTTGGTAGCATCATCTGATAGGATGACAATAT
This sequence comes from Leptarthrus brevirostris, assembly GCA_964036015.1. NCBI lineage: Eukaryota > Metazoa > Arthropoda > Insecta > Diptera > Asilidae > Leptarthrus > Leptarthrus brevirostris. Next base: position 36,744,483 of record OZ038372.1, on the reverse strand, counting down.
CATCAGCATACAGTAACGCCTTAATTTTCAAGCCTTCTAATGCAGTGCCCTCCTCTAGGTATTCTTCTAAATCTTCTAAAATTTTACTCATAGCATCTATAAAGGAAAGAGCACTGTATTTCTCAACTTGTCAACGTGTCTCCTTTCTTATGTATAGGGAATATGATAGATCTTTTAAAGGTCTCCGATATACTTATATTGTCAAAGATGTAATTATAGCAGCATAATAATTTCTCAACAACTACATCAGGTGAGTTTTTAAATTACTCATAAGGTACTCTATCTGCACCCGGAGCCTTATTATATTTTAGTCCATTTATAATTTCGAGCAGTTCACTTTTTTCAATGGGACCATCTAGCATGGGATTGCAGACGTAAGGAGCAGCGTACAATATTGGCGATGTTTTCATTGAGTGATTTAACAGGGTCTGAAAGTATGATTTAAGCGTGTTAATTTTCAAAGATGCGTCAATAACAAATCTGTTTCCGCGACTGTCGCGGACAATTCTCCACCATGAACCGATATCACGTATCCTATCAATTTTATAGCCTAAGAATTCATAAGAATAGTATTTAGAATTACCGTCATAATTCAAATGACTATCGGGCATTTCACGTCAAGCGGACAAGCAAAAAAATTTAAATTTTTCAAATTCGTTGATATTTGGGTACGATACATCTCTACAGTACCTAACCAGTATACACAACTTTTATCCTGTGTGAAACGTAGTTACCGACTTACGGGCTTCTGAAAACTTGGCTAAGAGCTATTTCGAAGCTAATTAATCATATTAGGAAACTTATATAAAAATAGGTAAAAGGGTGATTCTCATAGGAAATTGCATGCCCTTCAAAATCGTGGTATCGAATTCGAAATTGGAGTTGAATTCGATACCACGACTGTGAAGAGCATGCAATTTCATATAAGAATCACTAATTTACTTATTTTTATATAAGTTTCTTAATATGAATAATTAACTTTGAAAAAAGTCATACATAACTTTTTCCAAATTGTTGGTTGTCCGCTTCGCGTGAAATGCCGCTATATATGTAGTGCCGTGAACGTCAACCACAAAATGAGAGAATAGGCTGTTGGGTGATGTATGTATTGATGTTGTTTAAAGCAGAAATTCCAGCCAGTTGATTTTCATTGTATATTTTATGATATATATTTATTACAAAAATACAATTTTTTAAAGTGTTTTTACCCAGTAGCTAGGGGGAGGGAGTAGTTCACCATTGCCCCCCCCCCCCCCCCCACCCCCCGACGCACGACTATAGAAAATCAAGAAATATTATTAATAAAATTAAATTACGCTTGCTTAAGAGACAGAATTATAAAATCCCTTATAAATGATATATTATTGTGAAACATCTTTATTCATTTGATTTTATAGCGTTTCCACGACCTTCTTCCGGTAAACTACACTTCAGCACTTATTAAACAAGGTATCAGTCTACTTAAATTCGCCTTTCGTGAAATTTGAGACATTTATAGAGATGAATGATAGTCTGCCACGGACAAGCACGATTTTGCGCAAAGTACAATCTAAGCAATTTAAGAAGACGACTAATGTCATTACCTGAGCAAGTTGTGGAACAATTTAGACCTAATTTACAGACGATCTTCTTAGTTGAGTAGGCGTTAATGCTGAGTGCAGGAATGATTTCGTGTTAAAACCAAGACGTGACTAAAAGTTCAAATATCTCGTACATTGTGGATTTAATGTACAGAACTCTAATTAAAAGTGAATACCTGAAAATTTCTCATACTTTTGTGCAATATAGATCGAATCAAGTGTTAGGAGCGTACTTACTGATTTACACTTAGAATTATTTATTATAAAATAAAACAATTTTATTAAGACTTCATATAGGTATTTGGCATTAATCGATACCAGTTCGTTTTTTAAGATATGCCAGATTTCATAGACAGTAATTTTGTAAGTAATAATATGCAAGTGTTGTTTTTAATGACAACAAGAGATGGTAAAGGAATTGTTGGTTCCCGTATTACAAAATAAGTTTGTGCAATCACAAGTACTTCCAAACATTATATGTATAGTTCAAATAGACGTTTCATATTCTGTACCAAAAATGTTTGATTGGAAATCTTAAACTTCCCTTTTTCTGGAACATTTGTTAAATCAATTTAAACCTTTTAACCAATACACAGTCTTTTCTGTAAAACGTAAACTAAAAGATATGCGTTCGAAAACTAAATCCATAAACCAAATCTCTGATGAGTAGCTAATCTATACAAATAAACAAAATTGAGTGTCTACCAGTAATTTCTAAATTAATACCAATATTTACATCCCCCGCAATAAAAAGAGCCGCACGTGGTTTTCTTTTTCATATCTTCCCGGCTCAATTCGTGCTAAATAGTCTCCAAGATGTCCAAATTGCTTTTAACGGTTGTTGATATGCAATAGCACTCTTCTGCTAAAAATATTCACTATGTACAGTTGCATACATGCATAGGGTTCGAGACGTTATTAAGGCAAAGGGCGGTACTACAAAGTACTAATTGCAATTTTAAACTCAATTTTAAAACTTTTAAGTTTAGAAAATACATTTTTAAGTGTAATAAAAATAAAGAGATATTGTTGGCTTACTGTATTTTAAATTTTTTATGAATTAACATTGCATTAAACACTAGAACAAAATGAAGCATTTTTGGATTTCGAACGTAAAACTGAATTTTTATAACTGAAAATAAATTACATATTGCATAAAACATAATTTTTAATTGGGTTATTTATATGTGAATAATGTAAAATACAGAAAAATTACATAATAAATTGTTGTAATTTAACTTTTATATCCCTTTATCAAAAAATTCCACGTGCGGCTTTTTTTGTTGCGGGGGTGTAAGTGGGATACGCCATTTGCACGATATGTAAAAATAACGACTGTTTTTAATATTGTTGCCTGTCTATCTGTCTGTCTCCATTTTTGTAAAGAATGGGCTCCGAAACGGTTGCATGAATTTTGATGAAATTTTCCGCGATCATAGTGGGTATTTTGACTTACTATTTGCTTTTTGTTTAATTTTCATATCTTAAACGAGGCTTGTAAAAAACTCAAATTGTGGCTTATCAGTTGAGTGGAGCGGGCTAAATGAGTTTAATCTGATATAATTGGCCTGAAATTTCAATTAAATAATAAGAACTCACAAAAGAGGCATTTCGAAGTATTATCTTTTTATGACGAGTTGTGGAGTTTGTTCGCCTTACCTTCGTTCAAACTTAAGCTAATCCTCAAGCTTACACCACTTTCCTCCTTCTCTCCGCTGCCCAGCAAGTCCTTATCGTATTTGGAACAAGGTTTTCTACCCTATCAATTATCACCAAAATTGTTTCTTTGGGTACTAATCAGAAATTATTGGCAATTAAATCCCAAATTTTGAAATATTATTCCCACAATTGAGAACTTTTGTTTTGTTCTTGTTTTATTGATCTGTTGTTTTAATACTATACAACAGAATGGCAAATGACTACCTTCAAAATGGTAAGTCAGATAATTTCCAATCCCTCGTAGTTTTCCAAGATAGGGGCACTGTCAAGATCCTTTGTATGGAAATGCTTGCTGTGAGGGTTAGGTGGGACAGGTAGGTGGTTCTAGAGAATATATAAAAGGAATCACTTGATTTCAGATCTGTTGCGACTATTGGAATAAATTAAAGAAAAAAATAAATCAAACATAGTAATATCCCAATAAATCTCATCCGTACGGACGCATGCGTCAATGATAAACTGAACTATGCCGACGGAACAGTACTACCTTTTCCAGGAGGGTCTCCGATGTCGGTCTGGTCGGTTTGGAGACGCCAGACTAAAGCTATGGGTGTAGAGGCATCCGTACCCAAGGCTGCACGTCCAGCGAGAGGTAAGGCTGGGTTGGTCGCCTCCGAATCCCATGCAAGATCAGTTGCAAAAGTGGCTTACCCTGGTATGTTGCCTCCGCCGGGGTGGACCAGACCTTCCAGACACATCTATGGGAACAAAAATGAAATAATGAGATAAAAACATTAAGGAACAAAAATGGAGAGACAAGATGTACTCGGACATCGGTACCTCCTCGGAGAAGGCCAGGAGCCCAAGAAGCCTACCTGCAGCACAGCAGCAGTTCTTGTCAGAATTAGTGTAACAAGTGACAGTGTTACCTATCGAAAGTTTTATCAAGATAAAAAAGCACCCTTTTCTTACGAAATCAAAAAAAGGGTTATTCTCATAACCAAAAACCAAAAAGTGGTTATTCCCATACAAAAAGTCACTTCAAAATGCTTTCATTTTTCAAAATGTATATACCTTCATGTTTAACAGCAGCTTTTCGCCATTTCTGAATACTTTTATTTAGATAAAAATACATCCTTGTAAACAACATTTTCTCAAAGGCAAAATCGTATCTCCAATGCATTAACATATTTGCCAGAGGTAGAACGTTTACAACGTCGTCTTTGATGCCTAAGATGTATTGCCATCTTTTGACAAATAAAGAAGATTAAAGCGAAGGAAAATTTGATCTGTTGGGTTTATGAAATTAGTAGTTGCACGTGACCGGCGTTGCTTGGAATTTTAGTAAGTGAGCGTCGTTTTCAATTATTTTTACATGTCACTCTGACCCCTAGGGGCACAGGAGTTTTTCGCCCAAGCAGTATTTACCGGCATAAAAAGTATCTGGGTGGACGGTAGTGCCCCCGCTAAGACTGGTCACTACCTACCTTTTCTCGAAGCGTTTCGTCGTATTTTCGAACCCTCATAGCTTCGGTCTGGATAATACCAGAGAACCCAATTCGTATAATAAGATGCAGTTACCAGACTTATGAACCGCACTAAGTTTCATTTGTCCAGCCTTTATACTTTAGATTTTATTAATACCTGAAATACATCGATTTCGCCACTCATGATCATCAAAACCTCCGTCATCAGAACCTCTAGGGTACTTCATGAAGTCTTAGAAAGCTGAGATTAAATATTAAAAATCTGTAACTTTTACCCCCCCCCCCCACTCCCCATAAAGCGGGGTTCAGGTACGTATATTAAGTTTCTTATTTATATGCACACTAGGTTTAGCACACAAACAGTGAAAAAAATTAAAAATCTGTAACTTTCATCCTCCAACCCCTCGCAAAACGGGTCTGGTTCTATATTATGTAACAAGATAATTTCCAAACTTTCAAAAGCCCTAGAAGCTAATTTGGTATGCAGACTAGGTTCTGCACGCCAACGACGAGAAAATTAAGAAATCTGTAATTTTCGACCTAAAACCACCATAAAGGGGGTGCAGGTCAGTATATAAAATTTCTTCTAGGGAGGTTCTTCCAAAAGTTCTAGAAAGGTGAAATTTCATATCAAAGCTAGACTTTATTAGTACATTAGTACATCCCACCAAAACATTGCATGTAAAGAAATTTTCCAAGACTCGCAAGCTCACACCGCTTTCACTGTTAAAAAGTTATCAGATCTCATGTAGAGCCAAAAGTACAAGGCCCAACTCTACAACACCTAACTCTAGAAACCCTACTTCTTGGTCAAAAAGTATGGCTTGGCCGTTTCATGGATCTAATTCATGACACAACATTAAAGGCCAGTGACTTAATTTCTTACCATAAGTCCATAAGTTTCTAGAGTTAGGTGTTGTAGAGTTGGGCCTTGTAGAGTTAGGGGCTTGACTCCACATGAGATCTGATAACTTTTTAACAGTGAAAGCGGTATGAGCTTGTGAGTCTTGGCAACTTTCTTTATATGCAATGTTTCTGGTGGGATAATTATTCGCATGCTAATATCGGTCGCTTTTGTTTATTTTTAGATAGCACTGCCTTACCAACTCGATGCTCGGGATATCTTATCCACACAGTATCTACCTAAGCAGCATTTTAAGTCCCAGAGATTGAGTTCAAGTACATATATTGGGAAAAAAAGTAATTGCCTGTTACGTTACGGTGACCAAAATGGAAACTTCAACATAGATGGCCAAGTTATACACATCTTTGCAAGTAGCCGAAATGAAATAGTTTCTTAAGTAAACCACTTGAAAGTATATAAAGTCCCTTGAAGTGTTCCAAATCGGTCTCTGTAACCTATCCACGTATACACCAACGTTTCTGCCTCATAGAGGCATTATGAAGTTATGGTGACGTTGTAGCTGCTAAAATTCACCACGTTACAGTGGCGACATTAATGGTGGCAATTTAAGTAAAGAGATTGTTTCTAACCCTTCCATTTGAAACTACATCTTTCCGCTTAAAAAAAATCTTCATGGTAGTTAAAAATTCGATTTGGGTCCTTAAAGTCTGAATACCTTACAGTGTGCTACCTTAAATTACACGATACGTTCCAGTTACTATATGAAAACATTTCTTGGCAGGTAATTATCGTACAAATTAGTTTGGCTGCAGAATGGAGAATGAATGTAGAAATGTAAATTTCCAAATAAATTATTATTATTAAGCACAACTCTAAATAAGCTTATATTGGGAGCAACACCAGAGACATACAAGCTGTTACTCTCATCAACATTAGACGGCTCCTCGGTTTTAATACGTCATAGCCCCAGTTATATATGTACATAATAAATACAATAAAGTTCCACTTCGGTACAATAAAGTAGCACTCAGGAACTGTAAGGTTCCATACTAGAGAGATTAAAGATTTTTTTAAGGTAGCAATTTATGTTTCCAGCCACAAATTTGTTTGTTTCTGGTACCTTATAGTGGCGAGATTTGGTTATTGGGATAATAAGGTGATCTTTTCTTAGCAGACATTTTAAATATGTGACAATTTTTTTTACATCTTTGGAAAGTATGATCGTACTCTAAATGTACAAAAACTCAACAAGAAATTTCAATGTATCATCATTGAAATCTTTTTTCAAATTTGGACATTTGACCAGAATAATTTGTTAGCTTAAAATTAATTTTAATCAGACTATTATAATATTTGTGATTTTGTAAAGCTCGTTGCACTTTTTCGGGGTATCAGTCCTACATTTGACGGAAAGAAAATTCCGTACACAGTTTTCTAGCTACGGTTAACTTCTTCTAAATTATATTTTTGTAATATAATAATATTTCTGTATCATATTGTGAAAGAAAAAACACATACCTAACTTCGATAATCATCTTTTGGTATTTATTAAAGTATTTTTGATCATAATCGCTACGCATTTTTTTAAAGGTGGTAGGTGGTGTTGCAGATTTTAAAAAAGTTTTTGGGCCGTGCTTGGATCGATACTAGAAGACCGTTGCGGTGTTGGAAACGTTCCCGCAATTATGCTTGCCACGAAGCTATGACGTAAATTGCCACCCAAAACTAATTCCCATTTTGGTACCGGGCGCGTTCCCGGTTAAGGTAACTGCTCCGAAATGGTTCCAAATTTCGGGGCAGTCACGTAACTAAGACGTCAATTGCTGCTTGGGTAACGGTATTGAGGGTTTCATTATTCATTTCATCGACCCCGAAACTTTGTATTATATTACTAATATCGGTCTTTTTAAAAAAAATTTTTTACTTCACATATCTTCCACTTCTTGGCATTGAGCGTGTAATTATTCATCTCAGCAAAGCCGAAAGCTATGGATTCGATACTAATATCGATCGTTTCCGATTATTTTTACATGACAATTCGTTTCAACCCCCAACCACAGGGTTGGTAGCGGTTACCTACCTCCACAGGATCTAACGGCATCGGCGGTGTCAATATTAATCTCAGCGACCCTAAAAACTATGCATTCGGCACTAACATCAATATCTTAATATTTCGTTTCCTTTCCAACCCCACACCTAGGGGTGTCAAATCCCCACAGTATTTGTTTTTTTTCAAATTGTAGTAAATATTTGCACCAAATTTGGTGAATTTTGCTCCAGAAATGTTTAAATTATGCAGGAGCATAACCATCCACATATGTGTAAAGATTAGAATATCGAGTCGGTGGCAATCTGCAATAAATCAGCTTTACAACGGTGAAAGAATTTTTAAAATGTGTGCAGTAGTTTCCGAGATTACTTCTTACATATAAGAAAACTTACACCGCCTTTATACTTTCTCATCAAATGATAAAATCTGATCAAAATTAGTAACCCAATTTAAAAGACATACCTAAATTCACTGCAACGCTCCTTAACAGCACGACAGTATAATCATTTCCAAAACGACATACTCCTCATCAAAATTTGTTCTTCCTTAAGAAAATGACGACATGTCTCCACATCTATTTCTGACATTCATTATACATATTGAATTCCCAACTTTTTGGTTATCTTTATTAAAATCAGTTTAACTATTCAAAGCGCATCGCATCTACTACGGCGCTCTCTACCCGCATCAATATATTCTTCTACTTTACTTATTTTCTAAGCCAGTTTATGTAAGAAAGTTCAATCGTTAACCCTTTAACTTTAGAATAAATAATCTTCTTAAACATTTCTCTGTTCAAGACCCGCCTTCCACTTAATTCATTTAATTACCAAATGCCGCAACACGACAATCCTCTGTAAATGTACCAACGGTAGATAAACGTAAAGACAAATATATCTCACTGACTGACATAATACACCCTAATGAACACTGGAGCTCCATTACTCATTACCTGTCTCAATTACTTCAGATGTCTAATGGTGTTCATTAAATGCTCAATGAGTCGGTTACCCAAATAGATTCTCTCCGAGTGGAATTTCCGTGACTTAAGCTTACCATAAGTCACCTGATTCTATCGGGCGGTATCGTGATAACTCTAGTCGAGATAAAGCACTGCACTATCCTGCAATTGTTATGTAATTGAGCTCAACTCCTAAACAACAGAAAGAGGAGCAGCTCCAAAAGATTCACTAACATTTATCACTCAAATGCACTCAGCTCCATTTCTGACCCAGCGTGCACACCTTTGCGCAGTAAGTTGCGCCCAATAAGCTAGTCTACCTCCCTCTGCGTATTCACACAAACTCTTAAATCAGTAAAATAAATGACGAAAGTTTGGGGGGACGATGAGATGAAAAAGTTTGTAAACAATCCTAAAGATGTTGACAGAGTAAAGCCTAAAAGCTCAATGAATTGTGCTTAAGATAAATTCGAAAACTGGAGATTTTTCGCAGACTCCAAAAGATGTTTCGTTAAAAGCTAAAATCAAGCAACTCTTAACGCTCACCTGTATGCAAACTAGACAGTTTGTACAGTCAAAGCTAAGTTTTGTTCAAAATTTGTTAATAACCTTTAGGTTTCATTAAATTTTATTAATTTGGATCGGAAATTAAAGAATGTACGCATCCAAGACTTCAAACGGGAAGTAAGTATCGTAGAAATTGATTAGGTGTGTCCTGGTACACCCAGAAAAAAATTTTGATATTATTGATACATCAATTAGCTCCACAATGTTAAATATCAAAATTAGTCCCTTTAAATTGTTAGTTAACTATTTCTCTTGTTGTGTAACTAATAGTTTGGTTTAATATTTAATATAGAGTTTTTCATGCTTTGCTGTAAATTTCGGTGTATGCTGGTATTAAATGTAGAGTTATAAAAACATTAAGCGTGCTGTATAATTTTATGTTGTCAACTGGCTAGTTTCACTTTGCAAAGGTAAATACATATAGTCTAGCAAATTAATTTTTTTTTACCATTCTACACCAAAATTTACAATAAAGCGTGAATAATTAGGTCAAGATTAAATTATTTTTGGCAAAAGTAGTATGTATTTTGTTAAAGAAGAGATACATAAGTTATAATTTCAAATTAAAATCCCACGTTTCATGAGATTTTTTTAAATATAATATTGTCGAATTTATTATTTCTTGAGTAACGGGGAAACGACATAATAATAGGTAATAAGAGTGTAAAAACTACATTTGTTATAAAGACCTTTATAGTTTTAACTCTGGTTAATAACATAAAATAGAACTTTGTTTGAATATTATTTTATTGACATCAAATGAGACAGTAATATAAAATTAACTCAAACCAATTATTGTTATTGCAAAACAACTTTAATTAACTTAAGAGGGACTTACACCTTGTAAGCCAATTTTGGAGCTAGTTTTTGACAATTTATTGTAAAGAAACTAGAAAAGATTTTCATTTGAATTTTTTTTTATTTATTAGTAGAACAATAGAATATCGCACATGATTTTTTTTCCATAGTCATGTTAACTTACAAGACCTTCAGATGACATTAACAGCGCGCGCCTCAAAAGTGAAGGGTTGAACGGTGTACTTGATTAGATCGACCCTAGTTATCTGAAATCAAAAATCCAAGAAGACTTTCAATTATTGTTACATTAGTGAGGTCCCGATCGTTCACTTTTTCAAAATTTCGATTTTTCACAAAATGGCGGGTATTTGTTCACAAAAGTCATTTTCGTACTATGTTTTTTGTCTTATGTAAAACTGTCAAAATGCAGTAAATCAAAATTTCTTAAAAATGAACGATCGGGACCTTGCTAAGTGTTTTCTGAAAAAAAATTAAAAAAAATTTAAGCCAATACGTTGATTTGTTCTCTCGTAATCGTTTTGGAAAACCGCGTTCAAAGTTTCAGAACAGTACAACACGTGAATCATGGGACTTACGTGAAGTATCGTTAGAAACTGAGTGACTCGAAAAACCCTTTCCTAAAAATATGCATAGACATACCATTGACAATAGAATACAGGAAAAGCGTGAAAACCATTGACAGAACGAGTAGCTACACGTGAAATCATGATTAACGCGGAGGCGATCCAGGAGCGAGCGAATCTGACGTGACTTTCTATTTTTTTTGTTTTGAGCTATACTCTCGAAATAAAGACGAATCCTTTTACAGGCTGATTTATAAGACCCTTTAGATCAGAAAAATTAAAAAAAAAATGACTTTGAAAGTGACAAGGTGTAAGTCCCCCTTAAATGCTTACTTATTTATTTATTTTTATTTATATATATATATATATATATATATATATATATAATTTTTTTTGAGTTAATACTAATATTTCATTCATTTAATATTCGTTTTATTTTAATTTTATATTTATTGTGTTTCAACTTTGTTACTTATAAGAGGAACTAAAATTTATTGAAATTATTTTAAAATATTTTGATCTGAAATATGTTTTACCATTAGATAACCTATGAACATGAATACATGGGTCACTAAATTCACTTATGTGATACATAAAATATTTCTTATTGCTAGTTTATTCACCTCAAAGGATTGATATTGCTTGCTAAAAAACTTAACTTGATACTGTTCAATAATGATATAACAATTTTTGATTTGATTTTATAATTACTGATAGTTATTTCAATGATCAAGTAGAACTAAAGGGAGATTTCTCCTCGAGCGGTTTCAAAATTTCACACATATCCCCAAAAATGTTCCCTGAAAGGGATTTTTGAAAATTTCGTTCCGTTTCAGAGTAATACTGTTTACAAGCCGAGCGCGCAGGGTCCGTTTAAATCCTTGCAGGCGCGCGGACCGGTAGCGCACTTATCTGCGAAAAATAATTTTTGTAGTCGTCAAAACAAACTCTTCTTTTTACTTCCTTTTCTATAATATTTCTAGATCATTTTAAGAACTGTAATACAGTTGCCCTTTCTCGGAATTCGCTCGAAAATGCACTGTTTACGTTTTCGTTTATTTTCATGTTATTGCATTGGAAAACTTTAAACGCGTTTCTCTCGAAACAAGGTTTATTGAACTTCGGTTTCGGATTGCGTCAAATCTATTTAACCGATTTGGGTTCTTGTTGATTTAAATTAAAGTTTATACTATTCCTGGGTGCTCTATGAGAGTGTTTTTTGAAATTGGAATATTTAATATTTTTTTCGGGCTAGAAAAGTAGAGAATAAAATAGTTTTAGAAAAAAAATTAAAACGACTTCACAAAAAGCACGAAAAACCATAAAATAATGTTGAATTTTATATCTAATACGATATATTGAAGTCGGTGTAAATCAAACAAACCAAACTACAGCAAAAGTATTTAATCGTCCTTCTTTATGATACTTTGAGCTGATACATTTAGGTAAATTTATATAGTATCTTCGATTATGGTTGGGTAGTTGTTTTGTCTCTTTAATTTGTACCGACTGCAATATGTCGTAATAGATATAAAATTAAACATTATCTTATGCTTTTTAGTGCTTTTTGTGAAGTCGGTTAAATTTTTTTTAAAACTATTTTATTTGTCACTTTTTAGTGTCGTCTACTCCGTACAACAAAAAAAGAACCATCCAAATCAGTCCACGCGTTACAAAGTCAGCTTTCAGTTATATTTTAAGACACTTTCGGAATTTTTCAGATCGGACTACTACAGCACCCGGAATTCGGGACCAAAATGGGACATGCATGACGGAGACCTTGCTGTTTGTGGATGGCCGAAGGCCGCCATTTTGTTTTTTTACGAAAATTAAAAATATAATAACATAATATAATCGATGCTTACTTCATTCCAAAAAACCGTCTGTCAATACCATTTCCCTGTTCCTCAACAAAAAAAAATATTTGGAAAAAAGGGTCATTTTTGAATGCTCCAGGCAGAAATCCCCCTTAATAGTATTATCTTTTTTCCTCATTAGATATAAATGTTTCTTATATTCAACATTTTTGTATTCTACGCTGTTTGCTACACTTAATTTTTCATACTGATCAATAGGAAAACTGTATCGATTTTCTATTAGATTGTAATACTGATTTAATTCAAATGCATTTTTCCTGATCATTTTAGGATGTCGTAGTTTTTCTTCGAAATTTGTTTGATTCAAAAGTTTATCTGAAAAATTTAGGCAACATTTTATCCCTAAAGAAAGTGGTAAGTTTTTCCTAGAACTACTGTTATTGCAATAACTTTTCAAGACTTTGTGTTTCGATTCAAAACGGAAATTCCAAATGTGAATAGTAAATTAAAAAGTGATGTTTCAGCTTGAGCGATTCAGAAAATAAGTTTTTATAAAGAGCATGATGACTTTCAATTTTCAGCTTTAAGCTAATTAAAATTGCATTGTCAAAAGAAGACATTAAAAGTATATCAATTATTTCTATCAACAAGCATAATAGTTTCCAATACTTATTATTAACTGGAATTAAGGCATTAACTGGAATTAAGGATTAAAGGCAAATAATGACAAAATTTACAAATTTCCCTTGCAGGCATATTTAATTTATTTTTGTATGTGTATATGTTCCATTTTTATAGGAGAGCTTTTATTACCTATTTCAGTAGGCCCATAATTAAACAGAAATATCCTACTATTTAATGCATCTAAAGTAACAATTCGTTGATTTTTAATTAAATTGTATAATATTTGACATATGGCGTACACCCTCAAATATGTCATGCATCATATCCACGGCATAGTTCTCAATTACATGGAAAGAAGGTATATTGTTAAAAATAGAATTTTCTCTAATTGCTGTAAGTATTTCCCTTTGTCGTGTGTCATTACTTGTCAGCAAATTAACTTTATTTCGCAATTTACTTCGAATTTCTACATATTCGTTTTGAATTTCTTCTTTTGAGCATTTGCATAATCCGCTAGGGAAATTTGAACCTACTATTGTATTAAGGCCTAAGTTATCACCCAATATAAGCCCTAATATAAAATATATTTTAAATGACCCATGTGTTGTTATTATTTCGATGCCTTCTTTCTCAAGTTTTTCAATTTCCTCTATTAGAGAATAAGGAAGTAATTCAACTAACGGAGCAAAGCAATTTGATTAGACTTCTTTTTGCATTTTCTTCACACAAAGTTCTGCAGTAAAAAAATGATTTATATTTTTGCTAGAAATAATTTTATCCATGTTGGATAATGTTTCATTCAAGACACCAGGAATCTCCAAAAATTTTTAAATTGAAATGCAAGTGGCATAAAATTCCTTCAGCAAGAGACGGGCCCCGGGTTCGAGACCAGATGACCCCGTGAGCTTTTATTAAGAAATCACAATAATCCACTCCGTCTCTGGGCTGTTGTCTAGCTCGCAGCAATGCAAAAACAAGACTCAAGTTTCCTTACTTCCCTTACCCTTATTCCCTTCCGGGCAAACCCATGCTGACGGATCAAAGGGCTTTCCCCTAGGATTTGGCCACATCGTATAATAATAAAATAAATAAAAAAACAGGAACAGGAGGGGTAGTCTAGCTTCGTACCGCGTGGCCCGATTTGAATTGTTCCTTTGCCGGTATATAGAGTATGATCCCCCATTGCTTATAGAAGGAAAGTTTGGTTCTATGGTGGGGGAGGGGGAGGGGTAGTATAATTTCGTAACGCTTGGATCAATTTCGATGATTCTTTGTCTGTTAGGTAGAGTATGTGGGTTGAACCTAACTTTTTAACAAATGGACGAGTAGAAGACACTGAAAAGTGAAAAATAAAATAGTTTTAAAAAAAAAATTTACCGACTTCACAAAAGGCACTAAAAAGCATAAAATAATTTTTAATGTTATATCTATTACGACACTTTGAAGTCGGTGCAAATTAAAGAAACAAAACAACTACCCAACCATAATCGAAGATACTATATAAATTTACCTAAACGTTTCAGCTCAAAATCATAAAAAAGTAGTAAACAATCTTAATTGCCTGGAAATTTCTGCAAACAAGGCTTGCTTTAGTTCTTTTGTAATTTCATCAACAAATGAGCGTGGTAAATTTGGCCTTGCATAAAGTTTACAAAGCAAGGAGAGAGAAGAAGGATTTAGAGCATTATCTCTAATAATTTCAGTATTTTGAAAAAATTGGGCTTTGAAAACTTAAAGTTTCTTGATCATTAAGATCACTAAATTTTACAATGCTTTCTTGTTTACAAGATTTATTGTTGCGTTTAAAAAGTTTTTTAAAACTTGTAAGAGACTGATAAGTTTGTTGACAGACTAATCATTCATAGTTATCATGTGGTTTCATAAAGTTAAAATATTTATAATGAAAAATAAGAGAATCAACATCAGAAAATGAAGTTGGTTTTGAGCATATGAAGCAAGTAATCATTTTTGAAAATCAACGATAAAATATTTAAACAAAACCGATATTTCTTCGGTGAAGTATAAAACAGTTAAATTAACACGACCTTATTTTTTTGATATAAAAGTGGAACGAAACTCATTTACTTAAATTTTGTAAGTCAATTTGTGAACTCGGTTCAAATTTTTTTGAATCTTTTCTATCAAAAAACGACTGCTCGTACGAACAAAGCAATTTCAAAAGTTGCAGTGCAACAGCCACCCCTTTATGCCCATACCTTGGATAAAAAAAAACAGACGGTCATAGGGACTACCAACAGAAGTAAAAACTTAAAATTATGAAATAACAGTGGTTTTTTTTAATTTTCAAATTAATTGTGGTATAAAAAATTAAATTTAATAATTTTTAAATTAAAATTATAAACATTTGTCTGGTTTTCACAGAGCGTTCCGAGCTACAATTATATATATTTTGTACATTTAATGAAAATAATAATAAATATACACTTATCAACAGTACACAGTATACACACAGAACTTTCTACGTAGTGAATTTAACTTTATTAGATATACACAGCAGTAATTTTGCACAATACGTCACTCTTATAGCTACAGATGTACTGCTGTTACAGCATGTCGGTGATGCGAACTCACAAGATTTTACCCATCCAAAATGCCTCCAACGTGCACTTCATACAGTCGGATATACACAACGTGTTGCCCATATCAGATATACTGTTAATATTCGCATGTCGGTGACGCGAACCCACAAGATTTTCAACTAACAAAAATTGCTCAACGCCGCTAAAGAAGTTTTCACGTCAAAAATTAGCATGGCAGTATTGCACCAGTGTATCTGTACAGAAAAAATAAGGGGACTGCGAAATTCGCTTCAGATATTCCTACAGTGTAACATTTTTTATTATTTACCAATACGGAAACGTATCCTGTAAAACAGAATCAAAACCTCTCACTCTCATTGTAACCCTTAATTTTTGTAATGACATAATAATTGTAGCAATGGAAGATCATACATAACACACAAAAAAATCCTCCAAATCGGTCCACGCCTTATGAAATTATCCTACCCGTTCCCGTTTGGTCCCACCAAATGGTTAGCGACGATACCAACCCCAACATTGACACTGAATATATGCTGGAATGAGGTCACTTTTGTCCTGTGTTGGTCTGTTACCGACCAGGCATGGAGGTTATGGAAGTTCGTGATACGATCACTGGTGAACTGAGATTCATCCATCTACAGAATTCAGTCCAGAAACGCCCTGTCGTCAATGTCACGTTCCAGAAGCCAAGTGCTAAATTCCAGTCTTCTCTCGGAATCTTCCAGTTCTTGGACTTGCTGATGGTGATGCGGACGTAATTCTTCTCGATAAATAACCCTCCAAACCTTAGATGAAACCATTCATAATCGTCTTGCGACTCGTCTGGTGCTCGTCTCAAGGTCTTCACGATGGCAGAAGTTCCAGAAGTTACGGATAGTGTCTCCCTGTCATGTGAAGTTGCACTTCCTGTTTCTCTTAACCTTCAAAAAAGTCCCTGTAAATACCCCTCTTTGGGGTGCTTGCCGATGAGGGAATCTCCTTTGATATTACAATACAGCCGCTCTCTCGTTTCCGTCCAATACACCGTAAATGTAAATAATATCCGCGTATTCCTCAAAAGTAAATTCTACCATTTTTTTACTAATTTTTGCTTAAAAATACCCGTACTTATTGATTTGTTTTTCAACTATGATAGGTATTCTTGGTGACCGACCCTTTTTTATAGCAACATTTCCATCAGGTACGAGTAACAGAACGACAGGATTCAAGGGTATGACTTATGGCTAACACAAGTTAATAACGGCAATAAAACAAAATCACACAACCGTTGTTGTAACTTTGTTGCTACAATAACTAATCCAATATTTTCAACCCTTTATCTTAAGAATTTGTGTTCATTTAAAAAATTTCCTATCTACAGTGCAAAAAGATAACTAGGTGGTCAGGGATTTGTAAGGATGCGGTTTTCCTAATTCTTAGTCAACCTTGCCATGTTGTACCTTTTTGGAAAGGTAATAATATGAGCAATTCAATAAAAATAAAAACGAGGTGTACTAATTACATGAATTTCGGAGAACATTTGAGAAAATCCTGAATTTTAGGTAATCGCAAACCATTTTTTTCACTTTTGGAAGTGACTGTACCTGCAATGGTAGGAGTTAGATCAACATTGTTGACAATTTTAGTTTAGTTTTTTAGCGTCTGTTTGATGTCGCTGTGCTGAGTAGGTCAAAAGATAAAAATAAAAGAGTAATGTGCATACCATGAAAAACTGAAATTTATGAATCACCCTGTAACTCCCAAACGGTTGAGATTGCCGTCCCTCCTGCCATAGAATTTTATCTTTGGCTAGGTGAGGTCTATCACCCGACTCATTTTGGCACGTAAGATCTGAAACACCCTGTATAGAAGGAAAACTAAAAAATATTAAACTTGAATATTTTCCTCCCAACATGACCTCCCTTTTACAAATACTGGACCAGGGTGTCATCAAAAATCTTAAACAATATTACAGAAAACGGATTTTAATGGAAGTTCTGGCTAAAGTGGAGAAGGATGCTCCTGTGACGTTACTTGACACTGTTAGAGGCCTTAGCATAACATGGAATGCCAATGCGAAAGAGCAAACAATTGCCAATTGTTTCCGGAAGGCAGGATTTTCTACAGCCGCGATTTTACCAGTCTGTGAATATTGGGATGAAGATAATTTGCTACCTCTTGCAGATTTAAAAGTTTAGGTGACTCGTATAAAACTGCAATAAATATGGATAATATAACATTCGAAGATTATGTTCACGTTGATGATAGGATAAGTACAATAGACTATCCTACAGACTAACATATTTTAATTAGCGTCTGAGAAAATCATATTCCCAATACAAGAGGTAATTCATTCACATAAGTAAAAATTATAACTTTACAAAAAATATTTTTATTGAATCAGATGAGGACGAAGGCAAAACGGCTTACGTCGTACCGATATTTAATCTAATTTCATCCTCCATTGAAAAGCTAAGGGATTTTCTGTACTCCGGAGAAAATGTGCCTGATTATGTCTTTAAATCATTAAATTTAGTGGAAGATTTTATATAAAAAGAAAAGTGGTCTTCCATAACACAAAAAAGATGACTTAATATTTTAAAGGAAATAATTAGTTTTCTGTATGTATACATTTGCTGTATTTTTTGCCACCTTAATTCAAATAAATGAAGTCCCAGGTTCGAATCCCACCGGCGGCGAACCATGGTTGTTATCTGCTGACAACAGATCACTTCAAATTTAATCCACTTTGAATCCACCTTGTAATCATTGTCTCGAAACGGGTAAAATTATTCTCTCGACCCATGCCATACATAATTAGGTACATAATTAAGATTTTATTTTAATATCTTTGTTTTATTAAAAATAGCAAAAATTAGTTTAATTTATTTGAAACGTGTAACATTTTTAAGATAACTCAAATACAAATAAGTTTGTTCAAAAAATTGGCTCAAACACCTCTCGTTTTAGAAGGTAATAAAAAACTTGTATGTTTATGAGTCCACGATTTATAGTACATATGCAAACTAAGTGACAACAGTGTCATAATAAAAGCAAATACCTTTTGAGACACAGCATATCAATTTTACACAGCTTTAAATTAACGAAAATGTAAAGCAATAAACAAATGAAAAATACAATTTTATCTGAGGTATAATTTTGAGGACAATAAAAATTTGCCGTTGACTTGAGAACAATGGAAAAATAAATTAGATGCAAAGAGTTAATGCCAAAGCGTGGAACAGATCTTTTATTGCCTGAGTTTTATCTAAATAACGTCGTACGACTGCTTCATTCGGATTTGGAAAATTTTAAATTGAAACGAATTTCTCCGGGCTTAACAGACTGTACAATGGTTTCTAAAGTTACAATTGCTTGTTTTCTGATTTTCGCCTGTATTGCAGGATCCTCATCCAAACCAGTTGATTCAAAGGATGTGGGTTATGTTTTAGTAATTGATAATATTCATGGAGGTGAGCAATTCCAAGTTGTCTTTACGATTTTAATTTATTTAATATATTATATACTTTTTTAGATAATTTTCAATGTGGTTCTTTAATCTGTCCTGAAAATAGTGTCGAGTGTGTTAGCATCTTAGAAATAAAGGAAAATGACAAAGCAAAATCAGGAATTTCGAGAAGATGCCTAGATGAAAATGGCAATACCCTTCTTGAGGGCAAATCAGAATACAGACCTCGATTTTGGAGCGCCATAGCAAAAGGGTTAATTAAAGCGGTACCAGCTATTGCCTCTTTATTTTCAGGAATGTAGTATGACAAAATGAGAAGCTTCAAATAAAGATAAATAAAAAAAATGAAATAAGAAAAATTATTTGAAAGAAGTGTTGTAAATAATAAGAAAAAATTGCTTGCCGAACTGCCCGGCTTTTGGAACAAATGCAGCAATTGTAATGGATATAACCACTTCGCTTTGGTATGTATAAATAAAATAGTTTATAAAAAAAAAGTTAAACCGACTTCACAAAAAACGCTAAAAAGCACAACATAATTTTTAATTTTATATCTATTACGACATTTTGAAGCCGGTGCAAATCAAACAAATCAAACAGCTACAACAAAACAGTTTAATCTTCCTTTCTTATGATCCCGTGAGCTGAAACGTGCTAGTAGTATTATGTATTATCTTCAATTGTGGTTCTGTAGGTATTTTATGTGTTTCATTTGCACCGACTTCAAAATGTCGTGATAGATATAAAATTAAAAATTATTTTATGCTTTTTAGCGCTTTTTGTGAAGTCGGTTGAACTTTTTTTTAAAAACTATTTTATTTTTCACTTTTTAGTGTCTTCTACTATATACAACGACAAAAGAACCATAACATCAGTCCACGCGTTTAAAAGTTAAGTTGAACCCCCTACCCCCACCTCCATACCACTAAAATTTTTTCTCTCGTGGTATCAATTAAAAAACATATCCTACCCAACAGAAAAAGAATCATCGAATTCGGTCCGCGCGTTACGAAGTTAGACAACCCTCCCCTTCCCCACCCTCACCATAGGACCAAATTATTTTCCTATTAGCAATGGGGGATCACACTCTATACAACAGCAAAAGAACCATCCAAATCGGTTCACGCGTTTTAAAGTTATTTTCCACCCCCACCCCACCAACATTTTGTTACTCGTGGTATCAACCAGGGAACACACTCTACCAAACAGAAAAATAATTATCCAAATCGGTCCACGCGTTACGAAGTTAGACTACCCCTTCCCCCTCCCCACTCCCTAGACCAAATTTGTTTCTCTTATTAGCAATGGGAGATCATAATCTCTACAACAAAAAAAGATCCATCCAAATCGGTCCACGCGTTACAAAGTAGGTTTCACTCCCACCCCCTACCCCCACCCCACCAAAAATTTGTTTGTTATGGTACAAATCAGTTAACATACCCTACCAAACAAAAAAGAATCATCAAATCTTTGTTTTTGGGAAGTCGGTTAAAAAGAAAACAATGCATGAAGTCAAATGTGCGACCAAACAAGAAATTAATTGTGATAACTCGTTCTATATTGATGTAATTAAACAGAATGTGACTACAGAAAATGATTCGTAGTTTGAAACTCTAAAACTTGAAAATAATTTTATAAAATTTAAATTAGACACTGGGGTCCAGGTTAATGTACTGCCCTAAAATAAATAAAGAAAAACAAAACATATGAAATTGTTACCAATAATATTTATCGAGAAGCATATAATTCCTTAAAAATTGAAATACTAGGCACTAACTATTGAATTGGAATGTTTGGCAAGGAACGTTATTTCAGTGCAGCAATTTTTTGTCATTAGGGAAAATACAATACCTACTTTAGACTTGAAAGGATGCATATACTTGGGATTAATCAAACGTATTGATAACGTGAAAGTAGAAACCGTGGGGAAACACCGTGAGATATTTTAAGGGTTAGGGAGTTTCTGTAATAACTTCATATCGAACTTAAAGAAAATTGCAAGCCGGTAACAAAACCTCCTAGACGGGTGCCCCTTATTTATTTAACAATATTTCATCAAAGTGCTGACTACCAAAAAATGCTAATAAAGAGTATAATACAATATAAAATCAAAGAACAAGGAGAGAATTCGCAAAATATAAATAGAAGACATACAAATGCAAATGTTCATAAAAAGTACGTAAAAAGTAAAAAGTTACTTCAACAAAACTTTCGCGATAGATGAAAATCAATGCGATCAAAAGAGAAATTAAAAAATCGCGACATCGATGTGATCGACTCATTTACTCCATAATTAGTGCGATGAAAAGGTACCTGAAAGAAGTAGTAATTCCTCGGGGAGCGAGCCGGAACCGATATGCCAAACATGCCAAGAGAACAAAAGAGTCTATGGATCCCCCGAATGCAGTCGAAAGCAAAAAGGATCGTGGAGTTACAGCGTCTCTTTTCAAGTATATCCAGGGAGTTATTCCAAAGAAGACCCCGAGGAGCGAACCTAACGAACTTCGGTTGAATTGAGGGAGTTATTCCAAGGAAGGCCCCGAAGAGCAAACCTAACGAACTTCGGTTGAACAACTTCAATGCAATTGATATGTAGCGGAAAGAGCGGTGACCAGACTGGAGAAGCATATTCCAAAATAGGCCTGACTAAAATGCAATATGGAAGTTTTGTAATGTTGAGGTCATCCAATACCTTTGATCATCTCTTCACGAAACCCAGTAACTATAACATAATAATCACCCTCGAATTAGAAATTAAGCTAGACACCTAGGTCCTTAGTCCTTGTAACTCTTGTTAAAGGACAATCCTCTATGGTAAAGTTAATTTGAAAGGGAAAAAGACATGGATTTATACTTGCCTATATTTATGGAAAGGTTGTTATTGGACACCAATTCTGAAAGGCGTCCAAGTCAGAATTTAAAAGTAAGCAATCAGCATTGTCTGACACATTGCGAAATATCTTAACGTCGTCGGCATAACAAAGAATATTTGTAAATTATAAATAACAATCATTGGTGTAAATTATAAATAACAATGTCTCGAGGTTGGAGCCCTGAGGTATACCGGAAGTGTTGAAAATGACATCAAACAGATCTCCACCAAAAGAAACTCGCTGAGTGCGATCAGATAATTACAATTTACAAAAACCCGCGGAAACCCGAGAAGGGAGAGCTCGAGAAAAAAAATCCTATGGTTTATTCTATCGAAAGCTTTGCTGAAGTCAGTAAAAATACAGTAAAATAGCTTACCACAGGGGAATTAAAGAATATCGCAAATAACTGCCTTAAAAATCTTGGAGATACAGCAAAGATTAGCAATGTGTCTATAGTTCGAAATTTCGCATTTGTGAAGAGGAATAATTATTGAGGTTTTCCAAGCTATCGCCGGAGTACTCTGAATGGCCCAATGGAACGCAGCTTTATTAGTACTGTTGTATATTTCTTCCTGTATTCAGCGGCACTCAGCCTTCCCAGCCGCTGGCAGCGGCTATGGGCTGAGGTATTCTGAATGCATTTTCTTACTTAGCCGCTAACTCAGCCTCTTGTCATATTTTCCAGCACAAATATTTTCGGCTGAAGTAGGCTGAGTAAGAAGATGAAGGCTGAGTGCCGCTGAATACAGCCACTGTTAGGAACAAAGTATACCACTACAATACACACATGGAGATATTTGTCTTTGACCTTGCCGTTACTGAGAGGAATTTTTATGATTAGTAAGCTCTGACTTACATTAATGTCTGTGAAAGTGAAGTAAATTACAGTACTTGATCATCGAATTGTACTCAAGATGATTTTTTCTCATAATTTACAAATGCAAAGCAATAAAGATTAAAGTATATTAAGTAACCCCATAATTGATATTCCTCTTAAAATTCTAATAATTCCTTTTAAATTATTAATTAATTAAAACTGAGTTTTACTTGTTTCAAACTTTATTTTTATTTTTATTATTATACATAAGTGATATTCATGTTTTGAACTAAATCATTCTGCTCTGGAATTTTGGCAAGTGAGAAGCGTTTTTCTTTGCGAAAGTAGAAAATTTGTGGGAAATATTATAAAGAGTAAATAATACCGTATTAATGTAAGTATTTCAATGATATTTAATAACGTTTTTCCGTACAGCAATTTTATATTTCCATATTCTCTTTTTAGAGAGAGTTTAGAGAGTTAAAATGGGGAAATCAACTGATGTTTCAGTTAAAACAAAAGATATTTTTGTGAATTTATTAAAGGAAGGAAAGTATACGCAGAGGCGAATAGCAACACTATGTGAAATTTCTCAATCTTCTGTCAGAAATATTAATAAAAATATCAAAACTCAAGCTGATTTTTGCGAAAATAGGAGAAGGAATTGCAAAGTCTCTGCCAAAGTCTCTGCCAGAGACAACACAAAGATTAAATCTATTGTAGAAAAATTAAGAAGGAAGCCTGCAATTCATTTGCACAAAGAAATTGTCCAAAGTGGCATTGAAATTTCTTTGTCGACCCTAAGACGCCGAATGAAAGAAGAGCACCTAACATGCTGTCGACCGACAAGGAAACAGAAAGTTACTCCTGCGCAAATTAAGAAGAGATTCGGATGGGCCAAGATACATAGGAATTTAACTAAGGATGATTGGTTAAATGTAAGTAACAACAACTTGAACCAGTTAAAATATTGGGAAATTTTCCGACTCATTTCTTTTTATTAGGTTTGCTTTTCTGACGAAGCACAAATTCAAATTATAGACAAGCAGACTATTTTTGTGAGAAGACGACCACATGAAAAGTTTCTTCAGGAATGTGTTGAACAGAGAGTAAAGCATCCAGTTTCCGTCATGATATGGTCTGTTATCTCTGGAAGAGGCGTAGGAGATGTTTACTTCGTAGAGGGTACCAACAAGTACTGTCACGTCATTAACAATGTTTTATTGCCTCAAATGGAGGGATGGTTTGGATCAACAGATGAAACCTGCTTCATGCAAGACCTAGCCCCCTGCCACACAACAAAAATAGTGAAAAAGCTTTTGGGAAAAAAAAATTACGTATCCTAGATTGGGCTCCTTCATCGCCAGACATGAAGCGAATAGAAATTTTTTGAAGAAAATTTAAAAAAAAAATTCTCAAAGAAACGTAACAACTAAGTAAGGCCGCTCTTTCTTTTCCGTCTACAACACCATAAATGTAAATAATATCCGCGTATTCCTCAAATGTAAATTCTACCATTTTTTAATAATGATTGCTTAAAAACACACATACTTATTGATTTGTTTTTCAACTATGATAGGTATTCTTGCTGACTGACGAGTCTTCGTTCTTTTAAAGCCGGACATTCGCAGAGCAGGTGCACTATGAACTCGATTTCTTCTTCATCTCTGCAGCTTCTACAGAACTCATTCGATGGTACGCCGAGTCTAATGGCCATAGCTCCTATTGGGCAGTGCCCGGTGATGACACCGACTAGTGTTCGAATGCGCTTTCTATCGAAGGATAAGAGATTTGAAGTTCTGCTATGATTCAGCTCTGGCCAGATACTTCGTGTTGTGAAGCAATAATTGATATTTTTCCACCGTTCCGTAGTCGTGTTGGAGTAATGTCTATCAATTTGAGTTTTTACTGCGTTAAGGGGAGGATGTTCCCTTTCCAATGGCATTTCTATGTCTGTACTTGACCCATTTTTGGCCAGTTCGTCGGCTTTTCCGTTACCCTCTACCGCGACATGTCCTAAAACCCAGCAGAGCCTAACCGTATGGTGTGAGATATTTGTTAGGGCTCTGATACAGTCCTTCACACATTCTGACTTTATCACGTTGGAGTTCAGCGCCTTGAGTGCTGCTCACACACAAATAGTGATCTCAGTTGCTGACATCTGTTTTTCTTGGGCAGTAAGTGCAGCTTTATTTATAGCGTATATTTTCGCCGAGAAAACTCCAGCTCTAGTCCCCTTTTCTGTTTTCGATCCGTCCGTGAAGATGGCAGTTCCTTGAATTATGTTTTCAGAGTGCTTCCAATCTTCTCAGTTAGGTATAATAACGGAAAATGGTTTTCCAAAGTCATATTGTGGCTTCATATAATCCGTTAAAGGGTGCAAAACCTTTTGATTACAGAAGTTCAGCATGACTGCATGTCCAAAGCTCTGTGGTGCCCATTAGCTGTTTTCTCTAAGTCTGAGAGCTGCCAAGGTTGCTATTCTTTTCGTGTGAATTTCTATGGGTTGAAGGTGCAAAGTGGCTTCCAAACCAGCTTGTGGTGTGGATTTTATTGCACCTGTTGTTCCCAAGCAAGCGAGACTTTGGAACACCAGGATACAAGGGCGTGAATTCTTGCTACCACAAGCTAATATCGGCAATAAAAAAAAATTACACTAACATTTTTATAACTGTTTTGCAGCAATAATTAAAATGTATTACCTGTTAACCAAAAATAAACATTTTTGACTTTTTATCTTAAAAATTTTCTTTCTTTAAAGAATTTTCTACGTAAAGTGCAATAAAATGATTAGGTACTCAGGGAGTTCTAAGGATGCGGCATTTCTAATCTTGTGTCTACCTTGCCATGTTGCATCTTTTTGGAAAGGTAATAAGATGGGTAATATACAAATAAGAAAGAGGTGTATTAATTATATGAATTTCGGAGAAAATTTTGGAAATAATTCTTTTCACTTTTGGAAGTGACTGTACGCGCAATAGTAGGAATTAGATTAGTAGTGTTGACATTGTTGGAAAGGTCATTAGGAAAGTTGTGTTTTGGCGTTTGTTTGATGTGGCTTTGTTGGGTAGATCAAGAAATAAAAATAACAGAGTAATGTACATACCACGAAAAACTGAAATTTATGAATCACTGTGTAACTCCCAACGGTTGAGATTGCCGCCCAATTGAGATTGCCATAGAATTTTTTGTTTCTACTCCTTTGTTTCTCGTCAGATCTAAAACACCCTGTATAGTCTTTTTTACATTTCTTTTCGATATCTGGAAAGACTGCGAATGATATGTCAATGAGCATCTTACAACGTTTGGAAGACGATGGATTGGATATAGAGTTTTGTTTACTCATTTCCGCTATATGCGACTTCATATTTTTAAATATATTACACTTTTGAAAAACCATTTTAGATGAAGTTAGTAGTAGTAAGTTAGTATGTAAATGTGATATGGTTTCAACAAAACTGAAAGCTCTACATGTAATTTTAATCAAACGAAAAATTGCAGTGGTCGATGAAGTTATATGCTTTGGCACCCAAATATGTATGTAAAATACACTACCAGACAATATTTGTTTATTAACGCAAGATGATATTCATGGAACGATGAATGTGTAGATCGATTAACACAATAATTTTCGCAAGGCTCCTGTGCAATGGATGAAATTTCAGTCAGTTCTTGCTTGGAAAACTCAAGAAATTCTGCATACATGCAGTCCTTGTCATACATTCCTTTGAAACAATTTGTCTTCTGAATGGCGTTTTTCAAAACTTAAATTACTGAAAAATTACTTAAGATTAACCAAAACAGAGGGTAGGCTAAAAAAATAAGCAATTTTATCCACAAAAAGAAGAGTAACGAAGGCATTATATTTTGATGTTATAGATAAGTTCAGTAAAATTAAGGCTCGAAAAGATGTTTTATAAATTAGTAATAACTTAGGGAATTTAGTATAGATTCAATTACACTTTATTTATTTTTATTCTATCATTTTTCAATATAAGGAGCCCGGTATTAGAGGATGCATTGGGCCTCCGAAGGAATAACTAAATACAAAAGTAGTTAAGTTTTTACATGCAAGCTAGAAGTGAATATAATTTTTCACGCTAACCGAAAAAAGAAAACCATAAAGAAGCTATATAATATCAAATAATAAATATTCTCACCCAGTGTTTTAAATACCTCTGGCGTTTATTGCATATATTTAGTCTGTTCGTATACCTTAGTCGGTACATTTTACAAAAGAGGTAGGAGGTAAGACCGAGATAAAAAGTTATTTATACGGAAAAGAACTCCAGTAAGTGTGAAAAACCATACACGGAGTACCCCGCCCTAAAAATAGACACTAATGCGTTCAATATTGAATGACTTTTTTTCCAAAAGATTCTTTCAAAATTTAACTTTTCTATTTTATTTAACCTGAATAAATGTTTTTCAAATAAAGGAACAACTACTTAGGATAAAACTTACGCAAAAAATTACAATTTGAATGCCAATGCCGACTGCCAATCAAACGACTTATTTGTATCGGCGAAATTTATTAAATGCGAACTGATTCGGAATTTGGCTGGGACGCCCCTGGAGCTGCTGAGTCAACTGTTGTTGTTGTTGCTGCTGCTGCTGCTGCTGTTGTTGTTGAGGAACTTGTTGCGAAAATTGCCTTTGTTGTGGTTGCTGATATTGCTGCTGTGTCTGATACTGGCCAGATTGTTGTTGCTGAAATTGCTGCTGCAGCTGATTAGGCGTTAGTTGATTTTGTCGTTGCTGCTGCTGGAACTGCTGCGGCGCCTGATATTGGTTCAAATTGTTTTGGTTGAAATTCTGCAAAGGTTGAACTTGAGCAATGTACTGCAACGACTTGGCGATTGCATCTGGTATTGGTGGCGGGGTCGGCAAATGGGCACCTTCAGCTCGAAAACCTAAATTAAAGACTAATTAAGATATTTGCTGGCTAATTAGATTAAATTTAGATACCATTTTCATCAGCAACATATGTCACCCTAATTGGGGTTCCGTCAGGGGACGTGTACGAATAAGATCCTTGTACGACCTGAGCTTCCAGGTCCTTGCGTCCTGCATTTTTAAGGTATCCTTGGGCTTGTGCAGTAGTCCCATCTCCGGCGGTGTAACCATACGAAAAAGTTCCATCGTAAGAGACTTCATTCTGGTAAGATGTAATTGGAACGAAGTTACGTGAGTTGTACGTCTGGTAAGCAGTCTGGAAAGGAAATTCAAAGTTTCTTGCTTAAGTCTTTTGTTTTCCAACGATATTAGACGCCGAACTTATTTGACGTCATAATGACTTGATCGCAGTTTTGTAAATGCAAGGAGAAAAGTGCAAATTTATGTGCCTTCTTGAGTGTTCAATTAAGCGTGACGAACAGCATCGGCCACTGAGAACAATCTTCAGTGCAATTAGCATGGTGATGGGAACTTAGTTCTTTGCAAAATTTAAACGTAATATTTACCTGAGGCAACAGAGGTGGGAGTGGCTGAAACGGCTGCTGGCGTGTAAATGGCTGAGGTCTATTGAAGGCATTCTGATTGAAAAGTGTATTCTGTTGCGGTGCCCCTTTTCCAGTAGATAATAGTGCGGCGACACATATACTGAACTAAAAAAAAAACATTTTAAGGCCGTCCACCGAAAACTAGCACTAATGAATTTTCGTATTTACCAAAAACATATTTTCACCCATCACAAAACACCTGCGATCTTTTATTCCTCTATTAATGCTATCCAATTAAACCGAAATCAAAGAAAAATTTACACACCGCACTGGAGGTTTGATGAATAGTGATGTACGAACTGCGACTAGCCATTTCAATATTTGAGGGCTTTGTATTTATACTCCCGACAAACTGCATACGAGAAAAGAATTCAGCATTTCCTGTGCATCTTGTTGTAGGAATCAATAGACTCGTCTTGAAACTTTTTGTGCCAAATGCATTACTTTTTTGCTAATATTTCGGAAAAGACAAATACAATTATGCGCGAAGCCCAGAAAGAAGCACAGCATCAGATTTTGAAGAATTATGTTATTGTTATAATTGGAAGGACAGCCTGGTATCGAGGTTACAGTAAACCTAGAAAAATGCAATAACAAACAATTGCAGCTAACATAGAAAGATTTATTGCAAAGTAATTGGTACGTCCTGATAAGTAGGCACAATGTAACGAAGATCATATTTTGCATTAATTTTTATTAATTTAAGAACACAAATCTTTAATGTGGTTTCTTCGTCGGAATATGAACTATTACATAAACATAAATAATACCTCTAAATGTACTAACTAAACGTCTTTTATGTTTGCCCTATCTCACCATTTCTCTATCTTTTTATTTAACAACGTCAACATTTGGCTAACATTACCATTATTATTAGTATTTGAACACTTTTTCATTGACATCAATACTTGAGATTGATTTTGGTTTAATATGGAAATTCTATCACTTTGACTCCTTACGGTTCTTTTTGCTCTGTTTTTCGAATATAGAAAGTCATCCAAACGTGTTGTTAATTTTTTTGACGACCAATTGCATATTTCACATAGGAAGACTTTATAGTTCTCTCACAACCTATCGATCTACGCAATACTCAATCAGTCAATTTGAGGTTTAAACCACAAGTAAAGATCTATATGGTGTATTTAGTGTACACTACGTGTAATCATGTAAACAGGAGTTCTGAAGTTCATAGCCCACTCATGCCCACAGGTACTGTTAAAAATGTACAGCGGCTGTCTGAAAAGTAGTCCTGCCGTTAGCACTGGATGTTAAAAACGCCGTTAACTCCGGCAGATGATGCGACATGCTGAATGCTCTGGAGTACACCTTAAAATACCCGAGTATTTCCTCCGGATGGTATAGAGCTACCTAAATCACAGGGTTCTCCTCTATGACACCGCAGGAAGAAAATCACAGCATGAGCCGCGCAAGGGTCGATTCTAGGCTCAGAAGCCACCTTTTTGGTGGGTTACGCAGATGACATCGCCGCAGTAATCTAAGTAAGAATATGCCCTTACGAGATGGCAAGACCGCTGGGATAGAGAGACCAGAGGAAGATGGACTGCTAGACTATTACCAGACCTTAAGAAGTGGCCATGGCAAGAACACGGAGAGGTAAACTACTACCTGACGCAGTGCTTGACGGACACGGGTACTTTAATGCTTACCTCCATAAAATGGAAAAAACGGAAAGCACAGCCTGACAGTAAGGCGACTCAAAGAAGAACGACGTCCAACACACCCCTTCTTCGAATGCAGGAGGTGGACCGCAATGAGACAGGATCTAGAAGAAGTGCTCGGGAGATTCACGCCCGAGGACATAGTGAACAGCATACTCCGAGGTAAAACGCAACGGGGCAATGAGAAGACTTATCGTTCTGAGATAGAAGGCTCAGAATAAGTTCTGGAGGTCCGTTACACCCTACTCTGGCTCTACTCTAAAGTTGCACTAGATCAATCTCCATCATGCAAAAGCTGTATTTGATGTGATAAGCACCAGATTCATAGTGCAGCAATTGGATGTGATTTTATTCAAGGACCATCGGGTCATGGAAGGCTCTTAAATGGACTTCAATCAAAACAGGGTAAGTTAATCTATGATAGCGAGCATGTATCTATCTATACGTGGTGCCCTACTATTCAAGCCAACGATTAACTTTTTTTCCACTCTAGAGCTAATGACTAGTATCCTAATTGCGGCCAGTGGTGCAAAGGGTAAAGCAAGATGTAGTTGTTGCCTCGGCTTACTTACCTAGCGATTCAGACCAACCACCACTTCCGAAAGGAGTAACGCAATTATTGTGTTTCTGTAACAAGCACAATAAAAACTTCGTAATTGGATGCGATGCGAATGTCAACGACACTATCTGGGGAAGTACCGGAATTAACAATCGAGGTAAATATCTACTAGACTATATCATAAATAATAACATTGAAATATTATAATAAATAAGAGAATTAGTACACCTTTACTAATATTGTTCGCGTTGAAGTACTGGACCCTACGCTGGCCTTTTCAAACGTGGAGAACAACTTTCTTAAGTACACGTGTCTGATTTTATCAATATCAGATTATAACTAAATAAGATTTGATGTGGAGGTGACTCACGTGTAGCTGGAGGAGATCAGGATTCCTAAACTAAAGAATTGGGATTACTATCGGGAGCACATTAGGTCTAATATACAAGAACTCGATGGCGCTCCGCTAGATTCCCAAAACTAGCTACAGATAGTCTACAGCTTCGAAAATAATAAACCTGTTACACACAGAGTCTGCCAGAGACGTGCCTTCATGGAACAGGATACTAAGCAAACTTGCAGCAAAAGAAAGCTCTTTAATAAAACTAAGCGCTCAGGTGTCTAGAATGAATACTATCAGGCTCTGACAGAATATAACAAAATCCAGGAAAGCTCAAGTAGGATACTTGGTGGACCTTTTGGTTACCTGCACGCCGTCAAAATGATCTCTCCAAATATCACTCCAATGACATCAGCTCCCTCAGGACTGGCATAATTGTCACAGCTGGGAGAGTGAAGAAGGCGATCAACTTCTTGAAAGCCTACAAATCTCCTGGTGATGAAGACATGTTTTTAGCTCTTCTGCAGCATGGCTTAATTAGATGATGGTGCAGCTAGGGTCCCAATGAGGCTAGCCACACTGCCTCGTATGGAGTCCATGAGGCTGCTCAATAAGGAACACAAAGGGCATATAACGCCTTGCCTCATTCACGCATCATTAGGAAAGCCGCATGTGGTCCTCGTGAGGAAAACTTATTGCTTCCCGATTCAAACTTTGTAAGGAGAATCAATCGGATTACACTGTTAATACGAAAAAGGCAAAGAAAAAATATGTTTTACTACTGAGATACTTTTACTAGCATTAGGATTAGTATAGTAAAAAACTTTAATATAAGGAGTTATAACATGTAAGAAAACTTAATAAAAGAAGAAACACATTCAAATTTCAATTACTATTATAGCTGCTCACACAAGTGTTAGGTTTGCCTCATAAGGCCCTTATAACAAACTCATAAGGCATACCTCACTTCAGTAACGCTGATTTTTTTTTGTAGGGCCCTCATGAGGAATCGACGAGGAAATCCCTTTATCGGCATGCCCCTCATTTACCTCATGAAGCCCACACGCTACATGAGGCATTCCCCCTTTAAATTCTAGTCGCGTGGGTGATATAAGTACTTTTTAAATGGAAGCGGGGTAAATGCGTTTACGCACCGAAGCGACCGTTTGTCGGGTTCATCTGGCCAATGATCAGTCATACTGGCTAAAAGCCGCCTTCCCCTTCCAGGAGGACCACAGCGGAACAGTCTTGGACACATTACCTCACGCTGGAGTCCTATAGAATAGCCTCCAACAAGGCACACAAGCCAACAGGTGCTAGTTGACCTAATAATTTCTGACCCCTGGTTTTAAAGTGCTGTTCTCTGCTTTGATTAAACCATTTCGCAAATTCATACTCAACAGGAGTGTTTCCATGTTATTTATTTATACAGGTTACATGACGTAATAAATAAATACTAAAAGGCTACAATATGAGAAGAATTAAGAAAGGCGATCAAGATGGGCTGGATCAAGATATAAAGCTTTGTGAAGGGATGATTTACTCAAAGCAGGAAAGGTCGTTGTCGGTCGAGTGGGAAAAGGGGAGTGGACCTAAGGTTGCGGGGATTGGTATAGATGGGTAATGATTGCAGGATTGAAGGGCAGTCTATGGCACCACTTAATAGCTGATGAATGAAAAGAATGTCGGAAACATCACGACGTTTACTTAAAAGTTGTAAGTCTATCAGTTTCAGACGGTTTTCGGGAACGATAGGGACTGGTACGTCGGTTAGCATGTAGACTCTCGGGGTGGTGGTAAGAAACTTGCGGGAATAAGAGATGGACTGGCATTTGGAGACATTGAGTTCAAGAAAGTTTTTCATGCATCATGTGGTAAAAGGAATCGAGATCTTTTTGCAGGAGAAGAGAGTCGGTTGTGGAGGAGATATGTTTGATTATTTTAATGTCATCAGCCTAAATGGACAGCTCTGAGTGATTGATGACACATTCAACATCATTTATTGTAAGGATGAAAATTAATGGACCGAGGTGGCTGCCCTGGGGGACGCCGGAACGAGCGACAATGGAGTTACGAGCTGAAAAGAACATTGTACCGACGGTTGTTGAGGTAGGATTGAATCCAGGAGATGAATCGGGAGGGGAAGCCTAGGCGATCAAGTTTAAACAAGATAACATTATGGGAGATTTTGTCAAAGGCTTTACTTAAATCGATGGCGATAACATCAACATCTTCCGTTTTCCAGGGTACATAGTGTTTTGAGACGAAGTCAGTAAGGTTGGTGGTTGTAGATCTTCCTTTGAGGAAGCCATGCTCGGAGAGGGAGAAGATAGACTTTCAGTGGAAGAGCATGGAATCATAGACCAATTTTTCGAATAGTTTAGGTATGGATGATAATTTAGCGATGGTACACTTTTTCAGAACGATGGCCGGAATGCCGTCAGGACCTGGGTTGAAGTCCTGAAGCCCATTGATACTGGCGGCGATTAGTTTGGGATCAGGGTCCAAAGATGTAAACGATGTTTGAGTGCATTTATCCAAAAATGAAAAATAGTTAAGGTCAGGTTATAGGGAATTGTCGCTGAAAGATTTACTGAAGAAATCTGCAAAGAGGTTGGCGATAACCTTAGGATCACACGAAGAGGTATTCTCAAGTTTTAGGATAGAAGGATAACCATTGGATTTCTTCTTGGAATTAATAAAGTTATAAAAACGCTTGGGGTCAGATATGAGGCTAGTTTCCATCCGTTGGAGGTACTCATAGTAGAGCATATCACAAGGTTCAGAAAAAGAGGTATAAGCAGATAGGTAGGAAGAATAGTCAGACTCGGTTTGGGATAGAAGAAAAGTTTGCCAACGTTTATTTCTTCTGTTGCGGAGAGAACATAATTCTTTGTCGTACCATACGGGTGATGAGGAATAGTTTTTACGAGGAAAAAGGGGGATAGATTGTGTAATACAAGCGTGTATTTCTGAATAGAACGCCTCTAAAGCAACGTCAACTGGAAGATGTTGAGGGATAGTGGCAATGTTAGAGTTGAGGAGCAAGTGATTAAATTTTTCAAAGTCGCCTTTACGAAAATTAAAGGAAAGAGAAGACTCGGAGCTTAAAAGTGCATGAGGGTGTTCGTAGGAGAAAACAAGGTGTTCATTGCAACTTTCTAATGTTCAGCAGATACGTAAAAACAGAGACGCATGCGACCTCTCTAACTTCAAGTAACAATTGTAGTTACAATTTTATCTAAAGTTTTTGAATCACTCATCAATTCTCAGCTGATGAAATATCTAGAAAACAAATCTTATTTCCTAAATTTGATAAAGAGTTTTTTATCAGACCGTTTAATTCGTGTAATAATAGACAGAGTAATATCTGATCCATATAAAATAAATGCCGATGTACCTCAGGGTTCAGTTACTTCACCAACTTTATTTTTTTCTTTTGATTAATGACCTTTTATCTCTAATTGTCAATCCTACTCATAATCTTCGATTTTCGATTCTATAATAAATTACCGTGGGAACTCACCAGAAATCAACCGAAAACGCATGATTGAATCACATTCCTGCGATGCTCGCTTGAAGCAGAGCAAATCTTATTATATATAATGCTTCCAAAACTCAGCCCTGTATAAAGTACCTTAAAAAACACCCAGTCCACACTTTCTTAACCTCTTGCATATTAATATTTCCAGCAATCTCAGCTGGACTGATCAAATCTTATTTTTATATGATAATGCCAAAGCTCAGGGAATGCCTAATGATACCAATCCGCAGTCTTGCTAGAAAGAAATTAAGGGTAAAGGAAATGGGAAAAACAGAAGATGGTAAACTGTTCGACATTCTGGACAATGACTGTGATATTAGTGATACCAATTTTACTCAATTGACGAAGTTTCCGCCGACTTCCTTCAACTGAAGAACCTTGTATTTGGCCAAGAGCTACTCGAGTGACCCAGATGGTATTCCAACCTCCTTTCTGAAAGTCTGTAACTCGTCCCTTGATTCTGTTCTTTGTTATTGATTCAACTAATCTATTTGTTGTTGCATCTTTCCGAGACCCTGGAATGGTTCTGTTATTATTCTCTTTGAAGCTTTAGTTTATTATGGTTTCAGTTTTACTGCTAACCCTTTTAGGGCTGGATTTAATACGGTTTTTGAAAGGTTAATCCACCACAACCAACTTATTAGAATTCTTTATGTACTGTGTTTTCGCCACTACATCAAGTTGATTGCATTTTTACTAGTTTTAGGAAAGCTTTTAGCAGAATCAAGCACAGAATTCTCATTCATAAGATAAAATTTCTAGTTTTTCCTTCTGTTATTGCAGATTTATGATTTCGTATATGTCCGATCGTATACAGCGTATATTGTGGCGTCGATCGCATTCTAATGAAATACCTAACACCTCAGGAGTGCCACAGGGTAGCCATCTTGAACCGTTATTTTTATCATTTACATCAATGATTAATCAACGATCCAGAAATCGAGAAGTTTTTGCTCGTATTGTTGCTAATGAACAGGATTGTGTACTTTTAAATTCTGACTTAGACTTAGTGTTCTATTAACTACCTCCCTGAGCATTCTCAAGTGTATCACTATGTCCTTTTCACGCAAAAGGACTCCTGTACACTACTTTTTTTATTGTAGCTCATTAAGCGGGCTTGACAAGACCAGGTATTTCAGGGTCATACTCGGCACTCACTTCCCCTTTGAGGACCTCATAGATTATTTTCAAAATAAGGCGAACGTGGCTTTACGTTTTATTAAATGATACTCAAAGAGTTCTTATATAATAACACTTTTCTATTGTACTTTTGTTAGGCCTTTTCTGGAATACGCTAGTCCTGTTTCGTCCCCCGTTTACGTGCTTTATTTTAATCGCAAAGAAACTGCCCACCGTACATTTCTGAGATCTCCTTTTAGAGGTCTCCCTCCATATTTATTTAGTTTGAGTCCAACTATTCTTCTTGGATACTCTTGTGGACAGGCGGAGCAGCTCTAAAATTATGTTTGCTTTCGATTGTTTGCAGGGCACAATTAATTTTCCATAGCTGTGAGGGTCTCTGAATATCTCAGTTCCGGCTCGCTCCCCGCGGACACACAGCTTTTTCCAAGTTCTGTATCATCGGACTAAGTATGGTAAGAATGAGCCACTGATTTTGGTGTTGCTTTTTTTTAACGACAAAATCCAGAAATCGGATAAAGGATCAGCTTAGTTAAAGGCTACTTTGTAGTTTTAATATTGACTGTTTTATATTTTTATTGAATTTGTATTATCAGACATTTGACGAATCTTTGAATAAATAAATAAATTCGAATAAATTAAAATTAGAAAAGATTCCCTAAATTTAATGGTACGTCCAAATTTAACTTGGAGAGTTTAGGAATACGAGCAATTTAACGCTCTTGTATCAGACGTTGTGATGTATCTACAAGGCTAACAATTTCGTTAGAAGAATTGCCGTGTAAATATATATATATATAAAGCAACCGATATTCCGTTGATGCTAATGCTACTGTCTAATGCAAACAATGCGGTGTGTCCGGCCTCTGCCCAGTTATGTGAATTAGTTTCGAGTGTAAGCCTAATGTGGGACGATGCCGGTGTACCCCAGGGTTCAGTTTTCTTACCAACCTTATTTCTTCTTTTTAACAATGACCTTTTGTCTCGCTCTTACAGTATTATTAATTTCACCGACGACAGCACCCTTGATTTTGCGAACTCTTTTGATTCTGTTATGAATTCTAGTGGGAACTCTACAGAAATTAACCGAGAACCGGGTAACTAATTACTGTTTTGGATCATTGGGGCAAAGCCAACCGTGTTATATTTAATGCATCCAAAACTTAATGCTGTTTAATGTTCTCTAACAACACCCAGCGAACTTCAAAACATTTCTGTCGATAGAGTGAATATACCTAATTCGCCATTTTTAAACATCTTCGATATTGAGATATGCAGAAACCTTAGCTGGACCGACCATATATTTTCTGCCACAAAAGATGCGATGAAATTCTTTTGTTTTCTACAGGGATGTAAGAAATATTTCACACCGTCTGACTTGGCGCTGAACTGCAAGTCCCACACCAGGCTTAGACTCGGATATGATTCCTATATTTGGGCAGGGGCGAGATACCGTTCTGTCCGCATTAGGCAATATTCAAAGAAAGGCTGCAAGTATTATTGGCGACCCTACAGTCTTACTGACTCTCTGGAGCATCGACGAAACGATTGGCTCTTACTTTTCTATTGCTATTTCGATTACCACTGAAGCGTTCATCATGGTCTACTTTGATTCAATTCGATTCAATTCCAAATTTATTAAATTTTTCCATTTACTTAAAATTTAGTTAAAAGTGTGACCTGTAGTTCAATAGATAAAGTAAATCTACTGAAAAATAAAAATATTGTTCATCAAAATAAGTTGTGACAGTGACTAGCTGTTTAAATTACTGTAACATTTCATAAATTTTCCGGGAACTAAAATGGTCGTCAAATCGTCGATGAAATAAGTTTAACGTGTCGGCCTACCAATCCGGAGGTCCCAGGTTCGAATCCCACCGTGGGCGACCCATGGTTGTTCTCTGTTGTCAACAAATTACAAAAAAAAGGTCATGGGGGTTGCAGAGGAAATAGCAGTGCTTCGGAATTAAATTGTAGGTCCACTTACAATCGTTGTCTCGAATCGGGAGAAATTGTTTTCCCGCCCTATGCCCTATAAGGGGTTACGGGAACTAGAGGAAGAAAAATTTTGAAGAATCCACTGGTTTGGCCCGAAATCGGCAGAAGGTCAGCTTTGTTCACATATCTGTATAAATAGACATCAGGAATTTCAAAAAAGCTAATTTGGAAGAGATCCGGTTCAAAGCAGGTAAATTTCCTCAGAAATTATTATGTTTTGGCACCCGGGTTTCCCAGTAAGTGCTGCTCCGATTCTCCAAAAAGAATAATATTATGGTACATCTAATATGTGTGTAAACTATGTAAAATTAATTTACCTTAGTTCAAGTCTTCTTCTCCTTTCGGCCTTTTTCATTAACCAAGAACTCCTCATTTCTTAATCTTTCTTTAAAATAGTATACACTCTAACACTTAATTAATTCACATTGTGTTATTGATTTAATTTTCAACAGACAATCGTATATCTTAAAATAACAGAGATGACATTCGAAATGAACTGATAGTCTTGCGTTCATTACACTGAAATTGCTCAATTTCATATTTAGTTAATTATGGAGATAGTCTGTCTCGGGAAAAATGGAATATAACCTTATAATCTATTATAAACTGGAAAGCTAAACTTAACCCTGCAGGAATTCAAACACTTGCCATCCGATTTTACACTGCTTTACTTATTACACAATTACGGAACGCTTTTGGCCGCTTTTTCTCTATTGTTGATTTCATTGCAAATATTACTGGAATTGTTATAATACAAAATATGAAGAAGAACTCCAGTCTGCATGTAATTTTCCATAGTCCTAAAAATAGCCTTAACAATTCTTATAACTTTGACGAAAAACTTAGTATTTGCTACTTAAACACATTATGCATAAATTAACCAGAATTCGAATTAAAAATAAAACTAATGTGTTTGGTTGTAAGGTCGTAAACTTTTCAAGGGCTTACAGAGCGGAAGCAAATATAATTAAACTATATAATCTAGGGGAACCATATATGCGAGAATATTCTTAGACATCTGCAGACCACATATATGTTCTAGCGAAAACATTAAAATAACCGCCAACATACTAGTTTGATATCTCTGAATACAATCGCTCATATGATGTCATCCGGTACATCCGATTTTTTAAGTTCTACCAAATAAAAAATTGAAAGTGGTTTAACCTGAATTTTAAAAAGTTTAATATGGTTTGAAGAAAAGACCAAAATATGTACTAAACGCATTGATGACTGCTACGACGAAGAATCACCAGGTGTCCATTTTATTAATTAAATATTTCAAACAATGCTGCTATGGCGCTATGACTTCTATATGCAAGTAACGAATGCATCAAAACTTGTGGTGCTTGCCGTAAAAGTGAATTCGAATTTCATCACTACGTTGACTCTTATTTTCTCCGCGTTCCGATATAGAAAAATGCTATTACAACTACCTCAGAGATGTTTAGATGGATTAGAGACTTGAGCGAATGCAGTAAATTCACCTGCGTCTGTCTTTTTATTGGTCTTCATAAAGAAACTGTTTAACAATGGAGGCAAGATTTACATTAGCCCGGCTTTGCAGACCGGCTTATGCCTACTTCATGTAACCCAAGCTCTGAGCGATATATGACCACGAATAATGGAGGATGTGCGTCCCCAATGGTTCCATTGTGTGTGACCGAGAATCGATCATTCATTGATGGTTTTTACTGCGTTACACGTGCTCTGTGCGGACGTATTTCAGCATTTACTTGGGTCAGAAAAATGTGCTCGCGGAAAAACTTACTATGCCATAGGTGCGGAAAACTAAAGGACATCAATTACATCTCGAGGCGGAATAATTTCAATTTGCATACTTTGCACTTAATGTCATTTTCACACAACCGGGTGCCAAGCCAGGGAGACAATTTATCAAAAATAATAATCCGAAGCTGCGGGCGAATTCCTCGTTGCGGTTAAGATCTTGTATCACCGCTGAGTGATGATCTGAGATAGTCTACTCGAGTGCTATTTTATGTCATATAGCATTTCTGGCATTCATTTATATTTACTAGATTACATTGTTGATATTTAATCAGATTTGTAAGATTAAGTGAGTGAGATTAATTGCGGCTCATAACTACTTACCATTAAATTTGATTACTTAATCCACCTTCCATCGAGCTTTGTAATACTGAGTACTTCAAAAGAATTCGTTGAACCCCGCTCAGCGGATTTGTTAACAGGCCTCTTTAAATTTTCAATTAATTTCCTTGGTGATGAGAAAATTTTAATATAATGATTTCCATATACCATATACAACGAATTACGAATTTACATATGAAACACAAATAATAAAGTTGGCTGTCGAGACAACTTCTATGCTTCCCAGCAATACTTTGCATCATCTTGAAATTGAAGAAAAATCAGAAAGATATTATGTCAGTCTTAATAGCGACGAATTTATAAAACCTGCGTAAAGTTGTATATACAAGTTGTAAAGTCATCAGGACATATGCAACACTTAAGTATGACATTAATCGGTAGCTCGCATCGAAGCATTGAAGATTTATTTAATTTTTAAATAATTTAATAAAACTTATCACCTTATTGATGTGTAATTTGACTGCTTTAGCTAAGCTTTCTAAAATGGTATGTCATCATATGTTCAGTTGAGCCAATACGAGGCAGATTATGTATAATAATAACATACTAAATAGAATATGTTACCACATATGTAAACGTTACTGTATTATGTCAATAATTTTACGATTAAGTATCTTCGATTGATGAAAGGGCACAGCATACTCTATATACGAGCCCGGAAACACTGTGAGGTGAAACCATTTTACCTCCATAAGTTTCACCATTATATCATTTTTTCGGTTTAACATTCTTTTTAACACAAGCTGTAGGATTGTTGCACACTATCATAACCATAAACAGAAAGAAACACTGATGTCAGTGAGACATTACCAGCTCACTACTTCAACAAACTTAAAAGAGTGTCTTTAAAACATGGCAACTTGAAAGAAAATTGTAAAGAAGAAGCATTTTACCTGGACCACATGTTCGGAACATAAATATACTAAAGATGAACCTACAAATTAATTAGGTTAATCTTACGTAAATTTCAAGTTAAGGCGATAATAATACCCAGAGGCATTTACAAAAAAAGTAATCCATTTCTATGGTTTACTATAAAAATGAAAGGAAAATGCAGATTGTTTACGCCACCAACAGCCAGCTGTTCGTACACGCTTCTAGACTTCTATGTAATGTAGGCTGTAGAAAGGTGTAATTTGACTTAAAGCGTCTATAGGGAGATCCTGCATCACGTAAAGCATTGCAGATATTTATTAACATTAAACTAGCTTTTTAAACACGTCCAGCATGGATGAAATGTTGAATTGTGATCTGCCTTTTTTACCGTAAGCGTGAACCAGGTAGAGACCTGCTCCTGTTCTGCGGCAACGCCTTCAACTGTGGCCACGATTTGTTGATCTGGGCATCTTCCTTCTCTGAGGATCTTCTCCATGTGTTGTGTGGTCCCGTGCGGGTTAAAATCTAGAACCTGTTGTGAGATTTTCTTTGGAAATTTTTTTGTGGGTGGCCTATCCATTGCCACTCTGCTTGCGAATTCTGGTATCTATCCCGTTTTGGCCTGTAAGTCTGTGTAGGTCTTCGTTGGTAGTGACCTCCGGCCAGTAGATATTTAGAAGGCGCCAGAGATACCGTTTGACGAGGGCTTGTAGCTTATATGATATTTGACAGAACACTTTCCACGTCGAACACCCGTACAACAGAACAGATTTCATTCGATTCAAGATCTGGAGATTTGTGCACCTGTAGATGTTGCTATTGCTCCATATCTCAGCAAGAGAATTAAATACAAAACGAGCCTTCTTGATGCCAGCCTGTACATCAGCTTCAGCACAGCTGTCTTCTGTTACTATGCTTCCAAGATAGCAACATTTATCCACTTGCTCTGTTTGCTGCTCCTCAATATAAATGTAATTTCGTCCCCTAGAATCCAACCTCATAGATTTGGTTTTAGCAGCATTGATCTTTAGCCCTGCTCTGCGATCTGCTCTGCTCAGGGCTTCGGATATTTGGGCTACCTGACTCTGTTAGTTACCTATATAGAAAACATAAATCGTCGGCATATTGCAGGTGTGTAAGGTGGTTTAAAAGTTTTAATCTAGTCCCTTGCAATAGGTGGTTATCTAGGGCGCTGCACAATACGTCATTAATGACGATCACGAAAAGAAAAGGTAATAGTATGCATGTCTCACTTCTTTGAGCACTTCACAGTTTTCCCTTGTGTGGGACGTGACATTCGGCTACTGATTAGGACTCCTTTATCATGGTGATAATTTTTTCTGGGATGCCTCTTCTACGTAACGCTGCTATCTATGCATACTCGCGATCAACGCTGTCAAACACCTTCTCGAAATCGGAGATAAATTAGTTGTAAAGAAGACCTCCATTCGGCGAATTGCTCTATGATAATTGGGAGGATGTTGAAGTTTAGGACCTCCATAACGAGAAGGGGGACCACTAGTATCTTTTACAGGATTTTTAGGCTTATTTCATGTATAATAATTCTTTTACGCTTTATTATTTGTCTCGCGATAAGAATGTGATATATTATATGAATCTTTTTATGGTACACATGTGTTAAATAGAAAACGCGAAACATTGGCGTAGAGAGAATTGACGTTTTATTTCTGGTCCTATACCAGCTAAATTAACTAAATTTAGTAATTTAGTTGAGGCCTACCTTCGTGCAATTTCAAATCTCTAGGTTCATTAGAAGT
The DNA here is from genome assembly GCA_964036015.1 of Leptarthrus brevirostris. Lineage (NCBI taxonomy): Eukaryota > Metazoa > Arthropoda > Insecta > Diptera > Asilidae > Leptarthrus > Leptarthrus brevirostris. The sequence goes on along the minus strand of OZ038372.1, from coordinate 36,702,247 downwards.
ACATCAAAAAGAAATACCTATTCCACGGAAAACAACCGGTGTACTGGTGGACCCTGGAGATCGTAGAAGATGCCTTACTTTGGCGGATTGTACAAAGGGCAAGACAACGGATCGATGCAAGTTTCCGAGAACAGGCTCTCACCTAAGATCAATTGGGGATTTTCTGCTGCGCATAGCGGAGGACTTTGCAGAGAATTAAGATTAGCATTAAAAATAAAAAAGGCACCACGCCCAGACGGTTTTCCAAGGGCAATAATCAAAGGTGTACTGCCAAAACCTGGCGCTGCAACTACGCATACACAACGCATACTTGGAATCGGGCGTCTTCAGCTCACACTGGAAGCTAGCGCGTTGGTTATAAACAAGGGTGAGGGGAACCACGAAAAGCCGTCTACCTGCCATCCCTTATACATGTTGGATTCTGCCGGAAAGATATTCAAAAAGCTCATCAGGGCGAGTCTTACGTCAGCGGTGCACAGCACCAGAGATCTCTTGTCAAGCCAGCGTGGCCTTAGGGCGAAGTATACAATTTCGGAAGTCATCGAGGTTAAGAAAGCTGATGACCATTGCCGCTTTTCACATATAGTGGTGCTTTTGGTAAAGTTAGACGTCGTTGGGTGGATATGCTGGAAGCTCTGGATGGTCCGGCCCAAATACCGAGATACTTGCTATTTTAGGCAAGGAAGAGGTAACGAAGAAGAAGGATCATATCGGGGGCGACGTTTGGAACGCCACCTCCGGCAGTCCTCTGTAAATCGAATTGACAGAAGAGAGGCTCCTGGTCTGTTATACGTACGATATCGTTGTACGTTATGTGGTACGCCTGACGCAACTTAAGCTGAATCAAATAATGCGAGCCGTAAACAGCTGGATGACGGAACACAAACTGTCACTGGCCTTAAAGAAGACGGAAGTTTCTGCCTTGGCCAAAAAGAAAATTCCGACCATCCATTATGAAGATAGAATGAGAGTTCTAAGCTTAAATAAACGCCGCCTTCTTATGTCAACAGCGCAGTCGGTTTGGGCAGAAATCATAAATAAAAAGTCGTACCGGAAGATACTGGGACAGGTTCAAAGTCGCGTAGCACTAAGGGGGTAGCCTCAGCACACCGCACCGTTTCCAGACCAGCCGTTCTGGTGACCACGGAGCTCATTCTTGTTGATTTGCTCACCAATAAACGAAGAGCAATCTAACGGAGAAAGATAGAAACCGACAAGCCAGCAGTGCGCCGAAAAGAAAGATGTACGGCTTACACAGGTAGAAGTAAAGGCGGAGCGGTAGACAGCGAGGTCCATCAACGATCTAGGCTTCTTGGAGCATGGCAAGGGGATGGTACCATCGAGTAAGTGAAAGTTGATAGAAATCGCATTGCTTAGTGTCTACATGGATATTCTCTCAAAAAACCTTAGTTCCCTGCCGCCAAGATACTATCTAGCATAAAGGCCACATAAAGCTTGTCGCCTGTTCCGCCGGAGCATTGTAGCCAGGCGATCTCCCTTGCGGGAAGAGTGTGGCCAGTTGCCAAGATCGAGGCTGTTACAAAGGATCAGATCGCGAACGGGCCGAGGTCTAGAACCTGGATGCCGGGGATCCTTTGGATTCCAAAACAATCCTACAGCTTATTCAAGTAAGAAACTGTTGCGCATCCAAGATTGGAAATTAGCCCAGGTCAGTGAGGTCAAGGGCAACTCAAGACAGGCAGTTTTGATCTTCAATGAGAAATCCCTTGCCCCACTCGCTGAATGCAATGGCTTAATTAACTTCTGGCATTATTAGCCTTAAAATTTATCAGAAGGACCTCAAGGCGACTGCGGGGGATGTCACTCCGTTGACGAAGGAGGACCTCCCATAAGGCAGATAGTATTGCGCAGTCCACTTCCAAGATGGCGGTTGACTCCCTCTCGGACGAAAGTCGCAAGATGAACTTCTGCGCTCGTCTGCCAAAAAGGACGTCCGCGATGATGACGAAGTCACTAATGTCACAAGACGCCAGAACAGGAACTCGCCCTCGTCCACAAACCTTGGGTTGTTGAAGACAGGGTTTGTGGACTCAATTTAAGGGGATACAAGCTCTTTTATGTAAAAGGTGTACGAAAACCTCACAAGAAATTCGCAATTTAGTGATAAACACAGTAGTAGGCATGCTGGAACTGCAATCCCATTCTTCATGGCTGATCTCCAGCAATTTGGCTCATGGTTCAGAGAACATCCCCAATACAGTGCTAATGAGGGTGGGGGCGGAAGCCAAGAAACAAAGAATGACGCTGGTTATCGGAGCTGGCACTAATGCGCACCACACAGTCTGGGGAAATTCGGACATTAATATAAGAGGTGAGTCACTAACCTGCAATTATATAATAATACCGACTTTATTAACTCCAATAAGTGAGAAGTTCTGGACATTACACTAGTCTCTGAACAATCCGCCCATTTTATAGTTAAGTGGAAGGTATCCAAGGAACCATCCTTTCTCGATTATGCTTACATTGAATTTGGACTAGCATAAACAAGCAGGTCCGTAGAAACAGTCTAACAACTAAAAGTTTTCCCAGCATCAATACTTAGCAAACCCTCATAAATGAGGTAGACCTTAATGCTTGCGTGTAACAAAGCGACTCAGATTTTGTTTGTCCCGACCGGTATTCCCGAGGCACTCATAGAAGGGAGTGTCGCAAACTACTCATTCAAGAGACAAGGACTAACGTATAAACTTCCTACATATGCCTCAGAAAATTTAAAAAAAGTGAAAAGGATAATTTTTGTGGAAAAACTTTTGTAATACATAAAATCGAAAGCACTTCTGAAGTGTTTGCGAAAGATGCTCTCCCAGTATGAAACTATAGTCAAACAGGTTAGAAGCTGGATCTCATTCAGTCTTTAAACTTTGGAAGGAGTGGCTGACACTCAATTTTCGGGCTGTTCAACAGCTAGTTTAGCTAAATCTACAGTTGCTTCGAGTGTCTCAACTGACTACATTACGCCTGTAATCAATTTTAAAAAAGGATTCAGTGTCAGGATTCCGTATATGATACCGAAAGATTCACGTATGGTTCTAAGATGGAAGAAGGTGTTGGTGCAGGAGTGTTCTCTGAGAAACTGAATATATCGAAGTCTTATCGTATACCGAACACATCGAGCATCTTCCAGGCAAAGGTGCTTGCGATTATGAAGGCGTGGTCACTGTTTCTATGTCTCTATTCACCGAAACAGAACATCATTTTTACAGATAGTCAGGCGGCAATTAGGGCCCTATCCACTAGGGTGGTGCAGGACTGTCAAGAGTTACTTAACTCCTTGCACAGTCTGCTTAACGTAACCTTGCACTGGGTTCCCGGACATAGGAATATTGCAATGGAATGAAATGGCCGACAATCTTACCAGAGAGGGCGCAACTCTACATCGTGGTCATGTAGAAGATATTCGTATTCCACTAGGTTCCCTTAAGGAACTGTTTCTGCATTCCTTGGCACTGAGAAATGCCAAATGGAACGCCTTGGTAAATATATCTAGGACAATCTGGAAAAGTTATAATAAAAGTAGGACATCTGATCTGCTGAACAGATCGAGAGCTGTTATCGCAAAAATCACTGCGGTCTATACAGACCTTACAATACACACTGTCGCAATTGCGAGACGTGAACGGAAAAGAAACCCTATCACCTTATCTCTAAATGTCTGGCTTTTGCCAGATTCAAAGAAAAGGGCTATGGAGGAGTACTTCATTGAAAACTTGAAGGCAATCTCGGGGGTAAAGATTAAGGAAATAGTCAGTTTCTTAAACTCCTATGGTTAGCTTTAGTCCTTTTTTCCCAAAATAAACCCACTCAACTTCAATCACGGTTTCAGATAAGAACCAAAGTTGCGAGTGAACTGAGTTCAACAAAAAACCTGGTCTTCCTGGTTGTGGCATCAAAATGACACTATAATAGTGCTAATTGGAGTGTTACCGTGATGGCGACGCTTACCACTTAAATCAACCAGCGAAAGTGGTGTGCGGGCCGCAGCGCCATATTTGTGACGTCACTGCGCGGAGACAATAAAAATTTGATGTTTAAGAAAATTATTTTTGTAAAACACAGTGCTGTAAGATTGCAATAAAAAAATTAGGTTATTCAGACTTTTCATTCTACAGCAGAAATTTCAAAAAAATGGCCTTTTCTTTGGTTGCTGCACTTCCCTCCCTTAAGGGGATAAAACAAATTGGAACATTGAACCAGCAGAAAGAACGCAGCAGGATCATTGGTACCACCAATATATTCCTGCTTGAATGAAAAAAAAAACATTTTTTATAATGGGAGCCCCTCCTGGATGAATTTACACATATCACTCTTCCGGCTGGGTTCAAATTAAATTGTTTACCATGTTTATGGTATTCATATTTTCTGCACTTACTCTATAAAATTACTCAGTACCTCAAGCTCTACAATCTGTATGTATATGTCAGTTCCAAAATATTCGGAGCTGCTGTCCACTTTCCTCATAATTACCCTCCCCTGTACCATAAAATATGTTATTGAACCAAATTCGTCACAACATCTTAGGTTCATTTTGAGAGAACGTTTACGTACATTTAGCAAGAAGACAAAGATTTGAAGTATTTTCAGTTCTTATATCCCACGCAATTCCTTTCCACTTATTCCAACAATCTTTTGTAATTTCAATAGTACTTTGAATTACTTCCCATTAAAGACTATCGGCTGAATTAAAACGCATTCATGCAGGCTTAGAAGAATCTAAAATGGAGATCAATTACTTCAAGGTGTTTTATGACTAAACCACGATATAAATAAGCTTAACAGTCACTTTCCGTTATAGGGCATAATTATTCCATGTAGTTGCAAATGTAAGATTAGTATTGTACCAAAGGAGCCTAAAGTGCACAATGAGTTATAATTTGATTGGGTAATTGATTTCGCATGCTCATTCTAGCCAAGGAAGCCCATCTGATTACACAATTTTTGCAAGCACTCAACTCTATACCACTTTAGTAACTGGAAAGCTTCTTCTGGCCAAGATGTGATAGACGACTCCTATTAGACATTGGCATGAAAAGTTGGGGGTTTGTCATAAATATTGGAATAACTTTGATTTCACATTGCATTTCTAGCAACTCAAAAATAGAAAACGAGATGAACCAGTCTTTTGGAAGATAAACACGCGATAAAAGCAACAAATGACTGCATCATCATTCGTAATAATTTGATTTTTTGATTTATATGCTTGCGTGTTTCGTTATCGATCTTCTACCGATTTGCTTACTTGAACTTGTTTGCATTAATTAGAAATTTTTATATCTTTCAAAGTATTCCAGTATTTAATTGCATCAATAACAAAACGAATGTCATAGACCCTCCAGAACTCTATCTCGAAGTGAATTCTGCGAGCCATTCAAACGGAAGAGCGATGCAAACCTCCTGAACCACTACCCTTGACAAATGGGATCAGCAACACTCCTTGGTCTGTTCGATCAATTAATCCTTAATGGGGTTGGATTTTAACCCAGGAGCCGATTAATAAACGAGCTCCACATCAAGATCGATCAATCTTCCTGCAATTGTGTGCTGGACAACTCAACGCACCTGAAATTCACGTTGCATCCATCGAGATTACGAAACCGCTCTGGAACTCTTTATAAAATTGCATAACAGCTTTAAGGTAGATTCGCGAAAATTTCATCACAGACCCGTTTTCTGTTGGGCAAAGCTGAAGATGGGCACATGAAAATCTTCTGCCGTTTTGTGCTGTAACCTTAGAAATGCCCCGCGGCCACTGGGAAATTAGCGCTATTCATTGGGTGTGGAATCAAAGTATTTCGCCAAAGGATAGTTTCTGATATTTGAATTGTTCTGGTTTTAAACATTTGTTGGAGGCGGCCAACTACTATTGTCCGAGGAAACACAAGATTGTTTGAGCGGTTGATTGTGAATCTCGGAGCCCAGTAGGAGATTCTGTTCAACCAGTAGACACTTGTAATCCAGTCCAGCCTTTAAATTTGTTTGATTAATGGAACTACTTGTTCTACAAGTACACACGGAAGTTGAACTTTCATTAAAACGTTGCCTTATGAATATCTTCTTCATCTGCAAAGAATGTTTTCCAATGGAAGCCTTGGGAGTTATATAAACTGAATTTTACAACATCTCTAGTCTTGCGTTAATATATGTAGCAAGTGATATTAAAATATTATTTATATCTCACTTCATGATAAGATATGGGCTAGGCTTAATTCTAATTAACGCTGCAATCTGTACGTTTAATGAGTTGCTATGTAATTTTTTATTTCATTAGGGTCGAACAGTTTTCAACTTTCATGCATAAATTCCCTTCTTCATTTATGAGCGTATAGCTTTTCAGTTTCACCTCACAAAACAACTTTTAAATTTATAAAGTTCCAGAATAGTAATATGAATTCCAGTTTTTAGTTTATCATTAAATTTCTAAAGTATTACCATTCTTTCCTCACTCTTAACCTCAACTTCTCAAGCGCTAACTGGTATATATACGTTGATGTTGTCGTTCCATTTTTATTCTCATGGCGGAGTTTTTTGAAGTCTTGAATCTGAGAGGAAGAGCTAGTTATCAACAATTCTGCTTCCATAAACGTCTACGTGAGTCGCCGTGATATTGATAGACACCCTCTATCTTGGTTTCAGGAGTAGTATGTAGTTATTGGGTAGTTGCATAGCAGTGATGAAAAGTCATTTAGGTAAAGGTAAGGGATTCAGGGAAGCAAATGATTTACAAAATTTCCATTGTTCAGTTCGCAAAAAAAAAGAATAAAAGGCTTCATTACAAGGTAAAACAGATTTTTGTGATCGGACGAAGAATTTATGAGCTTTGGGTACGTATGGTTACTACTCAAACAATCCTATCTTTACCAGGATGTATTTTAGGAATGCAAGCACTTAAAGTGGAGACCAAAATTCTGATCTAATCTTCTATATGAGCTTCCAGCGAATCAATGTATGCAAATGTTAATCGAATAAGTTTTCTTCGAGTGCAGACAAGGGTGAACTCCTGACTAAAAAATGCCCTCGGAATGGGACTTTAAAATCGCTTGCATCGTCAGTTAAGGAAAAAACAGTCACGAATTAGGGTTGTTCTCGATTTTTGTGCTGACGCTGGTTAACCCTTCAAATTAAATGAATGGTTGTCGGCAATTTTTTACCAATTTCACCCCGGCCTTCCACAGACCACCGAAGTAAGGGAGGTCAATGCTGCAAATCCTTCTGTGCTAAAAAGTTCAGCCACCCATGTGCTTGTAGATTCGATAGGCCGCTTAAGGTTTGCATCAAGTTGGGTCTTAGTACCAATTAAATTGATACCGTAGTCTGAATATATTTTTCGTGAAAAGCCCTTCCGAGATGCATACAAAAATCGCCAGATACACTTTAGACGAACGTACGCCCCGACCCTGGAGACCTGAATTAACATACATATAGAGCCTCTATAGTCAACCCCCAAAAATGAAAATAACCGACTCGCTATAAGACCTTTTTTCGCCATAATTTCTGATTGAGTTCGTTTGGCGAATCAAAAGCAAACGACACTCAACTTTTTACTAGGCCTCTAGCTCTCATAATCAAGAATTCCCTACGAATATAAGTTTACATTGGCTCTGCACAGTGGTTCAGATATCAAGATACCTGATCAAAATTCATATCTGTTAATATTTTTTGAGATTTAAAAATTATTTAAAGTGATTTAAGGTACTATTATCGAGTGAAGTTAAAAAGAAGACCTTTTTTTATTGTTTTTTTTTGTTTAAGTGAAAAATTTATTTTTAGAGCAAAATTTTTTTACACATAATAACTTAGGATCTATATTTTATAAAAAAAATTTTTTTTTTAATTATAATTTTTTTTCTCTAGTATAGAGGGCGTTGAAGTTGAATTAAAAAAAAGAGGCCAAATCTGCGGAAATGATAGAGCCTCTCCAGTACATCTGAAGAAAAATAATCAAATGACATTTTAATATACAAATATTTAGTTGTGCATTCCCCTACCAAAACCGGAAGTAAAGCGTTTTCTCGAAAAATGGCGCATATTTGAAAAAAAGTTCTAAAAACGGCCTCATTTTCCCGCGCTTTTAAGTCTCTAAAAGTAAAAAAAAGAAAAAAAGTCACCAGAGTCCGTGAGGGGGATGCATAATAGACATAATAATAAACAAGATGAGCCAAGTTTTATTAAAATCGGATAAAAAGTTTTTGAGCTAGAATTTGGGCAAATTTTAAAAATGTCATTTCGATAAAAAGTTACAAGAAATTTACGCAGCGTCGTCAAAACATGACTATACAAAAATCTGTATAACTTTTTCTCTATTTTAAATTTTGACCTGCAATTTTAAATGCTTATTCTTGACACATTTATAGACCCTTTTATGAAAGAAAAAAAATCTATTTTTTTTTAACTCGCTAATAGTACCTTAAATGCTTTAATATTATGTGGAAATGCATAACAATTTCAAAATTTTAAAATTTTTATTATAACTATAAAAAGTTAAGTAATTTACTACTGAAATATTAAGATTTTAATATATATAATATAAATACCACATCAATACCATCTGAAACGACATGATATTCCCACAAATTCATGGTATTGAAATTCGCAAATTTAACCTGGTATACCACGAATCTTATGACTTCAGCGCTATCTTCCCACTTGTGTTTTGTATATATTTTCTACTAACTGCCATATTGCTAACGTTTTAGAGAAAACAATACGCCTTAAACAGGGAATTACAAGGGGGTTATTCAGCCAACGCACACGGTCCTCTTTTGAGTCTACACAAACCGGTTTTGATGGTACAGGATCGCAGGAAAGGGGAATTCTTCCCTCAAATTGTCCACCAAAATCATTTATATCCCTCTGGTGCAAAACACCACTACAAGCATAGAGTGGATATTTTGTGAGTGGAGGGTTCAGAAAATTGTTCTGCATGCGCTCGGTTCATTAATGTTTTAGTTCTCAGGTATTCAACTTGATAATTAAAATTTAAATATTTCAGCTAAAAGATCGCAAGGAACGGTAAATGCAAACACATTTTTCCACCGAAATGATTTCTATCCCTCGGGTGTAGAATACAACTTTTGTGACTTGAGGGTTAATTAAAGGATTTTGCATGCGATCGGTTAATTAATGTTTTAGTTCCCAGAAAACCGAACTGAGCAACTGAACAGATTTTTCAATTTCTGTACTGACATGTAATCAGAAACTAAGTCGAATAATGCACCGAAAGAAAGTCAAGCTAATTAGGTTTAAAAAATTTACTTGCTTAAATACACTTTTTGGCTTAAAGTATGTACATACATTTAAGTAGCGACCAATAGTGAAGTATTTTTATAACTTCAAACTTTCTATTTTTATGAATCAGTCGCGATAATCTCAAAAAGGAAAACATTTTTTTTAAGTTATGTTTTCCTATTCTAAACATGCAGAAACGCATTATTATATAAATCAATCCCACTCAATTTAAATGTATACCGAAATGACAGCTAAAAAACTCGTAAAACATTTCAAATTTCATTTTTAAATATGGTCATGTAACAATAGACCGAAATTGTGAACTCATTTCAAACTAAGTTCGGTTTAATTTGGGTATGTAATGCTATTTAGGGGTTGGTTATTAAGAAAAAAATATTTCAGGTAAAGGATCGCAGGAAACTGTAATTTGTTCCTAACATTTTTCCACCGAAATGATTTCTAAATCTCGCGTGCAGAACACAAATCTAATTGCATATTGGATATTTAGCACAGGTTTTTGAAATGTCACAGAATGTCGCTTTCTGAACCATCAAACTCAATTCGCATTCTGACATAAAATTGAGTCGGAGCAAAATATCTTACGTGTACGTCGGGCTCACATCCCCAAACCGACTTGAGGGAAGAAATTTAGAGTCAGGTGTACGTTGGGTCATTGGCAAGCATTGACAGCGGCGGAGTACGTTTCGAACAGCTTTTATAACATACTAAGATTAACTGCATTAACTTTCGAATTCAATCAAAATTATTTTAGTGTTAATTTGAGTTTAATTTTATTGAGTTTAATTTCTTTATAGTATTCCAGAGAAGGTTTTCTAGGTGCAAATTTCTACATCCTTTCTCTATCTGTATATGTTGCCCCTTTTTGGGAAGGTAACAATATGGGCAGTTTATAAAAAAAGACAAAAAAGTTGTATTAATACATGAATGTCGGAGAAAATTCGGGAAAATTCAGAATTTTTGGTAATTTCGAAACATGTTTTAGTTAGATCAATATTCCTGACAATTTTGGAAAGGTCAAAAGGGTAGTAGTTTTTTGGTGTTAGTTTTATGTCGCTGCGTTGAGTAGACCAAGAGTTAAAAATAATAATAATGACGTGCATTCCCTGAAAATTGCAAATATATGAATCATCCTGTAACTCCCAAACGATTGAGATGACCCCCTCTCCCCCTCCCACCACCTGGCTATACAATTTGTTGTCACCCAACTTATTTTGACACACCTTACGCGAAACACCCTGTATGTATACGTGGATTTAATAAAACTTTTCTTGAAATGTAACTTCGTTTTTATCCTTGGGCTACCATTTTGTATAAGTTCACGTTGCCAAAAAACTTAAGCCGGAGATGTTCGTGAGTCTCCCTTTTACCATGCTACCAGAGGCTATCTTTTGGGGTGATTTCCAACATATGACTTTCGTGTCTCTCCACCAAACTGAAATATAACCCGTTGCCAGGTATGTGATATAAATACCCCAAAGTCTAGATGCCACGACTTGTTAGGTCCACTGTAGGAGAAACGGGAATATGCAATCTGATCCCGCTAGCTTGCAGGGAGCAAAGACTAAATTAATCACTTGACCCACTCCAGGCACACTGTGGCTTTAGCCATAATCCTATCCATTGCATATGCCCCCAATTTCCTGAGTCACCACAAACTTGAGGCTTCTCGGAATGGGAGTCTGTAGCGCTCGTCTCTCTCAGTATCTCCGACTTCTTTCTCCTCCTATCACGAACGAGTTTTTTAAAGACCGGATCATCAGCAATGCTTCTTGAATTCGAGCAGAAACCGCGCCACGCCTTTATTTTCATGCGACTTGGAATTTTGTTATTGCTCTCTGCAAAGCCCTGTAGTTCCTTCAAGTCTCCGGGTCATAAATCGCCTCTTATGACTTGATTAAAGGCCTTCCTAACTGCTTTCTTTAGTGAGTCCAGTTCCCTTTCTTAATAAATAATTCGGTATCTTTTTTCCACGAAGATTGGAGTGTAGGCTCTATGAAATGCTTCAGTCACAGCCGATGTTATCACTTAATCCACCGACGATTAAGTCAGAGAAAAATTGCTACGGAGGACTTATTTTTTAAAAACCAAGGCAATTTAAGAAAGGTATAAGCTCAGTATTACTAAATCCCTGATTATATGCACCTTGATCAGTCATATCTTTACCTGTATCATAAAATGTATATGATCTAGCTTCCCTTAAGTTCAGTGACTGAATTTAACACAATCAGATCACTTTCTTATTAATTTTCAATCTTTCACACCCAAACAGCAATTAATTGAAATAAGGAAATGAAATATTTCAAGAATATCAAAAAATAAGAGTGCTTACAATCAAAAAAATTATGTCAGATATGTGATGGCCCACTTTGTTTGATATCGAGTTTATAGCTTAACGGAGTAAAAATAACAAAATCGTTGGTAATGCAGAAAGTATTTCCTCACGTAATAACTAATTTTAATAAAATTAATTCTCTGATATTAGCAGTACGTTCACAGTCGCAAAAAAAAGTAATTGAACTCCTCTTAAAATTAACATTAAACGGCACACGAAAACGACAGATTCCCATTGAAATTTAAAAATGAGCACTCTCGCTTTTTTATTTCATTTTAAGTTAATTTAATTTTTATATTTAAATGAAAAAAAAAACTGAAACACTTCCTGCAGTTACTAAATATTTCCAAAATAATAAAAACACCTTTCAAACGTCGTTAAAGATATAACAACAACACGAAATCTGCTCAAAATAATTTAAGATACGTTACGTGAGTAAATGGGAATATTTTCTCAACAGAGCCGTCCAAAACAGATAATGAATTCATAAAATGGAAACATTATGATGACATTAATAAATTAATTTTAAAATAACTGGACGCTAAGTATCTGATAATCCGAGAATGACTTAAAAGTCAAAGTGTATTGCGCAACCGACCCCGAGGAAAACAACTAAGAAAGTAACAAAAAGAAATTTGCTTAGCCAAAAATTTCTTCCTATGGGAGAATTCTTGTTTGTGATAGAAAAGAGCTAGAGCTAGACTTGAAGAAATTCTTATAGAGAAATTATAACAAAGCGGCGACAAATTCTGTTATTATTACCTGAGCCGGTCACAAAGGTAAATTTCCGAATGGTTTACCCTACGCCACAGAGGTTAGAGTGGTACCATGAAACCAGAATAATGAAAACCTCTGACATTTGTGTTTTTTAAGTGACTAGACTTGTTCTGAGTGTGTTTTGTTTGGCGACGATGACACAGCATGAGTGGGTTACCAATTCAATAGATATTAACAAAGGAATATAAAATTTTGGCAATATTAGATATTTTAGTATAAAAGAGCTTACTATCAGGTGGTCAAGTCAAGTTCTTTGGAAGACCTGGAATAGATCAGAACAACTAACAAAATGTACAAATTCGTAAGTATTAAGGATTACCTGCTGATGTCAATAAATTATCATATGCGATTTTTATAGGTAGCACTTTTCGCACTTATTGCTTTAGCATCATCTGCAAGGATTTACAGAGCCGCAGTTGACGAGCCCGTCCCAATTCTTCGATCAGAATCCGATGTAAAACCTGATGGATCCTACACATTCAGTTTCGAGGGCGGTGATGGCACATCTCGCGACGAAATCGGCACAGTTATGAATCCAGGACAAGAAACCGCATACGTAGCTATAGTTGGTAATTACAGATACATTGATGCTGATGGAGAAAAGATTGAGGTGCACTATACTGCTGATGAAAATGGATTCGTCCCATCTGGTGGAAATATCCCTGCTTCTATTGAAGCTGCTGCTAGAGCAGCTGCTAACGTACACTAAGTGAATAGTTTATGCCAACGTGTTATCTTTTGACCTTGACCTCTGTAAGTTTAATGTTTTACGCTTTGTCCCCAAATTGTCAATGTTTTTTTGTTTTTGTTGACCTCGAAAGAGTTGTTTAAAATTAATATGTTTCATTGATCAATAAATTGATTGTCTTTACGAAATTTTTAGATAAATATAGTGTTATTTTACGAGAAATACAATTGCTCAGAAGTAACAAATTGGAAGCCGCATTAGAGGACTGCTGGGTTGAGTGAAATGGATGTCGACATATGCCTTCAGGCAGGGCATATATCAACATCTTGGTTCAGATTGTCTAAAAAAAAACAAGTCGGACCTGGTTTCACATTCGTACCTATTTTTTTCTAACAGAGGAATCTCATCATTAAAAAGAAGTGAAAATGATTAATCCTAATCCCTTTTACCACAGCCTACTCTATATACAAGCCCGGAAGCTGACATGAGCAGCTAAGTATTGGTGGTGTAAACAAACTAAAACTTGCTACAGTAAAGAATAGGAAAAGGTTGAGTAATTCTACTTTTTAGGGTTCCATAGTCAATAACGAACCCTTACAGTTTCGTCATGTACGTCCGCCTGTAGATCTGTCTGTCTGCGGCTTACCTCAGAGACTCTTAGTACTAGAAAGCTGTAATTTGGCATGAGTATACATATTAATCAAGCCGCTAAAGTGGTAAAATAACATCTGACAAAAAATTGTTTAGGGTACCTCCCCTACACGTGGAGATACATTTTTTTTGCACCTCTATCCCATGGTGCGGGGTGTCGTTGAATAGGTCGATCAAAAATATTGCGGGTGTGTGAAATCTATAATATTTTTTTGAGTTTGCGAAATATTAAACTTTAGTAAAAAGTAAGTAAAAAAAAGTGAAGTCAAATGATTAATTAGGTTAAGCGGTATGAGAAAAATCTCCAGTTTCTTACTGGTAGTTCGTGAGATTTTGCCTTAACTTCGTCGGTCTATTTCTTAGACTATATTTGGAAACTAAGGAACTTTTATCAATAACTCAAAAATTAATAATAACTACAATATCTCAATATTTTTCCTTACATTTCCCATGTGTCTTTTATGAACAAATGTTCAAAAATCATAATTTGTATTTATAATAGTTTCCCTATATTGTTTTGCTGAACATCTACAAGTCTAGTTTTTTGAAAGCCTACCTACTTGAATTTCAAATGGCCAGATTTTTTATCCTATTTATCTGAACATAAACGATATAAACTAGTGGTAACTAACTACTCGAACATATATTGTTTCAATTAGTAGGGTAAAACAAACATTCTAAAACGTAACGTCATATGCCGGCCTTCCTGCCGTGCCGGCCTTCCTGTCCGGAGGATGCAGCCTTGAATCCCACCGGCGGCGACCGTTGGTTGTTTTCTCCTGACAACAGATTACGATAAAAATATAAAGATTCGAGTTTGTAGACAAAATGTGTGTTGGTTCGGAAAGTAATTTAAGTTGCACGTCCACTTGCAATTGTTGGCTCGAATCGGAATTTGCTGGATCTGTCAATTTCTTCTTCTATATGTCTTTTCCAGATAAGTTTTTAGTTTAAGAATACCCCAGACACTTGACTGAACCAGAGACTGTAAGAGTTTCATTGTTTTAAAGTCTAGATTCTTTCATTTTCTAGCTAACATAATGAGATTAGACTTCTTTTCATTTATGAAGAGCTCCTGTTCTCCGCACTATTGCTCCACCACCCTAAGACCTCCCATTATTTTGTCTTCTCGGGCGCATATGAACTTGCCTCTTACCATAATTGCTATGTCATCGGCATAAGTCACTTGCCTTCGTCATTAACTTAGCGTAGTAATGAGTGGACAGTAATATTCCATGAATGGAAGATAGTACTCCTCCCTGTCGGCATCCTCTGCCTAGTCTCCCACGTAGTCTCGATTCTCCTGTTGGAGTATTTGCTGCTCTCATCTTTAACATGTTTCTTATTTCTTTCCTCACGGCTGGATTAGTTCCACAGTCGATAAGGGCATCTTGCAGCTCTCTGAAGTCTATATTATCAAAGGCTCCTTCAGAGTAAGTTATAGCATGTCTGCATACCAATCTGGAGGTCCCAGGTTTAAATACCACCGGCGGCGACCCATGGTTGTTTTCTGCTGACAACAGATTATGATAAAAGGCCATGGGAACGAAATGTCAGTGTTTCGACATCCACTTTAAATTGTAGGTACACTTTCAATCGTTGTCTCGAATCAAGTCAAGTTGTGTTCCCACCCCATGCTCCAGAAGGGGTTATGGAAACTAGAGAGTCCAGAGATCAGTTGGCATCTGTATTAATGGAGCATTGCAGACGACACCCACTGCTGCCCTGGAAATACTCTTTCATCTACTTTCCTTAGATTTAGTAGGAAGACCTGCGCAGCTACCTCCCAGTGGTCCAATGTTCGTATTGGAACTCTTACTGTTCTCATGAGAAAACCTTGATTATTCCATACCCTGCTATTCCTTAATCAAGCGGTTTTGTTCGAGGTCTTAATCAATGATGTGCTTCGTTTTCATTGTAAAACCTTTATTGGTCCTTTCCAGCATGGCTTCATTAAGAGTAAATCTATTACCACCAACTTACTCAAATTCGTACATCACCGCGTGCCTCTGATTGAGTCAGGCTTGCAGGTTGATTGCATTTATACAGATTTTAAGGCCTTCGACAGAATTGACCACGGGATTCTAATTCATAAACTTTATCTGCTCGAGTTCCCACCTCTTTTTGTTGACTGGCTGTCCTCTTATCCATCCGGGCGCCTTGTCTTGTTTTGCTGTGCCCTATCCAACAAATTCTCTGTTTCTTCTGGAGTGCCTCAGGGCAGCAGTCTCGGCCCATTCCTCCTTATAATTTTTATTAATGATGTCTCGTTGCTCCTTTGTAGCTCCAGAATTCTGTGTTATACCGTTGACGCCAAAATATTCCGTGTCGTCTCTCGCGACGACCAGGCCCGTGCGCAGGATTTTCTCCTGGGGGGGGGGGGTATCTAATTTCAACAAATGGAATGGATGTACATAAAATATGATACATTATGCAATTAAAAAGATGGTCATATACACTTTAGGTTATTTTTTTAGTATTTCAGATTTCAGCCAAAGGTTTCCTAATTAAGAAGTTTAGAACATTTTAAAAACCACGTGATCACGGGACTGGCGACGACGAATGTGCTCTGTTGAGATCTGACATTCACAATTCGCATAACTGGTGCTCCAGTAATCGTCTCTCCTTTAATACTAACAAATGCACCGTAATGACTTTTACCCGCAGAAAGTGTCTCGTTCTCTTCGACAGAGTCTTTAGTTGGCTTCAAGACCTGGGAGTGGTTTTTAATTCCCACCTTTCTTTTGAGGACAACATTGACTTCGTGGTGAGTAGGGCTTATTCCACGCTAGGTTTTGTGAAAAGGTGGTCCAGGAATCTTGACGATCCCTACCTAACTTGGCTCCTCTATTGCACAATCGTTAGACCCATTCTGGAATACGCTTGCCCGTTTTGGGATCCCTAACTAACCTTTGGTAAAAAGCAATTCTTGATGATTTTGTAGGGAGAATTTGGCCATTTTAATATTTTCGAAAGGTTTTTTTGTTGTCCTAATAAATAAATAGCGTTTATTTGATTTCTCACCGACACTTGATCTTACGCAAGTCTCAAATCTCTTGATCCAATGGAACCAGAAAAATCAAACATGAATTAATGTTTTTGTAAAAAGCCTTGATAGAACGTCGCAATCAATCCTTATTTGTACAATTACTTGTTGAATATGAATTGC
The DNA here is from genome assembly GCA_964036015.1 of Leptarthrus brevirostris. Lineage (NCBI taxonomy): Eukaryota > Metazoa > Arthropoda > Insecta > Diptera > Asilidae > Leptarthrus > Leptarthrus brevirostris. The sequence goes on along the minus strand of OZ038372.1, from coordinate 36,685,363 downwards.
ACTTGTCAAATGAACTTAATTTGGGTCATTAATAACGTCTATTTTACGTCTACGTTAATTGATAATATATGAAGCTTGAGAAAGTTATGTATAGTCATTAAAAACTATTTGAAATTCTCAACAATCGACTTATTGCTCGCTAAGAGCATCACCTACGTAATAAGGCGACGCTGCGTGACCTTTCGGGTAAATTAACCGCGTACTTACTCCTTGATATTTTCGCTATACTCGTAAAATTGCAATTGCGCTTCAAAGTTGGGTGTTGCTTCACCACCGAAACTAATATTCTAGCGCTCCACTGAAGTACAAATTTAAACACATTGTTACCAGTCGCATTCCAGGCGTTGATCAGTTATTAAAATGGGCATGTATCGGGAACTTACGCTAAATGTCATTTCTTTAGCGCAAAACAAAAAGATATCACCTCGACTGCCTTATTTGGGGTCTTTGCATCAAAAGCAGGAGAAGGGATCCTCTGCCAAGCCTATACCCACCTCAGAAAATTGCTTATTACCAATCAGAATCAATTTACAGTCGCTTATTCTAGCCATTCGCCTAGATTAATATGTATTTACGTCAGTAACAATACATCGATCAATTAGCACATTTGCATACAAGTCGCCAATTCTGTCGTCCAACGTTCGTCGTAAATTAGATCTTAAGATGTCACAAAGCCAACGGCAACGGTTGACATCCGCGGAGAAATTATCGTCGATGAGATTTTTCCAAGAGTGGGTGGTTGGGGCGACATCTTCGCAATTTCCAACAGAGGAGGTTTCATACCCAAGTATTGGACACTTATGTAATTTTATAGTAATGTTTTAAATCCGAGCAATTTATGGAGTAAGGGGTTACTCGATAATCATAGACTAGGATTAGCGATACATAATTCGCCGGTGAAATGCCCATCAGCAGATTTTCTATTTGTCTCGACGCATAGGTTACACAACACTCTGGTTAGAAAATGTTACCTGCAGCTATGATTTAGGAAGGAGCGCACTCATTCAATGCCATGTAATGGTTAATAGCTCCAAGACTGTACGTGGAAGTTAATGCGTTATATGTTTTGAACTTGAATCTTAAACCAGATCTTCCACCTGCATATCCGTTTGTGGTTGGAATTTGCAGACGCGGTCAAACGAGCAGAACCAATTTTCAAAGAAACTTGTTGCAATTTTAAAGATTACTCGACACAAGGTCTCAGCTGGCGAAATAATTTGTGGTTAGGAATTGCACAAGTTCGGCAAATTAAGTAAAAATATATCTTATTTCTTAATGCATTTTCAAATCTTACTACATTTTAGTGTTTTCACAAAATCATGATGTCTCTTAATGGAAAATAACACAAAGGAATATAAGCAAAAATAGTATAACTTCATTAGAAGACATTGATGAGCTGGACTATATTAATATAAACATTTATTCATAGGCCTATAATAAGTTCCCTATTTAATTTCAAAAAGGTACCTACAACTGAAAATTCCAAAATTTTCTCCGAAATTCATGTGATTAGTACACCTCTTTTTTATTTGTACTGGATTGTCCATCTTATTACCTTTCCAAAAAGGTACAGCATGGCAAGGTAGGCAAAGAATTAGAAAAACCGCATCCTAAGAAATATCTGACTATCTAATTATTTTAGTGACCTTAGGTATGAAATTCTTTAAATAAACAAAATTGTTAAGACAAAGGGTCGAAAATGTTTGTTTAGGGTAAATATAGCATTTTATTTCTTCCTGACGTCCTGTTACTAGTACCTGATGGAAATTTTGCTGTAAAAGTCAGCAAGAATATCGATCATAGTTGAAAAACAAATCGGTAACTATGGGCGTTTCTTTTACGCTAAATTGCCAGAATTTACTTTTGAAGAATACACGGATATAATAACTGGAAGATCTAAGGAGAATTCCTAATCGACATGCACCCCAAAGAGGGGTATTTTCGTTGATTTGCCGAAGGTTAAGAAAAACCGGAAGTGTAACAATATAAGACCAAGTCAGCGACTTTGCGCCTTTCCTCAAGGGAGGACAACCCGTGTAGGTCGGGAGTCTAAGCGGATCGTCCCATGTGAGCCCTCTTAGCGCAAATCTAAGAAAATCACACTGCACCGATTTGATACCCTTGGAATGAACAGCGTAGTAGGGCGACCAGACCTGAGATGCATACTCTTGAATAGATCTAACTAAGGAGCAGGACAAATGAATCAATGTTGGTATATCCGAGAACTCACTAGACCAACGCTTAACAAAGCCAAAGATTAAACTGCATCTAGACACGATATAGTTAATATGCAGAGTAAAGTCAAGTTTCCTATCAAGTTTTACTCCAAGGTCAGTTACGGACAGCGCCCGACGGAAACCATTCCCCGCAAAGTTGTAATCCGAAGCTTGTAGATTAGCGCTCCTGGAAAGGGTCATAGCCTCACATTTCTCAAAAATTAAGTGTAAGCAATTATGCTCGCACCACTCCACAACCATATTTAAGTCGTTTTGAATAAGAGTGGCAACACCACCATCCTCAACATAAGAGAATATCTTCATGACATCAGCGTAGATTAGAACATTAGAGTACGAGATCAGATGGACAATGTCGTCAATGGCAGGAACGAATAGTAGAGGGCCGAGATGACTTTCTTGTGGTACACCAGATGAAGCCCTGAAGACTCTTGAGGTATAGCCACGGAGCGACACACGATATGTCCTGTCTCTTAGGTAGGGATAAATCCAGTCTATAGGAACAGGAGGGAAACCCAGCCTTCCGAGTTTGAATATAATTATAGAGTGAGGGAGTATCAATGGCTTTACTGAAATCCGTGTATATACATTCAATTTGCATGCCTCGCTGGAAACCAGAATTAGCGTGGGAGGTAGTTCAAGTGAGTTAGTAGTCGTTGATCTACCTGGCAAGAAACCATGTTGATTGGGAGAGATTGAGCCAATACATCGCTATGTAAGCAGCGAATACAATATTGATTCAAATAATTTAGGTATGCAAGATAATTTCACGATTGTTCTATAATTAGTTATAATATTTTTATGGCCCTTTTTATGAACAGGGACTTTAAAAGAGCACCTCCACAATGCAGAAAACGTACCAGCTTGAGGGGACCTGTGATCGCTAATGGAGTAAGAAGCTTATCGGAACAGTAATTTTGTTTTTGTTTTTTTATACGATGTGGCAAAATCCTAGGGGACAACCCTTTGATGCGTTAGCATGGTTTTGGCCGGAAGAGAATTAGGGTAACGGAAGTGAGGAAACTTGAGTCTTGTTTTGCGAGCTAGACATCAGCCCAGAGACGGAGTGGATTATTTTAATTTCTTAATAAAAGCTCACAGGGTCATCTGGTCTCGAACACGGGACCCATGGCATGTTGGTCTTGCCGCTAAACGTATTGATCCAACTCCGTCTCCAACGAAGGCTGGAGGGATACCGTCAGGACCAAAGGAAAATTCCGATTTAAGTTCATTGATTTTCTCCATAGGAAGATCTCGTGATATAAGCCACAAAATATCGGATGAAGCGGGACCATCCAGAATATGAACAAAATTATTCATACAAGGCTCAAAATTATCCGAAGAAAAGGCACTCTCAAAAAATGAGGCAAAATTGTTTGCTATGTCGGACACGTTACTACTACAACACCAATCAAACCACATCGTAAACGGATAATTGGTCTATTTATTTTTCGTATTGACGAATTTAAAGAAATTGCGAGGGTTATTATGAATATTATTACGAACACTAACAAGGTATTCCTTATAGAGAGAGGAGGATAGTGCGTTAAAGATTTCATAACAGATCACAAAGTCAGAATATGCTATAGCGCTATTACAACGCAAGTAATTTTTCCAGTGTTTGTTCTTTCTGTTCCTAAGACTGCGGAGTTCGGCATTGTACCACGGGGGAGAGGAGCATATATACCTAATCCGTTTTAATGGAACAAAGGGGTAAAACAAATCATATATCTTGTTATAAAATAGGGGGGCGCAGACATCAATATCATTATTGTCCAGTAATGCCGAAAAATCGATGGGAAGGAGATTAGACGTTAACTCAGAAAAGTTTGATCTCCTATAGTCATAAGCATGATGTTCGAAATTGGGATCCACAATACTAGTACCATCGTAAGAGAAAGAGACAAAAATGGGAGGATGAAAACTATCACTAGCGGATAACTGAAGATCCGATCAGAAGAAAACACAAGATCCAACTGCCTTCCCATAGAGCTTTTTACATCACTCCTTTAGTGCAAACCAGGGGAAGCAATGGTGTCAAGAAATTTAGAATCCATAGATGTGTGATAACATGAGGGAAGGAAGTCATCGTCATCGCAGATGCACCTTTAGAACATTGGGTAAATTAAAGTCACCAAGAAGAAGAAGTTTGTCAGGTTAGGGGGAATATAGCAACAGAGCAAAAATATATTTAGCTTAGGTAGCGATAGCTTAAGAACCAAGAGTTCAATAGTGAGTGAAGTAGAGAAGCCAGGAACATCAACTAAGCTGTAGTTGAAGTTCTATCTGCAAGCCACCAGTCCTCCACCACTCCAACACAGAGATTCAGAATGTCTGTCCCTACGAGAAATCTAATAGGAGTCATGAAGAATCTCTACATCACTAAAACCATAATGAAGCCAAGTCTCAGTCAACATGTGATCATAATTGGGACTGCAGCGTTGAAAATACGGAAGGCGCTGGCTACAATAAGCCTTAAACAGGGAATTACCATGGGGTTATTGGTATGCATCGACAGGGGCGGAGTACATTTCGAACAGTTTTTGTAACATACTAAGATTAAATGCATTAAGTTTCGAATTCAATCAAAATCATTTTAGTGTTAATTTGAGTTTAATTTCTTTATAATATTCTAGAGAAGGTTTTCTAGGTGCAAATTTCTACATCCTTTCTCTACCTGTACATGTTGCCCCGTTTTGGGAAGGTAATAAGATGGGCAGTTTATAAAAAAGACAAAGAAGTTGTATTAATAACATGAATTTCGGAAAAAATTCCGGAAAATTATGAATGTTTGGTAATTTCGAAACATGTTTTTCAATTTTGGAAGTGACTGTACCTGAAATGGTAGGAGTTAGATCAATATTGCTGACAATTTAGGAAAGGTCGTTGGGGTAGTAGATTTTGGCGTTAGTTTTATGTCGCTGCGTTGAGTAGACCAAACGTTACAAATAAAATAATGATGTGCATTCCCTGAAAATTGCAAATATATGAAACACCCTGTAACTCCCAAACGATTGAGATTACCCCCCCCCCCCTCCCTCCGGACTATACAATTTGTTGTCACCCCACTTATTTTGTATGTATACGTGGATTTAATAAGACTTTTTTTGAAATGTAACTTCGTTTTTATTCTTGGGCTACCTTATTGTGCAAGTTCTCGTTGCCAAAAAACTTAAGCTGGAGATGTTCGTGAGTCACCCTTTTACCATGCTGCCAGAGGCTCCCTTTTAGGTTAATTTCCAGCATATGACTTTCGTCTCTCTCCACGAAACTGAAATATAGCCCGTTGCCAGGCATGTGATATAAATACCCCAAAGTCTAGATGCCACGACTTGTCAGTTCCACTGTATGCAATCTGATCCCGCTGGCTTGCAGGGAGCAAAGACTCGATTAATCACTTGACCCACTCCAGGCACACTGTGGCTTTAGCTATAATCCTATCCATTGCATATGCTCCCCATTTCCTGAGTCACCTAAAACTTAAGGCTTCTCGGGAAGTGAGTCTCTAGCGCTCGCCTCCTTCAGTGTCTCCGACCTCTTTCTTCTCTTATCACGAACGAGTTTTTTAAAGACCGGATCATCAGCCATGCTTCTAGAATTCGAGCAGAAATCCTGCCACGCCTTTATTTTCATGTGACTTAGGATTTTCTTATTGCTCTCTTCAAAGCCCTGTAGTTCTTTCATCTCTCCGGGTCATCCATCGCCTCTTATGACTTGATTTAAGGCCTTCCTAATGGCTTTCTTTAGTGAGTCCAGTTCCCTGCCCTACTAGATAATTCGGTATCTTTTTTCCACGAAGATTGGAGCGTAAGCTCTCTAAAATGCTTCAGTCACAGCCGACGTTATCACTTAATGCACTGACGATTAAGTCAGAGACTAGTCTCTAGTTTTGTTAAGTGGTCTAGTTTGCGCCCGAAAGATTTCTATGGAGACCTCACTCTTTTAAAAACCAAGGCAATTTAAGAAAAGTATAAGCTGAATATTACTAAATCCCTGATTATGTGTACCTTGATCAGTCATATCTCTACCTGTAACATAAAATGTATATAATCTAACTTGACTGTAGTTCAGTGACTGAATTTAACACAATCAGATCACTTTCTTATTAATTTTCAATCTTTCACATCCAAACCAATTAATTGAAATAAGCAAATGAAATATTTCAAGAATATCAAAATCATACAATCAAAAAAATTATGTCAGATATGTGATGGCCCACTTTATTTGATATCGAGTTTATAGCTTAACGGAGTAAAAATAACAAAATCGTTGATAATGCATAATAAGTATTCCCTCACGTAATAACTAATTTTAATAAAAAAAATCCTCTGATATTAGCAGTACCTACGTTCACAGTCGCAAAAAAAAGTAATTGAACTCCTCTTAAAATTAACATTAAACGGCACACGAAAACGACAGATTCCCATTGAAATTTAAAAATGAGCACTCTCGCTTTTTTATTTCATTTTAAGTTAATTTAATTTTTATATTTAAATGAAAAAAAAAACTGAAACACTTCCTGCAGTTACTAAATATTTCCAAAATAATAAAAACACCTTTCAAACGTCGTTAAAGATATTACAACAACACGAAATCTGCTCAAAATAATTTAAGATACGTTAAGTGAGTAAATGGGAATATTTTCTCAACAGAGCCGTCCAAAACAGATACTGAATTCATAAAATGGAAACATTATGATGACATTAATAAATTAATTTTAAAATAACTGGACGCTAAGTATCTGATAATCCTAGAATGACTTAAAAGTCAAAGTGTATTGCGCAACCGACCCCGAGGAAAACAACTAAGAAAGTAACAAAAAGAAATTTGCTTAGCAAAAAATTTCTTCCTATGGGAGAATTCTTGTTTGTGATAGAAAAGAGCTAGAGTTAGACTTGAAGAAATTCTTATAGAGAAATTATAACAAAGCGGCGACAAATTCTGTTATTATTACCTGAGCCGGTCACAAAGGTAAATTTCCGAATGGTTTACCCTACGCCACAGAGGTTAGAGTGGTACCATGAAACCAGAATAATGAAAACCTCTGACATTTGTGTTTTTTAAGTGACTAGACTTGTTCTGAGTGTATTTTGTTTGGCGACGATGACACAGCATGAGTGGGTTACCAATTCAATAGATATTAAGAAAGGAATGTCAAATTTTGGCAATATTAGATATTTTAGTATAAAAGAGCTTACTATCAGGTGATCAAGTCAAGTTCTTTGGAAGACCTGGAATAGATCAGAACAACTAACAAAATGTACAAATTCGTAAGTATTAAGGATTACCTGCTGATGTCAATAAATTATCATATGCGATTTTTATAGGTAGCACTTTTCGCACTTATTGCTTTAGCATCATCTGCAAGGATTTACAGAGCCGCAGTTGACGAGCCCGTCCCAATTCTTCGATCAGAATCCGATGTAAAACCTGATGGATCCTACACATTCAGTTTCAAGGGCGGTGATGGTACAGGTCGCGAAGAAATCGGCACACTTATGAATCCAGGACAAGAAACCGCATACGTAGCTATAGTTGGTAATTACAGATACATTGATACTGATGGAGAAAAGATTGAGGTGCACTATACTGCTGATGAAAATGGATTCGTCCCATCTGGAGGAAATATCCCTGCTTCTATTGAAGCAGCCGCTAGAGCAGCTGCTGGCGTACACTAAGTGAATAGTTTATTCCAACATGTTATCGTTTGACCTTGACCTCTGTAAGTTTAATGTTTTACGCTTTGTCCCCAAATTGTCAATGTTTTTTTGTTTTTGTTGTTTAAAATTAATTTAAATTATTATGATTCATTGATCAATAAATTGATTGTCTTTACGAAATTTTTAGATAAATATAGTGTTATTTTACGAGAAATACGATTGCTCAGAAGTTACAAATTGGAAGAAAAATTAGAGGACTTGTGGGTTGAGTGAAAAGTCGACGTATGCCTTCAGGCAGGGCATATATCAACATCTTGGTTCAGATTGCCTAAAAAAAACAAGTCGGACCTGGTTTCACATTCGTACCTATTTTTTTCTAACAAAGGAATCTCATCATCAAAAAGAAGTGAAAAGGATTAATCCTAATCCGTTTTACCCCAGCCTACTCTAGATACAAGCCCGGAAGCTGACATAAACAGCTAAGCATTGGTGGTGTAAACAAACTAAAACTTGCTACAGTAAAGAATAGTAAAAGGTTGAGTAATTCTACGTTTTAGGGTTCCATAGTCAACAGCGAACCCTTACAGTTTCGTCATGTCCATCCGCCTGTATATCTGTCTGTCTGCGGCTTAGCTCAGAGACTCTAAGTACTAGAAAGCTGTAATTTGGCATGAGTATACATATTAATCAAGCCGATAAAGTGATAAAATAACATCTTAAAAACAAATTGTTTAGGGTACCTCCCCTACACGTGAAATGGAGATACATTTTTTGTGCACCTATATCCCATTGTGCGGGTTGTCGTTGAATAGGTCGATCAAAAATATTGCGGGTGTGTGAAAACTATAATATTTTTTTGCGTTTGCGAAATATTAAACTTTAATGCGGTTGTTTTTAGATATGTGAAAAAATTGACGGCAGTAGTATACATAACGAAGTTAAAAGGAACACTATCACAGCTAGGAAAGCTTTACAAGTTAACGAGTAATAGTCGACCAACTTATAAAATGTAATTGGAGAAGTAAAAAGGAAAATATCGTGCAAATTCCATTGAAAATTACTTAGATGAAGTTATAAGTTGTGTAAAACAGTAGTAGTAAATATAAGTTTATGAACCATGTAAAATTATGGGGAAAAAAATTGCCGTGTAATTTCCGTGTACACGGAAATACACGGAAAGTACGTCGAATTTTTATTAGACTTTCTGGGAGGAAGAGGTGTATTAATCAGGCTTTTAGTTGCTTTATTAACTGGGGGGGGACTCCCCCGCCAAGTTTGTATCTAGAACAGGCTGTGATAAACTATTACCAGTAATATGAATATGGAAGTTACTATTTGCACTTATCGTGTACTCACGTGTAGTTCCGTCTATTTCCGTGGACACGAAAATTATACGGCAATTTTAGAGTGGCAAATAGAAACTTCCTAAATAAAATCATAACATCCTTAATAATAATAATTGCTAATGTTTACGTTCCAACTAATATGTTCAAAGTTTCAAACAAAGAGTCCCCTTCTACGTCCACATATTTTGACGGGCAACTACGGAACCCTATAAGCCACGCGACACGCCTTTGGCCGGTCTTATTTTTAGTATTTCTCGCAGTATTTTTAAAATTTCATCTTCAAATTTACTTGACGTGAACCTACAAATTTTCTGAACATTGTAGTCATGATAACAACTTTCTCATTTACAATGTGTTCGTTTTGTTGAAGTATTAAGATTAGAATTCATCAATGACATCAGAATTTCTTTTTAGTTTTGGTTAAGACAGTGTGCAGCTTTATATGTGTGCAAGGATTGGTTAATCTGTGGTACACAAATAAACAATATAATGCCGACACGGTGGTGGGAAGATGGCCAAACTGTAATGGTTTTCGGACTCGTATCTGGAGTGCGCTGTGCTCTTACCGATTTCTAAGAGTGAATAAAATCGACGTTAAACACTAATTTCAAAATAAAAGTAAAAAGTAAAAAAAGTGAAGTCAAGTATCAACATTATTCATGCTTCGAGTTTTCGGTACTTAAATTATTTTCAAAAGATTTTAAATATTTTGAAGGAGTTACTTAAAAATAATTAATTAGGTTAAGCGGTATGAGAAAAATCTCCAGTTTCTTACTGGTAGTTCAAGAGATTTTGCCTGAACTTCGTCGGTCTATTTCTTAGACTATATTTGGAAACTAAGGAACTTTTATCAACAACTCAAAAATTAATAATAACTACAATATCTCAATATTTTTCCTTACATTTCCCATGTGTCTTTTATGAACAAATGTTCAAAAATCATAATTTGTTTTTATAATAGTTTCCCTATATTGTTTTGCAGAACATCTACAAGTCATGGTTTTTTGAAAGCCTACCTACTTGAATTTCAAATGGCCAGATTTTTTACCCTATTTATCTGAACATAAACGATATTAACTAGTGGTAACTAACTACTCGTACATATTTTGTTTCAATTAGTAGGGTAAAACAAACATTCTAAAACGTAACGTCATATTAAAACAGAAAAAATATTTTGCATTGCCTATTATTGTGAAATTCTTATAATTTTAAACAGACGGATACAACGAAAATATTTATACATTTTTCTGCTGCTGAGAAAAGCCGCGGTTTTCTTGTTATCTATGACTCAATACTTATCAACGCTGAATAATATTGAAAATTTTATCTTTAGAAACCTAGAATAGAATATGTTCACCAAAAATTGTGAAAAATAATTTTTGGAATCCTTACAAGTAGCCCTCATAAGCTACGTAGAAATATTTTTTTCTTAGGGAGCCAACTAACTTACCAACACCTTGTTCGGAAACCAATTTAAATTGTATGTCCACTTGCAATTGTTAGCTCGAATCAGAATTTGCTGGATCTCTCAATTTTTTCCTCTACAAGTCTTTTCCAGTTTTGAGTTTAAGAATACCCCAGACACTTGACTGAGCCCGAGACAGTAAACTTTTCTCTTAAGACTTTCATTGTTCTAAAGTCTAGATTCTTTATTTTTCTAGCGAACATAATCAGATTAGACTTCTTTGCATTTATGAAGAGCTGTTCTCCACACTCCCTAAGACCTCCCATTTTGGTGTCTTCTACGGCGCATATGAACTTGCCTATTGCCATAATTGCCATGTTATCGGCATAACCCACTTTGCCTTCGTCATTAACTTTGCGTAGTAATGAGTCGATAGTAATATTCCAAAGAATGGACGATAGTACTCCTCCCTGTGGGCATCCTCTGTCTACTCTCCTACGTAGTATCGACTAGGGATGGGCGATCTTCGATTCGATCTCAGGAGATCGATCTTTAAGCCTTCGATCTGCCGATTTTTGAATCGATTTTACGTGGGACCGATTCAGCTCGAATCGATTTATTTGTTTCCGATTTCCGACGTACCAAAAAAACAAGCTAAGTCGTGATATTTTTGCATTTTATTTTTCATTTGTGTAATAATCCGACAAATGTAAAAAAAATGTTAAAAGAATCGTAATTGTTAGGTGAATGTACTTGAGATCGCTATAATATTTTAGTGTTAACTGTGTAGTTTAGTGACTACTGCATGATTTTGTCATCGGTGGCTTATTATGTTTTATTTCTGGTTTGGTGATTCCACAATGAGAAAGAAATAAGTTATTTAAAGAAAAATGTAAAATATGTGATATTCGAATGTGCGATTTTAAGTTTTTATACAAATTGGTTTTGGAATACTTGTAATTGCTTTGAAAGTTAGTTGAATTTTGTATACCGACATGCTAGATGTTATGCATATTAGTTTTTTTTATCTGACGTGGTTGAAGCCGGAAGGGAATTAAGGTAAGGGAAGTGAGGGAACTTGAAAGTCTGGTTTTTGTATTCCTTCGAGCTAGAGAACAGCCCAGAGACGTAGTTGATTATTTTAATTTCTTAATAAAAGCTCACGGGGAGATCTGGTCTCGAACCTGCGACTGGATGGTGGTCGTACCGCTCAACGAATTGATCCAACTCCGTTTACGCGGATTTACCACATCAACAAAGTAGAATATTACTAGTGGAATAGACACGTATAATCCTAGTGAGAAACTCATGTGGAATACACGTAGATGCGACGTAGATCTTAATCTCCTGAAAGAAGCATATATATCTTTTTGAGTTCTGCAAATTTTTACTCTATCAAAGATTTGACACTTATCAATAGTTTTTTTAATCTAAAGTCTCAAATTTGGCAGATTTTACACTTTTAAAATAATATGGATTTAGACATTTAAGCAATGGTGAATTGTGTAAAAAATCTTTCCACAATAACTTAAAAAGACGAAGAATTTATTTTGCTTTAAAATCTTACATAGTCTTTTATTAAAACCTTTTTATATGAAAAGTGTGTAATTGTTTTCGATCACAATTAGCACTTGAATAGTAAACCATAACTGCGTCCATTTTGAAATTTTCAACTGAGAGGTAGTCATGTTTTCTCAAGGTGAAGACAGGGAGGAAGATAAAGGTGAACTGTCAACTTGAACTTGCGGTGATTTCCGATTAAAACGAAAGAATAAAACATTCCCAGAATATTTTCAAAAACGTCCTCAAGATAAAAATTTTTAGGGCTAAGAATAGAAACCTTCCCAAAAAACTTACGAGAATGTTCTTCGTTCTTATAAAATGTCCTGAAATCGCTTCTGAAATCAGACATAGGGGACGTATTTTCAAAATATTCCTGGAAGGCTTCTTGGACATGTGATATTAGTAAAAAAATCTTTCCGCTTGTAAATACGCGGCACAAAAGTTGTGCTTCTCTTTTACTTTTCGGGTGTACATTTTTATTTGTGTTACTTTAATGAAACAACATTTCTGAAATACCCAAGATTTTTAAGCTACAAAGGCTGTTTTCTATTATTGAATAAATTGGTCTAATAATTACACTATATTTTTATATGTAGAAACAGGTTTAATTACTTGCAATTTCAAAATTCTGAAATAAATTGAAATATCAAAATAAACTGAATCGATCTATTCGATCTATGGATATCGATCCTTTTAAAGCGATTAATCGATCTACGAAATCGGAAAAAAATTACAGATCGATCCGTACTGAATCGATTTTCTCAGTTCGATCCCCCATCCCTAGTATCGACTCTCCTCTGACTGAAGTACAAATTTAGACAAATTGTAACAAGTCGCATTCCAGGCGTCGATCAAAAGTTATTAAAATGGGCACTTACGCTAAATTTCATTTCTTTAGCGCAAAACAAAAAGATATCACCTCGACTGCTGAGGGTATGTTAGGATGAATGGGGCTCTTTGGTTAATAAATATAAGAGGGCGTAGTCCCTCTCGTTGTACAGTCCCAAATCCTAGTACCTCTTTTTATCTATAAATTGTTTAGATACATTTTATTTTTATTAAAGCAAAAGACTATTTTATTTTTATAGTTTTAAAATTTTTCTTTTTTATTTATTTTAATGTTTTCAGATCGGCAGATCTGGTTAGACTAAAATTCTATTTACATTTTTTTTGTATCCTACTTTACATTTAATACATAGATAGTTTGTTCAATATTTTCTCTGAGTACAGTATTTTATTGTCAATGAATAAATGATTATTATATATTTCAAAGTGTTTGTGTTTCACACTATTCAAAATTTATCGAAGTGTACAGGTTGACTAAAATATATTTGACAATTATTTATCTGTACAGTCTGATTGGATATTATTAAAGTGGATTTTAATAAAAATATTTTATTAATAATATAATAAAACTTATGAAATTTTAATTAAAAATTAAATTTGTAGCTACTGCTACAACTGCCTTATTTAGGGTCTTTGCATCAAAAGTAGGAGAAGGGATCCTCTGCCAAGCCTATACCCACCTCAGAAAATTGCTTATTACCAATCAGAATCAATTACCAGTCGCTTATTCTAGCCATTCGCCTAGATTAATATGTATTTACGTCAGTAACAATACAACGATCAATTAGCACATTTGCATATAAGTCGCCAATTCTGTCGACCAACGTTGGTCTTAAATTAGATCTTAAGATGTCGCAAAGCCGGCAACGGTTGACATCCGCGGAGAAATTATCCTCTGATAAGATTTTTCCAAGAGTGGGTGGTTGGGGCGACATCTTCGCAATTTCCAACATAGGAGGTTTCATACCCAAGTATTGGACACTTATGTAAACGCGAGCCAGGTCTCAAAGAGACTTCTGTAATTTTATAGTAATGTTTCAAATCCGAGCAATTTATGGAGTAAGGGGTTACTCGATAATCATAGACTAGGATTAGCGATACATAATTCGCCGGTGAAATGCCCATCAGCAGATTTTCTATTTGACTCGACGCATAGGTTACACAACACTTTGGTTAGAAAATGTTACCTGCAGCTATGATTTAGGAAGGAGCGCACTCATTCAATGACATGTTAATGGTTAATAGCTCCAAGACTGTACGTGGTAGTTAATGCGTTATATGTTTTGAACTTGAATCTTAAACCAGATCTTCCACCTGCATATCCGTTTGTGGTTGGAATTTGCAGACGCGGTCAAACGAGCAGAACCAATTTTCAAAGAAACTTGTTGCAATTTTAAAGATTACTCGACACAAGGTCTCAGCTGGCGAAATAATTTGTGGTTAGGAATTGCACAAGTTCGGCAAATTAAGTAAAAATATATCTTATTTCTTAATGCATTTTCAAATCTTACTGCATTTTAGTGTTTTCACAAAATCATGATGTCTCTTAATGGAAAATAACACAAAGGAATATAGGTAGAGCAAATTTCAACCAAAGTAAGACTCATCCTGACGAAAAATAGTATAACTTCATTAGAAGACATTGATGAGCTGGACTATATTAATATAAACATTTATTCATAGGCCTATAATAAGTTCCCTATTTAATTTCAGAAAGGTACCTACAACTGTGTTAGAACAATTATTAAGAAATCTTAGAGTATTATTCGCGGAACAATTTGGGGACCTTAATTATTCTATTTCTCACCAATGATATTGTAGCTTTGCTTATTTTAATATGATGGAAGAAACTTACTGACTGACGTGCTCAAGCAGTTGAGGACGACTACCATAGTTCTAGGCCTCTATTCAATGTTTTTTTTTAAATATCCTTCGAATAAGTTATATTAGAAACATTATTCTTTTTAATAAGATCTCCCTTAACTCACTGAGACTGTGACTGACGCATGCCCGATATCTTGCCCTGGCCAGTGCCGAATTTTGCACAAGGAAAGTTCTTTAGTCCGCTCATCCTTGTAGCTACGACAATGTGCGTTAAATCAGATTCCCTTCGAATCCTATTTATGAGTTTTTTCCGACATTTTTTATCTTTCTAGATTTAGCGCAGGACGAGGCGCTGCTCAAGTCTGCTGTTGATAAATAGTGCGAGAAGATATCCCCGTTAACTGCCCCAACTTCGCATATGAGCCTGGAAAACCGGACTCCCCCCCCCTGCAACTACCTCGTCAGCCCAGTCATTCCTTTTGATTTCTCTGTATCCTGGGACACAGCCCAAGGTGATGGTGAGGCGAACTAGTTGTACATAACAGCTCTTAACCAATTAACAGATGATACAACCTGAATCAAGAGCCTTAATGGGGTCTTCTACCTTGTGTCAGGAACATACCCTGGAAATGACATAACGGAATTCTTGGAATTCTTACTTTTTCGTTATGCCAGAGAAATTCCGTTCGTCAGACGAAAGCCAAGCGAATAACAAAACTAAATCTTTTCCTATTTTTGGTTTTAGACGACTTTCATGGGCTGAATAGTGTAAACCGTTTTGATATGAACTTTTCGTAAGGGATACTTCAAGATTGAACAAAGGTCAAACCAAAACAATAAAAATTTCAAAAGATTCACTTTCAAAGTATAAGAATAAACGAGTTGAACCCAGAAAACCGCATTTCAATCGCATTATTGATGTCGCTACGACTCATCCTCGAAAAACAGTCTCAAAAATGGCCTCATAAGATAAAAGACCCTCTTAGTAGGAACCTGCATATCCGATAAAATGGTGACGTTGTGCGCTGTTAATTCCTGCGTTAAGGTCTCATACGCCTGCAGAATAGCCAGTACATGTGTCTGGAAGACGCTAGCGATTCGGAGAATATTCCTGCGCGGACTCCGCATTCCATTATGGAGTCCGTAAATATTTCTACGTCTGACTTTTCCATTGAACCTTACTTCCACTCCATCCTGGTTTGAATCCTGACGGTGAAGTCTTTGCTGGGACTCAGTTTTGGAATAACGTAGTCTCGTGCTAAGAAGTTAATTGCTCTGGTAACATATTTAAAATATTATTCTGGTCTTAGGAGTCAAATATGCAGAAGAAGGAAAGGGACATGATCTCCCCTCCTGTCGTACTCCGTATCCTGCACCATTAATAACATTCGATCGGTCTTCCCCGGATTGCTGCCCAGTCCAAAACTTGTAACCTAGACGCTAATATTTGTTAGGGTACCCTCCATAATTAATTGATAACGTTCATACACCCGAATACTTTGACCCCTTCTCTCTGCAGGTCCAATGGGAGTTAATTCATAACTATTAGCCAGAGGAGTGGAAATATAACACCTCCCAGCCCATTCGTTATTTTCAAAGTAGCACCGTGGGTATGTCTAGAATTGGTGTTGCAGCCTAGCAGCAGGATGGCTCCTTTAGACATCAAACTGTTGGCCAAACGCTCGAACTCTTCTGGCGGCACTGGCCTGCCTGTAACTTCCAATTTGACGACTGTTATGTGGGAGAAGCTGAAATTGGGATAAAAAATTATTATTATTAACTAGGCTACATGTTCTAGGCTTATCTCGTTCCGATTGTTAGTATTGTAGAACAGTTTAGAGATGCTGTCTAAGAGTAATTCGATGGCTGGATTAGCCAGATGAAAATTATTACCGGAAAACAAACATATTATCCGAAGCACTCTTTCAGTGCTGTAGGTTAATCTCTACGAATTGTAGCATCTGAAGAGCAATTGGTTAAGCGGTACGACCACCATGCCATGGTTCCCGGGTTCGAGACCAGGTCTCCCCGTTGGTTTTTAAAATTGAATTAGAGATTCACTCCGTCTCTGTGCTGTTGTCTAGCTCGCAGCAATGCAAAACGAAGACATTTAAGTTTCATTACTCCCCTTACCCTGATTTCCTTCCGTACAAAACCATGCTACTGCATCAAAGAGTTGTCCCCTAGGCTTCGGCATCTCTTTGGCATCGTCCGCTAAGTCAAAGTTCTTGTCGGAGTTATTCTGGAATTTTGGCATACTTTATACCGAAGGTGAGCCTGTGCTCCGCCTTTTCAGGAACTTCCAATCATTCCTTGCTTCAAATGAGGATGAATGAGAGGTTTAAGTTCTGGGGTTCTTCTGCCTTGCTGACCACACAGTCGTTATCGATAGATTTTGTAGTTGAAGCGGGCGAAGGAGTTATTCGCCGTCTATTTTCATATTAGGCACCCAGGTGCAGGTCCTTGGTCTCCTGGCTATCGTTTAAGCTTAATATTTATGCCTTCACATGCGTCGCTAACCTTAGCGGAGCACGCACTAAGTAAATCCTCGCATTTGATGACCTGATATCCTCTAAAGGATTGCGTAGAATCAAAACAAGAAACAGTTACTCTTTGGTTGGAGAAAAGATGATCAACTACCATTTCTGACAGTTTAGTCTCAACGCGACTCCACATATCTAGGGTCAACCTACATCGCCGCTAGCTTTCTCATGCAGCAGCGCTATTTGAAGGTTATCCCTCACCTTGTCGCTGAGTCGCCCCTTTGACCCACCATCGGTTTCCACGTCCTTCCCATCTACTTTTACCAGCTGTACTGGTTTGGAATCACCTTTGCTCCTTTTGACTATGAGGCTTGAAATTTGTTCCTCTTTCATGTTTTGTAGTTCCTGCTGCTTTTTAAATTCCTCAACTACCGCCTGGTATTTCTGCTTGTCAGCTTTATCCTAATCATTAACTGTCCTTGCTCCTCATTCTCACTGCAATCTCGCTGAGTATAAAAAGTGCCTCTTGGTACTGGTTCCTTAGAAAGGTATCTTTTGATTTGTGTTTTTGACGCAACCTCTTCTGGTCACTATGACTGATGTCCTCCACGGCCGCCTAAGATGTAGATTGCTGATGATGGCTGTGCTTCAGGTTGGTCTTTTAGTCTCTTAGCTGGAGACTAGTAGTTCCACTTCTGAGGAGGTGCCAATGTCCAATGTTTTTCCTTTAAACGCTGTTTTGTATACTTTTGTTCCCACGAGTAAGTCCGGAAAGCCAGTCCACCCCAGGAGAGCCGACATACCATTGTAAGGGACTTATATAACCAACTATGTCCGGGCATCGGATGGGACGGTTAGGGACTAATTCAGTTTCACCATTCGCTGGATATGTGGCCTTAGGCAAGGGAGCGTTCACACCTACGATTTTAGTGGAATTATGAAGGTTTACTCCCTTTGTTCCTGGCGTAGTCTGGTATCTCCAAACTGAACAGCCTAATATGGGAGTTTAAACTGTTCCACCGACATAGCTCAGTTTGTCATTGATGCACGTAAGCTCATCCAATATAGCAAGGTGCAAGTACGAGGAAGAGTGTTTAGATCTTATTCATTGATTGTTTTTAAATTCGCGTTATATCAAAGATAATAAAAGTACATTCAACTTTCTTTGAATCTTTTAATCGGTCACTTTCCAATAATTGAGTTGCAATTCCGGCAATCTCCGAAACTGTTAGATGCAAAACATAACTGGAAATCAGCCTGGCTTAGATGCAAGACTGGCAATCTCCAATTCTTACTATATCTGTATTTGAATATTGTTGCACATACTAGACCATACATGCGTCTTAAATCATAAAGGAGAAAGAAACTTTATTTACAGACAAAGTGTTGAAATAATTATGTTTAATAACATAGTTATAAGAAATTCATCTCGAATACAACATTGAGTGAAGTGGAGATTGCCGGCTTTGCTTCTGTCTCTATCAGTAGTTCCCCAAAACCCCTTGTATGGCGTGGGGCGGGAGAAATACTTCATTCGCTTCGTGACAAAGATTGCAAGTGTTCCTACAATTTTCAGTTAATTCCGAAACATCGACATTATTTTACAACCCCCAATAATCTGTTGTCAGTAGAAAACCACCACGGGTTAACGCCGGTGAGATTCGTACCTGGGACTTTTAGCTTGGAATACCGAAACATTATTACTTATTCCACCATTATTACTTACTCCGACGTCCCGAATACAAATAATTAAGTTGGTATATACACCTCAAAGCATATTAATATTTTTTAAAGATAAATACGCGCCCGTTGCGAACACGCTTAGCGAACAAATGCGTACGGCAGGATTACGCACGCTCCCTCTACAGGCACACAAATTGAAAAATGTGCCCGCCACACGAATACGTTATGCACATTCCCACTACAGGAACAAACATCTAAAAATATGCTTGCCATAAATACACGCTTATGTTACTGCGTTCTGGCTTTAACACACCGCTTGGATTATGTAAAATCTCCCCCCAATAGATGCGTGTTCACCGTGTGGGCCATCGGTTACCTGATATTAAAATTGTTCCCATTAGCCGATGACTCTCAAGGTGAGTCATGACATAATAGCGATAAAAATTACCTAAAATTCTTACTTTTATTCTTATTTTTTTCAGTTTCAGTTATAATCTTTATTAACGCGAATAAAAATAAGGCTGAACTGAACAAATGTTGCCAACTACTTCGGAGATAGTTTTGTTATTTCAGACGTCAATCTCGAATGAGTCAATCTACGAAAATAATTTTATTGTTTTCATTTTAAATTTTAGTCTAGCAAAAGTGTGAGAAAACCGTACTTGGTTTAGACTCTTTCGTGCGTTTTTTATTGCTTAGGCGTACCGTGCCTCATTTGAGTGCCATGCAGGCATTTTGACGCTGTGCGTGTCAGTGTAAGGCTACAAATGGGCCGATGTCCCTCATATAGTACGACCGTCAATGAGATTTTCAAACATTTACTTTTAACTCTTATTTCTCTTTTAAGTTTTTAAAAATTATAAAAACAACACAAATTTCTATCCGGACCTTCAAATGACCGATACAAAGTTCTTTTAACAATTTTTTAAGGATAAATATTCGCTAAATTAAATAATCTCTTAAAGGAAGTAATTCAATACTAATTAAAAGTTATAACCTTTTTGTAAAAACTTCTCATTAAGATCTTTTAATTAAATATAGTTAACGTACCTAAAGTTCCACTTTGTTTTTGAAATAATAATTTCTTAATTAGTCTTAACTATGTAAATATTTACCTTAATTTAAACATTGAAAAACAGATAAGGATAAACAAATTAAATTCATAATTTAAACTTAAAAACTGATTCTAAACCCTGTTTGTATCTTATATGACAAACGATCTTATCACATCGTAACTCTTCAAAAACTGCTGTAAAATCTTAATTGGTAACGGTAAGCCCATATTTAAAGATAGGCCACCGCCTGAGTTCTAAAGTATCATTAACAGCGTCGTTTTAATTTTTTATCAAGAGACTTACGATAAAATCTTAACTACGAAAAGCTTTCTGTGCGTAAAGTGAACGTATCCGGAACAGTTGACGCAAGAGTGCTCATCCAACGTATTCTTGCCCAACGCCGGGTGTAATTACTTTTTAAAAGTTCACCTAAAATTCTGCAGTCGTTCAATTTATTTAATGTTCTTACAATTTCAGAAAATGTTAATTGAAATGACACCCATGCTGGTCAATCAACTCCATTAGCGGCAAAACACCGGTACCTTTCGTTGTCGGTTTTTCGCGTTTTATACGCATTTTATTAAATATTTTATTAAATTTAGTATTCATAATCATCAGGTGTAAGTGCCCATTATTTTTCCCAGACTTAAACTGCAGTCCTTGGAAACTCGTATCACATTTCCTTCGTCATCTTGCAGACGTGATCATGGTAGACACTCTAAAGCCCCGACAACAGTTTTGTAACGGCCTGCATTGAATAAAATGGAAATTGCCCCATGATCACCTGACTGTTTTACGTGTCAAAAAAATTGCACCTTTGCAGTTTTGTATCCAGTTCTACAATTGAAATATGACAGGGCTCTTGATATTTCGTGAAAAGTTCAGCGCGAATCACGAGCTACAAATTAAAGAATCACCACAGCAGCCATAGTTCATGGCTTAAAGACCCTACGGCGGCTCCACGGACCATCTGATCTGTATCATGAAATTACTGCAATTTTATTAAATTTATTTAATTCTCACAGCCTTAAGATACTCATTTCCTTTGTAGACTCGAAACTTCTTTGATAAAACTCGTAATTAAGTATTGATTCAGGCTAAAATTGAAAAGCAGTCGCTAATCTTTGTCAATACAAAGTACACCTACTGACGACACCGTAGGTGTCGGTGGAATTCGTTTGCTTCACTTTTGACCCCCATATGAATACAATCAGAGAACGAAACCGCATAAGTCCGGCATATTGTCTGCGGCTCATCAAAACTATGCAAAATTGAGCAACTTTTCGTTAAGACATTGAATTTGCTACGCTCGTCAGTGAACGGGAAAAAGACTTTAATTAAGAAAATTCACTATCGGGTCGCCTGCACTCATGCAATGCTTTGAACTTCTCACACGAATTTCTGCATAATCACATCCATTGTGTTCGGAGTAAAGTTTTCATGTCTAGTCCAGTGTTGCCACGAGCACTACAATTATAAAAGCTCGTTATGTTCCTATTGAACTGAGTTAAAATATTGCTAACTGATTGCAGTAATCACAGGGCCCACATGTAGGCCATATAGGCAATCAGCTAGGGGGTCAAAATCTAGCTGGCGTGTACCCACATTTGCTTGCATGATTTCATGCATGTCAGTCTTATTGATAAGATCAACATATAGGTGGAACATTTTTCGAAAATACACGCAATATGAAACGTCATATCCGCAGGGATCCGGGATGCCGACTTTGGAACAGATGAAACTCAAAAAGTGAAACTTTTTAAATAGCTCTAGTTCCAAAAACATACGGTCAACGGAAATAGTCAATTCACCAATAGATGGTAGACGAATCAAAGTACGGAACCAGTCCGAACCTAGCATCGCTCAATGCTTAGCCTTCGGACTTCGCGGACTTCCAAGTGAGATATCATTTGTTTTGTATCGATGAGCTCTAACATTATGTACCATATAATATAAACCTTAGTGTGAGATTTCAAAGTTAAACATAATTATGTGCATCAGAATTGTGATGTATAGTAATAAACGGGTAAAATCCTACAGAGAACTTATGTGAAGTTTAAAAGGACTTCCAAAAATACCTCGAATAAGTATGCAAAACACTGGCATCAACAGCTAAGTACAACAGTAAGGAGTTCACAACAAAAATTTCGGGCAAGTGCGAGTCAGACTCGCGCACCGAGGATTGCGGATTTCTAAAAAAAACTGTGCTAGTTAAAAACATCGTTGTATATTTTGTGTATTTTGCGACCCCTCTAACTACAGACCACTAAATTGCACTTACTTTTCTTTTATCTAAGGCTTTTGAATCACCCATCAACTCTCAGCTGATCAAATACCTAGAAAACACCCATCTTTGGTGTTCAGTACGGTTTTTGCACTGTTCGGTCAACCGGCGACTTACTAACTGCTCTAACGGAGCATTGGAATCATTGTCTCCATAATTTTGGTAGTACAAAATCTCTAGATATTTCAAAAACTTTTCATAGGAAATGACATGACAAGCCATGCTGCCCTTTAGCAAAACTTTAGGCATTTGATCTGGATATTAACCTCTTAAAATGGATAGAAAGTTTTTGTCAGGCCGTTCAATCCGTCTAATAATAGACGGTCCTACATCTGATCACTACGAAATAAATGCCGGTGTATCTCATGGTTTAGTTTTCTCACCATCCTTATTTCTTCTTTTTATCAATGACACTTACCATCCTACTGTATGAATTCGCGTGGGAACTCTACAGAAATCAACCGAAAATGCATTTTTAGATCATTAAACAACGCTATTTTTACGATTCTCGCTTGGGGCATAGCAAACCGCGTTATGTTTAATGCATCCAAGACCCAATGCTATTTAATATCCCTTAGGAAACGCCCAATTCGACCTCTTTAAAGATCGCGGGTATTGAGATATCCAGTATCCTTAGCTGGACTGACCATATATTTTCTGTCGCCAAATAAATGCTTCGGTTTTCTACAGAGATGTAAGAAATACTTCACCCTGTCTGACTTTGAGCTGATCTACAAGTCCCACATCAGGTCTAGACTCGAATATAATTACCCTATTTGGACAGGGGCTGGATACACCGCATTGGCCGCGTTAGAAAAAATGCAACGTAAGGCTATTAAATTTATTGGTGATCCCTCAATCTCTGAGAGCACTGACTCTTTGGAGCATCAACGCTCTTCGTTGGTACTGACTTCCGGCCAATGGATGTTAATGATGCGACGAAGACACCGATTGACAAAGGTTTGTAGCTTAAATGATAATTGACTGGTCACTTTCCATATTAAACATGGATCCGATTCAAAGATCGAAGTTTTTACGTCTGGAGATGTGGTTATTCCGCCATAAATCTGCAAGAGTATTAAATGCAACTCGGGCCTTGTTGTACATCAGCTTCAGCTCCACCATATGTTGTTACTATGCTACCGAGAGAGCAACATTTATTCACTTGTTCTATTTTCCAATCTTTAAGAATTGGTCTTAGCAGCATTGATCTTAAGGCCAGCTCTGCGGGTTTCGAACAGCTGGGCTACATTTCTCTGTTTATTGTTTAGGAGACATACATCGTCAATATAGTTCAGATGCGTAAGGCGGTTGAAAATTTTCCATCTAATCACTCGCGATGGGAGGTAATCTGTGGCGCTAGAAGAGAAAGAAAGCAAAGGTGACAATATGTACATGACGTGATATTGGGCTAAAGACCGTCATCGCAAAATTAGTCCGAGACATCTGAAGCGCACTAGACGTTTCGTGTGAATGGTTGCTTTTTCAGATAAGTGAGTTACAAGACTACCTATCCTCTACCAGAAGTACAGCTGTACCTTGAGGCGTCCTGGGGATCACCGAAAGTGTATTTCTATGTAAGTCGTCGGTGAATTAAGTGACAACATGTCCCACCGTCGGCGACCCATGGTAGTTTTCTGCTGACAGCAGATTACAATAAAAAGCCCATTGGGTGCAGAAAAAATGTTAGTGTTTCGGAATCCACTTTAAATTGTAGGTCTTCTCGAATAGAGGGAAGTTCTTCTCCCGCGCTATGCTCCATAAGGAGTTACGGGGACTACAAAAGAGTATTTGTATAGCGCGTAGATTTTCTCTAAGCAAAGATGTTCTGACTGGCGCGTGAGTTTCCCATATTCCATCTGAACCGATCGTTGAATCGGCTACGTCGGAGTTAAGAACCAAAAAATATTATTTGAATGAAAATTTTCCCGTCCTGCGTGTGTAACGCCGATTTTTACCGCAGCACAAAACCGCGCACTTCATTTTGAAAATGTCACTTAAAAATTAATGTCCCCACTGTATAAAGTTAGAAGCTAATTATCGGTAGACAAACCGGGACACAAGTGAGATTGCCAAACAACTGTGGCCTGAGTAGAGTAAGAGGAGAACTGAAGTATTCCGAACCGACACCAAGAATCTAGTAGTGGTCTTAACGGGACATTGGACCATAGTAACTATTCCAGCAGACTGGGTCGAGTGGCAAATGATTTCTGCCGGAGCATACATGCATAATTTGTTAATATATTACACCACTACACAGAATAGTAAAAGACATTGTAAACTTCGCAATATTACAATATAAAATACAATATTATTTCTCAATTCACGGTAATAACATTGGCAGTTGGCGAATGAAGAGACACACTAAATACCCATTCGTCACTTCGCCCAAACGTAAAATGTCAATCTCACGTACACGATTTCAGAATCACGGGCCTTTCCTGTAGTTGTATATGCTACGGTGTCAATGAATGGTGTGGTTTTTGACTAGGAGAATGTGCAGTTGTTATTGGGTTGCAAGAAATGGTTAATCTATGACACAAAAAAGGGCAAAACTGAAATAGTGACGACAGGTAAAATGGCTGCGAATATCAGAATTCCTGGGATTTACGAAAAGTTTAGGAAAATTAAGTTTTTTTACGAATGTATATTTTATTAACGGAAGTGGGATAATTTTTGAAATGTGTATGTTTATATCGTATATACCGTCATGATAAAAGTTCACTTCAAAATAAACTTCTTGGCTTCCAAGTGCTTTCACTGCCGTGATTTCACTAAAAACCCTCGAATAAGAGCTTCGATTAATGGCTCCAATGCAAGTAAACATAAGGATTTAGTAATAAGCAGTAATCTCTTACCCGTATCGAAGACGAGAACGGCATGTAACATGAAAACAATTTCTGAATATTACGGCAGATAATAAGAAACCCCAAAACAAATTCTACACCTAACTTCGTTTTAATTATCAAGAATTCCCGTTCTTAAGAAAAAGGTGTTCACATTTCGCACGCTGTCAGACAATTTAATTTACAGATAAATAAAGGAATGAACTCTTCAGTTTGCAACAGGAGTAATCACAAATGGACAGGTAATATGAAATAACTTTGATGAATCGACCTGCAGTTAAAGATGTTTCAATCTGTAATATATGATTAAATTTACAGCGTGAGGCAATAAAGATAGATAATTAAACCTCGCCAACCTCAAGTAGTCAAGCAAGAATCTTAAATTTTTTATTTCGTTTTGAATACTATTGCACTGAAATTTAAAATGCTGTGGATCATAGAAGATCGAAAGATTAATAGTATTATAAATTCTTGTGGATTTTGTTTTAATTATAGTTGGAAATTTTCTCAGCTTTATTAATCTGATTTGCAATTTCAACATTATGAATTCCCTCCTATTATTGCTTGAAGGTTAAATATAACAAAAGCATTAATTTCCTACAATTTCTTAATATTAATAAGACTGAGTAGCAATTACTTCCGCTTAAGGTGTAGAAAGAAATTGCAATTTTATGCACAAACACTTAGTTGTTATTGCTTAGTAAAATATTAGTCATATTAAAGCAAAATTATTTTACCTAATTAAATCAAATTAAAAGGTTTTATAGCTTCGTTTGGTTATCATTATTATTTGTTTTTATTGGGTCGGTGCATAATTATCCGGCGTTTTTAAAAACGATTACTTCCAGCGTTCTCCTAAATATTAAAAATATTAAATCGCATAGGTGATCGCGTCAGAGCTATCCATTTCAGCACCCTTTTAAGCCAATTAATCCGCTCTCTTATTGTCCAGGATACTCCTGTGTCCGGGAACCCAGCATAGGGTCATCCTGTGACATTTGTAAATCATGTCTAGGCTACTCCTGCACAATTGTACTAGTCTCAATATTACCACCACAGGTTTCAGAGCCTTAATGGCCGCCTGGCCGTCAGTATACATGCGGATTTCCATATTGGACTCTATAGGCGCAGAAACCAGAAGAGTCGCTTTGTGAATCGCAGCTATTTCCGCCTGAAAAACACTGCATTTGTCTGGCAGTCAACATGATTCGTGCAAGAGCCATTTGCCGGAACATACTCATTACTCGTGCTTCTGTACCTGCATCCGTTTTAGATCCATCTGTATATATAGAGATCTCTGATGCTTCCTCCACTTCATTCCTGTCACATTCCTCCCTAGTAGGCAGCTTAGTGGTAACGCTCCAATTGAAGGTTATATATATAACCTATCCTTCCAACAACCCATAGCCTTCAGTCTAACTGCGCTACTCGCTGCCATACTTCTACAGTATATGTCCAGTGGCAAAAGGTCGAGCATGACCTCTAAAGCTATTTAATGCTGTCGACCAAACTATTGAGTCGTAGCAAAGAATCGGTCTGACTATCGTGGTGTTCAACCAATGTACCACCTTGGTTTTTAATCCCTATTTGACCCTAAATATTCTTCTACACGTATAGAGGGCCATACTTGCTTTCGCTATGCGCTCTTCTGTATTCCTCTTCCAGTTAAGTTTCGAGGTTGATATTAACCCTAGGTACTTGGCTTCATAAGAAACAGTTAGACCTTTCCCTCTCAGTATTGGGAGCTTGAAATCTGGTATTTTCTTCCTTATTAGTGAAAAGAAAATCGACGTCTTTGAGAGGGTAACGCTCATACCACTGTTGGAGGACCATTTTTCCAGCTTACCGAACGCAAACTGGAACCGCTCGCTAATATTTGTTAAGAATATGCTGGATACAAATATCGCCAGGTCATCCGCATATGCAGAAACAGTGGAACCTCTCTCTCTAGTATGTCCAGGATCACATCCATAACCACTAACCACAGGAGTGGTATAGCACCCCCCCCCCCCTCCGTAGTTTTCCTATTCATACTGCTCTCCTCGCAATTGAATCGACCTTGCACGAGCTTACTTGTCTGCTGAAGAGCATAGTATCGGTCCAGCCACATAGGCGCTTATTAATACCCATCCTCCTCAGCCGGTTATAAATGGCTTTCGTCTTAACGTTATTTGGTAAGTTTTATAAGATTTTTCTCTCCTTGAGAGAAAATTGAGGATTTCGTGCAACTGCCCAGCACACTCAGTTTTGCGCCCTCATTTTGGCCGCTCTGGACATTTGCCCGGCTTGCCCCCTTAGATCGGGCTGCGGACCAGCCGTGTCATTATATGACCTAATGCCTCCTGGAGCATATTTTTATGGATTCAATGAGTTACCATGATTCTTACGCGGACTATGGACTATGGAATAAGGTCCTAATCCCCGTCAGCTTCAGAACCCACCGAAAGCATTCTCTCATTCTGGGCAAGGTCCCCACTCCGCACAAAGTGAGTATCGAGAAGCAGAGTTGCCAAGTCGGCGATTTCTCGCCGATTGGGCTACTTCAGCCTTCCGTTGAGCGAGAAAATTTTACTCTCTGCGACTAGGCACTTTTTGGGCGATTTCTTAATTCTTGCTGGGCGCTTTTGGGCGATTTTTTAATTCTGGCTGGGCACTTTTGCTCAATGCCACGGATATGGATATCTGATTCTGATAAAGCCGGCATCAAAATTGTTTTCTGTCGTCCCTGCGGTTGCTTTTGCTATCCTTTGTATATATGAGCCGTTCAGTGCACAAATCGATTAACTCCATTTTTAATTTTTATTACTGTCAGAATATAAACACTTATATTGTCAAATTCTTTTTGAAAACAAAATCGGGAACTCAGTATATCGCATCTTAAATTTTGCAGTGACCGATCAATTAAGCTACTAGTTTTAATTTCCAAAAAGAATTTCACAGTAAAAGCATTTATATTCCGACGGAAAGAAAAAATTGAAAATGGAGTTAATCGATTTGTGCACTGAACGGCTCATATATTAATTCCTCAAATATTAAAATGTGCGTAATAAATAGTTGGTAGCGACTGGGTGAATTATTAAAGGTTGTGACTATTTGCACTTACGTGTATTTATGTACGTCAAAAATTTATCAGACTTTCTGGGAGGAAGAATTGTATTAATCAGGCTTTTAATTGCTTTATCAAATAGGGGGTTGCCGCCCCCTACCCCCGCCAGGGAATATATTTGTAAAGTAGTACATAAAGTACGTAAAAGCGGAACTTTTCCGAATTCAAAAGTATACGTAAATACACGTAAGTGCAAATATTACATTAAAGTTGTACAAACAACAATTTGAAAGACTTGATTGATTATAAAATCAAAAGGCGACTTTTGGGCGATTTCAAATAATGGCGCGGCGACTTTAGGCGACTTTTGCTCCATACCGTCTGGCATCTCTGTCGAGAAGTGTATTTGTCATCTAATCGTTATACTCTCCGTCCTTCGAGGTTGATCCAAATCCTCCATAGACTTTGTCCCCGTTGCAGTTTATCATGGAGAGGTTAACGTGGTAATCCATATGGGCCTCTGTGAGACAGTAAGGTGGATGAGGTAGCAGATCCCATCTCTTATTGGCAATTAATTCGACTACCCTACGCTCGACATGGGGACGGGCGTTATCATGATGAAATAATGCGATTCTTTTTACGTGATCTTTTGACATTAAATATGGTTTTTAATACTATTATCGACACGCCTTTAAATAACTTTTAGTGTAAAAATCTGTAAAAAATTATCACTTAACCTTAAGTCTTAGGCAAAAACAGAGACCCTAAAAAATGCCGCTAAAAAGTTTGGATTCACCCATACGTATTTGGTTTTCGTGCAACATCTATTAAAAAAAAAAAAATTACTATGTAGTACGAGAGTTAAATTAATGAACAAGACACTTAGAACAAATTGTAGAACATTAACATGTTCAATATTTAACAAACGGTGGGCACGGGGGGCAAATGCGAAATCTTTAATGGGAATATCCTGTATCCTGAACCGATGTACTGCTGTGGCCGCCCCGTAAAGTACGTATTTATAAATCATAGTGCAGTGCGGTCAGTTTTCTTTACTCTCAGAACTCGGACTGTGAACAATTCTTTCGGTACTTATTTCCTACTGTTTATTTCATTTTCAGCTTTCGTTGAGACTGGAGCTCAGTTTATATTTCGCTTTCAGATTTATCGATAAATTCACATCTATAACTTTGTAAGATCTGCTCCTATTTGTTTTTAATCGCGAATTGTTTTGCAATGTCTCTTTCAGAAACAGAAAGAATATCCTAATAATCCGGGGAATAGAGTTAAAGAAATATCATACCAGCACGTTGTTGATTTATCCAATGGCACTTATGCGGACAGTCAAATAATCCATATATCCGTTGTATCTGGGACATTTAATCATTTTCAAAGAACTGGTTCGGTTAAATATGAAGGAAAATCTTGGGAACCTAAAACCGCAACAAATACTTACATATTACATTTTCAAGAAAATTGTCATACATAGTGCAGACAAGTAGTTCAACACATCGAAATAAATCAACATTCAGTTCTTAATAAGTATTTTGAAGATGCAGAAATACCATCCGTATAAAATCAAAATAGGGCTTGTCTGATGAAGCTACATTCGATTTTAGTAGTTCTGTAAATCGGCGTAATGTGCTGCATTATTCTGATGAATCTCCTCACTGGAGATACTCGGTATAAGCAAAAACCCAATGTCTAGGCAGGAATTTTGTGTAACCGAATTGTACGACCGTTTTTTATTCACGGCAATTTTAATGCTGAAAAGTATATAGACATGTATTTGACTATATATGGTTTAAACACAATGAACCTCCAGGGAATTATGCTGTTTGAGTACAAAATGTTGTAACTAATGTTTTTCCGCAAAGATGAATTGGTCGAAGAGATATATTAAAATAGCCAACAAGGTCACCTGCTTTGACTATTTTTGGCCTCTTTTATTGCGGATATTTAAAAATTAAGGTTTACAAGACCAAACCAAAAAATATGGACGAGCTGAAAAAGAAACTTCTCAATCTTTCAAACTCATAACACCAGACATATCGAAAACTGCTTCTGATCAAGTGTATTGTCTATGTCTAGTCGTTCTGCCTTCTTAATCCTCATCCACACACAAAACCTAAGTCTACACTTTGGAACCGTTTTTTTCTGTCTTGTCTCCTGTTACTTCTTGATTTATAGATGTTCCCACGATTTGGGAAAGAAATCGCAGGACCAGGTGAGCAGAGATCACTTCATACCCACCCTACTCAACTTAAACACAACAGGGCTGCTCCTGAAGAAACACCAATTACTCCCGGGTCCTGCAGAGAATGAAACCACCTCAGACTCCCGTGGCATGCCTTATTACAACGTTGAAATAAAAGGGATTTCTTGAGAGGTTATCTCCTTCCGCATTAATTGCATGGCTACGTTATGGGATGCATTGCCCGGTTGCTACCAATAACATGTTGTTTTTTATACAAATTTGAAGATAAAATAGCTTTTTAAAAAGAAGTTAAACCGCCTTCACAAAAAGCGCTAAAAAGCACAAAATAATTTTTAATTTTATATCTATTACGACATTTTGAAGTCGGTGCAAATTAAGCAAACCAAACAACTACAACAAAAGTATTTAAGTGCCCCTCCTTTTGTTTTGTTTAATTTGCACCGACTTCAAAATGTCGTAATATGTAGATATAAAATTAAAAATGATTTTGTGCTTTTTAGCACTTTTTTATTTTTTACTTTTTAAGGTCTTAATATAGCCGATCCAGAATGCTGCTCATACGAACAAAGCAATTTCAAAAGTTGTAAAGGTAGTGCACTCTAAAAAACGGAAACAGAATGGAAAAACTTACCATAGCCCTAGTGCGCCACCGTAGGTACTCAATACAGCAAGAGAGAATTATCGTAGCCAGAGAATCACCGTATTCACTCTAGGTACAAAATTGTTATCATTTATCAATCAGGAAACATATTCTGTGCGACAGAATTAAAGTCATCAAAATCGGTTTATGCCTTATGAAGCTAGGTGCCCCCCCTCCTGCAACTCTCATCAAAAGCCATAATATTTGTTAAAATACAAGATACTCTATGCATTCAGCATTAACATTTTTCTATATAGTAAAAAAGGGAGATCATACCACCTCACCGCATAAATTTTTGTCTTGGTACTAGTGAGATAAAATATTCTACACATCCAGCAGAAGAAGAATCATCCAAATCGGTTCACACGTTACTATTAAACTCTTCCCCCACCACCTCTCTAGTGCACAATTTATCTTCATATTATAGATATAAAATTAAAAATTATTTTAGCAATAGGAGAACAACAAAAAAAGAATTACCTAAGTCGCATTACGAAGTTGGGTTTCACCCCCAGCTACCAACCACACCCCAGAAAACAATTCCAATACCAATCGAAAAGTTCCCCTACCCAAAAAAAAGAGTCATTCAAATCGGTTCACGCGTTAAGTTGCTAGGCTGCCACCCCCCCCTTCCTTCTTCACCATAGGGCCAAATTTTTTTCATTATTAGCAATAGGGGTTCATACTCTGTACAACAAAAACAGAATAATCCAAATCGATCCACGCATTGTGTGATTAGGTTTCACCCCTACTCCCACTCCTACCCCACCAAACATTTTTTGGCATGACGTTAGGCAGTTAGACTACCCACCCCATCCTAGGGCCACATTTGTTTTCATTATTAGCAATCATACTCCATACAACAAAAAAGAATTACATACCTACATCGGCCCCCGCATTATAAAGTTAGGTTGGTTTTTTTAGCAATGGTACCAATCGGGGAACATACTATACCCAACAAAAAAGAATTCATTCAAATTGGCCCACGCGTTACAAAAGTATGCGCTGTCATGCATAAAAAAAATTTAAAAGAAAATTCATGTCGAATTTAGAACCTTCTTGTTTTTGGGAAATCGGTTAAGAAAGAAAGATTTGTTTGATTTGGTTAAGTGGCATTTACATATACATAAATTTATTTCAATTTTAATTGTTTCTTTATCCATAATTGGCACTAATTTGCGAATGATTTAATTGAGTTGATTCGCGTTCAGCTATAAAAATTACATACATACAGGATGTTTCAGATCTGACGTACAAAAATGAGTGGGGTGATATATCTCACCCAGCTAAACAAAAAATTGTCTAGCAGTGGGAGGGCAATCTCAACCGTTTTAGTTTTTCATGGTATGTACATTACTCTTTTATTTTTATCTTTTGATCTACACAACATAGTGACATCAAACAAACGCTAAAAAACTTAATAGTCGCAATGACGTTTCCAAAATTGTTAACAATGTTGATCTAATTCCTACCATTGCAGGTACAGTCACTTCCAAAAGTCAAAAAAATGGTTTGCGATTACCTAACATTCAGCATTTTCCCAAATTTTCTCATGCAATTAATATACCTTCTTTTTATTTTTATTCAATTGCCCATCTTATTACCTTTCCAAAAAGGTGCCACATGGCAAGGTAGAAAAAGGATTAGTACATCCGCATCCTTAGAAATGCCTGACCATCTAATTATTTTATTGCACTTTAGGTAGGAAATTCTTTAAATAAACAAAATTTTTAAGATGAAAGGTCGAAAATGTTTGTTTTGGGTTAACAGGTAATCAATTTTAATTATTGCTGCAAAAAAGTTAAAGGTTAGTGAATTTTGTTTTATTGCCAGAATTTACACCCTTATATACTGGCGTTCTGTTACTCGTACACGATGGAAATGATGATATAAAAAAGGGTCAGTCAGCAAGAATACCTATCATAGTTGAAAAACAAATCAATAAGTACGGAAGTTTTTAAGCAACAATTATTACAAAATGGTAGAATTTACTTCTGGGGAATATGCCGACATTATTTACATTTATGGTGTAGTGGAATATCAAAGGAGATTCTCTAATCGGCGAGCACCCCAGAGAGTGGTATTTACACGGAATTTTCGAAGGTTAAGAGAAACAGGAAGTGTAACTTCACACGACAATGAGATAAGACCTGAAACTTTGGGAACTTCTGCCAAAGTCGAATAGCAAATGTTCATCATCGTGAGGCAAGACCCTAAGACGAGACGAGTCTCAAGACGATTAGGAGTGTCTTCATTTAAGGTTGGGAGGGTTATTCATCGAGAGGGATTACGTCCGTATCACCATCAGCCAGTCTAAGGACTACTGGAAGGAGATTCCGAGAGAAGACTGGAATTTAGCAGTTGGCTTCTGGAACGCGACATTGAAGACAGGGCGTTTCCGGACCGAATTCTATAGACGGATGAATCTCAATTCACCAGGGATAGCGGCACGAACTTCCATAACCACCATACCTGGTCGAAAACTAACCCACACAGGACAAAGGTGACCTCATTCCAGCAGAGATTCAGTTTCAATGTTTGGGCTGGTATCTTCGGCAACCATTTGGTAGGACCATTCATTTTGCCGCAAGTGCTCAAGAGTCAAATATATGTGGACTTACTTATAGCGCTTACTGCTAACATTGTGAAGGCAATACTGAGTGAAAAATTTCCTAACCGCTGCATTGAACGAGGTGCACAGATTCCTTGACCTGCTAGATCTCCAGACCTTACCACATTGGACTTTTTCTCATGGGGAACAATGAAGGCTGAAGTTTATTCAAGCTTTGTTAACACTAGGAGGATTTAGTTAGCAGAATTGGGAATGCAGCGACGAAAATTCGGGAGAGGCTGGCTGCAATACGCCTTAAAGAGGGACTTAAAAGGAGATCGTTGGCATGCATCCAAAGTGGCGGTGTACATATTAAATAGCTTTCGTAATTTACTAAGATTAAAAACGAACGAACGAAATATAATAAGATCCAAAGATAATAAATCCAATTAAAAAACGAGAGGTGCACTAATTACATGAATTTCGAGAAAATTTAGGAAATTGCTGAATTTTAGGTAATCGCAAACCATTTTTTTCACTTCTGGAAGTGACTGTTCCTGCAATGGTAGAGTTAGATCAAGATTGTTAGGCCAAGGAATCGGTGCATCTCGTAGGAAATTTTTCACTTAGCAATGCCTTCACAATGTAAGCAGTATGTGCTAGTGATCCATTGTGTTGGTAAAACATGTCCGTTAGATTATGCACAGGAATGTCCATTATTGGATCAGGAAGTGTGTTCTTCAAAATGTCCGCATAAATTTCACTATTAAGCACTTGCGGCAAAATGAATGGTCCTACCAAATGGTTGCCGATGATACCAGCCCAAACATTGACACTAAATCTCTGCTGGAAAAAGGGCACCTTTGTCCTGCGTGGGTCAGTTTTCGACCACAGAATTCGCTCCAGAACCGCCCTGTCGTCAATGTCAAGTTCCAGAAGCCTAGTGCTAAATTCCAGTCTTCTCTCGGAATCGTCTTCCAGCAGTCCTTGGACTAAGTTATCGTGATATGGACGTAATGCCTCTCGATAAATAACCCTCCATACGTTATATGAGGACACTGCTAATCGTCTTGCGACTCGTCTCATGCTTGTCTCAGGGTCTAGCCGCACGATGGTCATTATTTGGTGCCCGACGTCGGTATAAATTCCCTAAGTTTCGGGTCGTGTCTCCCTGTCGTGTGAAGTTACACTTCCTGTTTCTCCTAACTTTCGGAAAGTCCGTGTTAATACCCCTCTTTGTGGTGCTCGCCGGTTAGGGAATCTCCTTTAATATTGCAGTACAGCCGCCCCTTCGTTTCCGTCTACTACACCATAAATGTAACTAATATAAAAATAAAAGAGTAATGTGCATACCATTAAAACTGAAATTTATGAATCACCCTGTAACTCCTACACGGTATTTTACTTGTCAAAACCTTTCATTTGACAGCCATGTCAAGGGGATTGTAAACAAAATGTAATCCGCCATCTTGGCTTGTCCGCCATACTGGCTGCACAAGTAGTAATATCAGTTGCGAACATACGTTTTGTTTGGGCAGTATTAGCAGTTTATTACCAGTTTTCATGTGTTTCCGCCTTGAAGACGCTGAACTGACCTGAATTTTTCATGAGGCTTTTCTCCACTGGTAGACTTTCTACATGCAAGGATTGCTAGGATATTAAGCCCTGTAATGTTTTGCGCCTCTTGAAGAAAATTACTGCAACCCTCACCACAAATTTTGTCGGATGACTGCACTGGTTCAAACTCTAAACTTGACAAACCTCTACACATCACCGAGGTTTTTAATGCTGCTTTAGAATGGAACTTATCCTCTAAGTTTGGTTGCGTGGTTACTTCCTTGGATGACCTACCTATGATGCTAACTGCATTTGACTCGCCTCTGATTTCTATCGGCCATGAACCTTACATCATGCTCTACCTACTGCTATTGTAAGAACTTATTGGCTCAGTTTCCTCTGATATCAGGAAAATGGCTGCAAAATGCTCTCTCGGCTCTACTCATCCTTTATCTGCTGACGCCGCGGTTGCTTCTAGTTTGGATTCTTGTTCTCCTGGAGCTGCATCTGCGTACGTGCGTTCTTGCGTTCAAGATCTACCGCTTGATCTCAGGACTTTGTCCCACAACGACCGCCTTTACAGTCTGAGGGCACATCTACCGTTCTCTCTCATGATTTAAGCCCTCAGCAGCCAGCTACTCAGCGTGAGGGCAGGAGCATTCACCGACGTAAGGTACGTGCATCTTCGCCATCAGCCGGCAAGTAGCAGGCCGCGGATATTAAGATTTTTGCCAACTGACATTCCGATACAGCACAGCCTACACCAGATGTTTATGTTGCTATTGGTTTGGCCAAGCCCAAATTTTTCGACGGGTTCCAGTGAGACCATCGACGTATTCACGTATTCACGGGATTCATCGACACTCTATCATGTGCCTTGCGTCCGCACGATGAGTTGTTGCTGCTAGGACACTTTAACTTGCAAACTGTCAGCTGGGTGTCATCGGATGATGACCGGATAACTCCCTCCCACTCATCGACATCGCAGAGTCTTTTTTCTTTCATCGACAGCCTTGCTTTTCCCAGACTGATTCCAGCATTGCTAAAGACTCTGGCAGATTATTGAATTTGGTGTTCAGCACTGACCCATGCGGTACCTTGGTTAGGGTCGCCCGGTTTCTTTGTTCCTAAGACGTCACATCATCCTGCTGTGTTGATTGCCTTGATCTGTATCTGCAGTAACTCCGATTCACAATAACTTTTCTTATAAATTTAAAAGGCTGATTTTTATTGAATTATAATTGGTCTAATATTGTAGACGAGTGGGCCATTGATGTGGTGGTAAGTACTTTTATGATATTATGCTAACAATATCGAACAAATAATTCTTTCTCTAGTATGCCTTGGCTGAATAGCTCACTAAAGCAATAAAATATCTTAAAAAGGTAAAAAATAAAGTTTGATAGCGGTTCTATTCATGAAAGAGTGATTCGAATTTTTACATCTATCCTAATTTGCATGATCAATTCATACCTGACATCCAAGACTCATACAATAATTTTATTAACAAATTAATTCTTGTAAACCTTTTCTTAAAACTTTATAAAAGGTAGGTCTAACACGACTAGCATTTTGGAAATCTCTAATTTCCGTTTATCTGAAATTGAAGCTGGTGAGCAAGTCGATTGTATCTTACAGATTTCAGCAAGGCATTCAACAGATTAAATTCGTCTGGTGTCCCTCAAGGAAGTCATCTTGGCCCGATTTTATTTATTATTTATATCAATGATGTATCTCTGTTTTTGAAATATGCCAAAATTATTTGTTAGGCTGACAATACAACAATTTTCCGTGATTTTCCTCTGTTCGAGATTGTAAAATTTAAAACTCTGATTTAGACGCCCTTTACAACTGGTGCTCTTTTAACTATCTTCCCCTTAATATTGGTAAGTTTACCAATATGTCAGAAAATCCTTTGATGCATGGTGTAGCAATGCATGGTTATGTACTGGAAAAAATTAATAAGACCAAGCACTTAGGTGAAGGACTTGACGATTAAATTGAGGAGATAATTATTAAAGCAAATTCTACATTGGGTTTTAGTTAAAGATGGTCAAAATCAATAAAAGATGGTTAAATCACAAGGCTGATCTATTGTACCTTTATCAGGCCTCT
The DNA here is from genome assembly GCA_964036015.1 of Leptarthrus brevirostris. NCBI lineage: Eukaryota > Metazoa > Arthropoda > Insecta > Diptera > Asilidae > Leptarthrus > Leptarthrus brevirostris. The sequence goes on along the minus strand of OZ038372.1, from coordinate 36,648,007 downwards.
TCTAGATTATGCTTGATTTGTTTGGTTACCATTTTATTCTGAATATATGGACCGAGTAGAGGTAGGGGCGTATAAAGGGAAGGCGGGGTCACGGAGTCATGACCCACCCAAGAGTTAAAGAGATACACTAGATATTATGAGGCAATTTTAGACTTACCTATTTAAAGTCAGATGAAGGCTGGCTGCGTTCAAATCACTATCTATTAATAAATTTTCAACTACAAATTCTTTTGAGTAAGAAGTCGATTAAAAATTGATTTTATTTCACCTGTAATGGCCTAATTGTGTATCTCTCAACTAACTTCGTTAAACAAAGACACTCCGTAAGCTTCTAAACAGGGAGTCCCAGAACTTGTTAATAATAATTTCTTTGATGCAATAATTTTAGTTATTGCAAAATTAAAATTTTTTAAAGCAAGCATCTTCTCTTCTCCATTTTCCACACCCGTAATCTTTGCCGCAAGAAATCGCACAAATTATGATTTTCACGAGCTCATCACATCAACGTATCGGTATTTTGATAGCATTGAATTAACTCCCTCCAAAAATTGTATGAAGGCTAAACTTCTTGTACTTTGTTCCTGTTATTTTTATTAATTATTGTAAATTTATATTTTGTTAACTAATCAGCCTATAATGAATCTTTAATTAAACAAACTCGATGGTGAATATATGAGACGTATTTGTTTTCAGGTTCTCCGAGAAAACACCACCTGTTTTTGCAAAGTCGCCAGAGCCTAGGGGGACAACCCTTTGATGCGTTTTCATGGCTTTGGCCGGAAGGAAATTGGAATTAGGAGTGAGAAAACTTGAATTTCTTGTTTTGTGTTGCTGCGAGCCAGACCACAGAGACAAAGTGGTTTCATTTCTTAATTCAATTTTTAAAAACCCACGGGGAGATCTGGTCTTGAACCCGAGACCCATGGCATGGCGGACGTGCCTCTCAACCAATTGTTCCAACTCATTTTCCTTAAATACCTTTAGAGGATTCCGTAGCAACTAGGAAGCATAGTTTTTGTCTGCCCATCTGTCTCTCTGAATGTCAGTATGTCTGTCCGTCGGTATGACAGTCTCTCAGTTATATACCCGATAAAGTAAATTTTGGTATACGGACGTGGATTAGGTGGAGACATATCTATCATGACACAAAAATGGGTTAACAATTTTTGATTTTAACTCTTCAGTCAGGACATATATTCTTTCAAATTTTTTCTCAACATCGTAATAAAAGCATCCCTCCTCTTTAAATTTCTAAGCTATGAATACGAAATACTTTGAAAAATTCCTGAATGTAGCCTTTAGTTAGCACTTTCTACAAAAATTTTAACGAATACTATAGCAAAAATTGTTCATGGAAAATTATATGATGCGTTTCTTCTTACTCAGGCATTATCAAGTAAGTGGCTTAACTGCTACTCAAGCCTCATTTGATAATGCCTAAGTAGGGCAAAACACGTCTTGTAAATTTATTTAATAAACTGTGGAAATTAGCAAGTGTTGTTTATATTTATAAAAAAATGTTCCCGAAAAGTAAAAAATTGCAAAAAGTGTCAAATTTAATTTCGATTAATTCTTAAATAATTGTTTCGTTTTCGATCTGCTTATCAGAACGCTATTGGGTATGGTAAAAGTAAAAAGAAAAGCGTATTTTACTTGGCACCAATTGAATGTCGCTAGATTGCTTTAGTAAAAGAATATTTAAAATATGATCGTGTTCTGTAAAACATTTGAACTAAATAATTCCCACCTGACTACTAAAACGTAAAGATGGGACCGTGCTATACGATTTATGTTTGCTTCGCTGCGGGCTATCATCTCCTTTAATATTGATCTCTCAAACTGAAACACCCTGTACAGAGCGGATCTAAAGGATATTAAGAAGATCAAAATAGATAAGAGATAGAGTTGGATCTACTTAGTTGAACAAATAAAAAAACTCAGATCGATGGATATACAGACAGTCAAGCGGCAAGGCCTAATGATTTTAAATCTAAATTTCTCCGTAAGTACTGTGAGGCCTAAAAACTTTAAACAACCAAAAAGACATGAATTTTTGCTGAGCCGAATTTCTACCTATACCTTAAGTCATTTTCATTGCCGGGCTATCCTTGACATTTCGTAATAATTTTAAAATGATTAGCGGTTGAACTCTTTTTCGATCATGATTGAAGAATGATTGAAAAACATCGTTAGCAACAATGCCACATTTCACATGGCCAAGAATGGAACGAAATTTAATTTGCAGTGGTTTAATTGTAAGATATTTTCATTGGACATGTAAAAAAAACAGAAAGAAAGATTGACAAAATACATCTCCCAATTAAAAAGAACCCTAACAGCTCCTTTAAATTTCCTAGCGAGTCTTTTTACCTTTAACCTAACAACATAATAAACCAATCACAAATCGGAAAAAAAAACTATAAGCACACATTACCCAACATGCCAACATCACGAATTTGGATTAATTTTCTCATAAATCAGAGATGTTTTCGATTTCCTTCCGCGTTATATTCCTGTCCATCTCGGCAGACTATGTTCCACTGAACCAAATCCGATGAAAACGATGAATATGAAAAACGAATTCGCTATAGGTATAAATGACATAGAGACCGAAGAAGATAATGTGGTCAATCCTTTTCATTACGAGCGACTTGATCTATGACTTTCTTCTAAGAGGAGTGCCTTCAGAGGCTCGGACGTAATATACCACAATTCTCTCGTGGGAGACTTTGACTGGAGTGCACTGGTTTCACACAAACCTTGTTGTTAACACCTTCAACTGCAATTGAAAAATGGCAAACGCAGCAAGATCTTTCATAATCGCAACAGATTTTCCGGATTGTTGGTCTCATGAAGATCATGATCGCATCTTCTGATTCATATTTTCCCTCCGCGCCCCATTCCTTAATAGGGTAATTGATAGCAAAATTTATTGAAAAACTATGCAGGTGCGTAATTAAGTGCTTTAAAGTCAGATTAACTTTCATTGAAGATTGCCTTGTATGCATCCACTCGAAGGTGTGATCATTGCAGATCGTCCCGTGGAGGAATTAGCCGACATTTTTGCGCAAAGCAAACTGATTCCACTACCCATTTCCATGTTGGTTGTGATGCCCCACTGCTTATGGGCAGCATCATCTTTTCCTACAAATCTTTGTTCTCCACAATACAACAACACCTGTGGTGGTGCGATCGAAGTTTTTCCCAAGAAATTAGCTTCCAGTGGATGATCTTGAAGTGTCTGTGTTGTCAGAAAATCGCTTTTCAATTTTTGTATGTTAATTTCATAGAGCACCGGGTACTGGCAGATGCAACAAAAAAGGGTATATAAGAGGAGTCTTCTGCAATCAAAAGGCGTCATTACCGAGTGAAACATTGTTAAGAGTACTCAAACCCGCATCTTACCGGTTAAGTATTGTACAAATTCGGTGAATCCTGAAAATCCATAGAATTTTTCGTAGCCAGTGCTTAACTTAAGGAGTTTGTGATATATTTTGAAAGATAATTTGGATAACATGAAATTCGTAAGTAATTGTGATTAAAATTTTTTTTTGTGATTATTCTAACTACTTTTATAATTCGGTGTGTGCAACGCTGTTTTTCAAATAAAAAGTGCTCTTTTGTAAAAGGTAACGACGTTTACATCTGCCGCTAAAAGTAATGACAAATGAGGAATTGGTCAATATTGAAAGATTGCTACTTTAGTAGAACCTCAAAGCTATCCGTAGGTTGATCTTCTATAATTTTGATTAGTTTGACGTTAGGGACCTATTGTTAAGTTAAATTCAAAGTTTTGTGATAACGGTTTGCATTCAAGTTAAAAAAAAACAGTTTTAATTTTTTATTGGTCTGTCGTGATTTACTTCCTTCTATGCATTGGTATAAAAGAAAATGAAACACGTTGTACCCCACTGAAACTGCAAGAAGGTCCAAAAAGTAGGGATATTGGACCATATGTATGAAGAGTTCCAAGTGAAATTGACCGGTATTTCACTCTTTGGTTTTTTAATAGCCTTCTTACACCATTGCTACTACTACCAAATATGGTAGTATGGTTTACAAATTTCGGCTCTATTAATAGAAATATTGAGTCATACTTTGGGGCTCACCAAGAAACAGTGGTCCAATGTTAGTATCTGTGAATACCTTGTTCCATTAGTGTTTTAAAAAAAAAATAACACTTTTGTGTGTGTGCCAACCACCTCTTTTTACGAAAGTTAAGAATGTGTGAGAAGTAGCCTACACTTGTCCTATGGATGATGTAAGCTAGAAAATGTTTAGTTCCGGGTTATTTTGACATATTAACCTTTATCTCCCTTGTTCCCTCTCTCTTTCTTTCTCTCTCTCCCTTATTACAATCGTTCTTTCAGCAAATTTTATATTTCTGTAAAATTGGTTACTTTACTTTTCAGTTAATACGAACATGATTGAATGAATTTTTCCTTAAGGCTTACTTACGCTGTCATCCATCTGTCGGTTTTCTTAAGTCCCGTGCGGATTCCAATCAAAAGCCTGTTTAGCGATGTTTTTTAAATATATTTCCCCCACTGCCTTTTTTACATTCTACTAGCGATGTCTATTCCTTTTTGTCACAAATGGTACAGGTTTTCCTCTTAACGACTATTGTAGGTAGCCTTTTGCGTGATATAGTGCCACTTGAAACAGTTCTGTTCCTAAGTAACTACCAATCGACAAGGCTTAAATGTACACTGTTTCAAGTTTCAATATATTAAGCAGAAAGGATAACTATTTTTTTCTCCAAAAACTATTAGGACGAAAACCTACCCTAACACATTGCGTCGTTAAAGAGGTAATGGATTGTGCGAAATTTTAGAGGAGTTTATTTATAAAAATTTGTCAGATTTTTATATACAAAACGTAGTGTAATATTGTAAAATTAGGCAACGCATAATCAAATATGTTACGGATGAAAAGTGCTAAATTGTAACATTGTTCGTGATGTGTTAATCGTTTATTGAAAGACATTTCTGAACCTCTTTACTTTTTGTCTTAAGCGCATCTTTATTATTAAGGTCTTCTAAATAGGTTTGAGCTATAAGACGACTAGAAAGTACTTCAGATACAAATTCACGATTGCATTAAATTCTGACTGACAAACCTTTCAGTATAAAAATCTTCACACATTTCATCAGATTCTATCTTTAATTAATTAAAATAAATCGAAAGTTTTTCAATAAATAAACTGTTTTGAGTTTCCAAACTGTCGCAGTTTTGGCTCTGTTGAAGATCCGTTGGAAGATCCTACTTAGCATCTTACTGAAAGTGTTGCTCTAAAACTTGTCAAAAACATTAATATTTTTAAATTTAAATTGACAGAGCTTTCTTTGAAGAATAAATTCTAAATTTTTTAGGCCAGATGGGAAGCAAAATTATGAGAGTAAGAATAAACATATATACCCGCTTGCGTTTGGTTTAATTAGACTTCTTAAAATCTGATCTGTAGTTATTGTTTCCTACAACAAATAAGATCTTTTCTTTTGTGTCTTTGATTAGAACCCACGGTCAGTCTGATCCTTTAAGCAAACATAACTTACCTAGAGAACTTACCAATGTATTACTAAGTAGCTGCTATTGTTCTATTTTTGCGCGGCCATACATGTACTAAAACCACGACTTATCAGACGTCCAAGAAGACTGAAAAATGTAACATGTAAGATGAAAGCTTTACGGTCCATAATTTAAGATGGATACCCAAATAGTTTCCAGCTCCAATTTCCAAAATGTTGTCACAAACATTAGGCTATATATGTGCAAGCAGGATTAAGTGCTGCCATAATCAGACCTAGTCTCTGCTAAAACGCAATTATCCGGTAGGAAATACTACTGAGCATAACTGGGAATAACTTTTTTCTAATTCAAAGGATGAAATTATGGAGAATCATCTATACTGCTGTGGTTGTTTACTTTTCTATAACTTATAACTTTTTTCTAATCTGAAGTCTCAGATTTGGCAGATTTTACAAGGTGACTTATGGCACTTTCGGAATAAACGGCTCAATTTTTGAGAATGGTTAAAGCCCCCACTTGATCCTTTTTCAGGCCGATCCCCCGGTATTTTGATAAACTCCAAACCAGTTCTGTTCGTGGAAATAAGTTCGAAAGGATTTTTCAGAATCTGTTGTAGGCTTCTAGACTAGATAGTTTACTTCATTCAAAGGATTGTCTAAAATAGGGACTTGTTTTTACCTTATTTCAAATCTCTGTAGGAGTTTTTGTTATTTATCTGATCCATAAATCGTTTTTTGATAAACAAGTGTATGAACGACAAAATTAATAAACTGATAATACAGGAAGTAATATTCCAATTTTTTTAAGCACGATGATGGGAAATAATTTTAATGGTGGCAATATATGCTAAAATAATTCAAAATGAATTTTTGCAGCGTTTATTGAGCTGAGTGATTGGCCATTTCTACGGAATTCAGAATACGTGCAAGTTTTATGCGCGGTAGTGAGTTAAGAGCTTTTCGACTTTGTAGTCCATTATCTGTAATACTTAATTTCATTTATCCCTAACAATACGTACGATAACTCACAACTTTTGCGTACATGCCAATGTAGAAACCATCAAAGAAATAATATAGGACGGAGATACTCGGGAAATGATTACAAACAGTATTGAAGAAATATACGTTACCATTCCTACTGGGTATGTTATAAGCGTATAAATATTTACTTCAAAATGAAGCTTAGAACTGACTCCCCCTCTCTAGTTCTCGTAACCACTTGTGGGACGGAAAGAAAACTTCACCCGATTTGAGAGAACGATTGCAAGTGGGCCTATAATTTAATATGGATTCCGAACCACTGGCATTACTCTGCAAACCCCATGGGCCTTTTTATAGTAATCTGCAGAAAGCAACCATTGGTTGACGCTGGTTTGGTTCGATCCTAAGAAATCCGGGATTGAAGGCCGCAACGTTTACTACTTACTCAAACAACGCCAAAAATTCCCTTACTTACGGTTCATGGCGAGAATATGGGTGGGGATTCCGAAACAATTAAATATATGTAATTCGCATTTTTATGTTTTAATTAATTAAAGATTACATATATAGTATAAGACATGCATTATAAATATTCTTTGGAATAACAAGTGTTTCAGAGAGCTGTAAATTATAGTATTAAACACAAATATATGAAGAACACTACCGTACTGATTCAACATAACTAGTTTTTTCCAAAATGGCCTCCTCAGCTGTGCCAGTTTAAATTTGCTCTTACAGCCCTTAACTGTCCAAAAAAATACTTCAGGTAAAAACGTTTACATATATGGGGCCGAACTACGAGACCCATATTCGTAAGGCTCTTTCGGCTTAAGAAAGCTTTCCAAAACTCTACAATTGCGAGCGAACTTCATCCGTTCGAATTACTAGTAATTGCAAGTAGCCTGACTTAAAGACTGTTAGTAAAATATTGTAACGGCTATCTTCTTTTAATTACAAATTTATATCTCTTCACAGATGACCCCCTTTCCATGACGTTATAGGCAAAAGCTAAGCTAAAGTCATTAATTGAATTCATTAAATCCCAAGTTTTACACGCATGTTCAGATATCATAAATCGTTTTAAGGTGAAGAATAATCACATTTATTATAAAATTTATAAAGCAACAATGACAGCTATAAGTATTCAAGAAACCGACTGTTAAACATAACTAATATTGGTTTAAATGCGGGAAGTGGTTTGTACAAGTTTCAGTTTAAAAGAAGCCGTAAGTTCAATAGCCAATACAAGGTATGGAAAATTGTGGTAATAACAAAAAGCATTGAGTGTTAATCAATATTATTGACGATTACTGGAACGTTATTGTCCATAAATACCCACGGCCTAAGTGATTAATTATAGTATGTAAAATAATTGCGGTATTATTTGATCAATTATGCATTTGTAGTTATTGAGCAAATAATTTTTTATTTGTAGAAGAAATAAGTACGTTGGGGCCAGTTCTTGAACTGTCCTTATATCCCTGTGGAACTTAGTATTTTTATTTTATTTTGTTGAAACCATCATATTTATGTTTCTCTACGATGCATCATTCATTCTCTATAAATATTTTGTCGACGCTCAAGTAAGTGAAAACTTTTAGGACTTCCACCACGAAGGTCCAAAGTTCGAACCCCACTGGCGGCGATCGATGGTTATTTTATGTTTACAACAGATTACGATAAAAATATCTTCGGCGGCTTCAGAGCAATATCAGTGATTCGGAATCCATCTTAAAATGTAGGTCCACTTGCAATCGTTGTCTCGAATCGGGTCAATTCTTCACCACGCCCCACAAGCGGTTATGGGAACTAGAGAGATACATTGTGGTCTTTTAAGCCCAGCCTTTTCCCTTGGTGCTAATATAATATGGTACGAAAATTATATTTATATGAGCTCTCTCTTTTGACCTCTTATACCAGTTCTTGTACTTGATATGCACAGCTCAAATGTTTGGGTCTAGTCATCAGCAGTGTAGGATGTTCAAGAATAGAATGGATATGTAAAATGCATTATTGTCATTCCTAGAATATATATTATGTAGGATGCTAATTAATAAGGCAGGATAAGAGTATAAGTTGGAAGGGAGAGCTCCGCACGGCAGAAAGTGCGATATGTTTCGGCTGATGTTGTTGAATAACTTTCAGAACGGCTGACAGCATGCATATAAATACTTTATAGAGCATTTCATTAATATTGCCTGACACAACATCAATTATTTTTAATTCTTAAAAAAATACACATGCAGAAGAAGTTATTAAAATCGCTCATTTTATTGGAATTCTTCCGTCATTCGTTGGGATAGGCCTCCATTTCCTAACCCTCACCATCGACATGGTGCTTCTTACCACCAAGAGTCTACTTTTAAGCTGTAATATTTCAACGGAAGAGTACTATATGTATCCAATGTATATACAGATATGTATCTTAAATTCTTCAAGTTGTTTGTTTTAATTCATAAGGAAATGTACCTCAATTGCTTTACATTATGATGATGTGATGTGACAGAATTTAATCTTAATCTTGCGCAGCAAAATAATGGATGCCAATCCCATTGGAAATCATCAATTTCAGATAAAAATTACTTTTAGGCATAACCGATAAAAACCGAGGTGTCAATCGGAAAAAATTTTGCTGGCGTCCACTAAGATATAACTTAAGTAACTATCGGTGGAATAAGTTATAACAAGTTGACTTTAAATCATGGGAGTCCCTGGTTCAATCCCCACCGGCGGCGACCTATTATTGTTTTCTGCTAATAGCAAATTATGCTAAAAGAGCTTGCAGAGTAATATTGGTTGTTCAGAATCTATTTTAAATAGTATGTCGATTTATAATTGTTGTCGAATCGGATGAAGTTATTCTCTCGCCCTATGCACCATTGGGGGGTTAGGGTAACTAGACATACATGGTCCGAGAAATAAAATCCGAAAAGAGTTGATTGAAAAAAAGACTTTATCAAATGTCTTAGAAAAGTCAACTTTAATCCTGACTGCAATTTGAAAGAATATTTTGGCTGTCCGCAAATTTGATAATTTGTTTCTGTAACAGTTCCTCAAAGGTTCTGGGAAGATACAGTAAGACTGAAATAGGGCGATATATGGTCGAGTAGCGAATAATGTCTACGATCCTGGTAGACGTTGGAGAAAGAGCTAATGAGCTGGGTCATTTGCCTAGTTCGAACCGCATCAGCGATAAACCATAGTTATTTAAATATCATTGAGGTGTGCGGAGTAATTTCGTTAGTTCAAGTGATTGAATCAGGTGAAGTTCTTCCCCGTCCCATGTCCAACAAGGGATTATGGTAACTAGCGAAAGAGAGGGTCATTTAGATCACATTGATCTAAATGACCCTCTCTTTCGCTAAATGAGATATTTCCACATCCGTTACATCGAAGATTCCGATTCGTCAGATCTATTTTAAAATATGATTCCAATGCTTATCAATTTTTCCGCGACATGTATCAATCGCTTTCACTTTGTGGATCCTTTAACCCCTTGCGGAAGGAGGGGGGGGGGGGGTGTTCCAGTTCTCCGCTAACGTCTTCAGCTCTTTCATCAATTTGTTGATCCTTCTTTATGGATCTTTTTTATAGATCTTCTTTGTCCAATTAGACGGCTTCCTCAAGTCCCTAGCGGATTTCAATCCAGAGTCTGTTGAACGATGTTGTTTGACCTATCCATTACCACTTCCGTCTTCGAGCACCGATTTCTATCCCGTCATGGCCTGTGAGTCTACTTAAATAAATCTTCGTTGATAATGATTTTCGGCAAGCAGTTCACAAAGACTTGTAGCTTGGATGTTATTTGAAGCCGTACAACAGAGTACAAGTGAGGTTGTTTCGACATATCTCAGGAAAAGTATTAAATGCAGTACGAGCTTTGTTGGTGCGAGCCTGTACATCAACTGCCAAGATAACAAAATTTATCCACTACAATCCACATGTTCTACTTGCTGATAAATTTCATCCTGTCTCCTGATGTCGACGATGGATTCGTTCTACGTGACATCCTTTTGAACCAATATCCAAAGTAATCTAATACCTTTTTCTAAGCTTTTCTAATTATTGCGTCCAAAAGCTTCACCAAGATGCCGGTTATATATGAACTTTAATTTTGAAGACGTTAATTCACTTACCTTTAAGATTTACCTTAATTTATGTGATTAATTCCAACGTTTACCATCGCAAAGGATTAAGTCAGAAATTGCACAAAATTCACTTAAACCGTGAACAGACAATAATTTAATTATCGATGGTGACCTCCCAATCTCCTACACAGAAAATTATAATCTTACGCTTTAAGACGGTAGGTGAATCACGTCTTTGATTTATCATTGTCGTTTTATTTCTTAATTATTAATTACAAAATTATCTGCAAACTGCATGTTTTTATTGTTTCTCACAAAGTTGTAGTAACAGTCCTTGTCTTATTTTCTAACGATTGCAATTGATTACTACTAAAGATATCTTGTAAAGTTTAAAAATTAATCACCTTAGCTCACCTTTACATAATACCCACCTACAATTCCCAGAATTTTCTTAAAACACTTCCGGGCATAACCACATAATTCTCGTCGCACTACTCATGTTTTCAGATGTTTTATAAAAAAGCACGAATTCCATCACGTTGCAAAATTAATGCGAACAGGTAATCGAGTAAAACCTTTAAATACTATAAATCATTAAAATAATAGTTACCGGTTCGATTCCGATTTCACTTTCAGTTTCGGTTGCATCTTCAGCATTTCAGTTTCAATTGAATCATGTCCATTAAGCATCTTCTTCATTTTGTCTTTAAAGGTCGTAGCAGCTTTGATTGCCGTTTGCGCTGGAATCGCATCCGCCCAAATTCGTCCCATACCGCGTGGTCCATCATACGAACGTGATGCAGTTATCTTGAAGCAGACATACGATTTAAATCCCGATGGCTCCTACGTCTTCAAGTAAGTACGATATAATCTACCTGTAACACCTAACTAATTGCTTGTCTAATAATACGTTCCACCTACAAATCTGCTATTCTTCTTTCTTGGGAAATTTCATCATCGATTTGCAAATAAATCAACTGGATAAATCTCAGTTACGAAACGAGCAATGGAATTCGGGCTGACGAAGCTGGCTACCTCAAGAATCCAGGAACACAAGTGGAAGCTCAGGTGAGTGGTTTTAATATTGTTTTCGAAAAAAAGTTCAATTTTATGAATGAAACGGTGAGTGATTGAGGTGTTTGATGTCTGACCCAATCGGGAATTTGGGGCACCGGAAACAATGAAGACTTTTCTTACTCAAGCATGACAATGGAAGTTCAATGTTTCCATTAAAAAATTGAATGAATTGTGTGGATGGTTGAGCAATTCTTTAGTGCTTTGAGTGAGGAAAAATGCCAATTTTTTGGCAGGGCAATATTACTTGGGAAACTGTAAAGACTGTCAAATATGATTTTTTTGTCATGGTTAAATAAGATTGAAGCTTCAATTGAATTGATAGGATTGAAGCTTCAATTAGATTACAAAAATATTTCAAGTCGACTTACAATTTAGGGTGGAATTTACTCTGGAAAGGGCAATAGAATTTTAGCATAATATGTTGACGGTAGAAAATAACCATATATTGCTCCTGATACTATTCAAATCTGCGACCCTTGTAAAGGAAGATCATTGCATAATAAAGCAAGTTAAATCAAGAACAATACGTATAGTTAACACCTTCCGTAACCGCAAATCTTCACAAAATTTATTTAAAAACAACAAAAAGGAAGGGTACTAGATATGCATCATGCATTTTCAAGTATCCTTATGAATATATACTGAAACCTCCAGTGGCATTTTGGCGTAATCCGTTGTAAACAGAAAACAACCATCGGTCGGCACAGGTCAGATCGGACCCGCGGGATGGAAAGCCAACACATGCTCACATTACTCTATCGACTGCTGAATTTATTTATTTCCATATTTCGTTAATGATCAGCTAATAATACATAAAATATAAAATAAAATACAATACAAGTAAAGTAAAATAAGATACAGTAAAAGTAGGAAAAATTAAAATTAGGCAGTTTACAAGAGTATGCAAGGTTACTTTTACGCAGCTGGTTCTTCAAGAGGGTCTTAGACACGTGAAAGTCAATAGAGTCAATGGAGCAATTTAGGAGCCATTTCATCAACGCAACATGTAAGAAGTCGTGATTCTTCAAAGAGTCAATAGAACTCTACCAGGAATTGAAGGGAGTTGCAGTGAATTCCTTCAAGGTTATTAGGATGAAGTAACCCAAGCCGTTCAACGTAAGAAAGTAGAATAAGGGAACAGTTTATAGGTAGGTAGCGTAGGACTAATCGAACGAACTTACCCTGAACCGTTACGGGATAGATACAATTCAAAATATATCTGATTAAAGTACATTAGATAAACTAAGTGAAGCAGGAGTAATTAAGCTGTTTTGACCAACGCTAAAGGAAACCGAATATCGCGTTGACCTTATTAATTACGGCACTAAAGTGGACCGCGACTAAAGAGCGCTTTCCAATGTTAAGAGGGAGGCAATTGATGAAATACCAGCTATCTAAGGCCCCCAAGTCCACATTTAAAGAAGACAATCGGAAACGTTCGATACAATACGAAAGATATTGGCTTCGTCAGCCTTACACAGAATTATAGAATGAGACAAAAGTATGTCATTGATAAGTTGGCGTAGGCTATAAAAAACAATGGTCCGAGATGGCTGTCTTGTGGCACCCTAGAAGTGCTTAGAATTAGCTCAGACGAAATGAGACGTGCTGAGTGTGACCAGACAAATTCGAACATATTTAGTTTACAAAAACAGAAGGAAATTCAAGGAAAGAAAGATATTAAGAGTAAGAGTTCTCTGATTTATTCTATCGAATGCCTTGCTGAAATTGGTGAAAATGTAGTTAACTCGGCTATCACTGTAGAGTGTTTTTCAGTTCCAAATATGAGAAATGTCAACTGGCAATTCAATTTAGTTGCCCATTCAAAACAAATGGCACTGAAAAAATGGTTAGTGCCAAAAAGTGCTTGAAGGGAAATCGATTTGAAATAACGTTACCCCGCTTTTAGTGTCATTTAGTGCTCACTGAAAATAACTAATGCTCGCACAGGAACACACCTGTTTGGAGTATCTAAGAGTTACGAAATTATTCCCGAATTTGACAGTAGCTCCACCATATGCAAGAATGGATCTTATCCCTTTAATTGCGAATCTGACGTTCACAGAACGTCTTGTTATTCTTTATACTATATAGCTAATCGTATAATTGCCCTTCTAATGTGTCTCCAATATCTCATTTAGAGTTATTGCAGTATTTATTCCTTGGGACAAGATCAAATAACAAGAACATCTCAAAAGTTTCTTTTCTCATTTTTATTCCTACCTATCATCACTATAATTATTTAAATTTAGTATTCTTAACAACGAAAATGATGCACGACATTGTCTACTTTTAGGCAATTTTCGTTTTGCAGTGACGTTACAAGTTTCTTTTAGATACATTTGAGTTAATCTCCATGAACATGCGCATCCCGGATTTTTATTGTTAAACCTGTTCTATTTTGCGAAAAGAATATTCAAATAATGGATATGGAAATCAGTGGCTATCTAAAACGTAAATTTGTTTATATCTACGTATATCTAACTTTCAGTTATGTATTGTGACAAGCCAAGCCTCCCAATAATTTCGTTCTCAAGGTAACATCTGGCATTTCATCTGAATGAGACAAGGCTTCAGGTTAGATTCGCTGCCGATCTTTACTTACCGCTTCCTTCGCAGCCTAATCCATTTTTTCCATCCTGCAGTCGTAGGCAAAAGTTGCTACACTTCCGAACACAACTGTACTCAGGAGAGTTTTCACCTGTTTTTACCTACTGTACTCAGAAGGGTTTCCGCCTGCCTGAAAATGTACTCATATGCAGTCGATACAACTTAGCCTCTCCTAAATTGCAGCGTATGTAAGATTTTTGAATAACTAATCAACTCTTAGTTGATAAATTATTAGGAAAAATGATCTTGTGAGTGATCGGCATAGCATCAAAGTATTGGCAGCTGAACCGGAGGCTTACAAACTGCCTTACGAAACATTGCAGTCATTGTCTCCATAATATTTTTGAGTCTGGAATTGTCCTTCGAGTCTGGCATGTTCCTATTAAAGCATTTGGCCTGGACCCGCATCTTTTTCAATGAAGTAAACGTGTTAAGCCAGTTTGTTTAATACATAAACAAGAGGTAGAGTTAATTCTGCTCAGTTCGAAATAAATGATGAGGTACCTCAGTATTTAGTGCTTTCGCCAAACTTATTTCACACATCTTTTACTTTCTTTACTTTGTTAATTACATTTGTAAGTGATAGGGGGAGGGCTAAATAATTTATTACCGCTACTCAAATTCTGAAAACACCAATTTTCTGGATCATAGACTGTTAAGAATTAAAATTCATACCATGCCTATACAAAAATTAAAACCATTTTAATTTTTTCAGGTGAAACAAGGATCATACTCCTACACAGGTCCTGATGGCGTTGTGTACACTATTACATACATAGCTGATGAAAATGGATTCCGTCCAGAAGGAGCACATATTCCAACAGCACCTCCATCTCGAGTGATACCAGGTGTACCACGACCATTCTTCTAACAACAGACCGACCACCGATCAACGTGACCATCTAGTATTACGCAAAGGAACCGCATTCCACTTTAAACCGCTTTAACATGTGCAAGTAAGGACCTCTGTGATGATTTTCCAATCCTCAATGAGTTGATTGCTTCAACAATGGGAAAATGCTTCTAGCTTTTTCCCCAACGTTTATAAACACACATACATATGTAAAATGTCCATATTTACTTTAAGTTGTAAAAAATATGATAAATAAAAAGCAAAGATGCAATAAATTGCAAAGATGTGGTGTATTTCTCTTAAATATACTCAACAAATTTACAATAGATTGATGCCATCATTTGCATTATTTCTTATAAAAGTTGATATTAAAACTTTGAAATTTTAACACTTTTACCCTTTTCAGTAGTTGAGCTTTCTGAGCTCTTTCTACAGGTAGATGAAGAAATTTTCGGAAGAATAGCCACACTGTTTGACGAATCGTTTCGAGACAGGCAGCTGCTGTGGTTAGATCGCTTTCTCAGTGCAAGACTTGGCAACGTTCTGGTTCCACAGCCTGGTGCAACATATCTATTTCGGGATTGATTTTGCCGCTCCTGCTTTCTTTCCTTGGGTGATAACAATCCAGAGCATACAGAACTGGTTTCAATATTTGAGTCTTCAGTCGCAATTTCTAAATGCGTACAAGCAAAATCACCCCCCGAAAGTGAATGCTGCATGTTGTACACTTTATCTTCTTCTTCGGAGTCGGAGACTAAATCCATTTCGATTATTACGCGACATTTAGAAGTCTTATGTAGAAAACTATTTATTTTGTGCAAAACATATCGCCTGTCTTTCTTGAACGGTTTTAATAGCACTCCATTCTTTATTCTCTCAGTCTCAGGATCTGATTTTACTAAGCAACACAAAGCATCGCACAGTTGCCTCTTTTTCACCTTAATAGCGATTGTTGGTGAATCATATAAGTCTGGTATGATCCGCAGATATTTTCTGTCAATTCGTTGTGTTCTTAGAGAATAGCCAGAGAGCTTTAACATCTCTACTGCTTTTTTCTCTTCACCTTTCGCCTTAGCATTTACTGATCTTTGGTTATCTAAACATTGTTTGCGGCTAAGTGCGAATTTTCTAACGTACATAAATATTACAAAAAGTATTAGAAGCCCCACAAGACCCTTAAATATGCTCAAAAAGAAGAAACCTTCCTCTACGCAGGTATTATACTTTGGGGCTATTTCGATATAGTCCCTGGCGATTTCAAGAAAAAGCTGATCACATTCAGTCCTTTTCAGCATTCTGGGGTTAATTTTTATATGAGGATAAGGATTTAGAAGAGAAGTATCTGGACTTTCGGGAAATATAAAAAACTTCAGAGTTAGCATTTTGTGAATGAGCCAATTATGGAAGCTCGTTTCAGTTGGCGCAAAGATCGTTTCTGTGCAATGTTCAAGGGCTTGCAAAAACCAATCCTGGCAAGTAGAATCGGCAACGGCTGATAATTCGGGAGATGCCATTGTAGAATTGCTAAAAGTAAAAATTTTGCTGCAAATCTGTGACATATACGTGTTGTCCTAAAATCAAAGTCATTTAGTTTTCCAAATTGAATAGGTAATAGAACTTACATTTGGAATAGAATCTGCGAAGTACTCTATTTTAGAGGAACCCATTTTAGACGTCTTTGCTTATTGAATTTGACACAAAAATTTTAAGTGGTATCAATAGAAAATTGCAAAGAAATACTCTTAGCCTATCAAAATAATTTTCACCCTTTGACAAATTTGTCAAATTTATCCGAAGTAAACAAGCCTACTTTATTCCTTTCAGGTAATTACATACATTAAAATAGTGTAGCCTATCTCCACTCTTGAAGGATGGTATGTGTATGATTTTGACAAAAACAATTTATTTTTTATATTATCAGTACTTATTACTATGAGCATACATAATTTATTCAACACTTTACTAAACAAATTCAGAATGTTTTGAGAGTAAATAACACTTTTTGACATTAAAACTCGTATACAGTGAAATAATTTTAATTCGGAAGGTTTGTTTTAGAAGATTACGGAAGTTCCGAATTACACAGATTTTTCCGAATTAATGTCTTATTTTAAATATTCTCCTTTCGCTGCCAGGCTACTTTTAGTAAATTAAATATACAATTGTGAGCTGACTCGATAAATTTTCGCTTGCACTGCTCTGCTCAGAGCTTATCTACTGTACTCATTCTAAGTTTAATAGCAAAAACGTTCGACTAACTGGTCGAAAATTCACATCTCCATACGTCTTCAGCTACTGTTCAAGCCACAGCGTAAATTTTCAAAAGGAAGTCGGTGGAATTATTCCTGTATGAAGTAGTATTTAATCCACAATTTATTTAGAATAAACAAAATCAGTTCCTGTTTTAAAAAAGGTTAAATAGAGCGCGGGAACCGACAATTATAGAAATGAGGGCAATTATAAGCCCGCTTTAAAAAGTATTAAAAAAAATGAAGGGTCCATATCAATTGTGAAGGAAGTTGGAGGGTGTCAGATTTTAAAATTATAAAAATTAAATTAACACAATATCCATCACAAAAATTAGTACATTATATTTGGACGACCGAAAACTGATTGGAAACCAATTTTTTTTCCAATTCCAGCAGTAGTTTGCTACAACCCGTTTCAAAATCTCTTAACCCTAAGCTATAGGGAAAATAAATAACACATTTGAACACAGCGAAGCAAAGGATTAACTTCGGCGCCAGACCCCAGTCACACTATATAGTATGAGTGCGTCTGATTCAGCAGCATGCATGTGGGCTCTTCCTCTTTGAAGTCAAGTATTCAACGAGTTTAGTGAGTTAAACTTTATTAATATATTTAAAAAGTATTCCGAACCTGGCTGTTCAAACATTTTATTTTGTTTTTGAGAGTTACAAAAACATTATCTGAGCCTAACTGCTCGATTAAACTTTTCTTGTGCTACTTAACCTATATGTAATAATTTATTCCGAGCCTGGCTGATCGAATAAATTAATGTGTTGCCCAGTGACCTTCTCGGGGTCCCGCAACTATTGTACTTTTCAGTACAAGTTTGAAGGTACTTGTATTCAACGGAGTGAAGGACTTGGGTGTGTATCTTGATAGACAACTTAACTTCATCCCCCGCATTAATAATATCGTTGCCAGGGCCAACTCTTTGCTTGGATTTATCCTCCGATGGTCCAGAAAATTTCCTAGCCCTCACATAAAACTTCATCTTTAGACATCCCTTGTTAGACCACTGCTGGAGTATGCTAGTCCGGTTTGGTCTCCATTTTACGGATCTCACATTAAACGTATTGAATCCGTTTAGCGTAGACTTGTGAGATCGGTCCTTCGTGCTCTGCCCTGGAGTGACCCTCTAATTCCGCCTCCATATGATGAGCGGTTGGGACTGCTACAACTTGCTACTCTCGAGAAGCGTTGCTGGGTTCCTGATATAATTTTTCTGCACCAACTTCTGCAGGGAAAGATTGACGGTGCGGAACTTTCTTCCAAAATATTGCCCAGGGAACTGCCCTATTCCCTTCACAACCATTCAAGTTTACAGATAGCTTTTTCGCGCACTAGGTACGGTATGTTCGAGCGAATTAACCGCATGTGTAGGTTTGCTAATGCTGCTGGTGATGTTTTCAGCCCTAACATGGACAAGGTAACAGTAAGGAGAAGCCTCTACAACTTATAACAATCCTGTTGTACTCACTCGTTTTGAAGGGTCTTTGGATGTTGGTTTGTGTTTTGTATAAGCTTGGCTTAAGCGTTCTCTGTTGCCTGTGCACCCCTGATTGTTTTGTTTGGGTGTGTTTTGGTTTTCGGGTAACTAACGTTTTTTTTGTATACCTCATATTTTGTTACATTCTGGTGGATAGGTCAATTGATTCTTTGATTCTGCCTGTGAAGTGCGCCTTCTGAGTTAGAAGGGTTTATTCTAATAATTTTATTAACATACTTAAGAAAAGATGACAAATGTAAGAATATGGCACGTAATCTTCTTGACTTCTTGAGGCACAAAGCCTCTTCCAATCTTTGCATCTCAAGTTCCGTAGGTGTCGTGAGGTACCATCATGCCAGGAGCACCGAATGATTTCAGAACAACGGGACCAGACATCTACTCACTGACGTACCACGACCACCATGCCATGGTCCCGGGTTCGAGACCAGATCGCCCAATGAGTTTTTATTAAGAAATTAAAATAATCCAATCCGCCTCTGGGCTGTTGTCTAGCTTGCAAAAATGCAAAAACCAAGACTGTCAAATTTCCTCCTCACTTCCCTTACCCTAATAAACTTCCGGCCAAAACCATGCTAACGCATCAAAGGGTTTTCCCCTAGGATTTGGCCACATCGTATAAAAAAAAATTAGATGAATAGGCGACTGGCAAGTTTTTGGCTAATAAATAGGAGCTTGGAAATAAATTTATGAGTTCAGAGATTTTAGTTGAGTTGCGACAAAGACAAAGAAGCAGCCTTCCAGGCATACAAATTATGCCTACAAGAGGACGGGATGCGCGAAATACATGCAAATCAGTGACTAGTCAGGCAAGGTTCAATTTAAACCAGGATGTTAGAAGGAAGGTATTTGCTACTCAAAAAGATATTAAGTGCTTCTGGTCCCTAGTCAAAACCATGAAGAACAATCTGATCTGTTCTTCAATAGTAATAATGGGTTTGCTTATATTGGCACATTATTAAACAAAGCCAACCTGCATCATAGTTACTTCCATCTCCATCGCTGTACACTATCAGGCAAAATCGGCTGAATTTTCGCAATTCGGAAGTTTTTACGGTAGTCCCTTAACTCACAGTGATCAAAGCTACTGGTCCTGAAGCTATCCAGGGACCAGGTTTTAAAAAGCCACACCTCTACAAACACCTGTCATACTCAAAAGCACTGTCTCAGTGTTCATGAACACTTGCGCATGTTCAGCCGATAACTAAGAAAAGGAGAGGCATGCGATCCCTCTAACTACAGACCAATTTAACTTACTTCTGCTATGTCTGAGGTTTTACTAGTCAGCTTCATGAAATATCTAGAAAGTAACCATTTTATCAACGATTGCCTTTACGGTTTCCCCCTCGCCCGTCAACCGGAGACTTACTTATGACTCTGATGTAGCGTTCGAATCATTTTTTTATAATTTTAGGGAGTCGGAAATCACCACTCTTGATATTTCAAAGGCTTTTGATGGAGTCTGTGCTGCTCTCCTAGCCAAACTTCAAGCACCTCTCTTCTCCAAATAAATGTTTACGTTTTATCAGGCCAGTCAATCCGCCCAGGAGACAACCGGAGTGGGAAGGCGTATACATGTATATTGAAATTCAATGTCTTGTTTTTGCATTGCTGCCAGCTAAACAATAGCCCAGAGAAAGAGCGGATTTTTGTTTATTGCAAATGCAAATGAAAAAATCATTGGCAGCCCGATCCACCTCCGTGTCCAAATCTCCCTACGAAACAAATGCTGGCGTACCTTAGGGTTCAGTTCTTTCACTAACATTATTGGTCATTTTTATTATTGATCTGTTATATCTCTCTCAATTTCATAGCTTCGCTAACGACAGCACCCTTGATTTAGCGTACTCTTTCGATTCTCTAATGAATTCTCGTGGGAACTGTAAAGAAATCAACCGTTGTCTGCGCAATATCTAAGAGTATTCTCTCTCTGGAGCATCACGGCCTTTGTTCTCATGAAATTGCTAGTCTAATTCCTTGTTGACGCAACACAAGTTGCAATACAAGATCTGCATATCGCACCCACCCTTATACTTTTCAGTTTAAATATAAACATATTGTCAAATTTTGGAAATATTTTCTAAGCATTAGAACAAGAATATGGAACAGTTTACCATATTCTTTTTTCCCTCGTTTTATAAACCCGATCCTTTCAAATGAGGCATACATCGACACCTTCTTCACTCAACTTCTTAACCCATTTCTCTCACCCTTAATTCCTTTTCTGACAAGGCTGAAAAATAAATTAAAATTGTAATTAATTAATGCCAAATACTGATACTTAAGTAGTTTAACTCGGATTTAATGCTGAAAACTTCTTATGAAAGATCTTCCCATCAGCATGAGCAATACTATAAAATTCACAACAAAAACAGGTACTTTAGAGCTAACTAAACAATAGTACCACCCAAGATCGCTACGTGAGTACTCCAGGACTCCATATGACTGTGGTAAAGCGATGGATACAGTGTTCTCAATTCTACGCTATCGCCGCCACAATAACCTCAAGTAACCCAAGATATCGGTCTTTAGAGATAACATCATTAAAACATGAGTTGTCCCCTTTTAAATCTTCACTCTAAAATAACTTTTATGAATTGAATTCTTAACATTTAATATTAGTGAATCATGGAATAGTATCTAAACTATAGTATACTAACAAAACATAGTTGCCAACGTAGCCAGACTTCTAAGCTTTCAACTAAGCCTTGTAAAGTTATGCAAAGAGTAAATGTTAGCTTCGTATAATATCGCATTGCGTTATTTGCATTACGTCAGAATCTGAAACCTTGACCATATATCCTAACCGCAATGATAACACGCCCAAAAATTAAGTTCACCTCAATTGAAGGTAATACATCAAAAGCCACATGAATTTACTTCCGAGGTAATATTTACTAGCACAATTTTCTTAACATAATTATATGACAACGATTTTGGGAAATACCAGACTTTTTATCTCGCGAGTTTGTTAACCCAAGAGATGTTTTTGTAAGGTAATAACCACGACTGACCGGTTTTCTCAATGAAGTCGTTTACCTATATAACACCTCAACTTCTGAAGCATCCAGCAATATTGAAGTTTAAAGTTGCCAACATGTGTTCAAAACCGATTCTTGTAGTGCTCGCGGTATTCATTGCGTTCGCTTGGTCATTCCCTGCAAGTGATCTAGGACCAGTAGAAAAATCTTCACCTCTCCTTGATTTAGATGGACAGGGACATGAAAATGAGTCTGAACGAAAAGTTAGACAATTTTTCGGTGGATTCGATGGATTTGGACAATATGGTCACGGACACCACCATGGCCATGGGCATCATGGATATGGGCACGGTGGATATGGCCACGGAGGATATGGTCACGGTGGATATGGTCACGGTGGATATGGTCACGGTGGACATGGTCACGGTGGACATGGCCATGGTGGATATGGTCATCATGGACATGGTCATCATGGCGGATATGGCGGCTTTGGAGGATTCGGTGGACATTTTGGATAGATGATTATGAGGATTAATTAAGTGTATTAATTAGTATATAGTATTCATGTCAATAATTACCTTCCTAAAAAAATATGATTAATTTAATATTAAAGTTAAAAAATACTATAATTTTGTGTAGACAAATACTTTGACTGAGGTTTTCGTCATTCTCTTATTCAGCAAGAATTTATTTCAGGCATTTATTCCCCACCCCTCCCCTCTCCAAACAATGCTTTAAAGTTAAAAGGAAAGCTGTGCTCAGGGCAAAGATTCAACCAGATAAAGCCGCCTCTTCATAGAGCGTGGTCACTCTTATAATGCAGCATCCGAAGCAAGCGTCATTAAGTACCTGCTATAATACACGAGAATACCCGGCTCTTGGCAATGCACCTTTAGCTGCGCTATTTATATATTATTTACTTATTAATTTATTAATTTTTGCTTTATTGCATTTATTTGATCCCTCTTCTGAGAGGATGCTCAGACTTCACCTTTCTGGTAAAATATTATTTAATTTAATCATTCACTCATAATATAAACACTTTCGTTCTTCTCCATTCACCCCTTTATTTGGAACTATATGTTTGCTAACATAACCTTAACTTATTCTATTCTACTAACTATATTATTATCCATGAAAATTTTATATATTTTAATAATATTCTTTACTGCAATCAAGGATATAGTTAGGAGGGACTTTTTTGATGTTATGTCTTCCTTCGGCCCCCCTTGTTCCTACCACTATTGGGACCGCACTCACCTTCTAATTAATCCTCTTACGTGGTCCAATAGTGATGTATATTTATTTTCTCCAGTCCTTCACTCTCGAGGTAATCCCCATTCTCATGGCGGACTTACGTCGACCACATAGACCCCTGTCCGGCTTTGTATCACCAGGTTGGATTGTTGATTACTTCCGTCTGGGAGACTGAAGGTTTGCTCTTTCGCTAGCCCCGCTGTCTGGTGTTTATTTTAATACTCCTTTCTAATGTAGTCCAGAATTTCGTTGTGCCTTCTAATCCTCAACCCTTTGGTATGTACAGATAGCCCAATGATGTGGACAAGAGTCTCTGCCCTTGCTCCACTTCTTCTACATTCTCTTCCCATATTTAGATTAGTTTTATTTGCAGTTACATTCGCCCTCATTTTTATTACAGTAAGGTATCTACAGGGCTTTAGTAATTCTGGTTTATAAAGTCATGAATTAGTTATTCTATTATTTTTAAAGACATGCACAGCTTTGCCCTTAGATACCTTGGAGTCTCTTGCTTCCAGTTCTGTTCTTTTCTCATTATTTTTTTGTTGGATTAAATCACTTTCCTAGTTCACTGGCCAATTAAGCCTTATTGAAGTGGCCGTCTTCTGTACTCTTTTTTCTTTAGTTTCGTAATTGCACAATATACTTTTTATTATTTCATCACTTTTATTCTTGATGAATTTCAGACTCATTCGGATTATCGAAATTGAAACTATTGTTTCTAATTTCGGGAATTGTAGACTCCCATCTATCTCTCTTTCCTGCATAAGGTACCCCATTAGAGGTACTTTGGAGCAGACCTGTAAAAATAAAGTAAAATTCCAAGTACAAGTACAAATACCTTGTACTTAGAATTTTTTTAGTACAAGTACAATTCCTCGACACTTGTATTTGCAAATTTCAAGTACCAGTACCGGGACTTGTACTTGTATATAGAATTCCCACAAAAGTACTTTAATATCTAATCTTAATTATTTAGTACTTAAAAATTTTACTTAAGTACTTTTCAATTCCTTTTAAGTATTTTTAATTACTTTTAAGCACCTTCAATTCCTTTTAAGTACTTTTAATTCCTTTTAAGTACTTTTATTTCTTTTAAGTACTTTTAATTCCTTTCAAATACCAAATTACAATACAAGTATTAGCTCATTAAAACACTGTTTATCATTACTTTTTTATTTTTAATATTATTAGGTATAATTTCGTAGTTCGCCTTTTAGACTTTAGTGTGTTAATGAGTGAATATCTGTACTGGAATTTGCAAGGAGTTAAAAGTACTTGAAAGAAATCAAAAGCACTTAAAGGAATTAAAAGTACTCGTACTTGAAAGGACTTGAAAATACTTAAAAGGAATTGAGAGTACTTAAAAGGAATTGAAAAGTACTTAAGTACAATTTTTAAGTACAAAAGTAATAAAGATCAGATATTAAAGTACTTTTGTGGGAATTGTAAGTACAAGTACAATTCCCGGTACTGGTACTTGAAATTTTCAAATACAAGTGCCAAGGAAAAATTCTAAGTGCATGGTAATTGTACTTAAGCTGTACTTCAGTTCTAATGTATTTAGTTACTTTACAGGTCTGCTGATAACAACCTCCTGTAATCGAAGCATCCCTACTCAGCTGTGAAACCCTTCTGTCTAGGGGTAATAGTGTCCTTATTACTAACCCTCCGGTCCACTATTCCCCAGTATATTCTACTTATTATTGAGCTTATAGCTATAATTGTTGGCCGCCCTATCGTCCTTTTGTTCTTTTAGTATTATAGTTATTCTATTTCGTTTCCAGAATGTCGGGTTCAGTTCTGCTATTGTAAGTAGGTTAAAGACCAGCGATAAAAGTTTGATAGCTATTTTGTCGTTTATGTGCATTCTCCGGATTTCATCTAAACTCGTTTCTTATTTGTCCTTCATCCTTTTTATTCTTTGAGTTATATCGTCAGTTGTATACGGGTATAAAATATCACTTGTATTTACACGTTCTTCTGTATTTGGCGCAATTATTTGGCAAAATGCTGTTTATATCTATAGGATAATCAATTTCCCATAGGGCACCAAAGAAGCTTTTTGTCTCTTTGATTGTAGGATTTATGTTGTTGTTCAGGGAGGTGTCCACACATAATCCTTTCTTAGCGTATCTTGCTAATTAACCAGGATCCTTTTGAAAGAAATCCTGCGTTTGCGAGTAGGGGTATATTCTCATTCCTCTTATCGACCCTCTTCTACTACTGCTATTGTCTTGCCTTCTAGTTTGCCTATTATTGTTAGTGTTGTTACTATTTCTTGTTAGTAAAAAGTTTACTAATTTACTGTAAATATCGTCTACCCCTCCTTGGGACACCTCACCATCGTTTCCAATATTTATTATCATTAAACTAAATTGTGGTGCTATTTCTTTAGCAATTCTAAATCTTCCATAAAACTCATTCTCATCTTCATCCACAATACTGCCAATCTTAGAACAGAAAACGAAAGGAAGTGCACTATGCTCAAAAAGTGTCCGAATTTTCCTTATGTGTTTGAAAGGTGTAAATGTGTTAGTTTTCACCATGGAAGTAGTAAATTTTTGACTCATTCGAAGTGGTCCTCGCAAATATTGCTACCATCGGATGGTATATAATCAGTTCTACCGATGGATTTTAACCAAAGTTCTCTGAAGTCTTTATCTTTTGGAATCCTAAAATACCAAAAAGTAGAAAAATATTTTAATATTTTTCAAGTTTTATTAGAGCCCCTAGGCAAAAACTTCCGTCAGCTGTCGCTGAACCACCAAGGCGATCCAAAACCCTGATGAAGCTCAAATGTAAACAAACGAGCACCATCAAGAGAAATGTTTATATTCTTTGGTAATTTAGCTTTTATTTATACAGCTTTTGCACATATTTCAAAGAAAATGCTGTATAATTGCTTATTACATTATTTAACTTTCCTGAAAAATGATTTTCCACACCAATTGCGCCGATTATTTTTACAACAAAATACCGCACACTTCATCACGAAAAATGTTCAAATTAAACACCTCAGATTCTTAGTAAACTAAACCAAAACAGTCTTTTAAATGTTAATTGTCTTTATTTGTAAAATTACACCACTTTTAATAATAGAACAGTGAAAATTATTCAATAAACACTCTATAAACACTTTGAATGTGCACTCTTCAGATAGTCCACGTCAAATTGACATTTCGGAAGGCGTGCTCTGGGTTCCCTTCCCACACCTTTCCCATGAACAAAAAATCGGAAAACACGTACACGGTTTATAGACGGTATTGCACTTCCTTTCGTTTTCTGTTCTAAGCTGCCAATAAAGATGGTTTTCCAGCTCCCGCTTCCACCAGTCATTCTCTAGGTTATCGCTTCTTCCCCATCAGATATAGGCAGCGCCACATTCACTCCACTTTCTACATTTATTCCATTTCCCACGTTCACTCCACTTTCTACATTGTTATCAGCAGCCTGTTCTTGGTTGTTTTCGTTAGTATTATTAGTGTCTGTTACTATACCTAGCGCCAATAATAGAGTGACAAGAGATGCGAAGCATCCTATAAAAGATTGAGGGGCAAATCTTTTATAGGATGCTTCGCATCTCTTGTCACTCTATTGTTTTATTGTTCTGTGAACTAGTTGTTCCGCTATTATTCTATTTATTCTACTAGAGCCCCTATTATGTAATTCTATTCCAATCATCAGATTTTTTTTCTCATCTACTCATCAACACAGTACTTATTCGAGCCCTATTTTGTGCATCGAGATTCTCATGCCTCTCAAACTGAGACAATCGCGATTTTGTGCCAAATCTCATTTGGCACACTGTACATTGAAACTCTAAGTGATCATTGTTATTCGGACCATTGCATTTGGGTCTATAACAGGCTAGAACGTGTTTTTTTATTAAATTGTTTATTGCATTTTCTGCATTCATAAATTAGTTCGATATCAGAATGAGGCGTGCTATACTGCTTAATCTAATCACTTATAGTAGTCATTAATAAGTCACATATAGCACATGGCCCTATGTTATATTTAAGTATGCTTTTATGAATCCTCGGCAACATCCCAGAGGGGGGTGGAGTCATCCCCCCGCATTCGCTTAATGGGTCCTTGTCCTTCATTGTGGGTTCCTGTTGATTATATTTTGCTAGCCCTTAAAGGACATCTTAATTCTGCAGTCTGCTCCCCACTAGTACGCCGTGCGGCGCTTGGCTAAGTTACTATCAACCCCGATGGGGTTGCCCAAGGTAGAGCTAACCTTAAGTATAACCTGGCGAGCCAGAGGTGTAGCCAGAATTCAGATTCGTTTCCAGCGGGCAATGCGAAGAGGTTGGGATAGGCACGTATATGATCCGAATCTACTTTAGGTTCGCCTTCAGTAACAACTGCCGAGCTTTTTTTATTTACAAGTGCAAAAGAAAGTCATTCCCATCCTTTTGACGTTAAAGTTTAAGGTGGAAAATACGTGTAATACATGTAAATTTTTTTTAAATGCGTTTCTTATTTTATCATTCCGGTCGATTCTACAGACGTTCAAAAACATGTCTATGGACTCCAATTAAACTGTTAATAAAAGACAACGATTGCAACGATGTAGTGATGTCGAGTTCTTTTCACAATTAATCTGTTCAAACATTTTTGATAGTAAAATGATGGAGCAAAAATGTGTCGAAAGTCGCAGGTCTAAGTTTTAAGTTGCGCTATTTGCACAGTTTTTGACATACAGTGTTTTCAAACCCCCTCAACAAATATTTGATGTTTAAAAAATTACTTTTATAAAATACATGGTTGTAGGATTGCAATTCAAAAAAATATCGTTAATCGGACCTTTGATTACGAAGGTAAAAATTCCCAAAAAATCATCTTTTTTGCTTGCTACACTAGGTTGCCCCCTTAAGACCTAGTAACGATAGAACAGAATTGGTTAGCAGGATTGGGACTGTTGTAACATAATAACATTAATTGTAATATGTAAGTTTCGAATTTAATAAAAAGCATTTTAGGTTTAGTAGGAGTTAATTTTGAAATTGAAACAAAATTGTTATGGATAAAACGTTGTCGTACAAAAAGTTTTTTTTTATTTATATAAAAAATGTTCCCGAATTCGAAAAGATTCAACCGTCACCTGCATCACGTCATATTTCACCCAAAATTTTTATCTTCAAATATTTAAGAAATTGCCCGTTTCTTTTTATTCGAGTAGATAGTACTCGACAAGTCTTACAACCACCATACGAGGGAGCATACCAGGTGTTACGTAGAAACGAGAAATTTTGCAAAATTCTTGTAAAAGGTAAAGAGATTATCGTTTCCATCAATAGTCTAAAACCTGCATTTATTAGATCTGTCTGTTTACTTTTGTGTGTAAAACATGGTTAAAAATCAAGTAAAAATCATTCTTCTGGTGGAGGGGATGAAAATGCGAAAGTTAACAGACACTTTTTGGGTAAATTGATGGCAACTGAAGAACTGTCAGAAGTAAATTGATGAGAACTGTCAGAAGTAAATTTCAGAGCAAATATCAGTGCGTTTACAAGAAATCGGTAAAATAAATGAAAATGGATAACAATTTACTAAAAAAGTTGATAGTTCCGCTCTTTGTAGACTCCAGTAGTAGTGAAGACATTTCTAGTGATGAAAGTGAATTGAGTAATTTTAGTGACGTAAAAATAGCTCTTAAGTTTAAAAAAAGCCTTTAAGAAAAAGACACTATATAAGAAATTCTTTCGAGGAAATTCTGCCAACTTATAATGGTGAAGAATTTCGTATGCATTTTAAAGAATTAAAAAAGAGTTGTTCACAAGTTTAAGTGAAAAATTTGAAGCAAGTTCGGACTTTATAAATTTGTGTGGGGACAAAAGACTTAGCGCAACCAAGCATTTGGCGGTATTTCTATGGTTCGCAGGACACGAGGCTTGCTCATACAGGGATATATCAGATCGATTTGATATATCCCTGCGGACGGTTGGTCAAATAATAGAAAGGGTAACCTTCCTTTTAAGTGGTCTTGCCGCGGTCATCAAATGACCAAATAACAACAGGATGAAAGAGATATCTTCGCAGTTCAAAGAGAAAAGTGGATTTTCTAACTGCATTGGTAAATATTATATACTTTATAGTTTTTCCATAATAAATCTGAAATTTTATGTGTAATAGGAGCAATTGATGGGACTCACATTGTTATTGACTCTCCCAAAAGAGGCAGAAAATGGAGGGGGGCGAGGGGGAAGGGATAGTTCTACAAGCAATCTGTAACCATGATGTGAAATTTATGGATAGTTGCGTTGGTTTTCGAGGTTCGGTACATGACAGTCGTGTCTATATTAATTTACAAAATTAAACTAACAGGAAATCACTTTAGATTATTACATCTCAGAAGACTCAGCTTACCCTTGTCTTAAATTTCTGCTAACACCATACAAAGACAACGGTCACCTCACAACGGCCCAAAAAAACTTTAACCGGAAATTAAGCTCCTCGCGGGTTATAATTGAGCACTCCTTCGGTATTTTAAAGCAAATGTTTAGGCAGCTTTATTATACCAAATTGAAGGGAATGACGAAATTGTGTCATTTTATGAGAGCTTGCTGTGTCCTTTAGCAGGCTGTGATGGTTTAGAGACAATGAATCAGGAAACTAAAATAGAGGATCCATCAATGCAATCTGCATTGTCTGCTATTGATAGTACAAGTGGCAAATCACTAAGAGATAAAATATGTGAACAAATCAGCCATTAAAATAAAAGCATAAAATATACTTAATATTTTTTTAAATTCAAACATTATAATATTCTATTTATATTATTTTTTAAATTTTTTATTACTTTTTTAGTATGTCTAAAATGTCCTTTAAAACATTTATTTTTTCCTGCTTTAGCTCTTCAAGTCTTTTATAGTGCTGCCTTTTGACTTCAAGAGATTGTATATAATAATCTCTTCTGTCCTCCCTCATCGCCTGAAGCTCGGTTTAACCTTTTGTTTTTTCTTGGATGTTGAATCCTCATCCGGGCTGAGAATTGATGCTTCGCTTTCTACATATGAAATATATAAAATTAAAAAGAACATGTGTTAAAAATTTTAAAACTGCTTACGTGATGGTCCAGGAGTATTTGTCGAATTATCTTCTAAATGAGATGAAGAAGTATTTTCCTAATTGGACATTACCTCTCCACTGCCATTAGCACCAAAAGTAATTTCCGGAAAGACAGAAGGCCTCTCTCCTTCTCCTGACAGCGAGACTACGAGTAATAGAAAAATATGTTAATTATATGTATTTAATTTGAATATAACAATGTTACACCTTCCAAAGGGGCACTTTCTTCTATTTCGGCCTTTCTGCTTATTATGCGTCTTCATTTTTTAACCGACTTCCCAAAGACAAAGAGGTTCTAAGTTCGACGTGTATTTTTGTTTTGTTTTTTTTCTTTTATGTCTGACCAGGCATAACTTCGTAACGCGTCGACCAATTATTACTATACAATTGTACAATAGTACGACCGACAATTAATATACAATTGTAATTATTTTTTAATAAAAATGTTAAAGTTCAAGACGAAGTAGCGATATAAGAGTGAAAGATAACCGACTTTCTGTCGATGCTTCAGAGAGTGAATGTTCTTAGAAATTGTGGAGCCGAAAATTAGTTTAATAGCCTTTCTTTGAAGTTTATCGCGGACAATGTGGAATTATATGCGAGTCTAGGCCTAATGTGGGACTTGAAGATTAGCGCCAACTCAGATAGGGTGAAGTACTTTTTACATCTGTTTAGAAAAACGAAGCAAAAAATTAATTATGATCTAGACAAAGGAAGCAAGGCAATTTTCTCGACGCGTTTCGTCGTGTTTTCGAACCCTCAAAACTTCGGTCTGGATAATACTAGAGACCCCAAATTCTCAGTTTAAGATGTATTTAGCAGACTAATAAATCACACTAAGTTTCATTTCTGTAACCGTTATACTTTAGATTTTATTAATACCTAAAATATGTCGATTTCGTCACTGACTTACTTATGATCATCAAAACCTAAAAAGCTTAAATTAGGTATAGACTAGAGTTTGCACGCAAACAACGAAGAAATTAAAAGAAGGTTGCAGGTCTATATACAATATTTATTATAGGTAAGTACTTCCGAAAGTTGTTGAAAACTGAAATTTGATGTACAGGCTAGGATTAGTACACAAACAACGAAAAAATTAAGAAATCTGTAACGCTCACTATTCAAACCCTCTTAAAGGTCGGACCCCCTGTAACATAACAATTTCTCATAAATAAATTCCAATCTTTCAAAAGTCCTAGAAAGCTGAAATTTGGAATGCAGACTGGGATTGCACACAAATCGCGACAAAATTAATAAATCCATAACTTGCACCCTTCAACCCTCATAAAGGGGGGGGGGGAGAGGTGCGGTTTTGTGTTATATAACAATTTCTCATAGGTAAATTCCAATCTTCCAAAAGTCCTAGAAAGCAGAAATTTTTTATGCAGGCTAGGATTTACACATAAACAACGAAAAAAGCAAGAAATCTGTAACTTTCAGCCCCGAAAGCAATAAAAAATCATGGCGTATATTTACCGCTTATTGCAAATAATAAGCCAACAAGGAAAAGAGGCAACAATAGAGAATGGGCTATTACAAAAAGAAAAGCTGACGCGCAAGAAATACAGCACGAAAAAATAAAAAGAACTAGGAAAACTTACAAAAAGAAATGAAATCGCACCAAAAACATTTCATGTAAAGTAGGTCGCCAAGAATCACAAGCTCATAACGCTTTCACTGTTAAAAAGTTATCAGATCTCATGTAGAGGCAAGCCCCTAACTCTACTGTAATTCTTCCAACCCTACATCGTGGTCAAAAAGTATGGTTTGGTCGTTTCCCGCCCGTCGCATAAGGACTTATGGTAAGAAATTAAGTCACTGGGCCTTTAATGTTGTGACACACAATAGTTTCATGAAACGGCGAAGCTATACTTTTTTTAACCAATGTGTAGGTTTTTTAGTGTTAGGGCTTGTAGAGTTAGTTAACTCTATAATGGTTAGGGGCTTGGCTCTACATGAGATCTGATCACTTTTTAACAGTGAAAGCGTTATAAGCTTGTGAGTCTTGTTTTTAACCGACTTCCCAAAAACAAAGAGGTTTTAAGTTCGACGCGTAGGTTTTTTTTTATGTCTGACCGGGCATAACTTCGTAACGCGTTGATCGATTTTGATGATTCTTTTTTTGTGGGGTAGAGTATATTCACCGATTGGTACCATGTCAAAAAAAATTTTGGTAGGGTGGTGGTGGGGGGTGGGGGTGAAACCTCACTTTGTAACGCGTGGTCCGATTTGGATGGTGGGGGAGGGGTAGTCTAACTTTGAAACGCGTGGACCGATTTCGATAATTCTTTTTGTGTTGGGTAGAGTATGTTCCGTGGTTGATACCAGAAGAAAAAAATTTTGGGAGGAGGGGGGGTGGGGTGGAACCTAACTTTGTAACGCATAGTCCGATTTCGGTGGTTCTTTTTCTATTGTATAGAGTATGATCCCCCATTGCTAATAGGAAAATAATTTGGTCCTATGGTGAAAGGTGTGGTTGGGGGAGGGTAGTCTAACTTCTTAACGCGTGGACCGATTTGGATAATTCTTTTTCTATTTGGTTGAATATGATCCTTGGTTGATACTACGAGAAAACAAATGTTGCTAAGGTGGGGGGAGAGGGTGGAACCTAACTTTGTAACACGTGGACCGATTTGGATGGTTCTTTTGCTGTTGTATAGAGTGTGATCCCCCATTGCTAATAGGAGAATAATTTGACCCTATGGTGGTGGTGAGGGAGGGGGAGGGTTAGTAACTTTGTAACGCGTGGACCGATTTCGATGATTCCTTTTCTGTGCGGTAGAGTATGTTCCTTGATTGATACCATGAGAAAAAAAGTTTACTACCTGAACGTTTCAGCTAACGGGATCATAAGAAATGACGATTAAATATTTTTGTTGAAGTTGTTTGGTTTGTTTGATTTGCACCGACTTCAAAATGTCGTAATAGATATAAAATTAAAAATTATTTTATGCTTTTTAGCGCTTTTTGTGAAGTCAGTTCAACTTTTTTTTTTAAAAACTTAAATAAAATTGGTTAGAGCAATTTTACTTCATATCATAATTACGACAATACTTCATTATTCCGAATAAGATGTTCCTTATACTGGGAATTTTTACTTTTTGTAGAATAACTAAGAAATTTTATTCGTGAATTAAGTAAATTCCTGAACTGTAAAAAGTACGGTTTGGTTCTTCAAAATAAGGTTTGATTAGGGATTAGTTTATCACGATTCCCGTAAACAGTAAAAAGTTCGTTTGTTAGTCTTGAGGTCGGGTGGGGGGAGCGCATTGCATCCGTAGAGAATGTATTTTGCTATTTTGCAATTTTTTCTTTAATTGCTGATAATCTTGTTCTTGTCAAGCGTAAGGAAGACCTCTACCTCGGTCGGTTTGATAAAATAAGTTTTTTTAGTATATTCTCATCTATACCCCCCTGTCGAAGAATTTTTTTCAAATTCCATCATCTTCAGTAGATTTAATGCTTTTAAAGTTGGCTCTCACCGCGGGACTTCAGGCATGTGTCAGCGTTTCCGAGAAAGGTTCAGAACGCCCTATCAGGAGTGAGCAGAGGGAGAGACAATCAGCTCACCACTAACAGTTCCAAGAAGATAAAGGATTCCTCTACGGACCTGGCACTGATAATTAATGGTAATTATAAACAAAGTCTAGGGGAGAACCTTTTGATGCATCAGGATAGCTTTGCGCCGTAGGGTAAGGGGAGTGAAGAACACACACACAACAGCCCATAGACGGAGTGGATTTTGTAATAATTTTTTTTTTTAACAACGGAGAGATCTGGCCTCGAACCCGAGAACCATGGTGGTCATGCCGCTCAACCAATTGATCCAACTCCGTCTCTTTAAAATGTTTTTATACAAAGAAAACCGAACTTGTTTTTAAAATATAAAAGCATGTTTTAAATTTTATAGTTTAGGATCTAGATACGTTGTTATCTTTAATTTTTATTTTGTAACCTAACCAACCAACTTACTCGAAAAAAAAATGTTTAGACTTTTTGGGAGGAAGAGGTGTATTAATCAGGCTTTTAGTAGCTTTATTAACTGGGTGGGCTTCTTTATAAAAGTTTCAGTTTTTTATTTTTCTATTTCGGCACTTTACATCTATTTTTTCAAAAATCTTAAAACCGCGCTTGCTTCAGAGACATCCTACAAGCCTAACCCATCTATTCCATTGAATTGACGAAGGCTACCAATTGTAAACTTTCATAACGATTTAATACTATTCAAGTCAAGATGCCGTAGTTTGTTTGCGCTGAGATATCACGGGAGAGTAAAGAAGTGCGATAAAGCTAAATATTATAAATTTTAGTTTTCACGTTTGCACTGCTTAAAACTGCTGTTGATTTCGAAAATTAGAGTTTTTCAATTTCAGAAATATTTTAACAGCCAATTTGGCAATATATTCCAATTTGTTTTCCAATTAACTTTATTATCAGGAAAGTTTTATTTTTCCTCTAGTTTTCAAGTAAAGTTCGATGACGATTTCATTTCCATAAATAGCATTATTAACTATTAAAAATTCTTTCTTTTACTTCTCCATTAATCCTACGCATCAGCGGACAAATTTTTATTTCATCTCGTGGTCTTAAAATATTCCAAATATATTGCTCAGCGTAATTTTCTGCGATTGTTACAAAATACATTAACAATATGGACGTCTACGATAAAATGTTCAACTAAAAGGAAAATATTTGCGTCCAAGAAGAGCAAAGAAATAATTATTAAAAGCTTATGCAATTTTACAATTCTAAATAACCTTCAAAATAAATCGGTCACCCATCTCACCATTTAGGGCTAAAGAAATGTGAAATTTTGTATAAATAGCTTTCCGTGCAAGAGTTTTGTCCCAGTTAATTCGAACGCGCACCAGAAAGTGACCCTAACACTATTTATAAAAAAAAATGAATTGTTTAATGATTTGTTGTTTCTTGATAGTTTTAAATATTTTTGCTTTGTGTGAGTCTAACCCAGCAAATAATGGCCTGGAATTGCGGAAGTCGCGTCAAGCAGGACTTCCTGGATTAGGAGGAGGAGCTGGCATTGGAAGTGCACTCGCAAATTTATTGGGACCTTCTTTAGTGGGTGCTGTGACTGGCGGCTTGCAAGGACTCCTACAAAGTTTTCAACAAATTGGAATGGGAATGGGACCGGGGGCAATGCCTTCACAAACAACTGACACGACTACAGGAACATCCAGAGCTAAATTTGGTTACTTTGATTAAAATTTAATTTAAGTTTCGTTTGTTGTTATATATTAGGTAAGTGAAATGTTTATAAAATTTTTTAAAGCTTGCGTTCTTTTTCATTACAAAATCAAAAGTTTCAAAATTTCAGTTATGCAATTTGCAGTAAAGTAGACCACGGTTAGAATATTGTTCCTAACTTTACTTCGCAGATAAATACTTAAAAAAAAAACGTTGAAAAGACTTCACAAATGGCGCTAAAAAGTATAATTTGATTTTTAATTTTATATATTATACATATTACGACATTTTGAAGTCGGTGCAAATTAAACAAACAAAACGACTACAACAAAAGTATTTAATCGTCCTTTCTTATCATCCCGTGAGTTGAAATGTCTAGGTATTTTTATATCATAGTATCTTCGATTGTGTAGTTGTTTTGTTTGTTTAATTTGCACCCACTTCAAAATGTCGTAATAGATATAAAATTAAAAAATTATTTTATGCTTTTGGGCGCTTTTTGGGCAGTTGGTTCAACTTTTTTTGCACTTATCGTTGCCCTCTCGCCAATTGATAGATTTTTCCGTAACAACTGCAGCTGTTTGGCAATGCTTCTAGCATTGCTTTAGTGGAGAAAAATACGCTATGCGAGCAATCGCATACCGCTACTGTACACTGTGAAATCTAATAATCTTAGATCAATGTTTTACCAACATTGTATCAATAGCAACAATATCGAGTTCCTGATCTATGCTCACTGATCTAAGGCTGATCTAAGGTTACTTTCAGGTTACCTATCTGGGCACCATGGGCTAAGATATCATCTACACCGCATAGGTCTGTCTAGAGAGACGGAGTCTCGACTCTGTCTGGGAGACGATGAAACCACAATATACATTATATGCTCTTCTCCTGCTTTGACATGGCTTAGAAGGGGTATTCTCAATCAATAGATTTTGAGCTCGGCTTACAATCTTCTCTGTTTAAGACCTCCTTGCCCACCTAAGCGTGGCTGAGCGTCTTTTTAATAGTAGGGGTTTGGCACAATATACCTTTTTGATGTGTATTCCCACCATATGAATAACCCATATTAATAATTTTTTTTTATGTATGTATGGCTCTTTACTTGGCTCATCATTATAATAGCGTAAAAATCCTACAAAATCTAGCTACCCTAAAAATTCTACAATAATTTAAAAGACAGTAATAAAGATCAAAATAATAAAGATCAAAAAGAACATAACAAAAAATGACTATACATATTACGTTGCTGTAAATAGGTTAAATAAATGTGTGTTGTCCTGTATCAGCCGTTACACCTTGAACATTACTGAATACCGAATCTACTAACTCAAGGTTCAACCTGATCGGAATTGTTGAGAATTCTTCGTATCCAATTTCATTCCATCGCAAATGGAATGTTGGTCTTTTTCTGCCCCATGTCGTAATATCGAAGATCAGATCCTAGGACCTGTCATGCGGATATGGTGGACGAACCCAGGGCAGAAGTCTTCTTTGGAGCACTCCGATTTTAACAGGTGCACGATGGACGAGGTAATCAAATAGTTGACAACGACTGCACGTCCTTTCAGCGAAAGGGGGTGTAGTATAGTCCGACACAACTTCACAGCTCCCGAGAGTTTCTTCAGAGCTATTCGGCTATAAGATGTTTTACCATCGAGCCACACATATACACCTAAATATTTCAGGCAAGTATTTGTCCATTGTATGCCGAGGGGAGAATCTGTTCGATTCCGCCACCTCCCACACCATAGGCCTTGGCTCTTGCTAAGGTTAACCCTAACGGCCGCCAGTTGCTCGAATTGTTTGAAAACTCTACAAGAAACTGGAAATGAATCCTCTTTCGTTACGAAAATAGACAGGTCATCAGCATACGCTAATATAAGTGGCCTTATATTAGTGTATGATAAGTGATCGATAAAGATTTACCAACAGTCGCTTCAGTGAAAGGTCATAAAGCACACTTGACAACGGGAATCCCTGCCTGATACCCAAACCAAACGGAATAGGGAACAATATATGCCCATTATGCTTTATGAGAATCACTGAATCTCTATACAGACCACTGATGATCTCAATCCACTTGGACGGAAGCCCAAAGACATTGAGAACGCTCATTAGATACTCGTGCGAGACGCTATCAAACGGCGTTTCTTGATCCAAAGAGATTATGGCCATATGCGAACCAGTTTTTTCATGGTAGGCGAAAAGATGCTTTGCTACGGCGATGTTGTCGTAGATTCTACGACCTGGAACCTAGGACTGTGACGGGCGCATTACTGAGGCAATCACTGAGCGAAGTTGAGTTCTTAGTGTTTTGCAAACTATTTTGTAATCGACATTACACAGAGTAACTGGCCTCCAGTGTCGCATCCTCTGAAGTTCCGCCAGCTAATCGCCACAACAAGAATGTGATCACTTAATGAACACACTTCATTAGTGACGCTGACGAAGAATCTAAGGAGGCTAGACAAGACGTAAAGTCTGTGTATGACCTAGTCGAGTTGAAGTCAACTCTAGAATGACGATCGATTGAAGAATCTAGTGTGTAGTTTAAGTCACCCCCAAGGATAACCTGACCACCGAAGTTCGTAATATGCGACAGGATTGAGTCCAACACCTGTCTTGCAGTATCCTGGTAATGCAGCAGGTACACGTTTACTGGTTTGTCCCGCAAGACGAAATCTAAGGAAGACGCGAAACCTGGGCAGATGTTTGTGTATACAGGAGACATCAGAGTAAAGCTGTGGAACACAGCATTGCCACAATAGACCTCTACGGGGCGTTTCTGTGGCAAAAACTGTGTAGCCCTTGTGAAAGTTGGAATTTTGTTCTAGACGTGTAAATGGGTCTGGTGTAACATTCGTTTCCTGTATAAGTGCAATGTCCGTGTTCCATTGTCTAATGTCTTCAAAAATACGGTGTAGTCTAGTGAGTGCACTCAAGCCTCTTGCATTGATCGATGTTATCCTACACATTCAAGAAATCGCACGAACTCCGACAATGACTGTACGACTCTAATGATGCAGAACCCTTTCCAGTTGGAGATCCCCAAGGATTCCTGAGACTTTATTGAAGAACCGCTCGCACCTCAACACCTCATTATTTAATAATAATAACATAGACCTTAATCGAAAACAGCACAATCTTCTCTAAAAAGGGTCCATCTGGTACTGCAAAGTGAATATAATGTCCCTCCTGCAATCTTGACCTTGTTTTGAGTAATAGACGTTGATACTTGAACCGATGGCTTAATTCGAGTGGTTACGGTGAAGACAACAAAGAGCTTAAAAACCAGTAAAGTGCATTGTCTACCTATGGAATACCATTTTGAAGTTATTTGAGAAGGATGCTCTTAACCGTCGGGAGAATACTTGAAGTAAGATGAAGTTATTTGTTATTTTTATATTTCTTTGAAATCGTTATTGTAAATAGGATAATATAAATATAATACAATAAATGAAATTCGAATCATGATAAAATTGTACTTTATGTACACGAAGCAATACATTGTAACAGTACAGTTTATACAGTAAGTTCATCTCGTTGTAAATTGCATATTCAATGTTAAAGGAAACACATTTGTTTCTTCTACTCGAGCTGTGGTAAAGTGAAGTATTAAAATTTATAACTTAAAGTCGTGAGTTATTATTTTCTTATTATACATCCATAGTGCTGGATACATCATTAAATTGTTGATTGCTATCAATTGAATTTCAAATGAAGAAAATTATAGTTGAATGTTGTTTGTCGCAACAAACTTAACTTAATGATGAGTTAAGTAGAGAATCACAACTAAGTTTATTTTGGGACCCCCCGAAACACCACCATATAACTTACAAAATATAAAGTTATTTTAAATAATAATTTTTTTCTCTTCAGCATATTTCACTTAGTATAGAATAATGCACTGCTAACATAATACGAATATTATACAATTTTATGTGCAATAAGGTCATCAAACCCATAAATTCAACCTTTAAAAATAATATTTATGAAACCTGAAGACATCTATGTATTGTTCGTTAGAACCAATATTCGCCAC
The DNA here is from genome assembly GCA_964036015.1 of Leptarthrus brevirostris. Classification (NCBI taxonomy): domain Eukaryota; kingdom Metazoa; phylum Arthropoda; class Insecta; order Diptera; family Asilidae; genus Leptarthrus; species Leptarthrus brevirostris. The sequence goes on along the minus strand of OZ038372.1, from coordinate 36,608,545 downwards.
ACGCAACTTTAATCGGTTAGCCATTTGATATTTCCTTCAATCAATGCTTAAATTTCCGGATTTCATTCAAAAGCAAATATCCATGCAAGAACTAACTAATTATCATAATGTGCCAAGCTTTACTAATCAAATGTTTTTTATTAACAAAATCAGAATGACTCGACGGAATCTATTCAAAGGTAGTGAGAGTAGACTCCCTAAATACCTATAAAATCTGTAGAAACTATTTGTACTCGTAGTATAACATTAATATGCATCCTCAAAGTGTGAATCTTTGATTTACATAAATTCTTGTTCTTTACAACACGGAAGAGAGATGAAGATACAATCCCTTTGCTAAGAGGATCTTAACTTTTATAAGTTGTTGACCACGTGAGGTCGAGATTCAGAGCCTTGCGACATTTTCTAACTTCTTTTTAACTTGTATCTGGGCACCTACCATTAATTATCGGTTGTCAATTTATGTATATCACAACGAAAATACTACAGGGGGTTGGTATTTTGAAGCTGTTGCTACCTAACAGTGTGTCATTCCGAAAGATAGACAGTTTTTTCTGTATGCCTTTAACATCTGTAGTTAAAATTATGCTTATAAATTGATGTGTTAAGACTATATTTCTACAGTATTAGAATTTCTTAAGTGAATCTAATTTTTATGCCTATATATAAAAATATGTGTATCCGGAACTTATACATACCCGTGGCGAGAACTGGTTTGTACTTTTGGCACTTTTAAGCTTTATATAAAAGCAAAAGCAGACTATAATAGTGCAGTAATTTTGACAAGTTAAACAAATCAGTATTAAAAATGAAAGTTACAGTGACATTAGTTTGCGGAATTTTGGCTATAGTTGCTTTAATTCAAGCCAGCCCGATTCCAGGTGAAGAAGAAATAATCGTTGAGGAATATGTACCGTATATGGTTGATGACGTTCAAGGACATGAAAATCAATCAGAAAGGAAAGCTCGGGCAATTCTGGCTCTACTAGGAGCTGGAGCTCTAGGAGCTGGAGCTCTAGGAGTCGGAGCTCTAGGAGCCGGAGCTCTAGGTGCTGGAGCTTTAGGAGCTGGAGCTCTAGGACTTGGAGCACTTGGCGCTGCAAGGTCATTTGGAGGAATCGGTGGTGGGTTCGGTGGTTATGGAGGATATGGACACGGTGGTTATGGAGGTGGACACGGTGGTTACGGAGGTGGACATGGTGGTTACGGAGGTGGACATGGTGGATACGGACACGGCGGTTATGACGGCCCCTGGGGTGGATATTAACATGGAGGCGATCATAGTAACTACGGATAAATTTTGAAATGTTTAACAGATAATCAAGATAATCGGAATTATTATATGGTTATTACTTGGTGAAATATTTTAAAAATTATCTGCAACATTAGCAGAAGTAAATTATTGTTGTTGTATTAAGTTAATTAAGTTTATTTGCAGTTAAATGTAAAGCTCGTTATAACGCTCAAAAAGTACCATTAATAAAATAATCACTTTAAATTATTTTAAAACAATGTTGCCGGTTTTCTTTCGATTCAATAACGTTGACATCGATTTCCTACCGTTTATATTCTCTTTTAAAATGTATTTCAATCAAAATGCATTACTTCTAGGAAGATATATTCTAGCAGGTAATCGAAAAAGCTGGATCTATACTACTGAATAAAATATTCTTTACATAACAAGTTCCTTGACAATTATACCCATTAGAAGACGGAGTTGGATCAATTGGTTGAGTGGCACGACCACCATGCCATGGTTCCCGGGTTCGAGACCAGGTCTCTCCCTGAGTTTTTATTAAGAAATTAAAATAATTCACTCCATCTCTGGGCTATTGTCTAGCTCGCAGTAATGCAAAAACAAGACATTCAAGTTTCCTCACTACTCTAATTCCCTTCTATACTAATGCCTCAAAGAGTTGTTCCCTAGGCTTTGGCCCCGTCGTATCAAAAAAATCATTATAGAAAGCAGAAGCAGATATTAAAATATATAAAAGGCATTACACTTTTGATATGCAAACAAGAAGTATAGAAGTTACTTTGTAATTTCAAGGTAAATTACTAATAAGTAATATGATATCTGAGTAAAGAGGTATTTAAATAATCTAGGCTCCGACCTCAAAAATAAAAGTGGGATCATTATAGAATTACTCACACAACCCAAGAGGCTGTTTGTCACCAACGCTTATCTTCGAAATTATTGCAGATAGAAGTTTGAAATTTCGCACGAAGATGTGGTCATTGTATCACAAAGGTTAATGTCTCAAAAGTCACTTTCCGCGATCCTATTTGGGGTCAAAACAAAAAATCAAAAAATATTTAATATAATATTGTACACTTGGCAGGTTTATTTTAAAATATGCTTCTTCCGTTTGATTGCCATTCTGTGCGACGTGTTCAATCGCATTAAGGCGGTTCAGCGGAGATTCGTTTGGATCGCACTATGCGACCTACCTTGAAAGATATCCCGTACACTGATTGGCTTAGCCTGCTTGCAAGGTTCAACTGTATCTCCTAAACAATAAGCTTCATTCAACATATTAATTCCAGGGCGCTCTTTAAAGAATCACGACTTACTGTGCCTCACCACGGCAATTTAATACCTCCTTAGACAACATTGATTTTCACCTGTCTATGAGCCTCTTGAGGAATCAGTTTCATTAAGGTTACTTTGAATTCTTTTGTGTTAATCTTTTAAAACTTGATTTTGTAATAATAATAAATACTACCCATGTCCCACAATAAGTGAGCTATAACTCTTTATTAAAAATTCCAAAATAAGTGAGCCATTTGTTAAAGTATGTTATATTAATTTTACTTCATTATGTCAAGTTTTTCTTTAGACAAATGCTTCAGTTTATAGTTATTGTTGCCACCACAATTCATAATATCTTCCATAGCCAATTGTATTGACAAAAATATGTTCTCCGTAGTAGTTCTTGTTAGCTACTTTTAGGTGCATGTTGGTGTTGTAAGGATTGCATTGAATTAAAAAATCCCAGATCTAGAACTTTTAGATCGCTACTATTGGTGGTTTGGTAGCGAAAAGTGATGTCCCATCCACCGTTATGACTCTCGCGATCAAGACGTTCGTCCGGAATATTTAAATGAAGTTTAGCATTGTCAAACTGAATGATAAACCTTTTGCGTCCAACTGGCCATTTTTGTTTAATAGCAGGAAGTAGATTTTCGATCAGCATAGTTGCAAAAACATTTTTAGTAATTTCAATTGGTTAAGTAACTAGAGTTCCCTTCATATACAAAAAAGGGCCATATTCCAAGTTTACCATCAAAGTATTGATTTTTATATAAATAGAAAAGTGGTCGTTTAATACCTACCAAAAACATAACTTTAACTATATTACATTTGCTAACTTGACGACAAGGCTCTGTTTCCTCAAGAAGCAGATAGTACTTTTGGTTCAGTTTAGATAGATAAAACCAGTTTTCTCTAATGTGTATGTAGTTCAACATATCTTAAAATTGGCCATCATCATCATCCATAAACGATAAGCAGTATTCAAGACGCCGTAACATTTTCTCTTGCCTCAGTAAAGGTTTAAGATAACTGGAGTGCCGTTTTAGTTTTCCGTTTCAAAAAAAATGTCATAAAGATGTTTTCGGAATCTCAACTTCAATTACGGATGGGCGATCTTCGATTCGATCTCGACGGATCCATCTTTTAGCCTTCGATTTGAATCGATTTTTTGCGGGACCGATTCAGCCCGAATTGATTTATTTATTTCCGATTCCCATCCATTTAAGACAAGACGCGACGCCCTAGTAAAACTGAACAAGCTCACGTGGAAATTTTTTCGCATCAACATTAATTTGTGTAATAAAATTTCGTACCTACAATATTGTTAATTTTAGATAAATGCGTTCCGGATCTCTAAAATATGGTAGGGTTATCTGTATGAGTGAGTACCATGAGTATATATACTGCCAAAGAGTGTTGTTGGCAGCATTCAATTTTAGTGCATCCCTGGTTAAATCTAACGCCCTTGAAAAATTTGTCGCTGCTAACTAAGATAGGTGTTATGTCCGCCCACTCCATCCTTCCGCTATATGGTATCCAGTCTGGAGCATGGTCTTCTTCTGAACTATCATCACTCAATTTTAGTTCTTTACAATTGCAAAATTAATCACTTGGTGAAGAAAATATAATTTATTGTCATGTGAAGTCCTAGTTATGACAAATTGAGCCTAATGAGGCGGCACAAAATTTATGCTTCTCAAAATATAAATGTCAAAATAAATGGAATCGATCTATGAACATCCACCTTTTAGGGCGATTAATCGATTTTCAAAATCTGAAAAAATTACAGATAGATCCGTTCTGAATCGATTTTCTCAGTTCGATCCCCCATCCCTAACTGCAATCTCAGCTGAAATTAAAAACATATTTATCGCATTCCATAACGTGCTTCACGATTAAATAATTTACGCCAGAAGTAGGAATGACTCACTTATTGTGGGACGGAGGTAGTAATGTTTAAAGTAGTAACAGTATAATATTGTTACATCTGTAGTTTTGCAGATTACCATGGAATTAATCGGGCCTATCTACTACTTCATAAAGATTTTCCTGGCTGTTAATTATCACCCCTCTAGCAGGGCTACCACTTAAATTAAGTTTTTTAGAAAATAAGAGTAATTAAATTTTAAAATTTGGATTCACTTCTAAACTTACACTGGCCATAAGATTTAACGCAATTTTACAAGTTCAGCCATATGTAAAAAAGAATCTAAATTCCTCACTCATTACCCCTTCTCCTGCAAGTTTTTACCTAAGTAGCCACCTATTTTTTTTTATTGCTTTCATTTATGATATAATGTAATACCAACCCAGGGGTTCTACAATTTCCCGCTAGAATGCTTCTTAAAAATTTCGGAAGCATGAAACAATACTACATACAATAATTATATTTTTGGGTGTGCCATATATATTCTTTTGAACTTTCTGTATAGACCTGTCGTAGGTAGAGTAGACCAAGGCTGAGCAGAATATGTTATATAATTTACTAGGCTTTTTCACATACAGAAAGAATCTTAGACGAAGATTGTAATCGTCTTACAGCTACAGATATATGCTATCCCAGCTAATATTTTTATCCAATATAAACGATTAAATTTGGAATTGTCTTAGCAAATTAAATATTATTTTATACTTTTGTTGATAAAATCATATTAGATATAATTTTAATTTTTAATTTTGTTGAAGTAGAGTTATTTCTATATTACATGTCAAATCGCAATCGTAATTCAAACTCAAATAATATGTACTTGTAAGTGCGCAAAAATGCGTTCTGCAAAAGATTGAAGAAATTAAAACTTTGTTTGACTTATGTCCCATTGCTTTAGCATAAATTTGTTGAGTTAGAAAATAAATCTTTCCATTTTATATATTGACTCTGATGATATATTTTGCTAATAATGTATTCTGCAAAATTGATTCTGAATCCATAATATTTTGTGGTTCAGGGACCAACGCTTTGGTGCATTTCACATGGCTACGGAACGGAAGGACTCGGAATTAAGATAAGGGGAAGGAAAAAACGAAATTCGCTATATAAACAGATTACCAAATTTTCTTCAACTACTATTTTTGTATTATTAAACAAGTAATTATTTCAGTACAAATAAAGTCAGGTCTAACAACAGGTTTTATTGATTTTGCTAATTCATTTCTTTCTATGTATTACTTTTCCTTGGTCAGCATGCCGACCTCAATAAGATTGAAGTGTACTTGTAAACATTGTGCCCTCACTTACATATAAGACGCCTCCATTAACCTTTCACTAACTTGCCATTTTTATCATAATAGTCTGCATACTGTACTGACAATAGGAAAGTATTCTTATTTGCTTTCAATAAGAAATGTTGTAAAATTTTGTGAAATTGCCTGTTTGTGCTTTGCCTGGAGAACGAAGCATTGTTCTTCCCAAGCGTAACCATTTGGAACATAAAATTCAGAAAGCATTTTCTGCACAACGTCTTGCTCTACTCAATATACATATAATGAAAAATAATTTTTCCCCCGTAAGCTGCTGTGATTTCGATCCTGCATATGGCTTTATTATTATTTTACATAGAGGAAAGGCATTAGCCCCTATGAAAAAATAGGGCACCATAATATTATTAATTGTTATGTCTTTCGAAAATGCCAGTGAATCCCATAGTATGACTTTTCAAAATGTTGTTTTTGCAAAAACATCACGAATTATGGGGTACCTTCAACGATACATGTTTTCCGTCAATTGCTCGGACACAGTTTGAAAAATTCCACCGTGCATTAAAATCATTTTCGATATTTACGTACGAGGTTTGATCCAACTCAAACCTAGTCGACTGTTATGCAATAATTACACAGGAATGCGAAATTTTGAACATGTTGTCCCTCTGGACGATGTTTCCGAAGTAGTTTTTCCCGCTGAAACCGAATCCGGGCTCACAATTCTTCTATAATATCAGGTTTTTCAGATATTCTAACCTAAAAGTGCAAAAACACTGTATTTTTGAAATATTTGACGATATGTAGCACCGCGATTTTTCCTTTTTTCAAGAAACTATGTGTAGGATCTTATAGTACAGTCTTCCTCTTTCAAATGCCGTTGAGTTTGCTTAAATATCTTTTTTTTTCGCCGAGATATCGCATTTTAAAATTTTCATGTTCATGATTTTCTCGGTATAGGGCCATTCGTCCTTCGTCTGTCCTAGTACTGTCCGGTGGTAGCCGCTGCAATTTTTTTTAGAGCTTACCTATGATCCCACTTCCGTCCCAACTTGAAAATTTGGTATTTTTTAGATATCAATAGGACAAATAATGTATGTAAAAATGAAGATATTCAGGGACGAAGGACGAAAATTGTGTCCTTAATATCCTTTTAGCATCCTTCTTCCTAGTAGTAAATTTTTATGGAAAATATTAAACTTAAACTTTAAAATGAGACTAAAATTACGTTCCTACTGTATCGCAAACGGAAGTTATGAATTTCTAAAGTTGGTCCAAGCAGCTCAATCGTGGAATTTTCAAAATGCTAGAACTTCAAAAAAAATAAACGAAAAGAAAAACGAAAAAATCCGTATATTTCTTTTCCATAACTCGATAAACCAGCAAAATTTCAAAAAGGTCTGAAAGGGTGCTTTCAGAAATCTCTCTGAAATTTGTCGATTTTCTATGGAATGCCCCTATACGAAAACTTTATGGTCACTTGACCATATATCGCGGTGCTACATAACCTCACATAAGTCGGTATTTTTGCACTTTTAGATTGGAATATATGCAAAATCTGACGTGATAGAGCAATCCTGAGGCTGGATTCGGTTTCAGCGGGAAAAATTACCTTGGAAACAACTATTCATTGTCCAGGGGAAAAATCTTGCAAACCTGTGTTATGCTATCGCAAACTTCGTCGATTATTCTTCCTAAATGTTGCTTGCTGATTCTGTAGGTGGGCGCCATATGTCGTTGCAATGATCTAGACGCGAAGTACCTTTGCAAAATTGGTTTTAATATAATATACGAAAATATGACACAACTTCATACTCTAATACAAGCTACATTCCACTAGCCTGAAAATCTTTTCAAAGTCCTTCACAGTCTCTCTTTAAAAACTTGACTATTTCATGCTATATCTAAAACTAGCGCTCAGATTATTCATACTTACGGCGGTGAGCGACAAGGCTGATTTATTTGTATGATTTGGAAGGATATTGATAAATGATTTTTGTAAAGCGGCTATGATATATGTGAGTGGCAGAGCGGGGTCACTCAAACTTTAAGCGGCCCACCATTTCCCACCCTTTGAATTTTCATATAAAATACCCTCGATAATTGGAACAGCTGACAATTGGCAGAGAAAATTTCAGTATTTTTATAGCTCCTTAGGGCCTCTCAAATTGGACGCTAAGCGCAAAAAATTAAGAATTATGACTTCGCTAATTGGGACACTTGATTTTTAAGGCAAGGCATATTGGCATTGCACGTCCATTTTTAGTTGACTCTCTTAATCTTATTAACTTAAAAAGTGATGATTTTATTTTTCAACTTTGGATAAGCCAGTCTGCATCGTTGCGTGTCGAAGTAAATAATCTTTTGCAAGCAAACATATCTTTATAAAAACAGTACTCGTGTCGTGTAGTTGGTACACAAATCCGCTTACACAACATTTTCGTCAGGTATGTACAAGTTGATTTAAAGAAAATTCCTACACACTAAATACCTAAATATGTTTTAACTTTGCTTTAAAGAATGAGTACACAGAATAAAGAAGCTGACTTTTCCAAAAAATTAGAAGTCGTTAAAGTTTACAAGTGGGAAGAGCTAAGCGTGCGGAAACTAGCAAAACAGTCTGAAATAAGCAAAAGTCAGGTCCAGCGTATTCTTAAATCAAAGAAAGATATCAAGCAACGTTGGAAGAGTATATGCCCTAGGGCCTAGATGATCTGTTGCCAATACTCATCAAAATCTTAAGAGCCAGCTATCAGCTCAGCTATATCTGCAATTTATGGAAAGATGTAAGGGTAGTCTTTATACCCAAGGGTGGGGGTGACCAGCGGCTCAACCCAAGGCATCCTCCTTCCTTCTTAAGTCAATGGAGAAAATCATTGCCCAACACATTAGATACGGTGTTGTCAAAGATACGCCGCTACTCGCCAACTAGCACTCATATCAAGCATGCACATCAACCATAACAGTCTAGTTGGAAAACTAGAAGACGCTGCTAATGGTAAAGGTGTTGCCCTACGCGTTTCTTGATATCTAAGGTGCTTTTGACAATACTTCGTTCGAATCTATTGAAGGAGCGGCCATTGACAGTGGTATTGATCTGCCGACGGCCCGATAGATTGGGGCAATGCTGAGTAACCGGAACATCACGGCCAATCTGGACGGACAAATCGGTAACAAATCGGTAACGGCCCTTGCCACCAGCGGCTGCCCTCAGGCGGAGTCCATTTCCCTCTGCTGTGGTCACTTGTTGTCGATTATCTCCTGTCTAAACTGTCTGCAGCTGGCTACGAATACCAGGGCTACGCAGATGACCTGGTTATTACAATCAAAGTTAACAGGACAGAACTTTATCTGCAAAACTGCAAAATGCTCTCAATATGCTACAGTCCTGGTGTACTAGGGTATGACTCAAAGTCAACCCTAGTAAAACAACCCTTGTATATTTTACAAGAAAAAGGAAGCTGAGGCTAGAGCATCCCACTCTTGGTCTAAGGCCTAAAATGGCCCTATGGGCATACGAAGCAATTATAAGACCCATAGTCACCTATGAGGCTCTCGTATGGTGACCAAAAGCAAAACAAAAGACAGCGCAGTCCGCATTATAAAAACTGCAGAGGACAGCATGTCTATGAGTCACGGGTGCCATGCGCACATGCCCCACGGTAATTATGGAGGCTGTTTACGAATTTGTGAACTGAATTTTCTCAAACCCTTCTTTTCCACGTATGATTCTTTTCCTTCAAAGGATTGCAACAATACTTCATGTCTTTCAACTTGTCTAGCATTTTAACTAATTGTGGCGATATCTGAATGTATACTGTACTGACTGACTGTCAGAATACTCTTTAACGCGCCATCTACAATTTCTGATGTTATGTTCATCTGTTCTAAGCAAAAAAGGCGTGCGCAGGCTTTCAAAAATCAAAAATTTACACTAAACATAGCTTTGCCACTCTAAATAAAAAAAGTTATATTTTTATTCGGAAGGCCATGTAACGACCTTTATAAATCGCTAAAGATCAAGGTTCTACGGTAACGGTGACGATAGTTATGTAATTTCAAAAAAGGTATGATCACGAGAAAAAATGCAAAAATGCAAAAGTTGACCACACTGTAACTTCACCACAAAATTTATATTTTGAAAATCCTCTAGCATGACAATTACTTATACCAGTAACAATAATTTGGTGAAGTTTGAACAAAATGGGAGACATCGAATTTTTTCACCTGGTACACTTGAGGAATTTTGCCCCACATACGAAATTCAAAAATGCCCCGCCTTTTACTACTCTTCGATAAGTTAGATAAAGCAAAATGTCACCTTTAATCGAGAAAATGTAGCAGGTAATGCTGAAATTTAACAATATGCCTAACAATATGCAACATTAAAAAAGTATTATATTGTATGAGGTCAACTTTTATATGAAATCGAATTAAATCGTAATAAAATACTTTTTAAAAAAAAAAGTTTCACCGACTTCACAAAAGGCGCTAAAAAGCATAAAATAATTTTTAATTTTATATCTATTACATTTTGAAGTCGGTGCAAATCAAGCAAACCAAACAACTACAACAAAAATATTAAATCGTCATTTCTTATGATCCGGTAAGCTGAAATGTTCAGGTAGTATTATGTATTATTTTCAATTGTGGTACTGTAGTTGTTTTATTTCTTCAAAATGTCGTAATAGATCTAAAATTAAAAATTATTTTATGCTTTTTAGCGCTTTTTGTGAAGTCGGTTTAACTTTTTTTTAAAAAACTATTTTATTTTTCACTTTTTAGTGTCTTCTACTCTATACAACGAAGAAAAAACCATCCAAATCGGTCCACGCGTTAAAAGTTAATTTTAACCCCCTACCTCACCCACATTCCACTAAACTTTTTTTCTCATGGTATCAATCAAGGAACATACTCTACCGAACATAAAAGGAATCATCGAAATCGGTCCACCCGTTACGAAGTTACTACCCCTCCCCCTCCCCCACCACCACCATAGGATCAAATTATTCTCCTATTAGCAATGGGGGATCACACTCTATACAACAGCAAAAGAACCATCTAAATCGAACCACGCGTTACAAAGTTAGGTTGCACCCCCCTTCTCCCACCTAAACCCCAGCAACATTTGTTTTCTCGTAGTATCAACCAAGGATCATATTCTACCCAATAGAAAAAGAATTATCCAAATCGGTCCACGCGTTACAAAGTTAGACTACCCCTCCCTAGGCCAAATTTTTTTCTCCTATTACCAATGGGGGATCATACTCTGTACAACAAAAAAAGAATCATCCAAATCGGACCACGCGTTACAAAGTTATGTTTCACCCCCACACCCCACCACCACCCTACGAAAAATTTTTTTGACATGGTACCAATCGGTGAACATACTCTACCCAACAAAAAAAGAATCATCAAAATCGTTACGAAGTTATGCGCGGTCAGACATAAAAAAAAAAACAAAAAAACAAATACGCGTCGAACTTAGAGCATCTTTGTTTTTGGGAAGTCGGTTAAAAATATATTATGATAGGTTATTTATTCAATGATGCTTTGTTTAATTTGAGACGCACGTAACTGTCAAACTGTCAACAAGTTTGTAAATAAAATGACCTCTAAATAACGCTTAGTGCAAATGAATCATAACATTTTTTTTGAAATTATATTACATGAAAACACTGCTAAATTAATTAGAAAGTATAGAAACCAATTGACGACCATATAGAAATAGTAGTCTACATATATCAATGGGCAGTAGCACAGCCTACTCTAAATACAAGCCCGAAAAACATGACATTTTGGCCATTTTACAAGCAAGCGTGTCGTCGTTATTTCATTTATTTTTGTATCACAGATTAACCAATCCTTGCACACATATAAAACTGCAAACTAAGGAGAAATGCTGATGTCATTGACGCATTCTAACTTCAATAATTCAACAAAACGCACACAAGAGAAAGTCTTCTCATTAAAACACATGATAATTGTAATTAAGAAATTTTTTATCATGACCACATATTCAGAATATTTGTAGGATCACGTAAAGTAAATTCCAAGTTAGGACTTTAAAAATACTGCGAGAAATACTACGGACAAGTAGAACTCCCTTACCTCTTCCTATTCTTTATTCTAGAAAGCTTCGGTTTGCTTATACTACCAATGCTCAGCTATTCGTGTCAGCTTACGGGCTTGTATCTAGAGCAGAGGTGGGATGTAATGATTCTTTTTTGAAATGAATTCTAGCTTGATTACAATTCCAAGAAAACATTACTTGAATTTATTCCTAATTTCTATATGAATTTGTAATTAAATCTTTTAATTCCTAATTAGAAAAGTAATTAAGGAATGAGAAGTTTTAATTCTTTAACTATTTTACCCATTGCTGGTTTTAAATACCTGTGTAATCCAAATTGGAAATAAAAACAGGAATTCAATAAGAAAAGGAATTATAAATTACAAAATTTATTACTTAATACTTTACTTTATTTTTATTTTATTTTTTTTTCTTAAATACTTTACTTCATTTATTCTTTATTATACGAAGAATTTCATACAATTTGCCCAACATTTATAAAATTAAAGTTTGCCTTAAGGAGGACAAGCTTTTCAAAAATTTTGTCTGACAGCTTTGACCTTCTCTTCTTTACGAGTCCTTCAAAAGAGAAAAAACGCTCAACTGGGGCGGACAAAAGAAGAATGGTATTAAACTTTATAAATGTCTTGTAAATAATATTTTTTAAGCTTCTCAAATTCGTCTGTAGGATCATTTAACTAGTATTAGAACTAGATTCCACTGATGACAGGGACTAGCTCGCTTCACAGAGAGTAATTTGGTAGGCTCTCCTCTTTTCCTAGGGATTAAATGGGGTCTGAAAATACAGCCTCAACTCTGGTATCACAATGCGCCACTTTGGCCTAAGTGTGCCTTTTTAGGCTACCGCTCTAACCTAGCCCTAACATATTATAAAACTGCTTCTCGAAATATAATTCGAATTTCCAGAAAATGAAGGAAACTGCGTTACTAGGACTTTATCCAACCTCCTTTGTTTTGTTTTTTGTTTCATATTTCCCCTAAAAATTTCTTTATAACAGGAGTAGCTTTCAGAAACTCGTTTGTAAAGTTTGGCGCTGCGTTCAGAATCTGGATTATCGTTTAAAAAAATGGTTAAACCGTCCTTAATTAATTTTAAGGCACTAAGCCGCCATTTTATTGTTCATTTGGTTCTGCAAAAGTACTAGAGTCACTGTTTAGGTCTTAATTTTCGATTCTAGCAACTCGTTTATATCCTCTTCAACGAAGTTACCAAAACCGACTTGTTCTGTTAGTCTCCACTGAAAAACTTCGAAGTACTAACAGAGCAGTATATAATGGCCTACCCGGGAGGTCGCCTGCAAGAGAGCTTTGAGAAAGTGGGAAGGTTGTCAGTGGCTGCCAACGCCAGTTATAACCGATCTTTACGGGTGGCTTAAAAGTGTAGAACAGGGTGGGAGCTTCTCCGACCGCCTCAATATATGGAGCTCGTATCGTACTCGTAGGAAATGTAAATGCGTAGTGAAATTTGCGTGTATAGCCACAGTCAATCGGCCATTAAAGCGATCGACTCAAACACTATTAAACCTGGTGGTCCGCAAATGCCGGACCGGTCTTCAAAGCTTGGGGCTCTACGCAGGGTGATTCTCTGCTGGATACCTGGTCATAGCGATGTATGAATGCCTCACTAATAGACAAATCAATCTGATGGCCTCTTATTTCAATAAAAGGATAGATCGACGTATAGGCTTTTCAGTTCACCGAGTGAGAGTAGATCAATCTGGTAACCTTCGATTTATCAAGGAGAATGTGACAAGATTCGACTGAAAAGACAGTGGCGTTTTTCCTGTAGGGAAGCCGCGGAAATCTCCGTAATAACACTGCGATTCATCAATAGCTGCGGCTGGTTCAACTAACCACTGCATGGCAGAGCTAATTCGATCCAGGTGAGTTTTCCAAGCTTCAGATATATGTTTGTCTGCTTTCAGAATAATGTTTCCAAATTGGCGGCCTGATGGTGCATGAGGGTCCGGCTATCTCTTGAACGAGCTATGAAAATGGTTTTCGTAAACAATATTACTTAAAATCAGATATGACAACTTGTTATATTGGTTGAGTTCAAAAATGCATTTAAATGCTGTTGGAGTTACTGAATAATATACAACCAGCGGCTTCATTTTATAATCACCAGCTGCGTTACCCCCTAAAAGGACTATTATACTATCTTTAGCTGCCTTAAAACCAGGAGCGACTTTCTCTTCCGTCGCTATAAATGCCCGCTCCTATCGTATCCTTTTCCAATATAACCCCGCCTCATGGACATTAAAAACCTGCTTCGGGGATTATGCATCTTCACTTAAAGTGAAGTGAGTGACTTCGAAATGTCGTAATAGATATAAAATTAAAAATTATTTTATGCTTTTTAGCGCTTTTTGTGAAGTCGGTTCAACTTTTTTTTTAAAAAACTATTTTATTAAAAGCAATGATTCTTTGTGCTGTTATTTTTTTTCAGGTGCATCAAGAAGACGAAATTCCGGAAGGTTTGAGACTGAACATATGACTTTTATATTAATAAAAGGATGAACGCAGCAATAATTATTTATTATAATAAAGTGATGATGTTAAATAATATTTAATAGTACTAATGAACATTGTGTGTTACATTTTGTTCTGAATACAATACAGCGATTTGCTTAACAAATAACTGTAACATTTCAGTAGCGATATGCACAATGAAGTAAGCAAAACTTATAATCCCGCCACAAAAATTTCATGTAAAGAAGGTTGCCAAGACTCACAAGCTCATAACGCTTTCACTGTTAAAAAGTTATCAGATCTACTGTGGAGTCAAGCCCCTAACTCAACAAAGCCTAACTTTAGAAACCCTACATCTTGGTCAAAAGGTATGGCTTGGCAGCTTCGCGGCAATCGCACAGCCACTCCTATGGACTTATGGTAAGAAATTAAGTCACTGGTCTTTAATGTTGTATCATGCTTTAGATCCATGAAACGGCCAAGCAATAATTTTTGACCAAGATGTAGGGTTTCTAGAGTTAGGGGTTGTAGAGTTAGGCCTTGTAGAGGTAGGGGCTTGGCTTCACATGCGATCTGATAACTTTTTACCGTGAAAGCGATCCCATTTCTTCTTATAAGATGCTAATTGTTTGCGTGCAGAACCTAGTCTGCGTACCAAATTTCAGCTTTCTAGGGCTTTTGGAAGTTTGAAAATTATCTAATGAGAAATTGTTATACATATACTACAGAACCAGACTCCCCTTTTCGAATGGTTGGAGAATAAAAGTTACAGATTTCTTAATATGTTCGTTGTTTGTGTGCTACTCCTAGCCTGTATATCAAATTTCAGTTTTCTAGAACTTTTGGAAGTACCTGATTAGAAGAAATTTTATTTTCAGACCTGAACCCCCTTTATGGGAAGTGGACGGTAAAAGTTACAGATTTCTTAATATTTTCGTTGTTGGTGTGCCAATCCTAGCCAGCATACCAAATTTCAGCTTTCTAAGACTGCAGGAAGTACCCTAGAGGTTTTGATGACAGAGGTTTTGATGGTCATGAGTGGCGAAATCAACGTATTTCAGGTATTAATAAAATCTCAAGTATAAAAGCTGGACAAATGAAACTTAGTGTCTTTTATTAGTCTGGTTACCACATCTTATTCTAAGATTTTGGGCTTTCTGCTATTATCCTGATAGAAGTTATGAGGGTTCAAAAATGCGACGAAACACTTCGAGAAAAGGTAGGTAGTGCCCAGTCTTGGGTAGGTAGTGCCCAGATACGATAACAGGAGAATTGCATGGTGGATAACTATAATCGTGAAGTGATACCTAACGGCCCGCGGGGAGAGTGGTTAAAGAGGCTGGTGGGAGAGGGGGTACGTATCTACGAACGCACTAATGTATGGTATATTTGGAAGATTCTACACCCGGCCTAACCAAGAAAAATCATCACCAGCAGGATTAAGTTTTAACTCTTGCAAAACTGGTTTTTATGGATGGCGCTGACATCTCCACGCAGAGATAGTTATCCTTCTATTTGAAGAGACATTGCCGGCACATATAAACTGATCAATCGCTGCCCGTTCCAATCAAATCAGTTATCTAATATCGATCGACTTAATGAAGGATCTGGACGGAGAATAAAGTATATAGTTCCATACATATTCTCATAATTTTCATACATATTGTACCTTACAATACTAGTAGGCTCTTTGTGCGGCCCACAAACTAGAGGTAGTCGGTGTTCTTGGGGGAAACATAAGTAAGGGCCACACGACAATAAGGCAGATTCTTGAAGCCACTCCTGAGTTGGACATGTAACTGATCAGATGCTGGCAAGATTCTCACCATTCCAACAACCCCTAATACGGGTGGCGAATCGTGAGATGTTTCCAGCTGTCCGTCTAGGTGAACTAGTATGGTATACAGATGGATCCAATACTGAATCGGGCGTTGGGGCAGGGGTCTGGAGTAACTCTCCTCGATTCACTTTATCACTGGCCCTGGAAAAGTACAACACGGTATTCCAGGCTAAGATCTTCGCTATACTGACATGTACTTACGAGAACCTAAGAAGAACATATAAAAACAAAAGCACCTCATAGTCAAGCTGCAATGAAAGCAATTGCTTAATCTACCACCAGATCTAAGCTGGTGTGGGAATGCCGAAGGAGCCTAGATGAACTGTGTAGAACTAATCAAGTAAACTTGATCTTGGGGAATGAAAAGGTAGATGAACTTGCTAGGAAGGTGTCCAATACCCCTTTAATAGGGCCGGAGCCGGTCTGTGGAATTCCTCTCTGCAAAGACAAAAGGCTAATAGCAAACCGCGCAAGTGAGGAGCATAGGCTATATTGGAAAAATATTGAGGGGCACGCTCACTCAAGAAGCCTTATGCCCTCACCGTCGCCGGGTAGATCCAGGGAGCTCCTCAAGCTGAGAAGGTCGGATGTTAGAACTCTGGCTGGCCTACTTACCGGCCACTGTCAGCTAAGGAGCCACCTGGTAACGATAGGTAGAGCCATCGACCCCACCTGCAGACTCTGTCTGCAGGATGATGAGACCCCATTACACGTACTGTGTGAATGCCCTGCAGTGGCTAGGCCCAGATTTAGCCCATCCGAAACCAACCCTGGTACCGAGCAGGCAGGAGCTGTCAACTGCGAGAGCTGTTGAACCTCTTCAGAGGGACCGGCTTGCTATAAGGAGTTGAGAGGGTTAGAACAATAAGCCCCAGTGGCCGCGGCGCTTGAGAACCTCACACCTCCAATTTAATCAATCAATCAATCAATCCACAATACTAGTGGCATGTTTATAATTCATGCACTTAGAATGGGCAACATGTTACTGACCGTCAAACAAAAGAATATACGCTTTATTGACGTAGTAAAGAAAAAATTTGGTCCTCGCTTCATGGAAACGAATACAAACATTTTTTTATATATATGTTGTTGCCAAAGCTCAGGGGATGCCCTATGATGCTAAAGAACAGCCTTGGCAGGAAAGGAATTAATGATGAGGGAAATGGGTTACATGTGTAACTTTGCCCGAGGGCCTATTTTAATGTTAATACAGTAGGCAAAATTGCATTTCCTGCTGCAAGTGTAGCTAAATATATGACTCTCCTATTTAAAACATGGAACTGGGAAACTAACAAGAGCAGTTTGTGAACACTGAGGGACCTTACACGGTATAATTTTTGTATTTTTTGAAATTTGCGGAAGATGAAAGCACATGTCGCACCACTCTCTTTCTACTTTTGTGCTCGATTGGCAAACACTATACATGTTCACTGTGCCACCCACGTTTGCAAGCTTATAGCCCGGTTTGAAAGTTTTATGTACTTCCTTTGAACATTTTATGAAGGGTTTCCATAGGAAAAGTTGCAAAGAACTTTGCAAATGATAATTTCTCTTCTACGTATGGTATCTGGTGTCTTGTGCGGGTTATTGTAAGGATGCATGGATGCTCCTGTAAGTATCCAGAAAACTGAATTATCATAGTGTATTTATCTGGGACGATGTAACTGTACGAAATCGCAGTGGCTATAGAGGAAGCCGCTTCAACCATTATTTCTTGGAATATCTGGCTGTTCCATCTTTCCCTGAAAGTCGTACTCAACTAAGAGCTTCTATCTTCCATTGTCCACAGCTGGAGGGCTGACGCTCTACGAGAGGTATTTTTAAGGGAAGTTCCAAATCGAGCCAAGTCATTGCTTTTCCTTTCGACAGTTCACCTCTATTAACTGAGAGCGCACCAACGGAATGAAACACAAAGGGATGTCGTGATTCATCCTACGAGTAAGAAGCTAAATGGAGTGGCCCTCATTTTTCTTCCCCGCTGTCAATTTTTTTTTTTTAACCGACTTCCCAAAAACAAAGAGGTTCTAAGTTCGACGCCTATTTTTTTATTGTCTGACCGGGCATAACTTTGTAACGCGTCGACCGATTTTGATGATTCTTTTTTTGTTGGGTAGAGTATGTTCCATGGTTAATACCACAAGAAAAAAATTTGAGAGGGGTGGGGGTGGAAGTAGTAACTTCGTAACGCGTGGACCGATTTCGATGATTCCTTTTCTGTTCGGTAGAGTATGTTCTTTTATTGCTATCATGAGAAATGGAGGTGGGGTAGGGGGTTAAACCTAACTTTTTAAGGCGTGGACTGATTTGGATGATTGTTTTTTCGTTTTATAGTGTAGAAGACACTAAAAAGCGAAAAATAAAATAGTTTTTAAATAAAAAGTTGAACCGACTTCACAAAAAGCGCTAAAAAGCATAAAATAATTTTTAATTCTGAACGTTTCAGCTTATGGGATCAGAAGAAATGACGATTAAATATTTTTGTTGTAGTTGTTTGGTTTGTTTGATTTGCACCGACTTCAAAATGTCGTAATAGATATAAAATTAAAAATTATTTTATGCTTTTTAGCGCTTTTTGAGACTTCGGTTCAACTTTTTTTTTTAAAACTATTTTATTCTTTAACCGAGTGTTGTAGGTGAAAAAGTGCTAATTTTATCGTCCTGTAAAGTTGAAGTGAAAATTAAATTTATTGCGAAGGTCAAAAATATAAAACTATTGCGTGCTGTGTCAAAACTATTTGAGAAAAGTTCAAGTTTTAAACGATTAGTGACAATTAAGTGTGTAGTGCAAAGTAGAGAAAATAATTTTCTTTTGTGATAAGAATACTTCCGGCGGTCTTAAACACACTATTAACTTGTACAATACCCACTTTTCGCGTTAAGGTAGACTTTGTTTACCTTTGGTCCAGCAGCCATATTTTCTTGAGTTACCACTTCCAAAGGCGGTGGTGTAATTAAATTTTGCAAGGAGTTAGTAGATGAAAACTTTATTATTGATAGTGTTTACTAATTTGCAAATTAATAAGTTAAACTTCTTGTTTTAACAGTATATTAATGTGATGAAAAGCTGTAATAAAAAGTACAAATTTTAGTGAAAAAGCTGCTTTTAAATTGCAATTTTAAACAGATTTCTCCAGAAGTTTAAAAATTGCACCAAAGCACCCCCATATAAAGATTTTTTCTTCAGCCTGTCATGTGCTGTTTTTCTTGTGTGCGTATAAACTAACTACGGAAATCTCTGCTGTTGGGCCACTCCATTTAGTTACTCACTGGTAGGATTCATCGGACTTAAAAGTCACTTATCACCAAATTGTAGACCCGCTTCGAATATTTGATGCCGGAATCGAGTGGTTTTAACGGCACCTAGACACATTTAGGTTTTGTTCGTGATTTTTAGTGACGGTCGTTTTGACCTCATACTACCATTTTGGTTGGATGGCTTTTCAGGTCTAGGTAGAAAAACACGCATAAACATCAATGTATTTATGTAATTATATGGTCGCTGCAAGCGAAGGGTCGTACGTCCTACAATTATTTATAAATAAAGCGGACCGCCTTCTTATGCCCCTATTCTCGGGAACGAGAGCCAGAGCGAGTATGTTATTATTTTTTATGATATTGCATGTAGGCAAATGCAAAATCTTAAGGTCAATTACAGAAGGACACCGAGAATTACATAAGCAAATATTACAAAAACCACAAGGCTTTTCTGTTAAAGTTAACGATTGTTTTAATTTTTATTGTATTTATTCTATAAAATCTATATATTGCTGTAGTTCACTTCAATTTTTTAACCTCCAAAACCATGTCCCTGTCCACCTCCACCACCACTTCCAAATCCTGTGCCAATTGATCCGGAACTTGCAGATGCTCCGGCTTGAGATCCACTAAAGGACCCACCACCACCTCCTCCGCCACCCTTGCCAAATCCGCCTCCGCCTCCACCGCCAAAGGGAAAGCCACCATGCTGTGGGTAAGCACCACAAAGGGTTGATATCAGAAACAACACAAAACTTATTAACAAAACCCGACTCATCTTAAATCAGTTGATAATTCGGACTAAGTGTATGGCATAACTGAATTTGCTTTTATAATAAATAAAAAAACTAATTAAAATTAATTTCAGAATTTTATTCAATAAGAAATAAATTAAACTGGATTCGAAAGTTCAGTATGAATTTTGATGACAAAATATATAAAATTTATGGTAATAGCTCGGGGGAAGAACAGGTTCCTTCTTCATATCATAATTACCTTAATAATATATATATATTTACAAAAATGAAAAAATTGAGTTCAAATAAAAAGAGATTTATTTTTAATTTGTTATTAAAATTCCGGATAAATGTAAAAATGAATAGTAAATACATATCTGACAAGATAAAGCTAAAGAAAAGTAAAAAGCACTTCCCAGTTAAAATTTTGCATGTCAGTTAGGACCGCAAATGGACCAAAAAATAATTTCTAAGCCGGTTTCTCTGACAGTCAAATCAAGATTACCCTCCGTTTTACTATAAATTGAGGTTGGATTGCTTAATATTGCTAGTTGAAGTTGCAATCTCATCAAACGAAAAGCTAAATTTAACAATGCGTCGCGGTTTACTTATAACTTTTGTGGTACTTGCTTTAGTAGCCCTTAGTGCCGCCAATCCTACATTCCCTGCACCAGGTGGTGGAGGTGGTGGCGGCGGCGGTGGGGGTGGTGAAGGTGGTGGCGGCAGTGGAAGCTTCAGTCAATCGCAGGCATCTGCATCATCAAGTGCTGGAAGTTTCGGGGGTGGCAGTGGTTCCGGAGGAGGCGGCGGACACGGTCAAGGACATGGCCGCTAAATTGGAATAAGTGATCAAACTTGCTATTAAATTGTACAATTGAAAATAAAAAAAATCATTGAAGGCAACCCTTTTTATTTTATATTTGCGCCGAACAAGCCGTCATGAAAGAACTTCGCAATATCTTATGTTAGATGAAATAAAATTGTGCAGCGAATTGCGTCATTTCCGATCATGCTTAGATACCAAAGTACTAGGGCTTCACGATACTCGAGATAAATCTCGCTGCCGCTATCGGTCTCGACACGATACCGAGACCGGCAGCGAGACCAATATCATTGGTAACAGTACGATACCGAGAGCGAGATTGAGGTGACGAGAGTGGACGAGATATTAGTTTTTATCATTTTATTGTGGAAAATTTTTTTTAGTTGTTTCAGCTTTTATGTCGCTCCGAAAAATTCCAATTGTGTGATTTATGGGGCATATAAGTATACACTGCTCTCCCCAATCGCTTCTTTCTACATTATTTCCTTCTTCAGATATTTGCGCTTTATCCCCAATAGCAAACAAGAGCCTTTGCTACCTTATTTTGGTGATGGAAATATGAAGAAAATGCATATATAGATATATCACTTGTCCTCGCTCCCCGTTATTCCACCGAAATACCCTTTTTTTATCTTGCCGAGAGCGAGATCGCACCGAGACTGGCCTTTATCTCGCCGAGATCGAGATCGAGAGCGAGATCGTCTTCACCTTGACGAGACCAAGACCGAGATCTGCCAAAGTTTCGGTCTTGTCTCGGTGCCGTGAAGCCCTACAAAGTACCATCTCTTTACCCACTGTTAGAATGGAGGAAACCGTAAGAGACTCAAATATTGTTCTTATTCGTTTCATTCAGTGTCCTAGAACTTCCTTAGTCATACCCAAATAAAAATCTGCCTCTGTTTTACAGCAATTAAAATTACATAGAAGTTTTTTCATATTTTTTTACTAATTGGAGAGATTATTGGATTCAGGCTTTTCCTTACTGTATTAAGGTACGTCAAGAAGGGACAACATGCAATATGAAGTAATAGTATCAGAGTAATACTTTTTCTATGTAAATTGGTTCTTTATTATTGGATTATCGTTAGAAATGTAGAAATCCTAGAAAAACTCTCTACTTTAAAAATTACAATTATTCAATCAATCACAAAGAAAAATACTTAAAACTATTCAAAAAAGGACAGAAAATGCTAACACTAACTAAATTGCTTAAACGTTCAAAAAGCTGAAGGCAAAAATAATTAACAAGAGATTTGGAAAGCTCAAATTGCTGTGTAATTTCCGTGTACACTGAAGTTCATGTAAATACACGGAAAGTACACGTAAATTACACGGAAAGTACAAGTACAAATTTCACGGACTACACGGAACTACACATAAGTACACGATAAGTGCAATAAGTGCAAATAGTCACTTCTATATTCATATTACTAGTAATAGTTTATCGCAGCCTGTGCTAGATACAGAAAGTCTAATAAAAATTTGTCGGAACGTGTTGTGTACCTCTTTCTCCCAGAAAGACTAATAATAACAATTTGACGGAACGTGTTGCGTACACGTTCCCTCAAATTTTTGCTAGACCTTCTGGAAGGAAGAGGAGTATTAATCAGGCTTCTAGTTGCTTTATTAATTTCCACACCAGGTTTGCTGTGATAAACTATAACCAGTAATTTGAATATGGAAGTGACTATTTGCACTTATCGTGTACTTACGTGTAGTTCCGTGAAATATGTTCATGTAGTTTTCGTGTACTCGATTGTACTTTCCGTGTACTTCCCGTGTACTTTTCGTGCACTTTCCGTGTACTTTACGTGTAATTTCTCTTTCCGTGTATTACTGTATACTTTCCGTGTATTTCCGTGTATTTTCTGTGTATTTCCTTGTACTTCCGTGTACACGGAAATTACACGGCAAATTGAGGGTGGTAAATAGACACAGCCATTTGGCAGTGCCTCCAGGTCAGTGGCAGCTCTACGAAAAGTTGCTAAAAATTTTTAAAATAAGAAATAAAAAAATTCGAAAGAAACCTAAAGCTAATGTAAGTAAATGCCTACATGGAGTCGTTCGTCACTTTTCTAGTCCTTCGGGAGCACTCATCTGCAGAGTCATCATACACCTGGTTATATGTCCTTGGCCCCAGATGAAATGATGTTCTTATTACACCGAATGTTATTTAGATAAGCTGGTGCATATCTTGAACAAGATAATTAATATCGCACAAGATCGGGCATGTAAAGAATCTGTAGCACAAGGTTCATTCACAACCACAAAACGTGCAGGCTCTTTGAATTCGTCGATCGATAGGAGACAACTGGTTTGGAAACACGAGGCGTAGGATGGAGCAGTTTGTAAGCTACATTAGAGTGTCTGTAATTGAATGGATAGCTATAGATCTCTATACTAGTTATTGTCACCATTACTCCCAAATCTACCCCAATATGTGCGAGCCATCTGGAGATCAAATCCTGGGACCAATCAGGTGAACGGGCAGAGAACAAGTAGTTGTACTCCCCTGTGCCGCTACCCCGCATAAAACGACATACCAGGGTTAAGGCACTAATACAACCGACCTTGGGAGGGCATCAGAGCAAGCCTCCATACCTTGTCCCGAATTGGGTGAAGCTCTAATCCTGCTTGATGCCCCACAAGGGGTTATCGGAACTAGAGAAATAGGTTGGTTCTAACACCAATTTCAAAATAATTTTATAATTTAAAAAAAATGTTAAGTTTTTACGGTGTATTGTATCACATATCTGCATATGAAAACTGCATTACGCAGTATGTATGTATATGCGTGGGAATCAGAGAAAAATAAGCGAGTGGCGAAATCGAATATTAAATCGAGGATCATGCGCATAATACTCCACAGTGCTGCTATTGATTCTGTCTTCCAAAGTTACTTTTATGGAGAAGCTTCGATCCTACATATACATTATATATGTAGGTACATACGAAAATAAAACACAATTGGAGGAATACCCGAATTTTATAATATCAGGACTCTCAAGTCGCATTTAATATTTCTCTAGTTAAATTCAATTAAATTTGGCGGGCGAAAATCCTCTACTTAGTCCTCCCCGTTGGTGCCAGCTGGTAATGATTCCCTCGTTTTAAAAGAGTTAGCTAAGGTGTTTAGGCTTGCTGCTCACCATCGTTAGGAGTACCTAATTTAGTAGCGGAATGAGCGTACATTTGTACATCAAACCGTGCCGAAGAATGGAAAACTGGGGGCTAAACCAGTCCCGAAGGAGCTGGCTCCGATGCCCTGTCAAGGTCGGTTGTATTAGTGCCTTACCCTGGTATGTCGGCTCCGCCGGAATGGACTTCCCCTTCCGGACATACTCCTGGGACCAAATTAAAAAAAATTATAAAAAGAAAAGAGAAACACCTAATTTTCTCGGAGATCACTCTTTCGTCGAAAGATAAATTATTGCCCTCCTACCAGGAGACCATCACAAAAGCTTGTGGAGCGAGACAAGACGGACAAGGTTAAATACTCAGCCATACTGGCGGAATTTGACACCTTGGCTACTAAGAGGCGGCTTAAAGCGGGCAAATGTAACAGGTTCCAATATGAGCAAGCCGCAGGGGCTCTTTTCAATCGGGATGCAGCGGGTGGTTTCCGCTGAACTCTTGGGACCTTTGGAAGCAAAGTGATGGATCACCTGTTAACAAACCATGGAGTTGGATAAAAGTTAACTTCTGTAATGGCTCAAGGTGTATAACCTCGCTACTCCTATAAATGCTAAGGAGCCGTTGAAGCAGGTCATTCTTGTTTGCGTAAAGAATAAAAAGACGGCAGATTTTAAACAGATGCAGATTTTAAATTAAGGTTTGGTATACGGTAAGCCAAGTTGAAGGTTTTCCGGTCCAGCAGCCAGTGTCCTGATGCCACCGAAATGGTTGGTCTAACGAACTGCTGGATGAAATGAAGTTCGACCATCCCGATCCGTGGCAGACGCGCAATTCTTTAATTCTTGCTGGGCGCTTTTAGGCGATTTTTTAATTCTTGCTGGGTGCTTTTGGGCTATAAGCTGAATCAGAATGCACGGCAGCCTACAGCAACGCAACAGTTCATATTGGCTAATCAAAATCACATAACCCGACGTGACAGTAAAAAAAATTTTTGCTGTCTAGTCATCTGAAATTCTAATTTTGCGCGAATAACTTTTTACTGAACTCCGAACGAGTCCAAACTGACGTTTATCGCAATGGAATTTTTTCGCTCAAACATAGAAGTATGCTCAATGCCGTCGTCACGTCGTGGATATCTGATTCTGATACATCCGACATTAGAATTGTTTTTCTGTCGTCCCTGCGGTAGCTTTTAATATCCTTTGTATATATATTAATTCCTAAAAGACGAAAGTCGAAATGGGATCACAACCGAAATTATAAATCGGTTACGGTCAACCGAATCCCAATTGGGATTTTTAAACCGCAATTGCAACAAACTTAACCGTAATTAATTTTCTTCAATTCGGTTTCGGTTAGAACCGAAACGTAAAATTTCATTTTCGGTTTCGGTCAAAACCGAAATGTGAAATATAATTTTCGGTTGCGATTAAAAACCACGTAGATATAACATTTTCGGTTTTGCTGAAACTGAGTTAAATTGCTGTCGTTGGGATTTCTATATAATATAATGAAGTCATCCGACTCCCCTTTACTCCCTTACACCCTCCCTTTATCTAGACATTTACCCCCCTCCCCAGCCCCCTACCCTCCCCCTCCACATCACCCTCCCCTTCCACCACCTCTTCCCCTACATTCTCCCCCCTTCGCCACTTCCATCCCCCTACACTCCCCTTCCCCCTCCCATCACAATCCCTCCACCTACTATCCACCCTCCTCCAACCGACGGTCCCTTCATCTAGACATTTACTATGTAATGAAGGTAATGAACAAATTTGAAAATATCGCAAGACCGGACATATAACGTCTTCCGCGGTCGGTACCAATTTAAATCGGTCTTTGAATTTCGATCCGGCGGTTACGGTCACATATTTTTAAGATCTATTTTCGGGACTATTTAATTTCGGTCGCTCTATTTCGGTACACTTTAAATATGACAGGTTTCGGTCCCGTTTCGACTCCTTGCTAAAAGATTAAAATGTACGTAATAAATAGTTGGAAGCGACTGGGTGAATTATTAAAGGTTGTGACTATTTGCACTTACGTGTATTTAAAAAAATTTAGTAGACCTTCTGGGAGGAAGAGGTGTATTAATCAGGCTTTTAATTGCTTTATTAAATTGGGGGTTCCACTTGGTCTGATGGCACTACTGCAATCATGCTACAGAAGCTACAAGATTTAGTAGCGAAGTAGCTGGTGGATATCTGCTGAGGTTGTACAGATCTTAACTTTCACCCTACTAAGGTATCATAAGGACAATGACTGACTTACAAAATTAAGCTGCATTACATTTCAAATATGTGTGCCGATCTAATAACGTAACAAAATTGGTATGGTCTAAAATATTTTTCTTTCCTTTTGGAGCTTTTTTGGAAAACCTCCATCAAGATTCCTTAATTATATGCATTTATTAAAGTTGTATTGTGTCCTGTATTTGTAAGTTATTTAGCCCAAGATGAAAGTGGTTTATTATTATTATTATTCTTTACTCCAGCTATATGCTCAAAAACCTGGTTTCTAATTTCCTTTTTTGTCTTGCCAATATATATATATATATATATATATATATATATATATATATATATATATATATATATATATATATATATATATATATGTATATATATACCTGATTAGTGCCTTATTAATTTCCTAAGTGAAATAATTGCGATAGAAGAAAGAATCAAGAAACTGATGGGTTGTCAAAAGCTCTATCCTCAACCAAACACTTCTACGATATCTGATTACACAATACCCAACCCCAATTTTACATGAAACTTCAGTGTAAGAATTCCAACCAGGAAGGAATGGACGAACACTGAACTGCTTAACTGCTGCGACACTGCTCTGTTCACTGACGGTTCCAACATGAAGTCTGATGCCGGTGCGGGTTTTTTCTACGAAACACTACATATATCGGAGACCGCCGGATAATGCAACCGTATTACCGGCGGATGTATTTCCGATCCTGAAGACAATAGATAAAAAATAGTTTTTTTTTAAAATAGTTGAGCCGACTTCACAAAAAGCGCTAAAAAGCATAAAATAATTTTTAAGTTTATATCTATTACGACATTTTGAAGTTGGTGATAAGTAAACAAACCAAACAACTACAAAAAAGTATTTAATCGTCCTTCCTAATGATTCCATGAGCTGAAACGTTCAGGTAGTTTTATGTACATATTATTTTCTCTCTAAAGAATGGAAACAGAACTACCTAAATCAGGCAACATATTACGAAATTAGTCACGGTCACCCTTTCGTACCCTCACCTCAAAAATTCATAACATCACCCTAGTGCGCCCCGTTCTCTATACAGCAAGGGAGACTGAATTATCATAGTCAGAGAATTATCTTAGTCACTTTAAGTACAAAATTGTTATAATTTATCAATCAGGAAACGTATTCTGTACAAAAGAATCAAAATCATCAAAATCGGTATATGCCTAACAAAGTTAGGTTACCCCCCCACCCCACCCGAACCCTAGGTCCACATTTTTCCACATATGATAGGGTCATAGTCTTCACAACAAAAATAATCCTCCAAATAGGTGTGTGAATTAGGAATTGTGTAACATCTCTTAAGCACGCCACCCCACCTAATAACTTTTTGTCGTCGTACCAGTGGGGAAACATATTCTACCCATTAAAAGAAGAATCATCCAAATCGGTTCACAAGTTACGAAGTTAGCCTACACCTCCACTACCACCCTACCTTAGGAACAAATTTATTTTCAATACTGTCAATAGAGTATCATACTTTATACAACCAAAAGGAATTATCCAAATCGGTCCACGTATTACGAAGCTAAGTTTGACCCCTTACCCGCACCAAAATTGTTTAGACATGGTACCAATCGGGGCACATACTCTGTCCAGCAAAAAAAAAAACTCATCGAAATCGGTCCACACTTTACGAAGTTAGGCTACCCCGCTAATTCGGTCCTCGCATTACGAAGTTAGCTTTCACCCCATCCCAACAAAATTTTTTTTGACATAGTATCAATCGGGGAACATACTCTACCCAACAACAAAGGAATCATCAAAACCGGTTCACGCGTTACGAAATTATGCCCGGTCATACATAACAAAAATTTGAAAAGTACATATCAAACTTAGAACCTTGATGTTTTTGAGAAGTCGGTTAAAGATCAAACTAAAGTCTAAGAATCAAGTTAATGGTAAAATCCAACATGGTGGATCCAAAATCGCGGAAAAAAAACTTACTATTCCTGTCAGCATTGTATCGTATGGGTTTTTCGGGTTGCGGATTACAAAATATCACTTAAAAAATCAAAGTCAAAACAAAAAGTTCACTGCCTAATAATAATGTAACGAAAACAAAGTTTAGACGTTCAGTACGCAGTTATTGTTTTTTTTTTGAATTATTATTATTTTGACTTAATGAAAATGATTTGAGCATCAAATCTTTTTGATGAATTCAATAAACCTAATATTTTGTAGTACTTAAAGGTTTTGGTGTCCCAGACGATTCAGAATCTTCAAGATTTTTGTTTGGAGAAACTCTGAAGCAATGGGCTTTTTGTAAATTAGTTACTCTTGGAGTCGCCATAATTGTTTGTCAAAATATTTTGTTGATATGCATACATGTTGAGAACAATCTCACATTAGATTCCTTGTTAATGATAAAAAACATATGTCATCGATACTTTATTATATTATTTTTAATTTACGCTTGGAAAAATTCTTTCCCCGAGCCCCCTTAAGCAATAACAAAAACAAAATAACAAAAAGAGGTTTTTTTTAAATAAACAATTAAACTATTCTGTTAACAATTAAGAGGAGAGAAAAAACAACCTCGCTACATTTCAAGCTTGCTGATTTGGGTAAAAATTAAATCCTTTTTCTCAATATGGTTTTGGGGAAGGCCGCTTGAGCCATCAGTTTTTAACAAATCCGGCTGTTCCAACTTTCCCTTAAACGTTGGGCAGTCGTGCTCAATTATCTTGTTTCATCCTCCATTTAATCGAGAGTTTCAAATTGGGCCACTCGTTTGCTTAGCTGTGTAGGCTAATTCTAAAGTTCACCTCTATATATTTAGGCCATAATGTGAATGCACTTAAAAGTCAATTGTCGTCAATATGTAGATGCGCATGCGCCTTGAATATTTAATGACGGTTTAACGCTTCGTTCGCACGTTTCGTTCGTGACAGGATACTTTTGTTCGACCTTGCGGCACAAGATTGCCTTTTTCATTTTGGGGAGGATCCTATTGACCATATAGCACTACTTTGGTTGGCTGGCCCTTCAGGTCTAACTTGGTGAAAAATATAAGCATTATAATCAATATATTAATGTTACTTTAAGGTCACTTCAAACTCTGCGCTGGATTGTAGGACCATTTGCAACTATTTATTAATAAATCGGACTAAATTCTTATATAGTACACCTATTGTCGGGAACGACAGCTGGTGCGAAACAGCCGTAAGTATTTTTATTGTATTGGATCAGGGCGTAACGTCTACCATTTCAAATTAATCAGCCGTGACTTGATAGTTTGCTTATTTTCTGACTTAAAGGACATTTAGGTTTGCAACATATCAAGGAGAATTAGAGAAGAGCATTGAGAATTACATCAGCAAATATTACAAAAACGACAAGGGTTTTCTGTTAAAGTAAACGATTATTTTAATTTCTATCGTATTTATTTTATAAAATCTTTACATTGCTGCATTTCACTACAATTTTTTAACCGCCAAAACCATGTCCCTGTCCACCTCCACCACCACTTCCAAATCCTTCGCCAAATGATCCAGAACTTGCAGATGCTCCGGCTTGAGATCCACTAAAAGACCCACCACCACCTCCTCCTTGCCCACCACCATGTCCGCCTCCACCGCCAAAGGGAAAGCCATACTGTGGGTAAGCACCACAAAGGGTTGATATCAGAAACAATACAAAACTTATTAACAAAACACGACTCATCTTGGATCAGTTTAAAATTCACACTAAGTATATGACATAACTGCATCTGCTTTTATAATAAATGAAAAAACTAATTAAAATTAATATCAGGATTTTATTCAATAACACATAATTTAAACTGGATTCGAAAGTTCACTGAGAATTTATTTTGGTGACAAAATATATAAAATTTGTGAATAGCTCAAAGAAAGAACAAGTTCTTTCTTGATATCATTAATTAAATTAAAAAAAGAAAAAATTTAGACCAAAGAAAAGGAGTTTGTTATTAAAATTGCAATTTAATATAGAAATGATGCAGGAAATAGATATATAAAAAGAAGAAGCGAAAGAAAAGTAAAAAACACTTCCCAGTTAAAATTGTGCATATCACTTCGGAGCACAAATAGACCAACAAATAATTTCTAAGCCGGTTCTCTGACAGTCAAATCAAGATTACTCTCCGTTTTACTATAAATTGAGGTTGGATTGCTTAATATTGCTAGTTGAAGTTGCAATCTCATCAAACGAAAAGGAAAATTTAACAATGCGTCGCGGTTTACTTATAACTTTTGTGGTACTTGCTTTAATAGCCCTTAGTGCCGGCAATCCCACAGGTGCAGGTGGTGGTGGTGGCGGCGGTGGGGGTGGTGAAGGTGGTGGAAGCAGTGGAAGTTTCAGCGAATCGCATGCAGATGCATCATCAAGTTCAGGAAGCTTCGGCGGTGGTAGTGGTTCCGGAGGAGGCGGTGGCTCCGGAGGAGGCGGAGGACATGGACATTAAAGTGGAATATAGAATCAAACTTGCTAATATTAATTTGTCGAATGAAGGAAAATAAAAAAAATTATTGAAGACAACCCTTTTGTTTTATTAGTACGTATAATATGTATATTTGAAGGTTTTTCAGTCATTTAGACATTCTTCGCAACAGACGCAAAGGGCGATGGCGCCGAACAAGTCTTCATCAAAGTATATAAGATGCAATAAACATATACAATGACTGAGTTATTTCCGATCGTTCATTGAGATGTAAATGCCATCTCATCATTCACAATTTGAATGGAGGAAATCGTAAGAGACTCGAATATTGTTCTTATTCGTTTCATTCAGCTCCGTAGAACTTCTTTCATATTGTTTTTTTGACCCCCCCCCCCCCCTCCATCGTCATCGAGGTACTTAAAAATGGTACAGCATATTAGATGCGCTATGAAATAAGAGTGCATGCAGCAAAGTATACGTAACTCTGTTTTTTGATGGTTTTTTTACACGAGTGCCTTCCAACAGAAAGGTTCCAGTTTAAAAAGCCATTGGGGGTTGCGGAGTAATGTCGGTGGTTCAGAATCCACTTTAAATTGTCGGTCAACTTGTAATCGTTGTTTCGAATTTTAAAAATTAAAACAAAAGTTAATAATTTTTACAAAAAAATAGGCGAGACGGTTTCACAAGAAGCGCTAAAAGTATAATATAATATTTAATATAATTATATCTATTTATTTATTGGGTTAAGTTAAACGCCGGACTCGTATAATAAACGAAATTGTAATTTAAAAAGAAAATATCTTGTTTTATTCCAGCATCAATAAAATTTAATTTAATCCGACAAAGTTCCCTAATTATTCAACGTAATCCATAAAATTTAACTGGGAAGGAAAAGCAGCGCGAGAAATTCGGTACTTATTTTTTTTATTTTGACGTGTACACTTAGCTACTTCCAACTATTTATTTCCTTCTCGCCAATCCAGATCCCTTCCGTCCCAAACCTCCATCTTTTGACCCAATTTATCTTAAGTAACGAAACTTTCTCTTATATTTGACTTTTTTCACTTTTTTTTAACAAAATTTAACCTTGACATGATGTATTGGGATCTGGACTGAACTGGTCTGCCTTCTTCACCTACCAAAGCCTCTTATTAAAAACTTTCTTTTGTTTCGTTAAAATTTCAAAAAAGTGTTTGTTATTACAGTTCAGTTCAGTTTAGTTCACATGTTAGTAGAGTTTTATCCTGTGAAATACTTCGTAAGGCCCATAATCTGAAATAAAGATAAAAATCTTTGCAAAATTATCTTCATCGAGAGCAACAGGAAAAGAGGACATACACTCAGGTATTATTATTTATTATTATTAGAGAATGGATCAAGGACTATCAGCATCCTTTAGTGACTTTGATCAAGTTGATCTTTTGTGAACTGATCCAGGTTCCCAGCCAATCTTTAGTTCTTTAATTAGTCCTAAAATTTCTTTGGGGGCTGCCTTAGCTATATCTGATGGTGATGGGAAAGACACCGCCAAGATGTCTGAGCCTGATACGGCCGAGGGCCTCACAGTAATAGAGGATGTGTTCCGCTGTCCCTTCCTCTTCCAAATAGAAGCGACAGGTGTCATCTTCAGCCAGCCCTAACTTTTTTGGGTGGTAGCCCAGGGGGCAGTGACCAGTTAGAAGTCCTGTTATCAGCCTGAAATCTGATCTGCTGAGTGAGAGCCGCTTTTTCCTTTTCTGTTTTGAGTAGGTTATAAACCTCTCTGCCTGTCTTAATCCTGGGATATTTGTCCAGTGTGAGTGCTTGCGTTCGTCCTGCCATGACCTGATACGCATTGCTAGTCGGTTTGTCGAGTAGCCACATAATGACTCGGGTCCAATAAACTGAGAATCCGTACCTTTTTTTGCTAGGTGATCCGGCTTCTTATTGCCTTCAATGCCCTCGTGCCCTGGTACCTATGCCGGCGTAATGCTGTTGCTCTGGGTCAGTTCTTTAAGAGCAGTGAGACAGTCCCAGACGATTTTAGACTCAAAGGTGTAGGACCCCAAAGCCTTGAGTGCCGCCTGATTGTCGGACATAATATATACTTTAGCACCGCGCATACCTCTGTTAGTAATTTCAAGTACGCAGAGTTCGATGGCATGTATCTCTGCTTGAAAGATGGTTGATGCAGAACCGAGCGATTTGTGCAGCCTTAATCTTTGCCCGTAGACCCCGATGCCCGTTCTGTCTTCCATCTTGGATCCATCCGTGTACCATACCAGAGATCCCATTTCAAAGACATGTCTATTATTGAGCCAATAATCTCTTCTTTCAAGGATCAATTTGAATGGTATATCAAAGTTGTGCCTCTTCGGCATGGTATCTGAAATTGAGTTGATCACCGGATCATCCATGAATTCTTAAAGGAGTTTCCTGTGATCCAATTACCTGCTGAGAGAAGATTTGTGCCAATCAGCCTTATTGCGCTTGAAGCAGCCTCCTTCTTTAGATGTAGGTGTAAAGGGGGGAGGTCTAAAAGAGCCTCCATTGCTGCCGTGGGACATGTGCGCATGGCACCCGTAACTCCTAGACATGCTGACCTCTGCAGTTTTTGCAGTGTGGCCTGCGCTGTCTTTTGTTCTACTTCTGGCCACCACACAAGAGCTGCGTAGGTGACCACTGGTCGTATGATTGTTTCATATGCCCAAAGGGCCATTTTGGGCCTTACTCCCCAGGTTTTGCCAAAGAGTCTTCGACAGGACCATAGGGCAGTCATAGTCTTTCCTGTGATTCTATTGAGTTAAGGATTCCATGTGAGTCCTAGATATTTGACCTCACTTGTGAATTCTATGCGTGTTCCTGCAAGAGTTGGAGCCTCTTACCTTAGCTTCCTTTTGCTTGTAAAAGGTAGAATGGTTGTTTTACTAGGGTTGACTCTAGCCGTTCCCTAGCACACCAGAATTGTACCATATTGAGAGCCTTTTGCAGTCTTACTGATAAGGTCCTGTCCTCCTTGCTCATGATGGTCATCTGCGCAGCCCTGTCATTCGTACACTCAGGTAGTTTTTCAAATATCTTATAGTATCTTACATATTCTTGTATTTTCAGACCAACACATCCTCAAATAAATGGGCTCATGACGTATCAAATTTTTAAGTCGTTAATATTTAAATAAACAAAACAACAGCAAAAAATATTAACTTCTCCTTACTAATGATCTCGTGTGCTAAAATGTTTAGCCAGTTTTATATAGTAAGTTCGCTTGGGGTTAGGTAGTTGTTTTGTTTATTGTAATTTAAACCGACTTCAAAATGCCGTAATAGATATAAAATTAAATATCATTTTATGTTTTTTAGCGCTTTTTGTGAAGTCCTGTTTTTAAAACACTATTTTATTTTTCACTGTTGAGTTTCCTCAGATATGCTACTCGAAAAATACTGCTCGTATAAAGAAACAATTTCAACAGCTGCGCCCTCTATGGAAAGGAAAAATAATCATCCGGATCCGGCATTAAAGTTCGCCTTGCATCTGGTTCAACCCCTTACTTTGCTTTTCCGCCTCTCGGTCACTCAAGGGGTTTTCCCTCAATTATGGAAAAACTCGTATTTTATTCCCATCTTCAAAAAAGGCTAAAAGAATTAGGTGTCCAACTACAGACCCATTGATGTTGATTTCATCGATTCATCTCCTGGATTCAATCCTACCTCAACAACGGTCAGTACAATGTTCTTTTTAGCTCATCCATTTCTAACCCTATTGTCGCTCGTTCCGGTGTCCCTCAGGGCAGCCACCTCGGTCCATTGATTTTCATCCTTACAATAAATGATGTTGAATGTTTCATCAAACACTCAGAGCTGTGCATTTGAGCTGATGACATGAAAATAATTAAACATATCTCCTCCAAAACCGACTCTCTTCTCCTGCAAAAAGACCTCGACTCCTTCACCACATGGTGCATGAAAAACTTTTTTGAGCTCAAATGACAGTCCATCTCTTATTCCCGCAAACGTCTTACCACCAGTCCGAGAGTCTACATGTTAACTGACGTACAAGTCCCTATCGTTACCTCTTTGTGGGAAATAGGAATAATCTGTAATAGCGAACCCAATTTCCGTTCCCATATTGACAGTAAAATTAACAGAGCTAACTCCACGCTACGCTGGTCTAGAGAGTTCTCCAATCCTTATGTTTCCAAATTTCTCTATATCTCCGCAGCTTATACCATTTATTATAACTTATCATTATAATATAGCTTGTATTATTATTATTATGTTATAACTTGTATTAAGCTTAAATAAATAAATAGACTTCCAGCTGCAACTTGGGCAGTTGATAGCAGGAACTTTATGTTTCCAACAGAAGAGTATCAACTCTGTCTTGTTTGGGTTTATGCCTAGACTACATCCGATAGATACTCAAGAAAAATACTTTAGAGAAGGCAGATTGTAACACTTTTGCTCTTAGGATCCTTGCCCGAACATACCAAGGCAGCGCAGGCAATAATCTTCTGACCGGAGTGTTCCAGATCTAACTCATTAAGGGCTAAATTCTATAAGAGCGGTGAAGGGATGCCACCTTGGGGTGTGCCCCTAGAAACATGAGATCAATAAGCTCAATAAAAGAACTGCCTAGATCTAACCTCCTCAAGGATGCCGTTATCGCCTCTGTTTTGATGTGTTGCATGCAATTAAGATCGAGGACGACTGCAAGTGTAAATAGTATTGATCGTTTATTGTAACGATTAGTTCATGTCAGGCTATCTCATCATACCTACCTTTATTATATGTCTGATAGGAAAGAGATAGCTAAGATGAGTCGACTATAACTAAAGTCTCTCCAGGGTTTTTCAAAGGAAGGATGAGAGACTTATAGGGCTGAAGTCATTGGATCATTGGCGTTTACAGTTTGAGGCTCTTCCACCTTATGAATGAAGACTACCTTAATCTCTTTCCACAAGATTAGTGGGCTCAGGCAGGCCTCTGAGATGACCTCCAGCGACGGAATAAGACTCTCGAAGTCTGATTGAAGTTCAGAAGGAATAATGTCATCCAATTCGGTTTCAATTCTACGGACCAGATCATGACTTCTCGGAGCCACTATAGACTCAGCTGTACTAGCTGTTGAACAGCCGAGAAAGCGAACGTCGACCAGAAGTCCCAGAGTTCAAGATTAGATAAGGTCCAGATTTTATCCTGTTTGACTATGAAGCTGGTGGTACTAAAAACGTGGTGCATTTTTTTTTAGTTTTGTATAATTAATTTTTCAATCATTTTAAACACTTTGATAAGTTTACAGCAAAGACATATGTTACTCCAATTTCTCTTCACCTGGTCCAGATTTATAATTCAGATTTGTGGTACAGATTCCTAATCCGCATAACTAATCCAGATTCCTAATCGAGATTCTTTATCCGGATTGAACCCTACGGTTCAAAAGATATAGCCTAATAAGTGTAGGACAGACAAATGGCCGAACATATAGAGTGAGATAAGTTATAGAATTCTGTATGGACCCCGAACAGAGAGACATGGTGGGTTAATAATTGCATTGTCATCCAATTCTGAGCTAAGTTTCAAGTCTCTAGCTCATCGGGAAGGTAATTTAAAATCGATTGCAAAATTTGTATCGAACAGGGAAATAGACAGACAAAAAAGCGAGTTAATAAAAACATTCTAAAAAGTGACCCAACTCCGGTCCTTTTTTTGACCTGACTATTACAAAGGATTTGCTGTACCGATCTCTGTCTGTGCACCCCTGATTGTAGTGTGTGGGCGTATTTTAGTATTTTATTTACTAATGTTTTTTTGCATGTTGGTGTAGGATCCTCATTCGCCTAAATATATTGTTATATTCTGGCGAATAGGTCAAATGATTCTAGGCTTTTGTCTAAGAAGTGCGCCTTCTGAGTTAGAAGGATTAATTCTATAAAAAAAAACATCATCCTTTGCTTCGTCCCTTCCCAACCACCTTGATAAGGTCTTTGTTCGGAATGTCTTCTTAGTCGAGAGCAAAATAACTGGAGATTAACCATAAACAATGGTACTGCAGTTATTCGGTTTTTTTATCACTAAATTAAGAAAGAATAATTGCATTAATATCATTTTTATTGAGGATACGGGATCTAGGTTTGTCTATACCTTCGACATAAAATAGCTTGTATCCTTCTAGATTGAGTCTGCAAACCCTGTCATTAGCGTGTGATACGTCCTCCTCAAGGATATATCTGCTAGCCCAGTAGAAAGGGTATGGGTTTAATGCTGAAAAAAAATAAAAAAAATTTGGGCGCCACATGGTCTTTAGCACAAAGCAGGGGAGACCATGAAACCTATAAAATAATAACCTGAGTTTTCAGGAGAGCATTTATTTAAGAGAAATCTATAAATCATTATATATTAGCTGCTTTATTCGTAAAATAATAATAAGGAAAAAAAGGTAAACGCAAAAAAAATTCAAAAATCACCGTCGTCGCCCAGCCACAAATTCCTTTTTGATCAACAATTTATTTTACTTATCTTTTATTATTTCGGCTATCCTTGGTGCTTTCCCACCTCGTCTTTTTCAATAAAGTTTTATCTGCACGCGGTTATCCAATTCCCTCTAGGTAGATTTCCCTTGTTTTGCTCTCCTTTTCTGTAGATTTCACCCACTTGGTTCCTTTTCTTTAACTATTATTTCTTTCCGTTTAATATTGGTTACTTTTCACACTTTTCAGAACGTTTTCATTTTTATTTTTAGTTTTGAAATACTATTCACTGTTAACTTTCACAATTTTTTTTAACACGTCTTATCGTTTACGAGGTTGAGATGAGAAGGGCTGCTTGTCGTTGGTTAAGCTTTCTAGACCATATCCAGTCATGAGAGATTGGTACTACTGCAGCATCCGGTGGGCCATGGGCCCGTTCGATTGCAATATATTCCAAACACTTCAATTGTTTTATAACAAAATAAATCTGCTTTCACGTAACTAGCTTCAAATATTTTTAATATTGTCTTTTAAGTTGCATATGGATAGTTCGTGACTTTATACACTTAGATTGTCGGAAATTTTCAGTATATACGTAATTGTTTGCTTTCAGATTTTCTGCGCCCTTTTTCACTTTTGATAGAGAGACCTGGATTCCCTTATAAATATATTTATTTTATTTCCCGAGATTGATGACGTGATGTGATAGTCCAAGGATAACCGAGTGTATTTAAATGGCTTTATTACTTTGATTATTTCGTAACTTGGTGACTTAGTGAGAACAATAAATTACGCAAAGATTATCAAAATTAATACTACTTGAACTTTACTCGAACTTAAAATTCAATAAAAGAACTGCTGTTATTAAGACTCTAAAATTTGAAAAAGTTACCTTACTTACTAAGTACAATTTATAATTTTTCCATTATGTATGCAAATACAAAGGTAATTTAGGATGAAAATCCCGGAAGAATGGTCCATCAAGATTGTGAAGATCTAGTATCAAGTATAAAGGATCCACATATAGAATCGTCGAGTGCACATAGATCCTTCAAATGAAATGAAAGGCTCTACAGCGTTAACGGGGAGAGTCGTCAATTTCAGTCGTCCTATTTTGAATCATGCCTTCTGGACTTAGGTGTAGGCAATCCTTCTTTCAGGTTTAGGTTAAGGTAATTCCAGCGCATGATAAAATGCGCACATTATAAATTTATATACTCCGTTCATATACCATCATGAGAATTCTGAAACTAATAATACTGAGTGCAAAATCAATAGTTCTACTACAAGTACAAAATAACAAGGACGTTCACTATATGGATTTATGGCGCATAACAAGCGACCCAAGGTTCTTTCATGAGAGAAAGCTCCTCTCCTTTCTGTGCCAAATGAAGCCGAAGCTGCCTTCGAGTGGTGGAGGTTAATCTGCAACACCCTCAGCATTACTGTATTTGGGAAATGATACTTCAAATTATAGTGACATCGGTAACATCGCCCACGTTCTTGTTCAGCAGGTGTGCGCAGAAGTTGGTCTTCCGTCCCTCATCCGGGATGGGAAAGGGAGACAACCACTATCTCAAAAGTGGATTGCACGTCACTATCTCCCTCGAAGGATAGTGAGGGAATAACGACAGCGAGAAAGGCCGCTGCACCCCATAATAATAATAACCCCATTGTATTCAGCGAGTGGAGTGGGAGATCAGGATCATAAAGACCTGTCTTGCGCTGCTCTTGACCTTACTGACGTGGACTACCAATCTTGGCTGGGTAGACCAGGGTTTCTTACTTGAATAAACTGTAGGATTGTTATGGGATCAGAAGATTGCTAGGACTAGCCAGACTTCAATTAAAAGGGAGATCACCGGGTTGAGATGCTCCGCAGACATTTCGGCGGCAGGGAGCTGGTACAGGGCTCTATGAGAGAACCTCCGTATAGACCCTGAGCATCGCGATTTCTACCAACGTCTA
Source organism: Leptarthrus brevirostris (assembly GCA_964036015.1). Lineage (NCBI taxonomy): Eukaryota > Metazoa > Arthropoda > Insecta > Diptera > Asilidae > Leptarthrus > Leptarthrus brevirostris. The sequence goes on along the minus strand of OZ038372.1, from coordinate 36,569,363 downwards.
CCTGTTTAGTGTGATGGTACCATCGGCGTTGCTAGGATCATTGATCGCCCTGATGAAGGTGCTTTCGCGACATCACTAAAAGACTAAGCCATAAAGGGCTATGTCTACTGTTTATTTGGTGAAGGCAGCCTGTTGGAAACTGTTTTTGCCAATTGCAAAGAGGACTTATCCTTCTTTGCAAAACTCTACTGGGAGGTCCCTCTATCTCTACCCGTGTTTCTCTACGGAGTCTTAGAGCGGGCAAAGCCCGCACGAGGTTTCCTGCTTATACCGTAGTCGGGGTCAGCCTAAGCGGCAATCTACCATTCCAGGTGTGGGAGGTTGTAACTTCGGTTTTATCCGAGACGGTTTTATCCGAGACTATATTTGCTGGCATTTTCATTGATGAGCAGATAATAGGGATAATAATGATGATAATAGGTGGGACCATGGTAGAGCCCAATGCCATGGAAGCTCTAAGAAAACTCCATAAGATGGACGGGTATCAAGGAGGCTCCGTTATATGACAGCCAGTTACCCTTGACTGCAAACCATCTAATAAGCCCGGAAACGCCTAACACCTTGGATTAGTTTGATTCAAGAGAGTAACTGTCTTTTCGCCAGACAACAATTTGTCACTCCCCTAAGGAAACTTAAGGAACCTATTACCAGCCGTCCCAAGTCTAGGGTGAAGGAAGAAAATACATCGGAATACCAGTAGAAGGTGCTGTGATCTACCTACAAAACACACATTAAATATTTGTTTTATAATAAACATAATTTGCGTAACTACTAAATTGAAGACAAAGTGTGGAAATGATTCGCCTTAAGTCGAAAAAAATATTGTTTACCTTTTGACTATGGACTTCACTATTTTTTCGAGAAGTTGAACATTGCATAATTTTTTAACAAACAGAAATGTCTAATTTTATTATCAGTGTTTAAGTACCCAAAACCAGGTATGATTAAGTATAAGCAGGTGAGCTGTTGTTAGAAAATATCAATCAAACAAAATAATATATTAAATAATAAAAACAAAAATAAAAAAACCCATCTTGTCAGACAATCTGCTATTTTCGGCTAATTGCAAAAGTTTTTGCTTGTTCAAGCAAAGCCAAATTGGACTAAAACGGAATATAAAAAGCATTGGCAGAATTTTTTCTTTGAAAAATCATAAAAAATAACGAAACGATTACTATAAATTGTGCTAAATCCTCAGCACTTTAGCAGTTGTGCAAAGCAATTAATCGCGTGATCTACCACTGTTATAGTTAAATTTTGTGCTACGAGTAATATCTCGAATATCACTTCTTTATCTTCGTATACTTCTTCGAACGTTCATTAAAAAAACTCTTCAATATATTAAAAATCTTTGAAGTCATTTATTTTACTCGAACTTAATTAATTAAACATCTAGCAACGGCTTAGTCTTTTATCCACCGAATCCGCCTCCTTGTCCACCTCCTTCACCACCTCCAAAACCAAATCCGCCAGAACTGGAGGATGCTGAAGCTTGGGCTGAGGATTGACTGAAGCTTCCAGCGCCTCCGCCTCCGCCACCGCCTCCTCCTCCACCACCGCCGCCACCACCGAATGGAAATCCTCCGCCAAAACCTCCATGAGGGCGATGACCATGACCAGGTGAACGGGCCACTCTCACGGGTTCAGCTTGCTCTGCTTGAACTTCTGCATTCTCCACAGGAGCTGGTTCCTTAACTTCTACAGGAGCTTTATCAACAGGAACAGCACACGTTAATGCAGCCACTAGGAGCAACGTCGAACAAACAATTAAAACACGCATCTCGGACAGCTGCCAAAATGCTTCAATCTCAAGAAAATGTAAGATAAGACTATAGCCAAAACCTTCGAGCAAGTTTCTTTTATATGATTTCGCATTTCTGTCATGCCCGAGATATTTTTTTAAAGCTCTCCTAAGTTATACGACCTGTATTCGATCAAATTTCTCATAGGAGATGTAGAGGAAGCCAAGATCAATAATTTAGTCGGGGATTTCTAAGCTTGTCTATCATGCATTAATTAAATTTCACAGAAACAAGTTTAAGGTCCACTCGTGTTACTTCAATGTTTTCTTATTTTGCGGAAAACTTATTTATTTATTTATGTCAACGTTCTCTGCCGATGAAACTGATCTGTAGAAGTTTGTAGTGAGGTGCCACTAAGATCTCTAGACATGCTCATTCCAGTAGAACAACAGTTTACACCTACACGTGACTTAAGTAACTCGGTTTCGGTTTCCAGTTCGAAAATCATAAGTTTTGTTTTATTACAAGGGTGATATCACTTGCTTTTACAAGATTAACATAAATTTCAGTGTTTGATTTCAATTTGTTTAAAAACAAAACAACAGCTAAAGAGATTGATTTTTGATTTCTACAGAACCTAATATTTTGTAAAACTGAAATTTAACGAAAATATTTCATATCCTTGGCGAAACCTTTTTTTAAAAAATTCAAGGCTTCTTTTATGATCTGTTTAATTCGTGTATACAACTCAAGCGATCGCGATCATCCTATCGTTTTCCCCTGTAGTGTATTCGAGAACTTTGGAGCCTTAGGAATAGAAAAAATAGACTACGGACAACATCTTGCGTTGTAGAGACACCTCATCTTACTGTGATTTCGTCACTTCTTATGACAGCTTTCTATAGCTTTTTTTCATCGTTTTACATGAAATACCATGATAGTGATCGCTACAACCTGCATACTGCCCCTTGTACCTGTTTCATATTCATAAATTTGAAGAAGAAAACAAATAACTATCCGTCTGCAGTGTGATGCAACGGGTCATCTATTAACAGCGCTCCTGATATGGCTGTTAAATTGTTTAGTCATACCCAAGATCGTCCAGCTGCTTCCATTCGTATGCCCCTTATATCTCACGAAGTTATTAAGGATAGTATCAGCTGGGTTTTTTCTTTGGGCCGGATGGTGCTCCTTCTGCGTTCGTGAAATTATGTTCCGTCACCCTACTCACTCCATTGGCAGACATTAACAATAAGCAGAGCGTGATTTTTAGTCAGACTCGGACTACAGGTTTTCCTGCCACATCTCTTTACTCACGAACATGCAGTCGTTCATATGTATAGGAGCTGAGAAGAGAACTTACGTACGACTCTTTAAACCTACTTCCGAGTAGGGAAGTGAGTGCTGAACTGAAACACTTCAGCATAAGAAATGTCCGCCTGCTAAACAGAGGAACTGAGCGGCTTTCGTCGCTGCCAGACTTAAGGAATTTATAGATGCGACCACAGACTACTCTAGATACAAGCCCGGAAAACATGAAAGTTCGCCCAATGCACCACCAAGCGTTTCGTCATTATTTCATTGGTGTTGTACTTCATATTAACCAATCCTTGCACACACAAATAAAACTACACACTCTTGTGACCAAAACCAAAGAAAAGCGCTGATGTCATTGACGCATTTTAAATTCAATACTTCAACAAAACGAGCACAAGAGTTTTCCCCTTTAAAACACATCAAAATTGTATAAGAGACACTTTTATAGTGTTCACATGTTCAGAACATTTGTAGGTTAACCTCAAGTAAAATCAAATTTAAGACTTTAAATATATTGCGAGAAATACTACGAGAAAGTACAATTCCCCAAACTTTTCCATATATCTACTGTGGCAAGTTTCGGTTTGTTTACACCACCAATGCTCAACTGTTAATGTCAGCTTCCGGGCCTGTATCTAGAGATGGGCTGTGATGCGACCCACTCCGACGCTAAGCTCCTAGCTAGAGTGCGTTATTGAAGAGTGGCAGATGAGGTCACTTTGTTAGGCTACAGAGCCAGCGTTCAACGTTCGTTATGAGTCTCGCTGAGAATGGAGTTAAAAGATAGTCCTTATATGGACACGGATAGATTTAAATACCAGGAATTGGTACCGAACAAAATGTTATCGAGAGTATCTAGAACTACGACTCAAGGGCTGCATGCCCTACAGTTGGCTGTGAAAGAAGCTTATCGCAAAAATGCACTACAATCTTGGTGGAAGCGAGGGACCCGACCCCCTGGTAGAAAGAGGAACTGGATTCACTAAAATAGTTAGGAAAAGCCTTTAACCAACTCATAAGAGGTGATGGTCCAGAGGCTTCGAACAACTACTGAGAGCAATGAAAAAGACCCTAATCGGAAAATGATCTCCGATGACCCGATTTCCAGACATGGACTGACAGAACGGAAAAGATTTTGGAGACGCTGGGTGCGATAACTGAGATCCTGCTGAAGATTCACTCAGCGGGACCGGATGGCATATTTCCGGCCCTTCTGCAACGGGGCTTAGCAACAACGGTCATTAAAACAAAGGTGAGTTAATATTCACTTCTAATTGTTGGATCGATTTAATAGACGTTGACCCCCGGTGACAATACAATATTATGGTACCATTAAAGGGTAGGTGGAATATTTAGAGTGGGGGGGCGATATGTTCAAATAATCGGAGCGAACGATATTAGTGTCAAATGTTGAAAAAAATAATCGAAATCGACCATAAACATCAGTCGATTTTGATTATTCGAATTCATAAATAACAACCACACTATAACTATCGTTGTATATTATGGGGTTAAGGCACATCTAGCACCCCTAGGTGTGGGTGTGAGAATGTATAATCGGAATAAATAATCGGAATTGACACTCACTTATCAAAAGTTCGAGCAACGCCGGGCACACGCGGCTAGTGTGTGGATATGCTCTGTGGGGGTCTCACAACCCTAGCAAGACACCTCTAGCACCGGTAAGACGAGGAAAGGAAAGAAAATTCTAATTGTTGTATTGATTTGAAATATTGCAAACTTATTCAATTCCAGAGACATGGTATCATAAAACTTGTATGATGATGTAGGAAGGAGGTAACCATAGAGACTTCTCAATCGCTATCGGTAAGTTTTTCGAGTTTAGGTTCGTTTGTCTTATCTTAGTTACTCGTAGTTCTTTGGCTACATATTAGGTGGCGGGTCAGATGATTGAAGAGGTAGGTAGTCATGAGAATCTTCTATAACTAACAATAAATACATCGATCTTGAGTCCATAACTGATTTAAAATAGAAAAATTCGTACAAGAACTTTTAATTTAAATGGTTTTATTTAACATTAGATGATATACGATAAGCTGGAAAATGACTGTAGGTAACAAATGTAAGGCTTACCAAGATAAAGGTTATCGTAAGAAATCGCTTAGGACCAAGAACAGTGACGTCCAATATTGTTGGAGGCCAAGATCCATTCTTGCCTTAAATAAAACCGGGGGGTTTTCTGTCCCTTACCTCTAACTTTTTGAATTCAGATGAGAATAAAAATTGTATCTTACTTACTTGGACAGTGCAAAATACATTGTAACAAAATCTGCACACCCAAAGCCCCTGGTTTGATTTAAGTCTGATCAAAACCTTGATTATATGTATACATATTCCTCTAATGCATCGATCTAAAGCGGATCTCTCTCTCTTCTTAATAATATACAGCACATATATCACTGTAAGCTCCACATTTTCTGACACGAGTGTTCGTATAGAAGAAAATAATGAATATTGTATACTTCGAACGATAACGGAGATTGCATCTTACTGGTAGTAAACTGTACAGATAAGGAAATAGCGATAACATTAAAAGACGTCTTTGCCAGAGGACAGAACTGTAAAGAAGATAAGAAGTATTGATGATAAACAAAAAGGACAGGACCTTGGTATTAGTTAGAAGAATTAAAAATCCGACAAACTTTGGACCCTAAACCAAAAATGAAGCTTTTACGACTAATACATAAATATCGGTTTGTTTCACATATTCACTGGAAAATTTAGGCTGCACCACTGCCGTTGAATTAGCGATAGAGTTAGTGCACGAGAAACCAATCATAGGTATATAAGCTATATCGAATGAATGAAATTTTCGATGAACTTATGGAAAATATTATTATGAGAGTCGAAATGTTACTAAAAAAGACAGATGGCGAAAAACTGCATCCGGTAGCCTACTATAGCAGAAATACAACTAAGTCAGAACAGAATTACGAGTTATTGAAACCCTAAGAAAGTTTCGAGTTTACTTATTGGATGTAAAGTAATAACGGACTGCAATGCGATAAAAATGGCTGCAAACAAGAGGGATTTACTCCCACGGATAGCACAGTTGATGAACAAGTCCTACGTATAGAAACTGCTGGCTGGATGTTAGCAATTAAATAAATAAAACTAATACAAGAAATACTAATTAAAAATGCAGATAGCGATTATGAGAAAAAAAATTCACCAAAATTATAAACTGGAAGATGGAAGAATTTATAAAGTTACAGACCAGACAGTGGTTTAAAATGGTTAGTTCCTAGGTGAATGAGAGGTGAAATTGTACGATTGGCGCATGATGAATTCGGTCACTTCGCTCTAGAAAAAATATTGAAAAAGCTAAGTGAGACGTAGAGACGATTCCATTCCAAACAATCCATATGGACCATTTGGGACCGTTCGTAAAAATACTATAGGGAAGAAATATATAATAGTGTCAGTAGAAGCATTCAACAAAATTACGATTACGATTTCTGGATCAAATACTTAGCCAATTTGGAGTACCAAGAAGAATAATAACAGATAAAGGGACTTGTTATACTTCAAAATCTTTTGTAACATATTGTATAAGACGAGGAATAAAACATATACAGAATACAGTATCCACCCCAAGAGCAAATGGACAAGTGCAAAAGTTTAACTCAACTTTACTTGAATCTTTAGCAACTTCAGCAAAAGAAGATACTAAATGGGACAAGGAGTTGGACAGAGTCCAGTTTGCCATAAATAATGCTATCCATAATACAACAAAAAGGACAATTAGTGAACTTTTATTTAGCTTTAAGCCAAGAGCTGCATCTGATGCCCATCTTAGTCAAATGGTGACCAAACCGGAAGAATTTGTATATACATAAACGAGACGAAATAAGGAGAGAAGTTGCCGAAATTATAAGGGCCAGCCAACAGAAACAAAAAGGAAGATATTACAGGAAAAGAAAGACAAGTAAGGACTATGAGGTGGACGATTTAGTACTAGTAAGGAGAAGTACGTACACCGAAGCACAGACCAGAAAACTATTGCCAAAATACAAGGAGCCATTTCGAGTAATAACAAAATTAGGAAATGACCGTTACCTAATTGGAGAACTCCCGGGTCGAGTCGCTCACTTAGAGCCAAATACCAAAATGTCGAAGCAGTAGAAAATTTAAAAAGAAGTAGTTTCTGTTCGTAAAAATGTAACAGCATAAACTAATTCCTAACCCAAAACTACAAGATAAATGTTGAGACTCCTAGGTTGTAAAACAAGGGTCTGAGTACAATACATGTCGCCAAGGCAAGCTATTAATGGTTTAAAGCTCTTCTAGAAAATTATTAGATTTAATATTTATTTAGGATACAGGTTAATGCGCAGTGGTTAAATATCTAATGGATCTGTGTTTGGACTCCCTTCTAGGAATGAGATATTTACGAAAGAAAATTAAGAGAGATCCCTTATCTATGTAAACATACATAAGGGAATTCGTCAAGAAGGGGAAGCTTAGTCCCAAATTACACGAGAAGGATTTTCCCCCATGACTCACGGCAATTCTCTTCTGTGCAAAAGTAGAAAAACCCTCGAAGTGTTGCTACGAGAGGGGCTTTGAGTGACGTTAAAAACCGGTTCATTAAGTTCTTTGCAGGGTTCAAAATTTGTATTCAACGGCTCAAGCAATACTATATCAACCTGACGCCAACAAACTTTTGAACTCTAATGAGAAAGTTACGAGAATCGACAAAAGCAAAACAGGAAAAACTCAAGCAAAAAATCCTACAATTCGTGATTGACACTCACAGATGATCCGCTTGCTACCTCACTTCTCTCAAGAAAAAAAATTTCTCTCGTGTTATTTAGGACTTACAATATCTTACTTCAGGAAGAAAATGAGATCTTAATTCAGTAAGATTAAAAGTGGTAAAAATCCGAGTGAACTTAATAGAAAGAAGAAGTAATTGGTGAGTAGTGCCAGAATAACCTTATTTCTAATAGTTAATTGGATAACCTTTGTATTGGTAGATAACGTTCATCTTATAATATAGTTATGTGTAGATTACCCCCGAAAGGCATTGAATACTGAGGAACGTGTAGGTCAGTTAGGGGAAATCAAAATCCTATGGTATTTGTTTTCCTGTGGCATAGAGGTCCCCAATGGGGGTGTGTTGGTAAGAAAGTGTAAGTTGCTCCCTACAAGTGTTAAATTAAATCCCCCCGGTAGTAGCTAGAAATTGAAATCAGTATTCACTGGGTAATATTTTCTGTTTAGTATATATTTAGGCCAACTTAACGGTAAATACGAAAAACAAATCGGTAAATATCAGTTTTTTAGTTATAAATTTTCAAATATAGCAAATTTTTATTTTTTATTTTTTTTTATAATTAAAAAAATAATAAAGTCTCAGTGATGAAATTTTAATCACTTATTACAAAATAAAGAAGGAATGTTGCCTGAAAATTTTAAAGAAGCATGTTTTTAGTTTGAAAGTGTTAATATTTACCGATTTTCTTCGTATTTACCGTTAAGTTGACCTTAATATATACCAAACAAACATTTTATGCTCTTTAACATTGATTTTGTTTGAACTGAATATCTTTAAAAACCAAGAAGTTACAGCGTTTAACACAAACCTCAGTTAAAAGCAAAATAGGCTGAGGCACCAATACAAAATGGCGGCTCCAAAAAAACTAAACATCTAAAAAACTAATGAATACCTTTTTTCAACTCTCTAAGTATAGTACAAATATAGGTAAAAAAAATAAATAAATTTTGTCAGCGACCTTTACTAATTAAATTGGTCGATTTGACATGTTTGACCCCATACTTTATTCACTAAATACGCTTAGAAAAGAATAAGTTAATACAAGAAACCAATACGTGCAGCATCGTACACGTGATAGAAGTGAAACTTCTTAAACATGAGCATCACTTTCTCTACTTTATTCTGTCACCTTGTATTGAGTGTATACGTGGCCCTTTCTGCTCAATCGTGAACTCTACAATACCGACATCAATCGAGAATCGACAATTGCAGCACCTACCTTAGACTGAATGGGAGTAAGGAGAAAGGAGCACACAAAAGGTGACGCGGATAGCCTAAACTGTTTACTAGGTATATATTGTATAGCTTTCTTTCTCCTTTTCTCTACGTTATATCTTGCTTCTGACTCATGACATGACATGCCTAAACGTGACGCGTCCTTGAACTTTCACTCTCAATTCTCGTCCTATTTTCGCTCCTCGTCATATTATCGCCGCCTAAGCAATTTCACATTAAAAATTTCGAATTTGTCATACCCCCTTTATACCCTGTTCCAAAAAGATTAGCAGTACACGGTAAATGGCAAGTTATGATGCCAAATTTCTCAAACTTGCCAAACACCATGTACAATCACCCTTTCGATATATCTTGGTCGACAAACCAAGAGGCACTGATTGTGATAAGAACAATCAGCAGCCAGATGCTTTTGGACAACCGACAATGATCAGCACTCAGTGGTGGGTAGTGGGTGTTTTTACATGCGAAGCTCTCCGATGCAATACGAATTCGAGTGACTGGAATGGTCGAAAATAACATTTAGTGTAGCCAGATTACTTCTTTTAACAGTAGGTTGCTTGAATAAAATAGAAATTGGATTTTACTTATTATAAATTGTTTTGAATTTGATTTACTTTGAAATATGTACATATACATATATTTTTGGTTCAATGTTGCACAGGTGTTAATAACATAAAAAAGGCCCTAATGAATTATTATGGATTCATCAAGAAACTTGTTATATTTACATACTTTTGATATGGCAACCCGAGTCCACGAGGAAAAATCAGAAAATGTTCGGAATTGAAATCGTGACAACAGCGTGCTGAGGAAGAAGGATGGATGCATAGAAAAATAACGGGAAAATAAAGCAGACAGAAATAGTCCATAATAGCGTGTACTGCCAATCTTTTTGGAACAGATTACAGAGGTTATACGCAGTCAGGAATTTTCGAAAAATAGATTTTTTTAATTTTTTTAATTTACATATACTTAAGGTTCTATACACAAAATTTTAGGTCGATCCGGCAAATATTTTCGGAATCATAATCATATTTTTAAAGACGCCTCAGTGCGAGTTAAAGTGTGCGGAGCAGTGACTCGAGTGGCAGCTGCCTATCTGAAGCTCTTTTATTACCTTATTAAATTGCCAAGCAGCAAGGTCGTGCACTCGTTTGTACTTTCTCTTTTATTTCTCTTGTGTATTAAATGGTTCTGGAATAGAAAAATGTTTTCTATGTAAAATGGTTTTGAAACTTCAAACCCATTTTTTTCAATACCAAGTTTTTAAAGTCGGTGTACACGATATTTCGAGAATGGCTACACCAATCAGTTTCAAATTTTTACACAATCTTTTTGAATAAATTTTTTAAAAATTGATTGAAGGATTTGCGAATCCAATAAATATTTTTCATGTTATAAACAATTTAAGACTAAAATATTTCTTACAAATCAAAATTTTTTTGAAGAGCCGCCATTTTGAGAAAAATCAATATTTTGCAATTAATTTCTAGATTATTTCATAAATTAACGAAAACTTTTTTGCTGTTTAAATTTTAGATAACCCAGTCACGAGATATCGTGTACATCGCAAAACACCTATTTTTCGAGGAACTTTCGAAGATCGTTTGCTGTGACCTTGAAAATCATTCTTTTTACAAATAAAAAATATGACAATATTGTATAAAGTGCCTATTTTGCATACAAAATTTCAAGTTAATAAATTAAAATGCCTCTCCAAAAAAATTCTTGAAGAACCGCTTTTTTCGGGGTTCTGACTGCGTATAACCCCTTAAGTAGCCCTCCACCATAACTTTTCCTAAAGGCCTCCGTTCAAGTTAATCCGGCCATCATCCGGCTATCATCTAATTTTGAATTATATTTTAGTAATTAGAACTACACATGTGAACAATGTACCAAAACCAATTTTCCTAATATGTATTTAGGTATAATTTCCAAAAAAAAACTTTGTAATTTTAAGTAGTCAGAGATCAAAAATCTCTTTCATTAGCGGTGTTTTTTAAAAGAGATAGATGTTCGCCATACAAAGTGCTGAACCAGTTCTGTATCTGATTTATTGAACAGCTCAAGGAAAAATAAAATGACGCTAACTTCAATTTTAATGCAGCGTCATTTGTGAGAATTAGCAATGTGACGAAAAATATTAAATTTTTGGTTATACTTACAAATACATATATTTATTTTCAATACGTTTCAAGCACATGTATTATTCTATCTCATCTTTTTTTTCAATTTGACTTTATTTATGAAATTAAATATAAGCTTGGCGATGTCTGGAAATTGTCAAGTCAGTAACTTGTTAAGTTGGCTACAGTTTTATTTAAAAAAATCCCCAGCCTTTCTTTTAATGATATGAATGGGTTCACTAAAAAAGCACAGCTATTATAAGGAAAAAAATTTGCTTTCAAAAAGTGGAAGTCTTTAATAAAGCGATAGAAAGAAGGACAGCTTAGAATAAGATCTGATAAAGAGCAGTTTCGATAAAAGCTGCAATTAAGTCTAATATTTGCAAAATAACTCGCCATCACCAGGCCCGTGCGCAGGATTTGCTCCTGTGGGATTTTTATCTAATTTTATATACATTTTAGGTTATTTTTCAGTATTTCAGTCAAAATTGTCCTAATCAAGAAGTTTAGAAAATTTTAAAAACCCTCCAGGGGGGGTGTCGGTGTTTTCTCAGTTCGATAACGACTTTCGTAATTAAGTTTTACTTTGCATACGTTTCGTTTTCAGTTTGTTATATTTGCTAGTTTAAGTCAACTAAATACTGAAAATATTACTTCCAGCTGTCCGTAAATTAGTTTTTTTGAACAAAGTCTAAAAATTTTCTACTAATTTGTTTATCAAATAACGTCTGTTTAAGGAAAGCAACTCATGCAATAGGTTAAACGTTGTAGTACATCTTGACCCCTTGGGTACATTTGACGGCTGAGACTCGTCATGCAATTGTTTGCCTAAGGAGCGGATGACGAGTCTTAATCGTCATTTGTTCATTTCATCGTAGATTGTATCAGTTATAACAGAAGATGCACTGCACCATTATGTCAGAAATAAGGAATATATTTTATGATAGTGATAACGAAAGTTTTAATGAAAGAGACTTGGAGAAATCGGAAGAAGAATTTTTTAGTGATTCTGAAATTGACAATTACAATGAAATACAAAGTGAAGGTGATGTAGACGATAGTGAACTAGAAAATGATGACAATAGTGATATCATACTAAGGTTTCAAAGACGCACAAGACGTCTATCAAGCAGTGATAGTGAATCTCATCGTGAACCATTATCAGAGGAATGGATTTGGGAAGAAAAACAAAATATTGCAGATTAAAACATTTTTCTGAAATACCTGGAATTAATCCTTTGTGCCCTCATAGACTAGGTGGTAATCCTACGCCTTTAGATGTTTTGAAAGAAGTCTTGAATGAAGATTCTTGGGACACTATAGAAGACGAATAGATATGCCAGGCAAGTGATAGAAAAGGCAGGTTGTCTAAAAAAAACACAAGTGTTTTCCTTTAAGTTCTGATGAAATAAAAGCTTATACAGGGTACTTCAGATCTGAAGTGCCAAAATGAGTGGGGTGATAGATCTCACCTAGCCAAACCAAAAATTGTATGGCAGGGGGTGGGGGGCAATCTCAACCGTTTAGGAGTTACAGGGTGATTCATAAATTTCAGTTTTTCATGGTATGCACATTTCTCTTTTATTTTTATCTTTTGATCTACCTAACATAGTGACATCAAACAAACGCTAAAAAACTACTATCCTAATGAGCTTTCCGAAAATGTCAACAGTGTTGATCTCACTACTGCCACTGCAGGTACTGCAGGTATACGGGCAAAATTGAAAAAAATGTTCTGAAATTAAAAAAATTTCAGCATTTTCCCAAATTTTCTCCGAAATTTATGTAACTAATATACCTCTTTTTTATTTTTATTAGATTGCCCGTCATATTACCTTTCCAAAAAGGTTCAACATGGCAAGGTAGACAAAGAATTAGAAAAACCGAATTTTTAGACATCTCTGACTACCTAATTATTTTTTTGCACTTTAGGTAGCAAATTCTTTAAGTAAACAAAATTTTTATGATAAATGGTCGAAAATGTTGGTTTTGGGTTAACAGGTAATTAGTTTGAATAATTGCTGCAAAAAAGTTTAGAAATGTTGGTGTAATTTTGTTTTATTGCCGATATTAGCATGTGTTTGCCAGAATTCACATCCTTGTATCCTGGCGTTTTGTTACTCGGACCTGATGAAAATTTTGCTATAAAATAGGGTCAGTCAGCAAGAATACCTATCATAGTTGAAGAACAAATAAATAAGTGCGGATGTTTTTAAGCAAAAGTTAGTAAAATATGGCAGAATTTAGTTTTGAGGAATACGCGGATATTATTTACATTTATGGTGTAGTAGACGGAAACGAGAGAGCGGCTGTACTGGAATACCAAAGGAGATTCCCTAACTGGTGAGCTCCCCAAAGAGGGGTATTTACACGGACTTTCCGAAGGTTAAGAGAAACAGGAAGTGTAACTTCACATGATAGAGAGAAACAGCCCGAAACTTCGGGAACTTGTGCCGACGTCATCTAAGGTTTGTAGGGTTATGCATCGAGAGCGATAACGTCCATATCACCATCACCCAGTTCAAGGAGTACTAGAAGGATATTCCGAGAGAAGACTGGAATTTAGCATTTGGCTTCTGGAACGCGACATTGACGACGTGACGTTTCTGGACCGAATTCTGTGGATGGATGAATCTCAATTCACCAGGGATGGTATCACGAACTTCCATAACCTCCATACCTCGTCGGAAACTAGCCCACGCAGAACAAAGGTGACCTCATTTCAGCAGGGATTCAGTGTCAAGTTTGGGCTGGTATCATCGGCAAACATTTGGTAGGACCATTCATTTTGCCACCAGTGCTTAATAGTGAAATTTATGCGGACTGTTTAGACAATACACTGCCAGATCTAATAGAGGAGAACCCTATGGATAATCTTAGGGGAATGTTTCACCAACACCATGGAGTACCAGCGCATACGGCTAACATACTAAGTAAAAAATTCCCTAACCGCTGGATTGTATGAGGTGCACCGATTCCTTGGACTTTTTCTTGTGGGAAACAATGGCAGATGAAGTTTATTCAAGCTCAGTTAACAATAGGGAGGATTCAGTTGGCCAAATTGGGAATGCAGCGACGAAAATACGGAAGAGGCTGGCTGCAATACGCCTTAAACAGGGACTTAGAAGGAGATTGTTGGCATCCATCCAAAGTGACGGTGGACATTTTGAACAGCTTTTGTAAGTTATTAAGGGTCATTGTAATACATTTTGAATTTAATAAAAATGATTTTTGAGTTAATTTGAGTTTAATTTTTTTAGTTTATTGATTTTTATAATATTCTTCGATAGGATTTCTAGGTATAAATTTCTAAATACTTTCCCTACGTTGCACCTTTTTGGAAAGGTAATAAGACGGGCAATCCAATAAAAATAAAAAAGAAGTATACTAATTACATAAATTTCGCAGAAAATTTTGGAAAATGCTGAAATTTTGGTAATTTCAAAACATTTTTTTCAATGTTGGCCGTGACTGTACCTGCAGTGGTAGTAGTGAGATCAACATTGTTCACATTTTTGGAAAGTTCATTAGGATAGTAGTTTTTAGCGTTTGCTTGATGTCGCTATGTTAGGTAGATCAAAAGATAAAAATAAAAGAGTAATGTGCATACCATGAAAAACTGAAATTTATGAATCACCCTGTAACTCCCAAACGGTTGAGATTGCCCCCTCCCTCTTGCCATACGATTTTTTGTTTGTATAGTTTAGATCTATCACCCCACTTATTTTGGCACGTCAGATCTGAAAGACCTTGTATTGCATTATGCATCTTGATGTCGCAAATGAAGGAACCAAAACTGCATACGTATTGGTCAAAAAGATATGCAATAAGTACTACAGTTTTTGCCAGCACTATACCCCGCGATAGGTTTTTCGATATTTAAAGCTTCCTACATTTTACGGATAATAAAAAGGAAAGTAAAGATGACAGAATAAGAAAGATTGCAAATATAGTGGATTGCCTAAATAATAAATTTTTTTACCTTTATACTCCTGATGGTGAAGTAGCTCTTGATGAATCGGTAATGAAATTCAAAGGTCGATTGAGTTTTATTCAATTTATTTCTTCCAAAAGAGCTCGTTTTCGCATAAAATTTTATAAACTTTGTGAATCTACATCAGGTTATTGTACTCGTTTCAAAATCTGTGTTGGCAAGGATAAAATTCAGTGAAGTGATATACCTGCTACTGAGAGTGTATTCATGGAAGTGCGCAGCCTATTTTAAAAAAAGTTCACCCGTTGTATATGGATAATTTGTATTCATCACCACATTTATTTCTGACCTTACGAATGCTTTTGGAACTGTTCGGAAACACAGGAAGAATATGCCAAAGGTGCTTGCTTCAAGTAAGGAGAAGTCAAAACTTTATCCAGTCACGGCTTATTGGCTTTGAAATGGAAAGATAAAAAAGACGTTCACATACTTAGCACGAAACATTCAAATGCTGATTTGATAGGCACAGGCAAAAGGAGGCAAAATAAAGGTGGCGATATCGAAAATATTATAAAACCAGCATGTGTGCTTTAGTATAATAAAGGTATGGGAGGCGTTGATAAACAGGACCAATTGCTAGCGTGCCTCCCAGTTATGAGAAAATGTTATTTTAATCTAATAAACATGGCCTTTTATAATGAATACGTTTTATATTCTAAAATCAACTGCACAACCAAGGTAGGCATTACTTCCTTTCGTTTAGCTATTGCTGAAGAATTACTGGAGCAATTGTCATTGCCAAATTATAATAGTCGTGGACGACCGTCAAATAGCGAAACACCATTTCGTTTGATAGCGAAAAATTGGGCACACTTTCTTGAGAATTTTCCGTCAACCGAATCCAAGCAACACTCTACAAAAAGGTGCCTTTGAAAAATGCCACACTCTTCATAATTATTAGTAATTTGGTTTTTGTTGTAACTTAAATTTATTTGATTTAGTTTTTTTATTTTTTTATTTTTGTTTTGCAATTCTATTTACCTAAAGTCATCTTACGTTAAATCTACTGCTTTTACATACTACTCCAAGCAACAAAAACTTAATTAAATCCGTTCCATATGCAAATATTTTTTTAAATAAATCAGTACCAAAGGGGTTAAAATGCCCTAGCGCCTATGAAAGTATTTTTCATAAAATATTTATTATTTATTGGTTACGTAATGAAGAGTTTCGCCTCTCTCACGAAAAAATCACTTTAACAGAAGGTCTTATTTAGATCTGTATCATCACGTGCAAGCTGCTTTTACTAGGATATTAAATCAAAACAATTTTTTATTCCCAGTATCTCAGAATTACTAAAACAGGTACATTAACTTAAAAAAAACCCCCGTGCAATAAACTATCGCAGCAAAATTTCGAGAACTGTTAATTTTTTTGTTTACTTCTATTATACTACTTCACCTTCCAAAACTGGTTAAAATTAACGACCACTGTCATGTGATTATTATTTAATGAGTCTTCTACATGCTAATTTAGATCATTTAAATGTTAACTAATTTTGCTAGTTTGTTGTTCTGCAAGTTGTATCAGTTTGGTAAAACCAAAATATATAGTTCAAGTCAACATTTTCTGGCGCTTAGCACACCCAAACTTTCAGATCAAGGAGAGGTAGGTATGAAAGAACTCGAAATTTATATAGACCACTGCAGCATGTACCATAATCCTAAATGATCTTACCTTCACTTATGTGCAATTTCATTTTATTTCACAGAATTGTTATTTAACAACAAATCTGTTGTTGTCATTGGTAATGTTAATCATAATTTTTTGCGGTTATAACAATAAACAGGCAATGAACTTGAACTTGATTTTAAGCACCGACGACATTCATATTTCGGATGTGATACCTGTAGCGTCTGCAAAGACTTGTTATGTAAATTTAATTATTAACTGGTCTTGATCACTATTTTTTTCCTTGACTGTGCCCGATATCTGGACAGTCCCGTTTGTGAAACTACTTTCTTGTTGCTCTCTTAAGGCACACATTTTTATTATGTAAATCTGACAACGATACCTTTTACGTCTTATAAAAAAAAAAACAAAATCCCAGCAAAGTTTTTAGAATTGATTTCACTTTACACTTCTCACATTATTTTGGCAAAGAAAGGTTAATTTTTTTATTATTTTTTTCAAAATCTTTATTGTTGATATAGAAATGGATTTCGCCATAAATAAGTTGAATGCGCCATCACCATGCTTAAGGTGAAATTTTGTTTTTGCGTCATGGCTCTTGTACGCTCCTTTCTTTACGGCATGTACCAAGCAAAAGCGATTTCTCAAGACAGAATCGTCTTATAAAACAAAGTTATAGGTGATTTTAAGGATACATTAAAATACTGTGCACTGTGGTGAATATTTAATTGAAATACCCATATTTGGCGCTGTATTAAAAAAAAAGTACGAAAAACCGTTAACATTTTCAATTTAAATCGCCCGCCAAAAATCGAGATCTTATTCAAAATGCACTATTAGCGGTTCAATGCATAAAATAATCAATTAGTCCACACTTCAGGTATTTCTTAATTGCAAGTGCACCTACCTCGCTGAATTTTTGCATGCGGTTTTAGTTCCCCCTGGAAACACTAAATCCAAATTTTTCTATATTTTTTCTGTTTCGGGGGGGTTTTTCATCGTACGGCGATAAAAAAGATACGATCATAGAGGACGATTCAAGCGCTACAACTTTGCCCCTGACGATTTTTGCGCTATCGTCAACCTTTATAACTGAGGGGACGGGGGAAACTTTTTCGGAGCGCAATTTTTTTTTCATTGAAATTGACTATTTGCTATTCAATAATAATGTTTTTAACAGTGCTATGATAGTTTCGCGACCTTGTAAGTACAATTTATGAACTTAAGCTCATAATTCCTTTTTAATACTACTGTGAACATAGGAAAATATTATAATCCTTGTGATTCTTTCTTTACAGGGCACTAATCCTGTATAAATATATAAATTCTAGTCTTTCTAGAATTTTCGTGCATTAGAAACACGCTTTTACGCGCTACCTGTGCAACCCTGCCCAAGGTTTGAGCCAGGTAGGCCAGGTAGCTGTCAGTCATAAGGGAGTGGAAAAGTGCAGCACTTTTCTTGACTGCCTGTGCCACATTTGTGCCTTTTCCCTGTTAGCCCTTGGAACATTCTTTTCTTGAATTTTCAGCTGTTCACATCGTACGTTACAATATCTGATACACGGTACATCATCTGCGTCGCAGACTCTGCGACCAACTAGTGCTGGAAGGTGAAGAGGAGACACCAAGCAACATCAATATTTCGAATCAATGTTAAATGTAAGTCTGCATTTACATACGTTGCTATAAAACCTACGACCATCCTTTAAAGTTCATCATTCATTTATTTAATTCTCAATATAAACAGAATCGAAAAAATTGTTTTTTAAAAGAAAAGTTCAACCACTTCCCAAAAAGCCCTAAAAAGCATAAAATAATTTTTAATTTTATATCTATTACGACATTTTGAAGTTGCTAAAATAAATAAACAAACAGAACAAAAACAGCAAAAGTATTTAATCCTCCTTCCTTATGATCTCGTGAGTTTAAATGTTTAGGTAGTTTTACATAGTATATTCGATTGTGTTTTAGTAGTTATTTTGATTGTTTAATTTGCATCGAATTTAAAATGTCGTAATCGATTAAATATTATTTTATGCGTTTTAGAGCTTTTTCTGAAATCGGTTCAACTTTTTTTTAAAAAACTATTTTATTTTTCACTTTTTTGTCTTCACTCGAAAAATGTTGTATAGAAAGGAAACATAATCATCCCCTCCCCCATCTTTTCACACCCTCCCGTTAGATACAAAATTCTTCTAATTACGAAGTGAGGGGACTGCTCCTTCCTCTTCCCGTGGTTACTCTAGATGCAAACTTTTTTATTATTTACCATTGAGGAAACGTATTCTTTACAACCGAATGAAAATCATGAAAATCGGTCTACGCCTTAGACCCCGCTACTCCACTACCCCAACCCCCACCCAACCCTATAAATTTTTGTCGTGGTACCAATGGAGAAGATACTCTATACATCACAAAAACAACTCTTTAAATCGGTGCACGTGTTACGAAGTTTGCCTATCCCTCCCCCCCTAGGTAAAAATTTTTCCTCATAGTAGCAATGGGGGATAATACTATCAACAACCAAAAAGGAATCATTCAAATCGGTCCACGCATTAATGAGTTGAGTGCCCTTCTTCCAACCCCCACCCAACCCATACATTTTCATTGTGGCACTAATGGCGAACATAGTCTATACCTGAAAAAAAGAATCATGCCAATCTGTCGACTCGAAGGCGATTGCGCACACACCAATCGCAGAACACAGCCTGGTCAGAGTGCAAAGTACTACAGTATGTTTCGTAGGAAGCAGTGCGAAAAATCTTAGTATCGTCCGCATAACATAGAATTTTACTGCGTGTCAGGAGACGACGAGAGACTCAAAAATCTTCGCGACATGGTACAAGCTGGCAATCGGTCGGAAGTTGGAGACCTCTTACCTACTGCCTTTCTTGTGAAGAGGAATCAACACAGAAGTCTTCCAAAGTACCGGAAAGCGTCCGGATTGTAGGGACAGGTTGAACAAGTGGCAAAGAAAACTAGCAAAAGATAGTTGGCATTTCTTCAGAAAGGAAGCGGTTATACCGTCGCGACCACCTGTGAAACCCAAATTAGATAAATGTTCAGCAACATGTGCATCGTTGAATACTAAATCTTTAGGCTCAAGGGAGGTAGGCGGAAGCCGCGTAAAGTGGGTAAAATCAGAAATGGAAATATCACAGAAGGAATCACAAAAAGACGTTCGGAAAAATCAGAGTTTGTAGGAGCATCGTCACTTTCACAGTCACCATACCTTAAAGAGGAAGGATAGGCATCACATTTACGCTTCGAGTTAATAAATCTCCAGAACGATTTGGGATCACTACGCAACGTAGTTTTCATATTGGTAGGCATTGGAGTCCTGCAGACGAGCAGAGAAACTGTGGCAAAGATCAGAGAACGCCAAAAAGTCATCATGGCTTCCTGAGGCACAAAACCTCTTCCAAGCTTTACCCTTCAAGTTCCTCAGATGTCGTGAGGCACCATCAAGCCAAGGACGAAACAGATGAGGGGATCCAGACCTAGAAATGCTAATAGCAACATATCGGGTAAAACAGGCGTAAAGAATATCATTAAAAGCGCTCACGGCCAGATCGACGTCGCACTCTCCCAGCACGCCCGACCAATCAATACACGAGAAGTCAGCGCGTTTGAAAAGAAGTCACCTAGTAGGGGAGGAGGTGCAACGGTAGTGTCGAAGCACATGGCAACCAGGAGAGCAGGGTGATGAATCGATTCAGGAACCAGAGGGACCAGGTATCTTCTCTCAATCGTACCATCAGGGGGAAGATAAACAGTCAACACAAATAGGCTTCTGGTAGGGAATCTAAAGACCAGTTTACCCCCCCCCCCCCCCCTCCCCCCTCGACATCCACAACACCAAAAATTTCTTTTGACATGGTACCAATCGGGGAGCATACTCTACCCAACAAAACACTAACAATTAAAATCGGTCAACGTATTACGGTGAGACATAAAAAAATACGGCTCGAATTTAGAACCTCTTTGTCTTTCTGGGAAGTTTGTTAAACATGAGATGCTCTAGTTTTAGATTCTGTTTTCTTTTCTTTTCCTCATTTAATTTTTAACTCACTAAATTAACCAAACTTAACCTTAAAGAATTAGAATTAACTTCATGCTTGACTCAGTTCTTCCATCATAATTGCAATAATAATACCGGTAATTCTTCCTGTTCAAATACATAATAGCTGTGATTTTTTTTTGTCTAGTTCGCGATCAGGATCTGCACGTTAACATGAACTTGCAACAACAACATTATCCCATATATTTATCGGGTTCATGATCACACACTAACTAAATTTTTTTTAAATATTCAAATAGATTGTATTCCTGTAGCTTTCTATTTTTGTAATTAGAATTTTTAAACACATGGCTAAAATCCTATTTCATACCTCCAGTATTGTAGCCATTTCCATAATAATTTTGTGTACTAAATAACGGATTGAAGTCGTCGGTGGAGTAAGTGATAACGTTTCTAATCCGGGGGTCCCAGGATCGGATTCCGCCGATGGCAACCCATGGATGTTTTCTGCTGAGAACAGATTACGGTAAAAAAGCCATGGAGGTTGTAGAAAAAAACAGGTCGGTGGTTCGGAATCCATGTTAAATTGTAGGTCTTTTTGCAACCGTTGTCTCAAATCGGGTGAATTTCGTCACAAGAGATTGTGGGAACTAGAGAGAGAGAGGGAGAGAAATAATATATAAAAAAGACCGAAATTTCTTTACACTCAATTTCACAAACTCTCAAGTTTTTTGTAAACTATCACAATCTGATTTTGACATTTCACTAACCGACATCGTTTTTTTTTCAGATTGCCATGATCTTGGCCGTGAACCAATTGAATAAAACACAATTAATTTTAAACACTTCCTCAGTAACTCATAAACTTTCTTTTCATAACTTTCGCCAACATCATGTATGAGTTTCTTCCTGAGCGTTAGAAAAATTTTATAGCGACTAAGAAATGGCTAAAATTACACAAATGACACAGGCCTGCAAATTAAAAACTTTTTCCTTTCTCGGTTTAAATAGCCGAGTATCGGGTTTTGGGACCTCCTATTAACGAGTCTAAACTCTGTTTTTTTATCACATTTGAATTTTGCATAAAAAAACAGTCATAACATCTGCAGCGAAAGCATCAGTTAACACAGAGACGCGCCAATTTGTATCGGATGGAATTTCCTGCAATTTGAATATTTTAACCTACATCTATAGGCACTTTTATAGATTTTTTCATGTAGAATTCGAATTCGTTGACAAAATTGATAAATATTAATATATTTTGAGGTTATTTTAATACAAAAATGACTAAAAGTGGACATTATTTGAGGTTAGTACAAATATCTCAAAATCCTGACGTGCTGGGCAAAATTAGTGGTCAAAATTACAAAGTAATTCATTAGTATTTCTAAAATAGGAAAAACCTTGTTGGCCTGTGTTATTTAAGACTCTAGGGCGGTACCATCTTGAGTTGCCTTAAGGAGGTGAACAGCAAATTTGTTGCGCCACTTTCTAGTAACCGAAAGAAATCATGAAAAGGCTTGGAAAATGCTAACAGAACGATGTAACAACAAGTTTGTAGTATATCCTTGGTTATGAAATTATAAACGACGGGAAAAATACAAAGGTTTTATTTTAAATTAAATGGCACCCACTGGACTGTAACCAGTCCAGTAAATTGATTTTCGCACCGTTGTGCAGTGATTAATTGACAAGCTGCAACTTTTGTAGTAGGGTAAAGTCCCCAGTAGATGAACAGTACCCAGTAGATGAACAGTATATGATATTTTTAATAAAATAATATATAAAATAAATTAAAATAAAGATTATTTCAATTAATTATGATAAAGCAAACGATTATGTTTATTACAGAATTTTTCTTTCCTGCGTAAATTATTTGAAGGTATTTAAAAATTTATTCAAATTCAAAAATAATTTATTAGAACACTACACTAACAAGATTATACACCATAAAGCTAAGTGTAGGAAGTAATCATAAAGAGAAGACAAAATTAAATAAGTTAACAAAAGGGTTCAACTTCAAAAACTGCGGTTAAATACAAATAGAATAATTAATAATAATCAAAACTTAAATAAAATATTCCAAATATTCAGTTCAATGTGGATTTTAAATATTCAAAAAGATCTTCTTGAAAATTAAGGAGACAACCCAATACAGCATTAGAGAAAGAAGATACATGATCAAATCGTCGTAGTCCAAAAATATACCGCACAGCGGAATTGAAAGCTACATTCAGCTTACGATCTGACACCGAATCCAATTTAATAAAAACTTCACAATCATATGAAAACAACGGAATCAACAAAGATCTCACAAGCAGAAGACTAGTTACTTGAGGCGTATAAGCTGCAGAAAAGGACTGCTGACGTGATCTGACCAGCTTATTGACCTATTAAAAATAATTCCAAGATTTTGAACTGCATCACTATAGGGAATTACTACATTATCAAGAATAATACTTGGGAAAGAAGAAATATCTAAATTAGACCTGTAAATTATAATAGCGTTCGATTTTGAGGCATTAAGATTTAAACAATTTTTACCAGCCCATATAGACACATTCCTCAGATCATCATTCAAACGACAAATAGCATCCTCCACCAAGCCCAGCGGTCTAGAAATATACAGCTGTATATCATTCGCATAAAAATGATATCGTATAACAGTTGGAGGATCATTAATAAACATTTAGAATAAAAGAGAACCGAGGATAGATCACTGAGGTACCCCGCATAAAATAGGAAGATAATCAGATGACTTATCATTGCAGATAACCGTTTGTTTGCGTCCCCTCAAATCTGGCAATACTAAATTGCATGCAACATTACAAAAGTTAAAAACGAACCAAGTTTCCAGTACAAAAACCTGTGATTAACTTTGTCGCAGGCCTTCGAGAAGTCAAGTAGAACCAGTGCTGTAAAATCATCATTGTCACAGGAAATTCGTATGTCATCACTGATTTGGAGCAAGGTTGTGGTACAACTGTGTTTAGTTCGGAAGCCTGATTGAAAATCTGACAATAGGTTGTTGCTTTCAAGATAGAGTATATTTTGCGCATGAAGAACTTTTTTTTATCGGAAAATATTCCACAGGATAATAATGTTGAGAAACACCGCTATTAGCGCCAAGTTTGGTGTGTTTATAAAATAGTGACAGTTTGATGAAATCGTGGTTAACGTTTTTCGCTGAAAAAAATATTTTTACACGTTTTTACGATGTAAGTAGGTATTACACAATTATATTATTATAAGTATTTTGGACCTTCAAAAATAAAAAAAAATGTTATTAAAAATGAATTAATTAATAAAAATATAATTGAGGCTTGAAATTAACAACCCCACAGAATTACCTAAGGAATAAGAGGGTTAACATTTTGTCCCCTGTGCACCGAACCAGTTTCTTGTATCCAGTGGAACTAGTTCACGGGAAGTCAAAATTATTTTGACTGGGTTGTGAAGGGTGTTTATCTTTAATTCGTCGTCGGGAACCATTTTGAACTCCTGATAACTCGAGTCAGGTCTCTGACATCCGTGGAGCCCAGCTCGGTTAACTCTTCAAAGTAGGGGGAGTCCAAAAACCGGTTCCTACGGTTGGCTAGGGCCTGGCAGCTAACGAGGAGGTGAAGTATGGTTTCCTCTTCCTCTTCGTCTATTGTCTCTAATTCCGTATTTAAAATATTCGGTCATCTATTGGTGACTTGCTGGTCATGTTTTGGGGACACTGTTCATCTTATGGATCATGTTCATGTGGATCGGACAGGTCTATATTTTTCTTAATTTATAAAAATTAGTTGATTATTGTCGTTTACAATATTTTTCCCACAAAGTTTAAATAACAATTAATATGAATATTTTTCTCCGAACAAAAAATTCCAATATATATATGTGTAGGATTATAATATAAATCAGATAACCTACTTAAGTGTTCATCTATTGGTGACTTTACCCGAATCACTTTTTGCTGATTCGCATAATTTATTCAAGTTGTGCTTACAGTGGTTCAGTCGACACAGGAAGTTACGTTACGGTAATGAAGTTTTTCAGTACATTAAGGAACTGTATGTCAAGGGTCTGAAATCTTCTCTTGACCTATCCCAGGCATTCACAAAATAAATGCTGCATGTTTTTAACTTCCTCCTCGTTGTTGGCAGGAATGCGCATGCGAACAGCATATCTTATTATAACTTCAGTGTTACTACGGAGATTCGGACTGTTTCCCACCAGTAAAAAGGTCATTTTCTTTTTATTTCACTCAGGCGCTGAGCGCTTGGCTGCCATACACGCCTATTTCACTACGCCTTTGTAGGCCTTTGTGCAACAGCAGTACTACTTACATCCTTTCAATTTCCAGCTACCTATACTTGAAAAACACTGCAGTGGTTCGGCAACCGATACGAGTTTCATATGTTAAGGCGGTCGATTAAAATTCCAGCTCCCACGTCCCCGTCCGTAAAGATCAGTGTACCTGGAATAGGCAGTCACTAACAACTTTCCCACTCCTCTCTATTAAGCGTTCTGGTAGAGAAACTGAAAGAGCTTATTGCAAGAATAGTATAGCTAGTGCTCGCCTGCAAATAATCTCCCGGGTGAGCCATTATTCTATATATAGTCTATAGTAGAAGTTTATAATATATAATATAAAATAATATTTCTATATATATATCTACATATCGTCGGCTTCAGTATGAGAGAACGTATCTCCCAAAACAGCCACTTCTCAGCTCAGTATACGAAATACCATAACTTTTGTTAAAATTAAAATTTTTTAAAAACCGATTTATTGTTACTTTTCTGTTACCCCTTTCTGCTGAAAAAATTTAAAAGAAAATTTAAAAAATCAATCTGTTTTTAGAAATTATACTGTTTTTTGCGTCTCCACTGTTTTTTGTTTTGGACATGTTGCACCTTTTTGGAAAATTAATAAGATGTGCAATCTAATAAAAATAAAAAAGGGGTGTACTAATTACATAAATTTCGGGGAATATTTGGGTAATTGATGAATTTTAGGTAATTGCAAACCATTTTATTCACTTTTGGAAGTGACTCTACCTGCAATGGTATTAGTTAGATCAGTAGTGTTGACATTTTTGGAAAGGTCATTAGGATAGTTGTTTTTTAGTATTTGTTTGATGTTGCTATGTTGGGTAGATCAAAAGATAAAAATAAAAGAGTAATGTGCATACCATGAAAAACTGAAATTTATGAATCACCCTGTAACTCCCAAACGGTTGAGATTGCCCCCCTCCCCCTGCCATACAATTTTTTGTTTGTCTAGTTGAGATCTATCACCTTACTCATTTTGGCACGTCAGATCTGAAACACCGTGTATAACATAAAAAGAATCATCCAAATGGCGTTAACCCCTACTACAACCCCAACTCTGTCCACGTGTTACGAAGTTCGACGACCCTTTACTCTTCCTACCCTACTCTAGGAACATATTTTTTCATTAATAACAATGGGGGATCATTATGAAGTTAGGTTTTGCCCCTAGCGCACCACCCACAAACATTGTTTGATATGGTACCAATCGGCGATCATATAAGAAAAAAGATTCATTAAAATCGGTCCACGCGTTACGAAGCTAGGTGTCACCCCGGCCCGCACTCCCACACCACTCAAAACTTGATTTTTGTGAAGTCGGTCTAGAATTAGTATTATGTAAAAGCTTGTATTAAGCTTAAATAGACAAACAGACAAATAAACAAAAAGAAATCCTAAAATCGTGGCAGAAGTTGAACGCGTTAGTACAGAACTGAACCAAGTGGAGTTGACATACTTGATGCTCTCTGCCATATGCGACTGCACAATAATTTCTACTTGTGGATGTTTATAATGTTACTCATGTCAGTTAAATCTGAAATCATCTGGTCTGTCCAAACTAAATATTTTTTCATTTGAAAAAAAATATTGTTTTCCATAAATATGTAAAATTCTTATGGTCTCTGGTAAAATGAACACCATTTTTATGCAAGCTTTTTGCTGGTTTCTTATAAACAAGATTAGGATTGCTCGATAAAATCTGACGACTCCTCGTTTTATCTCTGATATGTCCAGTTTTGCAAGAACAAGTTTTGTGCTGCCTCTACAGAAATTAAAATTTTTTTGCCGTTGGGTCAATTTTGTATAATCTTTTGTTTACTACTTCTTTCCATATTTGTCGCCAAATTCAGAGAATTTCTAATGACACAGTCAGTGCGATTAATTTCAATTCCTATGTTTATGTTGGGTTCTTTTCGATGCTTCCAAATTTTTATTATAATTTTTTTGAGATATTTTTTGGCCATTCATACTGGAAACATAGATTATACCTTGAGAACATGTGCTTTAAAAAAATTTTCCGTTTTGTTCTAAAAGTCAATAACAACTGATTAGGAGAAAATAAGATCGTCAGAATCACTGAGATATATTATATATTCTGGAGAGACTGGTGCTCTGTTTGTTAAAGAAAATAAATCACTTTTTGCTAGTTGTCCCTTTCTGTGTAAGCATCTTTCTTTCAACCCTGTTTTCTTAATTGCCGACATAACGTCTCCTACTAAATCCAGAAGATAGAAATAGATGACAAAATTCACAATCATTTTATATTTTTTTCTGCGTAAGCATTTTATAGATTAGAACAACCTTTTTTTCTAATTTTTATTTCAGTATTCCCAATGACTCTTACATTTTCCTTTCAACAGTATAAAATGTTAAAATTAAATATGCCATTTCGTGTATATTTGGTTATTTTATTTTGCTGCGAATTCACATTAACTTTGGAAATTGAAAGTGGTTTTTCTCCACTGAAAGTAAAATTGTACCCATATGAGATAGCTTATAATTCACTCCATTTGTATACATCTCAGTGGGCAGAATATTACAATGGATTTAAAAAAGAACATATCTCACATACACCTCTCTCTCATTCCCTTAACACCTTGTAAGTATGCGGCAAGAGAAAAACTTCACATGATTCAAGACAACGATTGTAAGTTAACCTACAATTTAAGCTGGATTCCGAACCGCCGACATCACGTAGTGCCGCTCTTCTCTCCTCTGAGGGGAATCGTGGTTTATATTAGAAATGATTTGCCATTCTCCGATCTCCCTCAATTCACTCCTACTAATCCAGAATTTAATTCTGCCTGGATTAGATTTAAACTTTATCGGCACATCATTCACTTCTGCTTTTTATACCGCAGCCCGAATATGTCACTGTGTCGATAAGCTGTCTTCCGATATCGATAAGATTTTGGAAATATCCCCTTTCGTCTGAAATCGTTCTTGTTGGCGATTTCAACGTCCACAACACACAGTTGCTCAGGCATTATTCTACCACAAACCCGTCTGAAAGACACGTCGAGTTATTTAGTGAGTCCTTTAATTTACAACAACTGGTTGAGTGTCCGACTCGTGTTCCTGGTACTTTGGGGCACAACGCGCATCTTTTAGATCTATTTCTAACATCGCATCCAGAAAAATACTCGGTTTCGGTGACGTCTCCCTTGGGTAATGCGGACCATTGTCTAATCTCCGCCCAATTCTCCATCTCCTCTCTGACAACCACTAACCTAAATTCCACCAAAAGATTAGTGTGGCATTATAAAAATGCTGATTGGGCGGGACTTAATAAATATCTTAGAGAGCTGGACTGGTCTGATTGCTTTTCTGTGAGAGACGTTAGCAAAAGCACCGATTATATCTTGAACATCCTGTGTAATCTATAGGGATGGATTAGTCGGGCAAAGTTCAATCTCAACCAGAGCGTTTGATGGAAGGTATTTTCTGCTCAAAAGAGTAGTAAGGATTTCTGGTCTCTAGTAAAAACCGTAAAGAGCAATTTCAGCTATTCGTCAACAGCACCACTCATTTATAATGGCCCGCTCAATTCTTTCACCAACTCTATTTATTCTTTTCATTAATGATCCTACGTCCCTTACTCTCAATCCAATCCATAGTTTCGCCGACGACAGCACACTTGACTTCGCGTACTCATTTGATTCTGTAATGATTTCTCGTGGAAATTCTACAGAAGTCAATCGGGAACGCATGTTTAGATCATTAAAGAACGACATTTCTATGTTCCTCGCTTTGGGCAGAGCAAATCGTGTTTCGATTAATGCATCAAAAACTCAATGCTGTTTAATGTCCCTAAAAAAACGCCCAGTTCACCCACTCCCATTGATGGAGTGAATATACCCAATTCGCCCTCCCTAAACATTTTGGGTATTCAGATATTCAGCAATCTTAGCTGGGCTGATCATATATTTACAATCGCCCGCCTGACTTAGCGCTAAACTGCAAGTCCCACATTAAGCCTAGACTTGAATATAATTCCCATATTAGGGCAGGGGCCGGACACACCACATTGTCCGCGTTATGAAAAGTCCAGCGTAAGGCTATTAAATTTATTGGCGATTCCTCAATCTCTGAGGGCCTTGACTCTCTGGAGAATCGACGGAATGTCGGTTGTCTCTCACTCTTCTATCGCTATTTCCATGGCCATTGTTATAACGAAATTGCTAGCCTCATTCCTAATTCCTTGTAGACACATGACAACGCGTGATACAAGAGCTGCAAGTCTCTCCCATCCCTATACTCTCCAGGTCAAATTTGGACGTACCGTCAAATATCCGGAATCTTTTCTAAGCAGAACAACATGAATGTGGAACAGTTCACCATCTTCTGTTTTTCCCTCGTCATATGATCCCAAAACTTTCAAACGGGGCGTACATCGACACCTCCTTTACTCAAACTCCTACTCCATTCCCCTCATCCTTAATTCCTTTCCTGCCTGTGCTGTAGCATCATAGGGTATCCCCTGAGCTTTGGAAACATCATATATATATAAAAAAAAAGCCAACTGCCTTTTCTGGTAGTTTTTTGTTAGCATTAAACAGCCGATAGTCACCGCCGATGGGGTTCGAATCGGGCACCTCCAGGATTGAAGGCCGACACGTATCACATTAAATAACGTAATAGTGCAGTATTATTTCAACTAAACACGAAATAAGTCACTTCAATCTAGCACCGCTAGTTAAATTTTTCACAGTATTTTGTTATTCTCATAAGTCGACCTTGACAAGACTTCTTTTATTTTTCCTTAAAATTAGCGTTTCGGACTGCAAAAAAGACTTACTTTTGTTTTGTGAGGTCTCTCTATAAATTGTCATTCAATAGGCAATTTTGGGATTATTTAAGCAAAAGCACATTTATGGCGCATAAATAATAATTAAAGCCCCCAAGAGCCCCTCCCCCCCAACTAATTGTCTAATGTAATTGTCTTTTACATAATGCAGTATAGTATAGTTGGATGCAAGTTTTAAATGTCGTCAAGGCGCGTTTTTAAGGTAATTAAAATTTCGGCGAAAATATAAACCTGTTGGACCTGGTCAGTCGCTCTTTCTACGAAAAGGTATGGTAGCTAATTAACATTTTTTATTTTTTATTATCATTAAAGAGTAAGTTTTCCTATTCGAAAACATCAACACGCTATAAACTTTCATAAATAAGAATAAATTTATTAAATCTAACATTTAGAACATCTCTTTCAGATGGCATTGATGTAAGATCTCAATCAATTTAGTTAATACAATACAGTTAGTGGAAACGTTTGCAGTGAAATCTCGCTTTAATTTTTAATAAAATTTATAGTTTACTGGAAAAGAATAAAAGGTATGAAACGCGTAACTAGACCTTTTTTAATATTGGATATTATTCGCAGTCATATGTGTCGCATGTGTCGGCTCCTCCTCGGTTTCACCTATTTATGGTTTCAGTTTGGAATAAAGTACGGAATTCCGCTTCAGATCAGCTACTGAAGAGAAAGAAGAAGATATATATCGTGCCACCAACTATATGAATGAGGACAATGAGATAAATTGACTCCTCCAAATCGAATTCGATAGTTACATGCCGAAATGAGATCGATTAAATTGTCCCAAGATCATAATTAATCAAGCTGAGGTTGCATACAGCAGCACTGTTACAAACCTAGACCTGACTGTTAATAAAACTTTAACATGGGATATGCATATAAATAAAATTCTTTCCAAATTCTTTGCAGTCCTTCGTATGTTGTCCATATGGTCCGAATTTTTTCCAGTAAGTACACGGCTCATGCTAGTATGCTCACTAACTGTACCATTAATTTCTTACGGATGTGAAGTGTAGTGTAAACTGGATTCTGTCTAGCAACCTAAATTTAAGTCGCGCTCAATTCCGCAGCACGCTGTTTGTACGGTCTCATGATCATGATGATCATGAATCTGCTCAAAGTAGATAAATTCTTGGCTGTAGTCCCGAATCCAACACCTAATTACGCGTTCTACTATCTCTCACCTCTCTCTTTTGACTTTATTACTTATTACGTTATGACTTAGGTAAAGCACCGACAACGCGTTCTACTATATCTTTACAATATTATACACACTTTTGAGGTGTCAAGTAGGACTTGTGCGCTTATTATATCGACATTCAGATTTTTCAGATTTGCTTTTAGTGGCCTTCCGTGGAATAATCCTCATATTCTGCCTCCTTATTTGGATAGACTCAAATTATTCTGATTGAATACTCTTGAGAAAAGGCGTAACAACTCTAAAATTATTTTTGCTTTCGATTGTTTGCAGGGCATAACTTATTCTCCAAAGCTGCTAGGATCTCTAAATATCTCCGTTTCGGCTCACTCCTTGCGGACTCACAGCTATTTCCCAGTTCCCTATCATCGCAGTAAGTTCGGAATGAATGAGCCATTGGCATTGATGTCGCGTCTCTTTAATGGGAAGTTTAATTACATTGAGTTTCATCTCTTGAGAAATCGGATAAAGGAACACACAAAATACAAATCGTAAGTCTTCTACCGAATTTTAAACACAATAGACTTCATCCGATTATACTAATTCCAAGACACCTGACTAAAGCATTATTGGAAATTCGAACAACCATTTCCACAACCTTAACTCAGCCCGAACCAATAAATCAGGAAAATATTCAATACTACTAGAGAATCGGTACTGTTGATACTTCCCACATACAAAATTAACTATTATTCGAAATCAAAAACCCACTACCTTTTCGATAAACGTATAACGCTCCCTACCCCATCAAATTCGAAAATGCTATTCATAAAGCCCAGTACTTGTACCAGTACTTGTTAATGGACTTTAGCAAACAGCACTAATTACCCCAGGTATAAGTAT
The DNA here is from genome assembly GCA_964036015.1 of Leptarthrus brevirostris. NCBI lineage: Eukaryota > Metazoa > Arthropoda > Insecta > Diptera > Asilidae > Leptarthrus > Leptarthrus brevirostris. Next base: position 36,537,314 of record OZ038372.1, on the reverse strand, counting down.
GATATAGTGTTTCTAAGTGCACTAGAATATATACGGTGCAAAAATTAGTTCAAAGCTAAAGTTTGTATAGAATCCAGTCTAGAATCACACCACATCGATATCACATACCACATCGATATCAAATATGTCTTTCTGATTCCTTTAACCCCTTGTGAGGCATAATGCGTCTATTACACCGACTCTCCACCTGATCCGGTTGTGTGCCAACATCTTTAGCTGTTGCCCCGATTTGTTGATCTGGGGACCTTCCCTCTCGAGAAAGCTTCTCTATTTGCTGCCCGGTTGTCCAATTAAGCGTCCTCCTTGGATTCCGCGGGGATTCCAATCTAGAGCGTGTTGTGCGATGTTGTTTGGCTCTTTTCTTAGTGTGTGGCCTATCCATTATGACTTTACTGGTGTTTATCACGTCTTGGCCTGTAAGACTTCGTTGGTAATGCCTTCCCTAGTGAAGATCGAACTTCACCGTCGGTGATCCATAGACGCCGCTGGGGGTTACAGAGTAATGTTGGTTGTTCAAAACCCACTTTAAATTATAAGAACACTTGCAATAGTTGTCGTCGAATCGGGTGCACTTCTGTGCCCGTCTTATGCCCTACAAGAGGAACTAAAAATACTGCTACTGTGTACAAGTTACTGATTACAAGGTCAATAGAATATAATTTGATATTTTTTTCAATTCTTATATCTTCTCAGTGATCACTGTTCTTAAACGAAGAGTAAAACACTCAAAATTTGAATGACACCTTTATTAAACATAATCAATATTCACGACTTCAGAGAGTTATTCTTAAACTTTAGAGTTCATCTTAGATAACACCGTCAGTCTTTTAATTTACATTTAAACAATAAACGTATATCAACGACCGCGATGGTGACCATGTTGACGAATTTCCCTTACACCTTCATTTTCATGTCCTGCTACATTTGTGTCCAGTAGAATCTTAGCGGGTCCTTCCACCTGATCACCATCGGGAGTATGCGTTTCTTCCAGAGTATCTGCCCACACTACGGCAATGCAAGCAACAACCAACAAAATTAACAGAGTTTTCATATTGGACTACCTTTACTCATTAACTGATAGTAACTTACTTTTATAGAAGATTTTACACAGTGTTATTTATATTAGAAATCAAACTATAAATAATTTTTTGTAATAAAACAGGTATTGCTATTTTTTGATATTCCGTCAATGAATAAATAAGTACAAAAATAAAACCATCAACAAAAAATCAAAACCACTAAGTCTTCAAATGTGTACCGATTTAAATAAATTACGTTTTAGGCCAAAGGTAAATAAGTTGTTATTCGATTTTGTGCTTCTATTTTCAGGAATTCTTTGGAGATTGGATTTCGTAAATTTGAATTCCGCGAGAGAGAGTTTACGTTATGTCTGTTTGTATATCAGGGCAAGGGCCTGATTGGAAAAGTCGGGTAAACATTACTACCACCGAATGTAGCAAAAGAAGAAAAGACAATAAAATAAAAGTTAAAAATCCCTCAGAAATTGCTGCGTTGGTATTACTACTCTCTGAATGACCTTTCCAAAATTGTCAACAATGTTAATCTACCTACTATCATATAGTCACTTCCAAAAGTGAAAAAATGATTTGAAATTACCTAAAATTCAGCATTTTTCCAATTTTTCTCCTAAATTCATGTTATTAGTGTACCTCTTTTTTATTTTTACTAGATTACCCATCTTATTACCTCTCCAACAAGGTGCTACATGTCCACGTAAACAAAATATGTAGAAATTTATACGTACAAATCCTATCGGAGAGTATTATAAAAATCAATAAATTAAAGAAATTAATTTCAAATTAATTCTAAAATGCTTTTTATTGAATTTAAAAGTAATTAAAATTAATTTTGATATGTAACAAAAGCCGTTAACAATTTCCAGCGCCACTTTGGATGAATTCCAACAATCTCCTTCTAAGTCCCTCTTTAAGGCGTATTGCAGCCAGCCTCTGCCGTATTTTCGTCGCTGCATTCCCAATTCGGCTAACTAAATCCTCCCTATTGTTAACTGGGCTTGAATAAACTTCATCCTTCATTGTTCCCCACAAGCAATGGGGTAAAGTCTGGAGATCTAGCAGGCCAAGGAATCGGTGCACCTCCTCTAATCCAGCGGTTAGGAAATTTTTCAATTAGTATTTCCTTCACAATGTTAGCCATATGCGCTGGTACTCCATCAAATTGGTGAAACATTTCCCTAAGATTATCAATAGCATTTTCCTCTATTAGATCTGGCAATTGATTGTCCAAAAAGTCCGCATAAATTTCACTATTAAGCACTTGCGGCAAAATGAATGGTCCTACTAAATGTTGCCGATGATACCACCCAAACATTGACACTGACTCTCTGCTGGAATGAGGTCACCTTTGCCCTATGTGGGTTAGTGTTCGACCTGATATGGAGGTTATGGAAATTCGTGATATCATTCCTGGTGAATTGACATTAATCTGTCCACAGAATTGGGTCCAGACACGCTCTGTCGTCAATGTTGCGTTCCAAGTGCTAAATTTCAGTCTTCTCTCGGAATCTGCTTCCAGTAGTCCTTGAGCTGGGTGATGGTGATATGGTCGTAATCCCCCTCGATGAGTAACTTAGTAACTTAGAACGACCCTCCTAATCGCCTTGCGACTCGTTTCGTGCTCGTCTCAGGGTCCTGCCTCACTATGGTTATTATTTCCTGCTCGACGTCGGCAGAAGTTCCCGAAGCTTCGGGTCGTGTCTTCCTGTCCTATGAAGTTACACTTCCTGTTTCTCTTAACCTTTGGAAAGTCCGTGTAAATACCCCTCTTTGGGTGCTGGCTGGATAGGGAATCTCCTTTGATATTCCATTACAGCCGCTCTCCCTTTTCCGTCTACTACACCATAAATGTAAATAGTATTCGCGTATTCCACAAATGTGAATTCTACCATTTTTTAATAATTTTTGCTTAAAAACACCTGCACATACTGATTTGTTACAAGAGCTTGAATTCTAGCTAACACAAGCTACTATCGGCAATAAAACAAAATTCAAATAACACTTAATTTAATTAAAATTAATTACCTGTTAACCCAAAACAAACATTATCGACCTTTTATCTTAAAAATTTTGTTTCTTTAAAGAATTTCCTACCTGAAGTGCAATAAAATAATTAGGTACTCAGGGATACGGTTTTTCCAATCCTGTGTCTACCTTGCCATGTTGCACCATTTTGGAAAGGTAATAAGATTGCCCATCTTATTACCTTTGCAAAAAGGTGCAAGATGAATAAAAAAGAGGTATACTAATTACATGAATTTTTGAGAAAAATTGGAAAACTGCTGAATTTTCGGTAATCGAAAACTATTTTTTTCACTTTTGGAAGTGACTTTACCTGCAGTGGTAGTAGTTAGATCAATATTGTTGACAACTTTGGAAAGGTCATTGGGAGAGTAGTTTTTTAGCGTTTGTTTGATGTGGCTGTGTTGGATACATCAAGAGATAAAAATAAGAGTCATGTGCATACCATGAAAAACTAACTCATAAACGGTTCAGATAGCCCCCCCCCCCCCCCTGCCATACAATTTATTTTTTGTTTGTCTATTTGAGGTCTATCACCCCACTCATTTTGGCACGTCAGATCTGAAACACCCTGTATTAACAAAAGCTTATTAATTTAAATCCGACTTTATTCGGTAAAATCTAAACACGAACTGAACTTATGAAACTAAATTTCTTAAAATTACGTTAAAACGCTAAAGTGCAACCGCTGCAATTCCCACGAATAGCTTGCAGACGATGAGACTATGGTATGCCGCTTACACGTTACAATGTAACAAATTTTCCCTGCTTGTAACTCTTATCTGTTAACTCTTACCCTTTTAGATGCGGATGCCCTCATCAGTTAAATCTCGTAAAATTTTGGCCGGCTTATGGGGTAATGTAGAGCAGGTTCAAAAATTGCTGATGTGCTTAAAACTAAATAAACTTTTTTTTCTTCCTAGGTCGGTGAACTTTTGATCGATTTCTTCTTTCTTGGTATTTATATTGTAGCGTAGTTGGGGCCCTCGGGCTCGGCGGATTAATTAAGACACTTATTTTCAATCAAATGTTCACAATTTTTATTCACTTCACTGATAAGTTGGTTTGACAACTTTTCTTTACAACATACTGTTTCAATTCACTTATTTACACTTATCACTTCACCGGTTAAAATACAACTCACCCACTAGTCTCTCAGCCTTATTTATACTACTTAGCACAACTCCAGAAAGTTCAGCAACTTCGTTATAGAAATTTCCGTTATTTAGTTTCACCACAGGTTCGGGACTTCATTCGGTATCTGACGTTTTACCGGTTTCCGAAATTCGAGATATGCGGATTCCACAACTTGACTTCGTTTTCATCACGTAGCCTATGCATATTCATTGCCCCCCTCTTAGAATTGTTCGTCCCGAACAATTATATCTCCTTAATATGGCTTTAATCGGTCAATGTGCACAATCTTCTCTTTGTCTTTCGGCCTCCGCTGATTCTGTTGACCATATCGTTGATGCGCATATAGTTATCTTATAGGGTCCTTCTCACTGCTGTTGAAGCTTCGGTGATTTTCCTTTTCGTCGCCGTGGGTTGATTAACCAAACGAGGTCTTCTTCCCCGAATCCTCTAAAATTAACTATGATGTCGTATCGTGATTTCATTCTATCGCTGGATGTCTTGAGGTTCTTTCTTGCCAGTTAATTGATTTCTGCGAGACGCTTCCGAAGCATGGTAATGTACTCTTCAGTGGTTTCAATATCCTTTTCAACTGTTTCGAACTTCATGTCACTGGGCAGTCAAATCTGTCATCCAAACATAACTTCAGATATTCCAAGAATCTCGCAAATCTTCTGGAATACTTAAAATTCAAAGATTCGTCCTAGATCAGAATGACGCTCACTGGGGACAACAAATCTGCATATCCAGTTTATTAGTAACTTCTCTACCATTATCTTTGATTCTTGATTTGGCAGCGCATATACTTATGACATTTACTGAAAAAATCCATTACCACTAAAATGTACCGGTTGCCTCGATCTGACTCTGGGAATGGTTCTGCAACCAATTCTCTACATCCTCCCGCATATGTAAATAATGGAATCGTTCTCTTAATTTCTCTAAAGTCTTATTGACGCCAAACTGTCCTTTCGAATCACCATTATGGAATTCCTCCAGCACCTCCTTTATTTCGTTCCTGGGAACCAACACCTGCATTCGGCATGTCGATTCGTCGGGTGCCTCTCATTTGTGCTTCAATATTCTTTCTTCAACACACATCGAATTCCATTGCGCCCAGTAGTTCTACAAACGTTACACTTCTATTTGAAATATCTTTCCATTGGGGCCTTTCGTTGTTCTCTTTCCACGTCAGAATTAGAGATACATTCTCGTCTTCTCGGTGAGCTGCTCGAAATTCTTCCCTGTTCCATCCTGTCAAGGGTATGACAATTGTCCTTTTTACAATCACATGGTCGAATTCCCCTTCCCGACGGAAACAGTATTAACAATCCAGCTCACATGGTCGTCGTTAAAGTGCTTCTGCATTTCAGTGTGATCTACCCTTCCTCAATCATTTTGCCACCTATCCTTAAGGGTTTTTAAATTGCATCAACCAGTTTAGAGCTGCATGATCAGTTCAGAGAGTGAATTTTTATCCATAGACGAATTTATGGAAATGCTTCGTTGAATCAACAATAGCGAACAGTTATCTTTCCTCGAATTACTATCTGTGGTGGGCTCAATTAAATCTACAGCAACTGGACCTGACAAGTTATCGCCTCGTTTTATAAAGTTACTACTTGCTTTCATTGGTGATTACATCCTCTATACTGTGAACACATGTTTAATGTCCTCTTCGTTTCCTTTAAGTTGGAAGGCTACCACTGTGTTGCCCATTGCTAAGAAATATTCTGTTGTATCAATATCTGATTTTCGTCCAATAAGCGTTTTGTGCTTTTTTTTATCTAGTTGGCAATCTGGTGTCAGATCTTTTAGAAAAACCCTTGGACAATGATCACTTCACAGCTTTAACAACTGGATTTTTCTTAAGCTTTCGATTGCCTTGACCACAGCTTACTCATTCAAAAATTACACACGTACTTCAAAATTAGCTTGTGTGCTGCCTCTATAATAACACGTTTCTTGTCAGATCGTTCCCAAATAGTGCAGATGGCGTAATATCTGGTCATTTAGTTTTTTCACAGGGCGTAGCACAGGGATCAAGGAACCACTTTTATTCAGTCTCTTCGTGCGTGTGTGCACCGATTTAGATAATTCTTTTTCTGTTGGGTAGAGTATGTTCCTTGGTTGATATCAGAAGAAACAAATTTGGGGGGATGGGGGTGGGGGTGGAATCTAACTTTGTAACGCGTGGACCGATTTGGATGGTTCTTTTTCTGTTGTATAGAGTATGATCCCCCATTGCTAATAGGGGAATAATATAGTCCTATGGTTAAAGGTGTGGGTGGGGAGGGGGGGGGGTAGTCTAACTTGTTAACGCGTGCACCGATTTGGATAATTCTTTGTCTATTGGGTAGAATATGATCCTTGGTTGATACTACGAGAAAACAAATGTTGGTGGGGTAGTGGGAGGGGGGGTAAACCTAACTTTGTAAAACGTGGACCGATTTGGATGATTCTTTTGCTGTTGTATAGAGTGTGATCACCCATTGCTAATAGGAGAATAATTTGGCCCATTGTGGGAGGTTAGGTGACGGGAGGAGTAGTCTAACTTCGTAACGCGTGGACCGATTTGTATATTTCTTTTTCTTTTAGATAGAGTATGCTACCTGGTTGATACCACGAGAAAAAAAATTGTTGGTGAGGTTGGGGTGGGAGAAGGGGGTGGAACCTAACTTTGTAACGCGTGGACCGATTTGGATGGTTCTTTTGCTGTTATATAGAGTGTGATCCCCCATTGCTAATAGGAGAATAATTTGGTCCTATGATGGTGGAGAAGGGGGAGGGGTAGTAACTTTGTAACGCGTGGACCGATTTCGATGATTCCTTTTCTGTTCGGTAGAGTATGTTCCATGATTGATACCATGAGAAAAAGTATAGTGGAATGGGGGTGGGGTAGGGGGTTCAAACTAACTTTTAACGCATGGACCGAATGGGATGGTTGTTTCTTCGTTGCATTGACTCGGAGACACTAAAAAGTGAAAAATAAAATAGTTTTAAAAAAAAAGTTGAACCGACTTCACAAAAGGCGCTAAAAAGCATAAAATAATTTTTAATTTTAATCTATTACGACATTTTGAAGTCGGTGCAAATTAAACAAATAAAACAACTACAGAACCACAATTAAAAATAATACATAATGCTACCTGAACGTTTCAGCTTATGGGATCATAAGAAAGGACGATTAAATACTTTTGTTGTAGTTGTTTTGTTTGTTTGATTTGTACCGACTTCAAAATGGCGTAATAGATATAAAATTAAAAATTATTTTATGCTTTTTAGCGCTTTTTGTGAAGTCGGTTCAACTTTTTTTTAAAAAACTATTTTATATACAAACACTTTGCTTAATTGGAGCTTTTGCTCAGGTCTGCTCTATCTACACTGCAGCATCTAAAGTAGGTATGTAAATTAACTTTAAATATTTTTTTTTATCCTGCTCTATTTCTCCCTTCTTCTTATTTTTCTGAATTAATATTTAGCATTTTGTTTCCCTTTAAATTAACTTATCTAGCGCGACTTTTTAATTGTGTAATAAAAGATTTTAAATCGTGTGTATATTTACCTGTATAAGTCAATATGAATCTGCTTGATAATTCGTTTACGGACCCCTTGGATGTGATTCTCTGAAGTCTTCAGACACTTGTTTAAACGACCTAGTAGAAAGAAATGGAGCCGCAGAATAGGTTGATTGCATCTTTCCCTCCATGCTATCCTTTGATGATTTCTATCAAGCTCGATTACTAGAATTTGTCTAAACATCTGTTTTATATCGGCAACAACAGCTATCCTGTAAGTGCGAAACGCACCTTTGAGCCTACACACAGCTTCTTGTTGAGCGAAATACTATAGGATGATTGAACAGAGCCATCGAATACCACACGTAGTTTGGTATTAATTTGGTATTATTAAATTCGCTTTACTTTTTTATAAGAATTTTATTTTTATCTGTTTATTTTAAAAGTGAAAGGTGTTTATGATAAAAGTAAAGTAAAGTAAAAGTATGTTAAGGCAGTTTGCTGGAAAAGTTAGAGCGAAAAGAAGAATTGCAATTAATGTAATGAAGTAATAATTATTTCTCATATTCCGAAGGTTCCATGCCATCACTTGGAAGACACCAACCCATCTACCACCCTCCCCCTCATATCTAACAACTAACTTAAAGTCAGTGCTATCTTTGGCATCTCATACTAAACAATTCACTTTTACATTACCACCCTTCCTCGGCCCCCCAATCACCCACGATCCACCCCAACTTATCCAACCACTCAGAGTTAATGTTTCTCTTGTCATTTCGGTACAAAACAACTCATTTTTCACTAGCATCTTTAATCGCCTACCACCCACCTATTCTCCCACAAGTCATCCCACTTATCCAACCTCTGAACGTCACCGTTGCTTTTGTCATTTCGATACAAAACAATTAATTTTTTCAGTACTACCTCTCCTCCACCCACCAGCATTCTTCCACTTAACCCTTGCCGTAACTAACTTGTTTACACGGTAATGACAGTTAATGACATAAATTATGACGAGTATGTCACTCGTGTAAATCCGGCATTATCCAAAAGATTTAAAGTTTAATTTAGATAACACCGTCAATCCTTTGATTTACATTTAATCAACTACCGTATTACTAGTTAATTTCTGAATCTTTAAAGGGCACAATGTAAATTCATGAACATTTCAGCGAAAACACTCGTGGAACTATATTTTGGAATTGACTTTATTTCAAAACATATTTTAACCGAATTATTTTTCAGACTTCAAGAAACAATACAGAACTTTAAAAGGAACGCTTAATGATGACCGTGATGGTGGTCATAGTGATGATCGTGATGATGATGATGTTGACGAGTTTCCCTTGGCCCTTCATTTTCGTGTCCGGCTACATTTGCATCCAGTAGATCCTTAGCGGGTCCTTCCACCTGATCGCCGTCGGGAGTATGAGTTTCTTCCGTTTCTGCCCACACTACGGCAATGCAAGCAACAACAACCAAAATTAGCAGAGTTTTCATGTTGGACTTCTTTTCGCTGATACTTCTTCAGTAACTAACTTTTATAGAAGATTGTCGGTAGATTTATTTATATTAAAACTGCAATCGTAAAAAACTTAACAACTTAAAAAAAACAGGCATTGATATTTATTGATATTCTGTGAATAAATATTCGTGAAAATAAAACAATTAATACAAAATCAAAACCACTTATTTGTTTGAAAATGTTGCGAATCGTCACATGATGACTGCAAATTTTTAACGATTTAAATAAATTAACTTTTAAAGCGAAGGTAAATAAGTTGTTATTCGATTTTGTGCTTCTCTTTATAACAATTTTTTAGAGATGGCGTTTAGTGAATATGAGGCCTGAATTTCGCAGCCTGGGGTAGGTGGAATCCCAAACTATATTGACATTTGCGGGCATTGAAATGTTAGTTGACGTACTGCTTATGCTTACAGATCACAGCCATTTGTGTACACCCTACGAAATTAGTTATTTTTCTGCTAATTTAAAAACAATTTATTTTCCTTACAACAAAAATAGCACATTTTCTTTAAATATTTAATTCTAGCCGCGAAATTTATTTATACTAATGGATGGATACTAGTGCATAGTGACAAATATTTGTCTGGCTGTAATAACTGAAATGCATATTTTTAGGCGTAATTTCTTTAAAACGTTTGTAAATCAGTGAGTAAAACAGGTAAAAGAAATTTGCATTGAAATGATATATGCATTGATGTTATTCATATTTAACGAGGTGTATTAACATGAATGTAGTTCCGTAATCAATTTTGAATACTTGAATATTTTTTCTGCTGGCAATGAAAGATTCAAAGCCTCTGAAAAATAATCTACTAACCAAGAGCCTCATTATGAAAGTCGAATAAACTTTATTCAATTCGAATGTGGCAAAGCATAGCAATAAACCGAAAGTTACTTAAGTCCTCATAAAATCCTTAAGCGTTGCTCTTTCGTTGAGATACTCGTATATGTATATACCCTGTTCCAAAAAGATTGGCAGTACACGGGAAATGGGATGTTCTGATGCCAAATTTCAAAAATTTCAATTTCGCCAAAAGCCGTGTACAGCAGGGCTGCCACTTAGTTACAATTGTAACTAAGTGGTTACATTTTCATATAGAAAACAAAATTAGTTACATTTACACTTTTATTTCTCATTTAGCACGTCATTAACAACATTTTTTAAAATGTGCTAAAGTGCCAACAAATATTAGCAATAGCATTTGTCTCGGGTCTTTTAAAGAATTTATAAATGAATATGCACCAGATTCCAGTGTTACTGAAAAGATGAAATGAGACTGTCGTAAGTTTTTTATTTATTTATTTATTATTTTATTAACATATGCGGACCCAAAAAATATTCGGAGGATATTATTACTGAATGGAGATTGTTAAGAGCTTCAGAAGTTCAGATGGACCAGGGTAATGTTGTTAAATTTTGGTCAGATATTGCAAAAATAAAAAATGGACTCCATGAACCACTGTTTCCAAAACAACACACTGAAATGTTAAGCATCCTTTCTTTGCAACATAGTAGCGCAGCTGCTGAGAGACAGTTTGCTGACTTAAACTTGATAAAAACTAAAAAGACTAATTGTTTTAATCTCGTACCGCTAGACTCTTATCACCTGAACAAAAGTCTGATCCGAAAAAAATTATGTGGACGCCTAATTTTGTGCAATAAGGATTCATTAAACGCAAATAATTTGGGAACGTTATATTACTTGCAATATTTTTAACATAGAAATATACTATTTAAATACCTTTTTAAATCTTTCAATATTTCCGGCAGTTTTTTACATAAATAACTAACAATAACGCGCAATGCGGAACATATGGCTATGCACATTTTTTTTTATTTTGTAACAAATATGTAAATATAAGAAAATATTTACATTTGTCATTATGAATATTTTATAAGTATCATTAAGTATAATCAACGAGCATCATTACTTTTAAATAATTAAGACATATAATATCTTGGTTTAGAAAAAATTAGGTATTGTAGAAATCTATCAAAAATTAAATGTCATAGGTCGAAGTTAAGTATTTTTGATTATTATTTTATAGTATTGAATTGTAATTTTTAAAAAAGAGAATTTATATGCTAATTCCTTTTTTTTACTAAAAAGTTGCCTAATCATAAACTAATTAGAAAATACATGCCTTAAAAGCAATTTTTTCTCAATGAATTTATTACTGCAAGTTGAAAGAAATGTTTTCGTATAAATTTCGGATAAAAGGTGAATTAAAATCTGTTTTATTGAAAATTGGAATAAAGGATATCTTGGTTTTTTAGAAACGTATTAGCATATTTATTGTAACATATGTAGCATATTTATAACTGGCAATGCTTTTTATAAAAAGTTTGTTACTAGATATAAATAATAGGGTGGGAGGGTTATTCAATAGATTTTTCTTACAATTCATGTCCTTTATAGCTTCACAAACAAGTGGAAGTGGTTACACTTTTGCATAATTTCGTGAATTTTTGTTACAATTTTAAGAAGATTTAGTTACAGAATTTATTTTGTAAGTGGCAGCACTGGTGTACAGCCATCCTGTCGATCTTTCTTGGTCGAGAAACCAAGAGGCTCTGATAGAGATGCCAGACGGTATGGAGAAAAAGTCGCTGAGCCGTGGTGCTGAAGTCGCCGCGCCATTATTTGAAATCGAACAAAAATCGGCTTTTGATTTTATAATCAATCAAGTTTTCATTCAAGTCAAATTGTTGTTTGTACAACTTTAATGTAATATTTATTACAGTAATCATAGCAACAGATACAAATAACACAAATTTAAAATTGGGGAAGAGGCGTTGTGAAAAACAAAAAATACCCTTAGGTATTTAATATTGGAAGTGACTATTTGCACTTACGTGTATTTACGTGTACTTTACGTGTAGTTGTAAATTCGGGGGGGGGGGGGGGGGGGGGGTACGGTAACCGCCCATTTAATAAAGCAATTAAAAGCCTGATTAATACATCTCTTCCTCCCAAAATCTTTTCGGAATTCATATATATACAATGGATAGTAAAAGCAAACGCAGGGACGACAGAAAAACAATTTTGATGTCGGCTGTATCAGAATCAGATATCCACGACGTGACGACGGTTTGGACTCGTTCGGAGTGCAGTAAAAAGTTATTCGCGCAAAACTAGAATTTGAGATAACTCTACAGCAACAATTTTTCTACTGTCACGTCATTATGTGATTTCGATTAGCGAATATGAACTGTTGTTGTAGGCTGCCGTGTATTTTGATTCAGCCTATATCCCAAAAGCGCCCAGCAACAATTAAAAAATCGCCCAAAAGCGCAAAGCAAGAATTGAAAAATCGCCCAAAAACAGCCTAGTCGCAGAGTGGAAAATTTTCTCGCCCAACTAACGGCTCAAATAGCCCAATCGGCGATAAATCGCCCGACTTGGCAACTCTGGGCACTGATTCTGTCAGCAGCCAGATGCTGTTGGTCGAAACAGTGATCAGCACTCATTGGTGGGTGGTAGGTGGTTTTACACGCGAAGTTCTCCGATGCAATACGAATTCGAGTGACTGGAATGGTCGGAAAGCACATTTAGTGTAGGCAGATTATATCTTTTAGCAGTAGGCCACGAGGAGAAATAAGAAAATGTTCTAAGATGATATAGTGGCAGCAGCGTGCTGAGGAAGAGGGATGGAGACATAGGAAAATGATGGGAAAATAAGGCAAACAGCAATACTCCATAAGAGCGTGTACTGCCAATCTTTTTGGGGCATATCTGGGGCCACGGCAGTGCCCCCGCCAAGTCAAGCAAAAACAAGCGGCACCGCCATACCATCCTTTTCTCGAAGCAGTTCAGGCCATTTTCGACTCCCCTATAACTTCGTTGTGGATAAAACTACAAGCCTGACCAACCAAGCAGGCATTGTATAAACACGGTATATTTCAAATTTCATTCAATTTGAACCAGTAGTTTAAGAATTATAACTAATCAAAGTTTCTTAATTTTTTCACTCACTGACTGACCGATCATCAAAACTCTAAGCCACTTCTAGCAGACATAGAAGCTTCAAATTCAGAATACAATTAGTGTTTAGTGTATAAATCAAGGAAAAACTAAAATATTTTGCAATTTCGGTCCAGTTTTCTAGATACACCAACTGCACAAATAACTTAATAATAATGTAATCCCATATAAATATAGGACGCCAGATTAATTAATAGATTTGCAGTGAATGAATCAGTGTACCTGTATACGTATAAATAAAACATGTGTCAACAATTAAATACTGCAATGCTTAGATCCCTCCCACATCCCGAAATAAAACTTACAGCTGTAGATAGCATAGATTGCCCCAGATACCTAACAAAAAGACCTCGTGAATGCATAAAAAAATATGAAGACGATGCTTCCATGACTGCAGGCCTGGAAGAGAACATAATTATAATAAAATAGTTTTTAAAAAAAAAAGTTGAACCGACTTCACAAAAAGCGTTAAAAAGCATAAAATAATTTTTAATTTTATATCTATTACGACATTTTGAAGTCGGTGCAAATCAAACAAACCAAACAACTACAACAAAAATATTTAATCGTCAATTCTTATGATCAAGTAAGCTGAAACGTTCAGGTAGTATTATGTATTATTTTCAATTGTGGTTATGTAGTTGTTTTATTTGTTTAATTTGCACCGACTTCAAAATGTCGTAATAGATATAAAATTAAAAATTATTTTATGCTTTTTAGCGCTTTTTGTGAAGTCGGCTCAACTTTTTTTTTAAAAACTATTTTATTTTACACTTTTTAGTGTCTTCTACTCTATACAACGAAGAAAGAACCATCCAAATCGGTCCACACGTTAGACGTTTGTTTTAACCCCCTACCCCACCCCATTCCACTAAACTTTTTTTCTCATGGTATCAACCAAAGAACATACTCTACGGAACAGAAAAGGAATCATCGAAATCGGTTCAAGCGTTACGAAGTTACTACCCCTTCCCCTCCCCCACCACCACCATAGGACCAAATTATTCTCCTATTAGCAATGGGAGATCACACTCTATACAACAGCAAAAGAAGCATCCAAATCGATTCAGGCGTAACAAAGTTATGTTCCACCCCCCTTCTCCCACCCCCACCCCAGCAAAATTTTTTTTCTCGTAGTATCAACCAAGGATCATACTCTACCCAATAGAAAAAGAATTATCCAAATCGGTCCACGCGTTACAAAGTTAGACTACCCCTCCCCCCCCCCCTCCCCCACCCAAGGCCAATTTTTTTTCTCCTGTTAGCAATGGGGGATCATACTCTGTACAACAAAAAAAGAACCATCCAAATCGGGCCACGCGTTACAAAGTTAGGTTTCACCCCCACCCCCCACCCCCACCCCCACCCAACCAAAAATTTTTTGACACGAAGTTATGCCCGGTCAGACATAAGAAAAAAAAAAAAATTTTTAAAAAAAAATACGCGTCGAACTTAGAACCTCTTTGTTTTTTGAAGTCGGTTAAAAATAGGAGCAAAAGTCATGTTGAGGCGAAATATTGACGTGAGTCTTGATTTAGTTAATGGTTCTATCGGTATAGTGCAAAGAGTAAAGGTTGATCCGGAAAATACAAAAATAATTAAGAAAATATACATTCCATTTATTAAAGAACATGTTTACGACCTAAGTCCGGTCAAAACTAAATTTGAAATTATAAATAGAGCTTATGTTCGTCGCGAACAGTTTACCATATGTATAGCCTATGCTATAACTATACACAAAAGTCAGGGCCTAAGTCTAAATAATGCGCTGATGGATATCGGTTCTGCAGTATTCACATCCGGTCAAGCTTACGTGGCACTTTCGAGAGTTACAAGTCTGGACGGCTTACATCTAATTAATGTCGACTTTAGATGTATTAAAGCGCAGGAATCTTCAATTTGTGAATACAATAGACTAAGAAGCATTTACCATCCAGAGTTTTCAAAAATTGTAACATCAAAGCCTACGGGAAAAACCCATAGAGACAGGGAGTGGGCTTTGAGAAAAACTGTAGCTGAAGCTCAAGAAGTAGTACCGGAAAAGAAAAACAGGAAGACTATCTACAAAAAGAAATGAGATGCCATCAAAAACATCACCTGTAAAAAAAACAAATCTCGCAACTCAGTTCTTTTATCGTAAAAAGTTGTGAGATCCATGTAATAACAAGTCGGTCAATTTATTCAGTCCCTACTTAAGGGTCCTTCTGTCTTAAGTTATTACGTAATTGGCTAACCTAACAACATCTTATAGTGACCATATCAATATTAAAAATCTTTTATGTTTTAAATAAATAGACTGACTTGGCAATCGCGCAATATATAAATAGAGCCTGAGTTATATATTTGTAAATATAGTTGTATATTATAGAGCTTCTACTCTACTGTACTTTCGCTTCATTTAAATGTTTAAACGGCCATCAGGTCGGCCACATCTTACTATGTATACTACAACATTTCACAATTCTGCTCCCAAAAAATTTTTCATATTCCATAGCAGGATAGTGGAAGTTTCTGTTGAATAATTTTATTTAGGAAGATAGATCGAGCTTACGACTTTTTTCCTTCGCAAAGAATACAATTTTCAATATCCCATCCAACATTTTGAATTTTACAAATCCGTCACCGGATTCTGATTCAATGTAATATGAAACATGAAAGAACGAGGTAAAATAAAGGTTTTGAAACTTTTATTGTCGATTTTCTTGAGAAAACTCGTTATTTTGCCAGTTCTCCAACCGTCATATTGAATCCGCCATTACTGAAATAGTAAAATATATTGACGGCTAAAAATGTTCAATTAATCTAAATTTTACATTCTTAAGTAGAAAATTTTGTTCAATGTCGATTTTTGTCTAAATTATTAAGAAAAAACACGTATTTTTCGAAATTTCTACAGTTTTCCGCCATTTTTAAAAGGGTAAACTAGTTGGAACTGGACAAGAAATTTTTTTCGGTATGCTTCAACTAATTTGTCCACCTTTGTCCACAGTTTTGAACGGATCGACATCCTTTATCCATTTGAAAAAAAAATTAATTTTCCAATTTTTTGGTAGTTCTTCAAATAAAATCCGCAATTTAGTTTTTCTACGGCGTGGAAATGTAATTTTGACCATGTACATCGAATTGTAAGTAAATAAGGTTTCGTCATTAAATTTTTCATTTTTCGATTTGTCGGCAAGGCTTGAAAATGAGCTGAAAATTCCGTGATTTTGGGCGTTATTGGGTTGATGCAGTACAGTAATTTAACTTGATAAAGTAAATAAGTGACTTTTGTTTCGTAAAAGATGAATATCTTCCAAAGGCACTGACAGACCCGAATGTCCTTGGTAGTGTGAGATTTCAAATCACTAAAAATCCCCACTCTAAGGATTAGCCGAATCAGTCCACTTAGGTGAGGTTTAGGTTCTATAGCAACTAAAAACCATTATATTTTCGACCTGTACGGCCGGCGCAATTGCACCCGTCGCCCCCAGTGGATTGGCGCCTGCCTGTCAGCCGTTTCAAAGCCCTTGGACCTATATCTAGGACCCTCTATTGTTTAGGTTCAGCACTTCTAAGCAATGTAATCATCTTAGCTGACTGACTGTTCACTGCCCCCTCGTGACTCACGTCTCCAATAGGTTCACTGCCATGGCCCTGTCTAAGGTAGTTAGCGGCTTCGGATCCCAAGCTTAGCGAGTTTTTCTGCTCTTTCATTTTCTTTGATTCCTACATGTCTCCTCACAAAAGGCAGTGTCACCTCGTTCAAAATGCGTTGAATTTGCGGACACACTTCACGGCCAGAGCTGAGAGCTGTATTGAACTCTATACGCCTGATTATCGAGTTTCACCCCTTTATCCTAACCCCTCTCATGACTCTTTAGTAGATAATAATGCCTAGAAACCGAAAAGGAGTGCTTCATGTCATATTTTTTAACATTGACTGGTGTTTCAGATCTGACGTGCCAAAACAAGTGGGGTGATAGATCTCACCTAGGCAAACAAAAAATTGTATGGCGGGAGGGGACAATCTCAGCCGTTTAGGAGTTACAGATAGATTCATAAAATTTGCAATTATCATCATTATATTATTTTTATCTTTTGTTCTACCCAACACAGTGACATCAAGCAAACGCTAGAAAACTGCTATCTCAATGACATTTCCAAAATTGTCAACAATCGAAAGTTGAAAATGTGTGTTTTGGGTTAACATGTAATTAATTTTAATTATTGCTGCAAAAAAGTTAAAAAAATGTCAGTGAATTTTGTTTTATTGCCGATATTAGCTTGTGGTAGCCAGAATTCACACCCTTCTATCCTGGCGTTCTGTTACTCATACCTGATGAAAATTTTGCTATAAAAAAGGATCGGTCACCTCATAGTTGAAAAACAAATCAATAAGTAGGGGTGTTTTTAAGCAAAAATTATTAAAAAATTTTAGAATTTACATTTGAGGAATACGCGGATATTAGTTACATTTATGGTGTAGTAGACCGAAAAGAGCGAGCGGCTGTACTGGAATATCAAAGGATTCCCTAATCGGCGAGCACCACAAAGAGGCGTATTAACACGGACTTTCCGAAGGTTAAGAGAAACAGAAAGTATAACGACAGGGATATACGACCCGAAACTTGGGAAACTTATGCCGACGTCGAGCAGCAAATAATCAACATCGAGAGGCAAGACTCTGAGACGAGCACGAGACGAGTTGCAAGACGATTGGGAGTGTCTTCATATAAGGTTTGGAGGGTTATTCATCGAGAGGGATCACGTCCATATCACCATCACTCAGTGCAAGGACTACTGGAAGAAGATGCCGAGAGAAGACTGCAATTTAACACTTGGCTTCTGGAACGTGTTACACTGACGACCAGGGCGTTTCTAGACCGAATTCTGTGGACGGATGAATCTCAATTCACCAGTGATGGTATCATGAACTTCCATAACCTCCATACCTGGTCGGAAACTAACACACACAAGACAAAGATGCCCTCATTCCAGCAGAGATTCAGTGGCTGCTATCACCGGCAACATTTGGTCCTACCATTATTTTGCCGCAAGTGCTCAACAGTCAAATTTATGCACACTTTTTGGAGAACACGCTTGCGATGCTAAGTGAAACATTTTCTAACCGCTGGATTGGACGAGGTGCACCGATTCCTTGGCCTGCTAGACCTCCAGACCTTACCCCATTGGACTTTTTTCTTATGGGGAGCAATAAAGGATGAAGTTTATTTAGACCCTGTTAACAGTAGGGAGGATTTAATTATCAGAATTAGGAATGCAGCGACGAAAATATGGGAGAGGCTGGCTGCAATACACCTTAAAAAGGGACTTAGAAGGAGTTTGATGGCATGCATCCAAAGTGGCGATGGACATTTTAAACAGCTTTTGTAATTTACTAAAGTTATTTGTTATACGTTTTGAATTCAATAAAAAGGATTTTAGAGTTAATATGAGTTTAATTTCTTTAAATTTCAGATTTTCAAATTTGCTGAATTTTAGGTAATCGCAAACCTTTTCGTGTACTTTTCGAAGTGACTGTACCTGCAATGGTAGGAGCTAGATCAATATTGTTGACAATTTTGGAAAGGTCATTGGAATAGTAGGGTAGATCAAAAGATAAAAATAAAAGAGTAATGTGCATACCATGAAAAACATTTGTGAATCACCCTGTAACTCCTCAACGATTGAGATGTGTTAAGTGTATAGTTTAAGTATATAATCCTTTTTCCTAATGATCTCGTACGATCAATTTTTTTTTATGTGGTGTCTTTGATTATGGATAAATAGTTGTTTTCGTTGTTTAATTTGCATCGATTTCAAAATCTCGTAATACATAGAAAACTAAATATTATTTTAAAGGCTTAGCGCTTTTTATGAAGTTCAACCTAAAAAAATCTATTTTATTCCTTTTGAGGTATGGAATCCTGCAAGTGAATCAATTCTTATCTTAAAGGAACTCTGCGAAGACTTTTTTCCACTTATCACAGATTCAACAAAGCACAAAAAAATCTTAGTGACTGTCAACAACACTTTTACTACATATGAAAACATTAACACTGCGATTTAGAATGTTTTACCAAATATTTTAAGTTTAATTAAGGTAAATACGCCAATTTCTGAACCCTTGAAGAATATATTATGAGCGAAATATTTTGAGGCCACAACATTACGCAATGAGCATTTCAACGAAAACAATTGTGGAACTATATCTTGAAATTTCCTTTATTTGCACGTATATTTTAAACAAACAAGAAAAATATAGAACTTCAACAGTAATGCTCAATGATGACCGTGATGGTGGTCATAATGATGATCGTGATGATGATGATGTTGACGAGTTTCCCTTGCACCTTCATTTTCGTGGCCGGCTACATTTGCATTCAGCAAATCCGTTGCGTGTTCTTCCACCTGAGGACTAACAGGCAAAAGTTGAGTTTCCTTCGTAGTATCTGCCCACACTACAGCAATGCAAGCAACAGCAACCAAAATTAGCAGAGTTCTCATGATGTATTTCTTTTAGCTGACACTTCTTCAATAACTAACTTTTACAATGAATTTTTGGCAGAGGTATTTATATGCAACAGTAAACAACTTTTTACAAATCAGGTATTGGTATTCTGTGAATAAATTATTGTAAAAATAAAACAATTACTTCAAAAATTTAAACCACCCAATTCTTCAGAAATATTACGAATCTTCATCTCTTGACCGCAAATTATTATCGATTTAAATAAATTAACTTTTACAGCGAAGCAAAATAAGTTGTTGTTCAAATTTATGCTTCAGTTGTTTGATTTTGTGACTAAATTAGCGTAATTACGTTTATTGTTATTTCATAAGCGTTGGCATGGGGTAAAAGAGTTTTCATTAAAATTCTATGACACGTTCTTCTAGAGTTACAATATAGCGTAATTTGTTTTCAACAAAAAACAACCTTGGGTCTTCGGCAGGATTCAAACCTGAGAGTATAGTGTGGACAGCTAGTACGTTAATACTTTTACCCCTGATGACTTACATTTACGTATTCCTCAAAGTAAGGGATAAATCTTCAATAGTTCTCCGGAGAAACTCTTCCGAAGTTATTTGAGTTTGACTTCAGTAAGGCCTTTGATAAGCATTATCATCGACTAGTTTTCCTCCTAGTTGTTGTGCTGTCACTCCACCTCAACAATTCTTTGAGCTTCATCTAATGTACCGCATGGTAGCAATCCTGGCCCACTACTGTCCGTTCTTGCGATTAAAGGAATTGTCTCTGTAATTTCGCACTCTAATATTTTGATCTGCGCTAAGGACTAAGGATATGAAGATCTTCTCCTATGATAGGGATAGTGGTGATACTGCCCTTGTTCAAGAGGAGTTAGTCACAGTTTGTAACTACACCTTTGCGGGGAATAACGTCCGTCGGGTGCTGTGCGTAACTGACCTTGCAATAAAACATGATAAGAAACTAGATATTACTTTGCTTATTTATTAAACAGGGTTTTTCATATAAGGTGTGGCAATGTGTGTCATTCTTTACCTTTTGGAATTGACTGTACCTACAATGGTAGAAGATAGACATTGTTCACAATTTTGAAAAGTTCATTGGGATATTAGTTTTTTTGCGTTTGTTTGATGTCGCTGCGTTGGATAGATCCATGCGTAAATACCATGCAAAGGAATTACCCTGTAACTTCCAAATGGTTGTAATTGCACCCCTCCCCTTTACCTAGCAATTTTTTGTTTGTGTAGGTGAGATCTATCACCCCACTTCATTTGGCTCACTTTATGTGAAATAACTACTTAAGTACTTTATATAGAAGCACATATATATATATATATATATATATATATATATATATATATATATATATATATATATATATATATATATATATATATATACGCTTAATACGCTTAATTTTAGGCTTTGTAAAGCTTTGGTCTAGAGAGTTCTGGGATTTACCGACTTTGATTCATCTGTACTGCTTTTTTGTTATGCCTATTCTCGAATCTGCATCTCAGATCTGGTCGCCCTACTATCGAATCACCATTATTTTGTTAGATTTTCTTTAATACGGGTCCCATGGGATGATCCGCTTAGATTTCCTCCCTACACTGACCGGCTCCATTTGCTCACTTGGGAAAAGGTGTAAAGCCGCTGACTTCGTCTTTATTCACAAACTCTTGTATTCAAGTACTGACTCAGGTACTGCCGTTATCAGGATTTTCCTTAGGCAGATCCAAAAACCCGGCCCAACTGCCTTTATTGCAATTTCGATTTAACTCTGATTCCTCTCTGTTTTGTATTTTGTGATTTCTCTTATTTATTTATTTCATTTTTCTTTGTGCTGATTCTTTTTTCTTTTTCTTCATATACATGTTGGTGTGGGGAGCCCCATTCCACCGTTTTGATGGAATAGGGTAATTTTTCTTGGCTCCTAGTACAAGCCTGGAAGCAAATTCAATTCAAATTCCCATAATAAATCATAGAAATGAGTAGAGAAATTCTATTTTTTCGTAATATTTTCTAAATATTATTAAAGTTTTAACCTTAAATTTGTTTGAGGACAACCTATAGTTCTTCTGAATATGTGGATCAGTTTTTATTCAAGCTCTGGTGTTTTAAAATGAGCACCTTTCCTGTTCTTTCTAACCGACTTCCCAAATACGAGAGGTTATCAGATCGAAGCGTTTTTTTTTATGTGTGAACGGACATAATTTCGTAAGGCGTTCACCGATTTGGATAATTCTTTTTTTTTAGGTAAAGTATATTTCCCTTTTTGCAATCGGATAGAGGTCGGAGTTTAACCTAACTTCGTAACTTGTGGACCGATTTGGATGGTTCTATTTTTTGTATAAAGTAATATCTTCATTGCTAATATGAGAAAAAATTTCCACCTAGGGTAAGGGGATGAGTGGGCGTACTCTAAATTTATAGCGCGTTGGTCGATTTTGATGATTATTTTTTATTAGGTAGACTATGTTCCCCGATTAGTATGAATATCACGCCCTACATTTTTTGGTGGGGTGGGGTTTGAACCTAACTTTGTAACGGTGCACCGTGTTCGATGGTTTTTTGTGAGAAAAATGTGAGAAAAAATTTAAATCTATGACGGGCGGAGGGAAAGGGGTAGTCTGACTTTGTAACGGGTGCACCATGGCAAACATTTACGGGTTGTGGTGTGAGTGGGAGAGGGGCGGGACCGATTTGGATGTCGATTTGTAACCCAATCTCGTAACGTGTGATTTCCCATTGCTACTATGAGAAGAAAATTTTAATCTTTGGTAGAGGTGGGGTGGGCTAAATTCTTAGCATGTCGACTGACTTGTATAATTCTGTCTTTTATGTACAAAATATCCCCCAATTGGTGGCATGTCAAGAATATTATGCTCGAGGAGTGAAACCTACCTTGGTATCGCGCAAACCGATTTGGGTGATTCGTTTATTGCTGAATAGAGCATCTTATTCCATTAATATTTTGACAGACATCGTGGCTTAGGACGAAAAGATGGGCGGCATCTGACCTTGTAAAGCGTAGACCGATTTTGATGATTTTCATTGCGTTGCACAAAATCAAAAGTCAAAGTCAAAAATTTTACACCTAGAGTGACTAAGCGAAAAGAAGGGAGTAGTCTCGTATTTTCGTAATGCGTTCTTTGATTTTGATGATTCTCTCTTGCTGCATACAGTACGTCGGCGCACTAGCCCTATGGTAAGAACGTTGTATCTAACATTAGTGTGTAAAACTGTTGCTGGGAATAACTTCATAACGACAGCTACAAAATCTTAATCCTACTTCCACGTGGTGCATCCTACGCACTGACGACCTATTTTAACTTTAACTGCGAGAGCTCTAGATATGGACCCATACCTTGTGTTGACGATAGCAGCTTCTACGTCAAGAAAAGCATATAACGCTATTTCTTTATGGTGAAGGGTTTTCTAGATCTTACTTTGGGGTAGGCAAACTGGGTAGAGTGAGGAGGAGATGGTTGATCCAATTTTCACTTGATATGAAGGTTAGTAGTCTTTTCATCGTCTTAAGTAGAAATGATGTGAGACTGGTTTATCCAAAAGATTTAGTTAGCTCTAGAGGTCTATTGCCTTATTTGGGTATTCATACTACCGCTACTTTCCTCCATGAGAGAAGTATGTAGCCCCAAATAAAGCTGGCTCTAATTGACTAAAGGGACAAAATTGGTATCTGCACAATTTTGCAGGAGGTTTGGAAGATACCATCGCCCTCAGGGGATTTCAAATGTTGCAAGGAGGCCACTATCCATATAACCTTGCCATCTTTAAAATTAGCTCACAAAAGACACAGGCTGTATCGTCAACTAAGTCTTATCCTAAAGATGACCAGGAAAGTGCAGCTGCAACATATATCCGCGTATTTGCGGTCCGGTCTAGCTTAGGCGAGATAAAAAAGGGATAATTTGGGTGGGACAATAGGGAGCGATGATAAGTGATATATCTGTGTATATATGCATTTTCTTCTTATTCCTCCCGCCCTGAACATGGTAATGGGTATGACTGCATCAGCTTCTTAAAATGTTAAGTGAGAACCACGTCTATGCCCTACTGACTGAGAAACAGCGGAAGGTTTGATGTAGCAGCATTACAGTGATGGAGGTACGTACGCTTTCGTCCACCTATTGGTTTCTCTTTTACAGTCTAGGAAATACTTCTCCGACCGCAAAGTGAAGCCTGCCTTGCCTTCCTTTTATACTGGAAACTGAAGTTTCGTCCATAAAGATCACGAAACTTCTACTCCCATTCTGCGACTCTTCTGCAGATCAAAACGAAAATCCCTTCAACTATTCAATTGCACACGTTGTGTCAAAATTTCTTGATAAAAAACTAATGACACAATTTTTAAAGTTAATAAATTAATTTATCCACATTCCGCGCATTCACTAGTAAAATGTTACCACATTTATAAAATTGAAGTTGATTTCACAACACAAATTGGAAATAAGAGAATTCCCATGCCACGCTTTGAGTGGCCTAGGTATGAAATAATAATAATAGTATAATATAACTAAATTACGGCTGTTCAGCTGCAACGTCAGGGTGGTACTTCTGGACTACTGCTTAACATGGTCAATTCAACTACGTGATCAATCAATGGCATGGCGCCTACGAGTTTTCAGGGATATACGTCATATCCCAAAATTTCGCTGGTAAGATATTGTAAGGTATCAAAATTTGTGGCACCACACCGGGGAGAAAAGGTTTGACGGCAAAATGCAGAGAAGTAAATGGACCTTGATTGGAATTCGTAAGAAACATGTTAAGTTAAGAGGCTAAAAGCACAGTGGCCGAGGACGGAAGAACTAAAAAAGCCGGGATTGAAATATGTCGCTCAAAATAGAGTACATTGGAAGGCAACTCTTTTTGCGATAAGTTCCAGGAGGGATTAAGGATTAACGCGTTCTCCTTTCGTCTAATATCTTTGAAAGTGTATACCCAATGTAAATAATTATCTGCTTAAGAATATATTCAATATCAATTAAAAGTTTGTCACAGGTAACATTAGCATAAATAACATTAACTCAATGACATACGTTTGTTTTTAAGCTCCATATACTTGAAATGTTGTTATCATTTTGGCAATAATAACATTTCCTATCACCTCAATACAAGAAGAACCAGTTTATTTGTTTACAATACTTTTTGTGCCCAGTATTTCAACAACTGGTTTAGCGAAAAGCTACTTCAAAAATTAGAAATTCCAAACATCACAAAAGATCAGCTTTTATTAAAAGTTTGTAAACATTTACCAGAGTCACTGCAAAATCCTTAATTTTAATATATAATTAATAAGATATTAGTTTAGTCGAAGTCGAACTCCCCAGATTCCCCAGAATCTCCATATCCACCATGGTGTCCATAATTTCCATGATGCCCATGGTGCCCGTGGTGGCCATATCCTCCATGGTGACCATGCCCTCCGTGGTGGTCATACCCTCCGTGGTGACCAAATCCGGGATTATATCCAAAACCACCACCAAAGAATTGGCGGGCGTGTCTGTCATCCACATTTTCGTGTCCTTGAGCACTGACAGCAAGGAGCTCAGCTGCATTTCCTTCCAATTGTATTTTATCAGGATGAACATCCTCCGCAGCTACAGCAAGTATAGTAGCAATTATTAAAAATGGAGCACATTTCATGATGCACTTCTTTAAATGACCAAAATCTTTAACACACTGAACCGACTTTAATGTTTACTCTCTTCTCAGGCTTCTTTTATACGTAACCTGAAGTTTTAAAGTCGTTCGTATTCATTTATTCAGAAAAACCCCAGAGAAAATAAACGTGCAAGTTAAGGCAGGCGAAATAATATAATCAATTCATTAGCTCATCCACGATCATCATGTCATTGCCCGCGGGTTTTTTCACGTTAAACAATCTTGAATCGATCTTGACAATATTAAATAGGGCAATTCTCACTAGATGAGGATCATGTGATGGAGGTATTATCCAAATTAATTATAAAAATGGTCTGCGTTAATTATGCTTTTAGGTATGTTCAAATTTTTTAAATTAATTAACATAATTAGTTAATTCTGTGTCATAGCAATATTTAGTTGGTCAACAAGCGATAAAAGAACAAGAGAAGTATACCTTTATGATAGTTCTTTTATCGCTTGTGGGATATACCTGTAGGTTTCTAATACACACCTGATCTGGTTAAGAGGTATCACATCTACCGATTAGATATTCTCTTCTTCCTTCGAATCTTCACCATTTATTGTGCGGCTTCTCAATTTGTCAACATCCTTACCAAAGGACAGAGATTATTACATAAGAACTGAAACTCTCTCCTGTGGCGAAAGTGAAACAGATACATATAATGTCGAAAATTCATCGTGGTGTCGTTGAGTTATAGTAGCAAAAGTTGTTTTAATCACGAGTTTTCTGCGAATGTACCGCAAAACATATCCTTCCTTACTGCCAGCACCCCTTTTGGATTATGCCTAGGGCCGATTGCGTTCTTTCAGAGATTGTCCGACAACGCTTACCCTTGATTATGATAACCAAGTCATCTGCATATCCTTGACTTTCAAAGCCAACAGTAACTGACTCTTCTCCTGTAATTTTCCGAAACTGATCATCACTTTGGTTCATTTTACCGTCGAGGGTTCTATTTCCCTTTTAAGGCAAGCCGTCGCCTCTTCGATGGCTTCTACGATGGTGTTATCAAAGGCTTTCTTTCTTTTTCCATAAGCGCCATTTTTAATCTTTCAGCAGTGTAGAGCTGTGATTGTAGACTTGCCCGCTTGGTATTTGTGTTAATGTTCACGCAAAGATTTCGTTTTTAGGATCCCATGTCTGATTTTTGGTGAATTACCTTTTCCATTGTTTTAAGTAGGTAGAAGGTAAGACTGATGGGGTAGAATGCTTTGGGTTGGGCAGTCGACTGCCCTCTACCCTTAGGTGTTCAATACCACCTTTACATTTATCCACAGATATAGATTAAAGTGTAGTTAGCTCTAAACATTTTTATTTGCGTTAGCAGTAGATCTTCCAGGCTCTGCTGTAGTAGAGCTGAGATGATACCTTCGCCCCCGAAGATCTACCAAAGCGTCTTTTAATCCAGTTTAAAGGCCGCTAATTAAGATAGTCCGCCTTGAGAGATCTTTTCTATATTCTAACTTGCTGGGAGTTGAGTTTCCAAGGGTAATTTTACTGTATCTTCTCGGCTTCATGTTAAGATTTCTGAAAGCCTTTCAAAAAAAACCAATGCCGTTGTAGTGATCCTTAGAGAAAACTTTTTGGAGTCGTGCGGTAAAAGGTATATCATCAATATCTTCATAGAACATCCTCCAAGTTCTCCTTTTGGATTTCCTCAGCACCGTGTTCTATTCATACACCTGATCATTTGGCCTTCTTGTAGAGACTCCTGGCCTGCATGTCTATGCTATAGGGATGATACTCTCGTATTAGTGAGTATTTAAGTTGAGTAAATGTATTGATGCCGGCTTTAGGTCCTCGAGGGTGTCTAGGAATATGTTATAAAGTTTATCAAGTCCTCTCATGATTTTCTCACCAATTGAATTCGGAATATGATGTTTATGATCCGATAAGGAAACTTTCCTAAATACATGCCAGTTTATGATTCTGCTTCCTATGTTTGGACTCGCTAATGTGAGGTCTAGTACCACTTCACCTTGAACATTTGCAAAAGCGGGTCGCCTTTGTTGACTATTCTACGTTATTTGTTGGAAAATATTCTAAAAGGTATTCACCACGTTTACTGTTGTCGCTGTTACCCCAAATGTTGTGTTGCTTATTTGCGACCCAGCCAATACTTATAATAAACTGCTAATTCCGGCTAATTCCACTAATTGTAGGCACATCTACTAGAGAAGCTACAAGGTCTGTAGTGATAAAGTGTGAAATTGAAAGAAATTCAATCGATGGAAGGAGTAATGATATTATTTTCCATAAATTTTCCATAAATTTCTCATTTTTGTGAAATAATATGCAAGGTTTATGAGAATAAACGTTCAACCGATACTAAGGCCGCCAATATTGACAAATAGGCACAAGTCATAGGAGATAAACTTAGATACCTGCTGTGGTGATCACGCCTCCATAATAAAATGTCTCCATTTGCCGATGCTCCCGAGGCTTCAAGATATAAATTCAATTGGCGCCTCCATTCTGAAACCTCCTGAACACAGTCATACATGCAACTTAGGAAAAAGGGAACGAGGAAAGCAGTGTTTATTTATATGCCCCATAAATTATACAATTTCCCCTTTCCGGAGCGACATAAAAACTGAAACAACCAAAAAAAAATTCTACAATAAAATTAAAAAAAAATAAAATCTCGTCCACTCTTGTCACCTCAAACCCGCTCTCGTAATCGCTACTGACAGTGAGAATTATTTCGAGTAGCGTGAAGCCCTCTCTTGAAAAGTATTGCTGCCCGAGCAGCATCTAGTTCAATTACGTATATCCAGTTTTAAATCCTTTAATTTCGCCTCCATGAGCCCAAGGTTCCTGAAGGAGTGCAATATCTAAATTCTCCAAAATAAATCTCCTGCTAAGCAGAACTGTAGCAGCCTTTACATGGAGGAGATTTACCTGGAGAAATTTGAAAACGCTCCTAATCTCTCCTATGGTATTGGGTCCATTGATGTTTCTGTCGGTATGTCTGGTTTTGCTATCCTTGAGTTTTTGAGGTGATTTAGTCACCTTCTTTTCCTAATTTTGCGTGCTTTTGGCAGAAGTCTTCCTGCATTTCTCTGCTGTCTTTTCTTCGGTTCTCTCCTTCCGGCTCAGCTAGTTCTAGTTGATGGAACCGCAGCTGCCCGACCTGCGTGAGCACGTGATGCTCTAGCAGTCCTAACCTCTTCGAGCGGCAGGGAAGAGTATTGTCCCTTTAAGAAGACACTCTCGGTTCGAGTTTTACCTGCTCGCACGAAGTTGCAGTTGAAAGGAGACTTTCTTCAGCCTATCAGTCGAAGATGGATCCACTGCGAGAACGAACTTTTAGGTCCAGCCCTTCTTCTCAAAATCTTTCACTCCCTGACGTTCAGCCCATGGTTCTGGTTCTCAATGATATCTGGCTTTTCCTCGTCAGAGGTATCCAAGCTGCTCAGATGGTAGCCACCGAAGACTACTGCACGAAGGATTTCATTTTCCTCTGCAATATTTAAAGTTGCACTTTTCCATGTCATAATCTCATGTATCACCATTTTTAGCCATTCAGTGGTCTCTTGTCGGCTTTATAGCACCTTCTCTCTTTTCCAACCTGCTTCCTACTTCCAGGTGAATGGGAACCTCAGTCTCTACAGGCGGCCCCTTCTTCCCCTCATTCTTTTTCGAGCTCCTGTTCCTCTTTACCTCTGATGGCTCAGAGGCGAGTCCTCAGAGCGGTTTCTTTTAGAGGCAATCTCTGGCTCTCTAAGCGGCTTCAGCGCTAGTATCCAGGCCTCTTCAAGTTTATTCCCTTTACTAATCAGCCACTGGATCTTTGTATAGACCCTGATTGTCTGGATGTATATCGATGATAGGACATGGGATATTCACGTAGAACTATCCGGCAGAATTGTCAAGAAAGTCCTGTTCTATAAGGTCGAGGTCGGGAGGCGTTTTTTCGACGTCAGGACTTTTTTGAAGTTTTTGAAGCGGTGCCACTCTCATTAGCTACTTTTCTGTCCATATGCTTTGAATAGGAGAGAAAGAAGAGTCAACCGTGGACCGTGAGAACTGTCCATATGCTTTGAGTAGGAGAGAAAAAATAAAAATCCGTGGACCGTGAGTACTCGAGTAGGTGAACTTTGAATTAGAGGTAGGCTGTAATCCAGAGTCCACATAATAGAGATCAAACTCCCCCTTGGTCATGCATCCATCGGTATGCTGCTCCATCTTGGATCGGGGCATGTTATTTAAAAGACTTCAATTAGCCAGCACTCCCGCAGAGACATGACGCTGCCAGGAGTCTGTTTCCAGGCGCCCCACAAAATGGTTGTAGTCGCTCTACAATCAGTGTACACAGTTACGACACATGCATCCAGATGGGGCACCTGCAATAATGTGTTACATGATATTACCACAGTGTACATTTGGACTCCTCCTGTGTACCTAAAGGTTAACGGCCAATGGAGATCTTAGTCGTTAAATTACAGTTATTCAATTGTAACATAAAGTCAGTACCGTTTCAAAAAATGGAAGGTAATAAAGTGCATTATGAGGCATGTTGTGGCACTGAAATGCCAAAACAAATTGTCGATGAAATTTGGGAAAGGAAATGTACATCGGTTGAATTCCCAAGAAAACTCTCATTTTTCATTTTTCATTTTTTATTCGTACTTAATAACAAAAAGTAATCTAAGTTAAGTGACTCTTAGATTCCCGATCATTCAGAACCTTTCCTCCTTTTACCAGCAACGTGCCGCAAATAATCAAGAGTTTCATAAATAAACTGAAGTGAATCCTTAAGTTGTGCTAACAGGATAGCCTTAAATGTTTTTTAAAGTGTATACCCAATGCAAGTTACTGTTTGCTTAACAATAAAAAAAAATTGAAAAGTTTACACAGACAAAATCAAGTTAAATAATATTAGCTTAATGACATGACGTTTGCTTTTACGCGGCATATACTTGAAATGTTGTTTTCATTCATGGCAATAATTACTTGCTTTATTACCTCAATGCAAAAAGAACTAGTTTCTTTGTTTACAACACTTGAATTCGCGGCAAGCATTTCAACAACTGATTAAGTGAAAAGCTACTCACAAATTAGAAATTGTCAATAACACTAAAGAACAACTTTTATTAAAACTTAATACACATTTACTTAAATCACTACAGAAACCTTTCTTTTAACATATAATTAAGTAGATATGTGTTTATCCGTATTCTCTAGATTCACTAGAACTAGAACCGCCGTGATGTCCATATCCTCCGTGGTGTCCATATCCACCGTGGTGTCCATACCCTCCGTGGTGACCATACCCTCCGTGGTGACCATGTCCGCCGTATGGATAACCAAATTGGCGAGCATGTCTATCATCTACATTTTCGTGTCCTTGAGAACTGACATCAAAGAGCTCAGCCGCATTATTCTCTAATTCTATTTTATCAGGATGTACATCTTCCACAGGATTCGCCCAGACTACAAATACAGCAGCAATTATTAAAAATACAGCAGATTTCATGGTGCACTTCCTAAAACGATCAAAATCTTTTACACACTGAACCGACTTTAATGTTTACTCTTTTCGCAGGCATCTTTTATTTAAAGTCGTTCGTCTTAATTGGTACGGAAAAGCTCGACAGAAAATAAATGCGCAAGTATATGCTGTCCAAACAACATATAAGTTCATATTTTTTGGACGTAAGCTCGTCTATTAGTCACACCCTTTAAACCACGATCCATGTCATTGATCGCGTGTGCTTTTTCAGGTTAAACATTCTTTAACTGATTTTATTTGTAAATAATATATAGCGCAATTCTTTCTAAATGGCAAATGACTATACAAATTATTCATAATTCTTTTTAATAAATTTCAGAAAAGTTAGAACAAAACCTTTTCAGGTTCAAGGTAATATATAAACAAACACAAAGTTTTAGTTGATTAGACTGTTCAATAAAATTCCAAAGTTGTTCATGCCAATATAAACACAAATCGATATGAAGTCATATTCTAAAGCTTTTTCTGAAGAATCGAAACAGACTTTAAAGATCGATCAAATGCTTAACGATCTTATTTGTAAGCAAGATGGGGACTTGCCTAATCTTTTGCCGTTATTAAGATGAATTTTCCGAGTCAGGTTCCCCTATTAAGGGGTGTTGAACATTTTTTGAATTGTATTAAGCTGGACAATCTAATAAAAATAAAAATGAGGTGTACTAATTACATTAATTTCGGAGAAAATTTGGGAATATGCTGAATTTTTCGTAATTTCAAAATATTTTTTTTAATTTTCAAGTGACTGTACCTGCAATAGTAGGATTTAGATCAACGTTGTTGACAATTTCGAAAAGGCGTTCCTTTTTGCGTGGGGTAGATCAAAAGATTAAGATAAAAGAGTGATGTGCATACCTGTACCTCCCAAACGGTTGAGATTGACCGCCACCCCCCCCCCCCCACCACCGCTACCACACAATTTTTTTTTCACCAGGTGAGATCTATCACCCCACTCATTTCAGCACGTCAAATCTGAAACACCCTGTATACATAATCCAAATCGGTTCATAAGTTACAAAGTTAGTCTACCCCTCCCCTACCCCCACCCGCACCCTAGCCTAAATTTTTTCTCACAGTGGCAATGGGAGATCGTACTCTATACTACAAAAAAGAATAATCCAAATCGGTTTCGCGGTAGGAAGTTGAGTCCCGCCCCTCTCCCACCTCCATCCCTCCCCATAAATCTTTTTCCTGGTACTTATGTACATAACAAAAGGAATCATCCAAATTGGTTCACGCGTTACGTATTTAGCTGCCCTTCTCATATCCCCATCATAAGTCAACATTTCTTTTAATTGGGGATTGTAGTCTATACAACAAAAAAAGACTCATCTAAATCGGTCCACTCGTTAAGTATTTGATCAAACAATTCCACACACTACGCATTAAGTTTCAACTAAAAAAATCGTCAAATTCAATCTACACGACTTATGTCCGGTCATACATTAAAAAGAACTACCCGTCGAATTTAGAACCTTCTGGTTTTGGAAGTCGATTAAAAATTGTGTCGCGCATGTAAGGTAAGGTAAGGAGTGTTATGTATACATTACATGTTGCCCATTGTGTCATTAACACCTCATATTTAAAAGTCTATGCGCAACGCTTAAGAATAAAATCAATATCTATAAAAAATTTGTCACCAATAACATTAGCTTAAATAATATTATCTTAATGACCTACATTTATTTTTAAACTTCATATACTTGAAATGTTGTTATCAATCGCAGCATTGTTTATCAGCTAAATACAAGAAGAACCGGTTAATTTGTTTACTACGCTTAAATGCGCGGCAACCATTTCAACAACTGGTTTAGTGAAAAGCTACTGAAAAATCACAAATTCTCAATAGCACTAATGAACAAATTTTATTAAGACTTTATAAACATTTTCCAGAATCACTACAGAAATCTTACTTTAAACATACAATTATCATTTTAGCGGAAAAATCCGCCGTGATGTCCAAATCCGCCGTGATGTCCAAATCCGCCATGATGTCCATATCCGCCGTGATGTCCAAACCCTCCGTGATGCCCAAATCCTCCGTGGTGGCCATGTCCTCCATAACCTCCGTGGTGTCCAAAACCACCAAAGAATTGGCGAGTATGTCTTTCATCTACATTTTCGTGTCCTTGAGCACTGACAGCAAGGAGCTCAGCTGCATTTCCCTCCAGTTGTATTTCATCAGGATGGACATCTTCTACAGGATATGTCCACCCTACAGCAAGTACAGCCGCAATTATCAAAAATACAGCAGTTTTCATAGCACACTTCTTTAAGCGATCAAAATCTTTAACACACTAAACTGACTTTAGTGTTTATTCTTTTCCCAGGCATCTTTTATACGCAAAGTTTTTAAGTGGTCTTAATTTTTTCAGAAAAACCCCACAGAAGATAAACGCGCAAGTTTAGGTTGTCCAAACAACATATCAGATCATATTTTGTTGGTTTAACGAGTTAAAAAGAAAACTTATAGCTCGTCCAATGACCACACCTTTTGAATCCATCAGCGTCATGTCATTGCTCGCGGGTTTTTTCACGTTAAACAATCTTGAGCAAATTTAACAGCGCAATTCCACTAAACTAAAAGGGGATAATGTGATGGAGTTATTACACAAATTAATCATAAAATTGTTTTATGTTATTCTACAATTTTTAAAGCAATTAATTAAACAAATTAATTGTGCGCCACAGAAATAAAATCTTAATATTTATTAAGCCTATTGTACGGATATCTTTCTCTTGTTTTTTACTGCTTGTAGGATATAGATTTTCAGCAAAGTTAATAATAATGTAGAAAATTTTATCGGAATTCCTTCACTTTTACTATTTTTCTTTACAACCCTTATTTAAAAGCTCTATTTATTATTTATTTAACAAAATTTGATCAAGATACTGAATACTACAGACAAACTGCAAATTACAAAACTATAAAAATGAAATATGAAGAAAGAATTCAAAAAATATAACAATCAAAAAATGTAACTATAAATTACACAAATATAAGTATAAAGTAACTTCAACGAAGCTGACTCTTCACATGATTCCGGGGCAGATAAAAATCAATGCGATTGAAAAGTCGCGATGTCGATGTGATCTGCACATTCACCTCATAGTAAGTGCATAAGCCTATTAACATAAGGTAGTAATATAAGAGAGTTATTCCAAGGAAGGCCACGAAGAACGAACCTAACAAAGCTCCGTTGAACAGCTTCAATGCAATTGATATGTGTCGCATAGACGGCTGACCAGACTGAAGAGACATATATTCGGAGTAAAGCTCAATTGAGAAGCTTCGTAACGTACGCACCATCAAACTCCTTTGAACATCTCTTCACGAAACACGTAGTCATATTAGCCCTGAGAAATCTCTATCTCTCTCTCTCTCTTTAATCTCTTGTGCTGTAGAGGGCGTGTACTACACCGACTCTTCACCTGGTCCGGTTCTGCACCAATGCGTTCAACTGTGACCACGATTTGTCAACCTGGGTGCCTTCCTTGGGTTCCATGTGGGTTCCAATCTAGAACCTGTTGAGAGATGTTGTTTGGCTCTTTTCTTAGTGCAAGGCATATCCATTGCTACTTTCGTCTGCGAATACTGCTGCTTATGCCGTCTTGGTCTGTGAGTCTTCGTTGATAATGACCTCCGATGATTAGATGTTAAGGATAGGCCGGAGACGCCGGTTGACAAAGGCTTGTAGCTTAGATGATATTTGAAAGGTCACTCTCCATGTTAAACAGCTGTACAAAAAAAATATTTTACCATTCGATTCGAAGATCCGGAGTTTTATACGTCTGGAGATGTTGATATTGCGTCAGATCTCAGCGAGAGTTTTAAATGCACCTCGATCCTTGTTGATGTGAGCACGTTCAGCTTCAGCTCCGCCGTGTGCTGTAACTATGTTTCCAAAATGGCAAAAATTTATCCACTTTCTTATGCTGCTCTTCAAGATAATTTTCATTTTGTCTCCTGGGTAGGAATTCTCGCAAAACTGGGTAGGAATTCTCACAAAATTGTTTGCTTTCAGGGTAGGAATTCTCACGAAATCTGTTGTTTCAGACAACCTGGTTGCCTTGTAAGTACGCAAAATTGTAAAAATGTGTAGAGCTTGAATTTAACAAGTGTGTGTTCAATCGGTTGAAGGGGAATGCCAACCGTTTTACAAAATTTTTACTCATGGCAGTCCAAGCGCTATGAAGTGTCAATATCACACGCCAGCTCCCAGCCAGGTGACTGAGTATTTAGATGCAAGCTCCGGGGAACGGCATGGGAGAATTACAGATCATGCGCACAAACTTGACATATATATTCGTTGCTATGAATTTATTTATTTAAGCTTAATACAAATTGCATAAAAAATACAAAATAAAAATACAAAGCTATAACTTAATACTAATTCTACAGACTATAATAAATGATAATTAAGAATAAATAAATAATAATGTTGTTACTGTTGCCACAAAAATTATGCGCTCAATTCATTGAAACGGTTTGGTTGTCTCAAGGTAACCAGAGTTTGCGAGAATTCCTACCCTGGAGTCTAAGCTCATAAGTTTGGTCTTAGCCGCATTGATCTTAAGCTCTGCTCTGCGACATTCTCTACACAGGGCTTCGGACATCAGAACTACATGACTCTGTTTGTTCGATATAAGGCATACATCATCAGTATAGTTCAGGTGCGTTAGGTGGTTAAAAAGTTTCCTTCCAATCCCTCACGAGGGATGGGCACCTATGGCGCTGCACAATACGTCATTAATGACAATCAGTAAAAGCAAAGGTGCCATTATGCAGCCTTGTTTCACTCACGCATTTGGAAGGGCTCCGACATTTTTCCCTTGTGTAGGAGAAGACGTTGGGTTCGACTCCTTTATGATCGCGATATTTTTTGCTGGGATACCTCTTCTGCGTAAAGCTGCCCATATATACTCGCGATCAAACGCCTTCTCAAAATCGATGAACATTAGATCTACAGGGGACCCCCATTCGCCGGATTGCTCGATGATAATTCGGTGGATGTTGATGTGATCCCTGCATGAAAGCCTGCCTGTTCATCATTTAGAGTACGCTCGACAGGTCCCTCTCTCTCTAGTTCCCGTAACCCCTTGTGGAGCATGAGGACGGAGCAGAAGTGTTGCAAGTGGACCTACAATTTAAACACTGACATTTTCTCTGCGGCCCCTCAAATTTAGCAAATTTATTCATGAACCTTGACGGTAGCCAGTGCCAAACCCGGTTGAAAAATGAAATGTGAATCTACGTGCTATACAAATACGCTCTCGGTGATTCCCAGGACTCCCCAAGGAGCGCCCTTCCTTCTGCGATAGAATAGGTAGGTTTAGGACCATTGGCTATAAACATCGGACTACGATCGAACAGCGGAAAGTGAGAACTGTGTGGATACCAGAAGATCATGAAGGTGGAACAGGAAATGGCTAGCACGAAATAAATATTTTAGAGTAAGCGAAACTGGACCGAGAGAAAGTGGAGAGTTTACATCACCTACATAGGGAGGAAGGGCGCTCCTTGGGCAGTCCTGCAAATCACCGAGAGCGTATTTGTATAGCACATAGATTCCCTTTTCATTTGAGCTACGTAGCAGCCAAATAAAAAAGGCCATAGTATGCTTAAAAAATGTTATAAGTAATTCTTTTCACCTTTTAATTCCACTGGGACGTTAAAAATAATATGGCGGAAGATAAGGAAAAATGGAGACAACTGTAATTTTGAAATAATTTTGCAACTGCATTCTATACGTACTGTGGCAGGAAATCTCGATACTGCGGTAGACAAGTAAACTAAAACCAAATTAAGGGAGCAGAGAATTTTTTGCTATTTTTTGAAGAGCTGTATCTTAGTGAAAAATGGTCGTATCAAGGTAAAAAAAAAGCGCGTTTTGAATTTTAAAGCTTCCATTAATTGTTTCTAGTAGTGTATATTTAAATAAAATTCATATGAATGGTTTTTTGAAAACTTCCCATATAATTTCTAATTAAATTTCTTAGCAATTAGAATAACTAATGGAGAACTAACATCAACCTTACATACCTCTGTACTGTCAAGATTACTTTAAACCGAATTCACCTATTCTCTTTTTAAAGTTATTTTCAATCTCACAGTTAATTATGGTCCACTGTCTCTATACCGCATCATGACATCTATTAATTCAAGATTGGAACTGATGTTCTGGTAGAATTTTCTCTTCATACATGGATAGTTTAGCCTAACTAATTTATCGAAAAGTTCGTTTTTGAGTACGGCTTTGAAAAGCAAAGGAAAGTAAAGTCTTTTTTGTTTTCATCGGAGCCTATTTCATGAAAATCTACCATTTCTGGGTGAAAGAGACTATGGAATTGTAAAAGCTACCCGGTAGGAAATGTAAGCAATACCGCATCGGAACTATCATCGATGAAAGTAAGTCACAATGCCTACTTTCTGTATGAAAGCTTCGATGACTTTAACATTGAGGTGGCCTAGGAGGGATCGATAATGCCTACCCTTTGCATTACCTGGTAATGGGTGAATTCAGCAATGGGCGGGAACTGTTGTAACCACTGATGAAAAGAAACGTTCGTTTTAATATTTAATTTTCATATACTTCTAACCACAAAACTCTCCTCTTAAGGATTATCAAAGTTAAAATACCAGATTTTTTATTCAATTATTTATATAATTTTTATATATTTATTTAACTCAAACAATTATAAATATATCGGTTTAATTCATTCAGATTTAAAGGTATAATATGTTTCATTAAATAATAGATGTCCATCTGTTAACGAAATATTTAACATTAAAAACAGTATTATTAAACATTTGTAATTAATCGTCGCAGATTACGTTTACACCACTTTCATTAATTTTTTAAAAACAATATTATAATTATATTAAAAACCTTTTTTAAAATACTCAAAATATTAAAACTCTTTTTTTATATATTATAAACTTTATACACTCGCGTACACGCTGCAAGGCTCGTATTGACTGAATGCACTCGCAATTTTAAAACTGACTAATGCGCATAAAACCTACGTCGGCGTGCACAGATTTATAGAATAATTAGTGACGATGTACATTGTCGAATTTATGCATGACTCTAGGCTCAAACCTTCATCTATGCTTATTGTGAACATTTTCATATAGGAATTCATCGAAGCAAGATGGAATCGGTTCTCACTTTTCCTAGTGGGCATCGACCGAATACAACTACAAAGGCCCAACTGCATACGAAGAAGACGACGTTCGCCATAAAGCCCGGTATTGTGTTCATTTACCGGCTAAATTTCGTCGCTTAATATTTATCCAAAACGCGGTATTGTGTTTTTAGCAGCTAAAAGTGTGTTTATTTTTCACATGTAGATGGCAATTGTTTACCATATCAGATTTATCTGAACAGGACCATATCTTTCGCCATTGTACATTCTTCACATATTTTATATTTATTTGAATGTACTGCAAAATACAAAATATAAACAAAAATGTACGGCAGCTGATTATCAAAAGTAGCCACCTACAGTTCGAAACAAATAACTTTTCCGTGAAAAAAGGTACGCTCTTAAAAATTAAACGCCAAATGAACACAATACACACTACCAAATCACCCAATCTAGACGGTGAAATAACTAAAATAATAAAAAGTTATTTAATTTAAAAAGAAAAATAACAGGCTTTCTCTTCATCTATGAAAATCAAATTGTATCTAATATTTTCTGTTAGGTACAATAAGAAGTGACGGGATAAAATTACTACGTCCTACTAAATCAAGCTCCAAACTGACCATACACTTCAACCATCAAGAGAAATGTTTATATTTTTTAATAATTTAGCTTTTATTTATACAGTTTTAGCACATATTTTAAAGAAAATGCTGTATAATTGCTTATTATATTATTTAACTTCCCTGAAAAATGATTTTAAACACGTAATGCATCGATTATTTTTACAACAAAATATCGCACACTTCATCACGAAAAATTTTCAAATTAAGCACGTCAGATTCTTAGTAAACTAAACCATGTAAAATGTTAATTGTCTTTATTTGTGAAATTACACGACTTTTAACAACTGAACAATGAAAATTATTCAATAAACACTCTATAAAAACTTGAATCCGCACTCTTCAGAAAACCCACGAAAAATTGACAATTCGAAGGTGTATTTTTTTTATTTAGTTTACTGTTTTAATAGTGGCACGATCACCACGCAATTGATGCAGGCTCAAACCTCGACCTGCCTTTAAGTTTTTCTTTTGCAAATGCAGTAAATAAAAAAAATGGACTCTTTCTCTGGACTGCTGTCTAACTCGCATCAATGCAAAAACAAGCCCGTCAATTTCCCTCCCTTACCCTAATTTCCTTCCGGCCATAGCCATGATATTGGGTTATTCCTTCATCCTTGGCTATATTATAAAAAAAGCAAAGCAACTCACATGCGTAGTTACAGACTCAAAATAAAAATATGCATTTTGGCTGGAAAGTTCTGCTTCACCCATTTTATTTGCCAGATCTTGTCCCATCAAATTTCCACTAATTCTTGTCGCTGCAGGACGCTAAAAATCAAAAATCATAAGTTAATGTGATGAATGTATAGCAGCAGGATCAGTTTTTATCGAAAAACACAGGAAATTATGCGAAAACGGAATCGAAATAGGGACGAAAAAATAGGCAAACGTCGTTGGTTCTTAAATCATTGATTTGTTTGTTTTCGGCATACACATTTCTGAAAAACCAATGAACTTTCTTATCAACCAAATGATTTTTTTCTAAATGAATTGTTTCAAGCAAGGTTTTAGAATTTGTTTTGTGGCAATAAATCAAATGTTTATAAAATATAAGTATAGGCATTACAAAATCATACTTTTATTTATATTGCATAAACAATTCAAGTAACAAATATTTTTGGGTTAGGCTAGTCTCAAATTCAATTGGTGATATTCAGCAAGCTTGTACATCGTAATCGTATATATTCCAAAAAGCACCACATTTATAATTATTTTCATAATGCGGATAGTAAAAGTTGAATAATAAAATATGTGGATTTTTCTGAGGACTCCTCAAAAATATGAACAATTAGAACTTTTTTTTTAATTTTTTCACCTAAAAAATGTTAACCTATACATAGATAAAAGTGTGATTTTTAAATATATTTCTTGAAATGTTAAATTAAGTTATCACACATCGATAAAATTTCACACAATTTATTTGTTTAAAATCACAAATTTTAGTCCACTAAAACTGAAAAAACTGAACTATTAAAACATAATCAGATTCACTTTTGGAGTTATGTATTCCTTTACGTAGCAGCACTTTTAGCCATAACCATGATGACCGTACCCACCGTGTTTTTTTCTTCCATGACCGTATCCACCTCTATGACCGTATCCACCTCCATGACCGCCACCATATCCTCCGCCATAACCTCCTCCATATCCTCCTCCATGTCCTCCTCCATATCCTCCACCGTATCCGCCACCGTATCCGCCACCGTATCCGCCACCGTACCCACCACCGTATCCACCGCCGTATCCACCACCGTAGCCGCCACCATATCCACCGCCATAACCACCACCTATTCCGCCATAGCCTCGAGTTTTCCTATCTGCAACATTTTCATGCCCTTGATCAGCAACATCCAGGAGATTTTGAACACTCTGTTCAAGCCCAAAACTAATTCCTTTAAGCTCTGCTATTGGAGCTGGCTGCACAAAGGCGGCTATGACGGAGTATATGAACAAAAACACCAATGACTTCATTTTTGAAATTATCTGCTACAAGAGACGTTCTTTTCAGTTTTAGTTACATGAATTTCTGCTTGAGTTCTTGGTCAGTACTTGCGCTTTTATATCTTACTCAGAGGAATTACCATAATTACTTTAATCGCAGAACTAGTCATACCTTCGGTTTTTACCCTACCTACTCAGCTATTCAATTATCTATCATTAAGAGTTCGAAGCCCACATGAGAAGATCATCTCAAGTTTTTGTTTGCCTAGTTGCCTCATCAAAATTACTCAGCAAATATTCTATTTCCATTAGTATTTCGATGTAAAACTGTGATAGTTACGTTATCATAAGAAATTATTGCTTTACAATTTAGATAATGTAAAAAATTGCGATCTTCATTTTTTCGTCAAAATTTGGAGTTCATCGTTCCAGTATAACTATTAGCTCCTATGAAGTAAAATGGACGTTAACATCTTTTCTTTATATAAGAAAAAGTAACATTCTCGAACATAGGAAATAATGTTTTAGTAATAGTTGCTAATTTTGCATATGTATGATGAATTATAGAGCACTCTCTTGTGCCTCCAATAAAATAAGTTTTTATTCCTTTACTTTCAAGCGGACAATGGAGCATTAACCGGCGTTAACGCCTTTTTAACTTCTATCTTTAACTGAACCGGTAATATCGTTTTTGGTATTATTATTTCTTCTGTATAAGAGCAGT
Organism: Leptarthrus brevirostris; assembly: GCA_964036015.1. Lineage (NCBI taxonomy): Eukaryota > Metazoa > Arthropoda > Insecta > Diptera > Asilidae > Leptarthrus > Leptarthrus brevirostris. The sequence continues at coordinate 36,495,973 of OZ038372.1, read as the reverse complement.
TAAAGGTGATAAATATACTTATACTGAATGATATGTAGAGTTCAATTAAGAACCAGCAAAAGTTCTGCGTGGCTGCCGAAAAGACAGTGGCCAGTAGTGACTGCAACAATATAGTACGAGTACTTATTTCGTAAATATCTGCGGTTTCTCCTAAGCAGAAAAGCCGTTTTCCTAATGCCCCAATCAGGCCACATCTGCCCTAACAACATAATGCAATTTGTCAGATTGCTCTATCTTACCTTACCAAGCTTAAGGACCCTGAGGTAAATTTTTCCTTTTACTGATTGTTGAGGCCAGCCGATTGACAGATCTACACAGCATTTAGTTAAGAACCTTCTTTTGCAAGCGTATCAATTGCCTTATTCTTCTATAACCGAAGAACTAACAGTGATTTACCGTGTATTTCTTCAAAATTTTGGAGACAATTCTGACCTCTGCGTACCAGTTATGACCTTCTTACGTTTGAGTCCAGTGCCTTTATTGCCACTTGAATCTCGATATAAATACCTATGTCGCTACCATTTGGGCGTGCTAATAATAGCCCCACCGCTCTTTGTCTGGCCTAAATCTCTGCTTGAAACACCCTGCAGTACCCTACTGTGGCCAAATTGTACGTCATGTGGTGGAAGGTGGAACGTGGTCTCCAACGTCGCAATTGCTGTTTTCCTAATTGTTCCAGATAGGCCTTTTAAAGTTATTTAGCATCTCTAGAACAGTCCACCAGACTACTCCATCATAATGCCAACGCCAGTGTCCTCTAAGTTCTTGCGCTAGTTTAGTTTGGAATCGAGTAAGACACCAACAACTCTAGCCTGGGTATTCCGGCCTAATTTGAATGTATACAAGGATTTAATCACTCTCCTATTTATAAAGAGAAGAAGACTGCTTTCTCTTCCGTGAAGTGGCCACAGTCGACTCAGAGTTCGAAAAAGGTGTTAGAAACTTTTTTGAGATCAATAAGACCAGATCGTCTACCTAAACCACCACCTGTATCCCATATTCTTCGAGTGAGACCACGATCTCATGAAGCACTAAAAACAAAATAATGTTGAAAACACACTTCCTTGCGGAGTTGCGCTAGAAGCGGCTCTGACAACCTCGTAATTTCCCAATTTTGTGTGGATCCAACGACTTCTAGGCATCGCGTCAATCCAGTGGCTTACGAGGCTATCGGTGCCGTGGCATTTCAGAGCTTTTTGTATAGAACATTTTTGGAAGCTCCTTTAATGTCGGGGAATATACCCGTGCTGGATACTGTTTTCCCCTATGATAAGCGTACGGTCTGGGAACACTTCTGGAAGTCTTTCCAGCGTTTTTAAACGAAACGAGGAAAGGCTATGTGGTTTGAAGACTCCAGTGGTATTGTGTTCGTTTTTGCCTTCCTTGCTGTCCTTGGAATAAAGATCACATTGACCTCTCTCTAAGAACCAGGGTCATAGGAGTAGATTAGGCAGCTTCTCACCATGAGCCAAGCAATAATGAATCCCTGAGAACTTTCTGAAGTATCATAGGTGAGGTTGGACAGGTTGGCGGCTGATGGGGTTATTTGTAAAATTATACGAATTGCAAAATACATATTTTTTTACCTTTATTTTATAATTTTTATAGTTTAACAAATTTTTTGAATTCACTTTCTAGCTTTTTATACGTTTTCAGCCCCATATAATTAGGATGCTTTTGGCATAAAGTTTTTCTACGGCAAGGGGACAATTTAATTGCTGTCTTGTTAAGCGATTTGTCATATTTAAAGGACATTTCCATAACGTACGATGGACAAATATAAGAAGTGTTGCTGTATATCTCTGCCGAACATTTATGACATTTAGTTTAGTGAAAGCCTGAGTAATGAAATAAAATCTTGGTTTTTTAAAGCATAGTTTTACTGTTTTACTTTGTAAGTATGCTAGAGAAGAAATTGTTGTTGTGTAAGTTCTTCCTCAAGCTATAATGACGTATTCTACTACCGATTGAATAATAGCAAAGTAAACCATTCTCATGTAACTCATCTGCAAAATACTGTTCAGTAATTTTCTTTTATAACAAATTTTCCTCAATTTATTACATTTTAAGTTACATAACAGAATCATACCAAGATACTTAATTTCGTTGATATTTTGGAGATTTATGCCAGCTATATGAATGTTAGAGTCGCTAGTCCCATTTTCCTGTACCCCAAACTACATGAATTTTGACTTTTCGAAATTTAAATCTAAGTTATGCAAGCTTAGAATTCGCAATTTGCTCTACTTGATACCATGTCTTACTATTGAATATTACGAGCATATCATCTGCATATGCCATCGTACGTTCCCTTATGATAGTTCGTTGCTCTAATTTACACACATAAATATCTGAAATAGAACCGGACCTAGCACCTTGCCCTGGGGTATACCACATTTTATTAGCACAGGATCAGTCATATTTTCTTTCTCTATTTGGACAAACTACTCCTGCAAGATATGATATTTGTAGATAGAGTGCTGAGCCATTTTTTTTATAAGAATTTTATGGTTGACTGTATTAAAAGCTTTCTTTAAATCTAGAAAAACCGCACAGATTTTGTCATTTATGGTACTGGTGCTGGTAATGCCAAAAGCGGGATCATTTCTGCTGAAATAATTTTTAAAACCATATTCTTTAGAGACTATATCTTTTGAATCCAGATAGTCTACTAGTCTTAATTTTATGCATTTTTTCAATAACTTTGCAATATTTGATATAATGATATCTGCCAAAAGTTTTTAGGATTAAGTCTGGTTTGTGCTTTATGAATGGGGGCGACTACAGCTTCCTTTAAAGTGGTTAGAAAATGTTCTTGTGTGAAAGCTAGATTAAAAATACATATAGTATAACAGAAGTAATATGTAAGGATCAATTCTTCTTCTTCTTCATCAATTCTTATTTTGGAGTATGATAGTTGTGTTTGGTCACCATTTTATCGTGACTCAATTGACCGGGTAGAGGCAGTCCAGGACCGGTTTGTTCGCTTTGCACTTCGTAGGCTTCCTTGGAGCAACCCTCTTATTCTGCCGTCGTACTCAGATAGGCTTAAGCTCATAAAAGTAGACTCTCTTGAATTTAGCAGTAACATCTCTAAAACTGTTTTCGCTTTTGAATGTCTTCAAGGTAATGTTAACTCTGCAGTCTTGTTGTCTTCATTTAATATATCGATTCCGAGTCGCTCCTTGAGAAATCGATATTTTTTTAAAATTCCGCAGCATCGCACAAATTACGGTTTTCACGAACCCGTCACGTCAATGTTTTGGTTTATTAATTCGCATTTTAACAGCATGGATTTTAATCTGTCGAAAAAATTCCAAACTTTCCTAACTACTCTATTATTGTTTTGTAATTATGTATTATTAATTATTTTCTAGTTATTTTTATTAATTATTGTAATTTTATATTTTATTTTATATTTATATTTACATGTTAAGTAATCAGCCCTCTGATGAATCTTAAATAAATAAATAAATTTAGTATAATCATCTACATATGGGGCATTTCACGCGAAGCGGACAACAAACAATTTTGAAAAAGTTATGTATCACCTGTTTCAAAGGTAATTAATCATATTAAGAAACTTATATAAAAATAAGTAAAATAGTGATTCTTATAGGAAATTGCATGCTCTTTACAGTCGAATTCGAAATTGGATTTTTTTTCATGTAAAAAATCCAAAATTAATATTTAAAATTACATTTTGACAAACTTCGACATGTTTAATTTTTTTTAAATTGCTCAAAAAATAACTTAAAATGTATAGTAACTGCCTGTTCAGTTTCATAATGTGATCCGCATTCGAACACAGTGCAGCGCGTAGTCGGCGTTAGAAACATGAAAAAATTTGAGTTTAAATTCTCTATCTCCGATACGAATGCAGATCACATTCTAAAATTTTACACATATTATTTATGAACTATAAGCAATTTTTTTAAAAATGTCGAAGTTAAGTAAAATCCGATTTGATATGTTTACTTCCGATTTTACATACGAAAAAAATTTTTTTTTCAACTCTGTAATAACAACCAAGAAAAATATTTATTTGTCTTTAAAATAACACAATTTACTTTTTTTCTATCACTTTGAATAATAGTAAATTTTTTTTCAAAAAACCCGCTCCTCAAATTTTGTCAATTCTTTAAAGGCTTAGAAAAGGGCAACTAGGCTTCATAGAAAAAAATAAAAATGCACATTCATTCAGGACATATACAAGTACAATTAAACCAAATATGAACAAAATCTAAAGCTATGATATCGAAACTTATATATAGCTCACTCGGTTATAAAATTAATTCACAAAAATTTTTTTTTAGACTTCTAATATTCATGTGAAATAACGCTAATGGTTCATTACTATTTTGTGCATAAAACTGTCTACACTCTATGCATTAAGGTTGTTTCAAAACAATTATATTCTTCTAAACTATATCAAATCGCACATTACTTAATTAAAAGAAAAACCGAAAAGCGGAAAAAATAGCGCTGAGATATAATTTGATATTTAGTTTATTGAACCCATAACAATTTCATTTCTTATCCTAACATATCTCTCATTCTCTGCTTCTTCACATAAACTTTATTTTCCTTTACCAAAATATATTTTTTCATTATATGTAATGAAAGTATTACATACTAGTAATAAATCTTCGCAAAAAGACAAATTAATTCAAAAATCTTATCAATACATACATAATATATAATATTTTCAATATAAATGAATTATTCATGACCTAAATAAAGAAAAGAAAATCTTTTGTTTTCAGTCGTAATTTTAAATTAGTTTTCTTCGAAAACAAAGCATACTAAAAGTTTATATAACAAACAAACTGGATTTTCGGTATTTGCTTTAAAATTCAAATTTGTCGACCAATAAACTAAGAGGTCATCGAAAATTTTTATCACGCATAAGTCGCCAAAGCGGAATTGTGGGGCCGAAAGAATATGGCTTGTACGCAATAAGTAAACAAACCCACTGTAAAATAAGAAAAACAGAAGTTTTCACTTTATATAATAAAACCAAAAGTTACTGCATACTTAAGCCCAGGCAATTTTTCATAGCATCACAGAAGTGATTTGTTGATTGAAATGTAAACACTTGACTCAATATGCGGTCAGTTGAACACAAAGGTGTTAATTACAAAAAGACCGGTTTTGAAGACGTGAGAATTTCAAAGATTCTCCCATGTTTCGGCTAATGACCATGCAAAGAATCTTCTATGACATTCAATTCGGGGATTTTGCAAGAATCTTAGTCATTAATTATATTTTTTTTTGTGAATTAATATCCGGAATTTACACTTAGTGTTTTCAACATTTGGATAATGAGGTAACCTTGAAGATTTCAAGAGCTCTTCATACCTGGCCACACCTACATTGTTTATTATGTTCATGCAGTTAACATTATAATTAAAGTCCTTACTTTTTCATATAAATTCTTGCAAGAGATATACTTAATTGATTTACGCTACACTGGTCATATGATAAAATGTAGCAAGCGATATATAAACACAGTACAGTGGTATGGAGTGAGAATAAACGTACTTCTACTAACTGAAAATTAGATTTTAAAGCAGGAATGACTTTGTTGGAATAGAAAGAAAGAACATATTGCCATTTGGAGTGCTTTTAGGCAGTAATTTAATGCCAATTGCAATTGTAAAGGTTCCATTTGCAGTTTTTTTAAATTAGTTTGATAAGGTATCGAATAGAAAATTAAATTTCTTATAAGCCTATGATAGTCTGGCTTACCAAAACACCTCATTTAACACTGCTTTTAGGAAACAAAAACTCAGATTGCTTTTAAAAAAGTATCTTTTACACCTCGTCGTGATATCGCTTCGTAGGCACCTGATTGCATCTGAATCGATTTGGTACCGCTTTGTTTATTTATTTATTCACATATTTCTTTAATTGAGATTCATCAATATATACCACATAAAACTCAATTACAAATTAATTGCCAGGCAACACATCAACGAAGACACGACTTGAGTAAGCTCTGATCCATATGGAAATTGGCGAAGTGTCCGTTGAAGAGGCGAAACATCGACGTGATCGGCTCGGGCATTTCATATAGAGTTCGATGGCCAGAAACGTACAGAAAGTCATGATTCCCTATGAGCAATGAATTGAAAAGATATACTATTATACAGGGTGTATCAGATCGGACGTGCCAAAATGAGTGGGGTGATAGATCTCGACTAGACAAACAAAAAATTGTATGGCGGGGGGGGGGGAATCTCAACCGTTTGGGAGTTACAGGGTGATTCATAAATTTCAGTTTTTCATGGTATGCACATTACTCTTTTATTTTTATCTTTTGATCTACCCAAGACAGCGACATCAAACAAACGCTAAAAAAGGGTGCGTGACTAAATTCAACATGTTGAGTACCACTTACTACGTAAACATGCAGAGTTGAATAATTGAGTCGAGTTAGGGTTGAGATTTCAATCCGCGTATATGCGTTTATAAGGTTGAGGAGTTGAGTTGAGATTGAGTTGAAATTGGATTGATTTGACATAATGCTCAAAATAGCTACTGTTTCCTCTTGTTCCCAAATATTTCGCCTTTCTATTTTAAAAGCTTCACAAACACAAAACAACCTTTATAAAAATAATTACTAACTGCTGTGACAAAATCAAAAACAAAAATATGTTGTCAAATTACAATGTGTCACTTCAACTCTTCAACCCGCGTATACATGTATAAGTTCAACTCGACTCAGCCAAATTACTTGAGTTGAGTTGACTCGACCCATTTTGAACTTAACTTCGGTATACATGAGAGTTGAACTTGGGTTCAACCTGGCTTCAACCCTGCATGTATACGTAGTAACTGTTAACAAAGTTACTTCAAATGTGTCTTTATTCATCATTCTAATGAAAGCATCCAAAACCTGGTGCTTGCGTTGAAACCAAGTTAGCCGGTGCTCTCAACATGTTGAATTTAGCCACGCACCCAAAGTACTATCCCAATAACCTTTCCAAAATTGTCAACACTACTAATCTAACTCCTACCATTGCATGTACAGTCACTTCCTAAAGTGAAACAAATGGTTTGCGATTACCTAAAATTCAGCATTTTCCCAAATTTTCTCCAAAATTCATGTAATTACTACACCTCTTTTTATTTTAATTTGCTTGCCTCTCCAAAAATGTGCAACATGGCAAGGTAGACACAGGTTTAGAAAGACCGCATCCTTAGAACTCCCTGAGTACCTAATTATTTTATTGCACTTTAGGTAGGAAATTTTTTAAAGAAACAAAATTTTTAAGATAAAAGATCGAAAATGTTTGTTTTGGGTTAACAGGTAATTAATTTTACTTATTGCTGCAAAAAAGTTATAACAATATTACTGAATTTTGTTTTATTACCGATATTATCTTGTGGTAGCCATAATTCACACCCTTGTATCCTGGCGTTCTGTTACTCGTACCTGATGTAAATTTTGCTATAAAAAAGGGTCAGTCAAAAAGAATACCTATCATAGTTGAAAAACAAATCAATAAGTACGCGTATCTTTAAGCAAAAATTATTAAAAAATGGTAGAACCTTCATTTGAGGAATACGTGGATATTATTTACATTTATGGTGTAGTAGACGGAAAAAGAGAGCGTCTGTACTGGAATATCAAAGGAGATTTCCTAACCGGCGTGCACCCCAAACAGGGATATTTACATTTAGTTTTTGTTCGGCGGCTGGGTCTGTGCTGTCAAATTTGTTCGCCTTTTGCTACGAGGAAGTAGGCTTTTTATCTGTTCCCTGGGTCTTAGCTGTCACTTAATGTCACTGTCGGTACACAATTTATTATTTAGTTCAATATTTTAAAATACGCGTCAAAACTTCCGAACATAAAATACTTTTCTAATCGCCTGCCTTTCGCTTATGAGATTGTATGCATGAGAATCTCACATGAGCTTAAAATTGCCACGATTTCCTGAGCTTCTTTCTTCTCCTTTAGTTACTTCCTCGTAGGGATTACGTCCATATCACCATCACCTAGCCCAAGGACTACTGGAAGGAGATTCCGAGAGAAGACTGAAATTTTGCACTTGTCTTCTGGAACGCGACATTAACAACAGAGCATTTCTGGACCGAATTCTATAGACGGATGATTGTCAATTGACCAGGAATGATATCACGAACGTCCTGGTTGGAAACTGAGCCACACAGGACAAAAGATGCCCTCATTCCAGCAGAGATTCAGTGTCAATGTATGGGTTGGTATCATCGGCAACTATTTGGTAGGACCATTTGTTTTGCCGCAAGTGCTTAATAGTGAAATTTATGCGGAGTTTTTGGACAATACACTTCCAGATCTAATAGAGGAGAACCCAATGGATAATCTTAGAGGACTGTTTCACCAACACGATGGAGTACCAGCGCATATGGCTAACATTACTAAGTGAAAAATTTCCTAACCGCTGGATTGGACGAGGTATACCGATTCCTTGGCCTGCTAGATGTCCAGACCTTACCCCATTGGACTTTTTCTTATGGGGAACAATGAAGGATGAAGTTTATTCCAGCTCAGTTAACAATAGAGAGGATTTGGTTAGCCGAATTACGGGAGAGGCTGGCTGCAATACGCCTTAAACAGGGACTTAGAAGATGTACTAATTACATGAATTTCGGAGAAAATTTGGGAAAATGCTGAACTTTAGGTAATCGCAAACCATTATTTTTTTCACTTTTGGAAGTGACTGTATCTGTAATGGTAGGAGTTAGATCAACATTGTTGACAATATTTGGAAAGGCTATTGGGATGGTAGTTTTTTAACGTTTGTTTGATGTTGCTGTGTTTGGTAGATCAAAAGATAAAAATAAAAGAGTAATGTGCATATTATAAAAAACTTAAATTTATGAATCACCCTGTAACTCCCAAACGCTTGAGATTGCCCTCCCCCCACCTGCCATACAATTTTTTGTTTGCCTAGTTCACCCTAGTATCACCCTACTCATTTTGGTACGTCAGATCTGAAACACCCTGTATATTGTGCCTTTTTCAAGGATAACAAGTTAAATCAGTCCTAATCGGTCAACATACGAATGGAGTACCAGAGGATCATTCCAAGAAAGTCTGCGGAAGTCAAACCTAAGAAATCTGCGCTGTACTGCTTCGATGCGATTGTTGTGTACGGCGAATTAGGGAGACCATACAGAGCTAGTGTATTCCAAATTTGGTCTAGCGAACGTACATTAAATGGCCTTAGTTAGATAGGGATCATGAAGTTCTTTGTTTTAACGAAGCCCAGCATCGAGTTAGTCCACGTCTTTCTTCTTCTTTATTTTCTTTTTCACACACAGGATATGTAACATTTTCAAATGTATTCGTTTGTTATGATCTCTTTCCCGTTCGATTATTCTCACCTTATCAAACACGGGACTTTCTAATACAATCTGTTGATAATGCCTTTCTATTTACTGCTCCATTTTTCAGATCTGATTTATGTCCCGATAGCCTACACTCCAATGTACCTACTGCAAGCTGCATGTATCATTTCGTAAACCACGCATGAATTGTCCACCTTCTCTGTCTCTTCTCTCTCACCGATTTTAGTAAGGCCTTTGATCGCATTGATCAGAAGTTCTTTGTTTTCAAACCTATTATGTTGGGTTTCCATATCCTTTTGTCCAATAGCTTTCTCATATCGTGTTTTCTTTCGGGGATTTCTGTCTTCTAAAATATCAATCACTTCTGGTGTGCCCCCGGGCGGTCATTTGAACCCGCTTCTGTTTATTATTTTTATCAATGACATGAGTTCCATTATACCGTATTGACAAATTTTATGTTATTCTAACGTGCTAAAATGTTTCCTGTGGCCTTTCGCATTAATGATTGCTTTCCGCTAAATTCTGATCTTCAGTCTTTTGATTCTCGGTGTATGCCAACAATATTCCTCTGAATATTGATAAATGTACTTTTATCTGGTATTCTAGAAGGAAGGATTCATTGATGCACGATTATTCTCCCTACGGACAACTAACCAAACTGGATAGAGCAAAGAATCTTCTTGCTGTTTTTGAAACACATTTCTCTTTCGTCGATCAAATCAGTTACATATTTTACAGTTTACATATTTTATTCTCTTTTTATTGTAATTTTACTTTTATTTTATCATATTCTGTTGGCAAGTAATCAGCCTAAATAAAACTTTATAAATAAATATGTATATGAAAACAAGCTGCATAGAAAAATCCTCCTTTCTTATGTTCTCGAAAACTGATTTACGTTACTTTTGTAGATATGTTGTTGTTTCGTTTTATTAATTTTGCACAGATTTAAAAATATTATATGCATAACAATGAAAAGTGCATTTTTTTGAAGTAAGGTAAAATTTTTTTATTAGATTATTCGGATATGAATTCACATTCGACTTACTTCAAATGTCATTATTACATATGTTTTGGTTTGGCAACAGCATGCACATTTTCGTACTAAATAAACCTTTAAATATATTTGATAGTTACTTAATATTTACTCTCTCAGCCGAACTTGGCCAAGACCTACAGGTGAGGCAGTAACGAGTCAAACACCTTGTGTGCTCGTCACAACGTAGTAACGAGATGCGATTGACAAATATTTATCTTTCCATAATATTTTGTGTATCTTCCCTATTAACATTTCTGGCAGAGATGTTTCCCAGTAAATAGAACGAAAGATGTGGTTAGTTACACAATTTTGGGCAAACCCGAAAATTGCTTATTGGTACATTGACAAAAGCACGCACGTCTTTAGCTTATAAATGTTGAGTCAGTTTGAGGAAGGTTTTAGTTATCGACGGATATTTTCCGAAAACATACGCAATTAAAATTTGATTTTTAAAATTTACTAAGAATATTTACCAATCAGTATTGTCATAATGAGATTCATCATATTCACTGCCGTTTCTTTAAGTGTGTTCGTTTTTGTATGTGGGGCATTCTCAATAGATACCAAAAGTACGGAAGAGCGAATTCAACAGGAAAACCTTTCTTCACTTTCCAGTCAAGGCCATGAGAATATAGGAAATCGGAAGTCTAGATATGCTGGAATTGGACCTTTTGGATATGGTGCGGGTGCAGGCGGTTTCGCTGTTGGCGGCGGATTGAAATACAAAGAAAAATTTAGTTATCGATCTAGTTACGGTTTCAAAAAACGTTTGGGTGGATTTGGATTCGGTGGATTTTATGGATAAAGTTGAATCTTTTTAACCTAATTGGAGTGTTTTATTAAATAGTGTTAGGATAAAATTGGAAAGTTTTAGTTCTCAATTACATTGTTATCAAGTGTTTTATTCTTTTTCATTTTAAAAATCAAAATGTTAGCTCATTCATATCAAAGGTCAATGAAAGATCAATAAATGTGTATAGTACCACAGTATTTTATTTCAATATATATGGTGCAAGAAAAGTTTCCGCGCTAATACAAACATTCACAATTCATTAAATTTAATATTTATTGCAATTCTCTCGTTAATAACTAATAATACGAATAAACAAAAAAAGAGCATTATTTCAGATTGATTTCATTACAGGACCGTTGCAGATCTCTTTTCAAAAAACCATAGCTGAATGTTGTTCGCCACAGGCATTTTTCTTCAAAATGGACCACTTTAATTGATATGTATCAATGGCACTTAGCCAAACCATATTTTTTATGATGTATCCAAAGACTGATCGAGAATCTTAAGATGCGTTAGCATAGCTTTGTACGGAAAGAGAGTAAGGTGAATGGCGGTAAATGTATTACTGCTAGCTAGACAACAGCCCATAGAAGGAGGAGATTTTGTAAGTAAGTATTTTAAAAACCCACAAAGATACCGAGGCTCGAACCCTGGAACTATACCGTGGTAATTTTGCCACTCATACAATTGATCCAACTCCGCCTCCGTTACAGAACTGAAAAGCGTAATCTATAAACAGTTAATTCTCACCATAATTTTTTAAATCTGACCCAAATTTGTTTGTGGTAACTAAAAAAAGTATGTATGGTACCGGATTGTAGAGATAAATTGCTGTTAATATTGTCTATGGTTGAATTTTGTTTTGTCGTATATTCCTGAATACGTGGACTAAGCCCGAGTGATAGAAAGTATTCTGATATTCATTCACCCCCACCACACTCGCAGCGTGGCGCGCATAGCAATAATACGTGCGCTCGCTAGGCGTGCGGCGTCCATGACCGATTCGGTCCAGTAGATTCGTGGTAAATTGGCTGTAACAGACGGACAGGCAGACAGACACACGAGTGATCCTATAAGAGTCCGTTTTTTCATTCGGACGCACGGAACCCTAAAAAGCAAAACATGCGAAATCCTCTTACTACGGACCACTTACTGCGGTTTTATCTAAAGTTTTGGAATCACTCATCAATTCTTAGTTGATGAAATATTTACAAAGTAGCCATCTTATTAACGGTTGCCGGTACGGTTTCCGCCCTGGTCGCACAACCGGAGACTTACTAACGGAGCATGGGAACCACCGTTGATATTTCAGAGGCTTTTGATATAGTCTAGTATGCTGCCCTTTTAGCCAAACATCAAGCATTTGGTCTACACACTTACCTCTTAAAATAGATAGAGAGTTTTTAATTAGGTCGTTCAAGCCATATAATAATAGACGGAGTTACATCTGATCCCTACGAAGAATATACTGATGTACCTCAGGGTTCAGTTCTTTCACCAACCTCACTTCTTATTTTTATTAATGACCTTCTGTCTCTTACTCACAATCCTATTCATACTTTCGCCGACGACACCCCCTTTTTCTCGGGTACTTTTTCCATTTTGTAATAAATTTTCGGGGGAACCCTACAGAAATCAACCGAGAATGCATGTTTGGATCATTAAACAATGACATTTCTATGATCCTCGCTTGGGGCAGCGTAAATCATGTTATATTTAGCTCCCAGTCCACCCTTAACCTATTGCAGTCGTGCTCTCTAAACATCAGGGGCCGAACACACCGCATTGTCCGCGTTAGAAAAAGTTCAACGTAAGGCTATTCAACTTCTCTGAGAGCATTAACTCTCTGGATCATCGAAGGAATGTCGGTTGCCTCTCACTCTTCAATCGCTATTTCCACGACCATTGTTCTAACAAAATTGCTAGCCTGATTCTCTGTTGACACATGACAACGCGCGATATAAGAACTTCAAGTCGTTCCCACCCTTATACTCTCCTGGTGAAACTTGGTCGTACCGTTCGGGAATATATTCTAAGCAGAACAGCACGAATGTGGAACAGTTTACCATCTTTTGTTTTTCCCTCATCTCATCCCTGCCAAGGCTGTGATGTAGCGTCACAGGATATCCCCTAAGCTTTGGCAATATCGTATAAAAAAATTCAGAAAACATTCTTCATTAACCATTCATGTGTGTCTAATTTTTTTTCTTTTAGATATTTAAAAATACCAAAGATATTTTTAATCAGTAAAAGTACTGTTATCGCTGGAACCTGGAACTAAAATAAAACACCTTCGCTTACTATGAAATTACAACGTAACTCTAAGGCACGCATAGAAATAAGATAAATTTAGGGGGACCATGGGAAAAATCGGGAATTTTCAAATGACAATTATTCGATGACCATAGGAGATAATGGAATGAGGTTTTTTTTTCTTTTTATAAGGATTTTCATATCTTTTACAATTTCCTATGGTTGCTTTCATTTTTCCCTCTCGACAGTCACGTAGATGACGTCGTTTCCATGCGCCTCTTCAGAATCTTCCAAAACGATGGACGTAATTGCGCAAATGTAATGCATTTGAAAACAAAAATTTAATTATTTTCTTAATTTAAATACATACAAAAATCGAATGACGTGCCGTTTTTCGAAATCTTTTTTTTTACAATAAGCGAAAATAGTTCAATCAAGCTTTTATGCCCCAATTTTCTGTTGGTGAAGTAACTTAAGATTATCCGTTCATGATAGGTACCCACTTTGCCAAGTTCAAAGCGTTCTTAGCATTCAGCGTAACTAGCGTACAATACTCTATTATTCCCCATTTGGCGTTCTAATAGTGCATTCCTCTCCTCGGCCATCGGAAGCAGTCGATTTCACACGACTTTTGCTAATATTTTCCCAATATTGTCAAACAGGCAAATGGAGATTAGAACTGGTTGCCGTATTTTCCAGTTTTTTTTAAACCATGTGGCCAAATCCTAGGGGACAACCCTTTGATACGTTAGCATTGTTTTGGCCGGAAGGGAATTAGGATAAGGGTAGTGAGGAAACTTCAAAGTCTTATTTTTGCCCAGAGATTGGATTATTTTATTTCTTAATAAAAGCTCACGAAGAGATCTAGTCTCGAACCCGGGACGGAACCCATGAAATGGTGGTCGTGCGGCTCCACGAGTTGATCCAACTCCGTCTCCAAGTTGTCCAGATTTGCTCCCTCTTCCAGACATCTCTGAAAAACAGTTATGAAAATGTCTGGTCGGATGCGGTTCGCCGATTTCGGGGCTTTATTTGGGACACCATCATGCCCTGGTGCTTTGTTATCACCTATATTCTTGCAAGTCTCAAATAGTTCTCTTCTGTAACTGGAAGGAATCTACTGTTCGTCAAACCTTATCTTAACACTTTAACAGTCGTTGGACACCGGAGGAATAGTGTTTGTTATTATGTTTCTTAACATTTCGGGCACGTTATTTGTGGTGATTTCTGTTCTTTTATATTATTCATCACAAACCTTTAAGCAGTTTGCCACGGATTGACATCGAAGTCATCGCATAATCGTTTGAAGTACTCCTGTTTACTGGCTTTGACAGCCTTTAATAAGGAATGCCTGTGTCCCTTGCAGAAGGCTGGACGGGGTATATCCCTAGCTCTCAGGATTTTACGTCTCGCCTTCAGATATTCGATTTTGAGCTACTGCATGTTATCACTCCACCAATAGCATGACGCATGACTTCTTAGGTAAACTATGTCTGTTTCACTTGCTTAATTAGAATTGCGAAATTACCGCTTTGCATGTATCCTTCTTGATTCTAATCTCGTCTATGTTTTCATACTCCAAAGTCGTATTGTGTTCTCCTAATCCTCATGACTCCTAATTCATCAAGCTTCGAGTCGGACTTCAACCTGTGGAGTATGTCTGCATATGAAATCGCGCCCTTTCCCACAATGACCATTGTGGCGAATTTGACCTTTTCTCTCGTTGGTTTTTCCCGCCACTGTGGTTCCTTCTTAAGGCTGGGGCACAATGAACCCAACTGAACTGAAAGGCGAGATATGTCAAAGCTGTTTTCTTAGCATGGACTTTCTATATTACCACGTATACATACATGCATGGTTGAAAGATTGAGTCGAGATTGGGTTGAGTTTTCGACCCGCGTATTTGGCAACACAGGGTTGAAAGATCGAGTTGAGTTATAGTTGAAATATAGTTGAAGTGACAGATGAAAGTAATCTTCAAAAGTTTGAGTTTATCTTTGTGTGTTTTTACCGAAATATTTTATGTAAAAATCATTAGTGATGATAACGATATTATTGTAAATGCTTGCGCGAGTTATTTAAAATTAATCCAAAGACAATTAATATCGCGTA
Source organism: Leptarthrus brevirostris (assembly GCA_964036015.1). Lineage (NCBI taxonomy): Eukaryota > Metazoa > Arthropoda > Insecta > Diptera > Asilidae > Leptarthrus > Leptarthrus brevirostris. Next base: position 36,480,437 of record OZ038372.1, on the reverse strand, counting down.
TATCCCAAATGTTTCTCTGGCCATTTCTTAAATCGCAGCACGAAAAACAGAATACAAAAAAAAAACAAAAAACAAAAATAATTTAACCTAAAAACACAGCAAACAAAATTCGGTTCCAAACTCGACTACTCAACCCGCGTCCATACGGCAATCACAGCTGTCATTTGAACTCGACCCAGCCTGCTAAGCGGAGTTGAGTTGAGTCAACCCTACTTGGACTTGATCCGCGTATACATGAAATTGAACTCAGGTTCAACCTAGGTTCAACCCTTTATACGGGTATACGGGGTATATATTTAAGCACAGTGGACATGCGCAGTCGTTTGTGAACGCAACAAGTTTACAAAATTTGGAAATTGACGGACTCAGTCGCATGACATAACCTAACACTTGTTTGTTTTCAGTTTGTTCTCTATTGCATAAGTATATTTATACTAAATTTGAGTGGAAGAAAAAAAAATAAGGTCGGAAAATTTCAAAGAGAAGTTATTTGCGGCATTATAGAATCATTTTTCTACAAATTTTAATGCTGAACGCAAGGCAACTGTCAAATTAAGATCCGTCCATTATAAGCATAGAACTTTTACCTAGTTTTTGTTGCGTTCATTTGACATATCTTGCCCTTCAGTTCAGTTGCGTTGCGTTTATTGTGCTTTAGCCTTGACCCGTTACCTCGGTCCAGGTGTCGTATCCGTTCGCTGATGGTTTCTTGTTTGCATTTTCTCCTCTCTTTCTCCTTTTGGTGTTACAGATAGCTTCCACTTGAAGTGTCCTGTGCCTTAGGTCGCTTATCCCTCGGAATTTATCGTGCATCACTGTCGGCCCCTGATCCCGTTTCGAGTCGACGTTTCTCCTTTGGTTTCTCCGCTTCGCACTCGAGTCTCTTTTCGGTTTCGTCTTCGCCTTAAGCAAAGATGATGTTTGTGAGAACTTGTTATTTTTGATGACTTCCTTAGCCCTCTAGTCTTGCGACTTGGGGCAGAGCAAATCGTGTTACGTTTAATTCATCCAAAACTCAATGCTGTTTAATGTCCCTTAAAAAACGCCCAGTTCAACCCCAACCCATTTCAGTCGACCGAGGGAATATACCCAATTCACCCTCCCTAAACATCTTGGGTGTTGAGATATCCAGCAATCTTAGCTGGGCTGATCATATATTTGCAATTGCTAAAAGTGCGATGAAATGTTTGAGTTTTCTACAGAGATGTAAGAAATATTTCACCCCACCTGTCTCAGCGCTGATCTACAAGTCCCACATTAGGCCTAGACTTGAATAACCGCATTGTCCGCGTTAGATAAAGTCCAGCGTAAGGCTATTAAACTGATTGGCGATTCCTCAATCTCTGAGGGCCTTGACTCTCTGGATCATCGAAGGAATGTCGGTTGCCTCTCACTCTTCTATCGCTATTTCCATGGCCATTCTTCTAACGAAATTGCTAGGCTGATTCCTTGTAGACCTATGGCAACGCGCGATACAAGATCTACAAGTCCCTCCCACCCCTATACTCTCCAGGTCAAATTTGGACGTACCGTCAAATTTCGGGAATATTTTCTAAGCAGAACAACACGAATGTGGAACAGTTTACCATCTTCTGTTTTTCCCTCGTATAATGAGCCTTTAACTTTCAAACGGGGCGTACATCGACACCTCCTTCACTCAACCTCGTAACCCATTTCCCTCATACTTAATTCCTTTCCTGCCAAGGCTGTGCTTTAGCATCATAGGGCATCCCCTGAGCTTTGGCATCATCATTTATAAAAAAAACGTACGACTTCTTCACCTTTTGGAATCGCAATAATGGATTGCGGATTCTTAAAGAAAAGGTATAAGAACAATTTTTGTAGATAAATTCATCATCTACAACTTTTCTCTGATCTATTTTTATGATAAAACTTACCGTTTACCAGAAAAATTGAGAAAACCATTTTATTTACCTTTGACATTGAATAATTTTTTTTGCAGATGTGGGATCGATGGGGATTTTAGTATTTTATTTGTAACAATGTTCCCAAAGCCTGTACCAATTTACAGCTCTATGCGAATTATTGTAAATTGAAATGTCTACTTCTTTGACAGGACTATTAAGAAATTTTAGTTAACGTATGAAATAAAATAATAAAAAAGGTCATCGAAGCAGGTGGCCCGAATTTAGCAAGGAGAAAAGATTTAATCGAATGGAAATTTTAACTATAATAATATGAAATGTGTCTGGTTATGTAATAAAGGTAAAATAAATTGATTTATATTTAAAAATTAGGTGCGCTGTTAATATTTTTCACCCTACCCTGTAGGTATTAGAAATGTTTCTTTTATTAAAAAAAAATTATTGCGGTTTCCTTTGTCATTACGATTATTAAAAATCGATTTTGTTCTCAGTCAACTACTACTTTTCAAAGTGTATGAAGAATCCAATTCGAACTCTGCACATATAACACCAATTAAAAATGTAGTTATTTGCAGTTTAAAGCCTATTAATAAAAAAACTGAAATTAAAATAATTTCATATTTGTTTATACTGCTACGATTCGCAGTATTATTCTAAAGGAACTTGTGATGAGTTAGTTATTTTTGAATTCAAAATTATCTTTTGAAACATTTCTGACGTCATCAATTTTTCTTTTCACCCTGTAACTGTAAATTCCCTGTCATGCAGCTGTGCAGCAAGAAAACGATGAGGCGAATTCCACAGAAAGGAAATTCCCGGCGAATATTGAATCAGTCGTTCGTGTTCAATCGGAGAATCGGTTGGTAGATTTTTGCCGCAGTTGACAGTTTGACGGGAGAGAAATAAGAAAAGTTCTCTTTATTTAAATAGTCTTTTCAATTCGTGCTAATTAAGTGGAAAATGTGCTAACGAGAAAAAGGTACGCAAAATATTGGAGTGTGCTAATAAAAAAAGGCAATGTGTGAAATAATTTTCAGTAAAAAGTGAATTAAAATTGATTTTCCACGGTGCTCTGACAGAAACAGCTGGGAATTAGGATCTGTACATTAGTGGCCGGATAAAAACTCCAAGGGGATGAATTGTGCAAGTACAAAATTTCTGTGGTCATAAATATAATCATCGACTTTGTTGGAGATGTGTACATCCAGGAAAAAATTGCTTTTATCAGTATATCGTTTAGCTCAGGTGCTCAGAACAGGATTAAGGACAACTAGTTCAAGGTTTCCCCTTGCTCTTTTCACGCAGCCACAAACACATATTTGTCCCGATTTATGCTGCCACCTTAGCAATATCTCAGCATACACACAATTTTCAGATCCGTGCACAACAGTATGGGTTCGGTACATTGACAGTGCACAGCGCCAGCTTCTTTTTCTGTTCCTAAAAATAAAATTTTCCGCGCTGTATTTCATTCGACTTCCCTCGTTTCTCTCTGTCGTAACAGTTGTTTTTATTTTTATAGCATTCAATTCGCATAGAAGAAAGTGCTTCAGCTGGCAACATAATATTCTTTGAAAGTGAAGGGCAAATGCCTGAGGATAATTCCTGGTCTTTGACGTAAATATCCCAACGGATTCTAATAAGAGAAGGATTTACTTAGCTAATTGGCCACTTCTAGTGAGATTCATCGCACACTTTTCCATTGGGGATCCTAGAATCGTCACGTGAAATAAATTGCTCCCATTTCAGGACTAGAAAACTTTATTGCTTCATTTGATTCGGTCTCTAGATGCTCCTCTTACCTACTTTTACGACACCTGTAGTCGGAAATAAAACAAATGAAAATAATTTTGTTAATATTGAATTTTTCCTATAATTCATCACTTCTTTGCGTGCCTTATGCGACTATAGATCACCATATCTTTTAATAAATTCAAGTCTTCTTTAAACGTAGAAATAGGAGCGCATATTTTCGTTAAACAAATCAGTTCATTTTGATTAGTTGTAAATGGGAATATTTTCATCAATACTAAGGAATAAAAGCAACATACCAATTTTGTATACTATCTGAGATCGATCTTTCATATTTCATAGTGATGCCATTTTGTACCTTGTTTATTTTTTAGAATTAACTTCGCAGTTCACAGAAAATATCACTTCTTATTTTGTATATGTATTTAACAGTTTAAATTCCAAATTCCTAGAAACCTAGAAATAACTTTCCTTACGACTTTAATACTATCTACGATCCTTCCATTGAGTCAAGAGCGTAAAGGTATGAATTCCCGAAGTATGGAATTCCACCAAAAACATTTCATGTAAAAAAGGTTGCCAAGACACAAGCTCATACCGCTTTCACAGTTAAAAAGTTATCAGATCTCATGTGGCGCCAAGCCTCTAACTCTACAACCCCTAACTCTAGAAATCCTACATCTTGGCTTGGCAGTTTCGCGCCCGTCGCGCAGTCACTCCAATGGACTTACTGTAAGAAATTAAGTCACTGGTCTGTAATGATGTATATAGAATTAACCCTTCTAACTCAGAAAGCGCACTTCTTAGGCAAAAGCCTAGAATCAATTAATCTATTCGCCAGAATATAACAATATATTGATGCGAATTAGGCTCCCACACCAGCATGCTAAAAACATTAATAAACTAAAACACGCCGACACACAACAATCAGGGGTGCTCGGACAACAGAGAACGCTTCAGCAAAATCTTCGTAAGAGTCAGGTCAAACACAGGACACATATTCACGGCTCTAGACATGCGATTTAAAGGCTCATGCATACCATAGTTAGACCGAGAACGAACAACATGCAGTAAAGGCCATCTCCTTAAGGGTATGTGGAGACGGAGTTGGATCAATGCGTTGAGCGGCAAGACCAACATGCCATGGGTCCCGGGTTCGAGACCAGATGACCTTGAGCTTTTATTAAGAAATTAAAATAATCCATTCTGTCTCTGGGCTGTTGTCTAGCTCGCAGCAATGCAAAAACAAGACTCAAGTTTCCTCACTTCCCTTACCCTACTTCCCTTCCGGCCAAAACCATGCTAACGCATCAAAGGGTTGTGCCGTAGGATTTGGCCACATCATATAAAAAAAATCATACTTCACACAGTTCTTGAATGTATTTAAATCATTCTGAATGCAAGAAGAATCATAACTGTTTCTAACGCATGAGAAAATCTTCATATCATCTGCGTAGATTAAAACTATGGAGCGCTTACATAGAGGGACAATGTCGTCAATGGCAAGAATACACAGCAACGGCCCCAGATGGCTACCCTGCGGTACGCCAGATGAAGCCCTAACGGTTCTGGATAAAGCATTACCGAAAGATACTCGGTATGTCCTATCTTTTAAGTTAGAGCAGATCCAGTCGAGCAATAAAGGTGGAAAACCCAACTTTTCAAGTTTAAGCATAATCACAGAATGAGGGAGTTTATCAATTGCCTTACAAAAGTCGGTGTAGACGCAGTCAGTCTGGAGACCTTGTTGGAAGGCAGAGATAATGTGGGATGTAAATTCAAGCAGGTTAGTTTTCGTCGACCTACCCGGCAGAAAGCCATGTTGATTAGATGAAATTAACCCCTTACACTGTCCAACAAGCTGTGAATATTCATGTAATAGATCTATGAAACGGCCAAGCCATACTTTTTGACTAAAATGTAGAGTTTCTAGAATAAGGAGTTGTAGAGTTAGGGGCTTGGCTCCACATGAGATCTGACAACTTTTTAACAGTGAAAGTGATATGAGCTTGTGAGTCTTGGCAAATGTTTTTGGTGGAATGTCATTTCGTTTTGCAAGATGCTCTAGTTCTTTTGATTTTTTCGGGCTGTATTTCTTGTGCGTCAGCTATTCTTTTTTTCATAGCCCACTCTCTATTGTTGCAATCAGCGATAAATCAGTTATTAACCGATTATATTCAACTATAGATGACTGTTGCTTTACTTATATTAACTTAAAGCAGACAAAATTATCTTTCCAACAAAGTAAAAACATGTACACTTTATTAACCGAAATAACAAGAAATCTCTGATTAAACCTGAAATTTTAGTTGCAAACCAAATGTCTCCTTATCCTTGGAAATTATCTTATTTGAAATTGATATATATTACAGAACCAGACCCCCTTTTCGAAGGGTTGGAGGATAAAAGTTACAGATTTCTTAATTTGTTTGTTGTTTGTGTGCTAATCCTAGCCTGCATATCAAATGTCAGCTTTCTAAGACTTCAGGAAGTACCCTAGAGGTTTTGATGATCATGAGTATCGAAATCGACGTATTTCAGGTATTAATTAAATCTAAAGTATACAAGCTGGACAAATGAAACTTAGAGTGTTTTATAGTCTGGAAACTACATTTTATTCTAAGAATTTGGGCTTTCTGGTATATTTTTTGTGAGGGTTCGAAAATACGACGAAGCGCTTCGAGAAATGGTAGTGCACAGTTTTCTAGACCTTATCAAGAAGCAGAAAAACTCAATAATTCGAGTGAGGGTAAGAAAGTAACTCAGATTTACTAAGAATCATTACTTATGAAACAGCCGGGAAGTAAGTGAAAACGTGCCGGCCTACCAATCCGGAGGCCCCAGGTTCGAATCCCACAGACAGCGACTCAAAGTTGTTTTATGCTGACGCCGGATTCAGATAAAAAGTCTATAGGTGTTGCAGAGAAAATGTCAGTGGTTCAGAATCCACTTTAAATTGTAGGTCCACTAGCAATCGTTATCTCAAATCGGGTGAAGTTGTTCTGTCGCCCCATGCCCACAATGAGTTACAGGAACTAGAGAGAGTAAGATAACTTATAGAGTAAATGCAATATTTTCCAGGGACCGAAAATAACTGTTATTTATGAATTTTTGAACGAAAAAGTTCCAAGGAAATTGGAGTCGCCAAATGAAATGAAACATATCTAGGTGATTCTCATTGAGTTGATTTCCGACAGAATTTTTAAAATTACCTCCATCAACCTAGCACTGCAATTTTTAAATATCACGATTTGAGTTGGTGGGTTAATTGTCGTAAATTTGTCGCTAATTTGTTGTGAAAGAATAAATTTTGCCATATTTTAAAAATATAATAATAATATATGCCAAAGATAATCACTGTTTTCAATAAAAAAAAATATCTGTAAGCAGTAAAAGTATTTTTATTGTAAAAAATAAAATGATAAAAATGTGTGTAACGAATTTCTTCGGTTTAATTCCATGCAAGTCCCTTCTACCAGGACTTTCTCTGCCTCTCTTGAAATTCAACAGATGCTCCTTCAAAAATGACCTATTGGTATCTCTCCCAAGATGGTCAGTTGTAAGAGTCTTTCCTGCTAGTTGTACTACTTGTAATTTAAATTTTCTAACCCTTCTATCTGTCAAACCCTTCTCACAATTCGCTATCGAAGTATTTCCAATAAACTCACTAAATTTCCGAAGTATTGGACTTCAATTTCCATGACAGATTGATGGAATATTTTTTTAAAAAGTTCAATTCAGCTGCACAAAACCACTTCTTAAGACTTCTGCTAAAGTAAAAGCCGTTGAAAATTGTCTTACTAGAATGCCCTAATTATGTCTAATTCTCGTCATAATTTACACTACAGTATGCACTGTATGTACGTCATACTACTAATTCCGGTCCGGACGGATTTGTAAACCCTTGAAGATAAATATAGACTCTATGTGATTGAACTTTATTTATTCGTACTAATTCTTCAGACATCCGCCGTTTTTTCACCACGCTTCGCGCATACTTCTCAGAATCACTTTCGCGAACTCTGAACTTCAATTAGAACTGTGCAAGAATTCTGCCGCAGTATCAAAAAATAGAAGTAAAATGGGAAATCTGTGATGTAAATCACGTGTATTTATATCTTAAGTCGGCGACACATTTATTCTTTAAACAAATATGTTATCGGGTGTGATCTCCTGGCATAATCCCAAGTGTACAGAGTTTGCCAACAAATGCAATATTGTTCTTACTAAATTCTTGTCTTTAATAAACTTTGAACTTACGATGCCCCATCGATACCATTTACATGTCCTTCGGCCTCCGCAGTGAAAATTGTATATTGTTATTACGACCTAATCCGTATGCGAAAACAACTAACCTTAAGGAATTATGTCTCTTGTACGTGACTTGAATTCTTTTTGTCGGCGCCTTTTGGTGGAGCAAATTTAGCTAAAATATGGAAAACTTCATAAAATACCTTTCGATGGAATGTCTTTTAGCTGCTATTGTGCATTCGTTATTGGGTATTGGGAGTTATGTATGAAGTATCTGCTGAGAAATAATCTAAATATCCGTATAGCTTCAGAAAATGGATGTTAGCCATTTTTATTTAGTTGTGATGTTTTAATGGAACAAATGAAATATTTCACATAGTTTAACTTAAGTAGTACCTTTGAGTGGTAAGCATAGTAAATATATATTTATTAATAAATGCATCGTGGAATGAAAAAATGGTCCCAACGTTTGAAAATAACTTGTAAAAAAACTTTTTTAACTTTTTTCTGTGATTAAACGTAGGCCTTTAGCGGTTAGTGGATTAGTTGATAACTTATTAGCCTTCCATTATGATGATGATGGTTTGAATCTGGCGAAAACCAATGGTTGTTTTCCGAAAAAAAAATTTTTACAAAAAGGTCATTAGAAGTTGATGTGCCAAAATAAGTGGAGTAATAGATCTCCCCTAACCAAACAAAAATTGGAATGGCAGGAGGGGGGGGGGGGGGGGAGGGGCAATCTCAACCATTTGGGAATTACAGGGTGATTCATTAATTTGCGATATTCATCGTGTCCATATCATTATTTTGTTTATTTTGATATTTTCAACGTAGAGAGATCAAACAAACACCAGAAAAAACTACTATCCCAATGTCCTTTCCCAAAATGTCAACAATGCTGATTTAACTCATACCACTGCAGGTACAATTCCTTGCGAAAGCAAAAAAAATGTTTTTTGCGATTAAATAAAATTCAGCATTTTTCCACATTTTTTCCGAAATGTACATGCACACAATAAATACATCTGTTTATTTATATTTATTAAATTTTCGATTTAATTTTACCTTTCCCAAACAGAAATTTATACGTAGAAAACCTTTTGGGGAATATTATAAAAATCTGCTATTTAAAGAAATTCAACTCAAATTAACCCCAAAATGCTTTTTTTTTTAATTCGAAACTTTTTACAATGTATCTAGCCTGTTACAAAAACTGCTTGAAATGCCCTCCGACACTTTCGATGCATACCAACAACACTCTTGTAATTCCTTGTTTAAGGTCTATTTTACCCAGCCAATTCTGCTAACGAATTCGCCTCTATTGTTAACTGGCCTTGAGTTAACTTCATCCTTCAGTGCTCCGCAAGAAAAAAAACGCACAGTGGGGTCCAATGGGAAGATCTAGCAGGCGAAGGAATCGTGAACTTTGTCCAAGCCAGCGGTTAAAAAATATTTCATTCAGTATTTCCTTTACAATGAAACCAGAATTCGGTGGTGCTTCATCGTGTTGGTAAAACATTGCCCTAAGATATATCCTCTGGTTGATTCTTCAAAAAGTCCGCATAAATTTGGCTACTAAGCACTTGCGGCGAAATGAATGGTCCTATTAAATGGGTGTCGATGATACCAGCCCAGATATTGGCTCAGAATTTGGGCTTATGTGTCATACATTAAGGTGCTTCAGCGAAGGTTCGTCAGATTCGCCTTTCCCCTTAATAACGGCTTTAACACTAAAACTGTAGAAAATATGCTTTACAATGTAAAACTGGTTAATTCCATCGTAAAAAAATTGCAAACGCCTAAAGCTTAGTGGGAAGTGGAGATAGACCCCCTCAAATTCAATTTTCAAGAAACTCCCTATATGTAAATTATCCGCCTTATATTAATACGAATTATATCAAATTCTTAAGCTAAGAAACTTCTGTCATCGTGTCTGGCGGGCAGGTAGACTGTATTTTCGTAATGTCAGTAAACCCTTCGACCAAATTAATCAGGGAGTCCAAGCTTCTTTGTTGATGTCTAAGGAATTTGAAAATCCGTATTTCAGAAGGTTACTTTATTGTACTTTCGTTAGGCCGATTTTGAAATATTCTTTTATTGTGCGGCCTCCCTTTTATGCGTCATACATTAAGGTGCTTCAGCGAAGGTTCGTCAGATTCGCTCTTGGTGATCTTCCATGGAAACACTCCCTTGTCTTGCCTTCGTACTTGGATACGACTAAGGTCATCGCTATAGATGCTCTTGAGAATAGAAGCAAAATTATTCATATTATATTTGCATTCGACTCCCTACAGCGCTCTACAAATAGCTTGAGCTTATAGATACATACGTCCCTTTAATATTTCGGTTCCGGCGGCTCTTTGAGGAGTCATAAAATTCTCCACATCCCACGACATCGCATTAATTATGGCATCTGAACTTTTTGTATCGGGATAATGACGATATTACCGCCCTTTATGTTTCAACAGTCACTCTAGTGCAAGACCCGTGTGACCTTCTTAATATTTTTGCCCTAGTACAAAACAGTGCAACGCTTCCAATAATAAATTGTTACCCTAGTGCAAACCATTGCAACTGTTATCAAACGGAAGAAATAAAATCGACGTTTTCCTAGTTAAGACAAAACTAAAACTTTATTTTTTCAAGCTGGACCTTCTGTAACAAAAAGTGCTTATTATTCTAACAGTACAATTAAACAACAATATATGTTATTTCCCATGAAATCTATTTTTCTCACGAAATATTTGCACCGGCTTCGTATTACATTACTTCTGACGTGCAATATAATCATATGAAATATTCAGAGCACATAGAAATGCATTCTAAGCAATTCTTTGCGTAAGAATTTGTTTTGATGACAAGTATTTTGTGAGGCATGAATGGAATTAATTACAATTAGATAATTATGTTTAATTTTAGATATAGAATTCAACAGCATCAATGTCTCCTTTCTTTAATCACCAATGCAATATGATTGACTTTCACTTATCTAGGAGCTTTGTAAGGGGTCGTCTGAGTTAAGTTTTTGATTTTTGATTTCTTTTACTTTTCTCTTGTAGAATTTGTGTATTGCTAACTGTCAGTCAGCAAAATACAAATAATAAAAAATAAATAGAAGGAAATGGACAATGATTCTAAAACTGATCATACAAATTTAGTATAATTAATTTTATAAATTTGTATGATCAGTTTTTGAAATATTTTCGATTTTCTTCTATATATGGGTCCTTTAAATTCTTGTGGCGCATAGCGCGTCTACTACACCGACTTTCCACTTGGTCCGGTTCTGCGCCAATGCTTTTAACTGTACCATGACTTGTTGATCTCGGTGTCTTCTTTCTTCTCTACAGATCTTCTCCATATCTTACGCATTCGGCGTCTTCCTTGGGTCCCATGCGGGTTCCAATCTAGAGCCTGTTCTGCGATGTTGTTTGGCTCTTTTCTTAGTATGACTATCCATTGCCATTTTCGCCTGGGAATAATGGTGCCTATCCCGTTTTGACCTGTAAGTCTGCGTAGGTCTGCGTTGGTAATGACCTCCGGCCACGGGTTTACAAAAGCTTGTAAGTTAGATATTATTTGATAGGTCACTTTCCATGTTGAACACCCGTACAACAAAACGGATTTTACGTTCGATTCGTCCGATACGGAGCTTTGTGCGTCTGGAGATGTTGTTATTGCGCCATATCTCAGCAAAAGTATTAAATGCCCCTTGGGCCTTGAGATCTTAAATGCATCTACCTGTTCTATTTGCTACTCTTCAAGATATATTTTATTTTACCTCGTGGAGTTTAAGCTCATAAGTTTGGTTTTAACAGTATTGATCTTAAGCCCTGCTCTGCGACCTGGGGTGTGTTCAAGATTTTTAATCGAGTTGGTTTTAGCTGGATTTTCTTACTCTACTCTGTTCAAAGCGCCCAAATAGCTGATATTTTTACTTGATTTTTGACATTTTATGTGTCCAAGGTAGAGAAAAGAACAGCTCTTTGAGTACATTTATTTGCTCGCAGTTTGGATGCGATTACGGCGGTGGTGAGTGGTAAACATAAGTAAATTCAAAAAAGACTAAATTTTTATCCATATTTATAGATTAATCCCTTGCATGATGTTTTTGATGAAAATGACAACAAGGAACTGGTGTTATTGTACTACGTAAATTAGAGCATTTTCGTTACAGTAAGCCATTTTTAGAGCAAATTCGCACTCACTTACACAAACGCCAAGAAGAAAACTTGATTTTATGTGTTCAAAATCTGGATTACTTTTTTATTACTCGAGTATGGTTTGACAGTTCTCTTTAAATTGGTTACTTAATACTTTGCAGACTGCAGTTAAAAGGCAAATACCGATCCAATTGCCTTATGTCACCTTTTTTGTGAATCTTCACAATAACGTCTGTTTTCCATTCAGTGCGGTAAGTCTCGGTCTCCCAACATTCCTGGATTATGGGAAGAAGAGTCTCAGCCGCAGCAATGGGCTCCGCCTTAAGTAGTTCCACTGACATTCCATCAACCCCTGTGGCCTTAATACTGGCCACATCCGGCGTATGTTCAGGATTGGTGTTATTTAGGGCTTTAATAAAATATTTTCTCCACCCCCAGAGTTGATGTTCCCTAGTGACAAGAAGAAATCCATTATTATCTCTTAGAGGATGTTCGGTTGTAAGAGGCTTTCACCACAGTAGGCCGCTTCTTCTGTCTTTTCTGCTAGCGCGTTGATGTAGTTGCGCTTGTCACGTCTTACATTTCTTTGGACACCTTTCTGTAGAGATCGGTATGCAGTTCTAAGGTGTTGTTTATTTTGGACCATGTGGCGTCACTGCCTTCTAGTCGTCCCACGTGTTCTGTACCACAGCTCACAAAGCATACCTTCGCCCTTTCAATGATCATTGGAGTCGTCGGTGTTATGACACAGTGCATACATTTTTGGCCCAATGTGGTGGTATATGCGGTGTGGATGTTCGGCGTTTTAAGCATCTGTACATTGAACCCTTGGATATTAGATGTTGTGTTACATGGTCGTACTGCCGCCGTGCATAAGCAAAACTTAGCTGTTACAGATGTTAATCGCTGTCAATACAAATTCCGCGCTTAAAACTTACTTCAAAAAGACACTTTCTTCAGCTATATGGTCAATCTGATTCTCAGATTGTTGCCTGAGGAAACCCAGGATGTTAGATGGAACTTTTTGTGTTTAAATAAGGATCCACCGATCGCAAGTTACCAAGAGTTATAAAATTCAACAAACAACTCCCCATTTTCAATTCTGCTTCCGAATCCAAACTTCCCCATTACATGTTCCAGTCCGACGTTCTTAGAGCCAATTTTAGCGTTGAGGTCCCCCATGACTATTCGCTTCATCTTTGCTTTGAATTATTTGTATTTTGCTGACTACTATGAATTGTTTTCTTTTGTTTTTGTAGTAATTAGTCATTAATGAACTTGTAAAAAAATAAAATAATTAAGAAACAAAACTAAGTTACTTGCAACCCTGCGAACTTCTTGCAATAACACAATTAGGAAGGATTGCATTTATATTCAGTAATCTCAACCTTTTTTTTCAAAATCATTACCTTTAATCCATATTTACGCCACAAATATCCCTTTTTCATTTATTTAGTTGAAGAAAAGTGAACTAGAGATCATTTGGGCCTAAAAATTGTCCTCTATGATACTTTTTTATCTTCCAAACTTTCAGTTTCATAATCTCTTTTCTCGTTCAAAGTCAACATGTTCCCACAAATCTTTTTAATTAGGAGGCGAACGCAACTCTTTTTAGGAACCGAAAATGTATCATCTGTGATCTATAGATAGCTCTCACACTTCACTGAATTATGAAGGTAAGAAACTATTCCAGACAAATTCATTTGATTCACTTTGATTCTTTCTCGAAAACAAGTATATCAATGAATACGTCACCTTGTTGCTTATCCAACTTTGACGATATGAATCGAAGAGTTCTATCAGATATTAATAGCGTTACATCTCTGCTGCATTAGATTTCACCGCCAAGATTAACCTAAGGCTGCAAACTTCGTCGGAGAATTTTATCTCAGCTTTGCTTGTGCACTCTTTGAGGATATGAAAATGCTCCAACATATTAAACAGGCCATTGGGTGTTGCAGTCTAGGATTAAGCTCAGAATTTATTCCAAGGTCTTCTCATACATATTTCTACAAGAGAGTATCTTTATTTGGAATTTTTTTTAAATATGTAAAGATCCTTCTCACTTTATTAATAAGATCTTTGTAATTGCGTTTAAGTTAGGACCTATTCGTCATTTGTTTCATCATCGATGCAATCATTATTATCATTGGAGTAATCAGGAGCGGTAACTACTTCGTTTTGAAAATACTACCGATTCCTTGCTGGATATATTTTAGTACAAAAAAGCAACAACTGCAAGTTGAATATAATGTGCAAGTTAAATTCCCGAGGGAATGCGGGATATCACTTTACAATTTTACAACCCTAGTACCGATATCGTTTGAAAAATGTTCGAAGTCTTTTATGGACTGGTGTTGATTTATTTTAGTTATTGCACTTAAACTTTTAGATACTCTCGAAATTTTAAGTATTTGTTTTATTGAGATAATAATAATAAAAAAAGCACTTCCTTCTATATCCAAATCAAAAGGAAACATTTCTTTTACAGCCAACCAAGAATTTGAAATGAAACGATATTTTCCTTACAGAACGAAATCAATTTTTTTAATTTCGTTTCGGAAAGAATCTAAACATATCACTCCGGTGGAATGAATTCATTTTACAAATAAGTTTTTTGATTAAATTTGAGAATAAAGTTTCCATATTCTATTAACAAAAGTTTTGATAAACTGTGTTTTGATAAAAAAAAAAACAAGTGATTTTACTTGAAAACCCTCACGGACTTGCGACGTAAGAAACGGTGACTACCGTTTGCGATTTTAGTAGTATAGTACTTCTTAAATTTCAAGGTGTCCAATTAAAAGTCCAAATCTTTTGTTTACGATAACAAAAACTATACCAGCCGGACTAAGTAACAAAGCTCCATATGCTATCTACCGATATGAGTTGAGTTGGCAACTCCAGCAACTCATGTGAATCTTAAAAATAGCTTTTCAGCACATATATACGTGCTAAATGATTATAGAAAGTCGTCGGTGGAGTATGTAATAACGTGTCGGTCTATCAATCCGGAGGTCCCAGGTTCGAATTGTACCGGCGGTGACCCATGGCTGTTTTCTGCTGACAACATATTACAATAAAAAGAAAGAAAAGAAAAGGGTTGCAGAGAAAATGCAAGTGGTTCGGAATCCATTTTGAAAATTGTAGGTCCACTAATCACGGTCACCAACACAAACCTGGAAACCGTGCTATGTGCGCTTAAATTAATACATAACACCTACGATAATATAAAACTATATAACGATTAAGTGAATAAAAATGTGATATTAGGAACAAACAATTTTAAAGAGTAGTATTTTTTATTGTATAGGAAGTAAAGTAAAGAATGTTAACAATATTCCTACCGGTCTAAGTTCTACAGCGCAGCGTTTGCCTCGGAACAAAACTAATTCAATATCCAATATTTTTTAGACATTCAATTATATACATATTTAACAAATAATATATATTTAAATCAAAGATCAAATAATCATAATAAATTTTTAACTTTGTATGAAAATTTGTTTGTGATGGAAATGTAGCTTTTTCCTGTTATGTTGTGTTTTTAGGTGGCAGTAAGAAAATATTGCATATTAAACGACAAAATTAATAAGGATAATAACCTTTAACTATACACAGTTGCGTATAGTTATTATTTTTTTTATACGATGTGGCCAAATCCTAGGGGACAACCCTTTGATGTGTTAGCATGGTTTTGGCGTGAAGGGAATTAGGGTAAGTGAAGTGAGGAAACTTGAGTCTTGTTTTTGCACTGCTGCGAGCTAACAGCCCATAGACGGAGTGGATTATTTTAATTTCTTAATAAAATCTCACGGTTAGATCTGGTCTCGAACCCGGGACCCATGGCATGGTGGTCGTGCGGCTCAACGAATTGATCCGACTCCGTCTCATATTATAGTTTTTCTATGTGATTAAATTTGTAACATACTAGATATGCAATGAAACTTAAATACCAAAATTGTAAAAAAAGTAAAAAAAAAGTAAAAGTATAAAAGTTTACATTACAAATCTTTCCATCACGCACCTTTACCACATGTTCAGAACAGCTGTTGGTTCAGCTCAAGGAAATTCCAAGTTGAGACTTTAATAGTATCCAGAAAATATTATTATTATAAATTATACTACCGCATGCATTAGAAACAATAAAAAATAGGCTGACACTTTACATTTGTCATTGTCCACGGTTGTCAGAGTGTCCAAATGTCAAAAATAATCACGCATTTCTGAGTAAAAATAAAAATAGTGATAAATATAAATAGTAAGTAAAAAAAATTTAATGCACACATGAAAAAGTGTCAAGTTAAATCACCGCCTGAAAGGGTCGAAAAAATCGCACAAGAACAATCAACATTTGTATTGTAAACCTTACAATCAATTGACTCTAATTTTACTTTTATAATATGCAATTTTTTAAATTGACGTCAGTGATATTAAATATATAATTATCAAGTGTATCGCAAATTTACCAAACTCTGAATTTATCAACTAAAATTAAGGATTCCGCTTTCCTAACGAACAATAAAAGATCTCTCAATAAGATATTAACTTTAGTGAGAACTAATTTATTTTGCAAGCACAAAAGTGAAGTTCTTCTCCATAAATTTAACCTTCACATAATTATTTTAACAACTAAATTTAACCTGATGAATACCAATAGTGAAATTATATATATATATATTAAATCTTTTTCTTTCAATACAAAATCTCTCCACCAATTCGCGGTCAGTTATGATTCGCAATAAAGCTGGTCTATTTGTGTGTGACACAAATCGGTCGGAAAATAATATTGCTAT
Organism: Leptarthrus brevirostris; assembly: GCA_964036015.1. Lineage (NCBI taxonomy): Eukaryota > Metazoa > Arthropoda > Insecta > Diptera > Asilidae > Leptarthrus > Leptarthrus brevirostris. The sequence goes on along the minus strand of OZ038372.1, from coordinate 36,463,589 downwards.
TTATAAAACGTGATATGTAGACCAATTAATAACTTGCCAGAATAATATCAATATGCAATGCAAACAGCGAACGACTATACTAAACCCGCTGGGAAGCCAAGTAATGTTTACAATTTATGCTATGAAAGTTCTATAAATATAAAATTCTTTTCGAGATTAAAGTGGACTATTTCTCACAGTGGTTTACGTGTCGAAATCGATTAAAAAAATATGCTATATAAATTTTTGTTTAGATCAATGAGCTATCAAACGGAGTTGCGTACTTTTTGTTTAATTAAAATATTTAATTTGCTTGCAGTGTTGAAGGAGAAAATCCAAATAAAGAATGACCGCTGAAGTAATGGCTGCAGACTCAAACTGGGATCCAGGTAAGTGATAACATTATTTTATCTTACTTTATAATTACGTAGACTCTTTAAAAAAAAGGGTTCTTAATTTAAACCACAGTAATTTAAACTTAATTGGACATGACCCTAATTAAGAGGAAGATTTATTACATCTTGCTTAGAAAGCAAGTACTACGTCTGCTTTGAGGATTTTATTTAGATAAAATGTAGTTTTCTCTTAAAATAGGAAATTTTTTCATTTCATTTTTTCACTAGTAATAGAACGCATAATAGTAGCAACTAAAGGAACGTTCACATTATTCCTGCTCCTATCTGTATAGAGTATTCGTGTGTTGCATCATACATTTGTAGCGCGTTAATCCATTTAAAGTACAATTTTTAGCTTGATAACTGATAAGAAATTTGTCATAATTTATAAAAGCCATTACAAGCTCTTCAGTCAACATTCATTTGGGATAGTACCGTTATTATTATTATACTCTCGACAGACGGCGGCTTTTTATTACAATAAATGCAAGAAAGATAATACGACTGCCTGCTTGCAAAATTCATCATAACTGTCTGTTTACTATTATTTGCTATGTAATTCATATAGTAATTTTAATCCCAAAAATTATGTTACATGAACGTAACTTTTGCGAAAATTATGTTGAAAAGAACGACAACACTTCACATTTGAAGTTGATTTGACAAGAAGGAATGTCTGGAGAAAAGTAGTCAAAAAGGATTGGGGTTGAGTCTCTCGACATCTGTCAAGGAAAAATTTGATTTGCTGCCTTGCTTCTACGACATCGGCAAACCTATCATTTCCATTTATGATCATACAATTTATTGTAATAAACGGGTGTCTATTTAGGGTTTAAGAGGAAAATATTAGAATTTATAAAGGGGTTTGCTGTTCAAATAATGCTAAAAAGAGAAGACAGAAAGCAAAAGGACAAAAGGAAAGCTAGAGCTTCCAATTCAACCCCTTTCTTGGCGAGATCATCAGCCGCTTCGTTCCCGACTATGTCTCTGTCGCCTCGTATCCAACATTTGCAGTTTTCTATTCGTGCTGAGACTTTCCACGGCTCTGTAGCAGTTGAGCGTCGTTTTAGATTTAAATTCGTTGGATCCCAGAGCTTTCAGAACCGCTTGGCTGTCCACGTCGATATTCACCGAGGTGCCTATCGCCAGCAAACTGTGAGCCATTTCAGCCGCCTTATTTATTATATTATACATATTACATATTGTATTACGACTTCGGCTTCAAACATGCTACACTCCCTGGGAAGTCTGTAGGATTATTGAACATTTAGCTCTTGGCAGTAGACTGCTGCCCCTACCTCCCGAAGCAGTTTTAGAGCCATCTGTATAAATATTAGCGACATTTACAGGTTCCTCTGTTTTAGATTCCTAGAACAACCTGTATGGTATTACTATTCTGAACTTCCTATTGAAGTCTCTAATCGGTAGTATGTCCGTGTCCATGTCCGTAGTGAGACTTTCTCCCAGGCTGCTGTGGCCGTACCTCCGTGTGTTCGACGAATTTTGATTCCTTAAGATGAAATGTCGCCCTCTTCGCGACATTCTTAGCGTACAGATGACAGGAGGAAGGTGTAAAATAGCGTCTAGAGCAGGGGAGGATGCAGATTTGAGTGCTCCCGTGATAACAATTCCCGCCAGGCTTTGTGCGAATTCCAGTCTGGAGAGATAGGTCCTTATGAGATGCGTGAGATGCCTCCCCACTCGAAGGTTATCGCTCAATTTCTCAGCAAGATGGCTATCCAACTGCAAATAGTTCTGTCCAATTCAGCCCTTTCAAGAGCATTTACAATAACGTTATTGAAGGCACCTTCTATAACAATAAATGTTCCCAAAGTGAACTTTTTGTAGTGAAGGGACTTTTCATGCTCGAACCAGGCGAGCTAGTTTCCAGGTCACTGGTACATAGTTTAATCTAAGACATCCTTTGAAAATCGCCGACAACCAGGTGGCTTCCAAATCAATTACTTTTTCTAACATGCAACAGGCCACTTACCTGCATCAGAGGAGTTTATTGCCTATCTGACTCTGTCCTCAGAGATGATTCCTACGATTTTATATTTCCTTTTTGTACTAGCATTGCTTGTGGAAGGTATTGGATCTATAAAATTAGGGAACGGAGTGTATAACAGGACCTCTGGTGTTTCCCGGCTGTCCTTGGTCCAAATTCCACTTGCGCTGCACAGCAATATAGGTTAGGTAGAACCCTTACAAACAGCCTTCCTCAACCATGGTGTATTTGAGGTTTTCCTTGTATTCGCTAACAGAAAGAGATTCAGCTCTTCCTCTGAGGTATTCTGACCTTCTTCTAAAACACCTTTATAACATTAGCCGCCTTCGCTAATCGGAATAAATTACAAACTCTCCAGCGTGTCTCCGTTAGGTGTAGATTATAACTGGGCACTATCCTGCCGAATTTCTCTGTCAGTTTTTGCCACGTTCCTGAATTCGCTGGTGCCTTCTTCCATCACACTTGGCTTCAAATTGAACCTAATGTAACTGTGATCAGAGAGTCAGGGTCTATCGAATACCCCTCAATCCTTTAGGTCACATCATATTTACTTGACAAGAGTCCCTTTATATTGCCGGGTTCCTAAACGAGCTCCAGGTCAGCTTTTTCTTCGCCAAGAGTTCTGAGTAGCTCAGCCGAGGCAAGACCAGCTTTTCATACCAGATTTGGCTCAGCTGACCGTTGCCTCCTCCTACTGTTAGGCGTAAACCATTTATTTCAAAAGTGAATAGAGTTAAACTTAGATTCGCTAGGGTGCAATTACAAAGGCCGCAAGAATTTTGGGATTCTATAGTGTTTAGCGATGAAAGCAAAAACAACATTTTTGAATCGGACGGTGGCACTATGGTGTGGAGAAAATTCAATAAAAAATTTCAGAACGAAAACCTTATACAAACTGTTAAGCATGGCGGTGGTAGTATAATAGCTTGGGGCTGTATGGCTGCTTCAGGAGTTGGAAATTTAGTATTTATTGACGGCAATATGGACAAATATGCGTATATGAACATCCTGAGAAACAATTTAGTCCACAGTGCGGAAAAATTTGGATTGGATAAGTCTAAGTTTATATTTCAGCAAGACAATGGTCTCAAACATTGTGCTTACATAGTCATGGAATAGATTTTGTATAATGTTCGTACAGAGTTACACACACCCCCTCAATCACCCGACCTGAATTCCATAGAAAATCTATCGGATTTACTTTATAGACGTATTCGAAAGAATCATATCACTTCTAATAAGTCTTTAAAAACAGCACTTTAAAATGAGTGGGCAAAAATCACTGCTGAAGATTCTAATAAGCTAGTACGAAATATCAAACATCGTTTAGAGGATGTTGTTAATCAAACGGGTACCCAACAAAATACTAAATCGGTATCGTACATAATTATTAATAAATTCTGATTTGTTATTGAAAAGGTAAAAGTGTACGTAAACTTTTTTGATATAGGAATTAGATATTATTTTGTAATTTTTGTTAACTTTTGTTTTGTGTAAATTTTTTTTGTAAATAGATGTGTAAGACTTACCTTTGTTATACAAAATTAGAAAATACCCGCAAAAGTTGTAGTTTTTCAAAACTTTCAAATATATTAAGGTGTGTACATAAACCTTTTTGATTCACTGTATATTACACATCTGAATATTATGTAATGTCTCTTAATGTAAACAATAAAAATAAACAATTTATAAGCGATTAATTTGACACTCTTGTTTCATCGTATCATTACAGCGTGACAGCCTTAAAAACACATTTTGTTTACCGCGCTTTGGCCTTTTCATTGAAGAGGACGAAGAGAACGCATTTTACTATGAAATGTTAAACTCGGAAAACGTAAAATGTTGCTCATAACTATAAAATTTAATTGCTTCACTTTTTTATGAAAGAACCTAAACATTTTAAATCATACATAAATATTTGGCAGCCATTCAGAATTAGGTCACGATTCTAACATTACCCAAAAATAGCTTACCAGGACAATAACCTAATGAGCATAAAATATTTGAAAAAAGAGCAAAACAAGTCAATAAACAGAAGGACCGGAATAATCGATTATTTCAAGCCTTAAGTGGGTTGAACACAACTTCTATCTACGGAATATACATACATACTTAAGTATTTTGCTATTTAGCTTTCTTAACGATGCCAGGGACACTTACGGGTTTATTGACTTTCGATACAATCCTCCAGTAATTTCATTAGATGAGGAAATCAATATTCTAAACTCGCTGCGGTTTTAAAAGAACAATTTTAAATTTTTGCAGTATTTCCGTTTTCTAGATTTCTTTATCACCGGTCTTCCTTCGTTTTTACTATTTTTAGGATAATCAATTTTTCTTTGTATTTATCGCTGAAAGGACCTTTTTATTCAAGAACATTATTAATTGCGAAAAGGAACATTTATATTATAATTTTAGCAACTCTATAACTGAAAATAGGTTACAGTCACGTAAGTGTGATCCACCTCCTCGCTTTTAACAAAAATCTTCGTCATAAAATATCATAAGTCGTCCAATAACTCCATCGTCGTATCTTTTTATTGGATCCTATAGTCAACCAACAAGACGATAAGAAAGCTTTTTGTTTTGATATGTATCCATGCAGGTTTCTCGTTCGATATGAAAGCCAGTTCCAGTGCCAGACTGCTGATTTTGCGAATATAGCAGTTGTGGCCCTTGTCAGCAGTTAATCTGATTTAGTACTGCCATTCTGCAATGAACAACGGTTCACATTTCCTTTTAGATATTAAATTTCAATTCTGGGAAGAAACGTAGAACTTCCGGCGCTTTTGTTTATGCAGACAAAGAAAACGTAACAGGTCGTTGGAAAGGGAATGGGTAACAAAATTTACATAAATAAAGCTTTAATCGGAATTCATACAATCGTACCACATGCCTTTTTCTGCGTAGGTCCCGGAGTTTGCGTTTCCTTAACTTTTATAACAGCATTTTTCTCGTAACTCTCATCTTTTAATGAGATTAACTCGAGAGTTAAACTGAACAAATTGTGCCTTCTTAAAATGAAAATAAATTTTTCTGTCTGCCTTCCTGTCTGAGAGTATTTCTTATTTACTTCAGAGACTGTTTGGTAATGGGAAATGACGCTGAAGGAATTTCCTGTGCGGAAGTTATTAATGTTCGCTGGTTATACCGAAAAATGTGGATGTAACTTTAGTTGAGGAATAAAAATTAAGAATAAATGAGTTACCTTAAGGAGGTAGGACAAAGAATAATTATTTGTTGATGAAGTAATGATTGTGGGGGGGGGTAACGGTTTTAGCGTGAAAAAAAGCACTGGATTGAGCAAGTTAATTTAAACCTTTTGTACATTATTAAGTATAGTTTCAACAACATTGTCAAATTTTTTTTATGCGAAGATAGCGACAGACAAGACGATGACGGAGCTTTTCCAAGAACGTCTTTAGAAATAGACGATTTGCTGTGTTCACTGTATCTCAGCTGGAAATTATCTGAAATCAAAATCCATTAAAATGTAGTCAAAGTATCATTAAATCCTCCCCCCCCCCCCCCAACGTTCTGTGATTTTTTTTCAGTTTTTAAATTTTTGGTCATTTGAAGTGAAAACTGCTATTTTTTTACGAAAAATTCCGCCATTTTGTTAGTAGAAAACCCTCTTAATGTAAAAAAATTTTCTGAAACTGAACGTTGGGGGGAGATATTTTATATGCAGAAAGTGTGTACTAAGTTTGAAAGGAATCGGTAATGTAGTTTTTAAATGGCAGTGAACACGGACTTTTGAAAAGTGGTTTTCAGAAAAACGCGCTTAAAGTTTTAATAGCTTTCTGACCGAACGCAGCTGTCGGAGCTACAGTTTTAAAGAGGAGACTTAGTAGCCAATAACTTCGAGAGTTTTGCTCTGATCGACTTCAAATTTTGTGACTATATTCTTGAAATGTTTAACTATTACACAATAAAAGACAAAAAAAAGATTTTTCAAAATTGCAACCCCCCCCTTTATAAATTACATTGTTAATATAAAACAATTAAAAACCTCATTGACATGCAACTAGGGATGTACTACTTACCCTGAAGTTTCAACCTGTATATGAAAGATTTTGCATTTAATTTTCTGTATTAAAAACTTACACTAAACACAACTCGCTTATGTTAATTGCTGGTAATTGTTTACGGTAAATTTCTAGATGAAGGGAATGGTTTGGTAGGAATGGTTTGAGGGGTGAAGCGGTATAGGGGTCGGATGAATTCATGTTGGTGGTTAAAAAGTGGGACAGGCAGGTGGGGGCGCAGGTGGTGGAGGTAGAAACTGGCATATTTTTCATCGCTTGAAAAATAGGTTGGGTGTTAGTAAAGAATGATTTAACACCCCCCTCCCCCCCCCCCTCCTTTTATTTATTTATTTCAGATTCATCAAACGCTGATTACTAACAAATTAAAAGTACAACATACATATGTATAGCATAATAATAATACTTAACTAAAATATACAAGATAAGTAATTGGTAGCACAGAATTAAAAAAAAATAAAAAAAATATTATCCATGGGGCAGCCAACATATCGATATAATTTGGGGGTACTTTGCTTTTCACAGTAGTTAGATAGGTTTATAAGGATGTCAAAAAACCATGATTGCCATCTCAAAGTAGTAGCTAATAAAAAGATGACGGATGTTGAGTTTTAAAAAATCAACTGTGTGCTTCAAATTTTGCCGTATGCACTGTTTCGATAAACTCAACTGTTAATTAGTAATTAAAGAAATATTGGAAATTTTCTTATTTTTTTGTGAATTTTTTTTAATCAACTTTTTACAAAATTTCTTGTACATTAGGAAAAAAAGCTTCAAATGGAAGATGTAGGTAATAAATTATCTTTAATTTGATGTAGGTATTACATATATGGATCTGATGACCGAAAACACATGGAAACATGTATTTGAGTTTATTTCCGTTGAAAAAAGGAAACTTAATTATACCATTTCCTTATATTTGGCTAGCTGACCCATGGTCTTGAGTTATTTTAGAAAACTGTCGACATGGAGCGACACGAAAAATCGAATTGATGGGTCATCCCCCGTACAGTCCTGATTTTGGATCCAATGATTTTTTCTTATTCCCGCAGATCATAAATAAAATGCGAGGACAACGTTTTTCGACAACTCAGGAACCGGTTGGTGCGCTCAAATCACATGTTTTGGAGGTACCTCAATCGGAGTGGAAAAAGTGCTTCGAAAATTGGTTCAAACACATCCAAAAATGTATTGATCTTCATGGAGAATATTTTGAAAAACAATAAAGCCATTTTCGATTATAAATATTTATTTTTACTTGTCTACCTCAAAACGACACGGGATCGATATATTAAAAGATGACAACAAGACCGGGGAGTCAATATAATAGTTAATACGTAGTTTGCTACGTCACTTTTAAGATATGGCAACACCAGTGTGAATATATCAAATCTGACGTAGTCATCGTAAAGTTTGAGATTTTTAATGGTAATCGTACTCAGAACGTTTTATAATACAAGTACTATTTGTGTTGTTTACAGGTACTTGAAACATTCATCCTGATCAAAAAATGGAATTGAATCGTGAACATTTTTGTGCGATCATTTCCTATGATGTGTCGATGAAGTCGCTTCGACCTTTGGTAGTGAAGCACCATTTCGAGCCACCGTGTTTCGCTGGTTTTCCGAATTCAATTGTGGTCGCACTTCGCTACATGACGAATTTCGTGAAGGTCGTCCTAAATCGGTTGTTGTGCCTGAAAAAACCGATGCTGTGAGTGAACTGATATTGCAAGATCTTCATGTGACATACCGTAAGATTGAGGAATACTTGAGCATTAGTTCCACTCGCATACATTGTTCGCGTTGGATACCGCATAATTTGACAATCGCTCAAAGAAAGGCTTGCGTCGATTGGTGCAAAGAAATGTTGAAACAATTCAATTGCGGTGCTATAAGATCATGACAGGCGATGAATCATGGATCTACGCATATGAACCCGAAACTAAGCAACAAACGACTGTATGGGTCTTTCAAGACGAGCCAAATCCAACAAAAGTTGTTCGCGTACGTTTTTTCGGAATAAGTGGACATGTCACCACCATGCCATTACAGCAACGTACATGTTTTAAGGTATCTCAATCGGAGTGGAAAAAGTACTTCGAAAATTGGTTCAAACACATCCAAAAATATATTGATCTTCATGGAAATTTTGAATAACAATAAAGCTATTTTCGATTATAAATATTTATTTTTACTTGCCTATCTTAAAACTTAAGTAGCAACCCTCGTAGAATATTAAATGAACACTTTTTGTACAAGGGAATATATGTATGTACACCAAAATTATGATTTTCCTTTTCCAAAATAAGGGTAGGGTAGTATACAGAAGTGGTAGGGGGTGCCCCCCATACGAAAACCCTCAAAACCGTACAAAAATTTACCCCATCGGAAAGCTCCCCATTCACTCATTCTAAATCAGAAAACCACATCTAAATCCATCCACGTTTACTACACTTAAACTCTTAGTAAAACTTCACACTTTCGTCACGAACGTCACTCTCACGCACAAAGTAATTTAGTCAAGGGTTAGTGAGTGGCTACAAGTTCTTTGAAAAGAGGAGAGACCAAAATAATTTTTTAAATAAAACTTTTCTTAAATATTTTCTTCTACAAAAAACATTTTCAAGTATTCAAATACACGCATACTGAATAATTTTTATCGTTATTATTTATTTAAAAAGAAATCAGATATAATTAAAAAAAATTATTTCACCATGATTTCGCTTATTACGGATGAAAGCCTTCCTGAAACGAAAATTGATACATCATACACATACGCCTTAATTCCATCTCTGTTCAACGTGGGCAGAACCTTATTCATTGAAATGAGTGGAGAGATGACAGGCTGTGGTGTCTCCCTGCACACGAATCTGATTATTTCGGTTTTACCTAGGTCCGCCTTTACAATAGTAGTAATTAGTAATAAAACTAGGCTAGGGTGTATTTCTTATATTGTATGGTTTTGGTAGTGCGCATTACCTCGTGGAGAACTGATTCTGTGGATTTCCCTTGCTGACATGACGTGACGAGCTCAAGAAGCGAATTTATTATACAGATACGTAGGAAACTTAGAGTTTACCACATTATGCAGAAATACGAAAGCTTTCATATCTAAGTAAGTGTTTAAGGAACACCCTTAAACAAGATCCTTAGAATGGGATATATGATACGCAATCACTAAAAGTGACATTTAATTTCTGGTTGCACTTAGAATTTAGCCGCGGATAAATTGTGCTGCAGAATGTGAAATGAGGAATTATCAATGTCCGAATAAGCTTAGCTTTAACTCATATTGCACCAGGCCAGAAGATCGCCATAAATCTTTTGTAATGTAGAATTTATATGGTTGCAACACTCCATATTTACCAGAAATATGCACCCTTAGATTCTTAACTTTGTCAGAATAAGGCAACAGCACTCCGTTCAAATATATAATGGGAAGATCTGATTTATCAAGGTCACTTCTGTAGAAAACCATAAAACTGGATTTTAGAGGATTTAGCAAGAGCGTATTACTGAAGTGAAGAGCATTTAGCCAACGGAATAACCACTACATTTTTCCAAACCTGTGGAAACTCAGAAAAAGTTAGACAAAAGTTGAAGATATTAACTAAGCTTTCAAGAACTACAGATAATAACATTCTAAAAAACGTTGGTGCAATGGACCTGATGGGTAAACATACCTTGATAACCTCATCACGGGAAACACATTGGAAACTGAAACTACTGTGGTCTTCTGAATAGCAATTTGTATTAAAGAATTTTTAGATGATGTAGAAAAATAAATATTGAGATCGCCGACATCCACGTCACATTTAGGTACATCACTTTCGCATATATGTCTCAAATTAGACCACAGCTTCTTAGAGTGAAGCGACTAGAAACTCAATACCAGTTTTTGCAGATATTTTAATAATTTTAGATTTAAAGTAATCCTTCACAAAAATAGCGACTCCTACAGCAATCCGATATTCACGATCACACCTGAACAACTTACAAGCCGGTATTGCAACTGATTTGGATAAAATATGTTTACTAAACCAAGCTTCTTATGACATATATTAAAGACAGTTGTTTTAAGGGCAAATATGTTGAGCAACATTCTCGCGCTATTTATGCCTGACATATAAATTGAAATTTAAATCAGATAGCAAAACGAGACACTTAGCAATAACTGGTGATCTCTTCAGTTCCGTTCGGCTTTTCTTAACGAGTCCCAATAATAACGTCATATTCCGCTGCCTTTGTCAAAAGAAGTTGTTATAGTAATAAAAAGTATAAATTTCAGTCAATCAGTTTATATATTAGCTATTTCTAGAACTAAATTTTTTAAATAAAAATATACACCAGTGCATTTAGCTAAAAATTATAAACAACAGATTTTTAGGTTATTATTTCCGTAAAAGTTAGAAGTTGGACAACCTTAATTGTCTCGTTCCTTTCCGTCAAGTTGATTGTGATATGCTTTCTTACTTTACTATACTACTTACTTTACTTTTTATTATACAATGTGGCCAAAGCCTAAGGGACTACCCTTTGAGGTGTTAGCATGGTTTTGGCCGGAGGGGAATTAGGGTAAAGGAAATGAGGAAACCTGAATGTTTTGTTTGCATTGCTACGAGCTCTACAACAGCCCATAGACGGAGTGGATTATTTTAATTTCTTAATAAAAACTCACGGGGAGACCTGGTCTCGAACCCGGGACCCATGGCATGGTGGTCGTGCCGCTCAATGAATTGATCCAACTTCGTTTCCTTTACTGACGGAACGTGACGTTTTATTGTCACTCTAACTCCACACACAAAGCTTTGATAAAAATTTTTCAGTTCAGCCATTTGAAAAGTCGACTACTAAACAATTTTTTTAAATTTTCACCAATCATGCAGTACCTCAATATATAAGTGAAATTTTGTTCTTATATTTTTAAGACTATAATTTATTTTACAAAATTAACCAAATATATATTTAAAATGTATACCAATGTTGAATCAATAGCTTCACTATTGTCAATGTTTTCATTGTTTTTTTAGTGTTTACCGGACGGAACACTAACGTATTTTTTACAATTCGTATTTTATACAATCAATTTATTAATTAAATAGAATTATATTTCTAGATAATTAATTTTTTATTGTATTGTTATTTGATTTCTCTTCCAGCACTCTCTAAATTAGTTACATCTTTAAAAGAAGCTGAAAGTTTATCATCAGAACAAGAAATAGATTTCCTCAGAAATCTCCTAGAATCAAAGGAGCTAAACGCTTTAGTTAATGTACATAGCAAGGTAGGAAAAGTTAGTAAAGATGACCGTCTTGCACCGCTGTTATCGTCGTCAATGCAGGTAAGAAATCAATTTTCTATTGAAATCTTATGTTTTACTAAAATATATTCTATCTATAAAAACAAGGTACTTCTGGAGGTCCTCGAACAGCTAGCACCACGATGTCACATATCTCCACTTAGCAAGGAAGCATTTCATTTACTCCAGAATCCGCATTTACAGGTTTAAGCTCAGAAGCTCAGTTAATTGTATAAAATTAAGACAAATACACTATTTTAGAGTCTGCTTTGTGCACATGATGCCATCGCACAAAAGGACTTCTACCCTCATCTTCCAGATATTCCAATGGAAATGGACGAGGATGAGGAGACCATAAAAATTGTTCAACTAGTTAAAAGTAACGAACCTTTGGTAAGTCTCTCATACTGTCGAAACAAAATGCTTTTGTACTAAATACTTTAAACTCATCTAACGCACTTATGCTGGTCAAGTTTGTCTTTTACGGCTTTAGCTTTCAGTTTAAGCTTAATCAATGCTTTCAAATTTCTGTCTTTGTGAAAGTGAAAAAGTCAAGTATAGTCGTGTTTTTGCATAGTAGGTTAACCCATTTTAAAATATCGGTACTATTTGGTTTTGTTTCCATTTAAATTCCTTGAAAGTTTTGATAAAGCTAACTTTTTGGACTCGACATTCTGTTTTAATCATTCATCATCTCATTAAAATTTCAACACAATGAATTTAAAACTAAAAATGATGTAAATTATGAATTATTTTCCAAAAATTTAAAACAAATCTATTTCATTAAATTGTTTGCTGCAACTATGACTAAAAAAGACAGGAGCACAAAGTGCGGAACCAATAGTAGTAAGTAGCTAATCGTTGTACAGCAAAATAAGCAACTGCTCAAAGTTGTTACAAAGTGTGACATAGAACAATCGCTAAAAATAAACTGTTTAGTTATTTCTATGATATTTGATTTAGAGGAAACATTATAGATTTCATTTATATCAATTACTAGACTTAGTAGGAATAATAGTTCTTTAATGTTTTATGTGTAAATGTCTTTCTTTTCACTTTTGTCAATGTTTTTTTCTTCAAAATAATAATAAAAACAAAAAATATTACAATTTCCAATTCATGTTACACTCCAGTAACTAATCTTGTATTTAATTTTCAGGGTGCTACTATTAAGACAGATGAAGAAACAGGTAAAATTGTTATAGCTAGGATAATGCATGGCGGAGCTGCCGACCGATCTGGACTTATCCATGTTGGCGACGAAGTTATAGAAGTTAATGGAATTAATGTTGAAGGAAAAACACCGGGAGACGTTCTGTTAATACTGGTAAGCTTTGATTTTAATAGTGTCCTTTTCTAAGAATTTTCTTTCAAAATATTAATCACTGTTCATTTTTAACCGATTTCAAAAAAAGAGGAGGTTCTCAATTCGACTGTATGTTTTGTTTTTTACGCGATCATTCCGCCAATTATGTATTGATTTTGATGATTCTTTTTTTTTAACAAAATGTTATTAGCTTCATTATATAAACAAGTCTGACAAATTGATTTTAACCAACTTCTGATGTCGTATTGATTTGAACTTCGCAAACTTATACAATTCTGGTGACAATACAATCTATCAATCTTCTGTTGAACTTTAAGGAAAAAGCTAAAGTTATAAATAAAATATTGTGTCTTAAAAATGTCTTATAAGACATATATGACATTTTGAGAATAAAAGTGGCCTATCTACAAGGTTCTAGCAAATGTTCTTCGCAAAAACGAACCGCGTGAGATTTCGGGCGAAACCGAATCAGACAAAAACTCCAGGCAAAAACGACTTAACTACAAAAAGTAATGCCAAGTTAATGCAGTTAAGAAGTTAAGACGTTTTTGCACGGACTTTTCCTTTGGTTTGTTTTTGCTAGGAATCTCAGGCGGTTCGTTTTTGCGCGGAAGATTTTCTAAGCCACTTTTGCCCGGACCTTGTAGATACATAGGTCATTTTTACTCTCTGATTGTCATATATGCACATTGCTTCTATATCAATATGCATTTTAAAATAAAAATTAAGTCAATAATTGTTTACATAAGATTTAAATGAAATATAATAATTTTAAATATATAAACTTGCTTCGACTAGTTGTTTGTTATTGCCACCGGAGGAAAGTGCCAATCACAAAGCGAATGCGTGTCCCGTTTTCGAGGTGGCTCTTAACCACCTCGAAAACGGGACACGCTTTCACGGCCCTACACATGCGTTTGATAGGCTCATACATAGTTAGACCGAGAGTGATCGACATGTAATAAAGGCAATCTCTTAAAGACATACGGGGTATCCCTATAAGAAACCCCACCTACGAGAACACGAGAATCTATGTTTGACTTCAAAAGCTGGTGAATAAAGACCAAATCAGCAATTTTACGTCATTTTTTCAAGGAGTGCAAATTAAGCAACCGGAGCCGCAGGAAGCCTGGGTGGATCGTTCACGGAAACTGTTTTAATGCGAACCTAACAAAGCTCCATAGTACCGACTGAATACGTTTAGAATGAATAGCAAATAGCCATATGACGAAACCTGAGATGCATACTAGGAAATTGATCTAATCGAGGGAAAGAACAAGTGAATCAAGGTCGGCCGATCAAAAAACTCTCTCGACGACCGCTTTTTATTTATAACCCAGAACCTAATTACTCCTAGATTAAGATTTTCTTTCTTTAAGTTTGACACCAGTCATTGAATGTATTGAAATAATGTGGGAAGATTTATTACTGTTTCTAACGCAAGAGAAAAGCTTCATATCGTCCGCATAGAGCAACCGTTCCCAACCTATTTGAGACTATTACCCATAAAACAGGTTAAGGATTAGCAAATCTCCCTAAACAGTAAATATTTTTAGTTAATTAATTAATATTGCTAATTAATTAGTTAATATTTCAAATTAATTAATCTCTCTTATTCCCCTAACCCTTGTGGAGCATGGAACAGGAAAAGAACTTCACCCGATTCGAGACAAAGATTACAAGTGGACCTACAATTTAAAGTGGATTCCGAACCATTGACATTTTCTCTGCAATCCAGAGTCTTTTTATCGTAATCTGTTGTTATCAGAAAACAACCATGGGTCGCCGCCGGTGGAATTCGAACCTGGGAATTTCGGATTGGTAAGCCGACACGTAATCACTTACTACACCAACGACTATAATAATTTGAATTAATATTTGTAAATAATTAATTATTTAGTAATATTTTTAATTAATTTTAATAATTTAAAAAAATTGGGTTTTTTGCGAATGTTTTTATTAAATCAAGAAGTAGTGTAGCTTACCAACATTGAATATTTCAAGAATATTACAAAAATAATTTTAAAGCTTGGTGTTCGAATGCACATCATAAGTCGTATTCCAAGTTAAGTCGGTTCCTTAATTTTGTTTTTATTGCCACTATTGTCGAAAATCGACTTTCACTTCTGTAGGTTGTAGCGAATAAGATTAATATTTTTAAAGCGTTTTTCCAATTGTAACGGATACTCGCCAACAATCTTTTGCCAAAATGTTGCTAGTTGTGTGTTTTCGAAATCTATTTTCAGTGAGTTGCCTTCCCAAAGTCCAAGGAATTGTGCTTTGGCTGTTATTTCAAAATTGGGAAATATTTCGTCATCCACTGAAAAGGGTCTTAGCCCCCAAGCATTTACTTGACGATTTTCCAAATCAGGAAATTATTTGCTGTTAGAATGCACTACTGATAGCAAGTGGAGAGTTATTTCATCTGTGAATGAGCATTTTTCATTACTTGCAACGAGCAGCATTGTTAGTTGTTGGAACAACAAAACACCGTCAACTTTAGTTCTACGTTGATAAAGCTGTAATTTGCGTAAAAAAACTGGTGACCTTATCTTGAAAAGTTAAAAAATTCGTCATATTTCCTTGGCAGCTGAAGTTGAGCGTATTTATTTCTTCGAAAAAATCCGCAAGATATGCCAGTTTCGAAGTAAACACGAGTACATTATCTGTTATTCTGGCATGTAACTCTTTCTCCTTATTCTTATTAATTTTGCTTTCCAGAAACAAAGCAATTTCTTCTAGAGGCTTGAGCACTCGGTTTAACACCTTACCCTATAATAACCAACGAACTTTTGTGTGGAATAACAGCACGTCGAATTTACCTCCAAATTCCTTGTACAACTCTTTGAAAACTCTTGTATTTGTCGCACTACCTCGGATGTGGTTTACACTTTTCACTACGTGGGTGAATGCATCCAGCAAGTCAGGTTGGAGAATTCTTTGGCTAATGCTTGGAATCCAGAACGACTCCCAACATCGATGGTGTTCCGTCTGTACAAAGCACCCACGAATTTTTGCCTTTTCCTTAAAAATTTGTTCCACTGTTTGAAAGACATCTTCGCCTCGTGTAGTAGTGCTTAGTGGTTCTGAGAACAAATATTCTTCTTTCAAGTCATTGAAATTCATCTATCAAACATACAGGAGTAGCTGGGAACAAGATGCAACGTCGGTCGACCCGTCTAACTGGAGTGCTAAGAAAGGACTTGACTTAATTTCATTGATCACCGTGTTCCACATATTGTTCCTCATATCCTCCATACGATGTTTCATGGTGTTGTTGTTATTATTTATCTTTTCCAAATCTTGTTCTCCAAGAATGAGCTTAACCGTATCTTGTAAAGAAGGTCTGATGAGATCCTCTCCTATTGTACGAGGTTTCTTGTTTTTGGCGATGCGATTACGAAGCTTCAAGTCCATCTTCAGATGACTGAAAAAGTAGCACGATGAATTCATGGGTGAACGTTTCAGTACAGCCCAATATCTTTCTGTACAAACTGAGAATGACTTTTTTCAAAATGATCTTTTATGGGGCTTTTCAACACTTTTATCAACAAACTGGGTAAAACCCCATTGCAGAAAAGCTTCTTTGTATAGCCGTTTTTTCTAGGTACATTGTCCCTGAAATATAGAAAAATTGTCTTAGTGAACTTTCACCTTGAAAAGATTCGTACACCTAATTATCGAATGAGTGAAATCTCAGCTTAGATTTTTCGCTACAAACGCCTTTCAGGAAGGGCGATTTATAACATACTTTGAAAGCGATACTGAAAAGCTAAAATTAATTAGGTAATCGTTTAAACAAACAAAAATATGTCTTTTAAGTAATAATAGATACATAATTACAAAGTGAGGAAGTTTATCTAATGCCTTCCTAAAGTCAGTGCAGGTGCAATGGATGTGGAGAGCAAGTTGGAAGGTAGCATTTATGTGGGAGGTAAGTTCTAGCAGGTTAGATGTGTTCGATCTACCAGGCAGAAATCCATACCATTAGATTAACCCCTTACGCTGTCCCACAATCAATGAGTATATAATCGGTAAATTGTTAAAATACAAATATTATAAGAGGAATGGGTCGTTGGTCGTCCCCATTAAGGAAAATTTTTAAAAATTTTATAAAAACATTATTGATTAACTTTTTAGGCCAACATTGCTGGAAAACTTTTTTATAGTCCTAATCGGTCGACACGTTACCAAGTTAAGCTTCACCCCCACCCCGCCCCTCCCCTCCCAACCGTCCATCCCCTCCCTTCTCTCTCCTACCCCAGCCTGCCAAATTTCAACACGAAGTTTCAAATCAATAAGCTAATTGGAAGTATGTGAAAAATCGATTACAAGATTTGATTCTTAGTTATTTTAATTATTTATTATTTTAGTATTTTTATTACTTTTTTTTCTTTCTTTTCCTTTACAAATATAATAGAACAAAAAATAATTCACTTTGAAGAACAATTTTTAAATACGTACCATTTTTTAAGTGACCTATTTAATCTAATTTTGACCTGCCGATCTGGTATATCGACGCATGAAAAGACATTGCTTGCGGAGATAATCGTAATGATTTAATACCTTTAACATCGTTCCGAAATGCATTCCTGCATTACTGTAGGTACCCATAGGGCAAAGCGGCATCGTTTTTCCTCTCCTTCCGTAGTTGGGTAAAAATAATGTATGTATGTAAAATGTACCCCACCATTTCACATTAAACCCCAGCGATGGATAATATTTGTTTTCGATCTTATCTTAAAATGTCAGATGATAGCAGTCTTTAAAGAGTATTTAACTAACTTGAATTATTTACAATATTTTTGATGCCTTTCAGCAAAATTCGGAAGGCACGATCACATTTAAACTAGTTCCCTCAGACGGGAAGGGTGGCCAACGTGAAAGTAAAGTGAGAGTAAGGGCGCATTTCGATTATAATCCAGAAAATGATCCCTATATTCCTTGTAAAGAGGCTGGACTTGCATTTCGGAGGGGAGATATACTACATATAGTTTCACAGGTATATAGAAAGAAATCTTAAATTAATTATACTTTTACTTATACATTTTAATTTGACATAGGATGATGCATACTGGTGGCAAGCTCGAAGGGAATCGGAAAGAACGGCAAGGGCAGGTTTAATTCCAAGTAGAGCGCTTCAGGAGCGAAGAACAATTCATGAAAGGACACCAAAAGACTCCAATTCAGATTCAAAAAGTATGTAATTTTGAAGAAATTTGCTTTTCTGTTCACCTCATTATACTAACATTCTCTTTTATATTAATGATATGAAATCATAAAACAAATTGCATGCTCTCTTTCTACATTGCTGCCGCTCATGATACTATTTATTGGCTATCAAAATACGTTTGCTCTAACAAACTTCACCATCATCGATTCCAAATTTTGCTGTTCAACTCACAGAAGGCTCCTGTGCGTCCATTTGCACGACCCCACCTGGCTCCCCTATCTTAAATTCTAGTAGTAGTACATCATCATGTCGAGGACCAAAAACTAAAAAGATAATGTATGACTTAGCCGAAAATGATGACTTTGACCGTGAAATGGTCGCAACTTATGAGGAAGTCGCTAAATTGTATCCTAGACCGGGAGTTTATCGACCAATCGTGCTAATAGGTGCACCCGGTGTTGGTCGAAATGAACTTAAAAGACGTCTGGCTGTTCGTGATCCAGAAAAGTTTCGTAGTCCAGTACCATGTATGTATCATATAGCGGTCGTTCAAACAAAGTCCATTTCTTTTTGTCATTAAAGCCCGTTTCTAAAGCGATAAAAGAACTGTTTTTCACTAAAGTACCGATATTTAGTATACCAAGGTATATGTTTTTATGCTTTTTTTAACTGTTTCATCAAAAATGGACTTCAGTAAATCATTGGATTTAAAATAAGTGACCTTTGTTTGAACGGCGATAATATAACAAATGACAAATTTTTGAATTTATTTTATTTTGTTACTATTTACAGATACAACTCGACCAATGAGAACAGGTGAAGTTCCTGGTCGCGAGTATATTTTTGTATCACGTGATAAAATGGAAACTGATATCGCTGCGGGCAAATTTATAGAATTTGGAGAGTACAAAGGACACCTTTATGGAACGTCAGGGGAAAGCGTTAAATCAATAGTAAATGCCGGTTGCGTGTGTATTTTAAGTCCTCATTATCAAGCAATCAAAGCCCTCCGAACTGCACAACTGAAACCTTTTATGGTTCATATAAAACCGCCAGACTTTGACGTACTTAAAGAAACAAGAACTGCAACAAGAGCTAGATCAACATTTGATGAGGCTAATTCAAGAGGCTTTACAGTAAGTTACTAAATAATAAATTAAATTGATCGAGAAAATATCGAAAAGGCATATTTAAGCTAATTGCAATGCGCTCAGGCTTTCCGGGCTCGACAAATTAATTAAAGCATTTAATGATAGTCAAATTTCACAAAGCACAAATTTTTCAAGGAACAATTGTATTTTACCTAGTTTAGTTTCACCCAACTTAAATCATTTAATTTTCCCTTAATTCCTTTCCTACCAAGGCTATGCTTTACCATCATAGGGCATCCCTTGGGTAGATAACAGAAAAAAATGTCTTAGCAGTGAATAAATGTGTCAAGTTTGTGCGCATGATCTGCGTGCAGCTCCCCGGAACTTGCATCTATATATAGTAAAACCTCAGCCGCCTGGTCGAGAGCTGGCGAGCCATGAGCAAAAAATTTTTAAAAACGGTTGACCATTCCCCTTCAACCGTTTGAACATGTACATGCTAAATGCATCGCTTCACACATTTTTAAATATTTGCGTACACAAGGCAACCCGGTTGTCTGTAAACCTCAGGTTTTACGAGAATCCATAAAGCGAGCTTGGACAATATTATATAAAAAAAATTAATAAATAAAATTCACTTCCCAAGATAACCCTTTAAACTGTCCAGGTTAAAACACAATTCACCTTTGTTACTATTCTAAGTACTTACTGCGGCTTACTATTATCCTCATGGGACGAGTGAAAGCAGTTGCCCTACAACTGACTCCTTTTCAAGTAGAAGCCTTTGATTTGGTCCAGAATGTTGCAATTTCAGCAAACTCTCGAAGGATTGCTTTTATATTCCAAGATCGCAACCACTGGCCAATCTAGTTAATTTTTCATCAGCGATCTTACCCTGTGCAGTTTGGCACCACAATTCTTCATTACGGTCTGTTGCTTCGAAAATGGACAACTTGCCATTCTAAAGAATTCTGCAACGCGTATTATTAGTTATAGAGGACTTTAATTAATTCATACATTTCCTACGATAACTACTTGGGTTGCCGCAATTCCCGTCATTTAAAAGGAAAAGTACACGTGACGAATTAACTCCATCTCTTCTGGATCTTTACTACTATCAATTACCCGCCATGTTGTATCTCGGTAAGATCAGCGATAATAAGCCGTCTTTTTGGTACCAAAGCTGCAGTTGGCTTAAAAATCTGTAAAAACCTTAGCCGCATAGAATCTTATAGTCTAATAATAACACTTCTACTGCCCTAAAAACAAAGAAACTATATCTACCCATCGGCGGAATTGAGAGCGATCTGCGGAACTACGAGTACTGTAAATGGTAGGTTTAATACATAAACGGCCACCGTAATTCAGTCCGAATTGTAAAGTGTATTTGTATGCCGATCATGTTCAAGTTTATCCAAGTTGTCCCATTAGTCTGTCTGTTGCTGTTGCTTAAATATGGACCTCGAACGCATTTTTAGATAGTCTAAAGCCAACAATCTAATGCCTAAATACTGTAAAGTCAAGTTATATATCAAATAACATAAGAGGTAAGGAAGTAGTTATCCTCCGGTTGTTACCCTACCAATTGCTAATCACCCTATTCAATCCTCAATATCATGAGGAGCTTCTATAGTAAGACGACTCAAACTTTTTCAAGTTTCGACGATTCAAAGTTTTTCAAGTTTCAAGTTTTTTCTTCAAAGTGGATTTGTCTTCCGACACATAGCTCATAACCTTCCTTATAGCCGCCCTTTTTATATGCTTTAGAGACACATAATCACAGGATAAAATGGCAAGAAAACGATTTATACGGTCTAGTTCAAAAGACTAAAACCAAAGTACGCAGCTTTGGAATGCCCAAACTAAACGACCGTCAACTGTCATTAGCCTCCAGGGTTAAGTACTTGGGGATGTTTCTCGACCCCAACTTGAACTGGAAGCAAAACATTGAAGAACGAGTCAAAAAGTCGCACTTTTGCAAAAAGGTGGGGGCTTAAGCCTGGAATAACGATGTATAGCTGTGGTGCGTCCCATCCTAACTCACGGCTCTGTAGTTTGGTGGCCGGCCATGGAGAAGGGGTACAACAAGACCAAATTAAATAATCTGCAAAGACCCGCTTTCATTAGTGCTATTGGGCGCTTCGCACTACTCCAACGGATGCTCTCAAAGAGACTCGGGTTACTAGGTTGCTAAGCCCTTTGGTCACAGTAGTATTCTCGACTTAACACCGAGGGAATCTTCTACTACAGTGTCTAATTACACTATACCCAACCTTGATTTCACGAAGAGCTTCAGTGTCAGAATTCCGTCTAGCAATAAATGGAGAAACATTGAACTACTTAACTGCTACAACACTGTACGTTTCTGATGGAGTGTGGTGTCGGTGCGGAGGTCTACACTAGATACACTACATATATTAGAGTCAAACTTGCGGAGGACTTGCGGTCATGAGGGCACGCTCTTTGCTGGCACCCAGTGAATTACTAATGACGAACGTTGGCATTTTTACCGACAGCCAAGCTGCCATAAAGCTGCTTCACTCAGTAACCACCTCCTCAAAGATAATGAGGGACTGTAGAGAAAAACACCTCTCTAGGGGTAGATTCAATACAACCCTTCGCTGGGTGCCAAGTCATAGCAACATTCCAGGGAGGGTGGCAGAGACCACATACAAATAGTATAAAAAGAGATTAGTGGGAGCAATACGTGAGCCTGCGTGGCTGGATTCCGGCTACTAGGCTATGCTTTTCTTCGCCTGACGCATTAATTAATAGATATATGTTAAAGCATATGGACCAGAACCAATGTTGTTCTTGGAGTTCCTACCGATTTATAATTGTTCATAATATTCTCTCAATTTTTCAAAATTTACCATTAGCCTTTTGCTCCCAGAAGTTTGAAATGTTCTTTTAAATCAACAGCATCCCGAAGAGTAAACTATGAGATGTTAATCCGCTTGACCAGATAAAGGTTATGTCTCCGTAAAGAAATTGGGATTCCTTCAGCACAATATTAACTCCTCGCAAATACTTGCACTGTGGGATGAAAAGATCCATCCGAGCCTGGATGGCTCAGATAAATTCAGAAAATTTATTAAACTAATGGAACTAACCTCTGGTTGCTGTCACCCATCTGTCCCGAATTGCGGATGTATCTTAATATTGATTTACTCAAGATGAACATGATACATCCGTTCCGTGGCAACAGGAACAGTGGTGACAACCAGAGAGTTTAAAAGGTTACGTTTACAGGAAGATAAAGTATAGTTG
Organism: Leptarthrus brevirostris; assembly: GCA_964036015.1. NCBI lineage: Eukaryota > Metazoa > Arthropoda > Insecta > Diptera > Asilidae > Leptarthrus > Leptarthrus brevirostris. Next base: position 36,440,999 of record OZ038372.1, on the reverse strand, counting down.
GCGCGGACGACAGAAAAAGTGGGCTCACATTACAGCTATTTTCCCTATAGTAATAGTTATAATTTCAACATCTTCAGTACAGTAATAGAGTGTACTGTAGGGGCCAAACAATAATTTTTCCAAAAATCTCATCGTTGTTTTTTTTATCATCAATTTAAGTTTGTATACCCATTTTAATCTTAATAGGTATATAAATGAGAGCATGAAAGGGGTGCGACATATAGACAGACCGCCGAACTGAAACTATAATCATTCCTTGTTGCTACGGAACCCTAAAAAAACACATAATAGGGAATCTTAGTGATGAACTAAATTTTTTTATAGATGGACTCCAAATTGAAATAAATTCTTAGGTGACACCTCATTTATTTTTTAATGATTAATTCTTTTATTTTGACTTAATTGATTTTATTACTCTGAAGTGTAATAAAAAATATTTGTTTATAATATTTTTTTAGGACGATGAATTCCACGACATGATCAAATCAGCTGAGCGAATTAATTTTCTGTATGGCCACTTTTTCGATGAAGAAATCGTCAATGACGATCTGGCGATAGCATTTGAGAAGCTCGTTAATTGCGTTCAACGTGCCGAGGCAGAACCACTTTGGACTCCATCTTCGTGGGTACAATGAGAGTCTGTATTCTGAACAACTATTAGTTGAAACCACAAAAGGACGTGCGCATTTCTATCAATTAAGAAGACAGACCTCCTAAATAATAGAAAATTTAAATTGTTAATCCTTCCAGAGTGTTCTTTTCCGGCCTTTCCATTACTGTCTTGTGGAAGGTCTCATATATCTTTCACTACTCATTCTCCATATATTGTTAAACAGTGTAACGTCGTCATCTACGTTTAAGTTAATATTGTTTGTTGTTGATCATCATTTGATGGAAATTTAGTTTTGTTACGAAATTCTTAAAAGTGAATTTTATTGTAAATATACATTTTTCCATTTAGGAAAATTTATCTTTTCTTGTTTACTTTAAACTTTATTTTAGAATGGAAGAATCTAAGAAGCGAACACAGCGCCGAATTGTTGTAAGTAAATACTACGCAGAACTGACTCCTTAAAACATGTTTACTATTCGTCATAACTAGATAGGTCTTCATTAACATTTACACCTAGCGATAATTGCTACCACCGAAAATCATTAAAACTCGGAAAACCTAAGTAAATAATCTTAGCGGTGTTTCACGACGATTGTACTCATTCGCATAAAAGACCTCGAATATTTATATTTAGAATTACAAACATTTTTTTAAATTTTTATGAACAATTTATTAAATACTAAGTAAAAATAAACTTTAATTGAAAAGTAATTTGTTAACTTTGTATTTGTAGTTCTACATATTGACATAATTTTTGTAGGAATCTAATTGACACCTGCAATGCAATGATTCTGCGCAATTTGCTATTCACCTTCCACTTTGAAAGGTTTATTCAAACATTTTCCAATCAATTTTGTTTTTATTAATACATGTAGTAAAAGTTTAAATGTATTAAATTTAAATTAAATGTACATGAAATAGGAGCATAAATATTTTTGAATATAAAATATGTGTAATTAGATAAAAAATGCTTTAAACCCTTGCCTTAGGATATTTAACAAAACATGAAATGTAAAAACTCGAAATTTTCTAATATAAATGCTCGACAAAAGTTACAAATGATCTTCAGCAAGAAAATTTCTTTTGAAAATAAATACGAAGAAAGTGCATTGATACGTCAGAGTGCTGAGAATATAGAATTTTGTTATAATTCTACCTTTTAATGTGATTAAAGCCCACGTTAATTTTTAGTTTGCTTTTGCTTTATTCGGTCATAATTAGTTATGAACTAAAATACTAAGCCGCTTCTATCTACGAAATTATTGTTAACCTGCACACAGGTAAACCGATTCCATAGCGAGTCTTCCGAGCCGACACTCCGTCTCACTAGACCGACCTACCCGATGAAGGTGATACCTTGCTCGCAGTGGCCATATAGGTAGCCTGTAGGCAGCCTGAGATCCGCTTTAGTTCAGGCGCTGGTATCATTGTAGGCATAGGGTTCTAACAACTGCCTTGGCCTGCGCGAGCCCGGAACATTTCTCCAATATAGTAACTGTTGAATCCTAGCCCAATGCTTACATAATCGACATCTCTTCATCACAACGGCGATATTTTAATTAAAATTTTTTAAGATGCAGTTTTTTGAAGTATATAGTAAATTTTCAAAGATTAACAAATCTACCTAAAAAATAATTTTTTTGTTATTGATGCATTACAAGCACAATACTTCAAAAAACGAACACAAGAGAGCGTTTATTTTTGTAAAAAACATCTCACCTCGAATGAAAATTGTAAAAAAGGAAGTTTTTATCATTACCACGCGTTGAAAGCATTTGTAGGTAAACGAATACCTGCAGTGGTAGAAGATAGATCAATATTGTTGACATTTTTGTAAAGGACATTTTGATAGTAGTTTTTTGGCGTGTGCTTGGTGTCGCTGCATTTAATAGATCAATGTTGGTTGGACAGCAATTCCACTCGGAGGTTAATGAGACCCCTTGTGAATGCCCTTTGAATAAAGGCTAATATAGTTGGACTCAAAACCACCCAGATATCTGTAAAAATCAATAGATCCACTAGTGCTAATTTTTCTAAGTCATCCAAGTTATAAAAGAACCTTGCTCCCAGAAGTCGTCGTTCTTTTAGAGCTAAGGGCATTTGCAACACAGGTGCGCTATAGACTCAATTTATTCCTCATTTCTACAGCTCCTACAGAACTCATTCAATGGCAATCCAAGTCTTAACTAAGTGTTGTGAGACAATAGGTAATATTTTCAAACCGTTTCGAAGTGGAATAGTGTCTCTTAATTTGACTTTTTGTCGTGTTAATGGAAGGGTGCGTCTATGTCTTCCATGGCTGCGTCTATGTCTTGTGTTTAAACCCTCCTTAACCAGTTCGTCAGTTCTTCCATTTCCCTCTTTGCCGACATGTCCTGGAACTCAGCAGAGTTAAATCGTTCTCACCAGAGTTAAATGCTGCTTCTTTCGATCAGGTTGTAAATGCTACTAAAGAAACGGAGTCAATAATTGATTTCTACGGCAGTGTCTTAATGGTACACAAATATCAAAAGTGGTTTCGAAAGTTTAAATCTGGCGACAGAAACCTCCAAAATTCGGAAAACTATTGATGACAACGTTTTGAAGTTACGGATCAAAACTGATTCGGGGTTAAAGAAAGCTCAATTCTTCTTGGCCAACAATGCAAGACCATTTAAAATTCATTGGCAAAACAAACAGAATGGGAATTTTAACATCGCATGAATTGTTGTAATAAGGAGCAGAGAAAAACAATTTGCAATTCTTTGCTGGCAGGGTACAGAAAGGAACCCTTTTTGCGCCGTGTTATAATGGGGGACGAGAAATAGATCGTCTACGATAATAGAATGCGAAGAAGGTAATGGCACTCCTATTCCAACTACGAAGACAGGACTGACCTTAAAATAAGTTTTACTACGAGTTTTTGGGAACAAGTCTGGTGTAACTCACTATGACCTATTCAAACAATTGAAACTATCCCTGCAAATGTTTATTAGCATTCATTTAAAAAAATCATTTTAAACTGGAAAGTTCTTAGCCATCTGTATTGTTCAACTAATTTACCTGTTAGGTCTCTGAAACATTCTATTCGTAGCAAAACATTTATATAAAATGTAAGCTTTTTGTTGAGATCTAAAATAATGGATTTCCTTTCGGTTCTGTAGAGATAATTCTGTTTTAAGAAAAGCAAAGAATAATCTGGGCAATCTCGCAATGCTCTCTCACAATTTGTAACTGTCTAACCCTCCTATAGTCCAATTAACGCTATATTTACGGCGTTTTGAAATCAAAACTAGTGACCTACATACAATTGTTAAAAAGGGATTTTTTGAACAAAAAGGCTATCTAAAGGATTAGGGTAGTGGATGCAGTTGTACTCGTTAATGACAACTTATGCATTGTAAGAAAATAATGATACCTTATCCTTAAGATCTCCTTTATATAAGAAGAAGTCCATTACACGTTTCCGGCCTGTCATGTTCCGAACAACTGCGAAGGAAGTGGCTAAGTGCTTCCTTTTGATTTATATCTTCGGCGCTACGACACCTTGTATTATTGAAGGTGACCCGTGTTTTACGTGTCCATGAAGTTGATAACTTTTACACAGAAGGGTCATATGGTTTTGAGACATAGCGCACTTGGTTAGGTTTTTCCACCTAGAGCTGACAAAAGAATTGTGTGAGAAAATGAGCACCTTAACAGTTCCCAGCGGAGCCGACACAGTCAGTGCCTCGCGCAACCAGTCACCCAGTTATTTCAGGTCACCTGCCTAGAAGAAGAATTTAATATTGACATAACTCTGCTAATTTAGAGGATGTGGTGGCCGAATCAAGAGCTTTGATGGCGGTTTCATTATCAGAGAAGATAGCAAGTATCTTTGAATCCTACTTAGCTGCAACCCTTTGTCAACGTGTGCCACACGTTAGTGACGTACGTGAGAATAAGAGTTACCGCGGCAGTGCACATTGTTAAGACTTTTAGGTTAAAAACCCACCTTTACTAACTAGACGGGCGCTTGTTAGGACTTTTTCGTTAAAGATCCCACGGGTACATTTTAATTTTCCGCTAAATTTTTGAAGTCGTCGTCGACGTCCCTAGGTTCCAACCCCACCGACGATGACCCATGGTTATTTTCTGCTGACTACAGTTTATGATATAAAGGCCATAGGGATTTGCAGATTAAAGTCGGTGGTTCGAGATCCACATTGAAATCGTTGTCTCGAATCGGGGGAAGAATCACCACATGATGTTCATACGCAACCGCTTTATTCCTACCTCTAGGTATCTGTATGGATAGGATTTTGTTCATGATGGTAATGAGGGGAAAAAAAAGTTTCCTATTTAACCAAATCTAGATCCGACTAAATAATTCTTGCTATTATCATTATTACAAGCCAATGACTAAGATATTTTTCTACATCTTATTCGATGAGAGATTCTTTAGCTTTATTGTGTTCGTTGTTGAGAGCTAGGGTGTATTTTTCATAATGTATTGTGTGCTCAACGGTTTGCTCTAAAAGAACTGCTCTTAAAGAACTGCGGAAACTTGTTACCGACTTGCGGAAACGAGTCTCTATTTCAGAGACATGATCTAGTAGCGTGCACCTCTTAGAAATAACCACTAGTCACAAAATTACTCTGTCTAGACACTTTTAAAGCAATGGACAGTATGCTATCAGGACCAGGTGATTTGTAGTGATAGACTTTTTTAATTGCCCAGCTCTACTTTGATGGTTTCGTTATTTGTTAGCAATATAATTTTAATGACGCCTCCATCAAAGACGCCATTTTAACAACTATCAGCAGAGCAATAATAAAAGCCCAACTTGTTAGTAGACTTGGTAAGTCTGATCCAAAACCCCAACGGCCTTTTCGGGTACCTCCATTAACTCATTATCAATGTGTAGCTGGAGGCACATAACTATAATTTCCGCTGTCAAGCCTCATATTAGTCAAACAAAGCCATTAGTTTCCTATAAATCTGAATCGGATTTACCTTGAGCCTTCCATGTATCGCTGATCTTAATGACACACAAGCCAAGAAAGTATTCAAATAACTGTTCCTCCTTCTTCTGGTTACTAGAATAGTAGCCATCCGCATTGCTTTAATGTTCCTCCATTTCTAAACTGATTGGTTTTGTCCTGAAATCGATACAGGAAATCGTAGTTTCCTGTTGCATAGGTTTCTGAGTTTTGTATACGTAGGACTTATTATTCTCCATGTACATTTCCTGTTGGTGTTGTGACGCTCTTTATCAGTACTAGCTGCTATATTTTTAGCGAATTGGTTTTTTAAGGTTCTCAGGGTGACATGGGTGTATTTTAGCTACAGTTTTATTTAACCACTCCACACAGCCCTCCGCTTTTAATAATATTGTGTGTGTTTTGATAATGAAACCCATTAATTGCTTTAATTAAATTAAAAATTAGCAATTTCATACAGAGAATAAGGAACCCAATTAAAACAATTGTGTTTTATCACGGGACAATACATAGTAGTCGAAGGTGGAGTAAGGGTTCCAAGTTAGAACTGCGGCGACAAATAGTTGTTTTTAGCTAACAATGATTACGCTAAAAGTCCATTGGGATTGTAGAGTTATGTCGATGGTTCATAATCCACCTTAAATTGTAGGTCCACTTGCAATCTTTGTGATCGAATCAGGTGAAATTCTTCTCCCGCGTGTCAACACGCATTTTGGATATTTCGTTTTCACATTTTGTTTAATTCATATTAAAATCAGACTTGGTTTATAATAACAATTTAATCAGACTACTGCAATATTTCATTGATCTGTTTGTTTTTAAGTAATGAAATCATTTCTAGAATATTATTTTGACTACAAGATAATTTAATATAAAAACTGTTCACTGAAAATACGCACTCTATATGTATCCATGCATTTTTATCATTAAAGCTTATTAAATTCATATTGCTAGTTAATATATTAAAATTCTAGTTGAAATTTGTTAAATATCTGCTCAAAAATATCCCTTTACCTAAACACTAGAAATGTAGTTGAAAATAAAAGTCAAAATGAATCAGAGTTCTGATTGATATAACGCCAAAGTTCATATTTATCATTTGTAATGCATAAAAATTATTTGTTGACGAGAAGAGATTAAAATACATTTATTTAAGAAAGACAATAAATTGGATGGAATTTTACGCTTATTTTAATTTTCCTTAATCACATGAGGCTTAAAGTTTGATTTGGAAGCCTTTTCAAAGGACTCCGCGTATAGAGGTAACCGCTGGGTCATTCGGAAGCCCCAAAAGTCTTTTACTTGACGGCACAAATTCAAGTCAATTTCTGCTATAAGTAATCCATCACTGCAGCGAGAAAGACCCTGAAATGTAAATTAGCTTAATAAAATATAACTGATTATTTAGGATAATATATTTTCATCAAAATCCATATAAAACAGAAAAAATACAACCGAAATAATCATTTTTCTAACAACGTTAATATCTCAAATAAATAAAAGTACCTACTTTTTATTGTTTTAATAAGTATGCACATGGAGGGAATCTCAACCAATTTGGAGTTAAAGGGTGATTCATAAATTTCACTTTTTCTTGCTATGCATATCATCTTTTTATTTTTATCTTTTGATCTACCCAACGCAGCGGCATCAAACAAACGCAAAAAAAATACTATCCCAATGGCCTTTCCCAAATTTTCTACAAGGTTGATCTGATTTCCCCCCTTGTAGGTACAATTACTTCCAAAATATAAGAAAATGTTTTGAAATCACAAAAAATTCAGCTTTTTTTCAAATACGAAATTCATGTAATTAATACATCCGTTTTTTTATTTTACTCAAATTAGTCCAAAAATGATTTATATTGAATCTGAAAATAATTAAAATTAATCTTAATAAGTTACAAAAGCTGTTCAAAATATCTACCGCCATTTTTGAATGTATGTTAATAATCTCCTAAATCCCTGTTTAAGGCCTATTGTAGTCAGCCTCTGCCGTATTTTCGCCGCGACATTCCCAATTCTGCTAACTAAATGCTCTCTAGTGTTAACATGGCTTGAATAAACTTCATCCTTCATTATTCCCCATAAGAAAAAGTCCAATGGGGTAAGCTCTGGAGATCTGTAGGCTAAGGAATCGGTGCACGTCGCCCAATTCAGAAATTAGGAAATTTTTCAGTTAGTATTTCTTCCACAATGTTAGCGGTATGTGCTGGTGCTCCATCGTGTTGGTAAAACATGTCCGTTTAATTATGCACAGGCATATCCTCTATTATATCTGGCATTGTGCTCTCCAAAAAATCCGCATAAATTTCACTATTAAGCACTTGTGGCAAAATGAATTGGCCTACCAAATGGTTACCGATGATACCAAATTGGCAATATTATTGGCATTATTATATTGGCACTGAATTTCTGCTGGAATGAGATCAGCTTTGTCCTGTGTGGGTTAGTCTCCGACCAGGCATGGAGGTTATGGAAGTTCCTGATCCCATCTCTGGTGAATTGCGATTCATCTGTCCACAGAATTCGGTGCAGTCCTATGGACGTAAGCTCTCTCCTTGAACAATCCTCCAAACTTTAGCTGAAGATACTCCTAATTGTACGGCGACCCGCTTTGTGCTCGTTTCAGGGTCTTGCCTGACTAGGGCGATTATTCACTGCTCGACGTCGGCAGAAGTTTCCGAAGTTTCGGGTCGCGTTTCCCTGCCGTATAAAGTTACACTTCCTGTTTCTCTTAATCTACAGAAAGTCCGTGTAAATAACCCTCTTTGGGGTGCTCGTCGATTAGGGAATCTCCCTTGATATTCCAGTACAGTCGCTCTCTCGTTTCCGTCTACTACACCATACATGTAAATAATATCCGCGTATCCCTCAAAAGTAAATTCTACCATATTTTTAATAATTTTTGCTTAAAAGCACCCGAACTTATCGATTTGTTTTTCAACTATGATCGGTATTCTTGCTGACTGGCCCCCTTTTATAGCAAAATCAGGAATTAGTAACAGAACGACAGGATACTAACATGTTCACCCTGGCTAGCTAATATCAGCAATAATACAAAATTACACTAACATTTTTATAACTCTTTTAAAGCAATAATTAAAATTAATTAACTGTGTACCCCAAAAAGACATTTTTGACTCTCTATCTTAAACATTTTGTTTATTTAAAGAATTTCCTGCCTACAGTGTAATAAAATATTCAGGAAGTCAGGGATTTCTAAGCATGTGGTTTTTCTAATCCTTTCTCCACGCTGCCATGTTGTACCTTTTTGGAAAGATAATAAGATAGGCAATCTAATAAAAATAAAAAAAGATATATTAATTACATGAATTCCGGAGAAAATTTGGAAAATACTGAATTTTTTGGTAATTTCGAAACATTTTTTTATCTTTTGGAAGTGATTTTACCTGCAATGGAAGAAGTCAGATCAACATTGTTAAGAATTTTGGAAAGGTCATTGGGATAATAGTTTTTTGCGTTTGTTTGATGCCGCAGCGTTGGGTAGATCAGAAGATAAAAGACGGATATGCATACCATGAAAAAGTGAAATTTGTGAATCACCCTGCAACTCCCAAACGGTTGAGATTGCCCCCCCCCCCTCCTGCTATCCAATTTTTTGTTTGGCTAGGTGAGATCTATTATCCCACTTATTTTGGCACGTCAGACCTGAAACACCCTCTATAAATAATTGGTTATTAATTAAATTTAGTTACAAAAGCTAAGCTCGATATACATATTAGATCAGCAGTGGTAGTAGAGCCTAAAACATGATCTGAATTTAAATTTTCGCTTAAAATTATTAAGCCTCAAAAAAATTACATGAATTGGAGACGGAGTTGGATCAGTACGTTGAGCCGCACGACCACCATGCCATGGGTCCCGGGTTCGAGACCCGGTCTCCCCGTAAGCTTTTATTAAGAAATTAAAATAACCCACTCCGTCTCTGGGCTGTTTTCTAGCTCGCAGCAATGCAAAACAAGACTTTCAAGTTTCCTCACTTCCCTTGCCCTAATTCCCTTCCGGCTAAAACCATGCTAACGCAGCAAAGGGTTGTCCCCTAGGATTTGGCCACATCGTATATCAAGTTTAAAAAAAATATAAAATAAAATAGTCAATGAAGATGAAGAAACTTTAGTTTACAAATTTAAGGAATAACGAAACAAAATATTTTTATTCATCACGACAACGCGCCTTAGGTTAGAAAAGAAATTTAGAAATTAATTCAAGAGAAACAGTCTGTATTGTTCTTATAGATTATTTTTGCTTCTGGCAAAAAAGCTTAATGTGATGTGAAAGAAAATATTTATTAGGCAATTTCACAAATTAAGCCTCCTCGCCCAAGGGGACAAAATTTTCGTCTAAGCAGCAATTATGTTAAGTAATCTATACAACATGAAACGCATCATTCAAATCGGTCCAAGCGGTACGAAGTTATGCTCCGCCTCCCCCTAGGTCAAATTATTCCCATTGCACAGTGGAATATATTTCATACAACAATGTAATAATCATTTAAATCGGTCTACGCATTATGAAATTAGACTCCCCCTCCCCCATACTACTTCTCGTTTTTGGGCAATCGGTAAAAAGAGACGTCAAAATCGGTGCATAAAGTACAAAGTTAGGCGATACTTCTCCTCCACCTCATCCCACTTTAACATCACCCTTACCTTAGCACCAGCCCACCCTAAATACAAAATTGAAGAAGAATCATACAATTCGGTCCACGCGTTACAAAGTTAGGTGTGGTCCCCCAACCGATCCCGCCCTAGGCCAGAACATTTCAATATGGTACCAATGGCGCGACATTTTCTAGACTTATTCACATAATTTTTTGTGGTACGATGTTAGGTTGCGCCCCCTCCCCATTTCCTGTTCCCACTCACACATTTGACATCGTATCAATTAGGGCTATCACTTTTCTTCGAAGGTTCAAAGTTTTGCAGCTTCTTGCAAAACTTTTTAAAGGCCAAATAATTCTAAATTCCAGGCTTCGCAGTTAAGAAACTTCGGTTAAAACCTCTGGAAGTCAAAAACGTCGAAGCCTCGAACAATTCTGTATGGTATTATGTATTTAATATAATAGCAAAACTGCTTTTTTCTATGTTTTTGAATGTCAATAAATAATGCAAATATTGACTTAATCAGAATTTGTAGCTACTGCCCCGATGTTTTAATTCGCATGAGAAAGACTAACATGACCGTAGATAAAAACAGATTTTTCCCAATTTTATTATTTGTACCGCAACCTCCAAAGCTTCGAACGTTGAAATCTTCGAAGATTATATCCTTCAAAGAATTTCCTTTGAAGCTTCGGCTCAGAAATATTCGAATTTCCGAAGTTACCGTCTTAGGTTCAACATCTTTGAAGCTTCAAGGAATTGAAGTTGGCGAAGATGAATCACCAACCCTAGTATTCAATGGGGAAATATCCTGTATACAAAAAATCAAATTAACCACCACCCTTGGACTGCAATTTTTCTCATAGTAGCAATAGAGAAATATACTCTATCAACATCCTATTTTTGAATTTTTAACCACTTTCAGTTACATAGGACTTTATATATGCAGCGGCTACCAGTTAGTTTTATATGAAAAAGTTAGTTTTACCAATCTCACTTCTTCATATGAAATTCTGAGCTTTTATTAATTTTTATGCACAAAGGCTATCGTATCCACTAGATACACTCGAGTAATATTTACTTTTTAAACCGTCGGTGGAGTAAGTGATAACGTGTTTCCTTCTATCCCGAAAGCCCCAGGTTTGAACCCCACCATCGGCGACACATAGTTATTTTTTGCTGACAACAGCTTACGATAAAAGGCCTTTAAAGCTTATATAGGTATGTTAGTAGTTCACATTCCACATTAACTTGTAGGTCAGCTTGCGACAGCTGTCTCCAGTGGCGTGAAATTCTTCTCCCCCTCAAGCCCCACAAAGGGTTGCGGGTACTAGAGAGGGAAATATTAGATGAATTCGATGAAATGTTAAAACTATAATTCATCCTACAATTCTTTTTTATTTAATTAAGTTAAAGTAGCCCTTTTTGGGGGCCGTCACCCAGTAGTATTCCACCTTAAAGGCCTAAATTGCTTTTATTGGATGCCACCATTGACATTAAATGTAATGCGCACAAGTCAAGCTGAGTAGTAGCCTGGTTAGTTTAGTCGTGATTTAGACTACGAAGAGTAAATGTAATACTGCGATAGTCAGTTGTGTTTTAACCCGTGACGTGATAACTGTAAATAAGTGAAGCGAAACGGTATATTGTAAACAAAAGTTGTCAAGAAAATTGTGAAACAAAATAATCAGTGAAGTGAATAAAAATGGGGAACATTTATGACTGTAAAAAAGTGTCTTAGTTAATCCATCGAGTCCGAAGAGCCCAATTACGTTACAATTGTTGTCAGTGGAATTAATTAAAAATGACTAAAAAGTGAACTTAAAAAAAGGGTGACTGTAAAATTAAAGTGAAAAAGCGCAAGGAATCTAAATATGGGTCGCAAATTGGGGGACTTACGTGTTCAACACTTGAAAGTAAGCGTCACCTACCTGGCGATTGGAAATAAAACTGCTTTGGTAGCATTACTACAAGAAAATATGGAGCAAGAAGAAAAGGATCCAAAGAGTTTTGTTTTCGAAGACGAAGAAGAAGAAGAAGAGACAACTCAAAACATGACAGATCTTCTCAATGCCTTAATGTCTGAAATAAAATCCTCTAAAGAAAAACAAAAGTTGTCATCATTCTCGAGTCCCATATGGAAAATAAAATCGGAGAACTTAAGTCAGATATAGAGAAGAAACTGAAAAAACAGGTTAAAGACAATGTGGATGCAATTAGATATGAACTAAAAGATGTCAACAAGCGGAAAACGACGAGTTTATCTACGGATGTGGCTGTAAACAAGAAACTTCATCCTCCAAATTTTGATGGACTAAAGTTTAAGACATCAGTGGCAGACGAGGTAAAAGGTATAGCTTTAATCATAGCACTTAGAGATGCAGCAACAGATTTGGTAGAACAAAGGTACATTATTCATCCTTAATACTAGCATTAGAATTTCGGTATGGGAACCAGCAAATGCAAGAGGTCTACCGTCTTCAGCAGCGATGTCGAACGCAGAAGACTGGAAAGATATTGCAGCAGTTATGTGCGGACATAGAAAGGCTGACACATTTGGCTTATCCCATGATCAGCCAAGATTTTATCAACGAGGACGCAGGACAAGCATTTATTAACCGACCTGCAGATCATGACCTGCATCGAGCGGTACGACTGGCTTGGAAGAACACGAACGCTTAAATTTTGGCTTACGCTCTGGCTTATGAGGCAGTAAAACAAGCCTCAAGAAGTACCGTCCGCCTAAGACAGGAAACCGTAACCGATGGAGATGTTTTGCTTGTTTCCGTATCAATACGCGAGTCAACCGTGGGCATCTTAAATGCCATGCCATTGCTTGAACCAAGGCACCAGGAAGACTGGTTGTGATGCACTTTCACAACCAGTCTTCCTGATGTACTTTTCACAATCAGTCTTCCTGGAACGAGAAGAATTTGATTTGAAGAGAGATACAGGCCCAAAAAAAATTTTGCAAAATAAAAACGAGTCAAGAACGTGCCCTAAACTATTTGGACATGTGAAAAATGAAAATGCTTCACCATACGAGAAGATTTAACCTGTGCGAAGACTGACTTTCTTGCCGACGTCTAACTCAAGAAAACTTAAACTCCAGACTGTGGATCAAGAATTGCAAGATTTCGAGGAGGCAGTAGAAACTCCACAGGAAGAAAGGCTGGAATTGATGAAGAAGCGAGAGATTCAAGAATGTGACGTTAGCAAATCAATTAACTACCACAGAAATTGAAGGAGGCGGAAGAATGCGAAGTCTACATTCTCAACAGGAATGGCTTTCATTATGTTATAGGGATTTTCAGCTAAGCTACAGCCAACTAGAAGAAGAATGTGCGAAGGTGAAAGCTAAGCGTGAAGAGAATGCTAAGAATAAGCAATTCAAGATAGGCGACTTTAATTGTTTGTTCGAACGTAAATACGATATACAATTAGAAAAACAGTTCAGATCTGAGCAGCAGTTGCCAGACCGTAACAAAGCCCAATGAAAGATTCCTAAAACAGAAGAACTGCAGAAATGCCGTACAGGATGAAAGATTTTCAAGACGAACAGTTGTAAGAACGGGGCAGTGTAAGGTGCACGAGGTAGGCCACGAAAAACTAGAAAACTAGTTGTAAATCCAACTAAACTAAACCCCCATCTAGACATATGATCACGAGTCAAGCGAATTTCTATTACAGTTTTTGTAAATTTTTCTTATCTAAGTCCACAAATACCACACTGAGGCAACATTATGAATTTATCATGTAACTATGTCAAACCAACAACTTGGAGGTATTGGGTAATGATGTAATGGTACAAACAACAAATTTATTGTAATAACTCACCGGTGTTCTAGAACCATCTGGAGCAGCAATATATGATGATCCATAGAAAGGACCAAAATCCTTATGAGGTTTTTTTCCATCACCGGATGAAAATTCATTCGGAAAATTTTCAGTTCCAACTCTGTTTATAGCAACAGTAAAGTAGCTATTAGCAATAGCGGCATTTCTGGCTTCAATACCCCACAGAGGTTCACTTAATGCTCCAACTGTTGCCGATGGGTTAAATACTACTTCAGCTCCGTTTAGTCCGAACATCATCCAATTTTGAGGGTGATGTCTTCCATAGCAAATGTTTATTGCAATTTTTCCAAATTCGGTGTCGAAAACGGGATGACCAGTATCACCTTCATAGTAGTACGTGGATTCGTTAAAGTCTCCTACCCTTGGAATATGATTTTTGCGGTGTTTTCCCATATACTTTCCTTTATTGGAAATCACAACTGCCGTGTTCCAGATAGTCTCACCGTGCTCAGAATCTCTTTCCAAAATCGGCGATATGATGACCATATTATACTGCCGTGCTAAATTTTGAAGAAGTTTTGTAGTTGGTCCGTTCTCAGCATCTTCAGAAAACTCGCACCAAGGAAATTTTTCTCGTGTACAAAATGCAAACGGCATAGCTGAGAAAAAACAGATACATTTTCAAATAAAAATACTATAGTATAAAAGATCTCTTACTCCAAGCTTCTTGCAAACAAATCACATTTACTTGAGAGGAGGCAGCAGCTTTTATTATGGTTGAAATTTTCTCATAAATTGCCGCTCTTTGTTTGGATAAGGGTTCTGTAGTAGATAGTACAATAGAGTTTTGTACGGCTGCGATACGAATTATTCGTGGATTTCTCAGTTCTTCAGGACGAGCCGAAAAAGAATATGCTTTGACCTCGAAGTTATGCTCAGAGGCCAAATCTTGTGTGGCTTGTGGAATGTCAAGGTAATTGCTAAAAAAAAATATTAATAATTTTTCGTTTACATTGGATAATTTCTTACTCATCAGCCCTTCCTAAAAGGATTCTCTTTACCTCACATAATTCATCTTTAGGAATGTGCTTTTCCAGGCATTCTTCGAGACTCTTGAAGTTGAAGTCTGACATTTTGGTAAAGCTCTATTGATCTAAAATAAAAATTAAGTATACATTTATAAATTTGTTAAACAATAACTAAAATAAGTTATAAATTCATTTACTGGACTGACCGAAATTAATCCTACAGGAGATGAAATCCTTTACAGAAATAGCGACCCCGTCAAGAAATATGTATTTGAGCATTATCACTAAGGTTTCATTGTCATTGAAGTTATAATGAGAAAAAAATGTAGTCTGTCGGTTACTTTATGCCTTTGCACATACCCATCAAGAAATACATGCATGGGCCCATACCCCGCCAGTACTGTTGCCCCCGTTGCCTGTGCTGGCAAGTAGTATTGGACCTATTGTCAGCTCCTTTGATGCCCACATTGGGCCAACTACGAAATGATTACGCTTTTCGGAGCTTGGCCATGCTGTCTAATAGTGCAGATACAATACTGGCAAGCAAAAATAAAAAAATTCAAGCGATATAGTAATATATAAATATAATTATAATATAAAGCCAAATACTTCGCTGTAAATAAAAAAGTAAAGTTGGCCCTATACGGGTCTATGCTTGATTGACAATCAGGCCCAGTATTCACAAGCCAAGCATGGTGCTACACGGGATCAGGGCCGTCGACAGGGGGGGGGGGGCGAAGTGGGTAAACCCCCCGGGCCCGGGCTTTCAAAAGGGGCCCCGTCATCTAAGTCATCAACAGAACAATTTTACCATTTTAATTATTTATATAAAAAAAATTTTCACGATCGAAAAAATGTAAAATACTATACAGATTTTAAATTGAAAGTCATTCATTCGATTGTATATGGGCCTGTAAACGCTTAGTCCTTTATGGGGGGCCCGTATGTGGTACCCCCCGGCCCCGAATTTTGTCTCTACGGGCCTGCGCGGGATCGTACTTAATTGACAATCTGGGCCATTATTTATAACACAATAATGGCACTATGGTGGACGGAAGAGTTAAGAGTCTTCTAGGATATGGCGATTCTCATCTGGACACCTCCAAGTGGTAGCGACCGGGCAATGCATCCTATAATGTAGCTAGGTAACTCATGCGATAGGAGTTCTCTTGAAAAATTCCCCTAACCCCAAGGTTGTAGTAGGCTATTCCGAATGAGTCTGCAGTTGTTTCATTCTATGCAGAACCTATGGTATCTCATCAGGAGCAACTCAATCTCGTGTTGTATTCTAGTTGAGAAGGGTGAGTATGGGGATCTCTGCCCACCTGGTCAATTTAAAAAGAAAACCAGGAAATTCGAGCACTTTTGTAGAAGTGAAGGTAAAGGGGAAGGGAGATCCTAAGAGGTTGTTTATCTCCACGGGACGGAAACAGCTCTGAAAAAATTATCTTCCGAAGTTTGTGTGGCGGCTATGGAAGCTGGAGATGCGTCAGCTAAAAGTACTGCAGCAGTCCTAGAAGAAGGTGCCATTCGCAAAATTAAAACTAGCACTTCCTCCGGTGTGGCAGAGATGGCAGACTCTAACGAGTTGGCTATCTTTGCGGAAGACGCACACTTATCCCTCAGAAGGATCAGCTATAGATAATCTGGAAGAAGGTACTTTTCTGGGGCTGAACTTGAGACTAAAGCTCTCAAGCGTAAGAGAAGACAGGAAAGGGGAGAGCGACAAAAACTGCTAAGAGGGATGCAAAGATTCAGGAGGTCAGTCAAATGGCCGAGAGATTCAACAAATCTCTTATTAACGGTTTTTAATAAGAGCATATTGTTGAAATAAGATATGCCGGCATAAAAGTGGACCGCCAACGAAATCATTACTTTAAAAACTTTTGACAAGAAAAGAAATAAGAAACAGATCTGATGTCAGGACATTTATTTATTTTATTATGTAGCCCAGGGGACAATCCTATGATGCGTTAGCATGGCTTCAGCCGAAAGGGAATTAGGGTAAGGGTGAATGAGGGAACTAGAATATCCTGCTTTTGCATTCCTCCGAGCTAAATACAGCCCAGAGACGAAGTGAATTTTTAATTTTTTAATTAAGACCTGGACTTGTACTTATTATTTCAACAAAATTACTAATCTAATTCTATTGAAGTACCAAAATCCTATAACGGATAAATTTCGGCCTTTGCAACGCATCACAAATCTTTTAAAGATTTATCCATTGCAGTATTGCAAAATCTCCCATCTTCTCCCTTGACGACATATTAATAGTCATAAGAATAGAATTGTTGACGGTAAAGTAGTCTGAAGACTGAGGGTGAATGGCTCTGCGTCCGAGCGGGTTAGTGAGTAGGTAAGTGAGGTGGGTTGTGGCAAAAGAGGTGGAAAGGTAAAATGATTGATTTTTTATCAGAACAACTAAAGGCAAAGGACCAGCCGTTAAATGATGGTGATGACTGAGTGTGAATATTAAATGGTAAATGTGTATCAGAATGGCTGAGGTAAGGTAAAGGATCAGTCATTAAGTGACAGTTGGGGCTGAGTGGTTACCAATTGTAATTGGTAAGTGGATGGATGGTGGGCGGAGGAGTAGTGAAGGTGAAAAATTAATTGTTTCGAAATGACAAGATGAAAAAATTAATTGTTTTATATCGGAATGGTAAAGACATTTTTTAAATGTAGGTACTGCAATAGATGAAATATGCACTTTTGAAATAGAACTCCTATTTTAGCAAGCCCCTATAAGCAAGGTTAGCAAGCCAATTTACAAAATGCCAATTTTATTTTTACCTGTTATTTTAAAAGTGCATATTTGATATATTGTAGTGAATCTAAAAAATATATATGCAAAGAAAAAGTTTGGCTAGTCTGTTTCCTGAACCTTAGGGCGAAAAGGAATATTGCCATTTATGTCGTAAAGGAACAATTAGTTCTTATATTCCGGAGGTTCCACTGCATCAATTGGAAGTCACCAACCCACCCGCCAACTCAAAGTCATCGATGTCTCTGCCATTCTGATACGAAGCAATTCATTTCATCGTTACCACCCCTCCTCCGCCCACCTACCACAAACCATACACCCCCACTTATCCAACCTCTCAATATTTTCGATACAAAATAATTCATTTTTCATTACCACCTCTACTCCGCCCACCACCCTTCTCAGCTACCCTTCTTCGACTCAGCCTCCACCGACACTTAGCGACTCATCTTTTGCTTAATTTACCCATTCTGATACAAAATAAAATATTTTTTCATTACCACACCTTTTTCCACAACCCATCTCACGTATTCACTAACACACCTAGCCACAGAACAATTCACCCTCAGCATTCTGACTACCATTCTGAAAAATTTTACATTTCTTCGCTTTAAAATAACCATCATAATCAATGAAAATTTGTCATAAAAGAATAATAAAATTCATTCATAGTGTACAACACGCGTTTACACGGCATTTACACGTTGTCAGTATGATGACAACATTTAGTAACAAAAGTTTTTGTCGTTTTTTATGACCGAAATAATTATGAGGAATATGTCACTCGTGTAAATCGAGCATGACCTGTAGATTGACATACGAGATATTACTTGTTACAACAGATGTCGCTTAATGAAACATCTAGAAAATTAACAGTCCTGGCAAATGTACTAATGTATTACGTGAAAGACTATAATAAAAAACATCATCATTTTCTAAACGGAGACGAGGAATTTCCAAATTATTACATTGTTTTTCCTTATCTATAAATAAAGTAAAATTGCAGGGAGGCCGCATTATAGTTTAATAGACATCAATATTCAACCATACTTCCAACAGTTTTTTTTACCAGTGTAGTATTTAGTATTTGGAATTACTCTAATAACTCAAATGACCATATAGTGTCGCGAACGTCAACCACTAAATTACAGAAAAGACTGTCGAGGCAGTTGATTATCATTGTATATTCTATGAAATCTATTTATTGAGAACAATTTAATTTGAATTTTTGTTACCCAAAAGTTGGGGGAATCAGCTGCTCCCTGGCTACGCACATGCCTGTCCGCGGATGTGAATAACCACTGAAGCTTTTCACTTAAGGAGGAATGCCGCTGTGAGGGACAATTTAATGTTTAATTTATAATTTAATTTCTTTTTTGCATTTTCTGAATGTGTACATATTCAAAAATATCGAAAATTGACCAAGTTATAGGCCGGTTCTGACTAAGGCCTCTTGCGATGCTCCTCGGTTTTAGAAGATATTTCAAACCGAGTTTATTTTTTTAGCAGCTTGTCCCACAAAAAACTCGAAGGCCAATCAACCGATTTTCAATTTGTTTGTTAAATGTTCGTAACCGCTCGCCTAAGTATGTGTAGCCGATTTTTGAAATTTTAGTAATAACCATTTTTTTAACATCATCAATCAGTTGAAGAAAAAAAATATTATAAGGTAAACAATTTGAGGCTAAAATTTTCCTTAAAAATCACAATTATTTTTTATGAGTTGCCATTTTGTGAAAAATCAATATTTTGTTTATTCCTTCGATTATTTTCTAGAGAATTTCATAAATTAACGAAACTTTTTTGATTTTTGATTTCAGATAACCCA
This sequence comes from Leptarthrus brevirostris, assembly GCA_964036015.1. Taxonomy (NCBI): domain Eukaryota; kingdom Metazoa; phylum Arthropoda; class Insecta; order Diptera; family Asilidae; genus Leptarthrus; species Leptarthrus brevirostris. The sequence continues at coordinate 36,421,382 of OZ038372.1, read as the reverse complement.
GTTATGAGTTATCATGTACACGGCAAAACAACGTTTTTGCAAGGAGGTTTCGAAGATCGTCTGCTGTGACCTTGAAAATCATTATTTTTACAAATAAAAAATATGAGATTTCAAGTTAATAAATTAAAATTCATTGTTAAATTGGTAATTGAGAATTACGAGTCGTATCACCCTATTAGCTTTGTAAGGTTTCAAAAATAAAACAGAAAATTTTTTACTGGAAGACCGGTTTCGAAATATGTTTATTTCATCTTCACGCCGAGATTTACGGCTAAAGCTAAAATCACTTGGTACAAAGCTAGAACTTCAAAATTACAGTATCAGTACATACTACCTTATACATTGTCAAAAATATAAAAACAAAACTGATATGACTGAGTGTTTATGCCTATTTAATTATATACTTGTAAAGAGGTAATGATATTGGTGCTGGCTCTTTATTCATTAGCGATGCTGTGGATTTGTTTATATATAGAGACACCCAGGCATCAAGTTTCCTATTATCAAAAACGGTTTTCAATTTTTCAAACCTCATGGAGTGGTTAAATTTGATCATATGTTCAGCAACTGATGACTTCTCTGTTTGTTTGTGATTTGTTGCACGAATGTGTTCTTTGTGTCTATCGATTAGACGTCTTTTGCTTTGACCTATGTATTCGAAATTGCATTCCGAACAATATTCTTTGTATATGCCCCAATTATGGAGTGTTGATATTTTATCTTTATAGTTACACAGTTTATTTTTTAAAGTATGTTCACTTTTGGTAATAATTGTTATTTTGTGTTTTTCAAATGCTTTCTCAAGGGATTAGAAATTTTTGGAAAAAATGGTAAACTAATATATTTACAATTTTCTTCAAACGGTTGTAATGTTGTTATCTTACCCATTAATTTTTGCAACATTGTATATATATTCTTTTTCCTCAATAAATTCCTTTGCTTCCAAAGGAATGGTAATTAACCTGTAGACCATACTATGAAAGGCCGACTTCTTCTGTGCGTCAGAGTGGAAGGAATCAATAGTTATATAGCGATCCGTATCAGTTGACTTACGATATATCGAAAATTTGAGATAATTATTTGTCTTCCTTTCTATCAAAACATCAAGAAATGGTATCTAGTTATTTATATCCTTTTCGAAAGTAAAAGAAATAGTGTCAACTTGAGAATTCAATATTGATAGTAAAGGTGTTATGTTTTTCTCTTTTATAACAACAAAAATATCGTCCACGTACCTCCCCCAAATTCTAGGAAAGAGTTCATGTTCTTTTAGGTTTTCCTCTAGATCACTGAAGAAAGCATTAGCAAGGTAAGGTGACAATTTGGAACTTCCCTCGAAATTGGAAAAAATTTTGATCCATACAAGTTGTTGCAATTTTAACGCATGCCTCTATAACGTCTTCTGGAGCTCCTTTTCGGTATAAATGGTTTTTCATGCTGTTGATGGTTTTTTTCGCAGGAACGTTGGGATACATATTCACTATGTCGAATGAACCCAGTCTTTCTTCTGGAAACAACGTTATATCCTTTATTTTTTCGACCAGATTATTACTGCTTAAGATACTAAAACCGAAATCTATTTGGTATTTTTGTAATGTGTTGGATAACCAGTGGGCCATATTGTTCATGGGGATGTTGATGTTGGATGAAATTGGTCTCATGGTGAAAAATTTTCTGTTTTATTTTTGAAACCTTACAAAGCTAATAGGGTGATACGACTCGTAATTCCAAATTAAAATTCCTTTCCAAAAAATTTCTTTTAAAATGGTTTTTTTTTGGTCTTCTGACTGCGTATAACCCCTTAAGCAGTCACTCGACGGTAAATAAATAAAATAATTCACCGCTCTAACAAATAGCATTGACAACAAGAAAAGAATGACCATCAACACAATTTCCAACAGAAGTGTTCAATTTATATAAATGTACAAAAAAGCCTCAACAATTTTTTAAAGTAAACATAGTCCTAACGCAAACAAAGTCATAAACCAAACAGATAGCAATTTTAAAAGTTTCAATCATAATTTCTGCTCATGCGCGCGTAAATGAATGACGCACGTCAAAAATTTCCAAGTTGTGCCACGAAATGTTGAAAAGAAGAGTTTGTTAGTAAAACTGATAAAAAAAAGTTGTGTCTATATATAGTATATTGTATAACAAATAGTATTACCATAAAAAAAGAATACTCATGCAGAAATTATAAATAAAAAAAATCTCAAAATATTCTGAACTCGCTGCTGTCACATCTCTAACGTCATTATTTCCTACTATTTACTACTAGGTCGTTAGCCACATATCGAGATGGTGGTGACTTAAACCATATTAATTTTTCTGTCCCCGAATGCTGTGTGTATATTCTATGTATACTATGACTGTATATAAACTTCTTGAAAAAATCTAAATTTAACTTGCGCACTTTAATCAACCTTTTTCATGGACAATTGGACAAGAACAACATATTTTTTTATATTTTCAATACTTTAACGCTAACTTATTAATAAGTTTTAAGATTAAGGTCTTCCCCAAAAATGAAATCTGAGTGAGCTGAAAAATATGACTTAATCGTGAATTAATATTAATGTTAATTATATTCCTAAACAAATATACCTTACAGTAGCTATTTTGTAGTAAACATTTAATATAGAAAGTTTTAAGCAAGGTCTTGGAACGAATTATCAAATAATCAAAACTTTCCTATATACTTTGGATATCACAAATAATCCGATTTGGGCAGTATAATCATAAATTTCACAGTATAGTCTCAGTTACAAAATTATAGGCACGAAAAATAAAGTAGCTCTTACATCTACCAGCACATATATATTATTAATATTTTATTGCAAAGTTTTGTGTGCAAATACCAGAATGATTTTATTTGCTTACATGCAGTTGTGGATGGGCAGACACTAGTTAGGAGAAGAAGTAGGAACGGATCATAAACAACTTGAATTAACAATATAAATATAGGTATTAAGAATTGCTTTTCGAAAATGACATCTTACGTAATTTGGGCTAATTTTATAAGTTCTTTGCTATTATACTATAGTATACACACAGTACATCCGATTTTACTTTCATTTCAAGTAAATACCTAAACACAAGAAGCATTAAAACGAACAAATTTCTATCGTAAGCGTTTAAAAACGCTAGTCATTGTCACTTGTTATCACGATGCACTATTCACTAAAGCATTCTTATCATATTTTAAGCTCATGCGAAAATTATTCTAAATAAACACTTTATTACACTTTAAAACGGTGATCGAAATTATAAACGATTAATATAAATAAGTTTAGAGGGTTATTTACAAGAACTTAAATTTTTTACCTTTATTTAGTGATAGTCGGATGATAAATGGACCTCAATTTAACTATTCACCCTGCGTTGACTTTCACTCTTTCAATTGCATGAACTGCTACTAACGCACGTATTTGCCTGTTCGTCAAGTTGTGCTGTTGTGATGTGAAATGGGAAAGAAATCTATTAAGAGTTCAAACTAATCATAAGCTTCTGCCTTGGATCTTGATTTTGAGAATACGTCGACAAGTTAACATGCATTTCAACGTTTTTATTGACCTAGATTAAGTTAGATATCAATACCGCAACAGTGAATGCTTGATAAAACACTGATTACAATTTTACGACTTTAGGAGATTGTTTACAATTACAGTAAGCAACAACATAGACTAGATAAGATACTAGTAGTGGAACGAAACTTTTTTTTTGCCAATTCATCAACCGAAATTGATATTTAAATTGCCAAATTTTGTAGATGAAATTACCAAGAATGCTTTTTTGATCTCTAATATTTGCGTGCCCTTGTAAAAGGATCCTAAACGAAATACATAGCAATCAAAAGCAAAATTGATTCACAATTTAAAAATTTTTGAAACTTGTAGTACAGCATACGTTTCAAGTAAAAAAAAATTTCCATTTTTTTAATAGAAAGGAAACTATCTGACTTTTACCGGGCATTTTTGTTATAAACAGTGGAAATACTTCCTGGATTAAATGAGTACAAAATGATGAATTAATATAGCGTTGTAACGAATATATCAATAAAAACAGTTAATAGCTCTTTTTAAGAAGATACAGCATTGAAATTCTTTAATTTTAGTGAATTGACGCTTATTTTTAACAACATTTCATGATAAAACTACCTACTTATGTCCCTATCATAGGTAGATTTGGTGTATAGGAAGCTTTAAAATATATAAGAAGTCCAAAGACCTGAGTAACTAAACTAAGATAAAAAGTGGCAAGAGCAATTAAACCAAGACAATTAAAATCTTAAACTAATGTTTCAAATCTTGTGCCCAGCAGATCATAGAATTCTTCAGCATATCGCATTTAAGGATTTTTTTTAAATCCAAAAGATTCTAGACATCTATAAAATATTGAATGCAAATGTGTTCCAGGACATCATGGACTTCCCTAGGGTGTTGAACCCAAGGATGTTCTAAAATCTCAGAGATTCTAGACTTCTATAGAATGATGGATCCAAGGATGTTCCAGGGGAACATGTACTTCTCTCGGATGGTGAATCCAAGGATGTTCTAAAATCTCAGAGATTCTAGACTTCAATAGAATGATGAATCCAAGGATGTTTCAGGAGAATTTATTATTTAGTTAATAATAAATGTTGTAATGTAACAATGAAGGCTGTAATTAAAAAAACTGAACTAAACTAACTTTTTCTGACCCTTAAATACCAAAAAATAAAGTTGACTGGTTGCTGTGTTCGGTGTAAAACATAGAATGATGGATTGTAATTAACTTCAATAAAAGATTCTCAATATTTAGAATTATTATTATTAATAGCTGCCACAAAGTCGAAAGAACCTCATTTATTATCTCAGTAAATGTCAAATGATTTAATTACGAATTTGGTCTTACTAAAAGCTAAAGCTAAGTTTTAAAGTTCAAGATCCACACCCGGTGTCTGTTTATAGAAATAGAGGAAAACAACATCGATGGTATTTAATGAATGTGCTTAAAATACAACACGATCCTCGTGTTGCTATCGATTGTGATTCCGTAGATCGCGTAGTGCATATGAAACATTTGAAAATATGAAATTTCCTAGTTTGGTTTAAAATTTTCTGAACTTCTTGATTAGGAAAAATTTGACTGAAATACTAAAAAAATAACGTAAAATGTATATGACCATATTTTTTAATTGCATAATATATCATATTTTATGTACATCCATTTATTGATAGTTTTCTTTGTATAGCTCCTTTATTTTTTTAAATAAAATTAGATAACCCCCCCCCCCCCCCACCCGCCCAACACAACCAGCAAATCCTGTGCACGGCCCTGATGAGGACGAGATATAAAGCTCGGAGAGAGAGGAGATCAGCAATGCTGGCCTACCACGGTTGGAATTTAGTAAGAGAGTAAAAAAAAGAGAATCGAAAAGGAGACGTAATGTGTGAAATTCAAGTTGAGTACAATATTTAATAAATAAAAAGATGTACAATATTTAATAAAGAAAAAATTTCAAAATGAAACATAGTTGTGTTATTTGCAGTGTTTTATTGGTTTGAGGCTAATTCATACACTCTAGGCAAAGATTACTTACTACTAGATAACCGGCTCCCTAAAATATCCAGCTAGTCTTGAAAAAGTAACACTGGCACCACAGTAAAACGAAATATATCCAGCTTTTAAAGTCATAAGAATATACATGCAAATAAAGAGTACAGATAGTGTTGTCATTTACTGCTGTCAAAATTATTTGACAGAATCACTTACTCCTGTCAAAATTTTGTTTTCATCCTGCGAGAATCACTGACTCCTGTCAAAAAAGTACCGCCATATCTTGTCGAAGAATAAAAATGTATCAAAAAGTACCACCAATAAAAAGAATTCATGTGAATCACATGACTGAGTTAGTTACTTATGTGCGTAAACTGCCAATGTATTCTGATCTTTTAATGAGCGAAGTACATTTGATATTTGTAAATGCATATATGAAAAGTATACGTGTCTCTTACTCTATTTTCACTACTTTGTTCGACGCCATTTATCTAGTAATAGTAATCAAAAAAAAACATTAAAGCTCAGGAAACAAATTAAAAGTAAAAATTTGTTAACCAGTGTAATTAACGACACTTGTAAATAAATAAAACAACAAAAAATTAACTTTGACATTTTTTCCCAAAATTTTTTTTCCGTTAAAATCATTCTTTTTTGTCTCATAATTTTTATAATTTTGTATTGAAATTGAATATCTTGTTTTTGCATTTGTGCGAGCTGGACAACAGCACAGAGACGGAGTGGATTTTGTAAATTAAAAACTAACGAGAAGACCGAGGCTCGAACCTTGGGCACAAATTCTTATACTCAAACCTTATTTTCAACAAAACAAAATCTTACATATTTTTACGATTAGGTTATGGGCGCTTTGGAGATGGTAGGTACTGAAATGAAAACGCGATCGTTTCTAGAATTCTATATTCCGGAAGTACAGGTTGTTTCAGCTCTGTCGTGCCAAAATAAGTGGGGTGACAGATCTCACTTAAACAAACAAAAAATTTTATGGCAGGGGGAGGGGACAATCTCAACAGTTTGGGAATTACATAAATTTGCTATTTTCACGGTAAGCACATTATTATTTTAATTTTAACTTTTAATCTACAGCAGCGACATCAACCAAACGCCAAAAAACTACTATCCCAATGACTTGTTCAAAAGTTTCAAAAATTTTGATCTGACTCCTACCATTGCTGGTACAGTCACTTCCACCATTGAAAATAATGTTTTGTGGGTGAGTGAGGTTTCAGTTTTAGAGTTCCACGGCACCTAAGAACCACCATAGTTTCGGGCTATCGTCCTATCGTTGCAATACTCCCATCCTCTCGTTTATTCAGATGAAATTTGGTATACGAATGTTACCAAATACAGATTTGATGAGATTTTTGGAAAATAATTTTTTGGACCTCCCTGTTATAGAATAACAAGTGTGCTGAAATTTTATTTTTACTGACTTGGTGGTTAACCCTTCAACGCCGAGATATTTGCTTGCAAAGTCGTTACCTAGTGCTAAAGCACAGCTTTGTAAGAAAGGAATTAAGGATAAGTGAAATGGGTTAATAGGTTTTGAGTAAAGGAGGTGAAGATGTACGCCTCCTTTGAAAGTTTCGGACTCATAAGACGAGAGAAAACCAGAAGATGCAAACTATTTCACATGCGTATCGTCCTGCCTAGGAAATATTCACAAAATTTGGCAAAATTTGTCCAAATTTTTCCTTTAGAGTGTAGGAGTGGGGGCAACTTCAAGATCTCCTATCGCGCATTGTACTCTTTCTACAAGGAATAAGGCTACCAATTTCGTTAGAAGAATGGTCGTGGAAATAGCGATAGAAGAGTGAAACACGCGATTGAAGAGTGAAAGACTACCGACATTCCGTCGATTCTTCAGAGAGTTAATGTTCTCAGAGATAGTGAAGTAGCCAATAAGTTTAATAGCCTTTCTTTGAAACTTATCTAAAGCGGAGAATGCAACATGCCCGGCATATGCCCAAATATGGTAATTATGCTTCAGTCTAGGTCAAGTTAGAACAAATATTTCTTACATCTCTGTAGAAAACTCAGGGCAAGCGATTGTAAATAAATACATATTATCAGTTTAGTTAAGGATTAATATATTTAATACGAAGTTTGAGGAAACTCTAGAATGTTAGTTTAGATTAGCACAGTGCTGCTGAGCTACCCTTAGTCCTCTAGACCCTTCTTATTTACCCTGATCTCATAACCATCCTGCTTCCCTAAGGAATCTCAGCACGGCTCTACGCTCTGCCACTCCGTACGCCCAGTAACTTACCCCTTCTTGTCTATATGGCAGCACTTTCGCCGAGTGCAGGGTAAAAAAAACTTTATTATTTAAAAGAAAGATATTTCTCATAACGGGACTTTTTACTTTTTGTAGAATAACTAAGAAATTTTATTCGTAAATCAAATAAATTCTGTAACTGTACTGTAAAAAGTACAGGCTGATTCCTCGAAATAAGTCTATACTTGACTGCCCCCATCGGTCCGGTGAAATATAGTAACTTTTACAGTAACTTTCGCCGTAATTTTTTACATACGGGTCCTCCCCGTATACAAAAAAAATTCGGTAGAGACTCGTGAACTCGTGGCAATAAAAAAAAACTTTTTTGCAGCAATAATTAAAATTAATTATCTGTGTATCCTAAACAAATATTTTCTACACTTTGTCTTAACAATTTTTGTATTTAAAGAATTTTCTAACAATAGTGCAATCAAATAATTAGGTAGTCAGGGATTTCTAAGGATGCCACTTTTCTAATCCTCTCTCTACCTTTCCATGTTGCTCCTTTCTGGAAATAAAAATAAAAAACAGGTGTAGTTAATTACATAGATTTCGGAGAAAATCTGGGAAAATGCTGAATTTTAGGGAATCGCAAAACATTGTTTTGACTTTTGGAGGTGACTGTACCTGCAGGAATTTCTTTTGTTGAGCACAACTTAAAAATTTTACGTAGTATTTGATTAAAAGCAGGCGAGCCCTTGAACCCGGTCCCCTTGAAAACGATGAACTTTTATTTGAAAAATTTTGTCTGAAAAACTGTTTTTCTGTTTTAAAAAAATAAAAGATGGGTTTTCTCCACTAATGGGAAACTTGCGTCCCGAACCATATTTTACGCACGTAACATTATATTGATACGTTATAACTATTTTAAATTATAATACATTCACCTAAATTTGTTTATTAGTTTTGCATTTCAACTACTGAAAAGACAGTTACACTACATTACAACTTGGAACAAACATCTTAGAATGCTATTTGAGTTTGATAAGTAGTGCGGTTTGTAGTTGATCTATGAATCTTTATGCAAAAGTACAATGCCGAAAAGCTTTGATTTAAAATATTTCCTTCGATAAAATAACACTAAAAAGTTGTCCTTTAACTTTGTAAATAGTCGCCTGGTGGATGGATGTGTTCGCCATTTTGATACTATCATTTTGAATTTCTAAATTTTGGCCAAACATTTTCGATTCGCCACTCCGAAACAAAATTAAATTTATAAATGAGTTCACTTTCAAATACGTTAACGATAACTAAAAAATACAAACTCTTTACCGGAATAGCTGCGGTATTCTTAGAAAAGAGATTAGTTTCGAACTCAGTTACAGCGTGAATGTACCTGGATTTATTACTAGTCTGTTAAGATTATTTGCTGCACTTAGTTACATACATTCATGCAGCGTATCTTTTGCGTTTTTTTTTAAGTTCTATATTTAATATAAATTTCGATCTCTTAGTCGGTCTACAACCCCAACTATTCGATATCATATTTTGAAATTTATGAGAAATCAATTAACAGATCGGAAACCAAAGGATGTTGTAATCAGTGCAATGACTGGAGAGTATCACGATAAAAAAAAACAATACCAGTCTAGCTCTATAATAAATTCAAGCAATCCAGCGTAATAGTCTTTTTATAATGCCACACTAATCTTTTGCTGAAATTTAGATTATCGAACGTCGTTAATTTTTAAATTGTAAATTAAAATCAATCAATACATATTTAAACAAAATTGAAGTGTCTGTCTGTGATTTGGTAATATTTGAGTTTTTACCCGTGTATGCGTTTACATATTTACAAGCATATAATGGGTCTATTCATAAACGCAGGTTTTGCAGAGCAGCTGCATAATTCAGCAATACACTCTGTTTAGCTGAATTGTATTGTTGATACGCAAACCTGCGTTTATGAATTTAAATTTACACTTTTGTGTGTGTATGGCCGTGTGTACGTTTTATCCCAATAACATTGACGCAGCTTACAGAATACGCTTCAGCGTTTGGTTGATCACGATATCTCACAGAATGTTACTCCGAAGTAGTAAAAGCCAACGGGTCAAAAGTTATCGTAAAGAACATAAATGAAAAGGACTGGTTGAGCCTCTAGTCTCGCTGCTCAGGACAACAAATTCTTGTTACCGTGTCAATTTATTATTTTCAGCTGAATCCCTAAAAGGACACAAACATTCAACTAGCTACATCAAATTGGAGCAAAAACCACAGCTCTAATGAAAACCCTAATCCAAACTCTCCAACTCAATTCATTCAAACAGCATTGAATAAAATTCTGTTATTGTAAATATTTTCTTGCGAAATTTAGAAACTCAGTTGCATTAGATCAGCTAGTGGATATTTGATATTAGCAGATAAAATTTTAAAATTGCGAGTATTTAGTGGTGTCTTTTTTACACAGCTGGTAATATCGTTATTTGTTTACTTCAGCATTTCGTGGTTAGAAACAAATTATCTGTAGAGCTCCATCATTCTAATAGTTGACGGTAAAATCAGGTCACTCTTATATACTTTTAGCTAATTATACAGGATGAGTCATAATCTTCAATATCTATTATTTTGGGAGTCCACATTTGTTATTGCAGATTCGAATTCTTTAGATAATAAATAGTAAACGACTTCTGTCCCAAAAAAGTTTTGAGTTTTCTGAGGAAAAAAATTGAAAATTTTTGAATTTGAAAATGGAATCTGATTTATGCAGTTCCTGGTGCAACGAAAGTTGCATAATGGCAATTGCATAATGGCTGTTTCTTATGTGATTTTCCTTATTCGCAAAATCTCATTTCTTTCCTTGTTTTCTTTGTGAAACGTAATTTTCTTATTTTTCGTCATCTTTTAAGCTAAGCTAGAACTTTTGAGGAGGTCCACAGATAAGGTGTACTCATCTATTTGCTGTTGATTTAACTTTCGGTTTCCGTATGGTGTTGATGCGTAGTATTAATTCCTTTATTACTTATCTCGTAGTCCTTGGAGTATAATTCGAATCATTGTGAAGTGGCTTCGATTTAGTGATACCCTTGCCGGTCAAGCCAGAACTTGCACGGAACAACAGCGCATCTAAGGAACTGAGGGACACAACTTCGCCCAGTACGTCGCGTCGTAAACATGGCGGCAATCGAGCACTCAGGATTTAACCTCCGATCTTATGTAAACACTGTTGGACTCTAAGAAAGCCTCAGTCTTACAGTTTGTGAGTGAGGAGCCTTACGAATATATTTTTTGCTATACATCGAAGATTTCAAGACACCAGATAGAAAAAATTGGGTATTACAGCGTTAATACACTAACATAATAATCTAAGTGCAATGTGGGAATATCATATTATATTAACTAGGTACGTTTTTGATTTATTGAAGCATGTTATTGTGAATATTGAGTTCTATATTTACTTTATATCACAAAATAAATGAACGGACAAATGCAAAAGATGAAGTATACAATCACCTGCATTATTCGTTACAGTAGGGCTGTAAATAGACTGCCGAAAATTGGAACTTGTTGTACTAGTTGTGGGTGTTAATAGCTAAACAACACTTTTGATATATAATTATAATTTTATTGTTACTAAAATATGCAAAGATTTTATTCATTATTAACCAAAACATAAAACTTTAATCTTGAAAAAGACCTTTCTACTATTATATATATGTACTTATATATTTCATATCAATAATAAAAATTGCACCTACCACAATTTGTCGTTAAAAATAATCGCCTTAAATATATAATCTTGCTTGGCAGTACTAACTAAGGCTTTCTTCGATTTCATAGCATCTTGAACTTTCTCCCTTACCTCATTCGCTTTTATGTCATTTCGAATGTAGAATAGGCGAACTAGTTGATCTTCACTCAGTGATGGATAGTTACCCAGGAGTGTATGCAGATCTAATACCAACATTTCAATATCACAAACTAGTAGATTGGCCAGCGTAGGAATAATGTCAATAGGAGAATCATTCATAGATAAATTTGGAGCAATTTTTTCAAAGAACCATTTTATTTGGTGCGCTTCTTTATTTACTTTCTTGGTAATTATTTCGCATTCATTTCTCGGTTTCGAGATTCTCTTGGATAGGAAAGCTTTTATATATCGTTTTGCAACCATACGTTGCGCTTCATTTATAACAAGCTCAAAATTATTGGGTCTTAGATGATTATAGTCCAAAAAATAATCCTCCAAGGTAGCAAATATAGTGTCAATTGGGATCGTGCTTTGTAACCACTTTACCGTAAAGAGATCATTGAAATGTATCTCCAAGTCCAAAAATGCTTCTTCGAGTAAGTAGGAGGCTGCTTCTTCACGAAGGGTTTGGAATGTTCTAACCAAACGTTCAAAGTCCTCATAATGTTCTGTGCGGGATTTTGGCCAATAAAGTTGTTTCATTTGCTGTGCTAACTCAATCATTTGCTGGGAATTATTAACAATAGTTATAAGGTAATGCGTAAAATACTTGATTTGATCCCGATTTTTAAAATGCCTGTCCTTAATTTCAGCAGCACCAAGTCTATAATTTTGCCCAAATATCTCCACTTGTTGAATACTTAGTACCAAAGCATGAAAAGTCAACTCAGAATGGATAGTGTTGGTAACTTGCAAATGTTGATCAATCATTTGGAATATTATAACTGGTGCAGAAGTCTGATAATACTGATCCTCTTGGTCTGGAGGTGCTTCCGAAAACCAATCTTGTTTTTCAGTTTCTAATGCCTTGGTCATCCATTCTTGGTAATTAGTTTCCATATTTTTCAAATATTCTGATTCAAGTGATTTTGATAGCTTAGGACATATAAGGGGCCCAGCAACTGAAGAAATATCTACTCGCAGATCTGGATGAGCCATCAATTCTATTCCTGGGTAAGTATTCATAACCCACGAGAGTAAAGAAACATATTCGTTTCCTTCCAGACCCGCTTGCGCGATCTCTTCCAACTGAAAATGTAAACAAAATAATTTTTAAAATTTTTCAACAGCAATTATATAAATATTTACTATTTAAATTAAACAGAATAGAGTGTACTTGAGTGGATCTTTAACATATTTATAATAAAAGTTTTGTTAAGCGTTTTTATTTCGGAGTTTTTGTTATGAACTATCTGATTATGCAGTCGACATATTATGTGCAGGTATTTGACATGAGTCTTATGTTTGTTTTGATTTTAAGAAGAAACAAAAATATATTTAAAGAAAAAAAAAATCACTTCACTTATTATAAGGCGATTCCTTAAAATACCCTTGGACAAGTGAAAGTCAAAGGAGAAATTAAAGAGTCGTGCCATCGATGATATCGGTGCGAATTTGCCATAATTAGTGCGGTGATAAGACACATGCAAGATGTCGTGATTCCTCAAGGAGCGAGCAGGAATAGATATATTAAAAGAAGCCAACAGTTCAGGAGAATCAATAGGACCCTGCAGGCATTAAACTGAAAAATAACATTGGACTTGCAGCTTCTTCTTTCAAGAGAATCAATATGAAGCAACCCAAGCCGGTTAGCATAGGTAGGTAAAATGAAGGAATTGTTCCAAGGTAGGCCGCGTAGGATGAAACGACAAACTTTTCTTGAACTGCCTCAATGCGATTAATGTTTGTAGCGTAGCAGGAAGACCAAACGGAAAAGGCGTATTCCAGAATGGGTCTGACGAAAATACAGTAGAGAAACTTAGTGAGGTGCGGATCATATTGTTACCATCTTTTCACCAACGCTTAATGAAGCCTAGAAACATATGGCATTAAAGTTATCGTTGCATAAAAAAAATTAAAATTTATGAATATACCCAGACCCATAGTAGTATCTACAATTTATAATTTAGTCTTTCGCTCGCACTGCTTTTTGTTTTAATTTCTCGTTTTTGTTTGTTATGCATGTCGACCCTTCTGTATTTTGAATGAAAACAGTATTATTATTATAAAAGGCATGTATAGAGTCGTGTATATGTATCCTCTTTTTGACTTGACTGGGATTTGCTTTAATGATCTCTGTTGACTATGCACCTTATATTTTTATGTGTGGCGTATTTTAATTACTAATATTATTTGCATGGGTGTGGGAGCCTCATTCGCCTCTATATATTGTTATATGGTGCGAATAGGTCAAATGATTCTAGGCTTCTGCCTATGAAGTGCGCCTTCTGAGTTAGAAGGATTAATTCTTATATAATTCTTATATAGTCTTTTTAAGCGGCGTTAAGGGTCAGCCATGTTGGTGAAGTTGAACTTGATAGGATCCCTTTTAAGGCATATAAGTCAGAATTTTATGGAAGACAATCAGAAATTTTCGACACGATAGCTTGACTAAGAATTTTAGAATGAGACAAAGCCAAGCATATATCATTGTTGTTGTTGTAAAAAGCAATGGTCCGGGATTGCTGCCTTGTGGCACCCCAGAAATATTAAAGTTTGCCTCGGAGAGAGGTCTGCGAATCGAGACTCGCTGAGTACGATTAGACAGATACGAAGGAACATAACCAATCGACATAAACAGATGACAACCCGAGAAGAGGGAGCTTAATAACAATAATCCTTTGACTTATTCAATGAAATGCCTTGCTAAAATCAGTAAAAATGCAGTCAAACTATTTACCACACTCAATAACAGAGATACCGAAATTGGAGAATTCCAGTAAGTTGGTAGTGGTCGATTTGCCTTTCATGAAGCCATGTTGGAAAGACTACGGCGTTCAATGTATTTCACTAGAAAAGACAAAATGGAGATAGCATCGTCGCAACGCCGTTTATTGTCATCATAGGGAGAGGAGGGTTTATTATCACAAACCGAGGCCTCAAAGTCTTAGAGACACAGCAAACATTAGCGATTCGTCTATAATTTGATATATCACGTTTGACGCCTTTTTTTATGCAATGGAAGTATAAGGGAGAGTTTCCAGGCATTCGTTAACATACCGCACTGCACAGATAGATTAAATAAATAACATAAGAGAGACCAAAATACTATTTTGCGAAAGAGGCGGGAATACCACCAGGACCAACTGAAAAGCTATCAGCCAAGTAAAATTCTTTGGATCCGAGAGAAGTCGGGGAAAGCCTCGTCAAATGGGTAAACTCATTTATGCTAATATCGCAATTGTCATCCCAAAACGCAATCTCAAAAAAATTGCAAAAAGGTTAGCTGTCATAGGATCATTACACAAAACACAAGGAAGATGGGTAACCGTCGAGCAGTACGCAGTAAGAAGACACTGATTCAGCTTTAAACTGATCTCGTGAGGTAGTGTAAGTTAAATAGTCAGCGTTGCTCTTAGACGAGCAAAACCTCTCCCAGGTCTTATTCTTGTTATTTTTTAAATGTCTTAAAGAGCTGTAAAACCAAGGTTGGTTAGTACCTTTAGTATATTTAGATAACAGTTCAGAAAAAATAGTGTTTAATTATAATTACGCCTAATTAATTTATGAGAAAAGCGCAATACGGCGATAAGTTGAAAATATCATTTTGTATCAAATCCAAGGGATATTTTTTATGAACGTATATTATGATTAATTCATTAAACAACCTTTTAATCATAAAATTTGGAAACATAGTTCGAAATAAAACCACATTGAAAAGATGTTAAAATATTTTTACTTCTGTTTTTTCTCTTTTTCTTTAATCGCGCACGTCTTCAGCGCACTGTGTAACTGCACGCATTGATGTAAGGGGTCATTTCTTTTTTTCATTTTTAAAAAGTGCACTGAACTTATAGAGAAATTTCGTACAATTCGAAATTTACAGTCCATCTGAATGAAAGCGTATACCTACACAATGCATTAACTTTACACACCATTTTCTCAAAACTACTTTTCCGGCTGGCGTTGTTGTTAAAAAACCCATTAAACCTATTAAGCTCGAATTTTGACACAGTGTTTTCCGTACTCTCCCAAACCAAAGCAAATTTTTTTTCATTAAAAACCTACTCGAAGAGTGATAGTTAACGATAATTCGGCGCGTTTGTGTAAATTTTTTCCGTTAAAACTAATTCGGGATATTACCATAACAATAGGTAATCATATTAACTTAAATTTTGTTTATTCAGATTATTTATACCAAGGAAAGCTAAATCCCGAAGGCATATTTTACTAACAAATGATATATTAAGTGGAATTTTTTAACTATAACAGTTGAAAATGAGATTAATAAAAAAATTCAATAATTTTCGATTGTTTTATATGCAAAAATATTTACAAAAAATTTACCATTTTTCATACCTTTCAACCAGACGGCAGCAATGATTTTCATTCAGTTTTTGCTTTCATGATGCATATTGTTCATGATTTGCCCTGGAAGACGGTAAAAAATGAGATGTTCTGAACTCTTGGTGTTAAAGAGAATAGAACGAATTCGGAGAGCTTTTTCGGTTGGTAGTTTTTTATTTACTATTAACTGTTTCATTTCAAACTGCCATGCAACACTATTTTTGAATGTAATAAGATTCAAGTTTTTTACAAATGTTTCTTAAAACTTGAAGATATTTAATACTTCACTGCATTAATGAACAAAATCATGAATAGTATTTATCATGAATGCAAAAATTTAAGAAAAAATTTTGCCATTTAAATAATGTACCTTACAGCCCTTTTCGCGGTTTGTGATTTATTTATTTAGAATTTGCCAAAGTCTGACTACAACAAAGTTAAAGCAATCATTTAGCTGATAAAATAAGATAAAATAAATAAAACAAGACAATATACTCAATACAAAATCTAAGAGTTTAATCTAAGCTGATAGATCAGCTGATCTCTTGAAATATTAAGTCAATAATGTCAACATGCAGCGAGACATTGCAAAAATAGGATTATTAAAACCATAGTTAGACGCGGTGATATGGTACCCGGCGGAACGGCGAAAGCGAAAAGCAGTAAACTTGTCAATATTAAAAAAAGGCGATTATTATAACACTATTTAAAGGATTCCACGTTAAAATTTAAAAGAGCGAAGTCGTCTTCACAAAAGATAGCATTAAAAATTTAGCATCGTCAGCATAACAAAGAATCCTCGAAAAAATAGTATATACACCGTTGATGTAAATAATAAAAAATAACGGACCCAAATAACTCCCCTGCGGAAACTCTGACGAGTTTAAAATTTCCTCAGAATGGGTGCCACGAAACACAGCACCTTAGTCTATTTTGAATTATTGTAGAGATATGTAATAGTCAGGGGAAGGGGACAAACTCTACCGCTTGGGAGTTACAGGGTGATTCATAAATCCGTAATTTTCATTCGTATGCACATCACTACTACTAAACAACTATCCCAATGACTTTCCCAAAATTGTCAACAATGTTAATCTAACTCCAACCGTTACAGGTACAGTCACTTCCAAAAGTGAAAAAACAATTATTCGCGATTACCTAAAATTTAACATTTTCCAAAATTTTCTCCGAAATTCATGTAATCAATACTCAATGCTTTTTATTTTTATAAAATTGCCCATCTCTTTACCTTTTCAAAAAGGTACAACATGTCCAGGTAGAGAAGGAATGTAGAAATTTATACGTAAAAAAGTTTTTGGGGAATATTATAAAAATCTGCAATTTAAAGAAATTAAACTCAAATTAATCCTAAAATGCTTTTTATTGAATTCGAAATTTATTACAATTAATCTTAGTTTTTACAAAAGCTGTTCCTCTCCCGTATTTTCGTCGCTGTAGTCCCAATTCTGCTAGCAAATTCGTCTCTTGTTAACTGGTCTTGCCAACGCTGAGGAAATTTTTAATTCAATATTACCTTTATAATGATATCAGAATGCGCGGGTGATCCATCGTGTTGGTAAAACATTGCCCTAAAATAATCCATAAGGATGTCCTCTAGTAGATCTGGCAGTGTATTATCGAAAAAGTCCGCATTTTGGCTATTAAGCACTTGCAGCAAAATAAATCGTTCTATTAATTTGGGCTTGAAGGAAATTCTCTTGTCCTATATGCGATAGTATGCAGCCAAGTATGGAGGTTGTGGAAGTTTATTATACCACCTTCGGTGAACTACGATTTATCCATTCACAGAATTCGGCCCAAAGATACCCCTATCTCCATGTCGCATTCCAGAAGTCAAAAGCAAAATTAATCTTCTCTCGGAACCTCCTTCCAGTAGTCCTTAGACTGGAATATGATAATGTGAATGTCACTCTGCTGGATGAATAACCCTCCAGACTTTAACTAAAGACACTCCCAATCGTCTTGTGACTTGTTTCGGGCTCGTTTCAGGGTCTTGCCCGACGGGGGTGATTATTTGCTGCTTGCCATCGGTTTCTCTTAATCTTCGTAAAGTCGTAAAGTCGATTAGGAAATCTCCTTTCATACAACAATACAGACGCTTTCTCGTTTAAATATAAATTTCATCTGCTCAAAAGTAAATTCTACCAATTTTTAATAACTTTAGCTTAAGATCACCCATAGTTACCGATTTGTTTTTTTTAACTATAATTGATATTCTTGCTGATTCACGCTCTTTTATAGCAAAATTTACATCAGGTATTAGTAGCAGAACCCCAAGATACTAGGGTGTGAACTTTGGCTAGCTAATATCGGGAATGAAACAAAATTACACTAACACTTTTATAACTTTTTTGCGGCAATATAATTAGAATTAATTACCTTTGTACCCTAACAAAAATTGTCTACCCTTTGTCTAAAAATTTTTGTTATTTAAAGAATTTCCTACCTAAAGTGCAATCAAATAATTAGGAAGTTAAGGATATCTAAGGATGCGTTTTTACTAATCCTTTCTCTACTTCCGATGTACCTTTTTGGAAAGGCAATAAGATGGGAAATTTAATAAAAATAAAAAACAGTTAATACATCTGTGACTTTCGGAGAAAATGTGAGAAAATGCTGAATTTTAGGTAATCGTAAAATATTTTTTGTCACTTTTGGAATTTAGATCAACATTGTTGACAATTTTGGAAAGGTCATTGGGATAGTAGGCGTTTGTTTGATGTCTCTGCGTTGAGGAGATCAACATATAAAAATAAAATACTGATGTGTATACCATAAAAATTACAGATTTATGAAGCATCCTGAAACTCCCAAGCGGCAGTTTGTCCCCTTCCCCCGCCATGCGATTTTTATTTGCCAAGGTGAGATATATCAACCCACTTATTTGGACACACCTTATGTGAAACACCCTGTATATAACTTATATTTTAAGACTTATTTTTAAGTCTTAATACAAAAGTCCCGAGATGACTTTTATTTAAAACGAATCAAGCGAATTAAAACGAAAAATAAAAGTAATTTCACGACTAAAAAAGAATAAAAAATAAAGAAATTATATAAAGTATCAAAATAAATCTTTAAGGAATTCATAAAAAAAAGTCAAGTCCTACCGATTTTAACAAGAGTCCAAAAATAAGTGTTAATCTTTAACTTATTATCTTTCTTAGCGTAATCACAGTTCATCCATATAATAAGCTTCAATACTTCTCCCTTTCGAAATGAGTGCTAATATCCCCTGTCTCCACGAGACTTTTGTTACATAAACTCAAAAAATAAAAGTAAATTTAGGTCTCTGGATATAACAAATAATAAAAATCCCAACAGAACATAACAGAACAACAACAGAATTCCCACAATTCACTACTTAAATTGGTTCTTCGAATTCTCCCAGTGAGATAGGATTAAACCAGCTACACTCTTTGCCTTTATTTACATATTTCTTCAATTTGTGCAATAAAATTTCAAGGTCTATTGTTACAAAAGCTCATATGCCATATGGGCCGGGCACTCGTGGCATAAGCTATGTTTGTTGTGCTCTTAAAGTGTACAATAGCCGTCTCTTTGAATTTGAATTTGTTACAAAAGCTCGTCTGAAATCCAAACAACAATATTACCAGGCTTGGTTTTTCCAGTTTAGAGAGATGGTTCACAAGAGTGTTTGCGCCTAAAGCCAGACTGATTATCTATTAATAATTTGTTTATCTCAGCGTAACATATTAACTGATCAGTTAAAACCTCCTAAAGAAGTACAATAAAGGCATGTTTATGGGTCTGAATTAGTGCAGTCGTTGGCATTGTTAATCTTAAATTTGCATCATTAGTGATTCCTTCTATTCCATAACGCGAGTCCACTCCAAAATTAAATTACAAAAATACGTAAGACGTAATATCTGGTAAAATTTAATCAAACTTTTTACTTTTCCTGTAAAATTTGCGAGTTTATGGTTTTAGCATAAGCCAGCGACATTTAAGTGCTGTCTTTCAAAAAGCAGATTGATCTTTTTCTGAAACGTGATTGTTCCAGATATTTTCCAATTGACTTTAAACAATTTTCTCCAAGGTTTTTCGATGCATCAGTAAATGTAGTACTACTGCTTCGAATAAAAGAAAAGTTTTGAATGGAACAGTTCAAAACGCTTGCTGTAGGGTTTTTATATAGATTAAGAGTAGGCTATGCTACTTAACTGACAGCGTATAATAGTGAAAACTCGGACGACGCTGAAATTGTCGTTTTAGTTCTCTAGGATTTGAATATAAAACAAAACTTCAATTTCAATGTCAGCATAAAACCAACGTGATGCTTTAGCTGCCTTGCAAATCCTGAGCAATGAAAGATGTATTAACGCTTTCCGCAAGATAACGGTGGCGGATAATGTCGCGGCATGTCGGCGTTTGCAAATTGTCTGGCAGTAAACCTGTTACGCTATATTCGTTACTTAGAGCAGGATTACTTTATAACTAATGGGGTTTTTTGTATTAATAATTTGCATTGTTATTAAAAGTACTTACATAATTCGACAGTGCTCCATGATACATCTTCACATATTCGTTGAATATATCATAGTGTGGTGGGAAGCACGGTACACATAGAGACTTAACAACTCGTAAATCTTCTAAAATAAATTGTCTCGAAATTTCTAAATCTCGTACAAGCCAAAGTTTGTTATCAGCCCTCTCTTCTAATTTAGACCCTTCAATTCGTTGTACAACGGCTTCATTTAAAACTTCCATTCCTTTTTTTCTCCATTGCTTTGGCCTGCCCGGAGGAAGGAAACCTGTTATTTTTTGCTGCTGCAGAGCAAATTGGTCGCTTTTTTCTTCTCGCTCGATAATTCTTAAGGCAGTTACAATAATGGTGGGTTCCTTGCGAACAGTGTTAAGAGTTCTATTCAGAATAAGCCTAATTTTTCTCTCCAATGCCTGTGACACTGTTTCAACTTTTTCGAAATGCCGCTTTAAAGCAATTTTATCAGTTGCATATTGCTTTGGTTGTTTGTGAAGCTCATACAGAAGATCGTCCCTAGAGTTTTCCAAGTCCGACAAACACTGATGGGCGTAAAGCAATTTATCTTCTTCGATCAACTGCATTGTTTTTGCAACGCTAGATTGGACATTAAAAATGTGTTTCAAATTCTCCATTGCTGTTGCATATTGTGAGTGTTTCGTATTTTCTTCTCTTACAGCTTCTAATGCATCATATATTTCAGGGACCGTTGTAAGAAGCTTGTCTACATCTCTCATCCTTTCACCAATATCCTTTATATCAGCGAGGCATGTTTCAAGTTGTTTTAATCCAACTCGAACACCATCCAATTGGTTCTGCATTCCAGTCTTAAGCAATGCCTCAACAGATGCCTTTTTACGCCCAACTCGATGTTTATATTGTTCGACTTTCTCTAACTGCCCCGGCCGCTGTAGCATATTTTTGATGTCTTTAATTGCAGCTAGGCGAGCTTCTTCCTCTAAATCTTTAAGCTCCATTTGACCAAAAAATTAAATCAATCACTTCCAAACACAGAAATATGAAAAACTTCAATTCAATGTCAAAATGAATGACACTTCTCACTGAGAAGCTGTTTGAATGACGAAATAAACCAGGGTCAAACTTAGTAAATAAACGGTAGACTTTTACGGACAAAAATTACTGATATTCCTATGTATTTTCCTTTATGGACTTTGAGGAATTAAGTTATGAAAATTATTTTAATTTTAAGCAATATTATAAAATTATTTTAAATAAAATTGTTCATGATAAAGTTTTTCGTTATCGCGGCCGCTGAATGTATAATCATGACAATCAGCTGACTTTGTTTTGATCTCGTTTGTGAACAATTTTCAAATTTGTCTCCCCGCATTAGTTGCTTTACCTAGAAATGTTTGTTCTATAATTAAGCTTTACTAAAAGTATTCAATTAAACAATGGCGGAAAATAATTATACTTCCCGATGGGAGATTTTTCTATCACTGTTCATTGAACAGGATAACGTTTTCACCAAAGAAGCAAAGTGTTTTCAAGACGAATTGAAAAATATGCAATTATTACATAGTTGTTTCGGTTTAAGGTAAGAAAGGAATCAATAGTAATACAAATTTTATATAGGGCATTTTTCAATTATAGACAAACATTAATTCAATGGCTGGAATCTCTTGAAGAGCCTAGGAAAAGCCAGTCTGTTCAATTAAGAGAAAAGGGAAATAAAATATTAAAAGACGAAGGAAGTTATTTCCTAGCTATCAATTACTACACCAAAGCTATTTATGCGGCTCAGAATTGCATAGAAGCAAGCCTAGCCCATGCCAATCGAGCATATGTTTTACTCCAAAAATTGTATTTTCATGTAAGTAAATCATTAAAATTTCAGATCAACATTTTAACCCCTTCAGCGGGACTATTCACGTTTTGTGACAAAACTAAATGATAAAAAGTATTTTTACAAATGTTTTCACAACTTTTCACTTGAACAGTTCATTTTAATCGGTTTATCGATTCCAGTTCCTTTTGTGAAAAGTTCGGGCTGAATCCTTTGTTTTCTATTGAGAGTTGTTAATAGTGAAAAGAATTCTTGAAAACAATTTGATTCTCAAGAAATTTTAAAAGCAATGTTTGGCAATGCCTTCAATTTTTCACATTTTGTACCCGCATTAATATGCTTGTCTTAATCTTGTAAGTCAACTAATTTATGCTCCATTTAACTGGTTTTTTTTAAACATACAATCGAAATACAAAATTCTATAATAACCTAATTTCTGCTTATTCTTGTAAGCTCCACATAAAGCTTTAATTTGCTTAACCAATCCGCTCTACAGTAATTCACGATTTTAAATAAAAGTCTCGTTATATATGTGGTAAAAGTGACCAAATCCTTTTTTATTTAAAATGGTGATACTTTTGCGAAACTACTGGAAAATGCATATAGTTTAAGAGACCTTGACACAAAAGCCTCAATCAGTTTTTTGAAGCGTACTTGTGAGTGAGTCTGGTCAACCGAGAAAAGTATGGGTTGTCAGGCCAAGTGTTGCAGGGCCTGAAAAAGAAGGCCACTTGCCCCCCCCCCCCCCCCCCCCAACGACTTTTTTCTGTATTTTTTTTAATTGAAAGCTATGCATTTTCCCATGCCAATAAACGAACAGTTGGCGGTTTTTTTCGTCTTCCCCCTGCCAGGTGTATGAAGCAAAGTGTAAATGAAAAATCTAATTTTCTCATCGATTTTGTGGTAGGTTGGCGACCTGTTTTTTGGTTAACATACTTTACTGCCGCATTCAAAGTTGCCTTCCAGTAAATTCACATATTCGTTTCCTTAAAATTTGCAACAGCTGCAAATTAATGGTAAATTATTGGAATGGAATGATAAAAGGAAGGGTATTTCATTTGTTCTATATGTAATGAAATGAGAACACAGAGTTATTAACGTATTTTAAACGACTAAGTTTCTTAAAGTTAAAACGCAATGACTTATCGTAAACTTAAAAATTACTCCGTCTCATCATCGTTTTCACAATAGTTCGCCTTGTACTCATCTTGTTCCCTTTCGTAATGATCAATTTCTTCTAGAATAAGGGTGTTGGTTCACCTTGGAACCAAAGCGGGTACAGTTTATCGTCCTTTAAAATACAACAACACTCTTCTACATTTAAAGTTACGCAAAGTGGAAGTGTAGCGTTTTTCCACATTGCCGTTACAAAAACCATACGACGAATCTATTATTCTAAAAAGACCAAACTGGGAGGAATTAAATTTGAATCAAATCCGCATATTTTTTTCATAAATGTTTCGTTGTCTCGCTTAAAAGAGTAAAGTTTTGTGAAAATGTTATGCCTAACGTCGTTAACATCGCTACAATTTCTGACCCCGTACATTTCTGCGGTATTCTCTCGTAGTGTTTTGATTTTCTCCTCGTCACTTGCAGCTACAGTTCCCGTTAAATTGGCGAAAACTTCCTGATAACTTTTTTTTTCTCAAATTTGCAAAGGTATTTTCTTGCCTTTCCTGTAAAATCCATGAGAAAACCGGGGAAATCTTTACATATATTTATACCCAATTTTTCACCTAGGACTGAGCAATTGAAAAAATGTTCCTCTCCTTTTTTCGAAGATGCTCCCGAGATCCAAATATTAAAGCTAGATAATTTTTTAACATTGCACAAAATTATTAAAATGTCGGTATAAGAAGTTCACATTCGAATTTTTCTTGAGCCTACGATGTGAAATATCATTCGCGTATCAGCTTCCGCATAAAAACATTCGTAATTTTCTCGTACATGATAAGAATAGCACTTTTCTTCGAACGTCGGGAGTATTTTTTTATCGCCAATCTAGTTCAAAAGAGAATCATTTGTCGCGAGCTCGAACCAATAATTTGACTAAAACCTCTTTGAATTTATAATTTTTCAACGTTTTGAAAAAATCAGTGCGTCGTGTTTGTTGGGTTCCCGAAATCGTATATGAGGTGTCGTGCTCATTTCTCTTAAAGCGTTACGTTCAAATACTAAATGGACTTGCTTAGCTTTGGATGAACAAATTCGTGACAAAATGTGTTCCGCGATTTTCCCAAAGTTTGTGATACATTTTGGCCTAATAGATGTAGGAAATAAATTTCATCGATTGTGGACTTCAGTATTTTTGCAAGAGCGGATGTCGGTTTTGGACATTTCTCTCTAAAAATTGCTAAGTGCCAGAGATAAGCCAGGCATTCCTCCATATCAAGTTTTCTTTTAGTAGCAATTGCTAATAATGAGCCAAAAATGTCGCGTTCCATTTCCAGTAAAGTAACCTTTTACCCATCTACTGATAATTTTTTAGCCCATTCCAAAACAAGAGAGTAACCACAAAATCGGCCTGTTTTTGAGCATTTCATAGCGACCTGGGGGAAAACCTTACAAATGTTTAGTAAGTATTAAATTAATCGTCATCAAAAATCGGAAAAGGTTCTTAGTTTTTTGAAATTTACCTATATTTAGGGGTTAAAAACCAAAAACTGAAAAAATTAAAAAATTTTTTATATCAAATAAATCTTAGAAAAGCAAAATTGTGTATTTTTTTGATAGATAAGAGTTAATGAGAGTTGAAAATCCACTCTTAAGCGCTCTGAGGGGGTGAAATCATCCCCAAAACATGAAATTTATCAAAAATATTTTTAAAAATTCTAAAAAATATCGTTTGAACTTATGTGTGTTTCTTGCCAGTTTTGATGGGAAAGTACCCCCTACGAAGGGTAAATTCACCCCCAAACGTGAAAAGATGAAAAAATCATAAAAATTTGAGAAAACAGTTTTGCGGTCACTCCTTCAAAATAGCCTTCTTTTTCAGACCCTGCAATACTTGGCCCGACAACGCATACGAGGCTTTTGTGTCATGGGCTGTCCTACCAATAGTTTTTTATAGATAAAACTGTCTAACTGTTAAATTTTGCCTTCGCCCAGTATAATGTAGAAGTGAAATGATTAATGGAAAATTTAAAAACTGTGACTTAGTCATTGGATTGGGTTTAAAATGTAGTTGCTAAATATTTGTTAATTGTTCCCTATCATGAGCTAAATCCACATAAAGTTCCAAATAACCAATTAAATAGCTCTTCTACTGCTCATTCGCTCTTTTTTCTTTTTCAAAATAGTTTATTCCATTTTTTTCCTTACGTATCACTTGAAGATTCATCTGTGATAACTTTTTCTTCAAATGAGGAAATTTTGACAGAAGTTCTCATGTTAACAGAGAACCGGATTCGGACCGCAGTGAAAAAATTTTTCAAAAAAGTTTTCACAGAACTGGAATATACCTACAGTACCGAGAAGTAACCTGTAGAGGAATTTTGCTTTTTTAGATATATCATCCATTATACATTATATTATTATTTATAATTGAACTCAAATTTTAAATTTAGTGGCGTACCCTAAAGAATTTCGAGAGTTTCATGTTAAATTTAAATTTTGTTGATCAAACTTTTCTAAGATATACCAAGAAACACGGCCATAAATAAAAATGGAACACTTTTATGTGTATTTCTTAAAAATGGATTTATTTATTCTGACAGTAAATAAAAAATACAAATAATTCAGTATAAAAAAACTAAAACTACAGCCACTTATTCCGTTTAAGGCTTCCGTACCTCAAAACGAAAAAAAGGAACCCTTATACATAGGGTCACTTCGTTGTCCGCTGCTGGCTGGCTGTCAGTCTGTTTATCAAGACCCTTTTTATCAGGAACGCGTGGAGGTTTCGAGTTGAAATTAATATCAAATATACGGTCACTTAGAGCTGTAAAAAATCAAGCTAAAAATACGGTCATTTATGCCGCAAAATACGGATATTTTGCCACATAATTTGACACTCGCAAATAAATCAAAACCTATAGGGTACTTACCGTTGAGCTAGATCATGAAATTTGGCAAGAAACAAGGTTGGAGAATTGACCGTGACGTATATCGAGGTACGGGAGAACATTTTTTTAATTACGAATGTGTAGTTGTATACAAATTTAAGTTATGGGGCTTATTTATTATAAATAATTATTATTTCTGAAATTACAAACAATTCGAATATATATGTAAATAAAAGACGTGTGGAGATGTAAGGAAAAATATTGAGAATTTTAATTATTGTTAATTTTTGAGTTATTAATAAAAGTTCTTTAATTTACACATGTAGTTTCAGAATTTAACCGACGAATACAGGGTGTTTCAGATCTGACTTGCCAAAATGAGTGGGGTGATAGACCTCACCTAGGCAAACAAAAAATTGAATTGGGGGGGGGGGGGGGGGGGGCAATCTTAACCCTTTAGGAGTTACAGGGTGATTCATAAAATTCAGGTTTTCACGGTATGCACATTACTATTTTATTTTTATCTTTTTATCTACCCAACACAACGACATAAAACGCTAAAAAAACTACTTTTCCAATGACCTTTTCAAAATTGTCAACAATGTTGATCTAGCTTCTACTATTGCAGGTACTTCCAAAAGCTAAAAAAATGGTTTGCAATTACCTAAATTTCAGCATTTTCCCAAATTTTCTCCGAAATTCATGTAATTAGTACACCTTTTTTTTTATTTTTACTGAATTGCCCATCTTATTATCTTTCCAAAAAGGTGCAAGAAATGATGTAGAAATTCAATAAGTAGAAAACTTATCGGGAAATATTCGAAAATCTGCAGTTTAAAGAAACTCAACTCATATTACTTCTAAAATCCTGTTTATTGAAATCAAAATGTATTACAATTAATCTTAGTAAATTACAAAAGCTATTTAAAATGTCCACCGCCAATTTGGATGCATGCCAACAATCTCCAAAGATAAAAATAAAAGAGTAATGTACATACGGGGAAAAACTGAAATTTACGAATCACCCTGTAACTCCTAAACGGTTAAGATTGACCCCCCCCCCCCTGCCATACAATTTTTAGTTTGCCCCTAGGTGAGATCTATCACCCTACTCACTTTGGTGAGATCTATCACCCTACTCAGATCTGAAACACCCTTTATGTTTATAGAGTAAAGTTTTAGCTTTTATGTAATTCCTACAAAATATTAAAAAAAATTTGCTTTTGAAAATACTTCTACTTTTATGTTTATAGAGTAAAGTTTTAGCTTTTATGTAATTCCTACAAAATATTAAAAAAAATTTGCTTTTGAAAATAACTTATGTATGGAACCCTCGAAGCAAAAACAACGTTCATATTTGATTTACTTTTTGGGGTCCGTATCCCAAAACGAAAAAAGGCACCCTTATAGGAACACTTCGTTGTCCGTCTGTTTGTCAAGACAGACACTCGACCTAGACTCATGAAATCCGCAAGATGGAAGGTCCCATAGCACAAGTAAAGCAAGAAATCCGAAAATCGTTAATTTGTGGTTATATAACATGAAAAAATATTATAGAACCCTCGTGCGAGTCAAACTTACACTTGTCCGGGTTTTTTTTACTTGCAATCATTCAAATGAAAAACTTACGAATAAAATTCTGTGTTGAAATACACACAAAAAACGTTGCACGTTCCGGTGCAATTTTGATTTCTACACCTCACGAATTTGTTTTCGTCCTTATCAGCGCAAATAGGGAAATGCTTATCACCCCGATTTTCGGACCTCTCTATTTGGTACTACTACTGGAATATTGCTCTTCGTTTTGGTGGTGATGAAAAATTACTTAACTTAACTTGAGCATCATCATCACCTTGCGGGTGATCTCTTATATCGCAGAGCCATCCGGTCTTTTCTATATAAGATCCAAGAATTGGTTATCACCAAAACCACAAAAAAATATGACAAGGCCATTTTCTAGTTCACGTGTTAATCTGTAATACACCATCATGCCGTCATAAAGGTCAATTCCGTTCATAAATGCATTCTATTGTACAATAGGACATGAAACGAGCAAGTATTTCTTTGTTACCGGCTTTTGACATGAGTAACTGGATTATCACGTGTCGATGTTTAACGGAGAAGAATGGACTTATTATACATGCATTATTATCAGTAACGCAAGCTTTCCATCCTCGCGCATCACTTACGAAAACGAGCCTCTTCCTTTTTTTCGCAAACTTTTGTCAGTTTCTAGTTTCTGCCTAATAGTTTTTTAATTCAGTTGTTTTGTATAGTCCCGGTTGCGTAGATGTACTATAAATGAAATGAATATTACTGCGCCTGCTCTCCCATCAATTCTGGTCCCATCCGTGAAAATTGTAACATCGGATAGACGGTTTTCAGGGAAGGACCCATCCCTTATAACACTTTGGTGCTGTCTATCAATTACTCTTACTTTGCTTATACCATCAACAAGCATTTCTAATTCCGATATCTTATTTTTAACAAGTTCCAGTATTTTTCTATGCCCTTTGTTATCACGAGATCTGTACTAGTTCTGCTGATTCAGCAGTTCAGAGCTGCAGAGAAATTTTTGGACTTATTTTAGATGCATTTATATTCAGAAAATGATCATGTCGATCAACAGCATATGAAAATAACTAAGTAGTCGTTATTTGCAGTAACTCATTGAAATACGAGCAACTTTTAATGTAAATAGAATACATAGAATAAAAATTTACAATATTTCGAAACTTTAAGACTTTTTAAATCTTAATTAATATATTGTTTTCAGGAAGCTTATGAAGACTGTGAGTGCGCTCTAAATCTAGGATATCCAAAAGGGAAGGAAATAAAGGTAATTCTACGACAAGCTGAGTGTGCCATTTTTCTAGATAATCCTGAAAATCTGAAAAAATGTATAGGAAAATTGGAGACAATTACTACAACAAAAGCCAATTCCTTAAAAATATCTGAAAAGCTCACTCAACTAAAAGCAAAGTTAATTGATCTCTCTCGGTCTGTTAACATTGATGTAAAATCATCCATAGCAGAAAAGAAGCAAATCTTGTAAGTTTATTGATTTAAGTTAAGTAACCATCTTAATAATTTTACATTGTATTTTGTTTGTTTAAAGGTGCAGCTCACTAAAGAAAGGAACTTACGTTGTAGCTGGAGAAAAGATATTAAAAGATGAAGAGATTATGTGCGAAAATGCCTTTGCTTTTGTACCGTTGTATGATAGCAAAGATATCGATTATGTCGATTTAAATTGCCAACACTGCGCCAAAACCAATATTATACCTTTCCCTTGCAAAACATGTCGAGCAGCCTCATATTGTTCAATAAAATGTCGTGATCTTCATGAAATCGTTCATAGAATAGAATGTTGGGGATGCAAGAAGCAATTATACCGTGATATTGGAATAGCTCATTTGGCACTTCGTGCCTTAGTTGTTGGTTACTCCGAAATGCTTTTGTCCTTGGATAAGCACTCAGATGGCAGCCAATATTCATGTCAGAAGCTTTGGAAAGGCATTGTTGACTTGTCGAGAGATAGCAATATGGCATATGCCCACGTTATTAGACTATCTTCTAATCTTAAACTGATGAACACAGAAGACTTCTTACGTTATGCTTTAACTGCTTCGATGTTAGTATGTTACTTAAGAAGTTTTACCAACTTTTTTGAGACTACTACATGTTTGGCTAACATTAAATTATCTGACCTTGACTGGGAAGTAGTAACTAGTGCACTTTTATTAAGACACATTGGTCAAATGGTATGCAATGCTCATTCAATAACAGGAATGAAACAATTAGATTGTTTAAATGATTTGTGGAAGAGCGAGGACCTTCCAAATCGTGGAGCTCTACATATGCTTCAACCGTCAAAGTTATTTGCTGCCATTTATCCAAGAGTAAGCTTATATAATCACTGCTGTGAGCCAAACTTTTACAACAAATTTAATGAAACGATTTTAATCGTAAAAGCAGCGAGGGATTTAAAAATAAAGGAAGAAATATTTAACTGTTATGGTATTAACTTTAAGCGTATGTCAAAGGTTAATAGAAAAGCAGCGCTTAAATCCCAATACTCATTTGACTGTGATTGTAAGCATTGTGAAAATGGAGACAAAGGATTTGTTAGTTGAATTTACTAATTAGAAACTTTCTTATTATAATTTTATTTCAGAAACGATATCACACATATTTGTGCATAAATAGAAATTGCAAAAAAGAATTTACTTTAGATGGTGACTATTATTGGTGGAAGGAACAAAAAGGAACTTTCAAATTAAAATGTCCTTTTTGTGGGACAAATATTGATTGGCAATGGTACCAGCCCTTTGAAGCTTTATCATATATTCTTCCTGAGTTAGGTACAACTAAAATAAAATGGTTTTCAACTTTGTGCGATTCCTACCACCAATCAAAATTGTTTTTAACAGACTTTCACGAGTTGAAACAGGAAATGGCTAGAACAATTTTGAGTCTATTTATAGGTAATTTCTTTTAAAAATAAAATAAAACTTAAAAAATATGTTTTACCTCTCCCTATGTTTTCAGATCTCCCATATGATAGATCCAGAAATGAAATTATGATTGATATTTCAATTGATCTACTAAATGCCGTCGAGGACCAATGCGGATCTTTTAGCCTTGACTTTGTCTTTGCTTCAACATATTTTCTTGATCTACTAGCAATAGGATTAAGTAATGGTGATAAGGTTAATGTATATTATGTTGAAAAGATTTTATATTCATTTCAAATTTTATCAGATAAGGAGAAAAAAGTATTTGAAAACTATATTGAAATGTACATTCAAAGTGAATAAAACTATATTTAAATGCGCAAATTAAGCAAGTAATTCCACAAACAACAAACAAAATTTTTCAACAAGATCAGCGTTTCTGATAAGGAAAAACTAAACTCCTTTGGCTCTTCCTCAACAGCAGCACCAAAGGGTTAGTTTTTCTTTAGCTGCTGGATGCTTTCACACGAAACCGCACACGTGAGAAATATAACAAGGGTTAATTTTTCTTTAGCTGGACGTGTGAAAGCGTCCAGCAACTAAAGAAAAACTAACCCTTTAGGGCCCCTCAGACGCTGGCTGGCTGGCCGAGCCACCGAGCAATTCGGAAATCTAGATATTCCTGATTTTGCACGAGCCAAATCACACATGCAATTAATTTGTTTAACGAAAAGTTTCTTCTATGTAGTTAAACGTCAATTTGAAAATTGTTTTTTTCACGTCGGTTTACGATTTTCAATATAAAGAAATTAAGTTTTAAATATGTTGATCGAGCAAAGATATTGTCCGAAAAAGGTTTTGATTGAGTTTGGCTTGGCATTTCCCCGCTTCCATAAAGAAAAGATTCAAGAGATATTGTATACAGGTTATTAAGCAGTTGGATGTAATGACATAGAATATATACTGTACTTCGTACTACGCTATGGCACACGCTTATATATTTGAAAAAAAAATCCCTGAATTTATCTTTACTGGTATAGTAGTGGTATGGAAGTGTAGCGGATCAAAAAAAAAATTAAATTTTTTTTCATCTTAAATTGTTTAGAATAAGTCTAGAGGTCTGTGCACAAAGACGATCCGATGAATAGATTAGAAGATATGAGCAGTCAAACTTCATGCCGACTTATCGCGTTCTCTATCTACTTTAAATGCGTTTTTTTCGAAACCACGTTTGCGGAAGTGGTGTGCAGGATTGCGCGTAAACTACTTGACGCATTGAACCAATTAAACTGCTAATAAAAGACAACGAGTGAACGTAGGCAGTGAAGTCGAGTTTTTTTCAAATTAAATTGTTTAAACATTTTTTATAGGAACATTAAGGAATAAAAATGTGTCGAAAATCGCATGTCTAAGTCATAGTATATAAATAATCTATATCTATTCTAAGTCTAAGTTCCTGTTCAGACGAGTTGACGAATTGATCCCGAACTTCTATGGTGCGGGGCAAGTTCGGGCAGGGAGGAAGTGCGTCTCGATCTGAAGTGGACTCACGTTCAACTTTTCTGGTCACGTGACTGTTTCTATTGGCGTGTTGGTGCATTTGATTGTAATGTTGGGTAAGTGTTGGAATAATCCATTTCGTTTATACCGATTGCCATGGCAACCTCTCGACTCAAAGCGGCACATGTGAACATATTTTCATTTTAAGGAGCGACAAAAGGTAAAGACAGATTGAACCGTCTAAACAGGCACTTAGTTTGAAGTTGCGTTATTCGCACAATTTTTTACATAAGAACCTTTTTCGAACGCCAAGTCTTGCAAAATTTTATAAAGAATGAAATAAAAATTCAAATTTTGAATTCAGACTACCGAGAAGAACTGAATATTGTACAACGTAAGGTGGTGTTCCGGCCGCAGTGCCATCTTTGAGACGTCACTGCACGGAGCCAATAAACATTTGATGTTTAAAACAAAAAAGTTTGTGAAATATAGTGTTGTAAGATTGCAATAAAAAGAATTAGGTTTATCGAACTTTTCATTACGTAGCAAAAACTCCCAAAAGATGACATTTTTAAGGTTCCGTATGTCCGAATGAAAAGACGGACCATTATAGGATCACTCGTGTGTCTGTCTGTCTGTCCGTCTGTCACAGCCAATCTTACTGGACCAATTAAGTTGCAATTTGGTACACATATGAATTTATAAATAAATAAACGAATTTTGTATATGGGGGTCACTTTAAAAAAAAGTCCTGTAAATTGTACCGTGTGACATATCATATAAAGGGGCTTGTTGGGAGGGTCTGAACTATATTTTTTGTATAATTTTAAAATAAATAGTTTTAAAGTTATTTGAGAAAAGAGATGAAAATTCATAATTCCCCCCACCAAAACTACTGAGCCTAAAATTTTGACAAAAATACAGAAAATAGTTCTTTACTTATAGATTACAGGCTAAGACGTCAATGATCTTAAAATAAAGGAAACTATTCACGCGAGTTCAACCCGCACTTGTCCGGTTTTTATTTTTAGTTGCTACACTACTTTGGCCCGTAGGTCAAGTGTTGAATAACTATTTAACTATGTATCTTTCGAATATCGAAACAAAACTAAAAAAAAGTAAAACAAAGGTTGCGTAAATACGGAAGCTGAACCAAGAAAAATGAAATAATTGATATTTTGTGAGTATGAAAAACGAAAAAAAGAACCTAACCAGTTTGTTTAACTCAGGAAATTTAGACTCCAAATTAAATCCTTTTTTAATTAATACAATTTTACAAATACATTGGCTGTAAAAGCTTCTCTGTGGTTTCTAATAGTGTTCTAGACCTAAAATGTTTTTCTGTTTAAATATCCCTTTAAAGAACGTTTCGCTACCTAAACGTATTTTTACGAAGCGTTTAAAGGTTTTGTTGTTACGAAAAGTGTTTTAAACGTTTGCAAAGGATTTTTTTCCAAACCTTTAATTAGTTCTTTAAAAAAAATTATTTTTTTCAAGATTCAAGATTATCTTTATTCGACTACATGACCAATGCACAATATCAATATTTAGCTATTTACAATACATTTGCTGTGACACAACGTGTTAGTTTGTTGGTGTTTATTTTAATGCCCCAGGTTTTATAGTAGTCAGTGATCTCCTCCAAGATTTGATTTTGTCTAGGGTATTTTGAGGAATTTTGCCGTGGGCATAGATAAGAGTATCGTCAGCATATAGTATAGCCGACAGGAAGAAGTTCTATAGTGAGGGTACAGTTATCGAGCATTGGGGGACTCCCGCGCGCACCTCAATTGTTTCAGATTTTCTTCCGTCGATGGTGATGTAAAGTTTTCTATCAGTTAGGAAATTCAAAAATATTTTGACCAGTTGGTCGGGAACGTTATAGGTAATAATTTTAAAAATTAATCCCCTATGCCAAACATTGTCAAAAGTTTTTTCAATATCAATTGCCGCTACTGTTATGCATTCCCTATTTTTCAGCTTATTTAATGCATCGCGGTGCAATTTAATCTAGGCGTGGTTTGTGGAGTATTCCCTTCTGAAACCAAACTGGTAGGCCAGGATCGCTTTATCCATGTAGCAGAACCTCTCAAATCTGTTCGCTATAATTCTCTCCAGAATCTTGCCAACGTTGGAGAGCATCTGGATAGGTCTAAAGTCTTCTACCTCGCATGAACTAAGTTTTTTTTTGATTGGGATTAATTTAGATATCTTCCAGGCCTTGGGGAAGTCGCTGTTGTTGATGCATGTTGTATTTAATTGTTAGGAATTTTAGTGCATTTCGTGGTAGCCTGTTGATGAGATAGTTGGAAATGTCATCAGGTCCGCAGCATTTCTTCCCGTTTATCTTATATTTGATTATGCTTTGCAGGTCCTCAAGCTTTATCCAGAGCTCATCCGAGGAGTTCAGCATATTGTTGTCCTGGGAGAGAGAATGAGATTTGGCTTCAATTCCCTGTCAGGGTTGGAGTTTCTTACCAAGAATTCACAAACGGACTCCTCCACCTGTGTCATCAGTTGGTCATTATATGTTGGACACTTTTCTCTGTAGAGGTTATTATAAAAGATGTGAAATGTCGATAGGATTACTTCCGGCGAAGAGGTCTCTTGGTTTTGAATCTTTATCTTTTCAATTTTCGTTTCCCGGTGTTTGCCTACTATATTGTAGATCTCCTTAAAAGCATTTGGACCTGGCTTTATTTTGCTAAGCCTGTCTTGAAATTGTGAGTTTAGGTGAAGGTTAACCTTTTCTTTGATTATCTTTTTAAGGCAGTTGATACGAGACAGAAGGGCTTTGTACTCCAGAGAATCTTTGTTGAGTGTTCGTACGTAGAGTTTCCTTAGTTGTTTCCCCCATTGTCTTTTGGCCTTGAGAAGATTGATGATGGGTTGTGGGAACTTCAGATGTTTGCTTTGTCGCTCCGGAGGTATTTTCTTAATGTGCTTATCCTTACACGCATGAACGTGAGTATTAAACTTTTCGTTCGTAATATTGGTGGCATAAAATGGTGAGTTAGCTGTTCAAGATTCCAGATCTTTTTTGAATTCGGTGCAGTTAAAGGTAGACCAGTCATCAGCCCAGGCTGGCAGGAGGGGAGAGATTAGGATGTCACCTAAGTCTACTACGAGTTTGACAGCCAGATGGTCCTAGAAGGACTCCGTCACACAGGTAGGTGCACTGTCCATGTAATGATCCGTTTTGTTTTTCCGTGGTCAGGAAGAAGTCCATGATGGAAGAGCTCCTAGTGAAAGTTGGGGAGAATGGGGTATTATTTGTAGGCCCGGCATCTTTAAAAAAATTTTAGGTAATTTAATACATTCCAGATTTTTTTAAATTGAACTGTTGCCAACTTAATCTGCCTAGTATGGCAGTTGTTGTTGGAAAGCTCTTCGAAGCTCTCCAATTCATTTAAATGGGTTGGTGAATGTGCTTTTCGGAGCGGACCGATGAAGTTGGCTCCAGTTTCAATTGAAAAAAATGAAAGTTTTAAAATGATTAATACAAGAAATTATTATTTATCTACCTTTGTTGCTTTCTAATTTTATTTTAAACATAAGGCGCTCAAAAACCATCATAAGTAATTCAACTACCGTTCCAATTGAGCGGGAAGTGGAGCAAACTTCGGTCCAGTAATGAAAAGCTCCTGGTTGGAAAGCAAATTCCAGTTTGTCGTCCGTCAACACAACCACATTCGCTCGATTAATCATTCGATGTTCACGTGTGTAAGTGGTTTTGACGACAAAGCAGAGTGGAAAATTTTTGTTGACTTTCGACGCAAAATTTGTGGCAAAAATCATATAATTTTTTCCACAAAAGTATTTAAAAAACGCTTTAAATTAGTGAATTGCATGAAATTGTATTAATTAGTGAAAACATTAATTGTGTACGAGTAGCTAGAAAGTTAATTTGGCCCCAATGTGGGGCCAAATTCGTGTCGGACATTGTGCTGCAACACACGAACAGTTTTCTTTTAATTTACAATTGTTAGAGCGCCAGTGGGAGCTTCAACTTTGCTTGAAGCCCACTGTGCTGACTTGATGGGAGAATTATGAACCAAGAGCCCCAAAACTTCACGCTAACGCAGATCAGTTATTTGGTGAATAACTTGACCAAGAAGAACTTTGCTCAGAATTGCCATCTTTTGGCACAGGTGAGTGATTACGCATGTGTGTGTGTAAAGTGCATTTCCCTCGAAAAAATTGCTGTATTTTTGGAGTAGATTTTTGCTCAAATGTAGATATTGGTCTAGTACAAATAGAAATTTTCAGTGTCCGATTTGCTTTGCCTACAGCTGTTGTGTGCACAGGTTTTTTTTCGACGCCATGATAGTTTGAGGCATATTGCTTCAGGTTTTGTGGAATTTATCAATATAAAAACTATTAAAAATGTGTAAGAGTTTTGAGGGTTTAATTACTTAATTAACTAAACCTTCACTTTTTGGAAGAAGTTGTGAAAATGTTCTGGAAATATGAATTTTGGTTGGGCTGTTTGACGTTTTTCTTGTCAGTGTGGGGCTGTATAAGCGATTTCTCTTTTGGAAGGTAATTTATAATTTCTCTATAGAAGGGTCCTTTTATAAAGAAAAAAAATTATATAAAAAAGGTAAATCTTTGTGGTTTATTTATTTTGGAATAGTTTGCCTAAAAAATTCTTCAGATTTTCTTGAAAATAGACCTGCACAATTAATGAACCGTGCATACTCGAATTTGTTTTCTATTTTATTTCAGTGGTATATTTATATTTAATGTTTCACTTTTTGTCTTATCTTTTTAAAGAATAAATTTTAATTAGTGATGTCTCACACAAATGAAGTTTTAGAATTTTGTATGTTCATTTTTTCCAATTTGGACTTAAAAATTCTATGTACGAACAGGAACCTGTCAATTGTTTTTAACAAATAAGAACTACCTTTTGCTTTTGTTATTGATAATAAGATAAAGAACAGACGTAATCCATTAAGGTATTCAGTTCCTCCATTCATTTACATTTAAACGAAATATTTTTAACAGCTCCAATCTACAATTGATTTTTACGTTGGAAAGTTTCATCTGGGATAATGAAAGAATTTTGCTTCTTTCAAGGATACTTATGACACTTATTTGCCTTTATTTTCAGTGCAAAAAGTACAATATTATTCGAGTAATAGGCTCACTAAATGACATTGAAAATGTTTTTCAACAATCGGTACGCACTAAAAGCGTAGGTTCAGTAGGTCCGTCAGTGCTGTTTCTTTGTTGCAATAAATATACAGTGACGAGCAAAAATGAACAAATAATTGGAATTTTTAAAGGAAGAAGGTATGTTAGCAAATACTTAATGAAAATTTAAATAATTTTTATTCAATTCAGTTACATACTTAATTAAAAATAGAAAAATATATAGAGTTTGTTATAAAATAAACAGTTTCTTCGAAAAAAATGATTCAGAATGAAACATGTACATTTACTCAATTTTGCACGTTTTTATAAAACATTAGAAAACTTTTGTTTTTTTAATATTTTGTCCACATTCCTTTCCTTTTCAGCACTTCGGAAATTCTTCTCGGCATACTATCCACCAAATTATTTATAACTAGATTTGGTATCCGTCTCCATTCGACTTCAAATCGGCTCCACAGCTCGTTCACGTTGTTTGGATGTGCCTCGTATTTTCCCAATCTCCGCTTAACGATTGCCTACAAGTTTTCAAGCGGATTTAGGTCCGTACTTTGCGGAGGCCACACCATAGTCTGAAATCGTTGATTCAGAAGCCACTCCTTTACAATTTTGGATGTGTGCTTCGGATCATTATCCTGCTGAAATATTATCTGGCTTTCTTCATAAGCACATCTACCAATGAACTCTGGCAAATTATACTTTAATAAGTTAAGGTAAGCTTCTTTGTTCATGATACCTTGTATTCTCATAATAGGGCCTAAGCTAAACCAAGTGAAACAACCCCAAGCCATAATAGAGCCTCCGCCATGTTTTAAAGTTTGCTTTACTTGATAGGGTTGGAGACTTTCACCTGGTTTATGCCAGTAAAAAGAGCGGCCATCCGAGCAAATACGGTTGACTTTCGTTTCGTCAGACCACATTACTCTCTTCCAGTCATCTACAGACCAGTTTTTGTGCGCTTTGGCAAAAGCTAGTCGTGCTTTGATATTATTTTGTGAGAGAGCTGGTTTTTTCTGCTTTTCAGAAGCAATCATTCCAATTCTTTTAAGAGCTCTTCCTTGCCGTCAATTCGCTTACTGGCTTCCCGACATTCTGAGCTGCTTGTTTTGGTGTATTGGCTCCCGCTGATCGTAGTTGCCTTTCCATAATAGGAGCGTCGGAGTTCGATAAAATCCGCTTACGACCACGTTTAGATACTGGGACCTTGATAGTATTATTTTTTTTCACATTAATAACCGTAGATTGTGACACTTTACATATTCGAGCAATTTCCCGGCTAGATTCTCCACTTTTTAGCAAAAAAATTATCCTTTTTCGAATATTTTCAGAAATTTTCTTCATTTTACACACTTAAATAAAATCTATTTATTATATTTTACTTTAAAAAAAAAATTCCGTCTAATATTACAACAATTTAATGGATTTGCTTTCACGCGAATTAAACTTATGAAATTTCACAACATAACGGTTAAAAAAATGTGATTTGTGTGTCATTGCCGGAACGTGCATAATTGAACAAGTATGACGTTTCCGTTGTGTAGAGATAAAATGTGTAGACATAAACGAGTAGAGATAAAATGTAAGCATTATTTCATTTTAAAACTAGTAAAGAATATTTAATTACAAATATATTTTATTTTGTACTTACGAGAAGTTATAAAATCTCATATTGCTTTACATTTTGCGTTTATTTGTTCATTTTTGCTCGTCACTGTACGTCTATTAACCCGTATATTCTCACTCTTATTTTTGGGGCTATATATAACATGGGGCACTAACAATAACAAATTCACTAACAAATTTTCTAAACATAAAATTCCATTATAAAATAATTTACCTCATTTTTCATGTTCTACCAAAAAAACCTTTACAAATACAGAAATCGGTAAAATTATTGCAAAATTAGCAATTGATTTGTTTGTGGAATGAATGTGTGTGATGCCATTGCAAACATTCTTCAGAACAGTACCAGACCAGAAAATCAAAACAAGTTAATATTTTTTTTAATGTATCGTCCCAACAAATGGTCAGTGGAAATGATCATCGTAGACATATTTTTGAAAATTGGTAAGATGATGACAGGAAAATTCCCAGAAATTTGGAAGGAATCTATGGTGACACCAATCTTAAAGATGTAAAATTCAAAAAGTCCAAGTAGACTATAGACCGATGTGAAAAGGTGATAGAGAAGATAATACAGTTGCAGCTACAGACATAGAGTAATAAACTATTTATTGAAAATCAATCTGTTTTCCGTAAAAGTCGCTCCTGCGAACTGGCAATTAATTTAGTATTTAATACATGGAAGGAAAAAAATTGTTGGACCTAAAAAGATATCTCAGGATTAATCCACAATCTGATAGATACATGGCGCACGACGTCAGCTGATAAATTAAAACCTTAGAATATATAACTAGAGGAAGTGCCCTTGCCTGTAAAAACCTCGTACGTGTTTTAAGCATTTCTCTTGTAGGCAAGGTGAGGTACATGCTACGAGTAAGTAACTAAATGGAGTGGCCTAACAGCAAAGATTTCCGTAGCCTGTGCCTAAAATGTGTGAGTTTACACGCACACAAGAAAAACAGCACAGGACAAACTGAAGAAAAAATCTTTATATGGGGGTGGTTTGGTGCCATTTTTAAACTTCTGGAGAAATCTGTTTAAAACTGCAATTTAAAAGCGGCTTATTCACTAAAATTTGTAGTTTTATTAATTTGCAAATTAGTACACTTTAATAACAAAGTTTTCATCTACTAACTCCTTGCAAAATTTAATTACACCACCGCCTTTGCAAGTGGTAACTCCAGACATGACCTGCTTTCTCCAGACGGCCTGATTTTAGTTATCTATGATATTAAACCTGGTAATAGTATCGGGCATGATTTCGTGTATAGGGATTTCAAAAATTTAAATCCACATCTCATCCTACTCATCGAAACTATGGGCATCGACTGGGGCAACCTTTACCTTACTCCTAATGTTGAATTACAACTGTTACTATTTAATAACAATCTAGATAACCTCTTCAATAGGTATGTTCCACTAAAAAGTTTTTCTGTTCCAAATATAAAATGTCCATGGATTACTTCAAGGATTTTAGCCTTAATATCATAGAACTAAATTTAACGTGAAGCTACCAACTAAAAAACTCTGGAGCAACCTTAAGAGTGCTGGTATTGGGGCTCCTATGAGAGATTTAACTGATGCTGATCCTGATGAGTTAAATTCAAACTTTGCTTCTACTTCCACGATATCTACCTCCATATCCAATTCAGTTAATATAGTAAATGTCTTTGATAACCTTACATCTTTTGAGGGTTTCTCTTTCTCTGGAGTTAATGCTGAAGAAATCACGGAAGCTATTCTTTCCATTAAATCCAATGCAGTTGGTATATATGGCATTCACCCTAAGTTTGTAATGTTAATTCTTCCTTTTATTATTCTGTCGCTTACCCATGTTTTTAATATGATTCTGTTAACCTCCACATATCCTTCCCAATGGAAAAAAAGCCAAGATTATCCCAATTAGGAAGAATCCTAAGTCAACTATTGCTGAATACAGACCAATACCTATTCTGCCATTTTTATCTAAAGCGTTCGAACGTATTCTTTACAAGCAGATATTTGTGTATTTGGATAGCAACAGTCTTATTAATCCTTTTCAGTCTGGCTTTAGATCTCGTTTTAGTTATACTACGGCGCTCCTAAAAGTTACTGATGACATTCGTATCTCGATTGATAATGATAATATTATAATAATAATAAATTTATTAGTAAATTCATACTTTCATTACACCAATCATACAAATTCAATTTACTTCATTTACACTCGCTAACTAATACATTTATCATTCAGCAATTCAGTAATTCTGTTCAACAAACTCAATTACTCCTATCTTAAAAATTGTAATATTTGTCTCCACTTTTAAATTATTCTTTAACTTATTAAATAATTTCAGTCTAAAGTCATTACAGTTTCTTAAATTATAGGGCTGACAATCACTCACATAATTCAAATTTCTTTTTAAATATTCAGGTAACATTTCATTCTTCATTTTAAAAATAAACACTAACACATTCAAAATCTCTCTCTGGTGCACTGACATCCATCTCAACGTATCCAACATTAACTTAATAGGGGTATAACGATTACATCGCAAGATCGACCTCATTGCCCTATTCTGTAACTTTTGCAAGCGCTCAATCATCTGGTTTGTTCCCAAGAAAATAATTGTCGAACAATATTCAAAATGGGGTTTAATCATCGCGTTGTATAAATTTATCGCACTGATAGTGGTGAGTTTATTCCTAACCCTTTTCATAAAACCTCTCTTTTTACCAATTTTTTCCACTAATGTAATTTATGTGGCTCTTAAAATCCAGATTTTTGTCCACTACAATTCCCAAATATTTAATTTCACTGACTTGTCCAATAACTTCTTCATCCACTTTTAACACACCATTTATCACCATAAATTTGGACTTTTCCGCATTCAGCTTTAGTCTATTCATTTTCAACCACTCACTCATACTTTTTAGATCCCCTTCTAATTTATCGATACATTCATAAACATTCTTTCCAGCCACACACTAACGCATCGTCCGCAAACAATAATATCTTAGAATGTCTCAGCACTTTAATACAGTCATTCACATACAACAGAAATAAAAGCGTTCCCAATACACTACCCTGCGGAACCCCTAGAAAACTATCCTTTTCTTAAACATTTTTTGCAACAAAATACTTCTGTCAATTGTTTCAAATGCCCTCTTCATATCAATAAATACCGCTACAACAATGTGTCCACTGTTTTTTCTCCTTCCAATCCAGTATCGCCCAGTTTAATGCTGTTTCACAGGAGTGACCTTTCCTAAAGCCCGACTGTTGCTCAATTATTAGTTGGTTGCTCTCAAGATACTCTTCCAGTTGTATTTGTACAATTTTTTCTAATATTTTTTCTTGCGTTATTAGCATGTTAACTGGTCTAAAATTTTCGCAGTTTTTGGTATTTTTAATCTTCTCTACTGGAACTATTACAGATGTCTTCCATGTTTGAGGGAACTCTCCATTTCCCATTGAAGCATTTATAATATCAATTAGTGTTGGTCCTATCACCTCAACCCCATCCACTCTCATTCTCACATTTAATCCATTCACATCCCTCTTATTCTTCATTTGCTTACATACCGTTATCAGTTGTTTCATATCTACCTGTTTAAATTTAAATTCACTGGATACTTGTTCAATTAAATTTACATACTGAACTCTTGGTATTGATCTAACAATTTCATTAATGCTTTCTAAAAAGTTGGTGTTAAATTTATTAGCAATCACCAACTCATTCTTATGGGTCACTCCTTCAAACTTTATTTCCTCAATACTGTTTACTGGTTCATGCAGCACGCTTGACTTAAGCACTCTCCACATTTCTTTTTGCCCACTTCGCTTATCCTTCTATTTACATATCCACTGTATGCATTTCTCACCCTAGATTTATACATATTTCTCAGCACACGATACTCATTCCAAGCTCTTTGACTATCTAGTATTACCGCTCGCTCATATCTTATTACTTTCTGTCTTTTCATTCTTTCATTCTCTTTAACATATGCGGCAGATTGCAAATGGTGAAGTGTAATAACTTGACATCGGGTTTTCTTGGAACTAACTGTGGTGTTACAGAGATACATCTTGGGCCACTATTTTTTTCAGTTTTTGTTAATGATTTGCCTAATACTATTAAATTTTCGAAATTTCATCTCTATGCTGATGATTTACAGTTATATTGATGATGGTATAGATAAGCTTAATGAGGATCTCTCCGCTATCTCTACCTAAATCCTTCTAAATGTAATGCGATTATGATATATAAACATGCATTGGACACTTCCTGTTTTCCGCAAATTACTCTTAATTAGTCCCCTATTACGTACAGCACTAGCGTTAAGAATCTCGGTGTCATATTTAATAAAACTTTGACGGAATAATTATATTAGTACTATTGTTTCTAAAATATACAGCACCCTTCGCATGCTCTCTGCCTCATCATCGTATACCTTTAATTCTGCTGTACGGTATACTTATGGGCTTCGTAGATATGACCATGTATCCCCTTATATTTGTGCTGTTGTTGTATGTCCTATCGCATCTTATCTGAATCAACGAATCTTAATACTAGACTACAATATATTATATTATAAAAAAACCTGATTATCTTTACAGTAAGTTCCAGTTTGTTCGTTCTACGCGCACCAATGCTCTGGTCATTCCACGGTTTACCTGTGTGGTATCTGAGCGTCAGTTTTATGTCCAGGCGGCCAGACTATGGAATCAGCTCCCACCTGCTCTCAGGGGGCCAATTAGCAGAGAAAAATTCAGGCTTGAACTGTTCACTCACTTATCTCAGACATTGTAATTTATAGAAATTTTGTAAATTGCCTTTTTGTTATATAACTTCTATTTTAATTATCTTATTCTTTCTAAGTACGTTTACTGCTTTCTTTTTTGCAATAGTCAAACCAGCTTATATTTATATGGATAATGCTAAAGTTTAGATTCTAATTTTCTATATAAAATATTTATTTTTTCCTTCCAATATGTATTTTTACAATGAATTATTATTATTTTTTTTATTTTTATTTTTTTATATTACTTTAATAAGCTATTTGTTTTATCATCCTACGCATACTCATAAGATAATGTAAATTTCTTAA
The DNA here is from genome assembly GCA_964036015.1 of Leptarthrus brevirostris. NCBI lineage: Eukaryota > Metazoa > Arthropoda > Insecta > Diptera > Asilidae > Leptarthrus > Leptarthrus brevirostris. Next base: position 36,377,187 of record OZ038372.1, on the reverse strand, counting down.
ATGTGTAGAGGTAAGAATAAATGAATTGAATTGAATTGAACTCAAGAATATATGGCTGCTGAGCCAAAAGTAAACAAAGTCTACCTTAACGCAAAAAGTGGGTATTTTACAAGTTAATAGTGTGTTTAACACCGCCTGAAGTATTCTTGTCACAAACGAAAGTTATTTTCTCTACTTTATCTGTGAAATGAAATCCCGGGGTTTTAAATAACTTGAATTTTTGCAAAATTGCACTTCATTGTCACTTATCGTTTAAAGCTTGAACTTTTCTCAAATATTTTTGACACAACACGCAATAGTTTTATATTTTTGTCCTTCGCAGTCAGTTTAATTCTTACTTCAACATTACAGTACTATAAAATTAGCACTTTTTCACCTTCAACACTCGATTAAAGAAAAATGTCAAACAAGTGACAACACAAAAAGAAAAATGAGAGCAAAAAAAATGCAAGAAATCGGCACACTCATGTACACGGATTTTACACGCTAGGGCCACTCCATTTAGTTTCTTACTCGTAGGGTACGTGTCCTCTATCTATAGGTCTGTTTCCTGACTTTCAGTGAAAAAAAGTGAGCACTGAGAAAATTTTCAGTGATTAAAAGGGCTTGAGGGGAAGTTGATTTGGTAATTCAAAAGCGAACACTGAAAGTTGGGGAATGCATTCAGTGTCTTTTAGTGTTATCTTTTAGTTTAGTGAGTTATCCCTAGTGCTAGTTAGGGAACAGACCTTATATGACAGATCCCCTATCTTTGACAGATCCCAATGCAAAACATTTGCCATTAGTTCTGTGTGAGTTTTGCTTTCAATTTATTTGGAATTAAAAGTTATTTCTGCAAATATAACATTAAAAATCGAGACTATATTAGCGGAGTGATTAATGTTTATAAGTTTTGGGATAATTTATAGACTTTAAAAGACATATTTTTAAAATGAAGTGTGCAGTTCATTATTGCACAAATAATCGACGATGACCTCGCGGAATATCTTTTTTTTAGGCAAGTAGTTATTAGAAATATGTTTTTTGTTATATTTAATATTATATTATTTAATTAAAACAGCTAAGCCCTTAATGTAGATAACTAGAAAAATGAAAGGTGTTGTCCCCGTTCTCGATTTCAGTGGCGGTCAGCCAAAATGGAGTTTAATTTCAAAACTTATGTTTGCCTCGTCAAGCGCAAGTCCGTTTTTTTACTACTGCTATGGATGAAACTACCACAAAGATACACTACTTACACATTAAGTAAAATGCTTAAATTTTCTGAGCGATGTGCACTTCCTCTAGTTATATATTCTAATATTAAAACTTATCCACAATATAAAAAATAAAAATATTTTAGATCGATACGAAATTTTAAAGGGAAAAAATAAAGGTTCAGCTTTGCTAAATGATCAAATAAATTTTAATTCAAGTATAGCCATAGCCCACTGTAAAAAAATTTACTGTAAAGTTAACGTTCCTAAAAATAAAATCATTTTAATCTGCATGCATGCATCCCTCTTCCTCAGCACGCTGATGCCACGATTTCAACTGAGTACATTTTCTGATTTTTCCTCGTGTACTCGGGTTGCCATATCAAAAGCATGTAAATATAACAAGCTTCTTCATGAATCCATAACCATTCATTAGGGCTTATTTTTAACCGACTTCCCAAAAACACAGAGGTTCTAAGTTCGACGCGTATTTTTTTTTTATTTATTTATTTTTTTTATTAACAGCTGTGCAACATTGAACCAAAAATATATACGTATTTCAAAATAAATAATTCAAAACTATTTATAGTAAGTAAAATCCAATTTCTATTTTATTCAAGCAACCTACTGCTAAATGATATAATCTGGCTACACTAAATGTTCTTTCCGACCATTCCAGCCGCTCGAATTCGTATTGCATCGGAAAAGTTCGCATGTAAAAACACTCACCACTGAGTGCTGATCATTGTCGGTCGTCCAAAAGCATCTGGCTGCTGATTGTTCTTATTACAACAATCAGTGCGTCTTGGTTTGTCGACTAAGATATATCGAAAGGGTACATGGTTTTTGACGAGTTTGAGAAATTTGGCATCACAACTTGCCATTTACCGTGTACTGCCAATCTTTTTGGAACAGGGTATAGTAGTCGAGGCAAACCAATACATGTTACGGAAATAAAATATTTGGTAGTAATTATTGATCAAAAACTGAAATTTGAAAGTAATTTGAAGTATGCGGAAAAGTAGTAAAGATAAAATAGTTTTTAAAAAAAAAGTTGAACCGACTTCACAAAAAGCGCTAAAAAGCATAAAATAATTTTTAATTTTATATCTATTACAGTAGCGTCGCGATAATGTGAATTTCGCGGAAATCTGGACCACCTTTTAAAACTCATTATGTCCTTTATAATGTGAACCCTCAAAAATGTTCGGCTCTGTAATGTGAACGTTGAAATATTTTTGTATTCTTTCTTTACTTCGGGTTTTCTGTCATTCCTATTCCCTGCACTTCATGTAAGTATTTTATTGCTTTTTCGTTATTCGTGGAGTTCTGTTCACTTGGCGAATCTCTACGGAATTTCTAAATCAACGATTACTAAAGATTAAAAAAGTTAGGATTTGTCAAACAAACAGAGGTTGGCCCAGGAATGCCCAAAACACTAAAATTTCCGAAACTCCGCAGGTGAAAGAAGCTCTTTATAAATGGCTTTCAACCATAACAACTACATTGCTTTGCGAAAAAGCTAAGCAATTAAATAACCAGTTTAAGGAGATTTACAATTTTAACGATAGCAGAGGATGGATTGCAAATTTCAAAAAGCGCCATGGAATTAGAATTTTGAAAATAACTGGTGATAAATTATCCAGCGATGTTGGAGCTGTTGACCCATTTGTAAGTTGCTTTCATGAGAAAATAAAAGAAATGGCACTGTTGCCAGAGCAAATTTACAATGCGGTCGAGACAGGCCTCTTTTGGAGATTACTTCCCGATAAAACTCTTGTGCTTTCCACAGAAAAACAGCACCAGGTAGAAGTTTCAGTAAGGAGCGTGTTACTTTTTTGGCATGCGCAAACGCTAGTGGTTCTCGCAAGCTAAAAGTAATTGTCTTTGGAAAATCTCATAATCTCCGAGCAATCAGAAATTGTATACTTTCTGTGGTCTACAAAACCAGTTCGAAAGCATGGATGACTAGAGAAATATTTCTTAAACGGTTTCACCAATTCTTCGTAAAAAGTGTAAGATTTTTTTTTCAGCTTACTTGCGTGAAAACAATTTACCCGTAGTCATCCACCAGTAGGACAACTTATAAGTAATGACGGAAATATAAGAGCTGCCGTTTTTCCTGCAAATGTTACAGTTTTGATCCAACCGATTTGTTAAAACTTGGCTACAAAAAGCGCCTGCTAGCGGAAATGCTATCGTCCAATGTAAAGGATATCTCGGCTGCGATAAAATCAATCACGTTACGGAACGCTGTTATAAACTTACGTCTCCCCTGGGATGCTATTTCAGCTTCGTCCATTGAAAAGTGTTGGAAAAATATTGTTTCAAAGGAATGGGTATATGCTGGCGAAGATGATGTTCCCTTGTCCGTCTTAAGAACCGAAATTATACAAGCTCTAAGTGCTTCCCAGGAAATTCGTGATATGTTTTACGTAATTCCAGGTGGCAACAATCTGCAAGAAAGAAACATAACATCATGGTTACAACAACACATGGAGCCCGCTATAGATGACAGCTCCTCTGATGAAATGGAAATCATCGAAGGTGAAGCCGATCCCCATCCTAAAGATAAAATTGATCACTCCGCAGTCGTAGAATGTGCAGATACACTAATGAGCTGGGTTCAAGAAAATGATGTCGGTCCATCAGTTTACCTTAAATTGCAAGAGGTTAAGGGGTTACATGGGTTGGACGGCTTCAAAAAAATCGAATTTTTTTTGATGATTCTATGTAAATTGAAAAAAAAAATTCCCACTCAAAAATGTCACTCAAAACTTAAAACGCGTTTTTCTCGAAACTGTATTTTCAAAGTCGGTTGTCAAGATTTCTCGAAAACTACTGAACCGATCTTGATGAAATTTTACATACGTCTTCGAGATATTATTTACAAGGACTTCGGCGAAAGATTTTTTTTTAATTGCAAATATTTAAAAAGATAAATGTATAGCAAATTTTACCGAAATTTTTAATTTTTTGTAAAAAGGTCTGCCAAAAATCCAATTTTCACTTTATTTTTTTTCCTTCGTCCAAATTTTAGTTTAAGGTATTAACTAAAACACGTATTTTTTTTTTACTTCGGTTGATCCTGTCATGAGTTCTACTGTCAACGCGCAAGCACCTTTTTTCCGAGGGGTCACCGGAAATGACGTAGCAATGGGAGAGTTTTAAATATTTTTCTACAAAAATTTCAGAAATTCTTTTTTAAATGTGTATGTTTAAGGCAATAACAAGTTTAAATGAAATATTTCAATTTTTATATAAAAATAAATTGTTAAAAATAAGCCGTTTTTTACCCGAGGAAACCCATGTAATCCCTTAAGGACATGGCAATCACTAAAATAATAAATACCAAAAAAAGCAAATTTAAATAACAAATTATTTGCAAAAATAGGATCTAAAATTTTTTTAACGTTTTTATATTAATTTTTTTCTAGAATAAAGGAAGTATTATCTTTAGAAAGTAGTATTTTTAGTAAAAAATACAAAGTAGTGATTTTAGTATTCATTTAATTTTTTTTCCGTTCGGAAATGTGAATACACCTAAAATGTGTTGCTTTTAATTAGTTCACATTATCGTGACTTCAAAATGTCGTAATAGATATAAAATTGAAAGTATTTAGTTTTTTGGCGCTTTTTGTGAAATCGGTTCAATTTTTGTTTAAAACTATTTTATTTTTCACTTTTTAGTTTCTTCACATATACGACTCGAAGAATTCTGCTCGCACGAACAAAGCAGAGGTAGTGCACTATAAAGAAAAGAAACAGAATTATCCCAATCCGACAACACATTATGAAATTTGTCACGGTCACCCTACCCATATAACCTCCCTTAAGATGCAAAATTCTTACCATGGCCGTAGTGCGCCACCGTACTCGATACAACAAGAGAGAATCAATCATTGTAGTCACTCTAGGTACAATTTATCAATTAGGAAACGTATTCTGTACAACAGAATAAAAATCCTCAGAATCGGTTCACAAACCACAATTTTTGTCAGAAGACAAATAGATTCACTGTGAATTCAGAATCATCTAAAGCAGTCCACGTGTTACAAAGTTAGACTACCCTTTCCCCCACCTCAATCCTAGGTCAACATTTTTCCTCATAGTAGCAATGGGGAATCATACTGTATAGAGCAAAAAATAATCATCCAAATAGGCCTATGCATTAAGAAATTGGGTAACGCCTCCTCCGTACACCACCCCCCCCCATAAATTGTTGTTATGGTACCAGTGCGGCAACATATTGTACACATCAAAGAAGAATCATCCAAATCAGTCTACACGTTTCGAAGTTAACCTACCCCTCCTCCATCACCACACGAGAGCAAAATTTATTCTCATATTAGCAATGGGGGGATTATACTCTATATAACATAACAAAATTATCCAAATCGGTCTACTCGTTAACAAGTTGATAACCAACCCCTCTCCTACTACAATCCCACCGCTTAAAATTGTGTCGCGGTACCAATGAGAAACCATACTTTATACACCAGAAAAAGAATCATCCATTGTCCACGGGTTATAAAAAAAAATGGCCCACCGTGGGGTGAAGAGAGGCAGGGGTACTTCCTCTCTTCAACCCATCCTAGGGGCATATTTTTCCATTATTAGCAATGGGGGATCATTCTCCATACAACATCTCATCCCTCTTTGGCGTTTTAGTATTCCAGAGTTGCAAAATACTGCATTCTTACCATAATGCATTCCACGTGAATTACTTGACTTCAAACGATGTAATACCTACATATTCTACTTAAAAGAGAGCTTAAATGTTTCAGTACAGTAGTACTTTTATTCAATTTACTTAGGCATTCCAATTTTGAGGTATGTATGTAGGAATCGGAGAATAGGAGGAATAGAAAGAGCCATTGAGCGAGCTGGCCTTGAACCGAGACCATGCGCATGATACTCCATCACGCTAATCATTGGGCTATCAGCGCCGTTGCCGATTCTCCGTTCCAAAGTTCTTTTTATGGAGAAGCCTCGATCCCACATCTATATCAAAAAGCTAGTAACGCAATTCTTGGTAATGCCTCTGAAGTATTTTTATGTACATTAAAGTCCACGCATTTCGAAGTTAGGTTTCACCCCCCACCCCACCAAAATTTTTTTTGACTTGGTACCAATCGGGGAACATACTCTACCCAACAAAAAAATCCTCATCCGAATCGGTCCACGCGGTACGAAGTTAGACTCTCTCCACCCCACCCTAGGGAAGATTTGTTCATTAGATTAGCATTAATAGCAATAGAAAATGAACGAAATTAGAAATGATCAAAACAAGAAACAAAGAAATAGTTCAATATTTGCATGAACTTTTCGTGTTCGTTCATTATTAATTTTAGCCAACCAACGAAAATAAAAAAATAAAAGGTTTTAATGAGAACATCGAATGAATGAACATTTTGAAAGCCATCGAATGGTACGATAGTTTTCATTCGATGGTTCACTTCACTAGGCAACCCGGTAACACGGAGCAGTAAAAGATAAACAACCTTACTTTTCCTTATTCCTTATGCTTTGCACTCAAGATTGGTACTGAATTCATTGAGATAATAAATAAGTGTAAAAATTAAAAAAGAAATTATTGACATTATTTTTAATTAAGTGTAGCCCTGATGTGATAGAATTAGATAGCCCGTCCGCGATTTGTTTGTTTGCATATTATGTTTAATAAAAAATGCCCCTCATTACAAATGGGTGAAGGTCGATCTTAGGTGGGATCTTAGACCATTAGGCATTCAATGTAGCCTTTTAAGTTAGATATTTAACTTGGTCACTTAGTTTCAGGCTGACTAAATTCAAGGATGGGAGAAACTCGTATGTTTCCGTGAGAAGAGTATCAACTCGGTTTTGTCCGGTTCACACTTGATGCTCCAGGAGGAGCATATTGCATTACCTCAGATAGGATATTTGGGTGCTTGTCCGATTCGTCTGCGTATGCAAATAGTCGGAATGTCCTAGACCTAGAAACAGCTCATTGAGGGCCAATTCCACAAAGGCGGTAAGAGGATCCCTTCTTGGGGTGTTCCTCTTCCTCTTCTTTTTTTTTTATGTTGAAAACAGCTCTGATTGGGTCACCAATTCTAATGTTTGTGTTAAATTTCAAATTAATATGTCAAATAGTTTCGGAGTAACACCTTTGACAGACAGACACTGTGGTGATTTGATGTTTTCATGTTTTGAATTATGGTATGAAACAGTAAAAAGTATAGTAGTTATAAAAATAAGAATTATAAAATCCACAGTCCCAAATAACCATTCTAATGAACTTGTATATTTTTTCAGTCTGTCGAAGATTTCGGCTTAGAAGCGGATCGTCATTATCTGCGTTGTTTATTCTCAGCAATCGATTTTACTGACCCGACATCAACACCACTGCATTGTAAACTACTTGCAACTGAACTAAACGGACAATTGAACAAACCTTCTCTTATATCTAGCATATGCTTTGCTATTGATAATTGCTTTAATACTCAAAAGGCAAGTAAATTTAACATTATATGTATTTTTTCTGTTTTAAAATAAAAATTTTACTTTCTTACTACGCAGACTTTAAAACTTTCAGCAGCACTTATTACGCAAATTTGTAAAGCAGTTGGTAGTTCAAGACTATTAGAAGTTGTAATAACATTGGCTTTAACGCATTCCAGCAATTTAGAGCTCGTCAAATACGCCACTGAACACCTTAAAAGATCTCTACCTGTTTTAATTGAATCATACACCGAAAACGAATCGAATTCAGAACGAAGTCTTAACGATATCTCGCTAGATCTCTTACAGTTAATTCTTTCACGTGTTTGTCACGATCAGTTTATAAATTACGGCCTTACACGAGAAATATTCGAAAAATTTATTAAAAAATTGTGCGAAGAATTTCCTAGGGAAAGAGTGCCGTTAATTATTTCGCCGTTTCTGTACAAAGAAACTGAAGAAATCGAAGCGACCAGTCTCCTAGATAGCTCAAACGAATTTTTCGTCACGAATTCAAATATTATGGACACTTCTTGGGAAAATTTAGTTATGGAAATTGGATATGCTTTTACATCATCTATCGAAGAATGTAAAAATCATTTAATGAAAGTATGTGGTCGCGAAATTCAATCCCAAGATGTGGCTAAAATTATTGGTCTTATGTGCAGAACGCACACAAATTTATCAGATTGTAACGTAAATCTTCCAACACCTGCAAGTTTTTGGACTGGCGCACGTGGAATCGATACATCAAATACTGACAAAAAAGATTTGGTCAAAGGAGCAACAGATTCGACAGCAACATGGAAACCAGATGTCTTCGTCCAAGCTTTAAAAGAAGTTGTAGCCAACTTAAACTGGAAGGAAATATGTATGGGACTCGATCATCCGGAATTTGTCATAAAAGAAAGAATTGGCCTCAATCTATTACTTACAATTTTTCGACTAGGGGCGCAGTCAAGTGGAATAGGTCCAACCTTTCCTGCCGAATGTTTATATCGGCACTGGAACGGTGTAGACGGACAATTTTCTTTAATATCAATGATGTTAAAGAATCCAGATTTATTCTCTTTCGCAGACTACATATATACGCCGGTACCTGTTGAATTGTTAAAAACTCCACCCGAGACAGATAACAAAGAAATCGCTGCATGGAAATCTATGCACCTTGTCGAGGTTTTATTGTATATAGCTGAAAACGGATATTATACACAAGTGCATGAAATTTTCAAGTTTCCAGCTCAACATTGTCCAGATGTGTTATTTATGGCACTTCTACAAATAAGCCCACCTCTGACTGCATTGCGACAAGATTTGTTTTCGAATTTAATACCAACTTTTCTTGGAAATCATCCCAACTCTGGAGTAATTCTTCATCACGCATGGAATTCTACGAACTTCAGTCATACTTTGCGTCCAATAATAATGCATTCAATGTCCGAATGGTATTTACGTGGCGAAAATGATCAATCAAAATTATCTAGAATTTTGGATGTAGCCCAGGATTTGAAGGCGTTATCAAACTTGCTAAACGCTAGATCCTTCATGTTTGTAATAGATCTTGCCTGTTTAGCATCAAGGCGGGAATATTTGAAGCTTGAAAAGTGGCTCAGCGATAAAATTAGAGAACACGGAGAGCCATTCGTTCAAGCCATTGTAAAGTTTCTACAACGACGGTGTCCGCAAATAACTGGAGCTAAGATTCCTGATGATCAAATACCGAAGGCGGCACAGCTTCCGCATGAAACGCTTACAACTATGCTGACTTGCCTTCAGGCTTGTATAGGAAATGTACAACAAGAGTTGGGAGATATGATTCTTCAAATGACGTCGAACTGTAACATGATTGTACATAAAGCTCGACAGCCACCTCCGCCTGGTGTGTTGAGAACTCACAGAGGATTAGAAGCAACGCCATTTAGTACAAATCTAAATGCACAACAAATGTTTGGACCTGCTGTTGATACTATGTCTGCTTTAAATACCAACATGGCTGGATTAAACTTAGGGGGACCAAACAGTGGTTTTAATTTTGGAAATGTCCTTGGGAATTTAGTATCAACTCCAGCATCTCCATCCAGACTGCTTTCAGCACCTTCTAATAGTCCTTTCCCAATAATGTCCATACAGCCTGCACCACCTAATGTTAATACTTTGGCCAGAATTCAACCCACTCCACCAACAGGCGACAAAATTCATATGCCATCGACACCATCCGTAATACCGGATTTAGCACAGGCAGTATCAAAAGAAGTTGAGGATGAAGCGAATGGATATTTTCAAAGAATCTACAATCATCCGCCACATCCAACTTTGTCTATTGATGAAGTTTTAGATATGTTGCAGCGTTTTAAAGACTCTAATATTCGCAGAGAGCAAGAAGTATATCAGTGCATGTTGAGGAATTTATTTGAAGAATACAGATTTTTTCCTCAATATCCTGACAAAGAGCTACAGATAACAGCGCAACTTTTTGGTGGTATTATTGAAAGAAATTTGGTACCAACCTGTGTAGCGCTAGGCCTGGCTTTAAGATGTGTTCTGGATGCACTTAGGAAGCCAGAGGGCTCCAAAATGTACTACTTTGGAATCACTGCGTTAGATAGATTTAAAACACGCCTTCACCAATATAATAAGTATTGTGAATACGTCAGATCAATACCGCACTTCCAAGATTTTCCACCTCATCTAATTCAATACGTGGAATATGGTTATCAAAGTTTGGACCCTCCGAATAAGCCACAGGGACCAGTTTTACCGCCTTCTATGGCACACATAATGCCAACGCCACAGCCCCCTGGACAACCCCCACAACCAGATAGTCAACTCTATCGAAGCAGCTCCGTGACGGGAAACATTATTACCACCCCTACTCAGTCTTCAAAGTCCGCTATTGCTTCTCAACCAATTCACCCATCCAGAGCCGTAAAATCTATTGCTACAGCTACTAATATTGATACTTTACTTGTAGCGAATGCTGATAGAGAGGAGAAAATTACTATACCACCAGATTCAGTTCAAGATAAAACGGCTTTCATTTTTAATAATCTGAGTCAGCTCAATCTTCCCCAAAAATGCGAGGAAATTAAGGAAATAATGACGAAGGAATATTGGCCTTGGCTGTCACAGTATTTGGTACTGAAACGAGCCTCTATTGAGCTTAATTTTCATTCACTTTATTCAAATTTTTTGGATGCATTAAAAATTCCAGACATAATTCGTATGGTGGCTAGGGAGACGTTTCGTAATATAAAAGTCCTTTTGAGATCTGATAAAGGCATTGCAAACTTTTCCGATCGAAGTTTACTGAAAAATTTGGGTCACTGGTTGGGAATGATGACTCTGGCACGCAGTCGCCCGATTTTACAAGTTGATCTAGATCTAAAGTCTCTCTTAGTCGAAGCTTATTTGAAAGGACAACAAGAGCTTTTATATGTCGTTCCGTTTGTAGCAAAAGTTTTGGAATCATGTGCAAAGAGCAAAGTTTTCAAACCTCCAAATCCTTGGACAATGGCTATTATGAATGTTTTAGCCGAACTTCATCAGGAGCCTGATCTTAAGTTAAATTTGAAGTTTGAAATCGAGGTGCTCTGCAAAACTTTAAGCATCGACATAACAGAGCTTAAGCCGGCGGTGTATTTGAAGGATCCCGATAGACATTTGAATCTTGAATGTCAACTGGCGCAACCAAATCTAAACAAACAAAAAGAGGTGACCCCTCTAGCCGATGAGCAAGTAATCGCTATGAATGTAAGTGCTGTTGCTAATCCTTCGCCCAGCGCAAGCAGTGAGAGCGCTGGTCAAGTAGCCATATCCCCTCCCGAGCCGCGATTTGGTTATGTGGATATCACTGTTTCCAATTACTCCGTGATTACGCAACATGCTGTATTGTCTCCTAATGTGTCTATTTTGCACGGCAATCCTACATTAAAGCATATAGTTTTGAGCGCTATTGAACGTACTATTACTGAATGGCTACAACCTGTTGTTGATCGTAGTGTACGAATAGGAATAACAACATGTGAACAAATCATTCGTAAGGATTTTGCATTAGATCCGGATGAAACTCGAATGAGAACAGCTGCTCATTATATGGCTAGAAATTTAGCTGCTGGAATGGCCATGATTACTTGCAAAGATCAGCTTACCCAAACCCTAATTGCTAACATCAAGAAAGCTTTTCTTTCATCTCTCACACCGCAACATCAATATCAAGATGCAGATGCTGCAGCCATGCAATTAGCAGCGGATAATGCAGAATTGGCTTGCGCTTTTATACAAAAGACTGCCGCGGAAAAGGCTATACCGGAAATTGATAGACGACTGGCCACAGATTTTGAAATGAGAAAATTAGCAAGAGAAGAAGGAAGGTTTGTATGCTTGCAATTTTGAAGTTTTCCATGCTATATATTTAATTATAATTAATTTAGACGATATTGTGATTCTGACGCTCTAACATACCAAGCGGAGCGTATGCCAGAACAGGTTAGGCTAAAGGTTGGTGGTGTACCCAGCACGCAATTCGCAGTTTATGAGGAATTTGCAAGAAATATTCCAGGCTTCAAACTACTTACTGAAATGGACACTGCACTATTCTTACCAAAGGCGAGCATCCCCGTAAGTCAGGTTTTTTTTTGTTTTTCTTTAAGATGTTTTGTATGGGAATTTTTATTATAATTTATTTTTAACGGCGAATCCATTAAACACGTTGAGTAAGGAGTTTTAGAATTGATAAAAATACACCTGCCTATGGCTGTGTTAGTCGTACATAAATAATGTATTTTAAACTTTATTATTCACAGGAGCCAATTCAAACTTTTGGAACAGATGAGCTTGGAATTATGTACGCAGAATTAGCCAACAAGATGGAAACGTTCTTGAATAGCACAGTTAATGTATCTGCTTTACAACTGCAAGCAACTAAAATGCATGCGTTGTTGAACACTCTTATGGCAGTCCGACGTCATCGTGATAATGATAATGCTATTAACCTATTGACAAGAGTTGTGGAAGGATTGATCGAAGGTCTTGTGAATATACCTGAACATGGTGAACAAATGAAACTATACAGAGATATACATTTGAGAATTCTTAATCTCTTGCACAATGCTTTTGGAGCAACTTCAACAGAAAGGGCTATTACAAAATGCATTTTTGAATGTCGGGAGGAAGTCCGATATAATCTTGAGGCTATTAAACTTCTTATCACTTCACACTTTGTAAATATGCAGCAGTTTGATCTTCTTTTAAGCCAAGCTATGGAAAACGGGAACAACTATTTGGCAGTATCTTTTGGAATGCAACTCGTCCAGCATTTTTTGATTGACGAACGCTCGGGTGGGCTAGTTACGGAGCACGAGTTCTATAATACAATAGACTTGTTAGCAAGATTATCTGCACATCATCGAGGTCCTGAAGGATTGGGTCATTTGATTGAACTGCTAAGACTAAATCATGACCCAAATTCTTTCATAATGGAGAGAACACCTGCTGGTCCAACACAATACATTCATTCTGGTCTTCTGCATGTAAGGGTAAGATGAAATTATTCTTATTTTGAGGTTATTTTTAATTTTGCGCTCGAATTTCAGTCAAATGAATGTGATGATCCACCCGGCCTGCAGGAGAAAACTGAGTTCTTGCTTAAAGATTGGGTTCAAATATATTATAACCAATTGAGTGGAAGAGATTCTGTGAAAACTTTTGGCTTGTTTGTAAACAAAATGAATCTCTATGGTATTTTAAAAACCGATGATCTGATAACAAGATTCTTTAGGCAAGCAACACAGTTCTGCATAGATCTTGTGTACAGAAGTTTAAATGATCCTGCAATTAATCATGCAATTGCTAAGACAAAAATTTTCCACTGGATCGACGCATTCGTAAGATTGATTGCTTTGTTGGTTCGTCATTCAGGTGATGCCGGAAATCCTAATACAAAAATCAATCTTTTGAACAAAGTTCTGGGCATAGTCTTGGGAGTCTTGTTACAAGATCAGGAGATGCATGGAACATCTTTCCAACAATTGGGTTATCACCGTTTCTTTATTATGTTATTCCTCGAACTCAGTTCATCAGATCCTGTACTAGAAAATCTTATGCTTAATGTTGTCACTGCTTTTTGCCACACATATCATCTTTTAAATCCATCAATGGCACCCGGATTCTGTTATTCTTGGTTGGAGCTGATATCTCACAGAGTTTTTATTGGACGAATTTTAGCTCAGATTCCGCAACAAAAAGGCTGGTCTATGTATTCTCAACTTCTAATGGATCTCTTTAAATATTTGGCACCATTCTTGAGAAATGCTGAACTAGCTAAACCAGTTCAGTTACTTTATAAAGGAACACTGCGTGTACTGCTTGTATTACTACATGATTTTCCCGAATTTCTGTGTGATTATCATTTTGGATTCTGCGATGTTATTCCTCCAAATTGCATTCAAATGAGAAATATTATTTTGGCAGCATTTCCCAGAAATATGAGATTACCTGATCCATTTACACCAAATCTTAAAGTTGATATGCTGCCAGAAACAGCTACTGCTCCAAGGATTTATACGAATTATGTACTAAACATTCAACCCTTGAGCTTTAAAAAGGACTTGGATTCTTATCTGAAGGCTAGAGCTCCTGTAACTTTCCTCTCTGAGCTTAGAAGTCATTTACAAATTTCTAATGAACCAGGATCTCGGTACAACATACCATTAATGAACGCACTTGTGCTGTATGTCGGAACACAAGCCATCACACATATCAGGTGAGTAGAATTTTTATAGTGTGCATGTAATATTGAAAGCTTTACGGCATAATATCGTAAGGGCAATTTTTTCGAAGTGGGCCCTGATGTAGCCTGTAGCATTGAAGGGCCTCCATGTAATCTTTCGCAATTGGCCCATTGACTGGCTTAAAATATTTTATCAAAAAAGAATTTATTGCATAAAAGTTTTATCATCACTTAAGGGTCTTTGACCGGGCCTTTTTTAGTGAAATTTTGAGAATTTACAGGGAAATAAATAAAAAACATACGCAAAAAAAAATTGCGCAGATGCCGACCAGTTTTGTCACGGAGAAAAAAAAACAGAAGTTGTCATGTTTTCGTTTTTATATATACATAAATATGTTATGGCATTTTTCTTAATATTTCAGAAGTTTGACATATCGCTTCTTTTGGGTAGTGAAGCTCCATTTATGAGATATCATATCAAACATTACATTTACAATGTAAATACATTTACTGCAAAACGGTATTACGGCCCGGATCAGTAGATTTGTTTTTCTTTTCCTAGATGTGGGGCTTTATTACTGAATACGATTCGATGGTAAATATTGAATATTTAAAATTGAAAGGACCTAAGCTAGCTTTTTAATCTCATTCAATTCTTAATTTCCGATATTTAGGGTCGAATGCAATCGAATCGTTTTCTGTAATAAGACAGCTGGACTCGCTACATGAAAAGTGCAGAAGTATTGTAGAGTGTAATCGATGTGACGTCAAAAGTGTAGAAATTTGCCCTACACTAACGTCAGCGAAAGAAACATTTTAAGTGTAATTTGTTGTCAATTATATTTAACGGAACGTGTTTTGGTTAATACAATTTTTTGATATCACAAATAAAATGGAAAATAATATATTGCCGACTTTAATGCAAGAAATTATGTGATAAATAATTGAAATTACTTCAATTAAGACCGGCTTTGTTTAACAATTGTCTGACAAATGTCAAATATCTGCCTGCACTCCTTGCACTTTATCCAATCCAGTGCAGAAATTTCCACTTTTTTGCAGCACTAAGTTTACACTGAGAGCGAAACAAACGCCGTTTGATGTAAATTTTGCACTCAGTGCAGAAAAAGTGGAGCGAAACAAACAGACCTACTGTTAGGTGTCAGGTGGGGGGTAACAAAGTTCGGGCAAGATATTCCAGTGGCGAAGGGACGCGGGAGGGGAGGGAGAAACGCATGCATCGGCTATAGGATATTCAAACCAATGCGACCGGATGGCGCATTCGACACGGGAAGAATCATAAAAAAATCGATTTTTTGAAAGTGCAAAGGAGGGACTTCACGGTAAAATCGGAATTTTTTTTCTTCCATTTGAAATTTCTTTGGACTTTCAAATTTAAAAAGTTCCTGCAACTACACGCAGTTGTTTTGACTGCTGCTTCGCAGTAGCGAACTTAAAAAAGCTTTCTCAAAACACCTTTCTTTGAACTGATGGACGTTGCCGCGATGTTAATAAATAGAATACTTACTTCATTCATTAATTTGGAAGAGTTAAGGCTTGGTTTCCAACAGGGCGCAACGCAAAGTTGGCAAAATTAAGTTGAGGCTTTGCATCGGATAGCTGTAACGCGATAAGGTTTTCCGGAAATTTGTCCAGAAGATTTGGCTATTTTTGTTGAACTGGAAGAAGAGGAAGAGGAAGATATGCTGCTTTTAATGAGGTTGTCCAGTAGACAACATAAAGAGAGTAGAAATTGATCGCGAAACATTTAGTTGATAATGAAACTAAATTCCGTGAATATTTTCGGTTAACTCCAACGTTGCTTTAACACGTGTTAAACCTAATCGAAAATGATATTAAATTAGCTCCATGTAATCGAAATAAACACCCTACAACAACTCAAATGACGAAATCCCACAAACGCCGACGCAAAATTGCGCCGATATGAAAATTGTTTCAGTGCGAGCGCGACGTCAAACGCTCTGCTTAGCGCTACTCTCAGTCGTGTCTCTTGGAAACCATTTTCATGCATGGAATAGTTTTCTTGTCGGCGTTATGTGCGTTCGACTTTGCGTTACGTCCGGCACAAGTTGTTGGAAACCAAGCCTTTAGACGCAAGGCAATACCTTTCCGGTTATCCTATAAAAAATTGATCATTAACTGAACTGATTTTGAAAATTTGTTTTCTTCAAATAAATTGTTAGGTATTAAAATTTAGGATGGCCAGATTCCTCTCTGTTTTAACAAGTCTATTTCTTTTGTAACCTTAGTTTTGGAGATATAACGTCCGCCAGTACATGTTCCTCAGCGCCGACCCTATTAAATTGCCTCGTCCTGTCTTATGTACGATACGATTTTTTTTGTTCATGTTCGTTGGTTTTTATGTATGATAAAAAAACTGTTGTTTGATTTCAAATTATATCTTAAACATTACTTAGTTACAGTAATTTAATTGTAGTAGCAAAAATGATTTGTTTTCGAAAAAAAACCGTTCGACTTCGGTAATAAGTGACTCGTGTGCGTGGTTCCAAAATTCCACGTTGTTATAAACGTGAAGCGAGTAGGTAATTCAGATTTGTCTTTGGACAAGTTAAGATCAGAGCATAGATCGCTGAGTGCAATTTGGCTCATTAGCTTTGGTTTTGCACGTTCTCTCTCCGCATTGCTGCTGGGAACAAAATCCTACTCAGATTGTTGTTGTGAGTTGCTTTTTTGTCCACTTTTGGAGGCTCCTGTTTCGGAAACTGAGAAGAATAAAGTCGGTGTCGACAATTCGTTCACACGTTTTGCTCGAAATCCGAAGTACTGCTTAAAAGCAGTCAGAACGGTTTCGGTTATTGGCTTTTGACCACTTTTCTTAAATATATACGTACCACAAGCAAAACAAAACTTTTCCAGCGAGTTCTTACACGTCGCGTCCTGCGGAAACAAAACAATAAATGAAACTGTTGTGGCAGTTATCTCTCATCTGTAGCCAGTTTCTGTAACTTTCACGTGAGTATTTTCTCACGGTATGACGTCAAACTGAATGAATTTGCTGTAGGCAACAACAATTTCTCACTGCGCGTTGAGAAAATACTCACGAAAGTCACAGAAACTGGCTGCTGGAATGCATGAAAATTAACAGAAATTCACGGATTCCACGAAGAAGCGCAAGCTAAAAGATGTATTTTCGACCGGAATCATGAATATGTGAAAATATAGAAATTTTCTTTTCTCATTCATTTTTGAATAACTTCTAAATTTTTTTTTCGATTTGGGTGAATTCACCTTAATTCTTAAAAATATGAAAAAAAATTCTTGGAATTAAACGGAGCAGTTGAAATTAAGTGACTTTTTAAAAATCCCGGAAAAATTACTTTTTTTGGAATTTTGATCGCCTGTAACTTCATCAAATCTTATCCGTACATCCGTAAAAAGCATAGCGTTGGAAAGAGTATAAAATTACCTTTCGAACGATATGCAATATAAGCAGATCGGATAAAAATTAATGGATAGATGGATAAATAACTGACAAAAGTACATAAAAAAGTCTATGAGAAACCAGATCTTTTTTGGTATAAACTAGTGTAATACGCGTTTTGGACATTTCGGCTACAGTACTAATGTGATTAAATAGTTTCCATTTAATACCTCGCGATGGGTGGTTAGCTAGTGCGCTAAAATATAGGTCATTAATTACAATGAGGAAAAGCAAAGCCGACATTATGAATCCTTGCGTCACTCCGTAATCCTTTATGAAAGTGAGAATTTTTTTCTGGAACACCTATGCAAAGCTGCCCATATGAACTCGCGATCAACGCTGCCAAACGCCACGTCTAAAAGTTTTGTTTGTCGGAAGGGAACAGTACGGACTTTAGGACTTTAAAAAACATACTCTCTCCTTCGTAACAAGTAGGGATCCATCAGCGTCTCTTGCAGGATGTTCAGAAAAAATCTTCGTTGCGATAACCTTAGGATTATTGCGAATTCATACTTGGATTATGCATTTTTACGATTGTTAATTAAACTAAAATTTTAGATCTTCCACTGTACTGCTCGTCTTTGAAAATGATTCAAAAATGAAACTGAAGTTGGCAGTTTTTATTTTGCAAGGTACATTTTCAATCAGAAAGTTTCCTTTCAGTAAACACTTGGTGGAAGTCATTTATTTACATTTTACATTTTTAAAATTTAGTTGAACTCTTGATCTAGAGACAGAACTGATTTAGTGGTTTGTAAGTTGAAGGTCTGCATAACTCATTGAAAGAATACAGCTATTATACCTTACTAGCTACGTGCCCGTCATTGCTCGGATTATTGGTGAGTGTAATTTCCGATCATTTTTATGTCACTCCCCACACCCACCCCGAGGGGTGCTGAATGTGTCTTAACCCTGTAGTATCTAACGATATTTAGAGTGTATTTAGAGTCCCGAAAACTATAAATTCGACATTAACATCGGAATATTTTTTTCTGTCCCTTCCTTCCCACCCCCACGCCTAGGAGTGTCTTACTACCGTAGTATCTAATGGCATCGGGAGTGTCATTATTCATCTCAGCTACACCGAAACCTATAGATTCGCCACTAATATCGATCCTTTTCGATTACTTGTACATGTCATTCTCTTCCCACCCCGATTCCTAGAGGTGTCTTACCACCAAATTATTTAACGGCATCGGGAATGTCTGATTGACCCCCAAAAGTATGGATTTCGACACTAATATCGGTCCTTTGCCTTTCGATTATTTGTACATGCCACTTTGCCTAAACTATGTCTAAGAAAATTTTAATCGGTGAAAGTCCCAACGAAATCGGATTAGCCGTTTCTGAGATTAGCCCGGACAAACAAACAAACAGACAAAATTTGTAAAAAATTGTAAAAATACTTGAATTCTTTTTCATATCATGTAAATAACCATGTGAGCTTATAAATAGACAATTATATTGAAATCACGGACAGACACTTCAATTTTATTAATAGAGAAATAGAAGAAGATAGATATACCACAGCACTTACTACGACTCGTCGTCGCTTGGTTAAGTATTATTTTGAATGGTCAATAGCTCGCAAAACCACTGTAATAAATAAAAAAAAGAATAGACTGGCTCTGTTAAATTTTCTCGGGAACAAGTAATTTGAATTTAAAATTAAACGGATTGGAAGCATATTTAAACAAAAATTAAGTGGTTAAGAACATGGAAAGTGTTTCGGTCACAAATACACTAAGCCAACATTTAAATGTGGAGGCAACTCAATAATGATTTGGTGGTGCTTTATTTATCGATTAAAATTTAAAAAATGTATCGATTAAAAAGACTAATAGGACAACTCGAGCATACAACTAAGAGAGTTGAAGATTGATTTAAGCGAAACAGTGTGAAAGAAATGGGCGGGATTTTATGTATTTCCTGAGAGGAAATATAGGAATACGAAGTAAAACGCTGTTGACAGAAAAACATATTTGAGAAATTAATTAACTCGATATCAAGGCAAGGTCCTGCTATTTTGAAAAATAATGGATGTAAATATTTTTATTATATAAGGGTCATTCCATTACAAACAATACTGTGAGTAAAAAAAAATAAATATTGTCGTTTATGGTTAATTATAATCCATTTCGACAAAAAAAATTCTAAATTATAATGTACATAAATCAAAAACGAAAAAAATCCGGTCATTTTTCATTATTTTACCTTCAACCAGTGAACTCGAGTAATCTGGCTTTTAATGTAATTTTCGTATCTCAATATTTGGAACACTGTAAAAAAAAGAGACTGTCATTTGCCACGTTTTGTCATTATTTATTTTAAGGTTACGCATTGAAGTTTCGCTACATATCATTAAAGTTGCAAAAATATTAGTTTACGGACGTTTTTTTATAATGTTTTCCGAACTGAATCATCTGTGTAACACCCGAAACATAAAACTGGTATGTTTTTAATTTATTCCTTATTGCAAAATGCTTATGTTATTATAATTCAAAAAAGTAAGGTACGGTAGTGATGATTTAAGGTTAAGACTAAAGTCTGCGTATGTCAACGTTTCGGGTGTTAAAAATTTTCTGACTTGTTACTTTGCTTAAGTTATGCTATATATTGGTGATCATATATCTATTTTCTTACTTTTTGCTATGCATGGGTGTGTTCTTGAGATGTTAATATTTTCCACCATGCCTTCAAAAACAAAGGCAAGGCTTGCCAAAATGCGGGAAAAGCGAAAAAATACTACTAAAAACTACCTTTTAAAGCAAAACCTTGGCATTCATGTTGTTTATATTTCCAAAGAAGACATTGCTAATAACATGAGATTTTTAGATGGATTATGGGATGATATTCAAAGCATACCCAATGTTCAAAAGCAACATCACTTCGCAGTTTTGGATAATCACAAGACCTCAGTGGCAAGAACATCTAAGTCTGATTCCGTTCATGTTTTGGTTAAAAACGATACTTGGCCTGATATATTTCTACAACCGATAGCCAACCTGAAAGAATCTCATTTTAATGTAAACGGGGAGCCTGATGTGACTAGTTCTAATAGTTTGGATGTTGTTTCTAACCTCCAAGTGGATGGAACTACACAAATGGATACTAACTTAAGCAATAACGATGCACCTCGTTGTTCTTCAGGTGTTCTTCGGTCTATTTCGAACGTGAAACGAAAACTTCGCTTTAGTGAAGTATATTCTGATTCAGAAGAAGATGAACAATCCTCGAAACTATCTAAAATGGAGACTATTTCACCTTGGGTCTTTGTACTTGTAAAATTTTGTCCTGAAGGTTATCGTAAAAGAAGAGAATACCGATGTGTCGGAATATGTCAAAAGCGTGTTGATGAAGATGGAGAGGTCCAAATAATGTACTTAAAATTAGCTGCAGATACAGGCAAAATAATTATACCAAATGAAGATGTATCTGATGTACCGTAAAAAAAAAAATATTATTTGTACTTTACCTAGCCCCACTTTGAAAATAAAAGGATATCGTACGTATTACAAATTCCCATGCAAAGTCGATGTGTAAAAGTATTTCTGTTATGTTAAATAGAGGATTGTTTATGTTTTTTGTTGATTTTAATTTATAAACTTTAATAAATAACTCATATTTCGTCTAAAATGTCCTTTGATTTCGTACTCGTAACACCCGAAACAAATCCTTGGTAGCACCCGAAACAGATTCTTATTTCGATAAAAAAAATAAATACAACACATTTTTCGGGATTTGCTTAGTATTTATTTAGCAAATTTCATCTCTTATGGCTCCTTTTTTAAATTATAGGTTACCTTTACAAAATTCGCTTAATTTCAAGAGTATGTAAGATTGGTTAGTAAGTGGAGGCAAAATAGTGTAACGCCCGAAACAAGTACTTTTTGCGCTGTATCTTAAATTTGAATTTAAATTTTATCATTAATAATTTATCAAAGAGAAATAGGGTTAAAAACGCTGAGGATGAGATACAGAGTTACACAAAAAAGTTGTTATAGTATATATAAAAAGTATTGTTTATAAGTTGAAGTGTAACACTCGAAACGATGGAATGACCCATAAGTTACCAATGCAAAAAATCAAGTAAAATTTTTGCTTTAAAACATTTCGTTTCAGAGATTATAGAAGCCACAGCTCTTAATATTTTGCTAATACAACATCGTACAAAATGTCGATTATTAATTTTACACAATTATCATTATGATATCTGGGAAATAAATGTTGAAGTTGATAATGTTGTTCTATATTTGCACGCATTATTTTAATTAGTTTAAGTTAGATTAATTTTTTTTGTAATTTCGGGTTTTTATATCTGAAAATAAAATATTTACGAAATTTGTAATTACTTTCAGAAGCAAAAATCTGGTTCCAAATATGACAACGATTGTACACAGTGCTCATATGGATATATTCCAGAATTTGGCGGTTGACTTAGATAACGAAGGACGCTATCTTTTCTTAAACGCCATTGCCAATCAGCTAAGATATCCAAATAGTCACACGCACTATTTCAGCTGTGCAGTGTTGTACTTATTTGTTGAAGCAAATTCTGAAGCTATTCAAGAACAAATCACCCGAGTGTTGCTAGAACGTCTGATTGTTAATCGACCACACCCATGGGGACTTTTAATTACTTTCATAGAATTAATTAAGAATCCCGTTTATAAATTCTGGGAACATGATTTTGTTCATTGCGCTCCAGAGATTGAGAAGTAATAAACTTTTATTAACAATATGTTATTATGTGTTAATTATATTTTATTTCAGGCTTTTCGAATCAGTGGCTCGATCATGCATGGTAAAAGCCAATCATCAACAACAAATTGCCAATGTTGAAGCCGAGATGCAAGAGTGCAACTAACGTGAACAGAAATTTTTGGATTTGTGGAAGAAGTGATTACAGCGTCAAAATTGCGCAGTCCTTTGGGACTATTCTAAGAAATAATGTTGTGCTATAATTGTATCTTATCGTATCGAGATGTGTTATGGAACAATTCTTGCCTGCCATGTACATAACAGTTCGTATTTATTTTGTAAGTCATTTTTACTGATCAAGAATTGCATTGGATAGGTAGTTGCTAAATTGTTCTATATACACATCTAACTTGATGTGTAAATGTCATTTATTGTGTAAAAGTATCGTTAATTCAATTTTTCTAATGTGGAAGAGCTCTATTTACCAGCAGATTCATGGAATCTGTTTTTTTATCCTATTTTTGTATGCAATATTTTCCATGATTTTGAAATTGGATTAAAGTTTACAATCATAACTGAAGTAATCGACCTTTGTATGAATAAAGTTTAGGTTAGGAAATATAACGAAAAGTTATTGCTTAGGCTCGCTTAGTCGTTCTGTGCGATGTATGTTATATAAAGCAAACCTTGGAAATTAAGGAAACATTTGATACTGCCAGGCAACAGGTCGAACTTACAAAGTTGTCAGTATTTTGTACACAGTTCTCCAATTAAATTGGTGTAAATATTACTTTCAACTAAAATTGCACTGTTTCTTATATTATTATCTTATTTTGCGAATGTTTCGATTTTTTTCATTTCTAAAGAATTGAAAGAAATTTTGAAATTTTTATTATATAAGTTTTCTGTATAATTTTAAAGGTTGTATGAATAATTAATGTAGGATGTAACTGTAAAACTAAATATCACTATAAAATATGCATTTTCAAAATTTAATTTATTTTAATTATTATCCAAGTCTGTTCTCACCTACAATGTGAAGGATGTGTAACACACAACTCTCAAAATCGAGTGCTTATAGGTTCACAACTCCTTTCCATGCCCTTTAGTGATATAACTTGTTAGAATTGTAGGGGGGGGGGGGGGGTTATAGGCTCGGGAGCAGGCAACCATATTCTAAGAAGCGATTATTCTTTTCAACAACTGAAGAACATTGTTATATTTTTCCCAGGAGATGCTTTTGAAATACATAACCCACTCTTCTGCAGAGCTGGCATAGCAGATTAATCACCAATTTGTGGTAAGTATGCAAAAACTAGTTGAAACTTTAAATATTGATTTTTCAAAACTAATTGTTTCAAGTTGATGGGCGTAATTGAGTGAAAAGTATTGAACTGATTAACTTCACCGAACGATATTCTTTTAAGTTATGATCAACTGTCCTATATAAACTGATAAAAGAAATCAATTTTTTTGAACAAATTCGCCGCCATAATTTTTCGATGGAAATGTAACCTCTTTACGTCATGTAACATTTCCATTTTTATGAAGTAACTGGCACACGTGTCAGTTTTTTTCATCTTAAATTGTTTAGAGTAGTGAAAGAAGTATGTGCACAAAATCCATGAATAGAATACTTCATGCCCTCTTATTGGGACATATGTACGTTCTCTGTCAACTTTAAACACGGTTTTCTCGAAACCATGTTTTCGGAACTGGTGTACAGGATTGGGTTGAGCGATTAACTTGAATTAAACTGCCAATAAAAGACAAGTTCTAATTTTGATTTCAGACTACTGATAAGTGACCCGCACACCGCATCGTCATCTTTGTGAAAATATTAAATATTTGCTATTTAAAAAAATTATCTTTGTAAAATATAGTGTTGTAAGATTGCAATAAAAAAAATTATGTTAATCGTACTTTTCATTGCGCAGCAAAAATTCTCAAAAATGACCTTTTTTTGGTTGCTACACTAGTTTGCCCCCCTTAAGAAACAGTTCTTGTTCATCGACATTTTTGGTGGCGGCATCGTTCGCGCCAATTCATAACCTTAGAATAAAGACCTAACAGGAAAGGTCATAACGATCGAAAACTCACGCCTCTCGCAATAAGTGTTACTATAGTATACCCTGTATGCAGGCCCGTAGAGACAAAATTCGGGCCCGGGGGGTGCCACATTACGGGCCCATATACAATCGAATGATTGACTTTCAGTTTAAAATCTGTCTAGTATAGTACACTTTTTCGATCGTGAATCATTTTTTTTATATAAATAATTAAAATGGAAAAAATTTTCTGTTGATGACTTAGATGACGGGGCCCCTTTCAAAGCCCGGGCCCGGGGGTTTACCCCCTTCGCCCCCCCCCCCTGTCGGCGGCCCTGCCTGTATGAGTTAGTGCCTACCATGACTGTAGTGAAATTTTTGAACTATTTTTCTATGGGACATTTTTGCATATCGACGGTCCCGAATTAAACTGAAGTGTGCATTCTGAATTTGTTTGATAAATTACATAATATAAGTTGTAAAATTCAACTGTCGCATAAAATCAAATATTTATATTAGTTTAGGATTTTTCAGGTCACTTTAAATCTTCTTAAACGTGGCGTACTCAAAAACTTTACAATCGAGTTATTGCACATTTTGTTATCTGTCGAAAGATACTAGTTTTTTATTTACTATTAATTTTTTAAAACCAACAAATGAATGGCTAGGGTAATGCTGAGATTGAGTCGTTAAGAGAACAAAGTATTTGTTTATTGCACCTGCGCACTTGACCACTGCTCATTATTACTGTAACATAAATCATTTTGCCATTACCAAAACCCGTGTACTCAGCCACCCATTTAGTAACTCACCTACTCATCCAACTATCGTTCAAATGAAAAAGAAAGAGCTAAACTGGCTATTGTGTGTACACCCATACACAACCCGTGTATTAAGTGCATTACTACGGGCACCCGTGAAATTGGATGCTCTAGTTTTTAGTGTCAGTTTGTAAAATTTAGGGTGCTTTCGTGACATCTGCAACAAAACCTCTTGCGCCTGTATGAATGCATGCTTGCAATAGTGAACTTCTTTGGCCATAATTACAAATGGTATTAATTATTTCTTCAATTAGTTACATTACATTACCCATTTTAATATGAACTAAATACAAGTAAACAAAAATAGTTTTTAAAAAAAAGTTGAACCGACTTCACAAAAAGCGCTAAAAAGCATAAAATAATTTTTAATTTTATATCTATTACGACATTTTGAAGTCGGTGCAAATCAAACAACTACAACAAAAATATTTAATCGTCATTTCTTATGATCCCGTAAGCTGAAACGTTCAGGTAGTATTAAGTATTATTTTCAATTGTGGTTCTGTAGTTGTTTTATTTGTTTAATTTGCACCGACTTCAAAATGTCGTAATAGATATAAAATTAAAAATTATTTTATGCTTTTTAGCGCTTTTTGTGAAGTCGGTTCAACTTTTTTTTAAAAACTATTTTATTTTTCACTTTTTAGTGTCTTCGACTCTCTACAACGAAGAAGGAACCATCCAAATCGGACCAAGCGTTAAAAGTTAGTTTTAACCCCCTACCCCACCCCCATTCCACTAAACTTTTTCTCATGGTATCAATCAAGGAACATATTCTACCGAACAGAAAAGGAATCATCGAAATCGGTCCACGCGTTACGAAGTTACTACCCCTCCCCCTCCCCCACCTTCATCATAGGACCAAATTATTCTCCTATTAGCAATGGGGGATCACGCTCTATACAACAGCAAAAGAACCATCCAAATCGGTCCACGTGTTACAAAGTTAGGTTCCATCCTTCCCCACCCCAGCAACATTTGTTTTCTCGTAGAACCTAGGATCATATTCTACTCAATAGAAAAAGAATTATCCAAATCGGTCCACGCGTTACGAAGTTAGACTACCCCTCCCCCCCCCCCCCCCCCACCCACACCTTTCACCATAGGACCAAATTATTTTCCTATTAGCAATGGGGGATCATACTCTATACAACAGAAAAAGAACCATCGAAATCGGACCACGCGTTACAAAGTTAGGTTCCACCCCCACTCAGCCCCAAAATTTTTTTCTCCTGGTATAAACTACGGAACATACTCTATCGAACAGAAAAAGAATTATCCAAATCGGTCCACGCGTTACAAAGTTAGACTACCCCTCCCCCCACCCTAGGCCAAAATTTTTTTCTCCTATTAGCAATGGGGATCATACTCTGTACAACAAAAAAAGAACCATACAAATCGGACCACGCGTTACAAAGTTGGGTTTCACCCCCACCCCCCACCCCCACCCTACCAAAAATTTTTTTGACATGGTACCAATCGGTGAACATCCTCTACCCAACAAAAAAAGAATCATCAAAATCGATCGACGCGTTACGAAGTTATGCCCGGTCAGAAAAAAAAAAAAAAATAAATAAAAAAAAAAAATACGCGTCGAACTTAGAACCTCTTTGTTTTTGGGAAGTCGCTTAAAAACAGAACCGGCGTTACTTTTCCCAACATTTCATTCGTCTTCTTGAACATAAGAACCACACATAGTTAAAAACATATGCAAACCTTGCGCTCATTTGCTTCGCACGTTTGAATTTTTGAACCTTGTACAACCGCATGTTTTTATTTCTTGCTTTGATGAACTTTATACAAAGCAAATATGCGCAAACGTGAATTAATGTAAGTACCCTTAAATGACGACTGCCAAGCTCAGGAGTATACAAAAAAAAAGAGAACGTAAAAAATGTAAACAAAGTAAGAAATATAAGAAAACTTCACTTATCTTCATTCACAGGTCTACAGGATTCTGTTGCTGGGCAGCTTGGGGTCATTTCCGAAGTAATTTTCTGCGTAGAATCCGAATCCGTGCCAAATTGGGCAACTACGTCAGGATTTTAAAATATTTGAGGTTATGTACTCGGAAAATGGGGTTTTTTTGTGGCTGCTTTTGAGGTTATGTACAGGATGCACAAATTGTTTTTAGTCTTTTTTTCTAGTTGCATCATTTAATACTACTCGTACCCTTTAAAAAAAGCTACGGAGCAGTAACATACGATTTTTTCTTGCAAAGATATGACCATTGTAATTTATGAAGCTGTTATTTCATATAAATAGATATAGTATTATGTTAATATGAAATATAAACTTCATAACTTATAATGGTCGTAACTTTGCAAGAAAAAATCGTATGTTACTGCTCCATAGCTTTTTTTAAAGGGTACGAGTAGTATTAAATGATGCAACTAGAAAAAAAACCAAAAATAATTTGTGCATCCTGTCAAAAGCAGCCAAAAACCCATTTTTCGAGTACATAACCTCAAATATTTTAAAATCCTCATGTAGTAGCCCAATTCTGACCTCGAATTCGGATTCTACGCAGCAAATTACTGCGGAAATAAACTCCAGCTACCCAGCAACAATCATGATCCCATTTTTTGTAGACCTGTGTATCGGTTCCTGTTCTTAGTCTATCCATGTAATTATTTGACACTTAGAAACTAAAAAATATTATTTTTATTGAACTTACCTGAAAACGATATACCGAGTGTATAACGCCGATTGATTCTACAATGCAACATCGCGCACTTTATTCTCAAAATGTCACTATTAAAGTGAATGTCCATACTTTATAAAGCTATAAACTATTAGTCATAATAGAAAAAAAAATTTAACCATCGGACAATTTACGGTAATCACGTTGATAGTTCGCGAATAACGAAACTGGGCCTTTCCTGTAATTATGTATTGTAAAAAGAACATGTGACGTCAACCTTTTCTCCGCAATTTTGAACGCAAAGAAAAGCGATAAAATGGGTAAGTTCGTGCACACACGGGATACCAATTTTTAATGAAAGGACAGCTAATTCTTATGAATGGTCCTGGTCTAGTTTCAACAAAAACCTTTAGTATAAAATTCTAAAAAAGTACATTTAAGGTAATGTTTTGTATTCAAGTATTTCAGTGAAATTTTTCCTAATCATGAAGTACAGACATTTTTTAGAACAAAATAAAAATGAAAAGGACTATCACTGAATAATCTGCAGCGAAAAAATAAATCCCCACCATCTCTTACAGATGGGCACATGAAACAAGTACCACCGGCCAGAATAGTAAGGGTTACGTGTGTGATTTATGCCACCCCCCTCCCCATATCGTTCCTATTTCCCCGTGGTCTGATCTCAATCACCCCACACAGTATCGGGTAAAAAGGAACAGCGGTGTTTTTCATTTTCTTTCGAATTTCTATTCTATAATTTATTTCAAAGAATTGTGTTTGCATTATTATGAAGGTATATTAACAACGTTACTGTTGCAATAAAAGTTGATTATATTTGTTACTTTCTTTTATTAATTTAGAGTGTGTTAAGTGAGGTGTTCCCAATTACCCCACTTTCCCCTACTCCACCGGCGACTTAAGTTTAAGGAGATGAAGATATTTTATCCTTTTAACCTTTTTTAAAGTAATAAACTCCTTTCTAATTAATATAATATAATCAGGATCCACTTCCCTAAACCGATCAATTTATCCGGGGATTGTTGAGAGTTGAGAAAAATTACATGTTTTTTCTGGAATATTTTCTATTTAATTCATTATTTTCGTTTGCAATGAAAAAAGTAAGACCTTTTGGAAACAAATCATTCACAAGTTTTGGTTTTTTCTTAAGTTTTCCTCTATTAGCAGTATCTTCGTCCCCTTAGAAGGAAAGGGTTAATTGGTTTTCAAAATTTGAGCTAATCTTTGGCGGTGGTCAAACTCTACATAATGTTCATTAGTCTTTGACTTTGTAGACAGATACAAGTCATTTGGTATTCCTGCTGCTAAACAAAGATGTACACGAGCGGAATGAGGCTGGGTTTTTGGTTTTTGTTCACCCTAGAAAATAAATCCGAACGGGTTTAAATCTACAATTAGCTTTTAAAATTGGTCCAGTAGTTTTTGAGATTACCTAAACTTTCTTTGTTTATAAGTTAGTATAAATCAATTAATTTCAAAAGTTCATGCTTTAAATATTATTTGATTTCATATACAACATTTTTAATTTTTATCAACTTTCTTTTATTAGGTCCTCACTTTCAATTAAATCACTAACAGTTTTTAAAACAGACATCCTGAAGATGTATTTTTTCTTTTGAGGTAAGTCTTTTATATCAGGTAAAATGCTCTTAAAGAAATCCATGTCAGGATCTGAATGTTCATAAATTGCCTTTGGCCTTTTCCTTGTTCTTAGAAAATCTATACTTGCAGTCTCGGAAATGGTGGGTGCCAGCTGTTTGATTGTTGTTTGTGAAGCGATAGGTTCTTCTTTAGGAACGCTGTCATAGTCACTAAAACTAGTGCTTTTTTGTCCATCATCAAAAGACGAAGTGAATTCACGTTTCACTGTCTCGAATGCTTCTGATGTAGTTTCTTGTTCTGTAAATTCATCCAGAATTCCATTTTCTTCTTGGTTTTTGTATTTTAGATGGGGAAGAAGAAATTCCATGTATTTAGCTAAGTAATAGGCCCTTCTGCCAGGCGCACTGCAAGTTCCTATGGGTCGTGTTCTTAAAAATCTCGTGTAACTTCCTCGGAGAACTCTCCATTTTTGTATACAAGCATCAGCTGTAAAGAGGTAAAATGCGTTACTATTATATCATAAAAATATCTAAGTGTAACTATTTATTATAATCAGTTAGTGGCGTAATTATAAATACATCGCTGTCCAGCAATAAATGAAAATCCGCTCTAATTAAACGACGTTGGTTAAGTGCACAGATGTTGTTCATCCACTTTTTAAGAATTTTTCGATTTTTGTATAAAACAACTCCTTTGGGCCTATATTTTATTCTGCCCAAATGTTATACGCCTAAGTAGATTCCATCGGAAGTTATAGACTTTGAAATCTTATGTATCAACGAAAAACATTACAAGTACTTAACAACCAAATCTATCAATATCTTCATTTTAAATAAAATGTATATTTTTTGTCAAATAACGCACCAAGGCAAACACTTTCTATATCTGATTAGTTCGGATCGCGTTAATTCAAACACTACTGTAGGAAGTATCATGAAATTTGAACTTCTACTTTGTTGCCTTCAACTTCCCAAAGCTTATAACTCAAAACCAAAATTTGTGAAGATACAAACATTTGTGCACTTAACAATCGATGTGTTTTTTTCAACATATTATTAGACAGGCCCGTAGGGAAAAAATTCGGGCCCGGGGGGTACCACATACGGGCCCCCGCGAAAGGAATTTCTGGCCGAATCGAATGATTGAATTTAAATTTAAAATCTGTCCAGTATATTACACTTTTTCGATCGTGAAACATTTTTTTATATAAATAATTAAAATGGAAAAAAATTTCACTTAGATGACGGGGCCCCTTTTGAGAGCCCTGGCGGCCCTGTTATTAGATGTTAAATAAAAATAAAAAATTTGTAAAAAAATAACAATCTATACAAATAAATAAAATTTAAGTGTCTGACTTATGGTAAATAAACATAAAGCTTGTTCTAAATCTTTTTGTCTGTCTGTCTGGATCTTTGTCCAGAATAGACACCTTAACGGATGAATCAATTTTGATAAAACTTTTAGCGATCGTGGTGGATCTTTGTTTCGTCTCAGTATCTTAAAGGCTTTTGACGATTAAAATTAAAGTGGCGAAAGTTGACGGACGAAGTGGGGGAGTGTCTATATAGGTATAGGACGTATACCCATATAAAAATGGATGGGAATGTGTAGGTTCCAGCTAGACATGGGCAAAATGAGTCTTTTAAGTGACTCGGACTTCTGAGTCCGATTCACTTAGAGGATTCGTTCACTCGGATTCATTCTTTCTGCTAACAAGTCTGATAACGAAATTGGTTCAGTTTAGATTCTCCCCAAGACAGCCAACACTGCAAGTAATTACAGTGCCATGACATCACAGATCATCAGTCCGTCCACTGGACCCACTAAACAGCCAGCAGAGCCACAATTACCCTCACACACCATGGTCAGCTTGGAAGCGGGTAAAATTCGGGTCCGTGGTACAATGCCTTGGTGCGGTATTGTGTTGTGCGGGTGCTTGCAGTATGCTAACTAATGGACTCGAACTGAATCAGCGAAGTGAATGAGGCATCGACAGAAACGAACTCTGAACCATATTTGGAGCCAACGAACAAGTATCTCATAGAAGCTCGACTCAGTAAAATTCCTAATGAGGAAAGGATTACCACTACGATAAATATAGATATAGATAAAATTAAACAAAAAAGGCAAAAATTTGCAGTGGCGTAAGTTGCCGCGGCGTGCTGTAAAACTTTTATCGGTGATTCTCGTAAGATGCTTAGATGATAGTCTGTCCATAAATTCAAAGGATCTCTTCTTTTTTTGAATAGTTTTCACAGTTCCGTGGGTCTTCATTTATTTACAGCGCCATACCCCAATTAGAGTACGAGTTTCATTTTCATGAACGGGTTATAATATTCTTTCCTTTCCGTATTTAAAACCGCAAAACTTAACGCCAAGACTGGGCACTACCTACCTTTTCTCGAAGCGTGTCGTCGTATTTACGAACCCTCATAGCTTCGCTCTGCATAATAACAGAGAGCCCAAATTGTTAGAACAATATGTAGTTACCAGAGTAATGAAACACACTAAGTTTCATTTGCTTTATACTTTAGATTTTATAAATACCTGAAATACGTCGATTTCGCCACTCATGATCATCAAATCCTCTAGGGTACTTCCAGAAGCCCTAGAAAGCGGAAATTTGGTATGCAAACAACGAGAAAATAAGAAATCTGTAAATTTCACCCACCAACCCCCCATAAAGGGGGTGCAAGTCTGTATATAAAATTTTCTCTAGGAAGGCACTTCCAAAAGTTCTAGAAAGCTGAAATTTGATATGCACACTAGAAGTAGCACACAAACAACGAAAAAATTAAAAAATCTGTAGCTACACCCCCTCGAAAAGGGGGTCTGGCTCTGTATTATATAACAATTTCCCATAAAATAATTTCCAAAAGCCCTAGAAAGCTGAAATTTGGTATGACTGAGATTAGGTTGTGCACGCCAGCAACGAAAAAATTAAGAAATCTGTAACTTTCACCCTCCAACCCCCCACAAAGGGGGTATAAATAAAGCCCAACAGTCAGCTATTGTTGAATATAATCGGTTAATAGCTAAGTACCATCCTGATTTATCGCTTATTGCAAATAATAAGCCAACAAGGAAAAGAGGCAACGACAGTAGAGCATCTTACAAAAAAAAAAATGAATCCCACCAAAAACATTTCATGTAAAGTAGGTTGCCAGGACTCACAAGCTCATACCGCTTTCACTGTTAAAAAGTTATCAGATCTCATGTAGAGCCAAGCCCCTAACTCTACAACGCCTAACTCTAGAAACCCTACTTCTTGCTCAAAAAGTATAGCTTAGCCGTTTCATGGATCTAATGCATGACAGAATATTAAAGACCAGTGACTTAATTTCTTACCATAAGTCCATAGGAGACACTGTGCGATGGCCGCGAAACTGCCAAGGCATACCTTCTGACCAAGATGTAGGGGTTGTAGAGTTAGGCCTTGTAGAGTCAGGGGTTTGGCTGCACATGAGGTCTGATAATTTTTTAACAGTGAAAGCGGTATGAGCCTGTGAGTCGTGGCAACATGAAATGTTTTTGGTGGGATTGAACTTTACTGAAAGTATTACCAGTGAAATATCTATGAAAAATAAAACTACCTTCTACTGAGATAACAAAAACCGTTTGTTTCTAATTAGTTGTTCGCTTAAATGTGCATTAACAGACATTTTTTTAAATATATACCGAAGAGTTAATTAAGGTACAAAGTACTACTAATGAATTTTCTAAAAACTTTGGAACCACTGCTACGCTGAAAGCATTTCAGTGGAAACAGAACAAAAGGGAAAATTGAAATGTGTGCACTGCAGTATTGTTAACAATGTTTCTAATTAGTTGTCCATGGCTGTAGGTGGAGATTTTATCAAAATCTGTCCAGTAGTTTTTAAATTGAAAACGTTCAAACGTTCGTAAAAGTTTTATTTAGTTAACTCCACCTCTTGCCCGGCACATTTAACTCAAAGCGTGAAATCATATATACTTAATGAAGTACATCCAATATAGTGTTTAAAAGAACACCCTTCATTAAAATTTGTTACGTAGGCTGGAAACGTTCAACTTACAAAGCTCAAAAGAACTTTATATAGTTTTATTCACATTTCATTTTATTGTTAATCGCTCTTGAATTACAGTATATGTATACTACATATAGAACTCCGGATTTCAAGAAATACATTATTGCAGGTTTCTTTAAGTAAAATCGATGCAAAAGTTTTTAAATTTAGGGCTTTTAAACACACAAAACCTTTCGCTGTTTTGTAATTGCATTTTTAAAGCAGTTTTAATATTCTTGAATGTTGCACCGCAAGAGATATCATAATAAAACAAACGCTATCTGATCCCAGAATCATATTCTATAACCTCTGTAAACTCATCGGTGTAACTCCAAAAGCTTCTTTTTTTCGTACAGATAGACAAAAATTTAAAAAGGTTGTTTTCCGGCACAATCTATATCTGTTTCTGGATATGTACAATGTGCCAACGCGGTTCTTCATTAGCCTAGTGCTTATAGATAAGGGGGGACCGCCTTCACCATATCGATGACTGTGTATGCTGGACACGGTGAGCAAGGTGCTAGAGAGGCTGATCAGGGGGAAGCTGAAAGTAGCCTTACATCAGGTGGCTGAAGACTTCTCCACTGAATGGTGCTTCTCGTCACCCTGGATATTAAAAACGACGTCAGTTCGGTGCGTTAGAGTGATATACTGGTAGCACTGATGGAATAACTTTTCATGTGCCAGAAATCTCCTCGGAAAGTGCTTCTTTACTTCACTAACGATACAGGTGACTACTGGGGCTGCACAAGGATCCATACTAGGACTGGACCTCTGGACCGTGATCTACGAGAGAATGCTTAACCTAGCTTAACTGGTAGGCTGTGCAGACGATGTGGCGATGCTGGGTAACCAGCTAGCCACATGCAAATTCGAAATTAAATAAACAATCTTTAAGATTCCTTATGATAAATGGCAAAGGGAACATGCATATTCGGCAGATCTGGCCGACCCTTGACCTAAATCGGTTAAGAGAGCTTATCTCATTCAAGCGAAATATCAAAAGGCCTGTCGTGGACTGACTTTTGTATGAGTTACAAAGATGAGCAAGAAGAAGAAACCATTCCTCATTTCCTTTGTAACGTCCCGGTTAAGCCAACCTCAGCAGCCGGTATTTAAACTCTTCCTTTTTTAAGGAGTTAGCCGAACTAAGATGACCTGATCTTCACTCTAAATAAAATTTAAAACTTGATTGATAAAAAATACACCTTTATGACGGTGTCTTTTGGGGTCTTCTTTCTGAGGGTCGGCCACGGCGATATTTATGTTGGAGTGTGGCCATTATCTACACAATTGCCCAAAGTTAGGTGCTGCGACATCTCCGTTCCCCAAATTTTGTTGAATCGGTGCATGTGTTACGAAGCGCTTGTTTGTAAACGCTGATTTGTACTGCAACTGCATGATTCAGCATTTTACATTGTTAAGCTTAATCTTACAGCTGCTGAACAAATCAGGCCCGAAGCTAGGTTCCGCCCCAAACCCCATACTTTATTGAACACCTCGAAATTGTTTTTTGAATAAGCATTATTATTATCATAAATTGAAAGTTTTACAGAACCAGGAATTCAGATTCAAAAGGTTGTACGTGTGGGTCCGCAAACATCTCTGTTACATAGATTCCTTAGGACAAAACGTGAGCGCATTTTGCAGTCATCATGCTGACATCTATTGGTGAGTAACATAAACTTTATTGCTTGCGATATCTATTCTTCAGTAACAGAAAAATTAAGGTTTTATTTTATTCCATTGAGCCATTCCGAATATATAGTTTTTTGACTACCACGCGGGAATTCCTGTTTTTACCGGAATAAAAAGTAAACTATACGTTGACTCAGGATATCAGCTACCAATATGCTAAGTTTCATTAAAATACGTCCAGTACTTTCCGCGCGATGCGTGTACAAACAGACAGACAGTCGAAAAAAAATTTTAAAATGGTTAATTTGGCCTTGACATCGATAATAATGTCCACCGCGATTATAGTATAGTTTTTAAAAATACAGACACGGTCCCTATGGCACACCGTTTTGCTATTTAATAACACAAGAAAAACACCGAAAAGTTTCAAAAAACAATCGCTCACAGGAAAATTAAACACTATAAATATAAATTACAATTAAGTAATAGCAAATATTTAAATTCTTGAATTAAAATTATGTTCATGGAAGGAAATTCAGGAATCATCTTCTTATATGAGTTGAAAGTCGGCTGGGTATAAAGGGTGACCCAAAGTCTTGACTCCAATAGGAAATGATCTTTGATCTAGTACATTTAGATTCAGATAAAGCTAGTCGCCAGTGAGTGGATTAACACTTTTTTCACGAATTTAACTTAATTAAACTTCCATTTTCGGAATGTTGCCGTTTTTGGTGTATTTTTTTATGCACTCTCAAAAATATCTTAAAACGATTATACCTTAATTAAGAGTTGAAGGAATTATTGAAAGCGATTGAAAATTACCGAAGATAAAAAAAATTAATTTTTCGACGGTACCCAATTATAGCAACTGTGGTCAATTGGAACCGTTCTCCTTTTCGTAATTACTCGATAACGATATATTTACAAACTATAAATGAATGAAAAAAGTACTTTTTGACGGGTATTTTCGCTATTGATTTCGTGTTTAGAAAAAACTGTAAGTGCTTGAAAGAAAGTTTATTTGAGAAAGTGTAATAACTTTCTGAGAAAACAGTTTAAAAAAAGAATGAACCTTCTCCGATCAATCTTTCAGATTTCGAGTTTGCCACCTCTGGTAGCATAATCGAGCAAAACAGCCTGCTATAAAGTTTTTTGGATTGGAAAAAGGTCTACAGTTTAATTCGTAGCTAGACTAACTTTAATTTTATATCCAACAACACTTATTTCGATATAAGAGGTGACCAATCTCTCTCTCATATAAAATTTCGAACGTCTATCAAAGATTACTAAGCAGATTTTTGGAAATTTTCAAAAATCTTCTAGTACTAACTTTGAATTCGAAATTTACATTTTGTCGCTTAAGTTTTACTTACCACCACGTAAGTCATTCTTGGCTGTTTTGGCATTTTGATGCCAATGAAAAAGAAATACACCATTTTTTCAATTTTCAATGTAAATGATATAAAATTTAGTCATGTAAATGATATAAAATATCGCACAAGAATTTTAGTTTTTTTATTTGTTTTATTTGCACCGACTTCAAAATGTCGTAATAGATACAAAACTAAAAATTATTTTATGCTTTTTAGCGCTTTTTGTGAAGTCGGTTCAACTTTTTTTTTAAAAACTATTTTATTTTTCACTTTTTAGTGTCTTCGACTCTATACAACGAAGAAAGAACCATCCAAATCGGTCCACGCGTTAAAAGTTAGTTTTAACCCCTACTCCACCCACATTCCACTAAACTTTTTTTCTTATGGTATCAATCAAGGAACATACTCTACCGCACAGAAAAGGAATCATCGAAATCGGTCCACGCGTTACGAAGTTACTACCCCTCCCCCTCCCCCATCACCACCATAGGACCAAATTATTCTCCTTTTAGCAATGGGGGATCACACTCTATACAACAGCAAAAGAACCATCCAAATCGGTCCACGTGTTACAAAGTTAGGTTCCACCACCCTTCTCCCACCCTAACCACACCAACAAT
The DNA here is from genome assembly GCA_964036015.1 of Leptarthrus brevirostris. NCBI lineage: Eukaryota > Metazoa > Arthropoda > Insecta > Diptera > Asilidae > Leptarthrus > Leptarthrus brevirostris. The sequence goes on along the minus strand of OZ038372.1, from coordinate 36,339,807 downwards.
TTTTTTTCTCGTGGTATCAACCAGGAAGCATACTCTACCCAAAAGAAAAAGAAATATCCAAATCGGTCAACGCAGTTACGAAGTTAGACTACTCCTCCCCTCGCCCAACCCCCCACCATGGCCCAAATTATTCTTCTATTAGCAATGGGTGATCAGACTCTATACAACAGCAAAAGAACCATCCAAATCGGTCCACGTGTTACAAAGTTATGTTCCACCCTCCCCCACTCCACCAACATTTGTTTTCTCGTTATATCAACCAAGGATCATATTCTACCCAATAGAAAAAGAATTATCCAAATCGGTCCACGCGTTACGAAATTAGACTACCCCCCCCCCCCCCCCACCCACACCTTTCACCATAGGACCAAATTATTCTCCTATTAGCAATGGGGGATCATACTCTATACAACAGAAAAAGAACCATCGAAATCGGACCACGCGTTACAAAGTTAGGTTCCACCTCCTCCCCCATCCCTCCAACATTTTTTCCCCTGGTATCAACAGTTAGGTTTCTCTACCCAACAGAAAAAGATTTATCCACATCGGTCCACGCGTTACAAAGTTAGACTACCCCTCCCCCCACTCTAGGCCAAATTTTTGTCTCCTATTAACAATGGAAGATCATACTCTGTACAACAAAAAAAGAACCATCCAAATCGGACCACGCGTTACAAAGTTAGGTTTCACCCCCATCCCCCACTCCCACCCGACCAAAAATTTTTTTGACATGTCCAATCGGTGAACATACTTTACCCAACAAAAAAAGAATCATCAAGATCAGTCGACGCGTTACGTAGTTATGCCCCCGCTCACTTAGAACCTCTTGGCTTTTGGGAAGTCGGTTAAAAATAAAAAGTCAACACAAAATTTGTAAATTGCTTTTTTCATCTTTATGCTTTAAATTCAATTAAATGGGTATTGTCAAACAAAAATAAATTATTTTCTACTTTTAAGGGGGTAAAACTACCCCTACATCTCCCTATTTTGACTGAAAATGGAAAAAAATTAGGCTTAAAATGCGGCATATTTTGTAAAGTATGTAAAGGTAGAGACTGCTAAAACAGTGAAAATGTTTCAGCCGAAAACAGTTCAATTGATCAAGAATATCATATATACGAGCCAATAGAACCAGAAACTATTTTAAACATTACACCTGAACATGAGGATGAATGTATGAATGAAAGCTGTATATTTGAACCCTAAAGCTATGAAATGCATAAACCCGACATGACTGAAGATGTAAGTGTTGAAAGTGAAAAATATAATAGTATGAATATTCATTTAGATCAAAATGATAGATTACTGTAAAATATTTTGTCCAAATTTTGTTAAGATTCACTTTATCGTTATTATTATCATACTTACATATGTTTATTCTGTATAATAATTCAAATTTGAATCTACAAACAACAACAAATTTTTGAATATGCTTTCCTTACTTTATTTCGATTTAGCGAGTTGAAAAAATAAACTTTTAAAGTTGAAAAATAACTTTCTATTAATTTTGTATACATTTTTTTCCATTTTAAGTCAATATAGGGGGATGTAGGGGTAGTTTTAGCCCCTTAAAGGTAGAAAATAATTTATTTTTGTTTGAAAATACTTAGTTTTCAAACTGAGTACTTATAGGAGTTGAGGTTTTGACCTTCCGTCATGGATGTGCGTGGTGGAAAGTGTAAGTACCACGCTGATGATGACCAGCTTGCACTTTCGATCGAAACATACATCAAAAAATTTTGAGCGTTCATATTTTTGAGCGATCAATATCCCAAAAATGTTTGCTACTCCTATTATGTGGAAGTAAAACAAGTGTTTTTACTCTTTTCAAAATGAACATACCCATTTAATCGAATTAAAAGCATAAAGATGAAAAAACAATTTCATTGTGCACTTATTTACTTTTAGTCAATATAGGGGTAGTTTTAACCCTCTAGGATTATCGTTTATCATGAAATTTGGCATGATTTGATATAAATCAATCACATGTACAAAAAAAATTTTAAAAAGGGTATTTCATTCGGTTATTTTTGATTATTTTTAAAATTATCGCGAAAAACCCTCAAAAAGGGGTGTTTTTTTGCATTTTTAAGGGTGACGCAACCATTTTAGGACTGCGGGAACCCGATTTTCGTAATCAGCGACCCAAAAAACATAAAGTAATATTAGTCTGGAACCCAAATATTAAAAAGGTATATGCCTTTTTTATTGACTTCAAGTCTGCCTTCGATACTATAGATAGAAATTCTCTATTCTATAAACTTTATAAAGTGAGAATGTCAACTAAATTTATAAAAGTGTTACAAAGCATATATGAAACTACGCAATCCGAAATCTGGAACGGTGAAAAACTCTCTGAAATATTCCTTACTAAGGCAGGCGTCAGACAGGGTTGTATTCTAAGTCCGTTGTTATTCTCTTTCTTTATCAATGATCTGGAAGAAAGTCTGGAAACTGGAATAATTGTTGAAGATATAGAAATAAAAGCTCTCATGTACGCAGATGACATAGTTATTCTCTTTGACGACCCTGTTAAATTGCAGAGAATGCTTAATCAAGTGGAGGCATATTGTCAAATGTGGAATCTCGTTGTAAATTTAGAGAAATCGAAGGTCATGATTTTCCAACGTGGTGGAGGAAGAAGAAAGCATAATGAGAACTGGAAATTAGGTGACAAGGAAATAGAAATTGTGAAAGAATATACCTACTTGGGTATTGTACTTACACCCAAGCTTTCCATGACAACAAACTTCAGGAACCGCCTGGACTCTGCAAAAGTAAGCATAAATGCAACATGGAATAATTTTTTCAGAAATGACAATACAAAGCATTCAGATAAACTTAAGCTATTTGATGCTGTCTCCAAATCTATTCTATGTTACGGAGCACAGATTTGGGGATATGAGCAGAACGAGATAATTGAGAAGCTACAAAGATTTTTTATTAAAAAAATGTTTAAGTTGCCGCGGCATACACCTAATTATATGATAAATTTAGAAACTGACTTTAAAGTGCCACTTCGGTTATCTAGCGAAGGTACTGTATAAGTACAGTAGTGAAAGACTGCCATATCGTTTAGCACAGAGAGTTATACGCAAGAATATCTACTGGTACGCTACCTGGAAAGAGTTAGCTGAAAAGCATAACAGTACTCTTGTTGTTGAACAGGAGACTCTTAATTCCTTCAGGTCTAAGGTTGCGGAGTTGATTGAAAAGGAGACATGGACTGGAAGCAGAGTCATTAATCAAGCTAGAGGCACAGTTCGGCACGAGCTGTATGACAAATTGCATTACTTTTCAGAACAAAGTTATATTAGGGATTGCTTCTCAGTTGAAAAGATCAATGTAATCTGAAGGTGTAGGGGGGGGGGGCTTACTAAATTTAAATAGCAGTCCATGGAAAAGAGATGGAAGCAGTCTATGCTCATTATGTAATTTAAACGAACCTGAGACCTTGTTGCACTTTTTTGGCATATGTCCTATCCTCAAAGAGTTTCGTGTGCAAATTTTTCGTAAACGTAACTTAAACGAATCCGAGGTAATAGATCTTTTAAATGGTAAAAATAACTATGGCGATTTATTCCTTTATGCTAAGAGGGCCTGGTCGTATAGAAAATACCTTGTAGATCAATATAACAACTAATCTCATGTGCAACTTCATTACAAGTCAAGCTTTCCTCCTTTTTTGTTTTTTTTTTTTTACTTAACTCCTTGTGGCTTTCTTATAATAATAAGTTTTAGCAAATCAAAGAGAAACGTTTTTTGAAATGAGAAATTTTCTCATATTTAATTTGACTATATAAGATCATCTCTATATTTCTATAAAATCGACCATAGTCTCACTAAGCATTACTTTATTGGTTATTTTCATTTCTTAATTGTACTTACTTACTTAGTTGCTTTATAGTTATATCTAAATTATAAGCAGATTGAATTAATTTTTTATTTTTTTTATGTTTGCTAACCTTGACAGACGGCCTCGGTGCCATTGTCTAAGTTTATTTGTAGTACTTTGAATTTTGATATGTATGTAAATTACTGAATTGGGTTTAATTTAATTTTCTTAATGGAGTATGTAATTTAATGTAGGTCTTTTTTGCAATAAACATTATTATTATTATTAGTCTGGAACCGGTGTTTTGTTCCAACACCGCAACGCGCGTTGTGAATGGACTAATTTTTATTATGTTAATACATAATAAAAATGTTCCAAATTTATTTCTTAATTTATTTGAAATAGATAACTTATTTCAATTTATCCGCGATGAAATGCGTGCTATTAAATCCTTCCTCCCCCCCCCCTCTTATATTCTATATAATATGTTGAGAAATATAAAAGATATTTAAATTTTTAACACTAAACAAAAAATTTAATTATTTCATTAAATTTTTAGGCGCAAAATTATTATTATACATTCCAGAAGCTTTAAAACTTAAGAAGTTAAAGAGTTGTAATAATTTAGCAACAGGTAGCCTTTTACCTTTACTTTCTAAGGTATGCAACGCTAAAAACACATACAAATAATTTCATAATAAAAAAAGGAAAACGGTTAAATAGCTTAGAATAAAGAACTAGTTCTTTATTCTAAGTTAAATAGTAATCCGCCAAGGTTAGTTTACCAGCGTAAGAGCTCCAATCCTAAATCTTTTGTTCTGTTCGAAACTTTTTAACCGAAATGTACCTTTTACTCAAGCTACTTAGTGCTTTTACTGCACGCTCCAATGTTCCACAAAATTACGTACCTGGTTCACTCAATGCTGTGGCAATCTCTTCCCAAGCTTTTCGTGTTGTATCTTTGTGGGCATATTCATCAAGTGATGTATTGTAAATAACGGGGTAATTTTCCACAAGCTGAACAAATTTAATATTAAATTCTGGATCGTTCTGCATTTTTACCTGCACACGATTACCGACAACGATACGACCGAACAAAGCAAAGCAAACCACTGGCGGGCAAAACAATTTCTTTGCCACTAAAAGCTCGAGAGCGTTGCGTTGCTACAGCGCAGTGTCGAGCAGAGCGAAACCTCAACACATCGGTGCTTCGTGGAGCGTTGGCATTCGTCTCGTGAATGTACGAGCTACGTTAAGCACGCATATAGCTTTCTCATCCTTTTGCATATTGTTCCGTTTTGCTACGTTGCTCGACGGCAAGCAAATATTTCTATTTCTATCGCTCTCGGTTTGGCGGCAAATAAAAATCGATTGTGTGGGGTCTCGCGTCATTATGGAGCAGTTACGAAGCGAGCTTTTGCTTTTCTGGCAATCTGCAGCAGTGTGGCCAGCCAGATCAAACGCAAGTTAAAAGGCGTATCAAAATCTAGTTCAAAAGGTAATTCCAAAAATAAATTTAGACAAACAAATTGGAAATAAGTAATTCACTACCGTTCAGCAAGATTTTTCTGTAATAAGAAGAAAAGAACATTTGCTTTGGCATTTGTTAAGGAATAGTGGCATCTTTTGTTTATAAACAATTTTATTGCACTTAACATGTCTCCGCCAGCAATTTCTCTTTTTAAAGTAGAAAGACGCCACAGTTCTACTCTAATTTTAAATTGATAATACACAGGCCTACAACGTTTTCCCTCCTCTAGAAATATTAGTGAATTATTATGTAATTTTGGCCGCTAAATTGGAATCTGGCCGTAAAATTTGCCTAGCACGTCAGGATTTTGAGATATCCTAACCTGAAATTTTCACTTTTAGTCATTTTGTATTAAATTAACTTTAAAATCTAATATTATTTAACAATTTCGCCAACGAATTCGAATGCTCTCTCTTCGGTTTGGTGATCGCGAGCGCAGCGACCCCGCTGAGGTGGCCAATTTCTTCGCAGACTTCTTTCTTGCTTTTCTGTGATACTATTTCTATTGGTTATCCCGACTAGTCTGGGCTTTCACCCACTTTCCTTGAACCCAAAGACGGCTACTTTACACTATCATCTTTTTGATAACTTTGTTAGAGTTCGTTTCCGGCAAGGTGGGTGGATTTTTGGATGGTTGCCAGACTGACTGCATTTATACTGACTTTAGTAAATCCTTTAATAAGCTGTTTCACTCTATTATCGTTTTCAAATTGGCCATGTTGGGTTTCACGGCCCCATTCATTGCATGGATTAAGTCGTATTTATCCAATAGGACTTATAGAGTGCGTTTTCGTGGCGTGCTCTCTGATGCTTTTGTGGCTCCTTCCGGCGTTCCTCAGGGTAGTCATCTTGGTCCTTTGTTATTCATCTTATCTATTGATGTCATTACTTATTTGCTTCAAAGAAGTAAAATTCTTATTTATGCAGACGGTATCAAGATTTTTCTCCCAATCAAATTGTTTGTGGATTGCGAGATCTTCCAGTTGAACCTACACATATTTTATAGCTGGTGTGTCAATAATAATCTTAAATTAAACATTGGTAAATGTCAGGTTATGACCTTCTCGAGTTCCCGCAACTACTGTACTTTTCAGTACAAGTTTGAAGGTAGTTGTATTCAACGGGTGGAAGGAGTGAAGGACTTGGGTGTGTATCTTGATAGGCAATTTAACTTCATCCCCCACATAACTATAATAATATCGTTGCCGGGGCCAACTCTTTGCTGGGTTTTATCCTCCGTTGGTCCAGAAAATTTCCTAGCCCTCACATAAGAATCCATCTTTATACATCCCTTGTTAGACCACAGCTGGAGTATGCTAGTCCTGTTTGGTCTCCGTTTAATTGATCTCACATTAAACGTATTGAATCCGTACAGCGTAGATTTGTGAGATCGGCTCTTCGTACTTTGCCCTAGAGTGACCCTCTTATTCTGCCTCCATATGATGATCGGTTTAGACTGCTACAACTTGCTTCTCTCGAGAAGCGTCGCTGGGTTGCTGATATAAAATTTGTATACACCAGGTTCTGCAGGGAAAGATTGACAGTGCGGGACTTTCTTTCAAAATATTACCTAGAGAACTATCCTATTCCCTTCGAAACCGTTCGAGCTTTCAGATAGCTTTCTCGCGCACTAGTTACGGTATGTTCGAGAAAGTTAACCGCACCACTAATGATGTTAGTGATGTCTTGAGCACTAACGTGGACAAGTTAACATTAAAGAGGAGCCTCTACAACTTGTAACCATCCTGTTGTACTCACTTGTTTTTTGTAAGGCGTAAGGTTTTGTGTGTTGGTTTGTGTATGTTTTGTATTGACTTGGCTAAAGCGTTCGTTGTTGCCTGTGCACCCCTGATTGTTGTGTTTGGGTGTGTTTTGGCTTTTGTTTACTAATGATTTTATGCATGTTGGTGTGGGAGCCGCATCCACCTTAATATTTTGTATATTTTTGTGGGTAGGTCAATTGATTCCTGGCTTTTGCCTGTGAAGTGCGCCTTCTGAGTTAGAAGGGTTAGTTCTATAAAAAAATTTTTATTCAATGTGGCCAAAGCCTAGGGGACTACCCTTTGATGCGTTACCATGGTTTTGGCCGGAAGGGAATTAGGGTACAGGAAGTGAGGGAGCTTGAATGTCTTCTTTGCATTGCTATGAGCTAGACAACAGCCCAGAGACGGAGTAGGTTATTTTGATTTCTTAATAAAAACTCACGAGAAGACCTGGTCTCGAACCAGGGACCCATGGCATGGTGATTATACTTCTCAACGAATTGATCCAACTCCGTCTCGGTTGGATAAAATGCAAGATTTCTCTGTTCACACAATAAAACAAACGATAAAGTGCTACATATTGCCAATAAAGTGAATAGCTCGGCATCTATGTCATTTGTTGTACACTTTATCAAAATCTTTCCAAGGTGATCAAAGTAAAAGGGAAATCAGTTGACATTCTTGTATAATTCTGCAAGATTTTATGGTTTTCCGTTTACAGTTCCCTAATTACCAAGAAACTTGAACATTACCTAAGCCTCGCCGTAGCTGCTAGAAACGGGCCCATATTCATCTACTCTTATTTCGTCAAGTCTTTATCCGCTTATGATTATGACACAAGTCCAACACTTTATCGAAATCTAATGATGTAAAGAAATACACAAAAGTGAAGCATAGTCTCAATTGATGTTATTCGATATAGCAAAAGTTTTATCAGAAGATAACAGTATAAAGTGACCTTTAGTTTTTAACGTCGTCGCTGTCATTGTATTCATTATACTTGTCCGACGGATTTTCGTGTGGTCCTGATGGCGTCCGTTCTTCGTTTTTGAACAGGTGTTGCCCATGTTCTCTGTTTTCTGTTCAACTTATCTTCCGTTCCCTTAGATTTTGGAAAGATTCTGTTATAACTCCCCTTCACAAGACAAAACTGACATCTCTAATTATAGATCCCTTGCCAACTTATGCCACGCTTCGAAGGCATTCGATGCCCTAATTAGTCATGTGCGCCGTTTTCGTTGCCGACCTTTCATTGGCTCTATTCAGCATGACTTCATGGCTTAATAAAGGGTAAATCCACTACCACAAATCTACTCAAGTTTGTGCATCACTGCTTGCCCCCGATGAAGCTGGATTCCAGGTTGACTGCATATTCACAGACTTCAGCAAGGCCTTTGACAGAATAGACCACGGGATTATCATTTACAAGCTTCATATGCTTGGCTTTTCGCTTCTTCTTGTCGATTGGCTGTCTTCTTACCTGTCTGGGCGCACTCAGCGTGTCTTGTTCCGCGGTGTCTTATCCAACGTAATCTCTGCTCCTTCCGGCGTGTCTCAGGGCAGCATTCTCGGCCCTCTCCTTTTTATTATATTTATTAATGATGTCCGTTGCTCCTGACTTACTCCAGCATCCTATGTTATGCCGATGATGATCTTCCGCGTCTCTTGCGATGACGACTGTGCTTTATTAAACTCCGACATTCACATTTTCCAACTCCTCCGGACTACTGAACAACGTAGGCATTTCCAATCCCGGTCCGGTCATTGAGGAGCACCGCATTTTTCCATACCCACCATCGAACACACGAGCCGGTTAATTTTATGTCACACCTTTCCAATAATTACATTGAGCTTGGGTGTTTCAGACATCTGAAGATCCAACTGAGACATACTATTTGATTAAGTTTAGCTTTATCGTACTTTTTAAATACTCAAATTTTTTATTTGTGCCAGTTTTGGCGAATCGGTTTCTTAAATAAATTAAAAATCTATGAAAGTGCTTATAGATGTAAGCTAGAATGTTAAAATTTTTGGAAATGCTATTCGATACAAATATCGTCTCTCAAATTTTGAACAACAAAATTATAAAAAATAAATATTAAAAATGTCTTAAAAAATTGCTTTTTTTAAAAAAAAATTCACAAAAAAGTACTAAAAAGTTAAAAATTATTTCTTCGCCAAATAATTACAAATTAAAGTAAATTCAGTACAATAATTACACATAATTAAGAATGATTAAAAGGTCTTTGGTTCATGAACGACTGCATGAAGCGCACTTTGTATGATTGTACATTCCTATCCAAAATTGTGTAAATCGCGTGATTCGGTGTTTAGGCTATCATGTCTTAGACTTTTTATGATCCATAAAATGCTATTCAGATCGATTGATCCTATAAAGGATCAATTTTTTTTCATTTTGATTTCACAACTCCGTACTAACAATTTCCACCCCTTTCATACAATCATGCGTATACAAAGAGCTCACGCCTTGCTCATTCATCTCATTCATGAATCAAAGAATTTTTAATTATTCGTAATTATTTGTAATTATTCTGATGAACTTCCTGTAATTTTTAATGGAGAAATTATTTTTTACTTTTTAGTACGACTTTTTTGTAATTTTTTTTGTTTTTTTTTAAGAAAAAAAATTTTGTAGTAATGTTTCTTTTTATTTTATATTTTTTAGTTATACTTTAATTAAGTAATTATTATACACTGCCTAAGTTTAAATTAGTAGGTTAATTTGGTAATTTTTCAAACATAACATTATATATTTAAATTTTATATATATTTGTAAATTATCCAACAAATTTTTATTCAAACTTTTATTATACAATCAACTATAGAGCGCTCATTAAACATTCATCTCTTAACGATTAGTTTCGATTTCTTGCTCATTATGCGAATATCTGGGGAAAATGACAGACAGCCGACCCTCAACCCCACACCCCCTTCAACCTGACGTGAAAATCTTAGAAAAGTAGAGATGGAATATTGTTTTGTCGTGCATTCGTAGTAACTGTTCAAAATTTCTTCACTTAGTTATGTCAGCAAGTGTGTTAAACAGACGATGCAAGGCAGCCGATTGTCAGCCCCCCCCCCCCCCCCCCCCCCCGCCAACCCCGAACAGGAAATATTCGCAAATGTAAAGATGGAAAAATATATTGTCATCCGTCCTTAGTACCTAAGCAATGTAAATATATCTATATCTATACTTATAAGTGTGTTAACCAGAGGATACAAAGCAGAAGACGTACGGTCGCACCCACAACCCCCGTGGAAATATTCGCAAAAGTAAAGATAATATATTTTATTATCATCCATCCTAAATAACTATGCAAAATTTTATCAATTATTTATGTGAGGACATGTGTTAAACAAGAAGATAAACATTCTGAAAAACAGAAAACTTCATTGTGAGTTAGATATAAAATAGTTTTTCTAAAAAAAAATTGAACCGACTTCAGAAAAAGTGTTAAAAAGCACAAAATAATTTATAATTTCTATCTATTACGACATTTTGAAGTCAAATTGAACAAACCAAACAACTACAATAAAAGTATTTAATCGTCCTTACTTATGATCCTGTGAGCTGAAACGTTCAGGCAGGTATCTTCAATTGTTGTTGGGTAGTTATTTTGTTTGTTTAATTTGCACCGACTTCAAAACGTCGTAATAGATATAAAATTAAAAATTATTTTATGCTTTTTAGCGCTTTTTTTGAATTCGGTTCAACATTTTTTTTAAAGATATTTTATTTTTTACTTTTTAGTGTCTTCATATATACGACTCGAAGAATGCTGCTCGTACGAACAAAGCAATTTCAAAAGTTGCAGAGGTAGTGCACTAACAAAATTATCCAAATCCGGCAACATATTACGAAATTAGTCACAGATACCCTCACCTTAGAAAATTCTTAACATGACCCTAGTGCTCCACTTTTCTGTATACAGCAAGAGAGAATCATCGTAATCACTCTAGGTACAACATTATTATCATTTATCAATCAGGAAACGTATTCTGCACAGCCAAATCAAAATCGGTCTATGACCTATTAAGCTAGGCGCCGCCCATCCTCCAACTGACAAGCTAAAATTTTTGTAAGAATTCATAGATACTCTACACATTTAGAATTATCTAAATTAGTCCACGCGTTACAATGTTAGGTTACCCAAATAGGTCTATGCATTAAGAAATTGGGTAACGCCCACTCCGCACACCACCCCTACCAATTAATATTTTGTCGCGGAAAGAAAAAGAACCATCTAACTCTGTCCACGCGTTACGAAGTTAGACCACCCCATCCTCTTCCCACCCCAGTCTAGAAATCTATTTTTGCCATTATTAGCAATGGGGGATCCATCTCTATACAACAACAAAAGAATAATCCGAATCGGTCCACGCATTATGAAATAAGGTTTCACCCACAACCCATCCCCAGCACTACCCCCTACCCCACTCCACCAAAATTTTTTTTGGCATGGTACTAATCAGGGAACATACTCTATCCGACAATGTTAGAATCATCCAAATCGTTCATTGTTGTTTTTGGGAAGTCGGTTAAAAAATACAATATATAAGATCGTTCTATATCTGATAAATTACTATTTGTTAAAAATGCGGCAAAAGTTCAAGAAAACTGGGCTATTTTCGTCATTTTCCAAACTTTAAATTAATTGAAAGCGACAACGCTTGATTACATTTTGGCACTCCTTTTAGCTTGCGGCCATTTGCTATTATCAGCAAAGTTTGTGATTTTTCCAATGTGGCTCCAAAATTGAACGCATTATCTTTGAATTGCCATAATTAACGAGTAATCGAAATTATTCTTTCTTTAATCGTAATGAAAATCGTTTGGACTATGTAAATCGTTATATTTTCCAGATATGAATTTAGCGCAAGTTTAATCTCACTTAACGCATTTGAAGGTTACATGTTCTCATTTAATTACTGAATTTTAAGGAAACAGGGAAGGGATACGTGTTTTTTTTTAAACTCAGCCAAATTTAATCGCATCACATTGAATTTAACATCATTTGAAATGGGACATTTGTGGCTAAATGATCAAACCCCACATAGCCATATGACCTACATTTGTGGCAACTACTACGTGACACAAAGTACAAGAAATTTTTAAGACAAATTGTCGAAAATGCTTGTTTGTGGTAAACAAGTAATTAATTTTCATTACTGCTGCAAAAAAAGTTATAAAAATGTTAGTGTAACTTTGTTTGATTGCTGATATTAGGTTGTATGAGCCAGAGTTCACACAAATTGGCAGAATTTACTTTTGAGGAACACGCTATGGTTAAGAGAAACCGGAATTGTAACTTCAAACAGCACGGAATTGCACGGAAAATTCTGCCAACGTCGAGCAAAAATAGTCACTCTAGTCGGACAAGACCCTGAAGCGAGCCTGAGACGAGTCGCAAGTCGATTAGGAGTGTCTTCAGTTAAGGTTTGGATGGTTATTTATCCAGCAAGGTGATGTATATCATCATATCCCAGTCCAAGGACCACTGGGAGATTTCGAGAGAAGATTAGAAATTTCCATTTGGCTTCTGGAGTGCGAAGTAGAGAAGGTGGCGTTCTTGGGCCGAATTCTGTGCACGGATGAATTGCAGTTCACCAGAGATAATATCACAAACTTCCAAAACCTACATACCTGGACGGATACTAACCCATATAGGACAAAGGGAAATTCTGAGCCAATGTTTGGGCTGGAGGGTTTATATGGGCGTTAAAAAAAAGAGATTTGATGAGTTTTTTGGAAAAAAAGACTGAACTTGCGAGAAGTTTAAATGAAAGGTGTTGAACCCCCGGTATAGATCCGGTACTGTTTACAGTGTTCAGTTTTGAGAGCAATCTGCAGCCTACTAAATATAACTTTTTTCCCAAGAATCCTAAATTACAGGGAAATTTGTGTCCAAGAAAAATGATTAAGAATCACTAAAATACTTTATTTCACAAAAACTGTTTTATAATCTGACAGCTTTTTTGATTCTATTGGATCATCCGTAGAGAAATAGAGAAGTGAGTAGCACTAAAGATTAGTTAAAAAATAAAGTAATTCTAATAAGCTCAGCTTTTCTTTATTATTCTCTTTAGAAAATATTTCACTAATCGGTTACGCCAGATTCTAACAAACATAAGAAAAATTTCCTCCCAGCAATACCTCAGGAAAGCGATTATCTAATAATACCATTTTTTTTTTGTTAATTTTGGATGATCCAGTCACGAGTTATAGTGTTCACCAGCGGACAGCTTTTTTTCGAGGCGGCTCCGAAGATTTGCTACCGTCGGCTTAATTATTTATATTTTGCTCTAAAAATTTAAGGAAATATTGTTCAAATGTTGTACTATAATGTTACGAACAATTAAATAAATTTTTATTACCTGTAGCGTCTAAAAAAATTCTTAAAAATGAGCCTTTCGAATTAACCTTGCCCCCCCCCCCCAATTTAGAGCGTGAATATCACCCGCGTATCCCAGAAAGAAGGTAACTATCTAGAGATGTATTTCAAACAGTGTTTCAAAGTTTCGAGAAACTGGAAGTGTTCATACATTTTCAATTCAAGCGAAGGTCAATGTTGCGCCAATTTCAGTCAGTAGAAATAAAGCAGAGGATTCTTGAGGCAAGCGGAACTGACACCTACTAAAAGTACAAAGCGCACAGCGTGTGACGTCGGAGTGAGTACATCGCCAGTATGAAGAGTGTTACGAAGAGAAGGACTTTATCCTTCCATGTGACACCTGTACAGGAACATAAAAGAGTGAGAGACAACCAACATTCCGTCGATGTTCTAGAGAGTTAAGAGATTGAGGAATCGCCAATAAATTTAATAGCCTTATGCTGGACTTTGTCTAACGCGGACAATGTGGTGTGCCCGGCCCCTGCCCAAATATAGGAATTATATTCGAGTCTAGCCCTAATGTAGGACTTGTAGATCAGCGCTAAGTCAGGTGGGGTGAAATATTTCTTACATCTCTGTAGAAAACCCAAGCATTTCATCGCACTTTTGGCGATTACAAATATATGATCAGTCCAGCTAAGATTGCTGAATATCTGAATACCTAACATGTTAAGGGAGGGCGAATTAAGTATATTCACTCCGTCGACTGAAATGGGTTGGGGGTGAACTGGGCGTTTTTTAAGCAGCATTGAACTTTGGATGCATTAAACGAAACACGATTTGCTCGAGTACACAAAATCAAGGGTGCTGTCGTCGGCTTCACTCTGAATGGGATTGAGAATAAGGGATAAAAGATTGTTAATAAAAAGAATAAATAAGGTTGGTAAAAGGACTGAACCCTGAGGTACACCGATATATATTTCGTAGGAATCAGATGTAACTCCGTCAATTACTACACGTATTGAACGGTCTGAAAAAAGTCTCTATCCATTTAACGGGGGTAGGGTGCAGACCAATTGTTTGAAGTTTGCCTAAAAAGACAGCATGCCAAACTCTATCAAAAGCCTTTGAAATATCAAGAGCGACGATTTCGGACTTACCAAAATTATGGAGACAATGATTCCAAAGCTCCGTTAGAGCGTTATATTCTAGATATTTCATCAACTGAGAGTTGATGAGTGATTCAAAAACTTAATACATATATGATCGAAGGTAGTTCAATTGGTCTGTAGTAGTATCGGCTGGACATGAGTAAGTTTCCATGCACTTGGAAACATTCCTGTTAAATATGACAGGTGAAAAAGTTTGCGCAGAGGTTTAGCCAAAGTAAAAGGCACAGCATTTTAAAATCAGGGGCGAAAAATCATCAGGCCCAGCAGCTTTGGACCCGCCGATTTCGAAAGAAAGTACCCTAAAAACTTCCCAAGTGCGAAAGTGTAGCGGCTTTTGCCTACTAGTGCACTGTGATGGAGATGGAAGTGACTGCGGTCAAGGTGGCAAGAACGAATTAGCCACAAAATTAGTAGCAAACAGGTTGGCCTTGTCCAATGAGTCAGTAAAAACATTCCCATTATAAATGAAATTGTTCTTTACGGTTTCTACTAGAGACCAGAAGCCCTTACTACCCTTTTGAGTAGAAAATGTCTTCCGTCTAACGCTCTGGTCGAAATGTCTTAAAGATAAGTGCAGAAATAGGATAAGGAAGAGGCTAATTTGATATTAGGCACTAATTATGAAGAATATACAACATCAAATAATAAACAAAAGGCTTCAATTTCTAAGCTTCGAGTAAATATGAAGAAGAGAATTTAAATATAACCAATATTCCAAATATTCAGTCCTATGACTATGGCAGTGACTGCTGCGTCTCAGTTCGATTGGAAGAAGATACCACAGTCTAATGGATTGAACAAAAATCTGGCATTCACTAGGTTTAGAGGAATAACGCGGGATATTTAGTGAAAGTTAAAGCTCAGGAGATGCCTTGGCATGAAAGGAATTAGGGTTAGAAAAAACATTTTGAAATGATGAAATGTCGAAATTATATTTGTAGATTATAATAGCGGTTTATTTATACGCATTAAGATTTAAACAATTTTCATCAGTCCATTTAGACACATTCATCATATTATCATTAAATCGACAAAAAGCATCCTCCATCAGGCCCAGAGGTCAAGAAACATATGGTTGTATATCAAGAAATATATGGTTGAATATATATTGTGGCAGTACCGTATAACAGGTGCAAAATTATTAATAAATTTTGAAAATAACAAACGGCCGAGAATAGATCACTGAGGCACGGCGCTTAAAATAGGAATATACTTGGTTGACCTTTCATAGCCTTTAGTTTACCACCACCCAAATATGGCAGTATTAAATAGCATGCCGCATTACAAAAGTTAAATATTCCAAAAGTCCAATTGCAGGAGATCCGTAAAAATCCTATTCAAACAATTTCACTTACCTATACTAATTATTATTGATGAGTTGTTCCAGAGTTTTTTGTGTTGTTGGGCCTTAGAGTGAAGTATTTCACTATTTACACAGTGCCAATTTAGAAGGAGTTGAGTTACAAATTAATATCGATTTCTATTCTAAGAATTTTATATCATAATTAAGTAAATTCTTTAACTGTACTGTAAAAAGTAAGGGTTTAATTCTCGAAATAAGTCTACATCTGACTCCCTCCGTCGCTCCGGGTCAGCATAGTAACTTTTACAGTGATGTTTCATTCCATTATTAATAGATTTAATTAGTGATTAGTTTATAACGACTCTTGCAAATAACGAAAAGTTCGGCCAAGCATCAAGGGGGCAATTGCACTCATTGACCCCCTCTGCCAAAAATATCTTGTGTTAATATCAATCTGGCTTTTGACTCGAATATAGCTGCGCAACAGCATTATTGAAGGTTTCAGACGACTTTCGTTACGCTATAGACCATGACATGATGTCCACTCTTGTTTTGTTCTCTTCTCTATAGGACTATATCAATGCATTTCAGTTTCACACATTGTGCCTGTAAACTACTTAGATCATATCTCCAGTGTCGTGTACAGAAGGTTTACTAATGTAGTTAATGTAGTGTACTCCAGTTTTTTGCATAATAATACTGGTGTCCCGCAAGGATCCATCTTGGTGCCATTGTTGTTTTCCATCTATATTAATGATATTTCATTAGCTATTGAAAACTGTAATTTCCACATGGACGCTGACGACTTGGTGCTATACATGTCAATACCTACGGGCTTAGTAGAAGATACTGTATGTCGAATGAATGATGACATTAAATCGATCTACCGATAGGGCTTAAATAAATAAATTTCTGCTTAATGCCACAAAGTCGGATTGTAAATTATAGAAACGAAATTGACACGAGTTTCTTCGCTGAAATACTGTTAAACTATTCAGGAATTTCGTATAATAATAATAATAATGTTTATTCTTAAAGGCATGAAAAATAAAATACAATTAGGGTAATTCATTAGCTATTAATTAGTATATTTACTAAATTTCATTATTTCATTTACCTTTTACCTAATTTAAGAAGTAAGTCAAAATCTCAATATCTTCAGTTTCAGATCATTTCTTTCTCCCAAAGGATTTTGATCGGAATTCTGATAGGATAGGACATACACCAAGGAACTTCAACAAACCCTCATCCTCAATAAGATTGCAGAGAGAGCAAAGACTTCTACCTTCCCTTCTCCATGGACTAGCATTTAAATTTAAAAGACCGCAACTATATATGAAAAGCAGGCCTATCTTCTTAATCGTAAAATCATTTCTAAAGTAGTTTTGCTCAACAGAATAGCTAAGTTTATCGTATAAGCCATGCCTAACTGTAGTCGTTGCTCTGCTTAAAGCTCTGTTCCTTAACCATATCTCCTCGAGCTCGGCAATCCGTTGTGCTTTTCTGCTAAATCTTACCATATTTCAAACGAAAAAATATTTTTTTCAAAAATGTTCCAACTTATCTTATGAGGGAGCCTATCAGGATCGAATGAGGAATTAGTACGTAGTTTGGGGTTTGGGGAGGCAGTAGCAGTGATTTTTTCAAAAAGAATCTCTGTAACCTTTCAACGTCATCATACTGCTTGTAGCCTCATACCTGTGAAGCATAACAGAGTATGGAATTGCTGACAGCATTTAACAGTTTGACATTTTGAGAGTGTGCTATGTTAGATTTCCAAATGAAATTTTGCCACGTTGCGTTAAGACTAACTTTAGTCAGAGACAAGCGATGTTTTAGGTGTTGAGTCATAGATACCTTTGTAGAAACAGTGACCCCAAGGTACGTACTCTTGATCACTTCAATGCTTTCACCATTAAAAACCCAATTTTCAGATTTTTTTCTTGGATCAGCCCCTCTTTGAAAGATCATTATTTTGGATTTTTCTAAATTAACTCTAAGGCTCCAGAGCTGACAATATTTTTGAAATTTGTTTATTTTTCTCTGTAGTTTGGCTGAATTATCTGATAATACAACGATGTCATCCGCATATAGCGAAAGCTTAGCCTCCATATTTCCTATTAGAAGGGCTGATCCTAAGTAATCTTCTAAATCGTTGACATAAAGCGCAAACAATAATGGGCTAACTACACATCGCTGCTTAACACCGCAGTTCGCGGCTCTGGGATAGTCCCACGCCATCCCATGCTTGCGTCGTGGTGTTTTTATAAAGTTCTTGCAAAATACGAATTAGTTTAGAAGCAATACCGCAGTTATTCAACTTATAAAACAAAGAGGTAATGAAAATGCATAAATATTTTTTTATATTATAAATTTCGTATAAGAACACGGTAAGGTGCTTAGGAGTTATATTTTTATTATTTTTTCTTCTTATTTATCTTTTGCTAATGAAATATATTTAGTATATCCTACACACAGTCTGGTATCCCAGTTACTTCTCTGGATCAATTCAGTTTCCTTCAAAAGATTTGCACTGTCTTCGAAATTCAGAGAGTTATTAAATTATTTTAATGTTTATAAAAACGTGTGTTTAAAAAAATGTAAAAAGTGCGATCTATTATTAATGTTTGTAAATTAATTTACTGAGTACATGCGTTTCGCAGCGAGTACCTGCTTTATTTATAATACAATTCTACATGCGATTAAACAAATATCAATTAAAGCTAACTATCTTCGATGTGCTTATAAAGATTCTACACATTTACTGTTTTTCACGAAAAGATATATTAGAGATAACAATTTGAAAAAAAACCTGGTTTTAAATTGGTTACTTACAGGAAACAACACGAAATATTTATGCTGGCAGCACCATCAGATAAGAAATCTCTATATTATTTCCAGGAAATACATTGAAAGCGTGGAAAAGCTTATATCATTCGAAAACAGAGGTATATGTACAGAAAATAGGTCGTCGTCGTGGCGCATAGCTTGTGTCCTTGTTGTCAAGGCAACAGTAGCATGGTTGGGGGAATTTTAGAAATTCGGTAGAATGGAAAACCCCCGACCACTTTTCAAGTCTATTCTTCATTTTGACTCTCCAACACAGTCTCTCGGGGATTGCTTCCCCAAAAAACTTAGCTTTTAGAAATTGTCAGCGTGACCACCTAATAACTAAGTAGATGAACCTATAGGTAGCGACATCGGTTTACGTCCTCCGTCGTTAACAGCAAAAATATCTTTTCCTAGAGTGGCCTAGTTCCCCCAGGAATGCAGTTCTACTGCTTATTCTTTCTGACCCATTCAGTTGTGTCATCCTTTAATATTTTGGCTCTTAGCATATTAGAATTATCCTGTTGGGGTTTGTGTAACCCAATTTTCAATGCATACTGGTTTTCAAACAACTTTTGTTTACTTTGTTGTGAAAATCTTAACTGTGACGCTCCTTAAATTTATTTCAATTGGTACGCCTGAAGTCTGCAAATGGAACGAGTACTTTTCTAAGCAGAGCTTTTTATAGATTTTTCAGCATTGTGATATAACGAGAAATGTTGGAAATGGGTCACTTCCATAACAAGATGACACACTCTTATGCCACTCCAGCTTTTATTTAAAGGATTTGCCTTGTTTTGCATGCTGCATGCAAGGCATAAAATACTCTGTCATGCGATGTCCACCCTATATTCAGTGAATAAATTCTTGCTAGTAATAAAGGTAATTTAGAGATTCGCTTGTATTTCACATTTCCTTTGCAGCTTGGATACGTATTTTCATAGAATACAATCTAGATAAAATCTGTCTGGAGCAGTACAAAGCACATACATATTCCATTATCACCATATAAGGAAATCCTTTGAAAATGAGGAATTGTTGAGGTAAAAAAAGGGAATAGAAACTTAATCAGTTCACTTCCAGAACATACTACTAATAATGTGCAGCTTTTTGTATCACTTCTTGATATAATTATAAAGAAGGTGTAAATCATTTCTCATTAAAAAGCAACCAGACTGACACCACGTAATTGCTATCTGTAGGTAAGCTGGTATAGTTTTAAAACAAAATATATTTAAATGAAAAAATGGGAACGTTGAAGTTATGGTTTAAAAATAGAGTGTGAGTGGAATATTAAGAAACTTTGCTATACCTTAAAAGTCACACAGGAGAGGGTCGCCTGACCCCTAAAGCATTTAACCAATCTGAAAGCAAGCTTTTCAATTTCTCTTCTTTAATACTTAATTAAGCGAGATTATTAGATTTGTGAGGGGACTCTGCATATGACAGTGAGATTAAACCAAGATTGCGACTTTTAATTAAATTTAACAATGAACCATATAAAGATACAGAGGTATATCCGGTTCCACAGTAATTGGTCCACTATTAGTTATAATTATAGTATTTGATCATTTGTATGTAGAATTAAATTTGTTTCTAAAGTGATTAGCGAAACCCACGTTTGATATTTCTCCTTAAACTGCATGCAGTCGTTCATTCCATATTTAGTTTTCGAAGAGATAACATAACCTGAGTAATATAGGAAAAAATGGAAATTACCAACGAGTTCAATAATACAAGCTAATTTTATATATTGAAACATAAAATCCCAGTTATAGCGCCATCTATTCTTCAAATTAGTTAAGATATATCTCTTTCTGGTTTCTTTAACTCCTTGTGTGGTATAGGGCGTCTCCTGCATAGGGCGTGTCTCTCCACCTGGTCCGGTTTTGCGCCAACTGATACCATGATTTGCAGACCTGGGTACCTACCTTCTCTATGTACGGGTTCCAAACTAGAGTCTGTTGTGCGACGTTGTTTGACTCTTTTCTTAGTGTGCTACCTATATATTGCCACTTTCGTCTGCGAATACTGGTGAATATCCCGTCGTGGCCTGTAAGTTTGGGTAGATCTTCTCTGGATATGACGTCCGGCCAATGGATGTTAAGGATTCACAGGAGACACCGGTTAACAACAGCTTATAGCTGAGATGTTACAGGTCAACGACCATCTGTACTCAGAGTTTTGGACATCGTCGGCATAGTCCAGGTGTGTAAGTTGGTTGAAAAGTTTCCACCTAATCCGTCAAGATGGATGGTTACAATATGGTATTAACGACCATCAGGAAAGCAAAGGTGACATTATGTATTTTTGCATCCCTCCGTTCAGCATTTAGAAGGGCTCCGACAGTTCCCTCTTGTGTAGGACGTGACATTGGGTTCCTGAATACCCATACTCGGTTTAGAGCGTCAAAAGTTTAGACCACCTTCGAAAACCAGCCCAAAAAAAACGCATACAAGGTAATAAGACATCTCAGGCTTACAATAGTTTTATATTGTCCTAAAATCAACAGTTATTTCAGAGCATTTTACATTTGGACCATCTGAGACGATATTTGAAAATTCTTTTTGAGATTTGTGCTACGTAAGAATATTCGTACGAATGTGGAACCCCGTGCATTCGAGAGCAACGTTTGCAAATTTTGGAAATTAACTTTAACAATCAGTGTCCAGTTCGCCAAAGTTACAGGGCTCTTACTGAATTGTATGGTGCGTTTTGCTTGACCGAATGCGCTCGCAGATCGATTTTGTACAAATTATTAACTTCATGATCAACGTCCAACAATAAGATAAAAACGATTTGTACACCGGAAACCATCGCTACTGTGAACAAAAGGTATAACGCGATTCTACATTCTAACATTCGACTTGGTTTTCGGCTTTGAATGTGTTTTAAATAGATTGTTCTTCTACATCTAGATTTGCTCATGGATACCGGATTGGTGGTCGAACTAAACTTTGTAAAATTAAAAACATACAATGAAAACACAGGAGAGATAATATAGCAACTTGAACCAATGCCACCAATTCCTGACAAACTGAAATAACTTTATATGAAAATCTAGAAATGACTTGGGGCAATTATTTTTAAGGGAATTTTAATCATATGTAACACATAAAGGTATGAAGTAATCGTGTTAAAGCACGATCGAAATTTGTACAGAACAGCTAGGATAAACTTACGAAGAAACGAGAGGAAGAGTATTTGAAAACAATTCCACCCTTTTCCATGCATACTATTGGCTGAAAGCAAGGGCGTAGCCTGGATATTTGACGATGACGAGGAGGGGGGGGGGAGTTCGGGTGGAGGCAGGTGTTGGGAGGAGAGTAACATCTCTGGCTTAATCTGTTTTTTATTTACATTTCTTTTTTTATTATGATTTAATTATTTATATTCTATAAAAATAACAAGTTAAATACTAAGCTTCTTGGATCATTCGCGAATTTTCCCAAAATATCAGTACTGTTCAGTATGTTTTCAAGCATTGTAGATCTCAGTCACGTTTTTACTCGTCGCAACGTAGAGAAAAACATTTGATTGTGCTTGTTGTACACGGCTGGGCTAGATATATAAGAATAGTTTTTATTGTAGCCGTAAAGAATGTCCCAGACTCCTTCAGTACTTCGACAAAATTCAGTTCATTTAAGACTTCTTTTTCCTTTTTTTATCACTCAAAACGTTATACCAACGACTTCATCAGAGTAAGTGATAACGTGTCGGCCTATCAACCCGGAGGTCCCAGGTTCGAATCCGATCGACGACAACCCATGCTTATTTTCTGCTGACAACAGATTTCGATAAAAAGCCCATGGTATTTCGGCATCCACTTTAAATTGTAGGTCCACTTGAAAACGCTGTCTCGAACCGGATGAAGTTCTTCTCCCACCTCATTCCCCGATGAGATATTCCTTGTTACAAAAATGTTAAACTTTTTCACAATTTATCATGAAAGTGGTAGGATTGACTTTTTCTATACAGAGACTTCAACTTATTACTAGGGATGGATGATCTTCGATTCGTTCTAGGTAGATCGATCTTTTACCATTCGATCTGCCGAGTTTTGAATCGATTCTTGAGTAAGCGTCGTGAATCGATCTTTTTCCCTCCGATTCTTTATCCGATTTTTAAAAACTTATTCTAAAGAAATAAAAGAATTTTACGATCTATAAAAAGATTTATGATATTGACCTTACTTTACATCGCTTTATGAGGACTGTTGGGTGAATGTAACATGTGCAGTACATGTGACGATTAATTTTCATCGTGAACGCGAATTGAAGTTAAGGTTCTTGATATCTGCTATTTTAAAAAAGAAAAGGCAATATTTTCGCATTTTATTGCATTTGCTGTAAAGTAATATTCAATTAATTTTTATTATAATTAATAATATATAATATATGCATATTATCTTTATTCCAACCAACTGGAATTATTCTGGCAGTTTGCAAAATTGTGAACAAACCACTCAAGTTTGGTTATGTTCAATAATCGCACCAAATCAAAAGTCATAATACTATTATTTTTACAATCGCACCGACGAAAGAGAAAGCCAGCATAAAAAGTGGCGGTTATATGACTTCAGCCAATGAAATTACAGTCGCATGCTTAGAACAAAAACCGATGGAAGTGCACCATGTCCTCGCAAACATTACTACCATTGGATGGTATATAATCAGTTCTACCGATGGATTTTAACCACAGTTCTCTGAAGTATTTATCTTTTGGAAAAGTAAAATACCAAAAAGGAGAAAAATATTTTAATATTTTTAAAATTTTATTAGAGTCCCCAGGCATAAACTTCCGTCAGCTGTCGCTGAAACCACCAAGGCGACCCAAAACTCTGATGTATCTCAAATGTAAACAAACGAGCTCCATCAAGAGAAAGATGTTTATATTTTTGGTGATTTAGCTTTTATTTATACAGCTTTTGCACATATTTCAAAGAAAATGCTGTATAATTGCTTATTATATTATTTAACTTCCCTGAAAAATGATTTTTCCCACGCAATGCGTCGATTATTTCTACAATAAAATACTGGACTGTCGGAGACGGACAGACCGAAATTATAATACTGCCTCGTTGCTACGGAATTGAAAACCTTAACTTCGCCTATATAAGCGTACGGGTAAAAAGAACCTTCTTTCGTCTTGGTAATTAATAAACTTTAATTAAGGGTAGGAAGGGTATTAAAAATAGTTTTTATTTGATATTAGAACTCTTCAAGAGTATTTAGTTAAAATTTGAGGTCGATTGGAGCAAAACCGCCAAAGGTACAGTGCCTCGGGTCTCCCTCCATTCGATACATCCCATACACAGAAGAGCAGTGTTAAAACTTTAAACGCGTTTATCTCCGATTTACTTTTTCAAAGTGGGTGATAACTGTTACTCAAAAACTACTTATCCGATCCTTCTTAAATTTTGCACACTACGTTAACACATAAATTACGAGGTAACAACGTCGAGATTTTGTATTTTTTATTATTATAATTAATTTCACAACAACAAATTCGCCGAATTGTATCAATAAATTTTCATAAATTCAAAAAATTCGTCTTTTTTTACTTCTAAAAATTGAAAAATCAATAAAATAAACAAAATCTCGACGTTGTTACCTCGAGAAACTCATAAACTAACGAAATCTTTATGGTTTTTTGTCAACATATGATCCAGTAATGAGTTTTGATGATCACCGCAAAGTATCTTTTTTTGTGTATACGAAGATTTCCTGTCAGTCGCTCAATTCAAAATATTTTTACTTAAATATTTAACAGATTCTTGAAAAGTTTTACTATTACGTTCTTAACTTAAATATAAATTTATATTTATCATATTTTTTTCATTATTTAAAATATTTAATTAAAATATTGAAAATTAACCCCCCCACCACATATCTACAAACAATAAATATACGAATATTTGTATCACACACCAAAAACAACTTGTAACCGTTGTAAATTTTGAAAACTGATTTAATATTTTTCTTTTTCTTTATTCTTTTTCACCTGCTTGGTGGGTGGGGGGGGGGGGGGGGGCAGTGGATTTGTAACTAAATTTATATCCAATTTTAGTTACAAGATCAGATTCAACCCCCAGATAGTTTAAGGTGTTTTTGAACTCTGTTTCATAATGCAAGTCGTGGGATGACCTCAATTCATAATGAACTCTGTATTTTTCTAAGATTTTCAGATAAGTTGGGAAATAAGATTATTTCAGCGGATTATTTGCACAATCAGTGACCGTGTCTGAACGTGCGTTTTTCTTTAAAATTCTCAATTTCAATAATTACTTCGAAAGTTGCGAAACGGAAGGTTATATTCATTAAGTAATGACTAACACATTAAAGTGGCAATTAAAAATTCAATAACACGATTACTTCCTTCCATCAGTTGCTAACAATGCCGTCGTCAGGTGCTGGAGTGTGTACAGAGTCATCTGTAAATCAAATTGGCATTAATTAGTGGTTTTCCCGCCGCACCTGATCGTTTCCAGATTTCCACTAAAGAACTTAATTAGCGGAGTGTTCACAGAGAACAGCTAATTACGAAAATAAAGAAAAGCGCTTTACCGCAAAGATAAGAAAAACTGGCGGCAAATTCTTCAGTGTCCACTTTTGTGCTGATCAGTCGGAAATATGTGCTAGATCTCCGGAGCAGATTGCGCAACAACAGAGAGACGGGTGGGATGGAATTATGACGCGATTATGGTACATGGCGCGACTGGATAAATATTATAAGGAATGTTACTTGATTACCTTACGTTCCAACTAACAAGATAAGATTTCGAAGGGAAAATCAGTCGACACGAGCTACACTTTTCGAATGATATCTGAGATGATGATCGCCTTCTTCGGCCTATGGACTGATAACAATTAGACTGAAACTTATAGGACCGAATCGCAAATTCTGAGTACAGTTCTTGAGCTGAACTGTAATCAGCAAATTTTATCTCTTGCCCGCGTTTGCATTTGTAGTTTGCTCTAGTTGGGGGATATTTTTATCACAAGTTTGTTTCTATGCCGATTACTACAGCAACTTTGATAACATTCTTGTTCAAATTTGTTCGTTGCTTTGTTTATCGTTTCCATTCCAGACAAATTTCAAATAAGAGCTTTTAGTGTTTCAGTAATCAAAGCGAAGATTGCATCCAACCGAATTTCTTTGCGTGACGTTGATGTTTAATATTTGCTTTGACAACTTTCTATCTTAAAATATAATCACAATTATAAACAAATCGAGGTTTTGGGATTTTAGATTTTTTTGATTGGTTCATTAATATTCTTCCAGTTTATTATATTTTTTTTATTTTTAGTGTTTATGTTTTTCGTCTTTATAATCACATCTTTTTTACATTTCCTTATAACTTGGATAGTTTTTAATTCTTTTTATGCTTTGCAATGCTATTACTGTAAAATGTTCACAATTTCGTCTTTAAGTATTTATTTTTTCCGCTATACCTATTAGAGTTTCTAATTAGAGGAATTTGGCGATAGCTTCTTATCCTTTCATACGGTGTTTTGTAATCTTCTACTTTACTTATTTATATGGTTTTTTATGATTGGACATATGTATACTCCCTTGAAATAATATCTAACAACAGAATCCCTAAAAAAATTTCTTCAAAACCAAATCAGTAATAAAATAGTTTTTAAAAGAAAGTTGTACCGACTTTACAAAAAGCTCTAAAAACCATAAAATAATTTTTAATTTTATATCTATTACGACGTTTTGAAGTCTGTGCAAATTAAACAAAGATAACAACTACCCAACCACAATTGAAGATAATACATAAGACTACCTGAACATTTCAGCTCACGGGATCATAAGGACGGAGCATCGACTTCAAAATATCGTAATAGATATAAAATTAAAAATTATTTTATGCTTTTTAGCGCTTTTTGTAAAGTCGTTACAACTTTTTTTTAAAAACTATTTTATTTTTCACTTTTTAGTGTCTTTGTATATATGACTCGAAAAATGCTACTCCTACGAACAAACCAATTTCAACAGTTGCAGAGGTAGTGCACTCGATAGAAAGGAAATCCGGCATCTAAAATCGAAATCTGGCAACATATTATGAAATTAGTTACGGCCAACTCTTCATACTCTTTCCTTAGATACAACATTTTGACCATCGCGCTAGTGTACCACCGAACTCTATAGAGCAAGAGAAAATCAACGTAGTCACTCTAGGTACAAAATTTTTATCATTTATCAATCAGGAAGCGTATTCTGTACAACAGAATCAAAATCATCGAAATCGGTGTACGCCTTATGAAGCTAGGCGCCGCCGCTCAAAGTCTCACCATATGCCGCTTTTTGTTTTGACATGACACTAATAGATACTTTATGCATTCATAATTATCTAAATCAGTCCATGCCTTACAAAGTCAGACTACCCCCACCACAACCCTTGGTCAACATTTTTCCTTTAGTGACAATGTATACAACAAAAAGAATCATCCAAATAGGTCTATGCGTTAAGATGTTGGGTAACAACCCTTTCCCACCCCACCCCGCCCCATACATTTTTGTCGTGGTACCAATGGGGCAAGATATTTTACACATCAAAAGAAGAATCATCCAAATCGGTCCACGCGTTAAGAAGTTGACATCCACCCCTCTCCCATCCCAACCTCACCCTTTAAAATTTTGTCGCGGTACCAAGATACGCGGTAACATACTCTAAACATCAGAAAAAGAATCAACCAAATCGATCCACGCGTTTTTTTTCGGGGGCTACCCTTTGATGCGTTAGCATGGTTTTGGCCGGAAGGGAATTACCATATCCTCCTTCCCCGCCCCACGATAGAAGTTTTTTTTTCATTATTAGCAATAGGCGATCATACTCTATACAACAACAAAAAAGAACTATCCAAATCGGTCCATTCATTAAGAAGTTAGGTTAGGCGAGATCAGTTAATTGCTTTTTTTAGGACAACAGTACCTACTCGTAAAGAATTATAAAATATCGATCAAATTTATTTGCCGCAGATAATATGTATGTATAAGAATCCACCACGAATAAATTAAATAAGAAAAAAGAACTAAAACAAGCGATAAGAGGAACGGCAGGTTACAATTCTCGTTTAAAAAAAATGAAACTTAGAAAAGCCTTAATTAAGAGCATATCTTTTGTGACGTTAGTATTTACTGTTATTCATTTAGGACGAACGACGACAGAGATTTTGTTAGCCGAAAGTTTTCGTGGAAAACCAGGATAATGAGTGAAGTTAGTAATAACGTGTCGGCCTACCAATCTGCGGGTCCAAGGTGCGAATCCCACCGGCAGCGACCCATTGTTGTTTTCTGCTCACAACAGATCACGATAAAAAAAGGCCATGGCCATTTTCACAATAATAATAATTTTAAATAATACCCACGATTAATCGTGTTATTTTTTTAACCGTCTTCCCAAAACCAGAGAGGTTCTAAGTTCGACGTGTATATATATATTTTTTTTTATGTCTGACCGGGCATAACTTCGTAACGCGTTGATCGATTGGTACCATGAAAAAAATTTTTGGTGGGGTGGGGGATGGGGTGAAACCTAACTTTGTAACGCATGGACCGATTTGGATGGTTCTTTTTTTTGTACAGAGTATGATTCCCCATTGCTAATAGGAGAACAAAATTTGACCTAGGGTGGGGGGGAGAGGGGGAGGGGTAGTTTAACTTCGTAACCCGTGGACCGTAACCGGGAGGGGTAGGGTTAGCCTAACTTCTTAACGTGTTTACCGATTTTGATAATTCTTTTTCTGTTGCTTAGAGTACGTTCCCTGGTTCCCACGAGAAAAAAAATGTTGGTGGGGTGCGGATAGGGGGTAGGGGTGGAACCAAACTTTGTAACGCGTGGACCGAATTGGATGGTTCTTTTGCTGTTGTAAAGAATGTGACCCCCCTTTGCCAATAGGAGAATTATTTGATCTTAAGTTGGGGGTTGTTGAGGGGGAGGCGTAGCCTAACTTCGTAACTCGTGGACCAATTTCGATGGTTCTTCTTTTGATTTGATTTGACATAAGTTGGGTGGTGTACGGAGGGAGCGTTACACAATTTTTTAATTCACATATTTATTTGAAAGATTCCCTTTTGTTGTGTATTATATGATTCCTCATTGCTATTCTATGGAAAAATTTTGACCTAGGGTGGGGTTGGGAGGGGGGGGCAATCTAATTTTGTAACTCGTGGACTGATTTAGATGATTCTGAATGCACAGGTTATCTATTTGTATTCTGACAAAAATGTTGGCTTGTGGTGAGAGTTGGAGGATGGGCGGCGAATAGCTTCATAAGGCATAGCCCGATTTTGCTTCGGTTGTGCAGAATACGTTTCCTGATTGTTAAATTATAACAATTTTATACTTAGAGTGACTACGATAATTCTCTCTGGCGGTGTAGAGAAAAGTGGCCCCCAGGGGCATCTTAAGAATTTTCGATGGTGAGGATACTAAAGGGTGACCGTGACTAATTTCGTAATATGTTGCCGGATTTTGATAATTTTGATATTGCACTACCTGTGCAGCTTTTGAAATTGCTTTATTCTTACGAGCAGCATTCTTCGAGTCGTATATATGAAGACACTAAAAAATAAAATAGTTTAAAAAAAAATGTTGAACCGACTTCACAAAAAGCGCTAAAAAGCATAAAATAATTTTTCATTTTATATCTATTACGACATTTTGAAGTCGCTGCAAATTAAACAAACAACTACCCAACCAAAATTGAAGATAATATAAAACTACCTGAACGGTTCAGCTCACAGAAGATTAGGGAAGAACAATTAAATACTTTTGTTGTAGTTGTTTGGTTTGTTTACTTGGCACCGACTTTAAAATGTCGTAATAAATATAAAATGAAAAATTATTTTATACTTTTTAGCGCTTTTTGTGAAGTCGGTTCAAATTATTTTTTTAAAACCATTTTTTAGTACGTCAAATGATACAGTTATGTTTACATTTTCTCTAATATTTTTATTGCCTCAACGTTAGTAGGCGTTCTCCAATCTGCAGTCGGTTCTTCAAAAAAACATTAATACTAATCTCAATAAACGCATGGAAAATTATGGATTACCCTTGCTGAAAACATCGAGCCGAACACCTTTGAGGGCGGATCCAGAGGATCTTGTTGACATTATAACTTAATAACTCAGAACCACAACATTCCTCCTTATTGACAGCCGGAACAGGAGAATTGATTGCACTTGGAGATTTTGCTCTGGTTAGTGCCAAATAATTTAAAAAAAAGGTTGCACTCCCTACTATAAGTACAAAATAATTATCACAGTGTCAATGAGGAAACGTATTATGTACAAGAGAATCAAAATCACCACAATCGGTCCGCGCAATATAAAGCTAGGTATCCCCTCCCCCACCATCCTAAGCCCAAAATATTTGTCATGATGCAGCTTGATCAGTTTGCTCTATACAACAATGAAGGAATCATCCCAGTCGACAAGCTTCACGAATTTAGACACCTCTAACCTATGTTTAAAATTTTTCTCATAATAGCAATGTATTTCAGGCAACACAAATGTAATAATTCAAATCGGTCTTCGCGTTACGAAGTTAGGCTCCCTCTTCCTACGGCTCGTTTTTGAGAATGCGGTTAAAAAGAGTCCCCAAAATCGTAGAACGTAGCTAGGCGGCTCCCCTCCTCCACCCCACCCCACTTTAACAACACCTTTTCTTAACCCCAATCCACTCTAAATATACCAAATTGCTTTTCTGAGGATACATACCGTAACCACCAGAAAAAGAATCATCCAAATCGTTCAAAGCATCACAAAGTCATCAAGTCATGCCCTGTCGTACACAAATAAATATATAAATAAAAAATACCTGTCCAACTTAGAATCTTCCAGTTTTTGCAAAGCCAGATAAAAGTGCGTGCTTACCTTTCTTTATATAATTCCGTTCCTTTTTCTTGTTTGTTTCGAAACAATTACCAATACTGAGTAAGGTAAATATATTATTAAGATATTAGGAATTGAATTTTAAAGTTGTTTACACTATTTTTACCTGACTACGGCAAAGCCATGATAAGGAAGGGTCATGAATTTTACAGGCTATGTATTTATGTATGTAATTTAGTTTGTATAGAAAATTCAATATGGCCGACGCTATTGCATAGCAAAATACCCTAGACAGACTATCTATATAATTGACATTGACTTGATTGACATAATTGACCTCTGCCTACCAAATATTGTCGAGAGACGGTTGCTCATGTTGATGAATAATTTTTCATGTCATTTTTAGAGTCTATTAAATTGTTTATATTTTCAATTCATAAACTATATTTGATTTGATTTGATTAAATTGGATGTGTGAGGTTCTCAAGCGCCGGTCCCTCTGAAGAGGTTCAACAGCTCCCGCAGTTGGCAGTCATTCAGCCCGCTCGGTACCAGGGTTGGTTTCCCAAATAGGCTAAATCTGCGCCTGGCCACTGCATGGCATTCACATAGTACATGTGATGGGGTCTCATCATCCTCCAGACAGAGTTTGCAGGTGGGGTCGATGGCTCTGCCTATCCTCACCAGGTGCTTCCTTAGCTGACAGTGGCCGGTAAGTAGGCCAGCCAGAGTTCTAACATCCGACCTGCTCAGCTTGAGGAGCTCCCTGGATCTACCCGGCGACAATGAGGGTTTGCTAATAGCCGTTTAGTCGTGCAGAGAGGAATTCCACAGACCGGCTCCGGCCCTATAAAAGGGGTATTAGTCCCCTTTCTAGCAAGTTCGTCTGCCTTTTCATTTCCCGTGTAGCCCTGATGTCCCGGTATCCAGATCAAGTTTACTTGATTAGTTCTACACAGTTCATCTAGGCTCCTTTGGCATTCCCACACCAGATTAGATCTGGTGGTAGATGAAGCAATTGCTTTGATTGCAGCTTGACTATCCGAGTAGATAGAGATCCTTTTGTTTTTGTAGGCTCTTCTTAGGTTCTCGTAGGTACATGTCAGTATGGCGAAGATCTCCATTCTCTCCATTCACATTTAACAGAGATGAGTGGTAGACGGTGTGCTTTACAGCTAAGCGGTGTTTTTACCACCTAAACAATCTTGATTTAGAGCGGTAGCGATGAGCGATGTAAGTTAGTTGTTCAACGTTTCACGTCGGGATGACATACCAAGTACAAATTTCGAAGTGGAAAATGTCGGAAAAAGTTAAGTTATCTGTATCCGATCGTGAAATTTTAATTTCGCAAGTGCGAACTGAGGAGTGTTTGTGGAACGACCGTCACCCAAATTACAAATTCTCCCACTTTCAATCGATTTCGGTAACCTCTTCTTCCTCCTTCTCAAAATCAACCTTCTTAACCTCGAATTTTCAAGCAAAATAACTTTTTTTACCGCCATCGATAACATTTTGTAAAATACTAAGCTCTTACAAATTGCATCAAACCATTTTTTTTATATACGATGTGGCCAAATCCTAGGGGACAACCCTTTGATGCGTTAGCATGGTTTTGGCCGGAAGGGAATTAGGGTAAGGGAAGCGGGGAAACTTGAGTCTTGTTTTTTTTGCATTGCTGCGAGCTAGACAACAGCCCAGAGACGGAGTGGATTATTTTTTTAATTTCTTAATAAAAGCTCACGGGGTCATCTGGTCTCGAACCCGGGGCCCATGGCATGGTGGTCGTGCGGCTCAACGCATTGATCCAACTCCGTCTCCGTACACACATCATCGCTAATCGCTCATCGCTTACCGCTCGCTCATCGCATACCGCTTATCGCTCTGCAATGTGTACGCGACCTAAAGCTCTCTTTCGATGGGATCGTTCAAGTGCATGCTTGAAAATTTACCTGCGACACTTCGAGGTAGTTATAAACAACGGCGTACAGACTTCTCTCAAGTATTGACGTATCTATTAAATCCAAAAAACTACGAAAAGGCTTTTAAATCACCACCCAAAAAGACAGTCATCCGTCAAGACCTAACGAAACTCTTAGAGAGAGTGTACAAACAAAACGTTGAACAAAATGAACCACAATTTGTTGTTAGGAATAGCTAACTACAAAGGGCGTAGACTGGATTTTATTTAAGCTGGTAAGGGGCAGGGGTTTGGTGGACGGTAGGGGGGGGGGGTATCGAAACCCCGGTTAAATCTTTTAGTTATTCACATTTGTTTTTATTTAATCATAGTTTAATTAATAAAAACTAAGCATCACGATACTCGAGATAATCCTCGCAGCGAAACCAATACCATCGGTAATAGTGCGATTACGAGGACGAGATTAATATAACGAGATTTTAGTATTTATCATTTTATTATGGATTATTTTTTGAGTTGCTTCAGCTTTTATGTCGCTCCGAAAATTTTCAATTGTATGATTTATGGGGCATAAAAGTATAGTAAATAGTGTATGCTTTCCTCATTCGCTTTTTTCTACATTATTTCCTTATTCAAATATTTGCGTTTTAACCCCAATAGTAAAGAAGAGCCTTTCTTACCTTGTTCAGGGCGAGGGGAATAAGAAGAAAATGCATATATACATAGATATATCACTTGTCCTCGGTCCCTGTTTTCCCCACGAAGTTCCCTTTTTTTTATCTCGACGAGAGCAACCAGACGCCGAAAGCAAGACCGGACCGAGATTGGCCTTTATTTCGCCGAGATTGTGGGGAGAGCGAGATCGTCTTCACCTTGACGAGCCCCGGACCGATATATTCCGAAGTCTCGGTCTTGTCTCGGTGCCGTGAAGCCCTGGTCTTGGATCTTTCGTGAATTTTTCTAAAATATCATTCTTAAATTTATGTTTGTTTTCAAGGGCCTATTTTCTATGTAAACTGAGCATATACAGACCGTTCAGGTTGTTTTCAGTCATGGCAGATCTCTGCCACGTTTTGATGCGCCGCAACGTAGAGAAAGACCTTTCGATGGTGCTTGTGGTACATGCCTGGGCTAGAGGTATAAGAAGAGCTTTTATTGTAGCCAGAAAAAATGTTACAGCCTTCTTCCGTGCTTCTACAAAATTCATACGCCAAACTTTATACTGTGGAGGTACCTAGTTGCACCTCTACTGTATGTTACAGGTATGATTGATTATCCTCCTTTTGTATTTGTTGAATTCCTTGTGTTTTTCTGTGTGTAGTCGTCGTCCTCATGACATCCTGCATTGATGAAGTCCCAGTGACAGTTGACTTTTCGATGTTAATACTCTTCGTCGTGGGTAGCGTCTTGGAAGTGTCCTTTGTTACTGTGGTTAGTGCCACTTGCGACTTTTTGATAGTCGTGTGCCAGGTTGTCGAGGGTTTTCCTACTACGTCTGCCGGTGGTTTAGTGTTGTCCATACTCCTTTTGGCTTTCTGAAATTGAAAGGCTTAAAATTCTGATCGGTCCAATTGCCGACGAAACAAATTTCCAAGCTGAATACGAAATTAATAACTCAATTGATTGTAATTTAAATTAACTACTAAACCGGAGGTCGCAAGTTCGATTCCCACCGACGGTGACCCATGGTTGTTTTCTGTTGACAACAGATTACGATAAAAAGGACATGGGGGTTGCAGATAAAATACCAGTACTTCGGAATCCATTTTTTAACTGTAGGTTCACTTGCAATCGTTACCTCAAATCGGATAAAGTTCTTCTCTTGCCCCATACCCCACCAGGGGTTTCAGGAACTAAAGAGAGAGAAACGTTATACCATTTTCAGCTTCATCAATAATTCATGGAAACGTATAAAATATGTATAAAAAACACTTGACTGGAGCGGAATTTGCGAAAAAAATTTTTAAAAAAACCCGAGCGGAGCAAGAAATATTTAAAATTTCTTGACATGATCGCCGTTTCTAATAAAGAACAGCTTAATTCCTTTGGCTCGTCATCAACAGCAGCACTAAAGGGTTAGCTTTTCTTAAGCTGCTGGACGCCTTCGAAACAAACCGGAAACTAGATGTAACTCCAACTAAATCAAACACCGAACTTGACCCCCCTCCCTCCCCCTCCCCATCCCCCTCCTCCTTATTATAGGTGTTATGTTGACATTTAAAAAAAAAGTTATGACAACTACACAGTTTGAAAACAATTTTGTCCGGTTTTAACATCTTTCTAAGAATTTGTAAAAATCCGCGCGGATCTCGCGGGACCGAAAATCGTGCGGGATTTCAAACCCAATTTCACCACTGTTTAGGTGCTCGCATTTCAATTCTTATTTGGGAGACAAATAAGCATAGACCAATTTTTTGGCATTTATTATTGAATGAATGTTTAATTTTTTGAATGAAGAGAAAAGAATATGGCATTTTGTATAAAAACATTTTTAAAAAATGCAAGAATTAAGTTGTTGAAAAAATGCTCCATCGAACGATTAAATTTCAGCTCAATCGGTTTTGTGGAAAAACGAGTTTAAAGTTTTGCAGCGAGTATACTGGGGAGTTTTTATAACTACAATTAATCTGCAATGCCAGTTCCATTGAGGCATCCCTCATCTTCTTGGAACTGATCGTGCTGAGCCGATTTTCCCTCCCTATGCTCATTCGCGAAAGGTCGGTCCGGATTTTCTACTGACACCTGCTCGAACTGGGTAGTCGGGTGCCCCGCAGAGGGGGTCAGAGCTCACTAACAGTGCTAAATTTAAACGCTTTAAAACTACCGTAGAATGTGAAAAAAATCCTTCGGCAGGGTGAATTATATACCTACATTTAAATTAAAAATATGCAATAAAAAATCGACCAAGGTAGAGGTCTCCTTTAATATGAAATTGAGCAATCTTACGGAAATGAACACAAGACAGCATGTCAGTTCATTTCAGTTAATATATTAGTCAAAGATTTAGAAATGAGGAGATTTTAGTTGGTGAAAAAGGCCAAAAGGAGAAGAGAGATCTTAGGACAAACATTAACATTGAATTGTTAAAGTAGAAGGGCTAATGCGAATTAATTTTACGTAGTACTTCCGTTTCGGGCTACATTACTCGATTCTTAACCATTTTTATACTATAAATTTTTCTTTTAAATGTCACATTATTTTAAACACTGATAGTTGTTACAACTTCCTTTAATGGAAAATATATCCATTTTTCAGTAGATTGAAATTATCTTAATTAAATTTTATGTAAATGAAGCAAAATTTCTGCAATTTGGAATTGATTCCAAATGAATCAAAGGAGTCCGTGATGAACTTCATTTGCATGACATACTACATATTTAGCTCCATTTAATTCAATTATGGAGACAGTATGTCTAGGGTACAGAGACAATTTCTATACTTAGTTATTATACTATCATCGTGGTAGTATTACTCCTGGCAAAACTTTGTTTAAAACTTCGTCGTCATTTCAACTTAAGTTAGTTAGATGTTGCTTTTGGATAAAGCGGCGAGTAAAGAATGTCATGCAGTTGAGCGAGTGGTAACTAAAACTGAACAACGTGATGATTGTGCTTGTAGTTTTATATTTAAAACTTCTGAAGATTTTGCAGTGACTTATAGTTGCAACTCTGTGGAATTTGTTAGATCGTTGGCCTCATGTTGTTGGTTTGACTGATGTTGAATTAGGAGTAAAACTGCAATAATAACGTATGTAAGTAGGTACGTTTTTACTCACATAGATTTTTACTACAAGTCTAGAGGAGAATTTTCAGCTATAATTTTAGAGAAGAATATTTTTTTTTCATAGTCAGGTTGTACTTTTTTATATTTATATTTAATTTATTATATTATTCTGATCGTTTGGTTGCACTTATACTTGTGACAGTGAGTAAAATTACCATTCTTTTTATTTTTAATCTAATTTAATCTAAAGTGTACACATGCACTTAATATAACGCTTAGAAAAATAAGCAGTTTTAAAACTGAACGATCCAATTATCATTGTCGCGTCAAGCTAATAAAATGTTACCGATCCAGTGCACGTATCAAAATAGAAAAGGGGAAATACGCAGAAAACGGAATTATTTAAGCTGGGTTACTTATGCAGGCTAATAGCACCAGTAGTACAGGACGATAAAACTATTATAGAATGAAGTGTTTTTATAGAAGGTAACTAATTTAAGAGTTCTGATATATTGAAAATATCAGACATACGGATTTTCCCAGCATTGTGGTTCAATTCCTTGGATACCTCGTCAGGCTTGCACTATGTTAATTATGTTCCTTTACATACAGTAACTGACATCCGTATTCGTATGCAAATGCTGTTACCATGTTTTCCATCGAACTGCCTATTAAAATTGGAGACGGATTTGTATTAATTGGTTGAGCGGCACGACCACCATGTCATGGTTACCGGGTTCGAGACCTAGTCTCATATAAAATAAAAATCCACATCGTCGCTGGGCTGTTGTCTTGTTCACAGCAATACACAAGACATTCATGTTTCCACACTCCCCTCCCCTTAATACCCTTCCGGCAAAGTCATGCTAACGCATCAATGGGTTGTCCCCTTGGCCTCGGCCACATCGTAAAAAAATTAGTGCTGTTATAGCGCCATTGTTATGCTACAGATAATAAGACCGGTTTTCTTATCTGGAATAATGGTTTAAGTCGACTGAGTTTAGTATGGGAAAAGAGCTTAAGCCAACCAGAGAAATTTAAGAAACTAACTATTTCCCTAATCTTTACCCCTGAGATTGCCTTGAGGTTTTCAAAGAAGTACTCTCTAATAGCCCTCTTTCTAAGTCTAGGAGGAGCCGGGCATTTACAAAGAAGGTGAATAATGGTTTTCTTTCGGTTACATCGTCGCAACTGCGTATGGGGGGGGGGTCCTGCCTAGCTGGATGTTCGCCTATAAGACAGGGGGTCCTGCCTAGCGGGATGTTCGCCTACAGACCAGAGTTATTTTGCAATAACAGCTCTCGGCCTGTTGAGCGGATCAGATGTTTTTAGGTGCTTTTATGGCGCTCCATCTGGGTTTTGTCAGCAACAAGCAATGAAGAAAGAGTTCTATTTTATCGGATAACATTGGAATACGCACATGTTCAACATGGCTACGGTGCAATATTCCTATGTGCGGGAACCCAATACAAGGTTACGTTAAGCCGACTGGTGAAGGAGCCAAGCAATTCCCGATAGTCCTGCATGGAGATATGGTAATTAAGCAAGCGCCTTAATAGCAGCCTGCGTACCTGTTAAGATGGTGATGTTATTCTTCGGGCAGTGTATCCGCCGGAGCAGGGAATACGGCTTCATAATCGCAAGCACATTGTTCCATCTTAGAACTATCCGTGAATAGTACGGTATCATAGTTCTTGGCCAGTTCCGTTATTCTGCATTCCCTTCTATAGTTGGAGTATTGATACTGAATCCTTTTTTTAAATGTATAACAAGCGTAATGTAGTCAGTTGCGGTATTGGCTAGTCCTCTAGGTGTTAAGCTGAGGATGTAGTTGTGGCCATAGGGGCCTTAGCAACTCAGCACCCAAATTCTCCGAGTCTGGCTGCACTGCATGATGCCTAGAATTTGATCAAGCGATCAGAAGGTAGCAGATGCGGAGGTTCGGTTGGGGTGGAGCGCAGGGCATCGGTAGTTCTGATCCACGCGGTTCTGTTCACTCTACTTAGCTTGGTTTGATTATAAGACTTACTCATCGCAGGCCATCAAACCAGGGAACCGCATGTGAGAATAGGACGCACCACCATAGCGTCATATTAGGTTGCAGTGCCCATGTTATACCAAAGGTACGTCTAGGTAGAGGGCATTTTTTTACCCGGCCATCTATGTTTAGCTTCCAGTTTAGTTTGGGATCTAGGATTAAACCCAAATACCTGGCACTGGAGGATAGTGAGACTTATTGGCCGTTTAATTTGGGTAAAACAAAATATGGTACTCTGGTTTTTGTGATGAAGTGTGTGAGCTCATTTTTCGTGCATTCACAGCCATTCACAGTTCTTGGACCAACTGATCACCTTTTTCAGGGCATCCTCCATAATCTCGCCGATTACAGAGAAAAACAACCCTATACCAGGATCAACAAATCACCTGAATAGACGACGACCTTGACACCTTCTGCTTAAGAGTCAACAGGACTTAGTTCTTGACCAATAGCCATAGCAGGGGAGAGACAATCTCGCCTTGGGGGTACCGCGGGAGACGTGCCTGAAAGCCCGACTTATTCCAAATTCGGACTGGATTTTCCTTACCTTTAACATAGTAGTTATCAACTAACCAAGAAATTGCTCTACACCGAGCTCGGTTAGAGATTCTTGGATGGATTCAAGGCGTAATTGTGTGTACTACCTCGCGGAAGACTGTCTGCACGGATCTTCCCTTACAGTACGCGTGTTGGGATTTTTACATCGTTGCACCACAAAAAGTTTGCCTCAGATGTATATCAAGGACCCGTTCTAGTGTTTTTAATGCAAAGGAGGTCAGAATAATCGACCGAAAGAAAGATCGAAAGTCCTTTGTTAGTTTGTGGCACCGCTTTTCAGCCTTCGGGATAAAATTCACCTTACTTCGTCTCCATGTTAGGGGAACGTATGTATGATACAGGCTCTGCATAATGCTATCAACCGTGTGCCTCATTGAATGAGGTGACACTGGTGTGGGTGAAAAGCCATGTAGGAGACAAGTTATAGGGACGAAAAGGTACCCGAATAAAGTGATCTGATTCGACTAATCCCTAGAGAGTTGTTTTTAGTGAGTAAAAATCTCACACTGCCAGAGACATTCGGGTCTCGCGGTCTCTTTGGAAGATTTTCACCTGTCACGCAAAAAAAAATCCTTTCCTTGATATGGGCGTTTTTTTTACCAATGAAAGATTTTTTTTTATTTGCTAACTTTGTAAATCAGGAAATAAGTGTTCAATATTTTTTTAGTGTGAGATTCTAACTCATAGGAGCGGGGCTCTTTTCGAACCCCTCCTAGTCTCCCTAAGCGGGGGCAACTAAGTTATCCAGTTATCCCACTTTCGCCGCTACCCTCAAATCCCTAGCCTATCTGCAGGAATCCATGTTGTTCCACCGTCTCCAGTGGCTTGTCTTGGTCAATGCGTTAATCATAACTTTCACTCCTTCTCCGCCCACAGCATAGAAAGTTTCTGGGTCATCAAGCTTTAGTCCAGAGCAAGTACAAGGAACCTCCTCCGAATTAACCGCAGCTAACCCTTCGGCAGACAGGTCTGCATCTTCTACTGGTGCGTACACCTCGGAGATATCCGGCTCGTTAGAGTCTACCATCTCTGCCGTAGCCGCACTTGAGGAAGTGCTAGGTATTATTAGGCAAATGGCACCTTCATACAGGAATGCTACAGCACTTTCAGCCGGCGATCCTTCTGAAAGTAATTTTCTCACAGCTGGTTATGTTGTGGGTACCATGGATATAGACAACTTGTTAAGGTCTACCAAACCCCCCCCCCCCCCCTCCACCACTACAGAAGAGCCTCAGGAGACACCATTAGAATATCAGTTGTGGCGACAAATATGTTAGATCACACTAAACAACTTCAGCAATAGCACATGGCAGGTCATGCCGAACAGCGTACAGAACAACTCCGACAGCAAAAGCATCCAGGTTAGACAGATGACAGACACGTCAGAAAACCAAGAAGTCGGGGCCAAAAAGCTCGGCATCACCCATCTCCCACAAAGCGTCCAGATGAGGATCGCCGTATCCTAGAAGGCTTTAACTCCCAGCAACCAATTTTACGTGTTACTCCCACCCCTTACTCATAGGGCCCGTAGGGACGTTACACCACCCCCTCCCCCCTCAGTGCGCAAGCCACTGATATTATTTAACGACATCGGAAGTGTCATGCATACGATACTAATATCGGTGGTTTTTGGCACCTTCATACAGGAATGCTACAGCACTTTCAGCCGGCGATCCTTCTGAAAGTAATTTTCTCACAGCTGGTTATGTTGTGGGTACCATGGATATAGAAAACTTGTTAAGGTCTACCAAATTGTCAAAATTGTCAAAATAATTGAATGTCAGAATTGTCAAAATAATTGAATAGTTTTTCATATCATGTCAATTATCATATGAGCTTATAAAATATCAATTGTACTGAAATTACAGACAGACACTTCAATTTGATTAATACAGAAGAAGACGAAGATTATTGTTAAGTAATCAGCTTTTGATGGACTTTGAA
Organism: Leptarthrus brevirostris; assembly: GCA_964036015.1. Taxonomy (NCBI): domain Eukaryota; kingdom Metazoa; phylum Arthropoda; class Insecta; order Diptera; family Asilidae; genus Leptarthrus; species Leptarthrus brevirostris. Next base: position 36,298,993 of record OZ038372.1, on the reverse strand, counting down.
ATAAATAAATGAACCCTCCTTGAGGTAAGTGCCGCTCCAGTAGAATGACCAGTACCAAAATCACCCTAACGATCTGATGAAATCCTTTCTAGATATTTCGTTAGCTTACTATTGATAAGTGATTCGAAGTCCTTAGATAGGACCTAAGTGTAATTGACTTATAGTATAAGAGATCGCTTGCATTTGTATGTTTTTATAGGTAATGTGGAAAGGATAGTCACTTTGACCAATTTTTTTAGCAAGGACGTGCTTATCCCAAGTAGTTGTGCTTTGTGCTAATCATAATATACTTTATTTTATTTTTTGCAAGCTTATATAACGCTGCACCATCTAATTCGGGATTATCTGTTCATGTTAGATATAACAAAGGGATTTTTTCCCGCAATTAAAATGTTCACCCCGCAGTTTCAAATGGAACAGGCATTCAAATACTGCAAAAGAATTTTCCCTCAAGGAAAATGCCTCAGTTTAGGTCGAATTATATGAAAGTGTGCCTTCATAGCACAATTGAAAATTGCCTTGGGAGAACTCCTAGCCCACTCAGATATTTACGAGGTGAAAGAATGAAATTCAAAAGATATAACCGAGAGATGAAGGGCTGCTCCTCTAGTTTGCAGTTGGCAGATGTAGGTCACCCCCCTTTTAAGTATATAAGCGCATTTCCTCCCCTTCGTGGAAATATAAGTCCTTCGATTAAGTAGGTCAGTAGTTCAATCGATAAATTTTCTGCAAAGTCCGCACCCCGCCCATTCTGTAATTAGCTGTTCCTGGATTTACTTCCTTTCCGTTGAACCGAAAATGTCGGCTAATTGCTTTCGAAATAATGAAATTACACATTCCTCGTACACGTACTTTTAGCACGACGACAGGACGTGGTACGTTAATGTCTCTAATAACGTGGTTCTGGAAAAAGAAAACAACATCCGTAAGTGTTACGCCACGTTCCACGAGATCAAAGAAAAGCCATCAACACGCTCTGATGCGTCCCGGCACAAGGCCAGGGATTTTCTAGAAGATAGAAATTGAGGACGGATGAGCTGAATTTAGCACAGGAGGAGGCTGGCTGCCACCGGTAGATTTCAATTTTGCGAATCCATCAATAAAAGCAACATCTGTTTAGCACCTGCAACTCTTCTCGTGGCGAAACAGATTGCTTTGGTGACACACGAATAAAACTATTAGCGGAATGTTGTAGAATGATTGCCAAGTATTTTCCAAGCAATGAACCAGGAATTAGATGGGGTCGAGGAACAACAATGTTCTTTTGACTTAATCTCACCTTTTATGTTTAGCCTGTAATATTATGATAATTTCCAAGGTTCCATTTTTGATTATCATAATATTGCACTTATGCACCTTTTATTAGGTTAAATTAATTTTTTAAAGTGACATTTTTCTGATAAGAAATAGAAGGGAATATTAAAATGAAGTGTTCATCCCTTTAGGTACTAAACGGATATAGTGCATTCATAATTTAGTTAGATCTTGTTGATGTAAAAGAGTTATTAACATTAACCAGGACCAGTTATTGTAAGGGAGATGTTAAAACAGAGCATGTTACTGCAGGAGGCTACATTTTCAACTTCAAGTTTATTTATTAATCAAATTTGATCGCAAAGTAAAACTCGGACAGTTGCGGACCCTTGTGGCGCGGGCGAAAATCCTCTCCTTACCCCTCCAAGTGTGTGCCCGTTGTTAATGACTCCCTCGAGTGAGGGCTAACGTATGGAGGCTTGTTTCCTCGCCATCGGAAGGGGTGTGAGCTTACATTTGTATATGAAGCCGTTTTGAACAATGTAAGTTTGATGGGCTAAGCCAGCCGTTAACAAGCTCCCTCCGATGCCCTGACAAGGTCGGTTGTATTAGTTGCTTACCCGTCCGCTCTGCCGGGTCCGACCAACCTCTTCCGGACATACTCGTGGGACCAAAAATGGATTACAATAACAACAAGTTAAACAAACAAATTTAACTTCGATCTCCTCGGAGATCACCCAATCAGAAGAAGACGAATTATATATATATATAATTATAAATAGTGGATCGGCGAGCACCAGCCTTAGTGCCCCCGTAAAACCTAAGCAATCCACCGAAGCTACTGGATCGCCGAGCACCAGCCTTAGTGCTCCCGTGAAACTTAAGAAATCCAACCAAAATCCGGCCAAGGCAGTAACCAAGCATAATGGCAAGCCGAAGCTAGAATAAAGTATGTAAAAAAAAAATTTTTAACCGACTTCACAAAAAGTGCTAAAAAGCATAAAATAATAATTTTTAATTTTACATCTATTACGATATTTTGAAGTCGATGCAAATCAAACAAACCAAACAACTACAACAAAAGTATTTAATCGTCCTGCGTTACGATTCCGTGAGCAGACACGTTCAGGTAGTTTTATATATTATCTTAAAAAATTTTTTTTAAATTTTTTTATTTTTCACTTTTTAGTGTCTTCATATATATACGACTCGAAGGATGCTTGCTCGTAAGAATAAAGCAATTTCAAAATTTACAAGGGTAGTGCATTCTAAAGAATGGAATCAGAATGGTCCAAATCCAGAAACATATTATCCTTTAATACCCTCACCTTAGAAAATTCTTAACATGACTCTAGTGCGCCACAGTACTCTATTCATCAATAGAGAATTATCGTAGTCAGAGAATCATCGTAGTCACTCTAGGTATAAAATTGTAATCATTTATCAATCAGGAAACGTATTCTGTACAACCGAATCAAAATCGGTCTATGTCTTATGAAGCTAGGCGTCGCCCATCCTCCAGCTCTCACCACAAGCCGCAATTATTGTCAGAATACAAATAGATATAGATTTAGATGCATCCAAAATCATCTCAATCAGTCCACGCGTTAGAAAGTTAGGTTACCCCTGCCCCCCACCCCAACCCTTGGTCAACATATTTCCATAGAATAGAATGTGGGATCATACTGTACACAACAAAAACGAATCTTCCAAATAGGTGCGTGAATTAAGAAATTGGGTAATTCGCCCTCCGCTCTCACCCCACCCCATAAATTTTTGTCGTCGCATAAGTGGGGCAACTCTTCACATCAAAAGAAGAATCATCCAAATCGGTCCACACCTTACGAAATTAGGTGTCACCCCTTAGGGGCCATTCAAGTATTACGTAACGCAGTTAGCTGGGAGGGGAGGGGTCTTGTGAAACGTTACGGTGCGCTATAAGGGGGGGGGGGGGTCAAGCAACGCGTAACATTAAGTTTATGTTAAAATTAAAAGTCCAAACCCTTAATTCGTGACTGACGACTCAGTTTATATGGTATATTTACTCTACACATATTTTTTTACATACGAAAAGAGTCGCGTTAGTGAGTATACAGAAGTATACATGTTTATGGCAAATAACCACAATTGTTTGGACTCTAAGGGTCCGACCGTTGCGGTGAAGCAAAACCACCTAAACTACAAGCCAGAATTTCACGCACACACATTAGGGCCAAAGTGGGCTGAAATTTCGTTTAATTTACATTGCTTCTTATTCTGGTATTTTGCGCTACATAATTGACATTTTTAGGTAAAAATAATCATCTGAGCGTTACGTAACGTTTAGGGATGGTTGGGGGGAAGGAGGTGTAACGTGAAATCCTCAAAAACTGTGTTGAATCATCTAAATCGGTTCACGCGTTACGTTAGACTACCCCTTCCCCTCCCAGTCCCACCCTAGGATCAAATTTTCTCTATACCACAGAAGAAGAATCGGTCCGCCCGTTACGAAATTAGGTGGCTCCCCCACCCCACTAAAAATTTTGTTTTGACACGGTACCAATCGGGAATATACTCTACCAAAAAAAACAACAACCATCCAAATCGGTCCACGCTTTACGAAGTTAGACTACCCCTCCCGCCTCCCCACCTCACCGTACTACCAATTTTTTTTTCATTGCTAGCAATGGGGCATCATACTCTATACAACAGAAGACGAATGATCCAAATCGGTCTACCCGTTACAAAGTTTCACCCAAACCCCACTTAAATTTCAGGTCTCAAGACAAGACTTCTACAAAGCCACCAAGAAAAGCCCGGGAGCGCAAGGGAACCTCCATCCTACACCGTCGTCAACTTACACCCAAAATTCGAAGAGACTGTTGAGCGAAGTAGTCCGTGACCATTTGCAACTTGCTCTTGTAGATCCGTGTGTAGCTGGCAACAAGGGCTCCTCCAAATAGTGGGAGTGTGTGGAGGCAAGACTGTACAAGATTGTGATGGACCACCTGCTTACTCACCACGGATCTCAGCTGCCATGCTTCGATTCCTCGGAGATCAGACGTTTTTGAGTTATAAAATGCGACTTCAAACTCTCTGACGACTTCCTTCGCAGGTGCGTCACTAAGATTAGTGAGGAGTGAGAAGAAGAATTCATCAGAGCGAAACTACTTCAGAGGTACTGTATTGTTTGTGCACTATTAGATGTAAAATATATTTTAGTGTTAGTTATTGTTGTAAGACTTGAAAAAAATAAAAAGTTAGTGATGAAATGTGTTGTATACTGCTGCAAATATAAACGCCACAGAACGCAAGTAAAATCTTTTTTTCAGGGAAGTATAATATAATTTGATGCTTTCTTTGTTAAAATACTAATAGTATATTAAGCGACAGTCATTTATAATAATAAATATTTAATATTTTGTTGTCTCATATAGCTTTGTTTACATTATTAATCAACGCTCTCGTTTTCTCGCTTTCACTGCGAGTCACTTTTTTTTTAAAAAAAATCTAGAATTTGACTACTGTCATGATCTAAAAGCCCATAAAACATCCTCCTCACTACATAAAGTAAAAATATCGACATTTTCTAAACTTACTGTCATTCCTGATAAGTTTTACTTTCTAAGAAAGTATTAAAATCCAATTTGGCGTAGTAATGCCTAGGCCTGTGTTTGTATTTCAGTGCCGGTGTAATAACAAGAATGTACTGTGGAGCACTGAAACAAAATTTTGAACGCTTAGAAAATATTAATTTGAAAGCCTTATATGCAATAAGCTCTCTCGAGCGTTGCCTTTTTAGTGACCTAAACAAATATGTCCGTCGATATATTTCGCAAACTCAAAAATTTATACTTTCAGTACAAGATAAGCAACGTAAATATTTTCGTCTAGTTAGTTAGTTACATGTAGCGCTGGCCTCCACATTGTCGGAGGACCAATTAGCACGCGGTGTCGTCTTGATACCACTCATGATTCGAATATTCGGAGATATGTTATAGTATAAGTCGCGAGATGAGCGATCTAGGGCACGTTATCAGATACACCATGTAGCATTCAGAAAGTTGATGACTTCACCAATTTTCCTCCCCGAGATCTCCCTTAATTTATTAAACAAAGGCTGCTCGATATCTTGCCCTGGCCAGTGCCGGACATACGCAGAGGAAGTCAAAAAGAGAGCATGTGGAGTCCGCTGAAGGTTTAACAGATAAGGCGGTACTCAAGGTCTAGAGATGGTAGGGTTGAGGGAGATCTTCCATGGCAGTGCGCACGGAAAAATCTAAGAATACTCCTTAAGGTGTACAGGTATCAAGGAAGCTCCGTTAGAATACAGCAACTTACCCCGAATAGGCACGGAAACTCATAACACCTTGGATTAGGGGAGTTTGATTTAAGAGAGGTTCTGACTCTTCGCCCGACAAGTAGCCAGGACACCTAAAGTTCAATACTGCAGGACCCTATTACCATCTCTCAAACATTGAGGCTGAAATCGGACTTCCCGCAGTACTCACAGTTACGGCACTCACACGGGTAAGTCCTCCTCTGAGGCTGAAAACACACGGCCTACGAAACCTTAAGAACTTACATTATTAAATTATAGTTCATTTTACTGTGATAATTCTAATAAGATCTACAACTAACCTTATTTCAAACCAATTATTTTTCCGAGAGTGCATAATTCTCAGTTTAACAATTCATTGGTTTATGGCTTAAAAATTTAAAGAAAATAGCTGTAAAAATATTTGAATTAGAAAATAAAACGCTCAACTTTCAAAGCATTGAAAGACGTCATTCTTTACTTGAAATGCAACGAAAGCCTTGAACTAATCTCTACTTGTGTTAGTTGCGTAGCAAATATTTAAATTTCAACTTTTACAATTCATCTTTAACGCACTCATTGTAACCAGGCCATGCCCGCAAACGCAAATCAGATTATGTTTGACATTTTCTCAACGCCCGCACGAAAATCTTACACATTTTCCCATAGTGTTATGCAATCTCCCATTGCAATGAATAGGAAATGAGCAGCGTATAACACAAAAACTGAATAGAAATTTAATCTATTAATTCAGTGCGATTGCTTGAAAAAAGAACCGACGGCGTCCGTCCACATATAATAGTTGGCCGCCTAAAATAGAAACCCAAAAGGCATCATGACCGATTGTACGAAGTTGTGAATTGCCTGAGATAAATAGATTCAAATGGAGCTCATATGGAACAATCAATCACCCGAAATTGGGCTCAGTTAAGGTCAACCAGCTCCATGTTATCCCCCCTCGCAGCTTCCCGCGGCCTAGAAGTCTAGAAACTCAAATATGAAAGGTGCGCGTTAGGCTACAGTATCTTAGCTTGGCAACTTATACTAAACCCGTTTCAGTTATTTGTTACTAGTTTCGAAATTCAGCGTTCAGGTACTCTCGCGGGTTTTTTTCAAACCAAAAGGTTTTCTGTTTTTGTGACTTATTTGGCTTGGGCTACCTGCAAATCTATAGCCGCGGGAAATACTGCGCTATTTCATGTTTGCCTTCAACCAAAGAAGCAGATCTCCCCTTCCTTGGATACTCAATAAAATTCATTAGACAGATGACCCACCAAGTTCCACTAGATATCTGTTGTTGTTTAAAGGCAAAATTTTTATCTTTTTTATTGTAGCAATTTAATTGGGAGATCTGGTGGTCCGGTTTCGACATACCTGGAAACTTCCTAAGCCAGGTAGATTTCTAATATAATAATCTTTGAGAAGCTTAGCCTTATCTGGGAAGATGATGCTAAAATGAGAACTTTCGTTACAAAATACTCTTACATAATAATCTTAATCTTTGCTTGTCAATGCACTGATCAGGCAAAAAATAAATGAATGAATATGTTTGTCACTGGTGTCCAAAAATAAGAAAATTGATAAAAAAAATTTGGAGCAGAACCGCTTAAAAAATTAGGCAATTTGAAAACTAAAATTCAAATTATACTGCTGATCTTAATTTCTTGAAAAATATTTCCTTCGAGGTAGTCAACCGGTTGTATATTAAGAACAACTACGTGTTTTAATGTAGTACTTAATCCTTGTTTCATATTACATATTAAGACAATAAAATAAATGTGAGAAAACTGATTATTATTAGAGATATTCACCTCTCATGGAGTATTCGATATCAACTATTGCTACTACTTCTGTGAGTATTTTACAATGTACAGATAATAGTTTTAAAAAAAAAACTTGAACCGACTATATCTATTACATTTTGAAGTCGGTGCAAATTAAACAAAAAAAAAAAACAACTACGCAACCACAACCGACGATACTATATAAAACTACCTAAACATTTTGGCTCATCGAATCATAAGGAAGGAGCATTAAATACTTTTGTTGTAATTGTTTTGTTTATTTTGTACCGACTTCAAAATGTCGTAAGAGATATAAAATTAAAAATTATTTTATGCTTTTTAGCGCTTTTTGTGAGGTCGGTTCAACTTTTTTTTAAAACTAAAAATAACTCACGAGTGGAATTAACATTTACCATTTATTTCGTACTTATTGGCACCTAGTTTTGAGTTAATTTGACAACAATGAATTATGAGTAATGATGAAGGAAGCGCCGGACCACTATTATTTTCTCTTACATTTTTGCGTCGTTTGAAGAAGGCAAAGTTTGTTATTTACCTTGAATTTGTTTTCTGTCTTTTTCGCAACAAAAAACTAACATTTTTTTCTGTAGTATTTCCTATCTTCAGTCTCAGGAATTTCATTATAAGACGCAGTTGTTAAATCCATTTCTTGATCGATAATTGGATTCTTGTCCTCAACAATTAAAGCAATATTATCTGAAGTGGAACATTTATTGGAATGTGATATTATAGTCCAGGCGTCAGGTATTTTTTAATTACAAGTTCACCTACCTCGCTTAATTTTTGCATACGGTTTTAGGGCCACCTGGAAACACTAAATCCCCTTTTTTCTATATTCTGTCTGTTTTGGCTGTTTGTGGGGGGGGGGGGCGAACAGGTGGTAAACTTGTATCAGCTATATCTCGGCCGTTTTCCATCGTACGGCGATAAAAAAGATACGATCGTAGAGGGAGCTTCAAGCGCTACAACTTTGCCCTTACGACCTTTCCGCTATCGTCAACCCTTATCACCGAGCGGGCGGGGGAAACATTTTCGGAGCGCACATTTTTTTTTCATTGAAATTGACTATATGCTATGCATTAATAATGTTTTTAAAAGTGCTATAATAATTTCGCGACTTTGTAAGTACAATTTATGAACTTAAACTCATAATTCCTTTTTAATACTACTGTGGACAATTTAGAAGACACTCAACGAAACGAGGGTAATTGTGAAGGAGACGAAAATGCAACCGAGAACATCGAAGGAAGACCTAAACGATCGAGAAGATCACAGTGAAGAAGAGCAGGGTAAAAGAGGACAGAACCGTGGATTATACCTGCTGGGGACACCACATAAAAAAAATTCGCCTTGGGCTCTACCTAAGTAGTGGTGTGGAAAAGAGTCCACATAAAATGTATACGTTATATCGCAATATGTTTAATGTGTAAAAATGAAAATAAAAGCTGACTTGTGAAGGAAAAATCGTGCCCAATCATTTTATATGTACTTTTACGAACATTCCCTTACAACCCACTTTATACTAATTACGTGTTACTAATTACTAACTATGTGTATATGCATGAAATGTTTATTAACGCATAGAAAATAGTCAATTTCAATGAAAAAAAATGTGCGCTCCGAAAATGTTTCCCGCGCCCCTTCGGGCGGTGATAAGGGTTGGTGATAGCACAAAAGTCGTCAGGGACAAAGCTGTAGCGCTTCATGCGCCCTCTACTATCGTATCTTTTTTATCGCCGTACGATGAAACACGGCCGAAATATAGGCGATACAAGTTTTCCACCTGTTCGCAACATGTCCTGGTAGATTAAGAAAGTATAAATTTATACTTAGGAAACCTTTTGGGAAATATTATAAAAATCTGCAATTTAAATAAATTTAAAATTAATCCTAAAATGCTTTTCATTGAATTTGAAATTTATTACAATTAATCTTAGTATGTTATGTTATGTATGTTATGCCAGCTTTTCCCGTATTTTCGTCGCTACATTCCCAATTCTCTAATTAAATCTTCTCTATTGTTAACTAGATTTGAGTAAACTTCATCTTCATGGAGTAAGAGCTGGAGATTTAGCAGAGCAAGGAATCGGTGCACCTCGTCCAAGCCAGTGGTCAGGAAATTTTTAATTCATGCACGAGACGAGAGACGAGAGAAAACCAGCTAGCTAGAATTAAGTTAGCAATTTTACTAGAACAATGATCGTGGAAAACGACATTCCGTCGACACTTCAGAGAGTCAATGTTCTCAGAGATAGTGAAGTCGACAAAAAGTTAATAGCTTTTCTTTCAGCAATAATATAATAATAATATTCCAGTCTAGGCCTGATGTGGGACTTGTATATCAGCGCCAAGCCAAAAGAAGTATTTCTTACATCTCTGTAGAAAACCCAAGTCAAGCCACTGCAAATTAAGAATTGATTATCGAACTCTATTCTAAGGATAATCCGCATAAATTATTTAATATCAAGCTTGAGGAAAATCCAGAATGTTAGGTTAGGTTAGAACGGTCCTGCAGAGCTGTTATTAACCCGTTTCACTAAGACCGCTAGATGGGTCCATTGTACTACATAGATTCACGGGGGACCATCCTTCTTACTTACCCTGTTCTTATAGCAATCCTTCTTTCCTAAGAAACTTCTACAAGGCTTTGAGCTCTACGATCTTCCGCTCCGTATGCCTCTTCTTATCACTAGGGTACCGGACGACAAGACTTTTTTATTCAGAACAATATATTTCTTGTAATAGAAATATTTACTTTTTATAAAATAATTAAGAAAGTTTATTCGTGAATCAAGTAAATTCTTTAACTGTACCGCAAAAATTCCAGGCTGATTCCTTGAAATAAGTCTATATTTGACTGCCACCCATCGCTCCGGTGCAGTATAGTAATTTTACCATGATTTTCGCCGTAATTTTTCTTGAACGGGTCTTTCCCGTCGAAGCAAAAAAATCGGTCGTTACTCAGAGGGGAATGGGCAATTGCACCCATTATCCATACCCCTGTATCCGCGCCTGAGGTCAAAGGTGTGATTAAAAACTTGTGGATTGAGGCTTCTGGAAAAGGATATAGCCTCACAGTTCTTAAAATTGAGATGTAAACCATTGTGGCGACACTAACCCACGACCGCGTCTAAGTCCTCTTGAATAATGGAGGTGTCACCAGTATCCTAGGAGAAAATTTTTATGTCGTCAGGGTAGATGAAAGCACTAGAGATTAGAGATATAATGTCATTAATGGCAAGAACGAATAGTGGGCCAAGATGGCACTTTGCGGCACCTAAATGAAGTCGTGAAAATTCTTGAGGTGCAGCGACGGAACCACCCTCGATGTATCCTGTCTCTTCAGTGGGAGGTAATCCTGGCGAGCAGTAAAGGTGCGGGGGGAACCCAGTTTTTCAAGCTTAAAAATAATTACAGAGCGAGAAAGTTTATCAAAGGCCTTACTGAAGTCAGTGTATATAAATCAGTCCTTCTGTAGAATTTTAAAATAAATGCATTACTTTTGTAATTGCATTATTTTGAACTGTATTGTTATTGTATTTTAGTACGCAGTATACTTCAGCATTCCAATTTTTAAGTATGTAATTCAAAATGATAAAAATACAGTACTTGTTAATGCCGCTGAAGTATCTGAAGCACGTTGAAGTATTTTAAAATACAGTAATGTACACGGATTTATATCGAATTAAGTTAAGTACCTTTAAGTATTTCGTATAGGTTTCAGGGTGTATTTTAGATTTAAGTTTAGGGAAGATGCGAAAAAACTAAAACTTCATTTGAATATACCTATTTAATTAAGATTCTAAATTATTTTTAAAATTCTTATTGTGTTTTCTTCCATCTAAGATAATTTTTTGAAAATGTTTTTTTTTCTTATTTAAAGAAATTTAATTTGAGTATTACAGGCCGTTGGAAGCCTGAAGTAACATGGGGAAAATTCCAAAAAGTTAGTAGTCGCTGAACTACCAAGCAAGAACCAATGCTGACTGGGGAAGATTAAACACTTACAGCGCTCAGTAAGCTGCTAATATAGTACACTATGGACTTAAGGGCGGGGGGGGGGGGGGGGGGGGGGGTTAACTTTCAATATTTGTCAATATTTTAATAAAATTTTTAAATAAACAAACAAAAAATATGGTAAATATAAATTTAATTTTAAGTTAAGAACATAACACAGGTCTACAAAAAATGGGTCTACAAAGCTGGGGGTCATTTCCGAAGTAAATTGCTGCGAAAAATCCGAATCCAAGCTTAGAATGGGGCCATCAGCTCAGGATTTTGAGATATTCGAGGTTATGTACTCGAAAAATGGTGATTTTGGCTACTTTTGAGATTTCATATTAACATAATATATCTATTTATATGAAATAAGAGCTTCATAAATTAAAATAGTCATAACTTTGGAAGAAAAAATCGTAGATGACTCTTCCATAGCTTATTTTAAAGCGTAAGAGTAGTATTAAATGATTCAACTAGAAAAAAGGACCAAAAACAATTTTTGTATCCTGTACATAACCTCAAAAGTAGCCAAAATGACCATTTTTCGAGTACATAACTTCAAATATCTCAAAATCCTGAGCTGATGGCCAATTCTGACCTCAGATTCGAATTTCGTCGCAGCAAATTACTTCCAAAATGACCCACAGCTGCCCAGAAACAGAATCTTGTAGACCTGTGAATAATACAACATTTCAAGAATCTTCTGTTAAATTTTTGGGTAAAAATATTGTGAATTGAGCCGACTGAAAGATTTCGTTAATTTATGAGTTTCTCGAGGTAACAACGTCGAGATTTTGTTTATTTTATTAATTTTTCGATTTTTAAAAGTAAAAAAAGACGAATTTTTCGAATTTATGATAATTTATTGATAAAAATCGGCGAATTTGTTGGTGTAAAATTAATAATAAAGAAGTGTGCAAAATTTGAGAAGGAGCGAATGAGTAGTTTTTGAGTTACAGTGATCCCCGACTTTAATAAACTAAATCTGAGAAAAACGCGTTTAAAGTTTTAACACTGCTCTTTTGTGTATGGGATGTATCGAATGGAGGTAGACCCGAGGAATCTCCAGCAGTTTTGCTCCAATCGACCTCAAATTTTAACTAGATACTCTTGAAGAGTTATGCTATCAAATAATATTCAAAAAAATGTGTTATACCCCCCCCCCCCCCCTAAACAACTTGGGTATGTAACTTGGGTATGCAGGTGTTTGGTCTACAATTAGTGAACAGGGACTATAAAGGAGCCCTTTGTGAGTTTAGATAGTTTTTCCAAGTATGGTTATTTTTTTATTTTTACTGTTCATTTTTTGAAAGAGATTTTTGTTTCCGACAAAATGAGTTTGTTTATATAAATAAGCATTGGTATCTTAGAAGAATGAAATTGTGGGGTGTATGCCTACTTTTGTGACTAACTGCCGGAGTTGGAGCAATTAGTTGGCATGACCACCACGACATGGCTCCAGGGTTCGAGACCCGCTTTCCCCTTTGGTTTTTAAAAATAGAATTAAAAAATCCACTCCGTCTCTGGGTTGTTGGCTGGCTCGCAGCAATGCAAAACATCACAATTTTATCGATTAACGACCTTACATTATAATAGGTTTTATGTTAGATTAAAAGCAACTCAGACATTTGGGAGTTACAGGAAGATCTTGAAACGAGCACGACACTAGTCGCAAGACGATTAGGAGCAGGGTTCTCAACTATCCTATAATTATAGTACGTGTAGCATAATTTGGCCAGCTGTACTATCCGCAATCCTGATTCCATTATAGTACGCAAGTGTACTATAATTTCACTTCGTCGAAATTCGCTTTTAAGTTTCATTTAACTAATGCTCTCACTAACTAGTCACTCAATCGTTCGATTATTCATCAAGTAACTTTTTACAGCTGATCACAAATTCGCGTTGTAAAGCTGCCTTGACATAAGCATATGCACATGTATGTATATTGTATGTAGTATAATAACAACAACAAGTTTCAGCTCAACAGCGCACAGAGCCGTAATATTGTAGATCAATTTCACCATCACTACATACATGTAATGGGGATTTGTACATTTTTGCATTGGTGTTGTCGTTTTTACCAAGCATTCTATAATTCTCATACCATCTTCCACTCTACTATACTACTATACGATACTATCTTCCACTCTAACCGACCTGAGAACTCTGATTAGGAGAGTCTTCGGTTAAAGTTTGGAGAGTTATTTATCGAAAGGGTTTACGTCCATATCGTCATATCCCAGTCCAAGTACTACCGGCAGAAAATTCAGAAAAAAGATTGGAATTTTGCACTTGACTTCTGGAATGCAACATGAAGAACGGGGCGTTTCTGGACCAAATTCTGTGGACTGCCAACATTGTGATAGCAATATTAGATTAAAATTTGCCTTACCACTGGATTGTACGCGATGCAGCGATCCCTGGCCTACTAGATCTCCAGATCTTCCTCCACTTTTTTTTATGGAAAACAATGAAGGATTGAAGTCCTGCTAATTATAGAAACCAATTAGTTAGCATAATTAGAACTACAGCGACGAAAATACGGGAGAAGCTGACTACAATACACCTTAAACAGGGAATTAGAATGCGGTTATTGGTGTGTATCGAAAGTGGTGGTTTTTGGTTTAGTTAATGTATAATTTCTATAAATTTCCCAAAAGGTTTTCAACGAATACATTTCTATAGCCTTTCTCTAATTGAACTTGTTGTGGTCAATTTAATAAAAATAAAAAACATGTTTATTAATTGAATCGGTGTGTGGAAGAAGGGTCCAAAAATATTAAATTTCAGTTAATATCGCCATATTAAGTAAAATTGTTATACTGTCCATTAAACAAAACAAAAATCAGAGTGTGCAGTACTAGAGATCTAATACGAAACAATACGATTTTTTAATGGACAGGTCTGCTAATTTCACATCATATAGGTAAATTATCTTTAAGTTATAATAAATTTGAATTTTCAAAAATAAATAAATTTTAAAAAGGTCATTGGTTTAGTAGTTTTTTTTTTGCGTTTGTTTCATATAGCTGCGTTGAATAGATCAAAAGATAAAAATAAAATAACACTGCACACATCGTAAAAATTACAAATTATTGAATCATCCTGTAACTCTCAAATAGTTCAAATGCCCCCCCCCCCCCCCCCAAACCCTGGCTGGGTGACATCTATCACCCCACTTATTCTGGCACACATTATGTGAAACATCCTGCATAACCTAAAAATTGCAATAATGACCAGAGGTCGTCTATCGAGTTGTCATGCCTTTATAAGAAAAGCAATCAATGATCTCTATAGACTCGTTCTGTGAGGGCAAAGCAATAGTATTCTGCATGAAATTCAAGCTGAATTTTGTATTATTTAATTTTGTTTACATTTCGCTTTTAATTTAAAGGAGCCGGTTTTATGACCAAATTGCTGTTAACAGATTCCAGCTTTTACGTCTTCTAGGCATTTTAGCGTGAACATTGAAAACACGTTTTCCTACATAAAATCGAAATTGTTTTGCAATAAAAATTTAAGCCATTGTTCTGCTAAATTTTCCATCACCGTAACGACTTTGCCACACCTTTAATCTAAGCTGTAATTTGAGAAGTGACAATGGTGGCAATATCACAATCTAACACGATTACGCCATATAAAGATTCAAAATTAAAAAAAAAAGTACAAAAGGTCAACATGGCACGGAATCTTCCGCCCACACCTACCTACTTTAGAGGCATCATGAAGTGTTGTTAGTGGTGCCATCATCGCTTCAAAATAATTTGTCCTCGGGCATATAGAATGGACCCATGAAGCATAACGTCTAAAAAGCTGGTCTTCGTATATGGTGTTAGTATAGCTGTAGAACTTTAAATAGTGTACGTTATCGGATCGATGGAAATTACCCGCCACCGCTAACACTAGGTTGCAACTTAGTTTTCTTAAGAATAGGTGATGGAACCTCGGCTATTAAGGCCCACACGAGCATTTTCTTTCATCGCGAACGATACCAGTTCCAAGTAATTGAAAGACGCGTAATCGATTAGTAAGCAAGCAAAGGTGTTTATTCAAAGCGGTGATGATTTGGTGGTGGCTGTATGCGATTCGAGCTTAACGCAAATGATTGAGCTCTAAGCAATTACTAACAATTTCAAGAAAATCCACTAGATAATGCACAGGTGGGAGGCAGGGTCGTTTAGAAATAGTTTTCTTAAGAAATTGTTGGCAGTATTCTGTTTTGTTGATATTGCTCTTCTGCAGTTGGCGATATGTATGGCAAATTGTATTTGAGGGGGATGTACATACACCTTGTTTCTAAAAATTCAATAGTATTTCTAAAAAAACATGGCTGACAGATTTATTAAATCATTAGGTCTGTTCCCGTACTTCCGCACCTGCAGCTGGCTGCAGTTTACTAATTTATGGGGTGGGGGTGAATTCAGTTCAGGACGGGAACGACCAGCTGCAATTTTCTGTAAAAGCAGAAGAAGATTTGTTTTGGAGAAAAAATTGTTTCCTATAGATGGAAACTAAACAATCACAGTTCTTCCTTATAGGCTGCTTCACTTCCTTGATCCGATGTTTGACAGAAAGAAGATTTAAGCATATTGCAGCTGGTCAAAGTTTTTTTTTTATATACGATGTGGCCAAATCCTAGGGGACAACCCTTTGATGCGTTAGCATTTTTTTGACCGGAAGGAAAATAGGGTACGCGAAGTGAGGAAACTTGAAAGTCTTGTTATAGCAGACTTTCGCAGGAGGGGAAGTTGTGACGTAGCAACATCTTCTTGGAGAAGTGAATACGGGAACACTTTTCTGCAGTAATCTGCAGTTTTCTTCGAAGCGCTTATAATCTCTGCAGGTACGGGAACAGACCTATTGTAAGGTTACGTCAGACGCTCAGATAATTAGCATTATATCAAAATTGTAATTAAGAATAATAAGAAGCGATTGTACCTTTCAAAAGTGTTTTCACTTATCGCTTTGAGCAGATCAAACTGTCAAATTGAAAAATCAAATCAAAACACTTTCATCATCTCTTTTCGAACACAGCTCAATGTTTATTTCAGAACTGGTAACATAGCAGCAGAATTGGATTGCAGAAATAATTATTGAAAGAAAGGTTAAAAATTATTTTTATTGTATTATATTGTATTCTGAGTAGAGCCGTTCTTTACATAACATTTAAATAAAATAGTTAGCTTTTTATAATCTTCAAATTCTTGCTGAAGCATTTGAAATAGCTGCCACATAAACATTTTAAGCCATTATGTTGGTAGTTCTGTAAAACTGACAGGTGACAGAAGATAAGAAGTGATAAAATTAAACAAATCTTTACGAAAATATGAAGCTCTCACTTTGGTTTAGCATTTTCCAGCCTAAATCAACCTCTTATTTATTAAACTAATTTTACAATCGACAAGAATGCGGGGAATTTGTTAACTTTCTAGAATATAGGGTGTTTCAGATTTGGTATACCAAAATAAGTGGGGTGATAGATCTCACCTAGGCAAACAAAAAATTGTATGGTGGGTAATTTTAGCCTTTTGGAATATACAGGGTAATTCATAAATTTGCAATTTTCATGGTATGCACCTCATTATATTATTTTTATCTTTTGGTCTATTTAATGCAACGACATCAAACAAACGCCAAAAAAAACTGCTATCCTAATAACCTTTCCAAAATTATCAACAATGTTGATCTTACTGCTACCATTGCAGGTACAGTCACTTACAAAAGTGAAAAATATATATTTTGCGATTACATAAAATTCAGAATTTTTCCAAATTTTTTACGAAATTTAATTACATAAATTGCAACTGTTTTTTGTTTTTATAAAATTACCCATCTAATTATTATTCCAAAAAGGTAAAACTTGTTCAGGTAGAGAACCCAAGTACCACAAAGACTTACCATAATCTATACGACGTCGTAACAACTGCTTTTGTACGACTTTAAAGTTAGTATTTCACAAAAAGTATAACTGTCGGATATCGGTAATCAGGTGATAGTTGTTATGTCGTCGTTATTAAAGTCAGTACATTGTAACAAGAACTTGCTATAGAACTTGCTACAGACTATTTGTAATTATTGTCATTTTTTTTTTGCGGGAGAGGTGAAAATCTTCCAAGACACCAGACAGCCCGTGCCCTCCGGTAGTGTGAGATTCTTACTCACTAAAAACACCTCTCTGGGGATTAGCCGAAACAGACCACATAACCGGGTCCCTTTTCGTCCCCTCCCAGTCTCCCTTAGTGGGGGCAACTGAGTATCCAGTTATCCCACTGTCGCCACTAACCTCGGTTTCCTGGGTCACTGCTAGAATCCTAGCCTATCTGCATAAATCCATGATTTCCTACCGTCTCCAGTGTTCCTTCTTGGTCCATGCGTTAGTTACATCATTTACCCCTTCACTGTCTATGGCATTGAAGGGTTCCAGGCCGTAACGCTTTAGTCCTGAGCCAGGACAAGAAACCCCCTCCGGATTAACCGCAGCTAACCCTTTGGAAGGCAGATCTGCATCTTCTCCTGGTGTGCGTATCGCGGAGATAGCCAACTCGTTAGAGTCTCCCGTCTCTGCACCGCCGCACCTGAAGAAGTGCTAGTTGTTATTATGCCAATGGCACCCTTCTCCAGGACTGCTACAGCAGTTTCAGCCGGTGGAAGAGCGAGCCAGCCTCCATAGCTGCCACAGTTCCTTCGAAAGGTAATTCTCCCAAAACTGCTACTGATGTGTTGCGGGTACCGTGGGTATAGCCAACCTGTTGGGGTCTCCCATACAATCCACCTCCACTACCACAGAAGCGCCCGAGGAAAACGCCATTCGCGACCCAATTACCCCTGGGTCCTGCAGAGGGAACGCAACACTGCAGACTCTCTTGGAGTTAGGGGATTTTTCAAGAGGTTATCTCCTCCCGCATTAGTTACTTGGCTACATTCTAGGATGCATTGCCCGGTTGCTACCACTTGGAGGTGTAACTAACACTTGAGAATATCCAGATGAGGATCACCGTATCCTAGAAGGCTTCAACTCGTCCGTCCATTCTCCAGCAACCGTAATTATTGTCATACTTGCCACTTCAAGATTTACATACGACTAGTTAAAAGTTAAGTCACAAGTCAGTTAAGCCAACTACATTATAATAATAACATACAACTTGAGAATATAACTCATTATACTTTCGTTGTAACAACGGTTGCGAAATAACTTATATACGACTATAAAGCTAGCAGTTTTATGTCGGTATTAATATAGTAATAATTACCACATAAAATGTGTAACTCACAAATTAAATTAACATACTGCAAATGTAATACTTTATTGACATTTCGTGACCATTTTAATACAATGTATGCAAGTACAAAACTCTTTTTAATACTTAATAGTAAAAAGTTTTCAATACAAAAGTAATTATTACGGAAAACATTGCTTGACACATGAACTTAGACTTCGTTTGATTATACGTTATACGGAAAATGTAATAGTTTAGAATTATTGAGTAATTTTAAGATTTTTCTTGAATTCACCACGTAGTCGCATATGGGTTACCACGTTATCGCCAGAAATACATAAGGAGTAATTAGGGAAGTCACAGGTTGTGATTTTAAGTCCCCTATACCCTTATAAGACGTAGTAACAACCCAGTTGCGCTGCTTGGGAAAGGATGTGGAAATTTATACGTAGAAATTAAACTCAAATTAACCCTTAAATCCTATTTAAATCGAAACTGATTACAATTAATCTTATATGTTACAAAAGTTGTTCGAAATGTACTCCGCAACTTGCGACGCATGCCAATAACCTCCTTATAATTCCCTCTTTATGGGGGGAAAAGGATCTGAGAAACAAAAATAAAAGAGCATATTTTGGTGACTTTTTTTTCACAGTACCTTCTTTATTAAAATTCTTAAAATTTGTGACATTATTAACCATCATTCCAAGAATATTCTGCTAAATTTTCATAAAAAAGTATTAAAAAATAAGCCAGTGGTAATGGGGAGAACTGCGTAACTTCAAAAAAAGCCTCCATGCGGTAGTCAGGATAACTCATGACTGCTTCATCTGAAATCAAAAAACCAAAAAGATTTCTTTAGTACATAAGTTTATCATGGATTTGAACGACGGACTAAACAAAATATTCAGTTTTTAATTTTTGGTAAAGGTGCAATAAAAAAACTCTGATTTTTACCAAAAATTGCTCCTTCTGATCAATTAAAAAATAAGTAGTAATTGAAAAATAAAATCCTTCGTTCAGATCCGATTATTCAGTATCTAAATGAAGTGTTCAAAGTTTTGGCGAAACCGGTCCAAAGGTTTTCCAGAAATTTAGACTACCGACTTAAAGAAAAAGTTTTCAGAAAAACGCGATTAAAGTTGCCACGCCGAGCGTTATGACGTTCTAGGAAGACCGAGCGCTCGGACTCTATTTTCTATAACTCGAAAAGTTTTGCTCCTAATGACTTCAAATTTTCTGATAATATTTCTTATAAGTTGTAGTATCAGAAAAAAAATGATTTTCCGCCCCTTTTCCCCCTTAAGGAGTATTGTAACCAGCCACTCCCGTATTTTCGCCGCTGCAGTCCCAATTCTGCTAACAAATTCTCAATGGGGTAAAATCTGCACCGCGTCCAAGCCGGCAGCCAGGAAATTTTTCATTCAGTATTGCCTTTACAATGATACCAGAATGCGCTGGTGGTCCATCGTTCTGGTAAAACATTGCCTTTCGATTATGCAGAGAGATGTCCTATAGTAAATCTTGCAGTGTATTCTCCAAACAGTCCGCATAAATTTGGTTATTAAGCACAATAAATGGTACTGTTAAATGGGTGCCGATGATACTAGCCCAAAGGTTTGCATAGAATTTGGGCTGGAGTGAGATCAGGCTTGTCCTATGTGGGTAAGTAACCTCCGTATGAAGGTTGTGGAAGTTTGTGATGCCAGAAGGCAAATTAGGGATGGGCGATCTTCGTTTCGATCTCCACGATTTTTCGATCGCCGATTTTTGAATCAATTTTTTGGTGGACCGATGGAATCGATTTATTTATTTTCGATTCTCATCCATTTAAGACAAGACAAAAAGTGCTAAAATAAAACTAAGTAAGTTCACGTGGAATTTTTTCGCATCATCATTAATTCGTGTAATAATCCTGCAAATTTAAAATTTAAAAACTTGTCAATGTTTAGATAAATGCATTTCAGATCTCTGTAATATGTTAGTGTTATCTGTATCAGTGAGTACCATGATTTTGTGATTTTGTAATCATCAGTGGGTGTTTATCCCAAAGATTACCTACTATGTACTAGATAACCGACTCCCTAAATTACCCAGCTAGTCTTGAAAAAGTAATACTGGCACCACAGAAAAAGTAAATATATCCAGCTTCTCAAGTAATAAGAATATACATGCAAATAAAGAGAACAGGTAGTGTGCGGTCATTTACTCCTTTCAAAATTATTTGAGAGAATCACTTACTGCAGTCAAAATTCTGTTCTCATCCGGAGAGAATTACAGACTCCAATCCAAAAAGTTTCGCCAAATCTTGTCGAAGAGTAAAAATGTACCAAAAAGTAGCACCAATAAAAACAATTCATGTGAAGCACATGACTGATTTTCTTACTTGGGTGCGTAAGAAACTTTCAAACTTTCAATGGATTCCGGTCTTTTAATAAATGAAGTACATTTAACATTTGCAAATGTACATAAGAAAAGTATACGTGTCTCTTATCCACAAACTCTCCCGAAAAACAAATTTTTAGTTCTAAATGCAGGGTTACCCGATGCGGGAAATATATAAAAGCAACCACAAATTTTTCTTCACTTTGTTCGAAACTGTTTATCTATTAGTAAGTGATCTTTGGTTTGTCCTTTATTTCTGGTTTGGTGATTCTGGATCAAGGACATAAACGTGCTAATAGTACTTGATAATAAATAGTTAGCTGCATTGAACAAACGGAGTTCAAAATATATCCAGCCTTAGAGTGCGTTCTAAAACTTAATAAGCGTGCCCTAGTAAACAGGATAGCACTGGTTCGGGTGTGGGCCACATATGGACTAAAGGTAAGGAAAAGGTGGATAGTTTCGCTAAGAGAGGATCTGACTCGCACTTTCGAAATGTTGCCCTAAAAGGCAAGGCAAGGTTATAGGCCTGATTGAGAAATGGGTCGTAGAGGAACACTGCAAATGTGGCGAAGTAGACTCGCGTAGACAGGCCAAAATGGCGTTGGGAACGTCATACTGTGCTGCGTGGAGAAACATTCTGAGTTTGGATCAGAAAACTCTGAAGATGTTGACGGCACTCTTGACAGGTTGTCATTTGAAGAATATATTAATATGTAAACTTTGCCTGGCGGGCAAGGAGACGTGCATATACATAATATCTTACCAAGTAATAGCCAGGAAAACACTGACTTGGAACCGTAGGGCTTGGCGATAATAAGTGCTTTCAGTTACCAAGGGAATTGCGTCTTCAATAGAAAAATGCAGATATCCAGCCAATCATCGGCAGCTTGAGCAAGGGATGAAAAGGTTCCCAATAGCCTGCTACTTTGAAGATGCCCTGGGGGGAGGGGAGGGGGGGGGGGCAGTGGTTTAAAAAAATAAACCGTTCCGCTCGACTAGCGTACTGAGTCTGAACAGTGAACTTCCTTAGATCTTTGAACTCATCATGCGTATTTGGCTAAATCAGCAACTATCCTTAACCTACTTAGTTGGTAATGCTAAGTCCCTTAGACCCTTAATACGCGGTTAATTTCCAAGTTGACATACCGGCTTTGCTTACTAGAGACAAGCTTCTTTAAGACAGACATCGTTTCTCAGAGAAAGGTTGTATGTTCGATAAAAAAACAAATTGTTGTCCCATCTGGATCATGGATCAAAGGAGTTTATTCGCTAAATATAATAGTTTTCCTAGTCTTTATCTCAGTGGAACATAAGTACCTTTATTGGAAAGTTCTCTTGAAGAAAATGATTTTGGAATTCCTAACACCCCTTCTTCCTCTAGGCTAGGCAAAGCCCCGGATCTTGAATTTTTTCGAGCGGGGCAAAAACTGAAAAATGCCGCCCCCACCCGCCAATATTTTTACCTTCATCATTATTTCAGCCATAAGACGCCCACAGATGGAGATAGGCCTCCCCCATCCGTGGTAAGCCTATATTTTTTCCAAAAATGCATGGACGTGTCGAACACATATTTTAATTAGGATAGGACAGGATATAGTCTGAAATAAAACGTGAGATTAAAAATAATTATAAATTGCACATTGAAATTACAATTTTACTCTTCGAGCCTTTTGTTCTGCAAACAAATCTATGGCCTTGCCATAATAAATCTAGATGGCAATTCGATTTTCTATTGCTAATATTGCGAGACTCGATAAACGTTCCTGGCTCATCGACGATCGTAGATAATTTTTAATAAGTTTAAGTTTGCTAAAACTTCGCTCGCAGCTTGGAGATGTATGTATGTAGTAGGAAGCGTAGAGTAAATTCGAAGAGCAATACAAATATTAGGAAAGGCATCCTGCAAATCATGCGTATAGATCTGTTGCAAGAGATTAAAAGTCCTAGCATTTTTTATATTTCCAAATAAAAGTGGAGCTTTAAAAACATAGAGTTCCTGGAAGAATTCAACTGTGTTTAAATCTCGCTCGTATTTTCGTCGCAGATCTGCTCCATGCTTCTGCAGTTCTTCAATTGACATATTCAAGATTTCGGTACCATTGAGAAATGCAAAATTCGGATTCAACGTGGTAGCACTATCAGCCTTTTTTTATTCTCTGATAAGATTCGATCAAATACCATTCTTGTTGCCTTAGAAAAGAGGTTTAAGTGTTCTCATCAAATTGTTTTTTGCACCTCGGAATGTTTATTGGCAGAATAGGCTCAACGCCAATTTTTCCAGCAACTTCTTTAGCCTCTTCTATCCAATACTCAATGGAATTTTCTGCAAAGTTTTCATCAAACCATCCATTAAAGAGACGGAACGCGCAAGGATTATATCTTCCTTTTGAATTTCGATATTTACTCGATCGATCGCGAAGAATATTTGCCCAAATCAAAGTTCAGAATAAATTCAAAATTCTTTCTAGCATATGCCTCGTACTTTGCTACCGAAGCATGAGAAGTTTGCTCAACTTCTTCCAAGGATTCCACCACTTCCGGCAAATTAATTAAGAGGGCTTTCACAGCGACATATTTCGCCGACCATCTCGTTTGACTGCTTCCTTTTAAATTGGTTTTAACATATTTTTTGATAGTATCCCACCGAGTAGTGGCCCCGACAAAAAAGCAATATACTTTTTGAATTACTCCAAATAGGTTTATTGCTTCCGGGCATGATGAGGCAGAATGGAGACCGACAAGATTTAAGGAGTGAGCCAAACATGGTACGAACTCGGCCAGCTCATTCCTTTCTGCAATCCTGGCTTGCACTCCGTTATAGGTGCCAGCCTTTGTGTTGCGTTCACTGACATGTATTAAACTGGACTGACTTATAAGCTATCTCATATGGGTACAATTTTACTTTCAGTGGAGGAAAACAATTTTTAATCTCCAACGTTTACTGTGAATTTGCAGCCATTCAGAGTAGAATATAATAACCAAATATATACGAAGAGATACATTTAATTTTAGTCTTCTATATTGTTGTAAGGAAAATGTAAAAATCATTGGAATTACTGGAATACAAATTATAAATAAAAGGTTGTTTTAGTCTGGATAATGCTTACCCAGAAAGAGATGTAAGATGATTGTGAATATTGTCATCTATTTCTAACGCCAGCATTTAATAGGCGACATGACGTTCGCAATTAAGAAAACCATTTTAAAAAAAAAGATGCTTACCCAGAAAGGGACAACTAGCGAAAAGTGATACCATTTTCTTGAAGAAATTTCATGGCACCAGTCACTCCAGTAAAATATATCTCAGTGGTTGCGTTTGCTTCAGTTGTAGTTCTTGCAGAACTTTTAGTTCCAGTTCTTCTGTTTTTTGGTGTATTTCTCTTTCTTTCATTCTTTTCTTATGAGCGCTCGTTCTCATTAGTCAACAAGAAGAATCAAATCAAGCTGATGCAAATGTTGAGAAATGACTCTTCGGGATCCGTCACGGAACAAAACTGAGATCCGGTTCACTTGACTCACTTTTGAGAGCCGGATCTTTGAGCCGGTTCAGATCTCTACTACGCGCCCCGCGAAGAATAATGTATGTGCTAAAGTACTATAGGGCATATCATTGCCGATGTCCTTAAAGACATGCTGATATTGAAAGGGAGCACAGGGCTTTGGATCGGGTATGCCAAAAGATCGCTGGACACCTTACCCGTCCAATATATTATGGATATATTTATGTTTATATTTAAAGTGCTTTGTGTTTTTATTGATACTAACCTACTATAACTATGGATCCTTTAGTTGTCCGAAATAAAAAAAATTTTATTTTTATTTCTTTATTTTACTATACTGCTCGTCTCAATCATCGCAAAGTTGCGATAAGGCTGAGTAGTGTATTCGTCAGCCAAGCTTGAATTTGCCGCCTGGGGCACGGGCTCCGGCTTGCCTCCCCCCCAGATCCGGGGCTGGCTAGGCATCACCATTGACCAGGGAGGTAATTGCGACCAAAACGCATTTCTAACCAATGATGTTGCCTACACGGTGGCCAGAACTTCGTTATCCCAGCGCAGATATTCAAGAATAGAACACCGCTTATCTCTTCCGGCTGCCGCACTAAATAGAATCAAGAACCAGCGTATGTAAGCGTACAGCCAAAGAAATTGGACCTTTTCATTGTTCCTCTGATTTAAAACTAAATCTTGACGCCCAAATTGGCTTTTGACAAAAGATTTTTGAGACACTGTGTTTAGATCAATCTGCAAATCAATAAACTTTTTTAGCTCTTTCCTTATAGTTTATAGTTTAGAAGTTACAAGCTTGTAGAATGCTAGCCAGACAGTCTTTTCCTTGTAAGGAACAAGGCAAGTAGTTTCTTTGAAACATTAACATTTTATTATCATATCATATCATAGTTATTATTACACGAAAGTGCAACAGTTTTTTTAATACTTTGTTAAAATTAAATCAATTAACTAATTGCATGACATACGAATGATATAAAGCTAAGCACATTGAGGTCTCTAGAATAGTGTGCATGTAAACCAGGGCTGAGTGTAATAAAAAAATTTTTTGGCACGCAAGAAGAAAGCTCTCCAGTGAATAGTTTGCCTCAATTTATCCGTAATGACCTCATTCTTTAGTGGTACAATTCGTCTTCCGATGGGCCATGCACAGCTAAAATTTCTCTTAGGAAAAAACGCACAGAACCATTGACCTAGAGAACAAGCCCATGACCGTCTTTAGTCGATAAAAATAGAAAATGGTGGCCCATTGTCTTGTATATCCATCCAGCCACTAATCCAGCTTACAGACCAGCAGCTCGACTCGACTACAAAAATAGAAAAAATGACAAAAACAGCACGTCCGCAGAAGTACAGGTAGAAGTTAATGGTTGTCAGTTGATTAATTGTTTCCTGTAATTTAAAAGCAACTGAGTCGGGGCCAAACCCAGTTTTCACAGATTTCTGATGCTTCTGTTTCTACTCAAGCGCGGAAAAGCGCATAAAATCTGCGAACGATGTTCAGCTATCGGCTGTTCTGCATTTGATAAGAAATTAATGGTTGCTTGTTTCTGGTGTCTACTTCAAAAAAGCGTCTACCATTTCCAAGCATTAAAAAACTAAGCCAAAGTTACTCTTGTATGGTGTCATATGGCTGCTCTAAATTATTAAAGTGAGCTTCACACAAAACCGCCAAGTTAATACTTTTGTCACTTTGACCGTCCCGTGGACTCTGCCGTCCAACAGTAATTAACGCCTTTGAATGTGTGTTTATTGATTGCGTTAATTGCTTTAGTTTACATAAGCCTTAATTATTAAAGCCGCACTCATGCAGCAGCGCCACTAATATTTGTGGCTGTCATCAATGCTGGTTAGGAGGCCGGGGCTTCGGGCAGAGAGACCTAACTAGTTCTAGCCGACAGATCAGTAGATTTCTTTTGTTTGTCACGTTTTTCTAGGGCCGTGTGGCATATGTGCGATTCTTTTCCATGATCAACTGAATCGAGCCATTTGTTCGTATAATTCATGTCAACTTTGAGGGGGCTTTCATAAGTGCAGATAATTCTTGTTTCTCAACTCAAGCCATATGTTAGATAACATCCGTAGAATGAAACTTGTTGCTGTAGTTGAAAGCGCAACACTAACAGTCGGCATGACGAGAATTTGCTTTAGAATGCTGCTATGGCATCATTTCTGGCGACAAATTGTCAGTCATTGCAATTTATACTTCAAACAAGAATTCCATTAATTTAACTTGCTCAACTGATGCTTTGGTAGTACACGTATTCAAGCAACAACTACAGTTTTACCAAGGTGCATAAAATACAAGGTATGATAAGGAATATTTGACCTTTGAGTCGTGACGTCTTTAGTTTCGAAATTTAAACTGAACAGTTTGAGCTTTATGTTCATGGCAGAAAATTTGCATGAAATAAATAAAAAAAATATCTTGAAATCTGTGGAATATATTGTTCATTACCAAAGTTATTAAAAATTTGATAGACTCCCCAGTGATGGACCAGTTAACGAAGAATTTGGGTTTAATTAAATGTTAAATCACTTTCATAATATTTTAATCTAAATAGATATCTTCCTGTATTTAAGTTACAGCAAAATACCTTTTTTATATGTATAAACAAAGAAAGATTGAAATTTTAACAAAAACTGCCAGTAGTGAGCCACGACTACCTTAAATAGGACTACTCTTTCCCCTGTCCCCTCTGCATTTTACAACTTTTCAGAAATGGTGAATGGTGATAAAAAATAACAAAATATAAGCTTTTTTTAAATAAAGCAACAAAAACAAAAAATCAGTAAATTTTTTATTTATTTATTTATCTATGTCTACAGAGCAAATATTCTCACAGACAAGAAGTAATATAATTATATTATTCAGACAAAATCTAACTTTAAAAACTCGTTAAAATTATCAATTCTGCTTAATTCATCTTTGTAATTTAAAGCATTATTATTATTAGCTTAAGTTTATCTCTAGGGAGTATTTATTAAAAAAGTTTAATTTATTAATACAATTATTACTGCATTCATGATAGCCATAGTTCGTCCTATGTAAAGGAGAAAAGCAAGTTCCTAGATCTTATGCTCCTCTCCGAAGCATATACACTGTGGGTCACTTGAATACCCTCACTTGAATTTTTGACCGAAGTCATAATGTAATGGTACTATTTTTTGGACGCCATTTCGATAATATTTTTTTCCACTTCTTACATACTGCCTGATGACGAAGATACATATAATGCCAACGTGACCGGGTGCGCTCCAAAACCTTGCACTTGTTTTACGCCTCCGGCTCCACCGCCCTTGACGTCATCTGTCTGTGTGGCGGTATATCTGACGCAGTGCAGCGATTTCGTGACCTTCGAAGATCGCTGGACCTTGTTTTCTCGACCGATTCGGGTGGCTCGTTTGTGAGAAGGTGCCCAACTCCCCTAATTCCTGCCACTTCAGGTTTTCCTGCGTTTTGAGGCTATCGATAGTTTTTTTCCTCCCTTGCTGGATGGTCATTCAACTTCAAAGCCGCTGATTTTCTTCCCTCAACGATTGGCTGCAGGCTTATGACTGGGCGAACGTACTCGCTGAGCCCGATATTGATCGGGCCGTTTGCACCTTCTATGACGTGCTTTATACCTGTTTTTATCAGTGTGTGTGCCGGTTACCTTTTCGGGCTCCGCTCATTCATATCAGCTATGGATGAATAGCTCCTTGAGACACCTTAAAAACCAAAGTATAGAAAAAGGGCGAAGTGCGAAGAAGACTACCAGGCCTACTACGACCTCTACCTCCGTTTCTCTGTCGATCTTCAGAGGTCCTACAACAGATTTCTCTCCGACACGAGACATATACTTCAATCCAACTCTCGACAGTTTTGGAGATTTATTAACTACCTCTTACGAGTGCCGTCCTCCTCCAACGCTCACCATAAGCCAAATTTTTTGTCAGAATACAAGTAGATACTCTATGCATTCAAAATCATCTAAATCAGTCCACACGTAACAAATTTAGACTACCCCTCCCCCCACCCAAACACTACGATCAACATTTTTCCACAAAGTAGCAATGCAGGATCATACTGCAAACAACAAAAAAGAATCTTTCAAATAGGTGTATGCGTTAAGAAGACGGGGAACGCCCCATCCCCATCCCACCTTTACAATTTTGTAGTGGTACCAAAGGGGCAACATAGATATTCTACATATCAAAAAAGAAAACATCTACATTAGTCTACAAGTTACGAAGTTAGCATACCCCTCCCCCACCACCACCCTAGATCAACATTTATTCCAATATTAGCAATGTTGGATTATACTCCTATAACAAAGAAAGAATTATCCAAATCGGTCAACGGGTTAAAAAGTTGACATACACCCCCTCCCCCCCCCCCCCTTAAATTTATACTTCCGGCTTATACGCATACCTCTCGGAATAGTGCATGCTTTTGGTTTTTGTCATTTATATCGAAAACCAGACCTGATCCAGCAAAAACATTATGATTTTCGAATTTAGCCGAAAACTTTTCTGTAGATATGTTGGTATTTATTTCCCGCATTAAAATTTTTCAAACATTTGTAGACTAGTGTAATCAATGAGCCTGGTTTTTATTTTTATTAAATTTCCCAACTTATTACCTTTCTAAAAAAAAAAACATGTCCAGATAGAGGAAGGATGTAGAAATTAAAAATCTTTTGGGGAATATTATAAAAATCTACAATTTAAAGGAATTAAATTGTAATTGCTTTTTATTGAACTCAAACAACTTATGTCGTTATGTTACAAAAACTGTTCGAATTTTCGGTATTTTCGTCGCTGTAGTCCAAACTTTGCTGCTAATTCGTGTCTATCCATAAAGGTACCGGGAATAAACTTCACCCTTCATTGTACCCAAAAGTCTAATGAAGTAAGTTCTGGAGATCGGGAACCAGCGGTTAAAAATTTAATACAATACAATTTTAATAGCGCTGTCATTATGTTGGATGTATGCGCTAGTGCCATCGTGTTGGTAAAATATTGGCCTGTGATTATCCCGAGGTATGTCCTTTAGTAGATCTGGTAGTGTATTCTCCAAAAAGCCCGTATCTATTAAGCACTTGCGCCAAAATGGCTGGTCCTATGAAATGTTTGCCAATGATACCAGTCTAAACATTGAGATTGAACTTGTGTTGGAATGAGGTGACCCTTGCTCTATGGGGCTTAGTATCCGAGCAGGCACGGAGGTTGTGGCAGTTTGTGATACCATCCCTGGTGAATTGCGATTCATCCGTCCGCGGAATTCGGTCAAGAAACGCCCCGTTCTCTATGTTGCATTCCAAAAGTCAAATGCAAAATTGCAATCTTCTTCGGGAATATACTTCTAGTAGTCAATTCAATTCAATTCAATTCAACTTTATTAGTGGATTAAGTACAATAAGAAAATACATTCTTTTAAATAGTACTTATAAAAGTTTTTGGAAAACAAACAATATGGTAATGAGCAATTTAACAAAAAAACTATATCAAGTTTAGTACATACTATATCTACCTAGTGTAATATTTTCAGTACAAAAGAAAAATAGGAAAATAACTCAGTTTCAAAATAATAATGTTACGATTAAAAGCTACAAACCACACTAGAGAAGCCAAGACCGCACTTAACGAGAGAAAAAGGAAAAAGTTCCAAACAAACTTAATCTATATTAATACAATACTGCGTTACTAGATCCCT
The DNA here is from genome assembly GCA_964036015.1 of Leptarthrus brevirostris. Lineage (NCBI taxonomy): Eukaryota > Metazoa > Arthropoda > Insecta > Diptera > Asilidae > Leptarthrus > Leptarthrus brevirostris. The sequence continues at coordinate 36,268,823 of OZ038372.1, read as the reverse complement.
AAAACTCCGCACCGAGCCTACACGCTGCGTATCGGCTGTTAAACGATTCCAAGCACGGATTGCTCGAACAAAGTAAGAATCCTCCATGACTGAAGAACGAAAACTAGGTATCAGCAGGTCAGAGCGCCTTGGGGAGTTCAAAAAAATCAATTTTTCATGGAGGATTCTTTGACGTAATAATTTGGTAAAGGGATGTCACAAGCCTACGCAATAAAAACTGCTCCAGCGTACAACCCAGCAGATGGTTACTATATCCCGACACATGATCAAATCTCCTCAAACGAAATATGAATCTTACACAATCATTAAAAGCCACCTTGACTTTCCTTGAACAGATAGAACAAAGACGTGGGAAAAGTAGGCTGCCATTAATAAAGTATTGCAGTAGCAACGATTTCACAAGCAACGAAAGCGTGTATCCGAAAACAAAGTAGCTGATGACAACCATAGCCGTCGAAGCCCACCATAAATCTTACCCATCACATCAGTTATATGGTCACAGCATGTCATTCTAGCGTTGAGGAAAACACCAAGACTTTTTACCCTACCATCAAATGGGAGCATTGTGTTATTCAGAAAAACAGGAGGGATATGAGATACGTCAATATCCCGACGATAGAATGCAATGCAGTGAGACTTACGCGGATTAAGAAGCAAGCGGTTATCAACTGCCCATGTCGCAATGTTATTCAGGTCCGAGTTCAGCCTGTCAATGCAGTCCTCCATAAGCCCAATAGGTCGACTAAGATATAGCTGTACATCATCAGCATACAGCTGCACCCTGCAGTCCTTAAGAACCTCCGGGAGGTCATTTATATACATGCAGAACAGCAACGGACCGAGGATAGAACCCTGTGGGACGCCACACGCAAGGGACAGAGGAAGGGAAAAGCTGTCTTTCACTCGAACCCGCTGCAGTCTATCTGATAAAAAGCTATTTATTAAGGACACAGTGGTGTCGTAGAACTGAAATTTAGTAGCCAGCTTCTCTAGCAAATTGTATTGATTGACCATATCAAATGCTTTGGAGAAGTCGAGCAATGCAAGAACACACAAATGATCCATATCCAAAGCACAGACGTCACTGGTAACACTCAGAAGAGCTGTTTCACAACTATGAGCCTTACGGAATCCAGATTGGCAGGACTTTAGGACATGGTGATATGGAGGTAATTCCTCGTGCTCATTTCAGAGTATTGCCTGACGAGGGTGATTATTTGCTTCTGGACGAAGGCAGAATTTTCCAAATTTTTAGATCGGGGTTCCCTGCTGTCTGAAGATACACTTCAGGTTTCTCTTAACCTTCGTGGTGCACGTCGATTATGGAATCTCCTTTGATACGCCGCCAGTACAGCCGCTCTATCGTTTCCGTCTAGTACACCACAAATGTAAATGATATCCGCGTACTCCTCAAAACTAAATTTTGTCATTTTTAAAAAAATTTTGCTTAAGAGCACCCGTAGTTATCGATTTGCCTTTCAACTATGATCGATATTCTTGCTAACTGACCCTATTTTATAGCAAAATTTGTATTATGATCTCTGGTTAACACAAGCTACTACGGACATTAAAATAAATTACTCTTACCTTTTTATAACCTTTTTACAGCAGTAATTAAAATTAACTGCCTGTGTACGCTAAACAAACATTAATGACCCTTTTTCTAAAAGTTTTGGTTATTTTACGAATTTTCTTAGTACAGTGCAATAAAATAATTAGGTAGTCAAGGAAAGCGGTTTTTCTAAAACTTTGTCCACCTTGCCAAGTTGGACTTTTTTCGGAAACGTAATAAGATGGGCAAGTTAATAAAAATAAAAAACAGATGTATTAATTACATGCATTTTGAAGGAAATTTGAGGAAATGCTAAACTTTAGGAAATCGCAAAACAGATTTAGATCAACACTGCTGACATTTCTGGAAAGGCCATTGAAATATTAGTTTTTTGGAGTCTGATGTCGCTGAGTTGAGTCCATCAAAAGATAACAATTGTGCAATTTTCCAATCATCCTATTACTCTCAAATGGTTTAGTTTACCCCCTCCCTGCCATTCAATGTCTTGTTTGCCTAGGTGAGATCTATCATTCCACTTATTTTGGCACACCTTATGTGAAACACCCTGTATATGAAGCGTAGATCTGATGATAGTTATTTTCTTAAAATTAGCGATGTAAATAAATTATTGAATGCGGAATAGGTATTGAATATGTAGTTAAAATATTGTTTGTGAAAACGGTTATTTTTATTTGGAAATGAATTTAATTAAATAAAAACATTTGTTTAGCATTAGTGAAAATTGTCTGGTGCAGTATCCCATCTGTTCGGCAATCCACGGTTATTAATATATTCACATCTGGTGTTTTCTTCTTTCTTGCTTATCGTTCTCCAGGTCATACGCTTTATCATGGTGGTGTTGTGTAATAATAGTGATTCCGTGAATGTAAAAAATTTTCTGAGCAACCTTGTGAAGTACATAGCCATAGCCATATATCTTGTTGTCATCTTAATCTTTGCAGCCTGCCATTATGTATTGATGAACTCAAAAACATTTTTGAGCACTTTGAGATTGATATCTTGTGTTTTAGTCAAACATGATTTCAAAGTTATCATAATAGTAAATTGTCAACTATTAAGTAATATCAAATTTTTAGAAATGATCGCACATATACAATGGAATACAATGGGTGATGGAGTAGCAATAAGGGTTTCTTTGGTAAATATTCTAGGTATTGAGTATCTATATTCCTGGAAGACTCACTGACAGATTCCAGAAAAATTTTGTAGGGTTACATATTTGTTGAACTAAGCAGAAGTGGATGACCTCTCCAACTCTTAACCCTGAGATCTCCTTAAGGACATTAAAAAAGAAGCTACCTAATGCACGATGTCTGGCTGAAGTGAGAGCCGGACATCTGCAAAGGAATTTAACAATGGTTTCTCTCTCGATCTCATCCTTGTAGGTGCGGAAGGGTATATTGAAGGGAATAAGCAGTCTAGCCGTATGAGTTCCCACCGACCAGTGTACCGTTATTACAGTGACCGCCCTAGCGTTGTCATACGGGATCAGCGAGTAAGCTCACGGCTTCTTTTCGTATTGAAAGAGGGTCACATCATCCTGAATATGGGAAACGTATATAAGCCGCTCTGCCTGAAGTTAACCATTTATAGGTAGTACGATAGAAAGGCAGCCCTTGAAGCTCCCAGGGATATGTGAACAGTTTCCGCAGGGGAGCTTCGTCGGGCAGTGCATCAACCGGCTGAATTCACTCTACTCCCCTGTGATCTGTCACCCAGAGCAAGGTGACTTCAAAACGCTCACAGAGAAGTGAAAGTTCACCCCGAAAACATTCTACCACTGTGATAAATATGATAGCCGAATCGAAAGCGTTATTGGTGGCCTCGCAGAAGATGTCTGTGTTTGTTTCACGGTCTGACAAGCATTTAGGATGGTGAGCACTTCATCCTGCAAGACTTTTGGATGATCCGGAAGGCGGTAAGACTATATGCAAAGAGTCTGTGAGAAAATACCTGCACCGACACCGCAGTGCGTCTTAGATGCGTCGGTGAAAATCATTATTTCTGAGGCCTCCATCACTCCTCCGTTCTTTCACTCCGCTTTGGTGACAACCCTTACCACGTAGTTTTTTCCAAAGTTCAGCTTTGAGATGATGTAGTCAGTGAGAGGTGTGACCAGTGCTCTTAGCAGTAGATCCACGGTGCTACTGTGTTCATAAATTTTGGCCCTGCAGCATACCGATTCTCTCAGTCTGACCGCTTCACTCGACGCTATATTTTTAATTAGCAGATCTATGGGTAGTAGATATAAAAGCACGTTGGACAGGATCCTGGGGCACCGGTGATGTTAATTTTCGCAGATTTCTTAATCTTACTCAGCTTCTTGATGTTATATACTTTACTCAGTGCGGGCTACTATCATCACCGCCACCATTACCAGCGACCCGTACGTGAGAATTGAAGGTACCACAACAGTGTACATCCATAAAGTCATTTTCGGCTGGATACACCACCCAATGCACGCTTTCTTAACTCGCACTTCCACGATGACCTTGCGGTCAAGAATAACCCCCAGATACTTGGCGCTGAAGCATAGCGAGAGTGACTGTTCGTTTAGGTTAGAAGGATTAAAAACTGCTTGGCTTAACGCTGTCTACAGCTGGTAGTCCAAACGCTTTCTTCACTCTGCCTTCCAACTTGGTTATTTGAGTGTTACCTAGGTCAAACATTACAATCCTTGCCCTTAGCATTGCAACTAGCCAATAGCCCTCTTCTACTCTCAACTCGATATGGGATTTTTGAATAGTTTCAGTACGGATATTGTTAATAGCACTCTCTATATCCAAAAAGGCGGCTAGGTTGCATTTCTGATACTGTATGGATTGCTCGCACTATCGAGCACTATCGCACTACCTCTTGGAGAGTTGTCTCTATGGATCTCCCTTTAAAGTATGCGTGCTAAGACTTAGATGGCGGCAATCCCTCATCTCTTGATTCGCAGTACTCCGACGAAGCGTGTTTCTTGGCCATACGTACCGATTTCTTATAGATTCTTACGCAGTCTTTATAAGGCTTGCAGATTTTACAGCTTGTACCAGATGTTAAAGAGCTCTTTAGTTAACTTCCTGTTCTTAGATAAGTCCACATTCCACCATGGTTGAAGTGTTTTCTTACCGCGTTTCACCAGACATGAGGCTTGAAAGAACGTATTCTTTCTTTGGGCTTTTAAAAATTATCACGATTGTACCTCCGCAGCAGGGATGACTCCAATTTTGGAGCCCTCCCACGCGTCACCAATCTTAGCGATGCCACTGCCGAGAAAGTTGTTAGAAAAGTGGTTCTCGCACTTGATAACTTGGAAACCTCTGACGATCTCCGAAGAATCGAAGCAGGGCAACGGTCGGTTGTTGGAGATCCATCACCATTTCTGAATGCCTAGCTTCCGCACGTTTAGCGGAGACTTTACTACCCGCCGCATCCCGATTCACAAGAGCCACCTCGCTTAGCAGCCTCCTCGAATTCTAGGTTCTAGTGGCGGTATTTATTTGCCCCGCGCTACTCGGCTACTTTCGTTGCTCTTACAGATGACGTCTCATCTTGAGACCTGTTGCGTTTGCCTACTTCAAGCCACTTCCTGGTAACGAAGACGTCAAACTCAGCCACTATGACTGAGTACTTAATTTTGTACGTCTGGTTCTGCTCATTAAGAATAGTACCAGCCTAATTCCTGGCAATCTTGCCTATAATGAAATTGGCTTGCAGGTACTGCTTCTTAAGCCTGCTCTCGGCGGACGCCTTTTTCTTTGTCTTTTCTGGCTTTGGTTAGTCAATATGGCTGGTGACTGCCCTGGCCGGTTTAAAGTTGGCTAGCTTAGGTTTCACTGGAATACTATGACTCGCCGATCTTTGATGGTCCTCTGACTGGATAATTCCAATAATTCATTTTCTAATGACGGAGTGTTTTCGGAGGAGATCGAAGGTGTGTTTTCTTTATTTTTTATTTGTCTTTCCATTTTTGATCCCACAAGTATGTCCGGAAGGAATGGTCCATCCCGACAGAGCCGACATACCGTGGTAAGGCACTAATACAACCGATCCTGTCAGGGCATCGGAAGGAGCTCGTTAGTGACTGAAATGTATACCGAGTTACGTAATTTTTCTCTTTTTATCGTGCAGCTTCTTAAATTTGTAAAATTGACGCATTTTAAGGAAAATATTAAAACTTTCAAGTGGAATCTCTAGATTGAAGACAGAAAATATATAATATAATATTACCATAAATCTCGATCTTTCTCTTTTCACCCCTTTGAATTGAACAATTCTTTTTGAAATGCCCCACTTGCTGTACTTGAACAAGATCAATATTACATTTAAAGAATTTTCGACACTATGTACACTGAAAGTGAAAAAGCTATATTTTCTTCCGCAGCAAATATGTAAAATAAATAGTTCTAGGAAGCTGTGCTTGACCCCATTTTTCCATGTTTGAGGTGAATTCTTAAAATATGCATGGTCGGGATCGGAACGCCAAGTATTGTGACTATTTTCCAAAAATATAGAATCAAGCGATCATCACTTGCGATTTCATTCCCTAAATATCTTCAAGCCAAAACTTTTTAACAAACCCAAGTGCTCTAAAAATAAATCTTCTTATTTACGTTCTAAAAATATGAAAAGAACATGATCGGCCTCAAAAAAGGCAAAGTGCACTTAGTCCGAAGGTTCTATTTTATTCTGGTCGTGCGAGCGTTTGGTTTGGGAACAGATCACAAGATCGGAACCAGCTTGTTTGGTGTTGGACAAAAAAAGGGAAGAATTACAAAACTAGTTTCCGTCAAAGAAGGGTTTCAATCGAATAACCCTCCTAAAAATTCCTCTCCATATGCAAAATAGAAGCACGAACACTATAGAATGGATCTGTTGTGACCCAACATCTTTTGATCTTGTTTTTTCGTTTCGTGTGCGTTTTTTTTTTTTGAACACCGCACCTCTGAAAGTAAATAAATTCCGCAAATTCTCTGCGATGCTCGCGCCAGAGCTTACAGGCAAACACATTTTACTGGAATTTTGTTGATTTTTACCTGAGTTAAATTATTTCACTCAATATCGTGAAATAGGAAAACTTCCTAAAGCAAACGTTATGCCATGCTGCATGCGGCATGTTCTTGTACCGGTTCTGTTCCACATTGCGCTTGCGTAAGCCCGACTTACTCAACTTCAGATAACTTTGGTTCTTATCGCTGACTTTGACCGCGTTTCTTTCAATTTGTCATTCGTCATCTCAAACGTGCGAATTATTTCGATCTTTCCATACTTGCAAAATGGACTTTGCATGAGTGAAAATATTTCGCAATATCCACGCGATATTGCGAAGATTGTGTTGGTAGTATGTTTTTGGCGCGTTGATCCGCCAAATCTTCTATTTATTGACGCCGGGTCCAAACCGACCACCATAGATGTTACAGCAATCTACATCAAGTTTTGACGCTTTCAAGAAACGCGAACTCAGTTTAGCAATCAGTATTTTTTGTTTATGGTGGTGAATACATTTTGAAAAATTTTTGGATAGAATGCTGACTAAAGATCGTTTAGAAAAATCTGACGCCTTCGTGATATTATGTAATCCAGTAATGAACCACAAAGTGGTCAGGATTTGTTGCAAACGTTTTTTTAATTACACTACCACTGAGAGTTAATGCTCGATCGTCCCGAAATATGTGTAACTAATTGAACTATTTATATTACACAAGAAACTTGACAACATACAAAAGATTCCCTAATTTTTTATTTGGATGGAAAAAGCAATTTAGATAAGAGTAGGATTAGATAAGATAAAAAAAAATTACCAGCAGATTTTCCCCTTCTCTGTTAAAAGAGTCATTTTAATCAGCTAAGAAAGCAATTTTCGGTTACAAATATTTGTTATTTTCGGCATGAAATCACTCGCCACAGCTAAACGGCAGAATTTTTTTTATATCTAAAGGCTCTGCACTATATTACGAGTATATCATTAAAAATAAAATAGTAACATAAAATACCATAAGTTTGATATATTCATAATTCATTGGCTTTATAATTAAAACAAAATCATTATTTGTGTCAGTTTGCCACACGTGCCCAGTCACGTCTGATTACGAATTATATCTGTAAATGTTTTACTTCTTACAGACCAATTTTTTAGGCAAGCGAATTAAAGTCTATGATGCCGAGAGCCTAGCATCCTTAATTTATCTATTTTTTTACACCAACTTTTGTTTGGTGCATAATCCTGTTAAAATAAGTAAGTATTCAGCATTGGCCTTAAAAATGGGTTTAATTCCATTTTCTTCTTCTGGCATATTTGAAACAAATCGCGACTAATTTGAAACTCAATCTTAAGGGTCCGTAGCAACTAGGAACCATAATAGTTTTGGTTTGTCCGTTCCGTCTGTCTGTATGTCACAGATGTACATAAGGAGGTGGGTGGGATAACCTTGAAGATTTGGCAAATAAATCTACATCACATTAAGGTCACATCAGATATAATGTGCCGCTGTTTCGTGGAAGAGAAGTTGGACACAGCACTGTTGCAGGAATTGTGGATATTCATGAGAATAGAACGTAGAGATACAGGTGCACACAATACAGAAGGCTGTCCAAGAGGCGTACCGCAAAGCCTAAAATCCAACTGAAGTTGTGAAATAGAACCCAACCCATTGATGGGACAGAGAGCTGGAATCTCTGCAGAATAAGAGAGAGTCATGGACGGACTTCAGATGGAGTACTTGAAATTTTTTGAGGTCTGTCGACTTTAAAATATTGTCTCAAATGAACCGGTCTCCGGACTCGGACTGATTCAAGATAGGACTGGAAATATGTCGGACGAAGCATATTAAATCCTACTGGAAACGCACTTGGCTGAAAGCTACAGATCGGACATGCCGTGCCCTTTGAGGAAACAGGATGCCAATGCAATGGATCGGCGGGAGGCGGAAAGGATTGTGACTCTTGAGTGGATCAGGCGATCTATTAAGTCGTTTCAACCGTTCAAAGCAGCGAGATTATATGGTATATTTCCAACCTTACTTTAGTGGGGCAGTGAGATTGTAGCACCAATACTCAGGGGTATAACATTGCATGCTTAGCAATAGGGTACTACCCGGTTTCGTGGAGAGAGGCTAAGGTCACATTTCTACCTAAACCGGGAAGAATAGACTATACTTAGCCTAGTTCGGGAACCTGATGTCCTTTCTGTTGAACATAATTAGAAGGGTTGTAGAAAGGAAGGTATTCGAGAGAAACCCATTAAGTAGGAACCAGCACACTTACTGTCCCGGTAGATGTACCGAAAGGGCACTCCAGCAAGTGGTGCGAGTATCAGAAGAGGAGCTTAACAGCAGAGGCACATCAGTGGCCGCCATAACGAACATTGAAAGTGTGTTTGATAATATAGACTTCAGAAGGTTGGATGATGCTCTTATCGGCAGTGGAACTAATCCTACCGTGAAGAGATGGATTAGCAAAATGTTAAAGATGAAAGCAGTAAATATCTAGAGAGGAGAATCGAGACTGCGTGAGAGGGTAGGCAAGGGATGTCCTCAAGGAGAATAGACTCAAGACTTACCTGGAAAATACAGGTAAAGGAAAAAATTCAAAGAGTCAATAGGGTTTTACATCAATGTGGGACGATGTGTGGTCGAACGTCTGGAATCTCGCCAAGAGCCGCATACTGGATACAGTATGATGGTGACAAACATTATCTCATATGTGGTCTGGTGATGAAGGACAACAAATATCACCGTAAAAAGTGAGTAGGGTTCAGAGGCCAGCTTGTATGTAAATAACAGGTGCCAGTCGAACCACACTGACAGTGGCATTAGAGGTGCTACTAGACTTGCTGCTGTAAGACTTATATGTGAAGAGCAGCATTTCCTCAGCAAGAGCAAAATGTCACAGGGCTAGCGCTGACTATAAACATAGTAAAATCCTGGATCTTGTCAAAAGTAAGACACTGGAAATGAAAGTACGTGTCGATGGTAGAGGAAAGTAAGGCAATTAAGAGATACCATGAAACGATTATAAGTGCTTTAAGTGATTATAAGTCCCTCCCTTAAAAAAGTGTAACTGACGTCACAATTTTCACGGATGGATACGAAATTGATGGAAGGGCAGAAATCTTCAGTGAGAATCTGAGTCTAAACATCCATCTAAGCATAGGATCGTAATACCTCAGTCTATCAGGCGGACATGTTGGATGTGGTCTCTGCGCTAGATTACCTTCTGGATAGTCGTGGGAGTGGTGAGTAAATAGTGGTGACACTTGAGAATCAGGTGCATAAACAATACAGAGTTCAATACAGGTCTCCCTTAGAATGTGACCGCAACCTCGACGCGGTTGCCTCAGTGAATGAGACACTGGCGCGTGTGACACGTAGAAATCGAATGAGACGAGAAAGCAGATGAGCTGGCTAAGCTGGGAGTTGATTCGAGTCTCTAAAAATCCGGAACCGTTTACGTGGGATACGAGGGAGGACTGTGAACAGTGTATCGACACGGACTCGTGCAGACAGTCTAAAATGGCAACATCATCGTCCAGAAGTGCTGAGCAGAGGTGGGCCCGAGACATAGATCGAAGAACTTAGAGATGATTGACGGCACTAGTAATAAAACAAGAAAATTTATGGTATCATCCTTAAAGGTGATACCTGTAACCTGTGCCTGGAAGAGCAAGAGACCGAGGTGTCTCACAAGCAAATGCCGGCGGGGAATCGAGGTGAGGAAAGAAAACTGGAAGCTGACGCTAAGATATGAAGGGGTAGGGAAGAAAAGGGACCTGTTTAAAGTAGTGTGATACGGCTAATCCCCAGAGGGGTGTTTTTACTGAGTAGTGTGAGACCAGAGACATTCAGGTCTTTGGAAGATTTTCACCTCCCACCAAAAAAAAAACAAATTCACAGCTCTCCCATTCCTATTAAGATGAAATTTGTTATACGGGCGTAGATTGATAACACAAGTACGGAAATGTTGAGATTTTTGGAAAAATCCTTTTTTGGAAGCTTCTCAGTGAAAAATATACTCAAAATGTTTTTCACTTACCCGATTCAGTCAAGAGTCTTTAGAAAGGCCTCTTAAAATGCAAATCGAAATATTTTAGGACCCTTTGGTTTTAACCTTTCAGTCACGAGTTATTTCCTTTCAAAGTCATTATAAAAGCGTCCCCCTCTAATTTTTAAACTGTCGTTGCAAAATATCTGAAAATATTCTTGAATGTACTTTCAATGAAAGTTATAAAAAATACTGTAGCAAAAGTCTTCAATTGCAATAAATTCAATTGAGCTAGCATGCGACGTTCCTACAGCTCTGGCAACAAGACAATCTGTTAAGTACACTATAACACCCCAGTCACACCACGTTTACAATCGAGACTACAAATATTGAATCCCGGAATTCCGACGATAATAATACATCCGTACTCAACCTCATTATCACCTCTCTAAACATATCCTGTAACTAGCAAATTTTAGATATGTGACCAACGTTCTTGCACTTGTTAAGTTGGTCATAGGGTCAAATGCACTATGCCAGAAGGAGAGGCATCACGAGGTCTGAAAAAAAGGAAAAAATTTAAAAGCAATACTCTGAAAAATAAATACAAACAACCTAATCATAAAAACTAACATATTATTACTAAGCCATCTCTCTCTATCTCTAGTTCCCTTGACCCCTTGGGTTCCATGGGGCGGTAGAAGAACTTCACCCGATTCGAGACAATGATTTCAAGTGGACCTACAATTTAAAGTGGATTCCAAACCACTGACATTTTCTCTGCAACCCCCATAGCCGTTTTATCGTAATCTGTTGTCAGCAGAAAACTACCATGGATGGCTATCGGTGGGATTCGAAGCTGGGACCTCCGCACTGGTAGGCCGACACGTTATAACTTACTCCAACAGCTAGTTATAATTCAAAGAACTAACGTTCAGTTAAGTCACTGAGACATAACAAAATACAAAGTATCTAACCTAAAAGCAAAGCAAACCAAAGCAATGCAAAACGAGAACTTACTTTAATCTAGCTAACACAAAACAATATCCTTAAACTAGACTGAAACTCGCTGCCGCTGCTGGTGATTCTGGGAGCCAGAGGAGGATTATTCCAGTTCCTAATGGCGTGAACAAAAATTGTCTTATTTTATGTAAAAAAAAAATTTGAACACGCATGTCAATATAGGTACTTAAATATTGCATTATATCACCGGTAACAATTTCTTCAGGTGATCACTTAAACAAATCCCTTTTCTCTTTTAGTGCTTCAAACCCTCTGTGGTTAACTCCTCAAATTTTCTTCTGTTACGCTCCACTCGTTGCATCCAGTGCTCTCCTGAAAAGTAAATAAGGAAAAGGGAACTATTCACGAAAACTTTTATTGTACATAAAAGGGATCATATCCTGCTTAGGGATAAAATTTCATTGCCAAGGTCAAGACCAATTGAAACCAGATAAAGGTTATCACACACACAGTTGATTTTGAGAAGTTATGTGTACCTTCCCCTAGTTAAACTGCATGGGATGTGTCAAATGGGATGGGAATGGGATGCACTTCTGCTAAGGGATCACGTCTACCTCAGATTAACACATTTAGTCTAGGAAACCGCCCCATAACAGAAATGGCGAAGATCTTGTCGCTCATTTATAGTTTGTTTTTATTATACATTCTGCGGGTTCACTTTTTCGTCATAAAATTCAGTTATCGAGTACAATAACTTGGTAAATATTTGGCTTTATTAGGAGCTACGTAAAGCAAATATTGAACCTAAATAAAATATTGAGATGTTTAAACAACTTGAGCAAATCTTCAACAATCTTGTTTCTTCGGATAACAGATCTTATTTGATAAGTGCAATATAAACTGATAGAATTTGTGCACAAGATCTCAACGAAAGACATATCTTATACACGTATTATTTCAGCTGAGCACTGATTCAATGTATGGATTTTCTAAGTTTGAAATATTGACAGAAAAATAGCTAGCAGTATTTATTATATAAAAATAGAAACAACTTCTTACATTAAATTATTGCTTGAAGAATTATCATTTACATTATTGCAACGAGGTACTGGCTTGGGCACTGAGATGTATTATTATCAGCTATCTTATATGGGTACAATTTCACTTTTAGTGGCGAAAAACCATTTTTAATTTTTAATGTTTACTGTGAAGAGTAGAATTAAAAATACGATATAACATAATTATTTTTAATTTTTTTTTATTGATTGTGGAGAAAATGTAAAAATCATTACTGAAATAAAAATAATTACAAAGAAAGGTTGTTCTAATCTTGATTATGACTTCGACAATGATGGTTATCCTAAGGTGGCCACAGCAACCTAGGCGGCCGTTTGTGTCATAAGCCCTAATACTTACCTTCACGTAAATCCTGCTACTGCCTTTTACCGCGGACGATCTAACATCAGCCGGGCTCAAGAATTCCCGACTGAAGATCCTCCTTCTCAGCTGTGCCAAGACCGGACAAAAGCATAATATATGCATGGTGGTTTCATCGTTCTGCAGACAGAGCCGAAAATCCGCCTCACAGGACAGACCCATCTGGTGTAGATGGCATCTCAGCCAACAGTGGCCAGATTATTTAAGGCAGTGGTAGGTATTGTTATAACAAAAGGACCTAACAAGTGCCTTAGCCAGGGTAAGCCCGCGGACATTTTTCCAGTATAACAGCTGCTGACCCTTAGCCTAGCCTTCAATCACAGCTGTTGCCGACGACCAGCGAAGAGCCATTCCTGATCAGGGGAAGAGCCATTTCTCTGGGCAGTACATCGGCGGTCTCGTTTTCCTCGAAACCCCAGTGACCAGGTATCCAACAAAGCTTGACCTTGTTATGGGCGGCCATTTGTTGATTGGTGGCGAAGAACCCTTTTGTAAGCCTCGAGGAAAAACCACGAGGATACAGCCTTTGGGGCTGCTTGGCTATCAGAGAAGATTGATGTATTATCACTTTGTAGACCTTTTTTGACGTTGATAAGGGACCAAGTTTTGATGCCATAGATTTCAGCTTGAAAAACACTGAGCCAACTACCCCAATGCAATCGAAACCCTAGGGTTGGGTCCAAAAACACCAGCACCATTACCATATTTAATTTTTGAGCCATCAGTGTACTATTTAAAGTCCAGACTTGGACCACCGCTGTCCCAGTTTTCTCGTTCAGGAAAGAAAATTCTGCATTTTCCGTCAAAGCACAGTACCTTGGTCATGTGGTCCGACACGGTGCACACATCTACGCCAGAAATGCGCTGAAGGATGCCCAAGTGACACCTGTCAGCAGTAGGCATGTATGATGTAAATTGCACTTTCAGGGCGCTAATTGAAGCCGATTTCATGATAGATATGCATAAGGGGTGAGTCTAATTACTGGCTCAATTGCAGCCGTTGGACAAGTCCTCATTGCTCCTGTTATGGCGAGACAAGCAGGCCGTCTTGTTACATTTGGCGATTGGCGTCCGCTGTAGAATTTTAGGCACTATACCAAGGCGGCATCAGAAACAATCGGTTTTACAATCAAATTGAATAACCAAGAAATCATCTTCGAGGTGAGATCCCACCCACATATTCAAAGTTCGTGCCTTGGATTGAAATTGCACCAAGGTCCAAATGATGCCTTCTCGTGAACGGTACAAGAGCAGCCTTAGCGAGGCATTTGGAAATGGACCCCTGCCTTGTGTTATCGACAGCACCTTCAATGTCAAGAAAAGCACATAATGCAAGTTTTTTGAGATGAAGGGCTCTCCCCATCTCAGTAACAAGATTGTGTAAGGCAATCTCTGTTGATCTATCTTTAGCAGAGTGAAGGGTAGATGATTGGTCCAATAATAATATAAAGGTTTAGCAGTCTTTCCATCGTCATAAGTAGGAAGGATGTGAAGGGCTGGGAAGATACCATCGCCCCCAGGGGACTTAAGGAGTTGTGCTCACCTAACCATGTCATTGTTAAAAATGACGCCAGACAAGCATGAGACCCTGTGGCTCAAAGAGAATCGTTCCTCATCGGCCACGCGGTAAACTGAGTCTGGTTTTATAAATGACACAGTGAAGTACACCTGCAACATGTATTCCAGTGTTTCCTTTTGGGTTTCGGTGTAGATACCATCCCGCTTTTTGCGAAGCCCTACCCCATTTGAGGCGTCTGTGGATAGTATCTTTTGCAGACGAGCTACGTTTGCAAGGTTTCAATGTTTTCGCATCGTCTCCTCCAGGACTCACGCTTGGAACGACTTATTTCTTTGTTGAGTGCGAACCTATATTCATTCGACAGTCGTTCGCTCCGCCACGGTACCTTTCGTATTACTTTGGTTGAAACTAAAACGGTGCTGCCAAGGAAAAAGAAAATGAGCACGTCATTAAGCTGGTTTGCTACCAGTTCCATTTCGCCAATCGAGCTAATTGTGGAGACCAGCATGATAGCCTTCGAGCACACAATAGCCCTAAAGGTATCCTAGTTTATTTTCCTGGGGTAGCAGTCCTTGAAATGATCTCAGAAGGCCCCGGAATGTCGAATCAGATATGCTGACTAGCGAAAAGTGATCTAATTTTCTTCAAGAAATTTCAGTGCGCCAGTCACTCCAGTATATACATATATTCCCAGCGGGCTTCAGGCTCCCACAGAAATGAGATTCCACCATAGCGTCTACTGAAACTTTCGGAATCTGTGATTTAAATCCGATTTGTCTGTAATTTTGTACAGAGCTTATACATATGTTAAATGAAAGTACTTAAGGTGGTTTCTACCTTTTCCAAAAATCAAAACAATGTTTATTGCTTATTTCGAAAGTAAATATCATCAAAAACATGTTCTCACTGTGCTTGGAGCGAAATTCAAGTTCAAAAGTTATTTCTATAGGTATTATACTAAGTCATCTAGAGAGGGCATTTTTGGCGTTTCAAAACTTTAAGCGCGTTTTTCTCAAAACCACGTTTTTTTGACTGGTTGACACGATTTGTTGAAAACTACTGGATCGATTGCTCTGATTTTTGGATATGTCCGTTGTGGCTATAGTCCGAAATAGGATCTTATGGATCGCTTTTGAATTTTCCGATTTCCTAACCAATATCGGGATGACTAAAAACTAGACCAAAACTGTTTCATTTTAAATTTTATTATTACCTCGATGATTACTCTTGCGCCAACTATTTTCCTTACAGATCTGTAAAAGGAAGAAAACGACTCGTGAGTTTACAACTCAATGGGTTATCTGCCTAAACTACGCTGCCTAGAGCTGACCTAATCCTGTGATTGGAGGATTGATACCTGGACATACCAACTTAATCAATTCCTCCTTCATCGGACATACCAGATGATCACAGGACTTACTATGGTTTTATTACAATCCCGGACATACCACAGATAAGTAATAAAACCACCCAATAAGCGGACGTACCAGCTTTATTGGGATAATTCATAGGAGTGCACTTCAGCTTCACCGGACACACCACGATCCGCTGAAGTCACATCCCTCCAATGTGCGAACACACCAGCACTATTGGCACAACCATACCATGTCCTCCAATTTCACCGGACATACCACGTTCCCTTGGGGAGCACTTTGACGGATTCATAATACACTCACACACACAAATACTGAAACGACAGCCTACAATTAGAGGAACTACTACTCATAACTATAATCTAATTTTAACTACCAGTCACTGCACTATACCCACTAACAATACAAACTACACAGTACACAGTTCCCACTACATAATACACAGTACCCACTACACAGTATACAGTACCCACTAACAATACAAACTACACAGTACACAGTTCCCACTACATAATACACAGTACCCACTACATAATACACAGTACCCACTACATAGTACACAGTACCCACCTTTATAAATTATGAATTTAAATACTGAAATCACTAAAATCACTATATGGATAGATTAAGATCTTTAACTACTTCTCACTTGTACGTTTAATTAAAACTGAGGATCTTTCTTAAGGAGAATGAAAGCAAACCTCAGGAAACTAAAGGGTTGGTCTATACATACGAGGTAACGCTAATTATTTTAGGAATTTTTGGGTGAAGGTCATAACTTACGAAATTTTAAAAGACATGCACAATTTGTTTACGCAAGCAGCGATGGCGCCTTTCCCATTACATTTTCCCAGAAGAGGTAAAGGTTTAATTGAACTTGCCACTTATTGCAACCTACATTGAGTATTTGAATGTCTGAGGATGGAAAAGGGACCAAATCTTTCGGATTGTTTATCTATTTTACTATGGTTGTGTCTGCCCTAAAAATCTTAGATTTTTCTGAACTGGTTATTACCTGACACCAAGAAAGACAAAAATTTCGAAAAACAGCCGCTTGATGAAATTAAATTATCGTAGTTCGGGCTAAACTTATTTCTATACAGAATTCTATTTTCCAGTCGGCTGATATGTCAACCACCAATTTTCAGCGTGTTTTTCATAACGCTCTTACGGCCAAAAAATGGCTTATAAAAATCGAAAACAAATGTTTTTTATACTCTTAAAATATCAATAAACATATCTGGAAAGCTTCAAAATTATAACTTTTTTTTATATAAAAAAATGCTTAATTTTTTTTTATTTGAAGGTAGAAACCCTTCTTAAGGGCAACTATGCATATTTTTTCCCACAGTGCATTTTCTCCTTTCCTATTATAGTTCATGATTTAAAATTGACACTACATATATGAAGATAAAGAAAACAGGAACAAAATGAAACTTGAACGAACTTTTTACCTTTATTTCTAGCCGAAAAAATTAATTTTACACAACAAAAAAAACAAGGTTTTTGGTCCGCACCCCTATTTCCTGGTACCATTATCTCCTAAATTACTGGAGCTAGCACCTTGAAACTTAACCTACACCAGCAATATAATTTTTCGAAAAATTTTAACTTTTTTCAATTATTCTAAAATTGTATCCCAGTTATATCAATAATTGTATAATTTCAGATAATTTCAGATCAATCAGATAATAACTTTTTTCACAAAGCGTACCAATAAGAATATATGTTTGCGGGAAAATACAAAACAAAAATAAAGGGAAGCTTAGAAAGCGATTGTATCTTACTATAAGTTTCCAAGGCCATAATATTCATCACCTTCTGCATACTGTACATCCCTGAACCTTTTCTTATTTCTGTGATGAATTCTAGCCTTGCTTACTCGGGTAACTTTAAAGCGATTTCTGGAAAGACATACTAAACACATTAGGGCATTAAAAGTAATCGCAGATGTAACACTTACTACATAACTGGAAAGAGGAAAGCAATGGGATAATTTGCATAAAATCGACGTGTTGATCCTTTCATGGTGTAGTGCCCTTAAAAGGATTTTCAGCGAAACTAATCAGAGAGAAGACGATTTTATTTTGTTTTTCATTACATTTTAATTCAATTCCAAAAAAGAAAAAGAAAATCTTTTACAAAATATTTGAAGAAGACTTGTACATGGAACTATTTGTACACATAAAATTATGATTTTCCTTTTCTTTTATGTTTCAAAAAATTAGCTACTCCAAATAAATTTGTATTTTATTTATTATTATTTGACAGGCTGAGAGTAAAAATGCTCTACCTACAAGGTCCGAGCAAAAGTGGCTTAGACAATTTTCCGCGCAAAAACGAACCGCGTGAGATTCCGGGTAAAAGCGGATCAGAAAAAAACTCAGAACAAAAACGACTTCACTATAAAAATTAATGTTAAGTCGTTTTTTTTCTTGGTGCTTTTCTCTAATTCGTTTTTGCCCGGAACAGTACGCGGTTCATTTTAGCGCGGAACATTTTCTAAACCACTATTGCTTGCAAACTTTTAACACAAAACCGAAAGCTTTCGTCTGTACTGCGTCTGTTTATTTTTGGACTTGAAGAAATTTGACAGTCACTCGACCATTTTCCCATTTTACCCAAATTTTACATAGGCTGATGAGTGTGGACAAAATTTCGGCAGAATTCTTCTTTTTTTATAGTTGATAACTCACAGATTTATTTATTTATTTATTTAAGACATAGATTCGTTAAAACTAGCTAATGTATGCTAAAGCTAAACTCGATTAAATAATTAGCCTCAGTTGGCTCTTCGGCTGCCGTCTGGAACACACAAGCTCGATGTAGGCAGCGCAATCGTTGGAAAGGCGTAACATGGAAATAACCGACTCGTGCATTCCATAAAGCGTTCGATGGTCTGGAATATGGAAAAGTTCGGTGCTCCTCAATGACCGGGCCGGGATGAAAATGCCGGAGTTCGGAGCAGTTGATCATCCCTTGCAGTAAATCATACAAAAAACAATCTTACAAATCTTGCGTCTCTTTTCAAGGCAGGATAGGATGGAAGGAAGAAAGGGTCGCGCCAGGGGAGACCGCGGAGAGCGAACTTAAGGCATCTGCGCTGAACAGCCTCGATCCGGTTGATGTGGCGGGTGAAATAGGGATTCCATACCGGACAAGCATATTCCAGAAGAAGTCTAACGAATGTGCAGAAGAGGAATCTGGGTAAATAGAGATCGTCAAGCACCTTGGACCATCTTTTCACAAAGCCAAGCATGAAATTAGCCTGACCCACAACAAAGTCCACGTGGTCTTCGAAAGATAGACGGAAATGGAGAACCACCCTCAGGTCCCTGACTCGATCAAGAATCCCCAACGTACTTCCATTTTGAAGAGTAATCAGAGAGGATGGGATTCCTTTTGCGGTTTCTAGAACACCAATCATGGAAAATGTGAATGTCGGAGTTTAAGAAATAACAGTCGTCATCACAAAAGTCCACGCGGAAGATTTTGGAATTATCGGCATAACATAGGATGCTGGAGTTAGTCAGGAGCAACGAGACATATTAATAAATATAATAAAAGGGAAAGGGGCCGAGAATACTGCCCTGAGGCACGCCGGAAGGAACAAAGATTACTTTGGATAAAACACCACGGAATAAGACACGCTGAGTGCGCACGGACAGGAGGACAGCCAGTCAACAAGAAGAAGCGTAAACCCCACCAAATGAAGCCTGTGAATGGGAATCCCGTGGTCTATTCTGTCAAAGGCCTTACTAAAGTCAGTGAATATGCAGTTAACCTGGAAGCCAGCCGGCAGGCAGTGATGTAAATATGCAGTCAACGTCACTGATTAGGGATTCGAAGACGTAAGTTTTGTAACATTTCTTGTGGAGGGGAATTATAACAGTAACCTTTCAGAGCCTAGGGAAACGACCGCAGCACAAAGATAAGGTGAACAGAAAATAGAGAACAGGGACAACCGACATGCAACACCTTTTCAAAAACGAAGAAGAGACGCCATCGTCGTGGAGACGGAGTTGGATCAATTCGTTGAGCTTCACGACCACCATTCCATGGTTCCCGGGTTTGAGACCAGGTTTCCCCGTGGGTTTTTAAAATATAATTAAAAAATCCGCTCCGTCTGTGCTTTTGTCTAGCTCGCAGCAATGCAGAAAAAAACAAAACTTTCTAGTTCCCTAACTCCCCTTACCATGTTTCCCCTCCGGCCAGAGCCATGCTAACGCATCAGGGTTGTTCCCTAGGCGTTGCTTAAAAAAAACTCAGTGACAGTGGCGCCGTCAAAAACTAAGTCTTTGGGTGCAAGTGGGGAAGCTCGGTAGAAATAGTACCACAGATAAAATAACGGAAAGTCAGCGAAGAAATTGGCCACCTGTCCATCTCAGCGGGGTCGCTGCTCTCGCGATCACCAAAACTAAGAGAGAAGGGGTAACCGTCGCTGTGTCTTTTAGAATTAATAAGTCTCCAGAATTGCCTAGGGTTGGACAGCAGTGGGATTTGAGTTGGATAGAAAACTATTGTAGGACGTAGTAAGTCTGGTAGACTTTGTCAAGTTTTTGAGGCATCTAAGAGAGCCGTCCATCCAGGGCTCATATGACCGATAAGACCGAAACACAGTAAAACAGGTGTATAGAAGGTCGTAGAAAGAGATGTATATATCTACCAGAGTAGGTAATACGCTTACCTTTAATCTGATCGAGGTTCTCTGCTGTTATAAAATGCATATCCTGTTTCCTATGCAAAACATCAATCGCAATGCCACAGTTGAACGAATCCTTGCTACAATTCCTTTAAAATAACCATCATCCGCTGACAAGCTTGGGTCATTATTTGGATCTCTTGAAAAAAGGAGTTGCTATTCTATCGCCTGTTTTTGCTTTCTTTTGCTTTTAATGGTCAATTCTTCTAAATTATCGGGATCTTTGAAAAAGCGATCCCCACTTGCTCCTTGACACTTCCCAAGTCCGTCATTATCGCACTAATTATGTTATATATGATCCGGTTTCGTCAATGATACGATTCTTTAATCGCACATATTTTTTTTTTGTTTTGGGAT
This sequence comes from Leptarthrus brevirostris, assembly GCA_964036015.1. NCBI lineage: Eukaryota > Metazoa > Arthropoda > Insecta > Diptera > Asilidae > Leptarthrus > Leptarthrus brevirostris. The sequence goes on along the minus strand of OZ038372.1, from coordinate 36,247,935 downwards.
GGAAAAATTGTGGACGTGACATCTAGTACTTGGTGGAAACTATGCGTACTCTTCATGTTCCATCCTACAAAATATTACACAACTAAAACCGATAAAGATGAAACGATTTTAGCGCGGGGAATCGCTGTCATAACGTCTATCCATGATGTATAAAATCCGCATGTCATGCAATGAGTGACATGAGTACTAAGCGGAAATTAATTCCCCACAATCTTTGAGTCATCCGCTGTTGCCGTATTGATTGCAAAGCAAGCAAGCATCCGATGAGTAATTGAATCATCGTGGAAGCTTTTCAAAAAGCTCTGGAGTGAACGGATAAAGATGGGCAAACTAAGCCTAAAGTAATCGCTATTCTCTAGCAAGCTCCACGCCAGCCAGCGATAAATGAAACTCATCGCATCAAAGAAATGCTATAAAATTAGTGTGTCATAAAGGTGTTCTTCATTTCTCCGCCGCTCCTTTGTAATTCAAACTTTAATACGGCCTGCTACACTCGCTCGCCATCCTGTGAATTTTGGGGTATTTTCAGTTTTCAGATGGCGGGCAGTTTTTCCCGAAACTCCGCATAGCAACAAAGAGCACAATTAAAGTTCCTGAATCCGAACGGGAAAGCAAAAGCAATTCCAATCCAACGATTGAACGAGAAAACACCAACACATACCTAAATTATGTATTGTGTTTACACATATTATATCCATCTAATGGGTATGCGAGCTAGTTTCTGATTCTGGCAGTGGCTCGAACACGATCGATGATGAAGCAGTTGCGTGCGAGCTGCAGGAATGGAAAGAGAACTGCTTGGGCAGGGTGCCTCTGTGCTACAAGTGTGCATGTGTTCAGGCTCAAGTTGGGGGTTTCTTACTCACACTATTGCTGCGAAAGTGGGTTTCTTGGTTTCTCAATTCTATGTTGTTTTTCCTGCCACTTTGCGAAATGAACTCGCCTTGCCGTTTGCAACATTCGCTGGTTCTGCTGTATATGTTACTCTACGTAGGCCTACATTCGCTCATGTTTAATTTGAACGCTTATATACTCACACATTTAGCGAGCTTTGGACTCCGGGTTGAGCAAGCAAAAAATTTCGTTTTGCGCAAGATCGTACTGGCGGACTTGTTCTAAATTAGAACGTTTCTAACCAGGGACGGCGAGCATACATGCTCTTATGTTTTTGGAAATTGGGGGCGCTTCAACGTTATAGTGACTATTTGGCGCTACCGCAAGGTGCTTTTCCTTCTGTCTTTGACTTTAGCAGATTAGTAAAGTAGGTCAAGTGGCCTTTTCCCTTTTTCTCAAAGAAATCGTGCTTAACAGAAGGAAATATTGTCCTGTCGTCCTTGGACGCTTGTTTAAGAAAATGATTGCACTCCTTTTCTACAAGTTGCTGGATATAATGTAGGTTTGCTTTTTATGTCAACAACTGTTCACAGTCAAGTGTTTACACCCCAACATACTTCGTTCTATGTAAGAAATAAAAACGAAAAAATTAACATAGGCTTATACTCTATGTATCATTAAATACATGCTTGTGAGAATAATTTGAAAATAATGTAGAAACATTGTGGGTAGAATGATTTTGCTGGGTCATAAAGTTAGTCTCGCACAACTTGCTGCTATTGAGTTCTTGCCGCTAGTTGTTGCATAAGGCTTCTCTGGTACAAACACTTGGATGGAATTCACGCTACGCTTTTGATTCGTTTGTGTAGTGTTACGATCAAAAGCACAGCAATTTCGGGGCCATTATCTCAGTGCAATTATGAACAAAGCTTTATTACTCTATTTTTGGCACTTTGTCGGCTCGGTAACATAAAAAAAATTAAAATTATACAAAAATGGTAAGTATAAAAAAAGAACAAATAAATAGAACACCTACAAATATTTTTAATTTCAGATTAAATTAGAATAACTTAAGTTTTTATAAAATATCTAAGTGAACTCTTCAATTTTTATCGAATATGATAAGGTAGAAAGCAAGGCGAGGTGTTATACAGGGTGTTTCAGATCTGACGTGCCAAAATGAGTAGTCTGATAGATCTCAAAAATTCCCTTTTTTATTTTTATTAGATTGCCCATCTTGTTATCTTTCCAAAAAGGTGCAACATGTCCACGTAGAGAAAATATGTAGAAATTTATACTTAGAACTCCTATCGGAGAATATTATAAGAATCAACAAATTAAAGAAATTAAACTCAAATTAATTCTAAAATGCTTTTTATTGAATTTAAAAATAATTACAATTAATCTTGATAAGTAACAAAAGCCACTCAAAATGTCCACCGTCACATTGGATGCATGCCAACAATCTCCTTCTAAGTCCCTGTTTAAGCCATATTTTAGCCAGGGTCTCCCGTATTTTCATCGCTACACTCCCAATTCCGCTAACTAAATCATCCCTAGTGTTAACAGGGCTTGAATAAACTTCATCTTCCATTGTTCCCCACAAGAAAAAGTCCAATGGGGTAAGGTCTGTAGATCTAGCAGGCAAATGAATCGGTGCACCTCCTCCAATCCATTGGTTAAGAAATTTTTCACTTAGTATTACCTTCACAGTATTAGCCATATGCGCTGGTACTCCATCGTGTTGGTGAAACACTCCTCTAAGATTATCCATAGGGTTCTCCTCTATTAGATCTGACAATGAATGACAATGACTGGTCCTACCAAATGGTGGCGGATGATACCAGCCCAAACATTGTCTTATGTGGGTTAGTGTTCGACCAGGTATGGAGGTTATGGAAGTTTGTGATATCATTCCTGGTGAATTGACATAGATCTGTCCACAGAATTCGGTCTAGAAACGCTCTGTCGTCAATGTCGTGTTCCAGAAGCCAAGTGCTAAATTTCAGTTTTCTCTCGGAATCTCCTTCCAGTAGTCCTTGGGCTGGGTGTTTATGATATGGACGTAATCTCCATCAATGAATAACCCTCCAAACCTTAGTTGACGATACTCCTAATCGCCTTGCGACTCGTTTCGTGCTCGTCTCAGGTCTGATGGTGATTATTTGCTGCTCGACGTCGGCAGAAGTTCCTGCAGTTTCGGGTCCTGTCTCCATGTCGTGTGAAATTACACTTCCTGTTTCTCCTAACACTTTCTTCGGAAAGTCCGTATAAATACCCCTCTTTGGGGTGCTCGCCGATTAGGGAATCTCCTTTGATATTCCAGTACAGCCGCTCTCTCGTTTCCGTCTACTACACCATAAATGTAAATAATATCCGCGTATTCCTCAAATGTAAATTCTACCATATTTTACTAACTTCTGCTTAAAAACATCCGCACTTATTTATTTGTTCTTCAACTATGATAGGTATTCTTGCTGACTGACCCTATTTTATAGCAAAATTTTCATCAGGTCCGAGTAACAGAACGCCAGGATACAAGGGTGTGAATTCTAGCTAGCACAAGCTAATATCGGCAATAAAATAAAACTCACTAAAATTTTTATAACTTTTTTGCAGCAATAATTAAAATTAATTACCTGTTAACCCAAAACAAACATTTTCGATCCTTTATCTTAAAAATTTCGTTTATTTAAAGAATTTCCTGCCTAAAGTGCAATAAAATAATTAGGTAGTCAGGGATTTCTAAGGATGCGGTTTTTCTAATCCTTCGTCTACCTTGCCATGCTGTACCTTTTTGGAAAGGTAATAAGATGGGCAATTCAATAAAAATAAAAGAGATGTGTACTAATTACATGAATTTCGGAGACAATTTTAGAAAATGCTGAATTTTACGTAATCGGAAACCTTTTTTTTCACTTTTGGAAGTGACTGTACGTGGAGTTAGATCAGTAGTGTTGTCATTTTTAAAAAGTTCATTAGGATAGTTATTTTTTAGCGTTTGTTTAATATGGCTATGTTGGGTAGATCAAAAGACAAAAATATAAGAGTAATGTACATCCATGAAAAACTGAACTTTATGAATCACCCTGTAACTCTCAAACGGTTAAGATTGTTGAGGATTGAAAGAAAGCAAACAGTATTTATTAGTTTTCGGACACAGCTTTTGGAAAGTTTAAATAAAAAATTGCGGCGCTTCTCAATGGGTTTGAAGTTCCAGTTAGACTGAACTGCTTTCCAGAATTGCTCCTTGTTCGTAAAATTTTACTTTGCCAAAGATCGCTTTAACTCATCCCACAAGTTCGTAATGGGATTGAAATCTGGGGATTGACTTGGCCAATAAGTCGCCAATTTAGATGAGTTTTTCGAATCGTTCTTATGCTGAAACTTCCGTATAAGTGGCATATCTTCTTTTGCATATGGAAGCATAGTATTTTGCATAATTTTTTTTCTTTAATACGATGTGGCCAAAGAATACGGGACAACCCTTTGATGCTTTAGCATGTTTCTGGCCGAAAGGAAATTAGGGATTTTTTTAAATTCAATTTTAAAATCCCGCGGGGCACTACCACCATGCCATGGATCCCGGCTTCGAGACCAGGTCTTCGAAGCCGGGATCCATGGCATGGTGGTAGTGCCGCTCAACGAATTGATCCAACTCCGTCTCCCACTATAATATCACTATAAACTGTTTCGGTCACTGTTTCCTTAATCCATATAATGGGATTGGCATTACCAAGAAAATGGGGGGGGGTAGTTAGAAATCTTCAAAAACTGCGTTACGTAATACTTGAACGGCCCCTAGTGCAGTTATTTTTAATTTCAGAGAGAGATGAGAAGATGAAAAGCAATTTAAAGCAAGGTGCTATAGGAGTAGAATAGAAATTTCCCTGGTCAAACGTTAACGAAATAGTCTGGCAATGTTCTACCAATTTTGTAAGCAAACTCGATCTGTCAAACAGTAAATACTATCTGCCAAAAATCAGTGAGCGAGAATCAATTTTGTAACTCTCAGATGAGAAATTTCTCTTTGCGTCGATTAATTCGTTTAAACGGACATGTGTTGGTTAAGTAATTTACGGTTCTAAAAATTCGTTACTTTCGTATGGTCTTAACAATTGAATGAAAGCATTCATCACGACCGGCTTCCCCTCCGAATTCTTTCGGTTAACACCGATTTACTTGAAATTTTGGCAGTAAGTAGGGAATGGCTCAAATAACAAAAGTTATATGGTCCCGATGTGTGCTTTTACCCTGGGGGCGGATACAACCCTTTCTCGGGTATGGAACATTTTTATTGAAAAATAACCGCACTTACATAACTATAGAGGATTCAATTTTAAGCAAAAAATGTTCTATGAAATTTTTCCGATAAGTGAATGATTTTGCAGTTATACGTGATTGAAAATGTTGATTTTTCATCAAAAAGATACATGTTTTCGAATCATTTTTCACGAATAACTGAAAAAACTCTAAGAAGCCATAACATAACAAATCGATTGGTTTTTTGAACGTTCATGTAGCTGCAATACGAACCGAGTTATAGCTCGTAGATGGTAATTTTTTGTTCGCAAAAAACTGAATTCTAACCTTTTGACGAAAAACGGGACATTTTTGGAGAAAAACTTATAAAACATTTTTTGAAGTACTTAAAACGACCTTTAAAATGAGCCCAGGTAAAAGTCGTTCGGATAAAAATAAACGGAGGTATGATAAAAATAAAACAGTCACCACTTATTTTAGTCGAAAAACTCAGCAAAGAAACCAATTTCTTTAGCGCTATAATTTAAATTGAACCTTACTACTTCTGCCTTCTTGCAACAAAGGATTTAGCCAGAATGCCAGTGTGCGCCTTAGTGCCGTACCACACTTGTCCTGCTTCATCGCAGTTTGTAGGAGAGAGGGCGTGCGGGGGTGTATAGGGAAATCCGCACGGAACTTACCTATTTATCGTCGCATCGGCACGCATACATTCAAAGCAAGGTTTATTTGGGTTCGGAATCTGCTTTAATGTTACCACTACATACAATAAATTGCGTGTGTTCTACACAAAATCCGACACAACAAGTGTGGGCACTCGTGCGGACTTCATCACGCGGAAGCAGGACAAGTGTGGTACGGCACTTAGGTACGCAGCTTTTCCATCTTTTCTAACAATTCCATTTTTTTTTAAATTAAGGGGACTTAGTTCTGGTTAAGGCTTAAAAAATCGTCAAGATTGGAGTGGTATAAAATAAAATCCATTAAAGATAGACTTCATTTTTTTTAAATTTATTATATACATACATGAAAAAAGCTTTAATTTGTTTTTTGTTTATCACGTGACCGGTAAATGTCGACTTAAAAGTCTCCATTTTTATGTCGGTTGAAAAATAATTCTAATACAGAAAAATCAAGTTGGGTATTAAAGTTGGTGAAATTATCTAAAAGACGACCTATATCCTGTTACAAAAAGATTGGCAGTACACGGTAAATGGGAAGTTATGATGCCAAATTTCACAAGATCGCCAAAAACCGTGTACAGCCATCCTTTCGATCTTTCTTGGTCGAGAAAGTTTCTCGGAGAAACCAAGAGGAACTGATTCTGTCAGCAGTCAGATGCTGTTGGTCGACCGACAGTGATCAGCAGTCAGTGGTGGGTGGTAGGTGATTTTACATGCGTACTTCTCCGATGCAATACGAATTCGAGTGACTGGAATGGTCGGAAAGCACATTTAGTGTAGCCAGCTTATATCTTTTAGCAGTAGGCCACGAGGAAAACTAAGAAAATGTTCTGAGATGAAATCGTGGCAACAGCGTGCTGAGGAAGAGGGATGGAGGCATAGGAAAATGATGGCAAAATAAAGCAGACAGCAATACTCAATAAGAGCGTGTACTGCCAATCTTTTTAGAACAGATTATAGGATCAGACCGTAAAAATAAAATATTACCATTTGGTGGAACATTTGCGTAAAAAGTTGATTTTCGAGCAAAATTTACACTTGTGATTTACAAGTGTTGTGAAAGTCATCTTATAGAAAATGTCACCAACTTTATTACCCAACTTGATTTTTCGGTAATTATACACTTTCGCTGTGGTTTTTTGGCGATAAAAAATCCAAAATTTACGGCGGATTTTCGTTAAAAATCTGAAAAATTAAAAAAAATTAATGTTTTTTAAGTCGCATCGTGGAGTATACGGATCCGTGTACGCAACACGTTCCGTCAAATTTTTATTACACTTTCTGGGAGGAAGAGGTGTATTAGTCAGGCTTTTACTTGCTTTATTAACTGAGGGGGGTTGCCGCTCCTTCCTCCCCCCTCCTAGGTTTGAATGTTTTAAAAGATCTTTTTTTGCAAATAATCGTTAAAAAAAATCTTTTTTCAGATTTTTTTCGCTTAATTTAGTGGTTTTTTTGATTAGATTACGAAAAAAAAATATAAAAAGTTGATGAGATGTCATAAAAGAAAATTATACAGACTAAGTAAAAAGTCGTTTCTTTAACATTTAAAGATCTGAAACTATTACAAATATTGAATTGAGATCATTTTCGTATTTTTTGCAGTAAATCCTTCGTAAAAACGAATATTTAAAAAAAATCGGTTTCATTTCGGATTTTGTACAGCCAAAAAACCAGGTGACCGCGAAAGTGTATGATTACCGATTTTTCTGTTTTAGAATTATTGTTCACACGCCATCAAGAAGATTTCTTTTCCGTCGATATCTACCGGTCACGTGATAGGCTAAAACAAATTGAGATTTTTTCATATATAATAAAATAAAAAAAATTTAAGTCTCCATCTATGTATAATAGATTTTATTTTATAGGATACCATGGTCCCATACCGATCTCCACATGTTTCTCAGTCATTGTGCTGCCCCCAAACTATCGGTGGTGGCATTTGAAAGCTTTCACAACAAAGACAATTTGGAGGTAGAGAGCCATCTTTTTACTCATTTCATTTCTTGGTTATGTGACGTGTTGTGTTTTGACAGGAGTAAAATTCATTTTTGAGCCTACACGAAACTTTAGTTACAAGTGCTTTATTGTTTCTTGAAAAATCGAAAGGTAAGTTTTTATATTCGTTATGGCCTAGACTTGAATAGGTGCTATTAAATTTTGATCAGTTTTATTGTTGTAATCACTTACGGCAAGTCATTGTTTGTAAAAAAATCGTGGTGGTCCGAAACCGACCCCTATATTTTTTTGCATTTACGATTTTTTACTGTGTTTTTCATATTCAAACTTTGATTTCATGACTTCTAACGGTAATTACACATGTTTTTTTTTAGAAATGGGATGATCGTTCGAACGGAAAACGCCAAAACGAGATTCGGCAATTCTGCGGAGCGCAGTTGCTGCAATGGCACTTGGAATTCGCTTCATGCAGTTGCACGTGAATTTAAAGTTCCTCGATCAACATTACTGCTCCATCGGAGAAATAATGTGATAACTACCGAAGGAGAGGACACTGCAAGTTGCACAAGAAATTCCAGTTTTGCTTTTTCCCTCGATTCGCAGCGAAAAATGGGGTGGGGGGGTCGATTTCGGACCACGATTTTTGAGAGCGACAAATATGCAGACTTTCACTATTACCTCGTTATCTTAAAGAAAAAGTACTTGAAAACCTTGTCAAGCTGCTTACAACTTAGAATAACGTTTGCTCTAAAAAACACGTGGTTTGTGAAAAAAAAACAATTTAAAGCACTCTTATTGCATTTGCCAATTAGGGGGCCGGTTTGAGACCATGTTACCCTACCACTCCAATCTTGACGGTTTTTTAAGCTTTAACCTGAACTAGGTCTCCTTAACAGAACTTGCACAGTACTTTGTTGCTTGCACTTCAACGTCATATTTTCAAATAAAATGTCTGACATAATTTGTCCACCCGTGACAGCTACTTTTCAATAAAATATTGCAAGTGCAGACTAGAGTACTGCATCAGGTATTATAAACCTGCGCAGATACTTGTGAACCTGAACTGATAACGCAGATCCGTTACCTGTACTGCAGTCACAGGTAACCCACAAGTGCAGGTAACAGGTAAAGGCTGGAACACAATGTGGCGCTGGCTTTCGTAGCTAACTCGGAAATGTCAATGTAGCGCCAGCTACACATTAGAGCTCTCAGAATCCCGACCCGCGGGTACCCGGTTCCTACCCGGGTATCCGGTTCTCACCCGGGTACCCGATTTAAGTCGGGTACCCGGTTCCTACTCGTGTATCCGGTTCCAAGGGAGAATCGGTTTCATTATCAGAGTCGGTTCCAACGCCAGAATCGATTTCGTCAGAGGAATCGGTTCCTCTTGAAATCGTTCAGTGCAGATACAGTTTCAAGCCCAACAGAGGAAATTTTGCATTTCACTAAGGAACTGTCCAGTTTCTTTGGAAATTACAGACTTTTTGTAGTGAAATTACAAAATACGACTTAAGATTTATTAATAAAAATTTTAAATTCCTTCTACTCTCTACTATTAGTGACAATTTTTGCTTTACAATTTCACTCATTCTTATTAACCAGTTCATACGACGGAATCGATTCCCGGTGGCGGATTCGATTCTCACAGAGGAACCGGTTCCATTGATGGAATCGATTCCTATTTGGAACCGGGTACTCGCCTGGAACCGGGTACCCGATTGGAACCGAATTTTTGGTAGGAATCGATTCCTACCCGATCAGGTGGGTACCCGGATTTTCGGGTTATCCGATTCCAACTGAGCGCTCTACTACACATTGGACCGCCATCTCTTAATTTCCATATTTTTAACTTTTGACAGGTCTGGTTACCGCGCCAGCACCACATTGTGTTTCGCACTGAACTGTGCCATATGACTATAAACAAAGTTGCATCCTTTCACTTCTTACGGAATAGTATACAACTTGACAATAAATAAATTCTTATTATTAAAAAAAGCTGATGTATGTTCTTTAAAATCTATAGTTCTATGCGATCTTAGATTACAAATTTTAAAAACTTATGTCCTTACCTATAAATTGCGAAAGTAGGAAAAATTCTGTTATTGAAGTACACTAATCAAAACAATTAAGGGAACAAAAAAAATATCTAAATTTTTTAGTGATTTTTTACGGGCTGTATCTAAGCGAGAAATAATCGTATCGAGGATCTGAAAAAAACATCTTAAAGCTCCAGAACTCTAGTTTTTGAAACTTTTAGCCAAACAATTTTAAAGGCCACGGTGCTCAAAATTTCAAAATTTTTAGTAATTTTTTTTTGGTGCACGGACTCGGAAATTTTTTTTTTATTTGACCACCCTATGAACCAGATAGCCTATTAATTCAGCTTTAATTATCTTTTTTTAAATCCTTGATACGTCGATTTGTCGCGGAGATATCCGTTATTAAACGAAAAAGGACACTTTTGTATTTAACCATGGATATCTCAGCAACCAATGATCGTACAGAAAATTTAAGGGCAGTTTCGGAAACTGGAATAAATTTCCTAAAAGAATCCGTCAAGACATAAAAAATCATAATTTTTTTTATCCGTAATTTCAATTTTGGAAATGTCAAAAAAAGTGACTTTTTTCCTTGTTTTGGTAAATTGACCGTATCTTTGCAAATACTGATGAAAAGGCTAAGGTTTGTAGGAATTTTTACACCTCAATGTACGCACAATAGCCCTGTAAATCCGCAGATCGATCCATTGGACGGTTCCTTCGGCCCGATCGGTCAAAGCTTTGGAAAAAATTAAAGGAACAAGAATTGTGATCTCAAACATCGTGTAATCTTCATAAAAATGGAAAAATCTTTTTTTTTCAACTTTTTATTTTTTTATCACTTATATGCATCAGTCACTTGGTAAATAAAAAAAAAAATTCAAAATCGAAAATTAAAAAAAAAACATTTGACATTTTTTAGAAAATGAAATACTGAGATGTTGCTGCCTCGGCTTTTAATCACTGCCTCCAACCTGTCACGCATATTCGAAATGCAGTTTCGAATCATCGACTGCGGAAACCTCCAACAACTGTTTTTTAAGAACATTTCAGTATTTAATTTTCTAAACAATTTCAAAATTTTTTTTAAATTTTCGATTTCTCAAAAAAAAATTTTTTTTAAATTTACGATTTTTTTCAATTTGCTTTTTTTTTTTAAATTTACCAAGTAGCTGATGCATATTTGTGAGAAAAGTCAAAAAAAAAAGATTTTTCCATTTTTATGAAGATTACACGATGTTTGAGATCACAATTCTTGTTCCTTTAATTTTTTCCAAAACTTTGAACAATCGGCCCGAAGGAACCGTCCAATGGGTCGATCTGCGGATGTACAGGGCTATTGTGCGTACATTGAGGTGTAAAATTCCTACAAACCTTAGCCTTTTCATCAGTATTTGCAAAGATGCGGTCAATTTACCAAAACAATGAAAAAAGTCACTTTTTTGACTTTTTCAAAATTGAAATTACGGATAAAAAAATTATTATTTTTTATGTCTTGACGGATTCTTTTAGGAAATTTATTCCAGTTTCCGAAACTGCCCTTAAATTTTCTGTACGATCATTGGTTGCTGAGATATCCATGGTTGAATACAAAAGTGTCCTTTTTCGTTTAATAACGGATATCTCCGCGACAAATCGACGTATCAAGGATTTCAAAAAAGATAATTAAAGCTGAATTAATAGGCTATCTGGTTCATAGGGTGGTCAAATAAAAAAAAATTTCCGAGTCCGTACACCAAAAAAAAATTACTAAAAATTTTGAAATTTTGAGCACCGTGGCCTTTAAAATTGTTTGGCTAAAAGTTTCAAAAACTAGAGTTCTGGAGCTTTAAGATGTTTTTTTCAGATCCTCGATACGATTATTTCTCGCTTCGATACAGCCCGTAAAAAATCACTAAAAAATTTAGATATTTTTTTTGTTCCCTTAATTGTTTTGATTAGTGTATTATCTGCTTATAACGTTGTAACATGATTCAATTCGTTTTGTACATCCTATGGGGAATAGCTATTCGGGTAAGATTTGATGCGTTGGACGAAATCATGTCGCTAATGTTATTTATGTAAAGGTAGACACACGCTCAGTTATATTGCGCAGTGTTTCAGTGATTAATAACTGAATAGGAGCTTACTGAGCAGCAATGTTTGAGTTTTGTTTGATTTAATTTAATTTAATTAAAACTATAAATAACAGATAACAATAATTATAATTTGTTTGTTATTGATTAACACTCGTATATATTTATAAATTTACTGTAAAGTGAGGACTTTTTGTTTATTACCAAAATATAAACAGCGCATTTTGTCTTTTCACAAACAAATTTCTTCTATAGTCACAGGTAACAGTAACTTGTTTATTTGCGTTACCTGCTTTACCAGTTATCTGTCCGTGCAGATATACCTGCAGTTACAAGTTGAGTTATTATACCTGACCTGTGCAGATTCAGTTCTGTAGTTAACTCAGGAAAGTTAAATTTGCAGGTACAACTACAAGTTGTAAAACAAGTACCTGTGCAGAACTCTGGTGCAGACAGCGGGTTGGGATATGTTCTATGAACTCTTTATTGTACACTCCCTTTTGGCATCTAAAAAAATGCACTCTTTTAATTCTATTATTATATAATTATTTTATTTAAATGTTACTGTTATATTTTGTTATAAACAAATGAAGATTTAATTTTTACTATTCCCCACTAGCCTTGATCTTTTTACTTCAACGTTATTCTAATGAAAACAGAATTTCTAGCTGTACACACTCACAGTATATGCCAAAAACAACTGAAATGAATTAATTTCACGGAATAGCCATTGAAATATTTTTCCCCTTTAAATTTCTCAGAAATCGAGTTCGAGTGATATTTATACTGTGCCAGCATGGGACCAATATAAGAAAATAATTGGATGGATGGATGAAAAATTTCGAATTCGAAGAAAATTCCCAAAATTCCATGACTTTTTCCAGTTTTCCAAAAAACAACCTGAATTACCATACCCTAAAAACCATTTCTTTTGCAGTATAAAGGATTTTCACTTAACCGCTCATGCGTACCTGAAGATAATTTATTAATACTTACATAATACCAGCGCATAGCAGTGCAAAAACGTCCTCCATTCCGAGAACGTAGGCGCAGCGTAAATTTTCCGCATTCTGAAAATCATTTCGGAAAGACATTAATTAAAATTTAACAAATTACATTTATTAAAAATTAACAAATTTATTTAATAATAATGTTAAAGGTAAAGTAAAGTACTTTTATAATTACTGAAAGATTTCATGCAGTTGTTTCACTTTTATCCGTCACTAAGTTTGTATCACACACACCCAATACGAAGAGAATTGTTTTGATTCCAAAGAGTTTTTAAGTCGATGCTGTAATATGCCAAAGTGTAATCACTTCTTATCCCCCCCTTAACCAACCAACCAAGGAAAGCATCAGCACTTCAGTACTGACAAGGAACATGCACTGTGAATTCCTTTGCAGCAAAGAAAAAATTCAACTTATCCTGGCCTAGCTCCAGGAGGCAATTCTTTATTAAAAAAAAAAAAAAACAGGGCAAAGTGGGTCTGCCCACACTGCTTTACCACCTCCTTCTTAACGCCATTAATCTACTCCATACATGCCAACAACTTTTATAATGCACATAAAAGATAATAGATTTAATAGACCTAAAATGCTATGTATCACTTTCGCTTTCAAACCTTGTCCTAGATACAAATCCTGCAGTGTGTTAGTGTAATCCACCAGTCCCCTACTTTTTGAGCGGCTGTTGTGACTTGCCTGATTACCGCGCTATGGCTATGCATGCCTGTTCTGCTGGTGACTTCATTTCAAACACGCCTTCAAATATACTTACATCAGTAGCGTTTCATCCTTGTGTTTGCCTCCTTTTACAACTGATGCGCACACTCCGACAGGAAAATGCGCATTTATTCCAAAGAACTTCCAACACGTGCCACAAATACAATCGAACAACTTTATCCGCGAGAAACACCGAGTGAAAAATTTGCATTTGTTCATCCCAAGTTACACTAAAATAGCTGGAACTATTGGACGTTTTCCATTTAGCAGTAATTCGCAGAATTGTTACAGCTTGAACATTGCGAGATTTTCCCTGAGTAATTAATTAAGGTGTTTTCCAAAATAAAATACCCTTGCATTACGGAAAATCCCCACAAGCTAACAACAATTTTGCTACTCACTGCATTCGAGTTTGTATTACTTAAAAGCACAAGGAAAGCTGGAAATTAATTTTTCTAATTATTGAGGGCAAAATTACATTTTAACTCATGCGCGCTTATTTCTATTGGAATTAGGGGCCTTGGAAATTCCATTTTCTTTTGTTTCTGTTGCACATCCGCAATTTCTATAGGAGAGAGAAAAAGACTGACTAGCCATAAAAACAGTAAGCCTCTATCCCGCTCCTACATCACTTGCAGCGAATAGTACGAAAAATTTTTTTATAGAAAAATAATGAGCCAACTTACTTATACATAACATTAATATACACCATAATATACTTCACTACACATGCAACCTGTATATAGCATCTTACGTGTCCAAAATGATGTCATCTCGCACAAAACTATATTTTCTCATGCTTTGCAACTATTGACGGCACTGGACTGGTTCATTACTTTTTTTTTATGAATTGCTCTACATTTATTGATTAGCCTTTTTTTACTCTGCAAATAATTACTAACTGTACAAATCCAAATTATAAAAGCACACTGAAATGGTAACTTTCCTCTCAGCATTTCTATGAAAGTGAACCAAAAAAATCAAAATGGCGGATAGTTGAACAATTACACACACTACCGTAATATGTGTTAACACATTCATCATGCGGAAGTGGGAAATTAGGTCGCGCGAACAAAACTAGTTTCAAGAAAATCAAGTAGTAGGTGGGAGGGGGAATCGTTGCGTAATCAAATTATCGTTTTATTGGAATTTTCCAATTTAAAGAGCACAGCTCGGGAATTTATACATTCGACTGATAATGTAATGCAAAATTTTACGAAAAGCTTCACTCGAAACGTTTACGGCACTCAATTGAACTACTTTCGGACGATTCGATAAAAAACGAAAAAAGTTACACAATTAATTTTATAATTTTAATTGAATGAGAAAAGAAAGTTTTATTACAGCCGCGTTTTCACTTCTGTAACAGTTTTCCAATTCCACATTTTCACTCCTCAGAAAAAGAACACCACAACCCGAGACTCAACTGAGCACCACAAACAGTCAAAAGCGAATGAACCCAGAAACTAAAATAATCCGACGAAGAGCAGAAAAGCTCCAGTTGAGGGGAAAAAAAAGCACAACACAGAGCAAGAACTTTTGTTCATTGCTCTACTTTGCTTCGAGTGGAAGGAGGTAGAGAAATTCTGAATCTCTGTACTAAAACCGTTAATTGCGCACAAGCTTTCCTCTCTCAAAAAATTCAACTTTTTTTTAAATCATTCCCATTCACGTGATTCTTTACTGCGCTTGACTTGTTCTGAACCATTGCGCGGGAAAATTGGAGAAGGGGGAACGAATCGACGCGATTGCTTCTTGTAGCAAAAGCACGTGCGCGTACTCATACAATATCAGCAATGAAGTATTAGGAAAAGCTTTTCATTCCCACCGAAGTTTTAGCAAACTTTATGGTCAGTAAAGTTGAAATTCCCCATAAATATTTTAGAAACAGCGCCCATTTTTCTTAATCTGAAAATAGGTTAGTTGGATAGCGTCGTGTTTGCAAGCAAGAAGGGGGAAAAGAAATAGATAAAAAATTCACAAAGCTCTCAGATCGATACTCATTTTGCATGAATTCCCCAAGACCCCACCTATAAAAGCACACACAATTCTCCATGTTTCAGATTCTTCAATTTGTGCTTTCATCAGCCACCCAGTTGCGCTATTAATCCAGCTCCCGCTCTTCCAGGCGATGAATTGAGAGATCTTAAAATGAATACTGGAAGAGAATCACAATCGATTTGAAAATATTTTTTCACTATAGCTGATGGCCGATAGTTTAGTTTCAATTTGAAACGAATGATTAATTTCGTACTTGACTTCGGCTTCATAACTCAACTAAATTAAAAACAAAACGAAGATTTCTTTATTTCAAACATTCACTTAATCGTTAGATGTTCTCAGAAAAAAGTTTCGTTTCAAACGTTCTCGGCCTGGTTTGCGTATGTGTGGCGGAATTAAAGCGCGCGTTGCGCGGAGGTTTGAGAATGACATCATCTTGCCTGACATTTGTTGCGCAATTCTCTTTTAAATGGCTTTTTTGCTCCGCGCTAAAGAACTACAGAATTTTGATTAAAACGATGAATAAAAAGTACTAACTTGTTCTGTGTTAACACTGCAGATATTTAAATTAAATTGATCTGTTAAATAATGTTGAAGGGGATTGCGGAGAGGTGGATTGTCAATAGCTTTATAGAAATTACAATTCCCCTTAACAGATCAGTGGAAATTTCAGTTTTTGAAATGCCAGTGGCGTACAGTTTTCATAAATTTCTTTAAACATTTAATACTTAAATTTGTGTTTTGATTTTTCCAAATTTATCGGAAGGGAACAATTCTGGAATTGGGTCATGCTGAAAATGAAGAGGATTTGGACCTAAAGGTAATTCAATTTTAGTAAATGACTTTTATAACAAGAAAATAAATTGAGAAATGTGACAACCATCCTAAATCGATCCTAAATATAATCGAAATACGTTTTTCTTACATATGAACATCGTTCTTTCAGTTTGATTTACGGCTGTCACAAAATCGCTTGATTTTCAAAATACATACTAAATTCCTGATCAACCATTTTATTACAAATTTAAACAATTTAGGTACTTTCAAACATGGCAACTGTTAAAATTGCCATTGATTTGCACAGTTGTTGCACATTGAATGCGACGAAAATTTTTGTCGCACACCCATTTCTATTTCTAAAATCTGTCGGCCGCACTCAGTACTGCCAACAATAAAATTGATATTTTACTTGGATTTTCATCATATTCGAACCGTCAAGTTTCTCGTCGCATCAGCTGTCATGCGATTTCAATCTGTTACAAAGTGTGACAAAACCATTCTGTCGCATCGTTCGATAATCCGTTTCAGCCATTCGGCTGCATACGAATTGGTTAAAAGCTGTATAATGTGTTAAATTTTGTCATATATATTCACCACAGTTGTCAGATTTTTATGCGGTACCGACTTAGAATAAAGAACTAGAGGAAGAGCTGACCCCCCAATTTCAGTGAGCAAATTTCTTTTGTAGTAGAATTTCGGGCTATGCAGTGGTAGTAACCGTACAGGCGTAAAAGTAAATTTAAAATCTTGATAATTCGTTAAAGAATAATTTTACTTCAACTTCTCTGAATATATAAGGATTTTCTCACAACAAATCAAAAATAGTCTAATAATTTTATAAAGTTTAAAAAAAAGCTGTTTTAACAAATTGAACAAAATTTAACTTAATTCACTCCCGGAAACGTTTTCACGCATAAAAGTAAACAACCTTTGACATTATGAAATATATTTGTCTCTCTTTTTAGTAAGCTTTTGTCTCTATAATTTAACGACCCCAACTGATTTTAAGTTCCTAAAGTAGCTTCACTCACTGAAATGAATTTTACATGGTACAGTTGTTCCTCTAGTCCTTTGTTCTAAGGGTACGGAGCCACATAAAAATTTGACGTTAAGTAAGTTCGGGAATAATTCAGTAATTACTATATATGTATCGAGAACGTATTTTAAAATGTCAGAATATATTAAATATCTTCAGAGAAAACAAGATAAAATATTATCTACCTCCTGGAAAATTTTTCGCAAAATTAAAAAAAAATTTTACATTTCGTACGCAGCCTTACATAACTGGTTAAGAACAACCAATAAAACCTAATGTGGTGAACGAAAGTCTATGTACACACCCTGTGAAGTACCGATATTTTGTAAACTAAAACCGTTATCCAAAAGTTTAATATTATAAATCAATGGGAAGGGGACAATATTTTATAGCAAACCTTAAAATATTTCAAAGTATTTAATAAAATGTATAAAACAATCTGGCATCAAAAAGAACAATAGTCTTTTCAATAAGTTTTATTGTGGCTGTCGGGAGGTAAAGCTTGTGATATAGAGAAGTCAATTTAGAGAAAATGTGTTTGAGAAGAAAAGACATTTCGTGTGAAATGCGTGATTTGATTGTTTTTCTATCATAAAAAAATCGTTTTTCTATGGCCGAAATTAAATTAAATCGAAAGACATTATCTGTGGAAATAGCAAACAATCTTAAGAAGACTATTGAATCAACCATTAATCCAATAAAATTCTGCAGATTTTTACATACATACATAGGGCTGCTTTAGTAGATCAGTGAGGAAAAATCTTTCATCAGTCAAGCAAATGAACATACCATGAGAAATGGACTGACTCTTTGTGGAATACCGTGCTTTTTACTAATGAAAGCAAATTTAACATATTTGGCCACCATGTCAAAGGGTTGCGGGAAAATCAAATGAGAGCTTGAAAAAAACAAAACTAAATTCCAACAGTGAGACATGGAAGGGACAACGATCCCTTGTTGGTTGGAGTGACAAAATTAGTGATCTTCGAAAAGGTTATTGATCGTTTTCTTTATATAGACATTTAAAAAAAAACAATTTAAAGGACTCTGCAGAGCAATTGGGTTTGCGACCAAGCTAAATATTTCAACAAGATAACGATTCCAAACTAGAGCAAACGTTGTTAAAGAATGGTTACTATATAATGCATCAAAATAGTTGCATTCGCCACTTCAGCCATCAGACCTTAATCCCATAGAGTCGAGGAACTGCAAACACAATACTGATTGTAAACATTGAGTTTGATTACGATAAATTCCACGCGCATTATGATGTGCCACTTGCAGAGGCACATGATTATACAATCCTTCTGAAAACGCAGCTTTACTAGTATTTTAAAAAACTCTGTGAGGACTTAGTCATAGTGTAAATACAAATAGTAAACCAGCTTCGAACAAAACTGCAAAAATTTCCCGGCACTTAATTCCATTTTTCATTTAAATGGTAATGTCGCTGAGAGGAAATTACCCTAATGGGAAATCTCTCAGTTATCTTATATGTAGCTAGCTGTAAATGTCATTTCGTCCAAGCAAAAGTTCGGTTATACATCCAATTTGCAATTTGGTGAACGTTTTTATTCAATTATTAGAACCAAGTGACAAGGATCACAGTGAACCTGTCCCATTCGGCGGAAGCATGACAAGTGTGGCATGGCGCTTATGATTGTTTATTATCTTAATATATCAACAAAAGTATAAATTTTGGACAATAAATGATAATAAATAGAAATTTTTATTACTATTTCCAGTTTGTTTACATTTGCAATATTTTTATTTTTAATTACCGCAGATTGTCAAAGGCGGTTCTTGGTTATGTCTTAAAAATAGGCATGTTCGATTCAATTGATAAATTTTGATTGTGGGTGAATAATTAAATGGTTAGTTAAGGGTAATTATATTATTTAGTTTTAAGAGAAATACTCACATGAGTTACAGAAACTGACTGTTGGTTCTACTAGGGATCTGGGAGATAACTCAATTTGTCCCATATTAACCGTGAGGGATTAGAAAATTAAAATGACTTAATCGTTTTGCGCAGTTTAACGAATACATAAATTTAACTTTTGAAATTTAAAATGATTTTCATGTGTTAACACAAACAAATTAAAAAATGAAGAATCTGTTTCGTTTATTTAATAATTCACAAATAATGAAATTATGTTAAAACTTATGCATGAACCTAGTTTATGTTCCTTAATTTTTCTTGAGCCCGTAAAAATTTCTACTACAGCACAAACTTGCCCAAGAAATTCAGTTGGTGTACTTTTTTGCACGGCATATGGTATTTTTAGCATCTTTTTGTTTTGTGCAGCATAAAATTCCTTTCTTCAGTCTTTTGGTTTTGACCCAATTTTTCCCCTCCGCTCAAGTAAGATTTTACCACGAAAAATAGAGGAATGGCCTTTTGTCGTTCGTCTTATAATTCAAAAGTTTTAACCAAAAACCGAAGTTTTTTTGTTTAGGCACTTTTGGAGTTGGAGAAATTTTGTAGCCGGCTATTACAAACATTGAAGAGTGGACAAAAGTTGGAAAGACTTCTGTTATGATAAGCAGCTTTCCCAGAAAAGGTGTGACATTATTACTCTCTCCTACAGAAAAGTCCTTTTATTTTGCCTCCTTTTTTACAAGAAAAGTAAACAACGATTTGCTGTAGTTAATTTTCCAAGTTATTTATTTGTTTTCAGACATTGCAAAGCTTATATTTTATATCAAACGGAAAACTTAATGACAAATAAATAAAATTTTTTAACTTAAAATTTTACTACAAAATCAGAGTTTTTTTCAAACAGCTGTTATTTCTACCAAAAAATGTTAGAATTTTTTCCTTATGCTGTAATTTAGCTATGACTTTTATTTACAAGAAAAAAATTTTGTTCTTCTACGATTCCTGACAGAGAATAGTTTCCCGAATGTTAAAATTGAAGTTTGGTGATATTTTATTTTTAAAGCAAATTTTTTAAATTTCCTTGAGCTCCACAGAGAACCAGATAAGAATTGGGTCAGCAGAATTGGGTCAACATTTTTGATAAAATATGAAAATAGCTATATTAACTAATAGCGAGTTTTGAGTATCCTGGAACTTTTTGAAAGTTGCCAAAAAGCCTGCAAAATTCTAAAGAAAACATAATTTCAAGAAGAATGCAGCAGAAAATGTCAAAAGAACGTCAGCTTATTGGATGATTTCAGGCCATCGCACAATTTAAAGTCGATTCCAAACCACCAAAGTTATTCTGCGATACCAATACCATTTTAGAGTAATCTTTGAGCAGAAAACAACCATGACGCTAGTCTAATTTAAATCTGCGGGTCTCGCATAAAAAGTCAATATGTTATAACTTACACTCACGGGATTCAAAAAGGTTCAAGGGATGACCAGGTGATTAAAGGTCGTTCTTGGAAAAGGATAGTCCCAAAATAGCAGACCAAAGAAACGTAAGCTTAATTTGTCGTTAAAGGTTTTTTTCACAGAAAAATTACCAGAAAAACTTTAAACGTGTTTTTCTCGAAAACTTTTTTTTGAGCGGTAAACACTCTGCAGCTAAAACAAAATGAGCTATCGAGTTGAACCTTTCAACAAACTTTAGAAAAATCTGTCAGCTGCGTAATAAACAGCCTTCTTATTCAAGAAATCAAACTTCCCCCACCCCTGCGCAACTTTTAATGTTAAAAAAACGCGTCTTTTTCGTAATTCTTTTTTGAAAATCTGCAATTTTTTTATTTTCCATCTTTTTTTCTGATGGATACTTTCAAACACTTCTTATATTAAATTGATATCTTCATTCTCGCATTCACGAACTTCTCAAGTTTCACTATTCTATGAAGGCCTACGAGGAAGAAACTAATGGAAATGCCTTTACGTATATGAATACCCTGATTTTGCCTGGCCAGATTTTAGTACGAGTTCTGTCAATCAATCGGCTGACTGTTAATTTTCTGTTTATTTGACGTGACAAACTTGTTGAAAAATTTAAAAGTTTTGATTTAATAATTTTGGTGACGGAACTTCGCCGCTTAACTTACCTACAAAATTTAGCCGCTAAAATGAACACAATACGGAGGCTGTACGCAGGAAAGTATAATTGGTTACACTTAAATAGCTATAACAAATGCTATAACATAAATAAATTTAATAATATAAATATTAAATTAATAAACGTGGAGTCTGTTATGTGGGTTGGATAAATAAAGCTATTATTTATGATATCATATATTGATATTGGAAAATAGTTGAAGAATTTTTGCATACTCAAGATCCAACCTACCTTTACATTTTGAAACAATTTACTAATCTTTTCAGTCTTTGTGGGTTGGATCGTTATTGCATAACAGAATATTATTAGTTAACACAATCTTAATGTATTTGGGCGAATCTGTAATTCAAAATATTTCATCAATATTTTATTTATTTTACATTTTAGGACAAGACGAGACCGTCTAAAAGATGCATAGAAAATGAGTACGTGGTTAATCGTTAGCAAATGGCTGATTTTGATTCGAATCATAAATTATATTATTTTGAACAAAGCCATAATTTTTATTTGAATTTTCAAAAAATAACATTTATTTAAATAACGGTGAAAAGATGACGTTTTGACGAGACTTTTTTGCTTTACGTCAGAGTGCTACAAAATTATCAAAGTTAGGGCAAACTTAAATGTAAACATTTTTGAAAGGCATTAAATTTCTTAAATAAAAGTTCCCGGTATAGATGTGTAATATATATTGTTCGGACGTAAGACACCGTCAAATGAGATTACTGTTGACATCAATAATAATCTCTTGATCAGCCAATCATAGTAATCATTCAACGCTTTGCACAACAAGATGAAACTCATATCCCGTCTTTGATCGAGACGATCAAGCACAAAAAAAATTAGATAATATAAAATTTGATGTCAGAGATAGCCGTCCTTTACCAGATTGGCAGAAATCACTTTCAATAGACAATGATTAATCGCGTTTGGTATTTCTCATATGCAATTATATCTGAAATAATTTCGGTAGGGTTAAAATTTTGTCGAGACTCCAGTTAAAAAAGTAGTTGTCGTTGAAAGTCTTAAGCCATGAAACTGCGCTTATATTGTGACTGTTGAGTTGAGTTTTGAATTCGATTGCAATTACTTTGATGTGGAAGATACCTATATTATATTTTACGTGAAAAATCAAGAAGTTTAATTACAACAAGTGTCCTGGGTCATTCCATTTCAAATCATCCAGTCAATGATGAAAATGAAACCCATGGTCTCAGATATTGATGAATTTCTTTTCTATCTTTTTTACTAGATATGTACGTTAGGGGTCGTTACTAATTGATATTGTAGGGGTTGATTTAATTCTTATAAGTTACATTAAAATCAATAGCTATTTAATGAACAAAAAAAGAAGTGGGGTTTTTTATACTTAAGTGTATAAAAAAATTATTCAAGATTAAGGGTTACCAATGCACTTGAAAAAAATCAATTAAGTTAAGGGGTGGTTCTGATGCACTGACAGTCAAATTACCACCAATTTTATTCCAGAACCTACATATTAGTTGGATTATTTTAAAAACAAAATTGTTTTGGTTACTGTAGCGCCTTTTATTTTAAATATCATTTTAAAATTTTAT
Source organism: Leptarthrus brevirostris (assembly GCA_964036015.1). Classification (NCBI taxonomy): domain Eukaryota; kingdom Metazoa; phylum Arthropoda; class Insecta; order Diptera; family Asilidae; genus Leptarthrus; species Leptarthrus brevirostris. Next base: position 36,224,944 of record OZ038372.1, on the reverse strand, counting down.
GTTTTTTCGTCAAAATATTTATGAAAGTCAGGTTTGAGCTGGTAATGACTGCACCATTTAATAGATATGTTGCCAAATGTATTTTTTTCTTACTCTGCTGATTGTTCTGAACATTTTCGTCAAAAAATCATTGCGATATGATGAAAATTGCCAAAGTGATGAAAATTTAACTTAAACTGTGTCACTACCGCTACAGTTCTCGGTAATGCAAAAACGTCTTTTATCGTAAATTCTTGGAACTTTTTTTCCCAATATAATAAAAGAATAAGTGTCACATCCAGTGAAAAGTCCTATTTTATGGACCATAAAACGATCCTCAATTGTGAAGATGCAAAAATTGTTTTTGGTTTTGTTGCTTGGTGTAATCTGTGAAATTTAACATTGAACTTCCACTACAGTTGAATCAGTTAGTAAATTATTCTCGAGGTGTTGCATGACATTCATTAACCATAGTATTTAAAATTTACATATGATATTCTTGCTTCAAATGCTAGAGAAACGTAAGAAAACAAAAGCTTTTGTTTAATAATTGTGCAGTTTAAATAACAATATTATGACTTTGTAAATAGTTTGTATTAACTGGGCGGCTTAGACTACATGCCACATACTGATGCTCTAACTGGGGCACTTAAGGTACATATCTACTGTTTAGTATTTTAATGTATCATTTGTAAGGCTGGATCCACAAAACTAGACATCTAAAAGAGTTCTAACTGATCCTCCATGCAAAATATTTATTATAATATTTTGTAAATTACTGCTTGGGATGGAATTTCTAAAAGAAACAGAAACCAGATATTAGAAATAAATTAAGCTTGAAACTACATACTGATGTGGAAACCAGAATTGAACTTCCAAGGACTATGATCACTAATAAAATGATCATGGATACTTTGGCGACCACTGACGAAGTGAATAAGTTATTAGAATTGATTATTTAAATAAATAAAGGTTGGTATTTTTTCGTCTATTAAAAGTGGCAGATCGTCAGAGGAGGTGGAAAAATCAGGAAAAATCTGAGCTTAAAACTTAATACGGAAAAGTAGAAGGTTTACTGTATGAAGCCGGAATTGGTATTTAATGGTAAATATCGATAAAATTTATTTATTTTATTACTTTTTGACGAAGTACTTCTATAGTTCTTGAACGCGTTTTTTCCAATCTTGGTTTTTACATATTGTGAAAAGGATTGATTGAAAATTACTGAACCGATTTAAAAATTTCTGTCTTTTCCTCATTTCTTACATGTCAGTCACATCTTTTTTCCTTCACATAGTACAAAATAAAATTTGCACAACTGTATGATCGCGCTAATCTCAGGAACAAATGCAACGCCAACGTATATAAATATATAAAAATGGATGTGGCTGTTTCAGAATAACTCTAGAATACCTGGAGAAATATACACCGAACTTGGTAAACATATTCATTACAATTTGTAAAAGTTACGGTGGGGTTGACACCCTTAGCACCACAAAGCGTGAGGCGTGAAGGGAGCGACAAATAAAATTAATCGAGAAGTACTAATTTAAGTGTCAAATACATAGTTTTCGGAGTCCCGATACCGTTAGATATTGTAGAGGTAAGGCACCCCTAAGGGTGGGGGTGGGAACAAGTAAAAATAATCGAAAACAACCGATATTAATGTCAAATCCATAGCTTTCGGGGTCGCTGAAGTAAATAGTGATTCTCTCGATACCATTAGACGCTGTGGGGTAGCAACCATAGCATTCGTAGGGGTGGGGTGAGAAGAAAGTGATATGTAAAAATAATCGAAAACGACAGATATTAGTGTCGAATCCATAGTTTACCGGCTCGCTAAGATAATTAATGACATTCTCGATACTGGTAAATACTATATTGTGATAGCACCCCTAGAGGGGGGGGGGCATGTAGTAATAATTGTAAACTTACTAATAGTCTGATTAAGTAACTTTTAAAAATTTTACGTTCTTTTTTCTTTGAAATTTTACCCGATTTTCAACTCTTAACTTTGAACAGTACCAACTTTCTTAAAAATAAGATCCTACGATAATGCTTACTTTAAAAATAATATTTTCTTTGAATTTAAGATATTCCAGAATTGAGTTATCACTCCCACCGAAAATCATGAAGATTTTTCAACGTGATTTCGAATATCACTATCTCCGTTAATGTAAAAAGTATGACTAAAAAAATGATTTGATTAAACTTAACAATTTACCCAATAAAATAAAAAAAAGAAATAATGAATAAATTTAATGAATTTGAAAACGAAATTTATGATAATAATTATCAGACTTAATAATTGATTGTGATGATGATAGTGATATTATACCTATCAGGAAAACAATTTATTTTAACAGACAGTGATAGTACCGACAGTGAATCAGACAGTGAATCAGAAATTGATATTAGTGATGTCTGGGATGATATTGATGCACCACCACGTCTAGAATCATTTGAAGGAAATCCAAGTGTAGCATTAATTCAAGAATTTTTTGAAAATATCTATTTTTGTTTGTTTCTGTGGCATGAGAGAAATAGATATCATAGTGATTTAGTAACTAAGTAGAAAGTTTCCAAAAAAGCATTAAATTGGACTGATTTTACCACAATAGAATGAATCTACTTATAATTTTAATGGGGCAGGTAAAAAAGACTACTACTACTCAAAAGATCCCTTGATAGAAACACCAACCAATATTAGCAAAAATTATGACTTGCAAAAGATTTCAACCAATTTGGACATTCTTAGACTCCAAAGTCCATTAAATAAAAATAAAGGATGGATTACGTGCTAACGCACAGTGTGATATTTTCACAATCTAGCGGGGCAAAACTAAAAAAAATAACATGGAATATATACACTCACACTCTTTTAAGATTAAAGCTGATAAACTATATAAGGCAAGGACAAAAAATCGCCGCTCTAAATATAACCGATTAAAAACAGGTGTCTACCTGACCTGTTCAAAAGTGACCTCAAGTGAACGCGGACGTGTTTTTAATTGAGTGTAAACGAATCAAGTGTTGTGTACATATTTGTTAAAATTATTGTGGAACCTTAACACCAAGGTATGTAGTTTGCATTTTCAATTTAAATAACTATTTAAATATTTTACAATTTTCAAAACGCCAAGTAAGAACATATATGAAATAATTGAAAATTTAATTTTAATCGATGATTTTAATAAAGTGCCGAAAGTTTTGTATAACTTTGTATGTTATGATTAAATTTTTTTTATGAACTTAGATTCATATAGATATTAAGATAGACTTTTGAATACAACTAAGTGCGTTTATGCAGTATACTTATTTTTTTTATACGAAGTAAGTAATGACGATACTGAACCGAGATGAGGCAGTGAGTCAGTAGGGGAAGTCCGATTACAATCCATAATAGATTTAACAATAAAACGTCTTTGCATTGTGCAAAACGAAGTAGTGAACACAATTATTGGAACACAATTTATGAAGGAAATGTGACCCTAAGAAACTTGACAATGATCTTTAAATGGGGGACTGATGGGAGTGAAGCAAAAATCAGATGAAGATGGATTTGACGACGTTTTGGAAATTTCAATAGTACTATTACAATTGCACGGATTTCATGAAGGGTACCAACAAGCTATAGTGTGGAAAAACCCGCGCCCGTTTACATTGCAGGCCCATAAGATATAGGTTCACAAAGGAAACTGACCAATCAATAACAGAAGAATTCGAAATAGTTAGAAATCAAATTACGTCTCTTGTGCCAACCTTAGTGCAGTTTAATGGCCAGCCACTTGAAATAAATCAAAGACTTTGAAGAAACAATGGTCGATGGCAAAGTATGCAATATCTTAGCTTCGAATAAAGCATCTCAAAAGTGCTATATCTGCAAAGCAACACCAAAAGATATGAATTTTCTTAGGGTGTATCTACACTACACGCACAAATCCGATTAATGGAGTGCATTTTACATATTGGCTACAGATTAGAAGTCAAGAAATGGCAACGTCGAAAGATTGAAGAAAAACAGAGTGGCGCAAACAGAAAGAAAGTAATATTTGACAGATTCTGATCTGAAACAGGATTATTATTAGATACTCCAAAACAAGGGCAGGCAACTCCAATGACGGTAATAGTGCAAAGAGATTTTTTGCGAATGGTGCCGTGGCTTCGAGCATAACAGGTGTTAATCAATCTCAGTTTTATGTTATACTACGCACAATAAATTGTGGATACGAAATAAATATATCTTCCTTCAAAAACTAACTACGTTTCTCTGTAAAATTAGTATCCAATGCCTGTTACACTACACAAGATCCTAATACATATCCCAGAAGTAATAGGAAATTTTTTACTTACCATTGGACAGACGTCAGAAGAGGCGCAATAGTTTCGTCACAAAGAGTTTAAAAAATTTCGGTTGGAACACGCAAGAAAGATCTTAAGAATCAAGGCAAATGAGGATCGGTTACACAATCTCTTAATTAGTTCAGATCCAGTAATCATCTCGTTAAGACCCCAAGATTAAATTACAGAGCAGCAGCTATTGATCCTGCAGTTTTAAACTGATACAGCCACCAATTATTCGAGCAACAAGCGAAGAACCGGCAGAAGCAAACGATAGTGATTCATTTTCTGATAGTTCTGACGATACTGAGTAGCAATATAATGTGTATGTAATATATAAAATACTATACTCTTTTTTGTAGTACAAGAATATTCTTATTGTTATAAATACATTTTTATGACATTTATGATATTTTGACTGATAGTATAATTTTGTCCCACCCCTTTTTCTCCCATTTGCAATGGGGGATCATCAATATACAACAAGAAAATAACCATTCAAATCGGTCCACGCGTTACAAAGTTATGTTCAACCCCAACGAAATTAGGTTCCACCCACACCCACCTCACAAAAAAAATTTTCGTTATGGTACCAATCGGGGATCACATTCTATACAAAAAAACGAATCATCAAAATCTGTCCACGCATTAATAAGTTATTAATGTTGTCCCAATAGATTGTGAAAATATCACAGTGTGACGGTTTGATACTTATTTATATTTATTGTGTGCCATTAATATAACTACTAAACTTCAGCTTTTCTTTTGTTTTTTTTCTTCTTCTTCTTTTTTTTTTTTTTTGACAAATAAAGGAGTAATTTTTTGTATATGAAGTAGTTGTAATTGAAAAAAAAATTTTTTTATATTAATGCGGCATGCCCCAATAAGGGAAATAGAAGTTTACCAATAGGAATAAAACCTGAAATTAAAAAGCTGATATAGAATTTTCCAGAAAAACTGCCTGTCTGTTATTGGCATTTAAAGATAAAAGCGACCGGAAAACAGAAGAATATTATGAAACCACTATGTATCACAGAATGTAATAAATATACCTTTCCTAATATTCGATCTTTCGAAAAGCAACTAAATGGACCAAAAAGACAGCACTATGTTTAACAAATATTGTACCTAATATTTAACAGCTTTGTAATATACAAAACGATAAATCCAAATACAAAATACTTATTATAAGTTGAGAGGTTGGCGAAATGCAGCGCAAAATATCATAAGGTAGATTGTTTGGTGACACTAAAAAACACGCCCTGAAGATACTAAGGCCAACATAGAATAAAAAATATCCTGAATATGTACAGTATGTAAGACATATGGGGCAAGGAAGCGATGCGCGATATGTATGCAAATTCTGTAAAGTAAGCTTCTTCACCGACAAAGTAAGCTTCTTCACTTACAAAAAAAAAAAAAAAATACTAATACTACTTATATACAACTTCTAAAAATTTCAATAAAGTATTAATTACAAAATAAATTATCGCAGTTTTAATACATATATGTTGAAATATCTAGATATCACTACACTACACCGATTAATATGAAAGTTTTAGAAAAATAGTCCGATACGAAAATGTTAATATAAACAAAACAATTTCTTTGGACCAATAGTCCATACAATTTGATGGCTCATAAAAAACTAATATCCTGAATAAAATCAGATTAAATATGAAAATTGAACAAATTTTCCAGAATGCTAGACTATTCCCATAACTCGTGGCAACATAGAGAGTGGATGGAAGATTGCGTATGGATTTAAAATATAATAAATTGGCAATTTTCAACTAAGTGGATATTTTTATATATCCATAAAATTTTTACTTAATTTATTTAGTCTAAGGTCTCAAAGATCCCTTCCTAGAGGAATCCACCGCAACCTACAAGTGTAATACTCGTCTTACATACAATCCGTGGTGGCAATTTTTTTTTTGGTTCGTACTAATAGTACTCTTAAAAGTAAGGAGTGGCAGCCAAAGAATCTTGCGCTGTATACAAAAAGGAGTTGATCAAAGTTACGTGTTCCTTGAACGTATATACGAAAAAAAAACTAGGTAATGGCATTTTATTATCACAAAACAATTTTGAAACGCAATAATGCTTCGAATATATGTTATGGAATGAATCTTAATGAATTGACATTTTCTAAAGCAGAAATTACAAAAATATATGTGGTCACAGGGAATAAGTTGGTAAGTCGAAAATCCAACTCTTTAGGACAACACTTTTTTTACTTTTGAACACTTCCTGTAAAACCATTTTTGTGAGAAAATTTATTTTGTTGATAACAATGTGGTCGGAAAGTATGTATTAGGGTCATGAGTAACCAAATTCTTTACAGTCGTATAATACATTAGAGATGACGACAGTACATACACTTATCTCATTTTGGCCATTTTTCCACTTACAAAGTTATTCACAAATATATACTTATACAAAAAAAATTACTTGATTCATTCAATTGGATTAGTTGAGTTACGATGATTAAATATTTTTAAATTAGACATAAAATGAGTATCTTCCGTAATGATATCAATTTTTTTGTGATGGATTTTTTCAAGTTTTTTAAATACATAGATAATGCTTTAAATTGAAGTCGGCGTGGAGATTGAACAATCAAGTCAAATCCACTGTTCAATGTTCATTCAGAACAAAAAGTCTTCTTTAATTGAAATAAAAATCATCATCATCCGAACCTGAATTGTCAAGCTCTCAATAATATAAATTAGCCACTAAATAGAAGAAGTTCATTATTCCCCACCTTAGCAGGGTAAGATAAAAGGCGGTGCAAACTACCTATGATTTCTAAGACAATTACATATTTTTTAAATTTTATATTTTTGCATGTCCTTGTATAATTTTCCAATTTTGAGTAAAATTCGGACTATTGGACTATTTCACAACAAAAATTAATCAACAATCTATGAAGACAAAGGCATTAAAAGTAATACTATTTGTTTAAAAGATGGAGTCCAATGTTTTGTATTAAAAAACATTTTCTTGTAGAAACAAAGAAATTACTAAGCAAATATAAGGAAACATTGTTTTTGTAACGTTTCCTACATTTTCTTCGAAAAGCTATTTGAAATACTTTGCCATAAACTTCACATTACCATTATGTAATGTGCTTGGTAAACTTTGACATCCGTTTTTTTTCTAGTTAGTGATTAATATTCAGACATTTGAGCAGAGAGGGTAGAGTACACAAGTTGATTATTATCTTCTGACGCAATTTCTATGAAAAATAAAACTACTTAATTATTGGTTGAAATGTATAAAACATGTTGCATATATAATCAGATCAAGCTAATGAGCAAAAGTCCTGGAATCCTATAATTACATTTTGTTTCTAATTTCATGCTTGAAAAACTGGCATCTGTCCAAAATTAATCTTAAAGTGAAATAAAATTTCATATTACTAATAAATTGCGATATAAAATTTAAATTGTGTGAATTTCTCATATTATTATAAGGGTTTAATCTATTTCCTTATATTTACAATATTTTGTTTCAATTCTTCACTTTTTATACCATTATCAAATCCTCCAAAGGCGGAAGAGAAAAAATAAACACACGCCACTGACCGAAAAATTACATCAACAAAATATTTAGGTCATAAGACATTGCTCAACTGTAGATATTTCATTTATTTCTCGTTGCTTTTTCTTTTTTTTCAAAGCCAAGCAAAAAACAGAATTTTTTAAATAGCAGCTGATGTAGCAGTGGTGCAAAGTGGAAAGCCTTGAAGCTTAATTGCCATTTGTAAGCAGTTTTGAAATGGCCTCTAAAATGCCAGAGCGAAACAGAATGCGCATAATTAAGCACTGCAATCAGCTATACATAAATTTAGAGCTAGCTAATACTGCCAGCGGATTAACAGATGTTGATGTATAAAGAATTCGTCATGTCATGCGATCACGAATATTGTCTTTTTTGTGAATTATATTGAGGAGAAATATTTTTAACGCTTAGGCAATCAGAAAATATTAATACGTTACCCATCACAGTGTGCTTTTTAATAAAAGATGCAAATTTTTTATATATGAATAAGTAAATATATATAAATTATTTAATAAAATATTAACTAAAATTCACCAAATATTTCCACTCACGCCTTAATTTTGCAAAAAAACATAAGTTGATTAAAGCTGTACGAATTTAATGATTTAATGTTTTTCATCTTTTTATTTATTTATTTTCAGATTTCATCGTGAAAAGTAGGACATATTGTCACAAAGTGGTTTTTTCTTTCTTTTTTTTCACTCAAACACAAGTGTTCACGCAAGTGTAGCCAACTTCACCACAATGTTGTTTTTAAGTCATTTATTAACGGCAAAACTTTGCACATTATTTTCACAAGAATCTTAGTTTAAGTCTAACAGCTGAGTCACTAGTATTATTTTAAAATGATTTCCGGGCATTTTTATTTTTAAATCACACCTAACCAAGTGGAAGCCAGTTTTCAACTGAAGCCAACTTCTGGCTGACTCACTACTGAACCGCCATATCCACCGACCAGCCGACCACTGAACTGAACTGATACTGCAGTCAAGGAAGCTTTTCAAATGATTTTATTTTAATAAACAACGAAAACTTATTTCCAGTTCGGTGTGGCACACATTCATGTGCTTTGTTTGCTTCCTTCCACAGAGTTGATGGCGCTCGTTATACTCTTCCATCTAATGGAGGAAAGTGTTAAACCCGAACAAGTCCGAATATTACACTATGAAAGGGTGCCCACCATACTCTATCTCCATCTTTATATTATACTCCGCAGTTACACTTTCAAACCAGAATATACGGACAGATGGCAGTAGCGTTCCTCTGAGGCACTATGTTGTACAAATTTTAGATTTACCACAAAATATAACTCTTGTTGGGCATAGGTATCTTCTTATCTTTCGCATCGAAATTTGTCGATGCGCATGGTCATTATGTTGAATATGTATTCGTGCATTGAACATAAGTTTTCCACACAATTTTCATAGCGTTTTTATGAGTGTGGCTCCATGTGCTGGCAATGTAGTGTGCATATACCGTTTGAACCGCCAAATATGTATGAGCTGTTCAACCTATTTTTACTCTGGGCAGATATGAATGCGATAAAAGACAAGAAATTCGCTTGCCTAGATATTTTGCCAAAATTGTTGGATTATGGTGCCTTCATGATTTTAACGATAGCATATAAACAAGGCAATCACGCGCTTCAATAGTGGGCTAGGTGCTCTATAATTTTTGTTTCGAGCAAATTTATAATGACTTTTGGCAAAATTTGCACTGCCAACAGTTATGAAAATAGTTAACCAACGCTTGCGAAACTTGAAAAAAACTATACGGGGCGGTCTCGCTGCTGAGTAGTTTGTTACGTGTAGGTCAGAATACAAGTATCTGTTTTGTTTCATAAACAGCTTCTTTCAGAACTTGTTTCGCTATCGTCAGTTAACAAAAAAATTAAAGAATCCTAAATAATTTGTTTATTTATAAAATAGATTTAACAAAAAAGTTGAACCGACTTCACAAAAAGCGCTAAAAGACATAAAATAATTTTTAATTTTAAAGCTATTACGACATTTTTAAGTCGGTACAAATTAAGCAAACAAAACAACTACAAAAAAGTATTTAATCGTCCTTTCTTATGATTCCGTGAGCTGAAATGTTTAGGTAGTTTTATATAATATCGTCAATTGTGGTACTGTAGTTGTTTTATTTGTTTAATTTGCACCGACTTCAAAATGACGTAAAAGATATAAAATTAAAAATTATTTTATACTTTTTAGCGCTTTTTGTGAAGTTGGTTCAACTTGTTTGTTATTTGTTTTGCATTTTACTAAATTTTTTTGTCTCATGATATCAATCAAGGAACATACTCTACCGAACAGAAAAGGAATCATCGAAATCGGTCCACGCGTTACGAAGTTACTACCCCTCTCCCTCCGCCACCACCACCATAGGACCAAATTATTCTGCTATTAGCAATGGGGGATCATACTCTATAAAACAGCAAAAGAACCATCCAAAAAAGTTAGGTTCCACCCCTCCCCCCCCAACCACACCAACATTTTTTTTCTCGTGGTATCAACCAGGGGGCATATTCTATTCAAAAGAAAAAGAATTATTATACAACAGCAAAAGAAACATCCAAATCGGTCCTCGGGTTACAGAGTTAGGTTTCACCCCACCCCCACCACTATTTATACTAATTAGCTTAATTCTGGAAAGTACAGTAACTTGGTTATTCCCGTTATTCATTTTTACCGCGCCAAGTCACCAAAGGTTCGAGTCGGCCTTAACTTCGTACGGCATCTGCCGGTTTTCTGATTTCTGAAATAACATGCGTACTGCACAGCTTGATTTTGTTTTCATCACGTAGCCCATGTCACAATACAGTGCACGTTACACTACCCCTTTCTTAGAACTGTTCGTCCCGAACGGTTTTTTCTCCTTGGTATGGCTTCAATCTGTCAAGTGAACAATCTTATTTTTTTCTTTTGGCCCCCATTGTATTCTGTAGACCACATGGTAGATGCGCGTAAATAACTTGTAGGGTCATTCCCACGGTTGTTGAAACTTCGGTGATTTTCCGTTTTGCCGTCGTGATCGTGGTCTGGCGAAACAAGGTCTCCTTCCTTGAATTCGCTAGAATTAGTTTTGATGTCGTATCGAGTTTTCATTCTATCGCTGGATGTCTTAAGGTTCTTTCTTGCCAGTTGAACGATTTCTGCGAGACGCTTCCGAAGCATGGTTATATACTCTTCAGTGGTGTCAGTATTCTTTTCAAGTGTTCCGAACTTCAAATCACTGGGCAGTCGAATCTGTCTTCTAAACACAACTTTAGAGGGTGTCTGTCCTCTTGAGTTTTGGATGGCTTTCCTAAGATGTTCGGTCGGTTAAATCGTTCAACCATTTCATAAGAATGTGGGTGTTGTCCGCGTCTCCCTTATTCCAAGAATGTCACAAACCTTCTGGAACACTTGAGATTCAAAGCTTCGTCCTTGGTCAGAATGAAGCTCATGAGACACTCACCTAGCACTGTTTTTTTTGGGATCGCATATACTTCTGGCTATTTACTAAAATAACTCTCACCTAGGGAAACAAAAAATTGTATGCTGGGGGGGGGGGGGGGGGGGGGGGGGTAGGAACTCTCATCCGTTTGGGAGTTACAGGGTGATTCATAAATTTCAGTTTTTCATGGTATGCACATTACTCTTTTATTTTTATCTCTTTATCTACCCAACACAGCCACATGAAACAAACGCTAAAAAACAACTATCCTAATTACCTTTTCAACAATGTTGATCTCACTACTACCACTGCAGGTACAGTCACGGCCAAAATTGAAAAAAAACCTTTTAAAATTATCAAAATTTCAGCATTCTCTCAAATTTTCTCCGAAATTTATGTAATTAGTATACCTCTTTTTTATTTTTATTGGATTGCCCGTCTTATTACCTTTGCAAAAAGGTGCAACATGTCCACGTAGGGAAAGTATTTAGCAATTTATACGTAGAAATCCTATCGGAGAATATTATAAAAATCAACAAATTAAAAAAACTAATATTAACTCAAAAATTCTTTTTATTGAATTTAAAAATAATTACAGTTAATCCTGATAAGTAACAAAAGCCGTTAAAAATGTCCACCGCAACTTTCGATGCATTTCAACAACCTTCTTCTAAGTCCCTGTCTAAGGCGTATTGCAGCCAGCCTCTACCGTATTTTCGTCGCTGCATTCCAAATTCGGCTAACTAAATCCTCCCTATTGTTAACTGGGTTTGAATAAACTTCATACTTTCTTGTTCCGCATAAGAAAAAGTCCAATGGGGTAAGGTATGGAGATCCAGCAGGCTAAGGAATCGGTGCACCTCGTCCAATCCAGCGGTTAGGAAATTTTTCACTTAGTATTACCTTCACAATGTTAGCCATGTGCGCTGGTACTATATCGTGTTGGTGAAGCATTCTCCTAAGATTATCCATAGGGTTCTCCTCTATTAGATCTGGCATTGTATTGTCCAAAAAGTCCGCATAAATTTCACTACTAAGCACTTGCGGTAAAATGAATGGTCCTACCAAATGTTTGCTGATGACACCAGCCTAAACATTGACACTGCATTTTTGCTGGAATTAGGGCACCTTTGTCCTGTGTGGGTTAGTTTCCGACCAGGTATGGAGGTTATGGAAGTTCGTGATACCATCCCTGGTGAATTGAGGTTCATCTGTCCACAGAATTCGGTCCAGAAACGCCCTGTTGTCAATGTCGCGTTCTAGAAGCCAAGTGCTAAATTCCAGTCTTCTCTCGGAATCCTCTTCTAGTAGTCCTTGGATTGGGTTTTAATGATATGGACGTAATCCCTCTCGAAGAATAACCGTCCAGATGAAGACACTCCTAATCATCTTGCGACTCGGCTCGTGCTCGTCTCAGGGTCTTGCCTCACGATGGTGGTTATTTGTTACTCTCCGTCGGCAGAAGTTCCCGAAGTTTCGGGTCGTGTCTCCCTGTCACGTGAAGTTGTACTCCCTGTTTCTGTTAACCTTCGAAAAGTCCGTGTAAGTAACCCTCTTTGGTGTGGTCGCAGATTAAGGAATTTCCTTTGATATTCCAATACAGCCGCTCTCTCGTTTCCGTCTACTACACCATAAATGTAAATAATATCAACGTATTCCTCAAATGTAAAATCTACCATTTTTTAAATAATTTTGCATAAAAACACCCGCACTTATTGTTTATCAACCATGATAGGTATTCTTGTTTACTGACCCTTTTTTATAGCAAAATTTCCATCAAGTACGAGTAACAAAACGCCAGGATACAAGGATGTGAATTCTGGCTAACACATGCTAATATCGTCAATAAAAAAAAATTATATACTCTGTGAGTGCCGTGTCAATGCGACAAAAAGAAGTAGGCTATTGGTCAAAGTAGTGCTGAAATTCGTGAGGGAATAAGAATGGCTATGAGAGCAGGGTAAAAAGGTTGGATTCCCATGAATCTATTAGACATAATGGACCAATCTTATGGCGTAAGTGGAGCGGGCTGATGGTAGTTCAGCAGCACCCTTTAACCTAACCTAACGTAAATTCATATCTCAGTGGTATTGAAGAGTAGGGAACCATGTTTGCTAATCTTTCAGCTGCGGCTGCGACTGCGCTGCTACTAAACTTCAGATATTTAAAGGTTAGGTTGCTGTGTTTAATGTGAACAACGAAAAATTTTAAATAAAACTTAATACAATAAAGCGTTGCAAACTTCGTTAGCAAATGGTTCTTAATATGTAGGGAGGTTGTTAGCAGTTGTTACAACCCTACGAATGAGAAACTAAAAGAGTAAAATCAGTGTACGAGAGCGTGCCAACTTCTACGACTTTTTCACTCTCATCATAGCTTAGGCTACTACGAATGGCAGGGCGAGGGAGTTGAAATGTGAAAATAATGAAAACGACCGATATTAGTGTTGAATCCAATACTTTTCGGGGTTGGTAAGATTAATAATGGCACTCTCAATGCCGTTGGACACACCCATAGAGGATGGGAGTCACATGTAAACAGGGCTAGCTAGTATTTTATAAAATAAAGTAAGTCAAGTATGAACGTTGTTCATGCTTCGAGGGCTCCGTACTTAAGTTATTTTCAAAAGCAAATTTTTTTTAATATTTTGTAGGAATTACATAAAAGCAAATTACAAATATATACACCGCCCCCCGTGGCATAAAAGTCGCCATAACTCAACAACAGCAAAAACAAAAACTTTACAACAGCAACACTGAAATTTAAAGAATATGCCTTAACATACAGACAAACGGATATAACTACAAATTAACGACTTTTGGAGGAATTTTTCCTTTACTTCTGCTGTAAGATCTTGCTTCTTGCCAATTTCTAGGTCAAGGAAAAGTACCCTATAGTACGGCTTTGGGACCTTAGTATTTGATATTAATTTCAACTCGATAGCCCCACGCGTTCCTGAAAAAAATGGTCATGACAGACAAACTGACCGACAGGCAGACAGACAAACAATGAAGTGATCCTATAAGCGCTCCTTTTTTCGCTTTGAGGTACGGAACCCTAAAAGTGGATATAATATTACTTCCGATTAAATAAGCGATCAGAATTACCTCATTAACTTATAAATTGGAAAGTGTGTTACTTTTATGCGAAAACTGCTCGCTCGGTACTTATCACAATAAACAAATAAAAACAGTTGACAACTGTCAAAACAAATAAGCTAGATAGTGAGGCAACTAATTTGTTTTGAGGCTCTCAGTATATCGAACGCGACCATTGGCGCTCTTATTTTGCGAACTAATGCATCTTTAGTTTTTATTAGGAGATACTACGAATTTTAACAACCTATCCACATTTGCAACATGTTTGGCGTGAATTAGGCTCTCCCACTGAGATATATAATACTGGAGTGACTGGTGCCATGAAATTTCTTCAAAAAAATGGTATCACTTTTCGCTAGTTGTCCCTTTCTGGGTAAGCATCTTTTTTTCAACATGGTTTTCTTAATTGCGAACGTCATGTCGCCTATTAAACGCTGGCGTTAGAAATAGATGACAATATTCACAATCGTCTTACATCTCTTTCTGGGTAAGCATTATCCAGACTAAAACAACCTTTTATTTATAATTTGTATTCCAGTAATTCCAATGATTTTTACATTTTCCTTACAACAATATAGAAGATTAAAATTAAATATGTCTCTTCGTATATATTTGGTTATTATATTTTACTCTGAATGGCTGCAAATTCTCAGTAAACGTTGGAGATTAAAAATTGTTTTCCTCCACTGAAAGTAAAATTGTACCCATATGAGATAGCTTATAAGTCAGTCCAGTTTAATACATGTCAGTGGGCTCTCCCAACAATGTCTCGACTTGTAAATTGCAATTATGGTACTGTCATCTGTCCAAAAATCAAATTAAAAGTCAGTTTGGCTAAGGGCTTAGAAGGTGAAATCGGTGCATTAATTCCGTTGATTTTTCTATTTAAATTTAGATTTGTGCATAATTATATTGTTGTTAAACAAATTCCTTCAAAATTGTACTGTTGACACAAATATCGTTCCGCAGCATGTACATATATTTACTTAGCATATTCAACCCTCATTATGTGGACTAATTTATGCTATCCAATACGTGTTTGAAAATTAAAAGGTTATGTAACTCAGATAATGTTATCTTTCATAAATAGATTCAATTCTTTGACTTAATTTTGTAGAGAATTTTTGTTTGTTTTGGTTGACCCCATCTTCGTTTTGCTCGTTGGTTATTCTGCAGCATAATACAATGCCCGCACGGCATAGGGAATACATCCATGGTTCAACTGCTTTGGTAGTTGGTAGGTACACGTGTACGTGCGTTGAATAATAATTTCTTCTACAGAGAAGTATGAAAAAAAAGAAAGCTATGCCCGTAAAGAAGATGATGGAATAAAACGGGCCCTTAAGTTACAGTTACTCGAACAGAGCTGCCAGCGATATGTACCTCTGAGCCACAGTCTTAAGCGAATTTCTTGGGCTATAAAAGATTTCATCTCTGTACCTTGGTACGGATGGCATGCCGCGGTGGCACTGACGGTACCAGCCGTAAATGCTTTAAGTACCAAGTCCAAAACAAGAAACCTGACTCATTGCACTGCTCACGTCATCCAAACCCAGCGCCCGAACCAGAACAGCAGCAACACGTGCTTGAGTCAAAAAGGGACAAGCAACATGCAGCCAGAAGTTCAAAGACCTCTGCAGTGTTTACACGTGCACGTGAGAATTTCGTGTTGCCCCCTTACACTGCGTTGTATTTACCGCTATTCCATTTTCCTGCACTTCAGCTGTTCTGCGACGTAACTCAGGCTTGGCCCTTTCTCTACAAATAATTGCTTTACTTGAGGTTAAAGTAACTTTGCCAGAGCTAGTGACGTATTTAAGTTACCTTAAAGGTAACTCAGGGTCTTCTTAAGCGAAGGGTGCCAACGCATTTTTGTTTTGAAGTAACGTAATAAAAAAATACCTAAAGTGATTCATATCAAAATAACTTGTCAGATTACCTGGAGGAGGGATTGATATGTACATATGTGCGAATTCAAGAGAAAAAGACCACAAAGCTTGATTTACAGTGGCATCGCAGGTGATTCTACTTGCTGGTGACTAAAGTTGAATGTTCCCGACTGGGATTTTCCATGCTATGCTACTGCGTCATCATCGAAACTACGCATGCACGACAAATAAAGGGCAAATAAATTCGGCTGAGAACGTGGTGCGCTGAGCTGTAAAATATAAAGGTAAACGGACTGTTGCCTTTGTTCTTTGGAACGTGTTAATTGACTACGGAAGATGTGCTCCACATTATTGCTCAATAAAAATGACGTTATGAAATAAATTTTTTTATTAAATAATTGCCAAGTTTACATAGCGTGGGCCACAGAATTAATACATACAAGTTCCGTAATACTTACAAGTTAGTCGTTTTTGGAATATTGGGTATCCTGCAAGGCGTAGTTCCTTTTGCAACATGAAACCAAGAGTTTGCCCAATATTCCGGATCTCTGCAATTATTTCTTTAAACCAAATAAAACTAGATTTTACAAGTCACATTTACTTGAGAATTCTTTGTTTCAAGACTTATATTATCCTGCATTTGTTTAATAAACTAAATTATATCTCGCTTGTGTGCAATAGCTTCAATTTGGACGAACATCTCGCTTAACCTTTTTCCACGTTAAAATTCATGTTTTCCAATAAAAAGGAAGTTTTAATAAACATTTTGGTAAGCATCTATGGATCTGTTGAGGGGTCGCTAGTGAGTAATAAAACTCAGTTTTGGTGATGGAACCCCCCCCCCCCTCCATTTGGCAACCGTTTTAAAAATAAGGCTCCAAAAGTTTTTTGCGATATCTCGGTAACCGTTAGTACAAAAATTTTATAAAAAGATTTTTGTAGCAAATTAAATTATTTACATCTTTTATTAAAAAGTTTTTAACGTAGCATTATTAATAAAAGTTTTAAAAGCCTAAATAGATAAATTGAGCTAAAAAAACTTTCTGAGGCGTTATAAATTTTTATTTAACATTTTTATGAAAAAACGACTTTTTCGCAATTAATTTGTACTCTTTTTTGCAATTGACATTAATCTTAACAATTTTACAGGGTTACAAAAAAAGGCCAATCAAGAACTTTTTTAGTGGTAGATTAGCCGAAATAGACCAAGTGCAAGTGGGTCCTTTTCCGTCCTCTCGCAGTCTCCCTTAGCGGGAGCCAGCTGAGTTTTTCCTACTATCGCCCCTATACTCGATTCCCTGAATCAGTGCAAACATGTTCTTATGACATAATTCTTATATTCTGTTGAAATCCAGCTATTAAGCTCCCAGCAGAATCTTCTGCTTGCTAGCATATGTCATTGGCACACATTGTGAGCAGCTGTCTCCTTTTCTTCCAGGCGTAATCTGCAAGTGCAATTTTCAGAGATGCCTACCTTCTTTAAATGAAATCCGAAGTTAGCACGGCCTGTCACTAGTGCTGTTATTCATCTTAGACTTACTCTATCCAAGTGAAGAATATCCATTATGGTAGCACCATCAGTAATTTTCACGCCCTGTCGTCTTCGTCATTGCGGAGGTTGACTGCCAGTCACTTTGCCGGAAGATTTCTCCAGCTGGTCCTGGTTAATCATCTGCATCTTGGCGGTATTTTTTATTTTATTTTTTTGCGGGAGGTGAAAATCTTCCAAAAGACACCAGACAGCCCGTGCCCTCCGGTAGTGTGAGATTCTTACTCACTAAAAACACCTCTCTGGGGATTAACCGGGTCCGTTTTCGTCCCCTCCCAGTCTCCCCAGTTATCCCACTGTAGCCACTAACCTCGGTTTCCTGGGTCACTGCTAGAATCCTAGCCTATCTGCATAAATCCATGTTTTCCTACCGTCTCCACTGTTCCTTCTTGGTCCATGAGTTAGTTACATCACTCACCCCTTCATTGTCTACGACATTGAAGGGTTCCAGGCCGTAACGCTTTAGTCCTGAGCCAGGACAAGGAACCCTATCCGGATTAACCGCAGCTAAACCTACGGAAAGCAGATCTGCATAAATCCATGTTTTCCCACCGTTTCCAGTGTTCCTTCTTGGTCCATGTGTTAATTACAACCTTCATCCCTTCTCTGCCTACGGCATTGAAGGGTTCCAGGCCGTAACGCTTTAGTCCTGAGCCAGGACAAGAAACCCCCTCCGGATTAACCGCAGCTAACCCTTTGGAAGGCAGATTTGCATCTTCTACTGGTGTGCGTATCGCGGAGATATCCAACTCGTTAGAGTCTCCCGTCTCTGCACCGCCGCACCTGAGGAAGTGCTAGTTATTATTATGCCAGTGGCACCCTCTTCCAGGACTGCTTCAGCAGTTTCAGCCGGTGGGAGCGAGCCAGCCTCCATAGCCGCCACAGTTCCTTCGAAAGGTAATTCTCCCAAAGCTGCTACTGTTATGTTGTTGGTACCGCGGGTATAGCCAACCTGTTGCGGTCTCCCATACAATCCACCTCCACTACCACAGAAGCGCCCGAGGAAAACGCCATTCGCGACCCAATTACCCCTGGGACCTGCAGAGGGGACGACGACACCATCCCTTGGGGTTAGGGGGATTTTTCAAGAGGTTATCTCCTTCCGCATTAGTTACTTGGCTACATTCTAGGATGCATTGCCCGGTTGCTACCACTTGGAGGTGTAACTAACACTTGAGAATATCCAGATGAGGATCACCGTATCCTAGAAGGCTTCAACTCGTCCATCCATTCTTCAGCAACCCATCTTGTCCGTTACTAGACCGCAGTTGTTTAGTATAATATCCTTGTCCGCAGGTTTTCCCGGGACAAAAATGATCATTCTTCTAATATCAATAAATACATCCAAGTTAGATCTCCGCAAAGGTTTCTAACGGTTTCGCATGCCCAGATCTTGGATTGTACAAGTTCACAGGATCATTTATGGAGTAATTTGCTGCGCAGAATATGAATCCGAGGTCAGAATTGGGCCATCACGTCAGAATTTTGAGATATTTGAGGTTATGTACTCAAAAAGTGAGCTTTTTGGTTATTTTTGAGGTTATGTACAGGCTGGACACACTTTTTTGGTCGTTTCTAGTTGCATAATTAAATACTACTCTTACTGTTCAAAATACGCTATGTAGCGGTCACCTACGATTTTTTCTTGCAAAGTTACGACCATTTTAAGTTATGAAGTTTATATGAAATATGAACTTCATAATTTATAAAATGGTCATAACTTTGCAAGACAAATCGTAAGTGACCGCTTCATAGTGTATTTCGAAGGGTAAGAGTAATATTTAATTATGCAACTAGAAAAAAGCCCAAGAAATTTTGTCTATCCTATACATAACTTTAAAAGTGTCAAAAAAACCCATTTTTCGAGTATATAACCTCAAATATCTCAAAATCCTGACGTGATGGCCCAATTCTGACCTCGGGTTCGGATTCTAAGCAGTAAATTACTTGGAAATGATCCCCAGCTGCCCATAAAAAATTGTTTGTACTTAAAATTCTGACTTTTTGAGCGTTAAGGTTAATGATAGACATTAATAAGTTAGCATAATTGGGACTACAGCGACGAAAATACTGGAGAGGCTGGCTACAATACACCTTAAACAGGGAATGAGAAGAAGGTTAATAAGTTTCGAATTCAAAAAGCATTTTATGGTTTGTATGAGTTTAATTTATTTAAAATGCAGATTTTTACATTATAACCGTAGAGACTTTCTACGTATTAATTTAAACATCCTTTCTCTACTTGGACATGTTAACGCGAAACGTTATGGCGCGTTCCAGTAGGGGGGGGGGGGGGTGTCAGAAACTTTAAAAAAATGCGTTACGCAATACTTGGACGGCCAATAATGTATAATTCGACGTTTTCAGCTATTAGCACATTTACTTAAATTCACAAAAAAATGTTTTCTAATTCTTTAAATTGTAAAATTTGCGAGATATCCACGTGCTTCTGCTGCACGGTGCAGGATTTCGCCTTCCTCTTTTATCTGAAACACAAAAATCAAAGTTATTTGCAAAGTAGAATAAATTTGCGGGGCCATGGATCAGTTTTAGAAAAATTCAGTGATATTTGATAAAATGGCGACCGTTTGGAAAAAAGGCCGATCCTTTTGCCCTTTTTTTGTTGTTCATAGTGGTTACAAAAATAGTAAATATTAATATTTTTTAATTGAAAATGGTACATGACTCTCTAAATTCAATAATCTTTATTCTTAAAGAAAAAAGAAATCAATCGGTTCGACTGCAACTCTGCACAGCGTGTCTAAAAGCATGGTTTAAAAAAAAAACGCGCTTAAAGTTTGACGAAGCAAAAAAAGTGGAAAAAAATATATAATTATTGTTTCTTACAACTAGTCAGCTCTTCCTGGACCATAGAGCAATCCTTCCTCTTCCTGGTGAGACTGATTTTGACTATTATAATAAAGGAACGTTATTTTGTCCAAAAAGAACATATATAAGAATTTTTATACCTGCTAAGCAAACAATACGGAGTACATCTGCCTTTGGCCCGACCGCGTAGGCATGATTTTCGGTCGGTACGCGTTCGAACTAAATCGGCTGTAACTTTTACATTTTTCCGAACTTTGGCAAATCGTTCTAGAGGTTTATTCTAGACACTATAACGATTTAGAATATGTAAACAAAAAAAAAAGTCGTTTATTTACGAATTTTCTCTGAAAAGAGATTTTATTTGACAAATTCAAGAAGTATTAATACATGTAGTGGTAACTTTTAACTTTATAGCGGCATTTGTTAAAACATTCTGTAGACGATCTTCTGGAGGTTCTCCAAAAAAAGGTGTCTGGCGGTAAGCACGATATCTCCGGTTTGGATTATCCCAAATAAAAAAACCCATAAAGATTCTATTAGTGGATAGATAAATCTAGGTATTAATCGAAGGAATAGTTGAAATTTTGATTTTTGACAAAATGGCGGACCCAAAAAAAATAAATTCCGATTTTCGACCAAAATTTTTTCGGTAAATTGTTTAAAAAAATAGAAATAATTATCGGAAATCATATTCCTTCGATCAATCCCTAAAGAATATATCTGAGAAAGTTGTGTTAAAATTTTAGACCGATCAGTTGAGCGATTTTTGAAAAATCGTGCACACCGAATTTGAAAACACCGTTTTGAGAAAAACGCGTTGAAAGTTTCACTTGTTTCGCTGTTGTTGACGAAATCCACTTGTTCGGTATACGCCGCGTATTTTCTAACGCTCCGAGACATCCTTTCAAATGTGTGTGTATCTCTAAGAATATTTGCCGGATCGATTTGAAATTTTCAGAGAATATACTCAAATATATATGTATATTCCAAAAATGCTATCAAAAATCAATTTTTTGATATTTCTAACTTCGTATAACCCCTTAAGGGGTCACATACTCCATGCGCGCGCTGATAACCGAGTAAATTTGAAAAATTATTCTAAGAGTTATACGGTGAAAAAAATAAACTTTTGGTTCCAGATGGTTTATTAAACTTTCAGCTACAAGGAAAAAAAAATAATTTTTTTAATATTTACATTTTATTTAACGTGTCTAAATCAACTGCTGATGAATTAGATGGCGCCACCTTGTCTGCATCCTAACTCCCCCCAAAATTACCCAGTCTGCCAAAAAGAAAGAGAATCTTGTAAAATAATGGAAAAGTTATAGTCAGACGGGGGAAATTTTGTTATATTTTAGTTGGAAATTTTGTTATAAATTATTAATCACTAATGTGTTTTTCCTTTTTTCATATTTAAGTTCAAAATACTGTTATTTTTGAAAAGAAAAAAAAATCACCCCGTCAGACTATAACTACTCCATTATTTTACAAGATTCTCTTTCATTTTTGCAGACTGGGTAATTTTGGGGGGAGTTAGGATGCAAACAAGGTGGCGCCATCTTATTCATCAGCAGTCCATTTAGACACGTTAAATAAAATGTTAATATTAAAAAAATTATCTTTTATTTTTTTTCCTTGTAGTTGAAAGTTTAATAAACCATCTGCAACCAAAAGTTTATTTTTTTTCACCGTATAACTCTTAGAATAATTTATCAAATTTACTCGGTTATCAGCGCGCGCAGGGGTATGTGACCCCTTAAGGGGTTATACGCATTTAAAAATATCAAAAAATTGATTTTTGATAGCATTTTTGGAATATACATATATTTAAGCAGATCAAAAGAAAAAAAGAAAATAGTGATGTGCATACCATGAAAACTGTATATTTATGAATCACCATGTAACTCTCAAACGGTTGAGATTGCCTTCCCTCCTTTCATACAGGTTTGCCTAGGTTAGATCTACCAACCCACTTATTTTGGCTCACCTTATGTCAAACACCCTGTATATCTCAAATTGATATATTTGTGCAATCTTTAGTTTTCATTTAAGAAATTAATAGAGGAAAAGTTTAAAACAATAAAAGTCAAGCTGCAATTAGGAGTGAGCAGCTTACACTACTGCCAAGCTATATAACCAACTAAGTAAATATTTATATTTTGTAAATAATCGTGATGAAGGTCCAAATTTTAAGACCAGGTTTTCAATGAGATCAATAAATTTAATTTTATCATTAATTAAAAACGGTTTCAATAGAGTTTCAACTTAAGACCAAATTCTAGATGAGGCACCTCAAAAAACTGTTCCACTTCAGCGCCTATTCATAATTTATTTTTGTTAGCACCAAAGTGTTATATTCACTCTTGTACGTGAAGTAAAGTGTAAGAAAAAATTAACTTAGTAAAGTGAAAAGTAAATGAGAACCAAGCGCTTGTAAACTGAAGTGCATGGATTTGTCACCGTCGTAAATAATGCACAATGGACTCTTGTGGCTTGTCCATCTACTCAGACACTTTGGGTCTTAAGGAACCAAACCCACTGCGCTTGATTTTATTTGTACAAGGGAAACTGAGATCCACTTTAGTGGGTATTGTTTGAACGAACCTTTTGGCTGTAAAAGTAGAGAATTTATTTGTTTTGTATGGAGAATTGCCTTTTAGATCCATTTCACTTTATAGCGACACTTAACAATAATAAACCGTAGGCCATCTATCAAATTACGCCGTTAAGCTAAGAAAAGCCAATCTTTCCTTCGCTGGCGTCGCCATTAATTTAAATACTGTAAGCAAAAGTCTAGTGGCTCATTCGAATAAATTGGGCGCTGTTACGACAGGCCATCAAGGGATATGGATGTTTTGTGTCCACCGTCACCGTGCAAGGTGCAAGATGCAAGACGGCTAAAGAAAACAAATTGCATCTTTTCACTTTGACGTGGTGCACTTATTTTTAATTCTGGCCCGCTGGCTGGTGTACTTAAAAGTTTTTTAGGATTTTCTTCACGTTCTCAAGAAAATTTCGCCCATTTTCGTTTTCTTAAAGTTCTTTGAAGCGATGCGGTTCTTTGTTGGCAGCGTTTTTGAGCTTGGTTCGTGATGTAATGTTTACACTTTAGTCTTTCAAGCTAAAATACTTAAAAAAAAATAATAGTCTACTGAAATATTTCATGAGCTGTCGTCGTTAAGCTGTTTGTTCTTTTTCGGTCAGCCATAAGGTCACGCAAGTCCTCATATGTTCAAACACTTAAATCTTCGCGTACGCGTAACGTATGTGCTTTTCCAGTGTACTTTAGCATGACCAAAACCGCTGAAATATGATATGACTGCCAACTGCCATATGCCACATGGTCGAGTGCGCCCCTAATACGTGACTGATAACGTAATCCGGGGAATGATAGAATCCAATGACCGAGTAATTTTGTTTTCTGAATAAATAGAACGCGGAACTTTTCATATTATGTACTTTGAAATAAATGTGCTCCAATTCAAATTATGGAGGCGAGTGCAAATTGGCATCGCAATTTCAGTAAAATTTCATTAAAATTAGTTCCGGCAATGATTAGTGTGGGGTTGTAATAAATTGGTGTAGAACGGCTTTGCTAATTAAATTTTGATAGATACGGTTTTGACTTTTATATTGTTATTTCGGAGAGGCGCACAAAGCAATTATTATCATTAGCAAGGCACTATCAAAACAAATTCGCACGTCAGTTATGAGTGCTTTGCAAGTTGTCTATTATTATATTATAGTTACACCATTGGGCTATACTTTACGATATTCATCCCTGCCATTTTGGATTGAATGGCATAAATTTGCAGTTATCGTTAATATACTTATTCTTAGTAGGGTAAAAGAACTAATTACCGCCCAACTAACTCCTCGCCTTCCCAAAAGCAGGTTCTTAGTTCGACAAGATATTTTTTTTAATTTACTTTTATTTCTTTTATGTATGATCAGCCGTAATTTTGTAACGCATGGAACGGTTTTGATGATTTTTTTGGTGTTGTATAGAGTATGTGCACCGATTGGTACCATGTCAAAAGAATTTTTGGTGGGGGTGAAACCTAACTTCAAAACGCTTAAACCGATTTGGATGATTCTTTTTCTATTGTATAGAGAGTATGATTCCCCATTACAAATAATGAGAAAAATTTGGTCCCAGGGTAGCGTGGCGTAACTTTGTAACGCGTAGACCGATTTGGATGATTCTTTTTTTGTTGGGTAGAATATGTTCCCCGATTGGTAGCATGTCAAAAATCTTATGGTAAGGGGGGGGGGGGGGGTACCTTTAAATGCGTGGACCGATTCGGATTAGTCTGTTTTGTTGTATAGAATATGATCGCCTATTGTAAATAACGGAAAAAAGTCGTCTGTGGTGTATCGATAAAGGTTTCTAAATTTTAAAAATGCTGCTAAAAGGGTTTACTTTTAGTTCACAATTTTAGCTAAATTGCTTCATTTTCGCTATATATATATTTCGAAATATAAGGTCAACATGCTTGCGGTACCAATAGCTTCTGTGTTTATAAACCGATTATAAAAATTCTCTTAAACCTTAATTAAGGTTGCTATTAGTTATTTTTTTAAAGATACTTCCGCCGTAGCCGGTCCCAAGCCCGGTTGAGAAAAGAGGAGGGAAACCCATGCGCCAGTCAGAACACTTCGGCTTAGAGAGAATCTATGCGCTTTACAAATAAAATCACCATAAGTGGTGATTCGCAAGACGCCTCAAGGAGCAGACATTTTTCTGGGATAGAATAGGTAGGCTTGTAACCCGCGTATTTAAAAACCCAAACATGCACCCGAAACGTGTAGTACGCCTCGGATTCCTCGGATTGATATTGTGATAACAACCTTTGGCTATAAACATAGGACTACGATTGGGCTGTGGTTCGTGAGAACTCTGTGGGACGAGTGTGGATACGCGAAGATCATGGAGGTAGGATTGGAAATGACCAAGTACAAAATAATATACTGTAGGGTTAAGAGAAATTAGATGGAGAGGAAGTGCAGAGTTTACATCATCAACCTTGCTCCTATACTCTGGCCAGGGAGAATTAGATACACCCCGCATGACGGGTGTAGTCTTATTGCTAACCAAGCATGCTCGCCAATCACTACTGGACTAGTCACGAATATCCGACCGGATTATCATCGCCAGATTCCGGACCAGGGTACGTAACATCTGAAGAATTCAATGCTCTGCGCCGATCGAGCAAACGGATATAACAACAAAGAAGGTCTTCTACCAGCTACTTGGTGACACCTTTGATAAGGCTCCTAAAGGTGATAGCAAAATAGTTATCGCGAATCTCAATGCTAAGATGTGGAGTCTGGCGCCGTAAGGGGAGCGAGTAACTCTGCAACTGTTTTAAATAGTTTTAGTTTATTGTTGCCATTTTAATGCCATTTAATGGATAAATTTCGTTTCTTTTTTCAAGGTCAACGTATTGATTTTATTATGGTAAGTGAAACTTGGTTAAAAGGCGAGATCCCAGATGAACTTATTGTTATTCCGGGTTATAATGTTATGAAAATCGATCAAGTTGGTAAGCGTGATGGAGTAAAGGAAAGGAAGCAGATTAAACACCGCATCAATTCTGCTACCGACGTTGCAGTTACACAACATCTCAGAACTGCATACTGACCTCTACAGAAAGGCGTCCAAAGAAGTGTAAGACAAACTCGTACAACTGAACATCCTGTAAGAGATACCAATGGCCCCTTTTTTGTCAACTGCGGAGGTATAGAGAAGATTTTCTTTAAAATCCTAAACAACATTTTTGGACCGTCGAATATTTTTTCACATGAGCTGATATTCTTTTCCTCGCAATCCAATAATGTTTGGAAACCGGGGCCTATCAAAATTAAAACAGGCGTAATTGTAAAGATTCCCAAAACAGGCGACCTGAGGATTTGTTGGCGTAGTATCTGCCTTTTCACTGTAGGCTCCAAATTGACAACAATCATCTTCATGCGAATCAAGCAAACAATCGAGCGCACTCTAAATGAGTGCAGGCTTTCGTGAGGTTTTCTCCTGCAGCGATTACATCAACAACATCCAAATTATTATCCAGAATACGTAGAATGGAGCTCCTCTTTACATCTAATGTTCGTTGGTTTTTAGAAGGCGTTTGACAGCGTTGATCACGAGTAACAGGGTGTTTCAGATCTGAAGTGCCAAAATGATTACGGTGATAGATGTCAGCTAGGGAAATAACAAGTTGTATGGCAGGGGGGGGGGGGAGTTAATATGAGTTTAGTTTCTTTAAAATGCAGATGTTCAAATATTTCCCGATAAGTGTTCTACTTATAAATTTCTACACCCTTTCTATACCTGGGCATGTTGTACCTTTTTGGAAAGGTTATAAGATGGACAATCCAATAAAATAAAAAAGCGGAATATTAATTACATGAATTTCGGAGAAAAATTGGAAAAATGCTGAATTTTAGGTAATCGTAAACAATTTTTTTCACTTTTGGAAGTGACTGTACCTGTAATGGTAGGAGTTAGATCAACATTGTTGACAATTTTGGAAGTTTCATTGGGATAGTAGTTTTCTAGCGTTTGTTTGAGGTCGCTGTGTTGAGTAGATCAAAAGATAAAAATAAAAGGGTAATGCGGATACCATGAAAAACTGTAATTTACGAATCACCCTGTAACTCCAAATGGTTGAGATCGCCCCCCGCCCCGCTATACAATTTTGTATTTGCCTAGGTGAGATCTATAACTAACCTGTATTTGGGCGGCTTTACGTATCAGACACATCCCATAAAACATTATCACCATCATAAAGAAGTCCTACTTATGAGACCAAAGAAACGTCCTACACAAGAAAACTGTTGCTTTTCCTGATCGTCATTAATGGCGTATTGTGCAGCGCCTCAGACGATCACCCATCGCGACGGATTAGATGGAATTTTTTTAACCACATTACGCAACCGGACTAAGTCGACGACGTATGTCGGCTACCCAACAAAAAGAGTCATACAGCTGAAATGTCAGAAGCTCTGTGTAGAGATTATCGATGAACAGGGCTTAAGATCAATGCTGCTTAAACCAAACTTATGAGCTTCGATTCTAAGAGAAATTGAATCTTTCTTGAAGAGCAATAAATAGGGCAAGTGGATACATTTTGCTATCTCGGAAGCAATAACAACATCTCCATTCATCAAGTGAATTATATGAAAAGGTCAAATAATTATCATAAATTTTTTTAAGTACATAAATAAAAAAACTAAAACTAAATTAGAGCTAAAGCCAAAGAATATGAGTTAAGGAAGAAAAAAAAGAAAACGAAAAATTGAAGTGGATTGTCGCACAAATGCTCACACTGTCGAGAGATGGTCAAACAGGAGTTCGAAATCTACTTCCGTTACCTACATTCTTAATATGCCAACACTTATCAATGGTGTGAGCGACGAATGACATTCGGTGGTGTCAGAAAAAGGACAGGTTTTGAACAGACCCAAGAATTTTTCTAAAAATTAATTCCCACAAAATGATAAATAAATAAATATAAAATGGAAAGCTGGATACAAAAATTAATAATTGAGAAGTTCCAAAAAATGCACAGTAAAGGAAATATAATTCAAATAGTGATAACCAAAAACTTTATACCGGCACAAGAAGGATCCAGTGGTGTTAGTAGTCTCGATTATACAGAAGTGATTAAAGTGCGCCAAACAGAATAAAAAGTGATTAAGTACGTATCCAGCATAGAGACGTGTGCAAAATTTGCCGCACCCAGCCACAGTCTCAGATGACCTGGACAAATCCGAGAAGCCAAAAAGATTCAACCCGTACGCAAAATCAAGGGTAAAAGTTCTTAAAAAGAAAGACAAGCAGAAAATGCTGGAAACATATGCATCCAAGGACATTAAATGTACCGCTAAAAACCGGGACAAAAGTAAGATGGAAATTGTCAAATTCATGCCATCTCAAGCACGTCATTGTACTACAGACCCAAACTCTGCAATCAAATTGGATTTCCATGACGACATCGTGAATTTCCACAGGGAAATAAGCTCAGACGTCTCCTTTGACGAGTAGCCCAGAAAAGAGAAAACTTGGGAAACAGCAAAGGGACCTGACACAAATCATATGACAACTGACGAGACGGACCATCAGTTGCCGATTATCGCTACCATGGTAGTCACCAAAACCCCTGGAAAAGCACCACTTGAAGAAGCTCCGGCATAACAACGAATAGGCGTAACCCGACAAACCTGAATCAACAAGAATTAGATATGTAACATAGCATGAAGGAAATTACGAAAACGATGAATTAACAAACAAACTCCTTCATCAAAATAAATGTTGCATTTACCATTTATTGACTAGAGGAAATTGCAAACTCCGACTTAGATTTACATGCACAAATCGGTGATGAAATCCAGTGTCTTTGCAAAATGATTGACTTCTCGTCACATAAACTTCCTCAAATGGGTTACACAACAATTAGTAAAATTGGGACGGTGACCAATAATTTTGTTGATTGATGATCATTGGAAAAGTAAGGCACTTGATATGAAAGTTTGGAGGAAAACACGAGATAGAACCCCAGTGAGTTGGTTTTTACATTTTCTAAGGGTGAGAAAACGAGAATTATCACTAATAGTCTCAAGTTCTAAAACTAAGTTGTGAACTTAGTGAAAGCGAAAAATGATATTAGTTTATGAAGTGGTAGTTAGTAATTATAGTGATTATAATAAGTGAGAAGTAATAAAAGACAAAAAGGAAATCACGACGACAACGACTTTTCATATAACTACCCACGTTTCCCATCCTGACGACGGAGTTTTAAGGAGAGAACACAACTGATAGGAATAATAATATTACTATTATTATTAATTAACTGTTCAATATTGTACTACAAGACCATTTACCTTATTAGCTAGTGCAAGTTTGGATGAAATCATACATTAAATATAAGATATTCTTAAGTCCCTATGATTTATGACTAATAACTGAAATTATGTGCCGCAATATAAATTTCGTAATACAATATAATTCATAAGTTTTAACAATTGTTTTTCATAAGCTCAAATAATTCAAATTTGGTAAACGTATCGACCTTAATGTAGCAGGTAATAGATTCTACACTCTAATGGAATCGACATTATAACACTAGAGAATGTAGGCTGAATTAAGTTTATACTTCTAGTTGATCGTGTAAAAATTAAGCAGTTGGACAGATAAAGGGGTTTACGAAACTTAAATATTTGAGCCAAAAGTAAAATCACTTTGTAGTTTAAGTAGGCATCCATCTAACATTCCAAAATAGATGCAACGTATGGGGAGACACGATCGAAGCGACGAAGTTCATATATCTAACGTACAGTTGAATTAAAAGCAACCGATAGTTTTCTGAAAGACGCGCTATCAAGATTGGGGAAAAGTTCGCATCCATAAGCTATTATAAGTAGCGGAAGTGTTTTGATCAGATAAAACCGTGTAGGAGTTGTCGTGACCTCATTCGTCATCTATAGTAAATGAAGACCAATATAAATCTTTCCAACAACCATGTTAGAGTGAACATTCCATGATAGGGTTCGATTTAATACTATTCCTAAGCTCCGAACCAATTCCACAAACGGCAAGGGAACTCCATTTAAGAGAACAGATGAGAGAGTGGAGATATTTCATATATATTTATAGGTTACAAGACATTTGGATTTATCAGGATTTAAATGTAATTTGTTATTGGTTGCTCACTGATTTATAGCTTTTAAGTCATAGTTTAATTAAACAGGCAACCGCGTCTTCACAAAGTGCAAAACCCATAGTCCATACATAGGTATAAGTGCACATAATCTGCATAAAGATGTTATTTGCAATGACTAACCTCTATAGTAGAGGTCCGAGAATGGAGCCTTGGGGAACACCAGCGTTCACTTGTAATAATTGTATTATTTATTTCATTACTTTTGACGGATTGGTATCTATCACTTAAGTAGTTTGCGATTAATTTCGTTGTACAATATGAAATGTTAAAATAACAGACAAACTTTTTGCAGAGAATCCAGTGGTCTAATGTATCGCAGGCCTTCGGAAAATCAAGTAAGATTAAAATGGAGAAATTTTTCTTGTCTATTTCAACGTGTATATCTTCAGTAATCTTAAGTAATGCTGTTGCTGTAGTGCAGCCATTTGCAGTACGGTAGCCGGATTGGCCAGAGTAAAGTAGTTCATTACAATATATACATATAATGGGACATCTGATTAGCTATGAGTTTTTCCATTAATTTTGACAAGTAACTAACTTATAGGTCTAAATTCAGAAGAATGATTTGGAACTGTAATAACAATTAAATACTTCCAAGGCGACAGAAAGGTAGACGTCAAGAAACATGAAGAAATGAGGAAGTGGGAGATGATGGTATGGTAATAATATTTTGACAAATCTAGGGTTTATTGCATCATAGCCGGTTGAGTTAGATCTTATGATTCTTCCAGCATTAAATACTTTGTTACTTGATACTCTTAAAAAGCTCAATTGTTTATAACAGAAAGATGATCTGGAATTGCAGATTTATGAAATATGCTCAAGATTCATACCATTCGAAGATGTAGCATGTTATTCTATATCGTTTTCACCTAGCATGAGCTCTATTACGCATATTAACCAGTCTCACTTGCTCAGTTGCTCAATATGTGTATGCAATTTTTTTGTGGCTCAAAATGAACTGAGACGGTTTCGCGAAAGCACATTTCAACCGAGACAACTGAGAATTCTAAAATCTAAGTTATCTCACTTGTCTAACTTCAAAAGCACTAATTCTGAGCAAACCCAAATACGAGTATAAACAACAAATTTTTCGTCAACCTTGTGAACGAGCATACGATGAAAATCAGTCACAGAATGAAACAAAAGTATTCAAAAAATGAGTTGACACGAAACAATCGCGCGGAGCCGTATCGCGCTCATGAACAAGCCCTTAACTTCAGTTCTGCTATTGATTGTAGCTACGAATAGAAGCTTTGAGAGCAGCTTTAGCGGCCCAGATTGGAATCACAAGAATTGTGACAGTTGAGGTGACATTTCTGACATAGGAATTGGAAAGAACGAACATTTTAAAATTTTAATTTCAATGTTGGTCGTACTGACAGATTTTAGAAATAAGGCTAAAACTGATTGCCCACGAGAGTGCATGATAGAGACACGGCGCCGGCGCGACGAAAATGTTTGTCGCATTCAGTACTGCCAACAATGAAATTGATATTTTGCTTGGGAAGTCATGTTATTCGAACCGTCAAGTTTCTTAAAGTTTTAAAGTAAAATGATTAAGGAAAATCTTAATTTCACACTAAAATCAAGTATTCATTGGAACATCAAACATTTTTATTCTTTTATTTTTTTACGACGCCCATAATATTATTGAAAGAAATTTATCTCCAATATTTAGTTTCGAAACTATCCTTGTTCTTAACTCGCAGCTCACGGCGAACAATTATTCACTCAATTAAGATTGTGCCCGTATGATTCTCACATATTTTTAATGACGTTCCATTGTTTGAATTGCTCCCTTCAATTAAGGCTGATGCTCCTTCATTAAAAAGTGCATTGGCAATTGACCTACATTCCAGAGAATACGACAAAAGGAGAAAAACATCCAGAGTAAAAGAGGAAGGACATACCACACCTTTTATATACGTGTAGTGCTCATGTCATCAAAAATTAATTCTCTGAAAATGTAAGAAGGGATGGTGCTGCTGATTCAGTGCAGTGAAATGCAAGTATGGGACGAAGTCCATGTAGTTTCACCTCGCACTTTGGTAGCAATCTTCGGTGAGTCGAAGGGTTTTCAAAATTTATTCAGGACCAGAGGTTGTGATTTCTATTTGAAATGTCGGCGATACGAATCTTAGGCTCTCCTCCTCCCACTGCAGTTTTCACAATACTCGTCTTAGTCACGTGTTCATGCCGCATTCCATTATATGAAATTAGTTTTTCCAGTACTTTAGTCGGCAATTGGTATCAACTTGTCCATATTCCCCCAGCAATCCAATCGCAAGCCCGAGACCTGCTTATGTACCTACCCGACTTCCATGGATTGACGTGACCCACTTTTAGGCAACATCAACACAACGCGAACTATACTAGCGGCAAAGGTTCTATGTAGTTCAAGTAGCATACAAAAGCCTTTTATATGAACATCATCGTCCAAGAGGGTGGGCACGACCTGCGCGCGCATCCAATCGATACGTCGATATTCCACCCGCTACCCAAGCATTCGGGGGTGAGCACTGTGACTCAGGCTTATTTTAATAAAAAAGGAAGCTTTGTGGAAGCTTCGACTTCCAATGAACTTTTTTATTTGAACTTCCATAAATGGAAAATTCTTTCAGCTCTACTGGGCGGTGATAGTAAGTCCCGAGGTTTTTAACCCACTTATGATTCCTCGGAAATTTTTTCCGCCGACGAAGTTGCATCGCGTCTTCCCTTTTGTTAATAGGTACAAGAATAGACCCTTTTTATTGACGAATTTCAATCCCAAATACAATTCCAAGCAAATAAAATTTTTAGGATTTTACAAGCGTCTCTCCCTGGTTGACCTTGACCATACGACCGAGTCGTACTTTTAACTTTGAGCTTTAGCGACACTTTGCGGTGAAAATGTTTTTCATAAGAGTGTCAATGGCCCACCACATAATAACTTGATGAGGATTAAGACCGGCGAATATTTTCCTGATGAAGTAATTGCCGGAAAATTATCCTCAGACGGGCTATGATGACACAGAAGCGGAATAGCAAACTCGGAGAATATGAAATTTTTGATGGTGACATTAAGAAAGAAGGACTTGTTTACGGATCCAGAAAAGTAAGGTTAGGTAATCTAGATGAAATAAATGAATAATTACTGCTGTCGGACATTTGGGGCTTAACTTTATTATTATTTTATGATCAGGTGACTCAGGAGGCACATATGTATATTTGAAAGATAGATTTACTGTCATCTTATCTTAATCGATCTTAATGAAAGCAACGGATTTGTGTAATAATATATGAATTTGAATATTAATAGTAATATTTAGTATTACTCCTTAGTAAGTATGTAAAGGAAAGTTTATATCCCTATTTCTTATTACGATATTCAATGGAATATGATGAGTGTTTTAAATTTAGCAGGTGAACAATGACCAAAACAAAGCTGTCAGTCGTCAGGTACACAGGAGAAGTCCACATGTACACAGGGGAAAGAACATATAACACTCTGGTGTATGTTCCGCAACTGTGTACACTGATGATAGTGCGATTACAAGCTCCTTGTGGTGGCGGCTGAAAACAGACTCTTTACACTGTATTGCCAGATGTGCTGACTGATTGTAGTCAAGCGGAGAAAACGATACTCATTTAAAAAATACCCCACTCCAAGGGGAAATGCAAGAGAGCGGCATCTCTCCAAAAATGCCAAATCGCAGTAACGTAATAACGCCTCCCCAAACCGACGACAAGATGGAATAGGACTTTATTGATAGTTCTGGCGGACAGGTCGGAGGTGAATCAGCAATGTCTGATGAGGCTAATGTAGATAGCCCCCCAGATAAGCAGAGTCTACTCAAATACTCAGGAAAGAAAGCCTTAAAATTGGGTGGAGCGGATAGAAAACGCTTCAAAAATGACATTTAGGACAACTAGCCCCTAAGGAAGCCTCAAAAATATAAAACGAACCTCTCCGAGTACTCGAACCCTGAGCCAAATAAGGCAAAACGCGGTAGGTTCCAGAAAAAAAAAACGAAGAAAAAAAAGAAACCCAAAGCACGAGTGCGGTCAACTCCTATAAACAAGTGGTTGTAGGAGTAGAGTGGGTATCCTCTTATCAAACTTTCCGTCCAGGCAGTACAAAAAGCAGTCTTAAGGAGGATACTGGAGAAGGAGGCACTCCTTTCAAGGTACCAGCCTGCCAGGCTGAGTGGTTTTCATTTGATCTAACAAAGACACATCGGAGTGGCAAGGGTGTAGTAGTACAAATAAAACCATGAGAGGGAACCAACATATAGGCTGTAGAGGAAAATGGCTACTTTCCCAATAGCCTGGACTGCACAAATGTACGATTTCATAGAGGGTCAAAACCACAACCTGAACGAGTGGAAAAGAACAGCAGAGGGCTCTGCCTCACTGATTACTATCTCAGTAGACCACTCCTCGGCTGAGAGGCTGAAGAAAGTCCACTTCAAAATAAACTTTATATATGGGCTACCAACAACAGAAGATGAAACGTAAACGCATCAGGAGTGGCCTCTGTGGGAAGGACAAAAAGTAAAAAAACGACAGCAGAGGTATGTATAATGCCTCCTGCCGAAACAAGCAAAATTGGGGACGGAAGACGATTATCTCGACTTTTCAACCCTCGGGTAGTAAACTTCGGAAGGCAGGATCTAAAAGGGACTCAACGTTCCATCGACCTCGATCCGTCTCATGGAGGCAAATAGGAGATAATTAAAATGTCTAAAGATAAATCTCCACCATGCATAAGTTGCAACACATGTACTCAGCAGCAGATTTATCCTGGAGGATCTAAATATTGAACTCTATAAGAGCGATAGTTTGTGGGGGCCTAGCTAGACAGAGTAAGTTAATTTACATTAACGAACATGCTGCTTGTAGCTAGTCTTGTTAAGGTGCCAGCACTTAGGGGAAAGGAGAAGGTAATTATTACCTCCGCGTACTTCCCGGCAGATGTATCCAAAGGAGTTGGATCAATGCGTTGAGCTGCACGACCACCATGCCAGGGGCCCCGGGTTCGAGACCAGCTCTCCCCGTGAGCTTTTATTAAGAAATTAAAATAATCCACTCTGTCTCTGGGCTGTTGTCTAGCTCGCAGCAATGCAAAAACAAGACTCAAGCTTCCTCACTCCCCTTACCCTAATTCCCTTCGGGCCAAAACCATGCTAACGCATCAAAGGGTTGTCCCCTAGGATTTCGCCACATCGTATAAAAAAAAACTGAAATTCCCTCGAAACAGAGCGTGAATATCACCGGAGATTCCCAGAAAGAAGGCAACCGTTGGAAAGGTTTTTTGCATGGAGCGTTTCAAAGACTTCGAGAAACTTGAAGCGCTCATACACTTTCGACATAAGCGAAATGGAGAAGACAATACTCGCGGCAAGCGGAGCTGATCCTACTACAAGTACAAGGCGCATAGCTTGTTAGCGCAGCGACAGTACGAAGAGAGAGACTTCATCCTTTCCTTGTACCACCTGTACAGGAACTTCAGCCTAAGGACAAAATAAGCCGTAGAGAATTCTGTAATTGGATACTTGAAGAAGACTTTGATGTCCAGTCATCTTTCTTGGATAAGATTCTGTGGACGGATGAATCACAATTCACTAAATATGGCATAGTCAATTTACATAAAACTCACCTTTGGAGTCTAGAAACCCCAAAAATTGCTCGACAGACCTTGTCCCAAAACAGATTGTCCGTAAACTTGTGTGCAGGAATTAGGGATGAGCGATCTTCGATTCGGTCTCGACAGATCGATCTTGTAGCCGTCGATCTGTCGATTTTTGAATCGATTTTTCGTTGGACCGATTTAGCTCTAATCGATTTTCTGATTCCCATCCATTTAAGACAAGATGAAATGATCTAAAATAAAACTGAGCAAGCTCACGTGGAATTTTTTCGCATCATCATTAATTCGTGTAATAATCCTGCAAAGTTAAAATTTCGTTCTAAAATTTTTTTTATGTTAGATAAATGCGTTTCGGATCTCTATAATACATATGTTAGTGTTATCTGTATCAGTGAGTACCATGATTTCGTGATTTTGTAATCATCGGTCGGATCCCTACTCTTGAAAAAGTAACACTGGCACCACAGTAAAACAATATAAACTTTAATAAAATATATCAATAAATAGTACAGGTAGTGTGCAGTCATTTACCCCTGTAAAACTTATTTGAGAGAACCACTTACTGTTGTCAAAATTATGTTCTCATCCGGAGAGAATCACAGACTCCTGTCAAAAAAGTACCGCCAAATCTTGTCGAAGAGTAAAAATGTACCAAAAAGTATACCACCAATAAAAAGAATTCATGTGAAGCACATGACTGAGTTAGTTACTTGTGTGCGTAAGAAACTTTCAAACTGTCAATGTATTCTGATCTTTTAATGTGTGAGGTATAATACATTTGACATTTATAAATGCACATAAGAAAAGTATACCTGTCTCTTATCCACAAACTCTCTCGGAAAACAATTTTTTAGTTCTGAATGCAGGGTTACCCGATGCGGAAATATACATATAAAAGCAAGCAAAAATTTTTCTTTACTTTGTTCGAAGTCGTTTATCTAGTAGTAAGTAATCTTTGGTTTGTCCTTTCTTTCTGGTTTGGTGATTCTACATCAAGGAAAAAATAGATATTCAAAAATAATAAACTTTTACATTTCCCAGCATTACAGAAACTATTTGGAGCACCATGATGATTTTCAATAATCTTCATTTTGCGACGTCATTCCACCGAAAAGGACAGTGGTGAGATCAATTCTCAATTTAGATGTCAAAATAAATGGAATCAATCTATTAACATCGATCTTTTTAGGGCGATTAATCGATCTTCGAATCGGAAAAAAACTATAGATCGATCCGAAGTGAATGGATTTTCTCAGTTCGATCCCACATCCCTAGCAGGAATTGTGGGTAATCGACTTATTGGTTCACATATTTTACCGGATAGGTTAAACAGCGACAACTATTTTAAATTCCTACAAAACTAATCTAATCTAATCGACTTAATGGAGGATATACCCTTGGAAATACGAAGATCAACATGACGGGGTGCCATTCGATTGCGAAAGAAACGTACTCCAGTAGTTAAATGGTAAATAGAAGGGTAGGTGGAGAGTGGGGGGGGGTGGTGGTATTTTTCTATGGCCAGCTCGTTTTTCCGGCCTTACTCCATTTGATTTTTATTTATGGGACCATGAAAGAAATTGTGTACAGGTTAAAAGTTGCAACAAGAGATAAACCCATAACAAGAATCTTAGAACCCGGAAATAAAATTAAGGAAAAACTTCAAAACAGCCCAGAATAATGACGGAGAACATTTTGAAAATATGTTAAATTATTTATATTACCTCCTTTTTTACCACTATTAACAACCTTTTAAGGACCCCCAAATTTTAACACTAAGAAGATGTACGTTAAAATGCCAGACTGATTTTTTTCATCGCAAAAAAATGCAAACCCCTATAGCTGAAGGGGAGGGGGGGGGGGTATAACCCCCTCCCATACAATATTTTTTGTTTCCTACTTATATGTACCAGATCCTTAATTTTTGCACACGCACTGTGAAACATCCTGTATAAAACCACCTAAACATTTCAGCTCACTGAATCCTTCTGAATTCAATACTTCTGTTATTGTTACTTTGTCTCTTTAATTTGAATTGATTTGAAAATGTCGTAATAGATTTCAATTTCTTAAGCTATTTTTTAGCGACATATTTCTGCAGCAGCATATCAACTCATCAAATCTACGGAGCATTTTAATTAAAATGAAACAGTACACTAAATACCATAGAATTCAAATCGACCCCCTTAAACCATTAGTAAACGAAAAAAAAAACGTCTCTTCAATAGGCTATTCCTGCCTGAAGAAATAGAACGAAAGCCTTACCAACTAATTAAAACTAAAAAACATGAAAGAACCTCTGACAATTGACCTAGTTTAAACCGTGTGCAATGTTGTCCTGCTTTTTCTTTTGCCTGAAGCAGACTTCCATGACATGTATCACATTTTCCTTAGAAATTGATGTTATGCTGAAAGCAGTCTTGATAATGCAAGTACTTCGATTTTCATGGCATTCTGGAAATATATATGAGAAGGATATTCGCGTGCAGATAAGCCATATGCGCCCTCAATAAGGGAATCAATGTCTGTTTGAACTGAGGGAGGAGATATCCTTTAACATAAAAAGTCTGACAGGTACATACATAACTCCCATCTATTGTGCTGGCAATGGATATTTGTGGATGTTTTTCAATTTTACGAATCAGTGCTTTTAATCAGGTTTGAAAATGTTTGCTTGTTTTGCAAACTTCAGTTTCTGTCGAGAAAAGGCTTTTGAATACGTTCGGTGTTCAGTTCATTGCCTCTTTTATTATCTTTGTCGTTAGTAATCTTTTTAGAGATGTGGGTCGCAGTTGTGGAGTATATTTAACAATTCAGTTTTTGCATTCCACTGCACAAATCGGCAACTACTTGACTATGTTGATGAAAGTTAAATAAGAATTCTTGTCGACGACCTAAATTGGTTCGTTTCGATGTCCTTTTTTAATTTATGATACTTGATTTCTCCTTTTCTACATTTTGATAAGTGTTCATTGTTGGTATTTGGCAAAATATCTTTGTGTCTTCTGGAATATTGGACCAGCTGTTGGAAAGGACTCCAAGTTTCAAAATAGGGAGGGAGTAGATCTCACCTAAAGAAACAAAAAATTGTATGCAGGGAAAGGCAATCTCGCCCGTTCGAGAGTTACAGGGTGATCCATACATTTTATTTTTATTATATTTATTTATTTTTATGTTTTATATTTATTTAAATTTTATCTTTTGGTCTACTCAGCGCAGCGACATCAAATAAACGTTAAAAAATACTATCTAATAATCTTTTCAAAGTTGTCAGTAATGTTGATATAACTCCTGCAATTGCCGGTACAGTCACTTCAAAAAGTGAAAAACAATGTTTTCCGATTACCTAAAATTTATATTTTCCCATTTTTTATACATATGCAAACATACATATATTAATTCTCTTCCTTATGATCTCTCGTACTGAAATACTTAGGCAGTTTTATATGGTATCTTTGATAAAGCTATTGCTTTGCTTCCCCAAAGCCTAGGGGACAACCCTTTGATGCGTTAGGATTTTGGCCGGAAGGGAATTAGGGTAAGGGAAGTGAGGAAACTTGAATGTCTTGTTTTTGCATTGTTGTGAGCTAGACAACAGCCCAGAGACGAAGTGGATTATTTTAATTTCTCAATAAAAACCCACGGGGAGACCTGGTCTCGAACCCGGGACCCGTGGTTTTTCCGCTCAACGAATAGATCCAACTCTGTCTCTTAAAAACTATTTCACTTTTAATTTTTATTATCTTCAGATGGCACTTGAAAAATGCTGGTGTGAACAATCTGATTGAAACAGCTCCAGAGGTAGCGTGTAGGTACAATGGAAACATACTCATCCAAATCGAACCACGCATTACGAAAGAAGACGAGTACTCCCTCTACTCTCCTCCGCACTTGTAATTTTTTTTATTATAGTATAACTTAGAAAACGAAGTCTAGTAAAGAGAATCTAATTAATCCAAATCGGTCCGCACGTTACGAAATTAGTCTCAACCTATCCATCAACCCACGTTAGGTGCAAAAATTAAAAAAAATCGGCCAAATCAATCCACACATCCGAGGTTGCGCTCCTGCAGCCCCACTCAATGTCACGCTTTTGGGAGGTCGGTTAAAGGGTCTTCTTTAAATCGGTTCATAATCGTACAAAATTAGATAACAACAACTCCTTTTATCCCATTCCACCTTAAACGCATCCACCCCATCCTGAGTACTTCTTATCCTCTTACGAATTGGGCGACATGCTCCATACAACGAAACAACAACCATAATCGGTCCACCAATTTATTTATTTATTTACGAAAATTCGTCAAATATCTGATTCCATTGAAGGTCTTACAAATTAAAACCTAAAACTAAACTCACTTCGTTCCGGGACATGTCAAAATCAATATAATTAGAGCTCAGATTAAACAACCGGGACATCGACGAGGCCATAGATAGTTTAATGAAAAAGTAGCTGGGGAAGGTTATGCCCTATCAAGGAGCGCGCCAGGGCCGAGATATTGAAAGAAGCAAAGTGCTGCGGGGAATCAATCTCGCCGTACAAGCAGTTAACAGCGGCAGTTATGGCAATATCTCACCTTTTCCAGACAAAGTTAAGTCAGCCAAGATACGGATGGAGAACAAAAGGGTCGCTCCAAGGAAGGCCATAGAGGGAAAATCTTAAAATATACCTTGGACTGCATACATTAAAGCCTAAAGAGGAATTCGCCTAATTAGCAATATCGGCATCGAAGAGCACGAGTTGGTCCAGACGGCAATTTTTTTTATTTTTTTTATACATATATGTATATGATGTTACGAAAGCTCAGGGGATGCCCTATGATGCCAAAGCACAGCCTTGGCAGGAAAGGAGTTAAGGATGAGGGAAATGGGTTAGGAGGTTGAGTGGAGGAGGTTGAGTGGAGGAGGTCTCGATGTACGCCCTGTTTGAAAGTCTCGGGATCATATGACGAGGGAAAAACAGAAGATGATAAACTGTTCCTTATTCGTATTGTTTATGCTTAGAAAATATTCCCGAAATTTGACGGTACGTCCAAATTTGACCTAGAGAGTACAGGGGTGGGAGCGACTTGTAGCTCTTGTATCGCGCGTTGTCATGTGTCTACAAGGAATCAGGCTAGCAATTTTGTTAGAACAATGCCCATGGAAATAGCGATAGAAGAGTGAGAGATAACCGACATTTCGTCGATGTCCCAGAGAGTCAAGGCCCTCAGAGATTGAGGAATCACCAATAAGTTTAATAGCCTTACGCTGGACTTTGTCTAACGCGGACAATGCGGTGTGTCCTGCACCTGCCCAAATATCGGAATTATATTCAAGTCAAGGCCTAATGTGGGCCTTGTACATCAGCGCTAATCCAGGTGGGGTGAAATATATGTAAGAAATATGTAGAAAACCCAAGCATTTCATCGCACTTTTGGCGATTGTAAATATATGATCAGACCAGCTAAGATTGCTGGATATCTGACTACCAAAGATGTTTAGGGAGGGCGTATTGGGTATATTCACTCCATCGACTGAAATTGGTTGGGGTGAACTGGGAATTTTTTAAGGGAGATTTAACAGCATTGAGTTTTTGATGCATTAAACGAAACGCGATTTGCTCTGCCCCAACCGAGTACTATAGAAATGTCGTTGTTTAATGATCTAAACATGCGTTCTCGATTTCCTTTCTATAGAATTTCCACGTGAATTCATTACAGAATCTAATAATTACGCGAAATCAAGGGTGCTGTCGTCGGAGAAACTATGAGAGGGATAAAAGATCATTAATAAAAAGAAGAAATAATGTTGGTGAAAGAACTGAACCCTGAGGTACACCGGCATTTATTTCGTAGGAATCAGATGTAACTCTGTCATTACTTCACGAATTGAACGGTCTGACAAGAAACTCTCTATCCATTTAATGAGGGTAGGGTGCAGACCAAATGTTTGAAGTTCGGCTAAAAGGGCAGCATGCTAGAATCTTTTTTGCGTTAAATGGACATCGACGTACACTTTTTGACGTTAAAACGTAAGTGGTTAATGGTGCACCAACGATGAAAATCGTCAATATCGGAATTTAACCGTGAACAATCGAGTTCAGTAAAATTTTTTCGAAAAATCTTATTGCCATCCGCATAGGAGAGTAGCTTAAGATCAAGGAAACGTCGTTAATGTAAATTAAAAAAGTAATGGTCCGATATGTTTGTGCTGCGGTACACCAGACGTAATATCAAATCTGAGTATGAATCTCGAAATTGAAATCGCTAAGTGCGATCGATCAAGTATGATTTCACCCAGTTAACAAAGTTATAAGGAAAAATAAGTGAAGAAGAATAGTGTGGTTAACCCGGTCGAAGGTTTTGCTGAAATCATTAAAAATGCAGTCAACCTCATTACCAGCTTCAATAACTGATATGCAGAAATTTGACAAATATAACAAGTTTGTAGTAGGTGACTTACCCTACATAAAACCATGCTGAAAGGAACCCAATAATGGTTTACAGTGGAAGTGGAAAGTGTCGCCAATTCGCGCTTCAACCATTTTTGCGACACAACAAAGATTCGCAATGAACATATAGTTGGACACCTCGGTCTTACTGTCGTTTTTATCCAGCGGAAGGATTACAGCCAGTTTCTATGCTTTTGGAAAAGTGCCACAAGATATCGATAAGTTAAACAGATAGCAGAGAACCGACACAATAGACGAACCACATCTTTTGAGAAAGGCATTAGGAATATCGCCGTAGCCATACGAGAAGTTAACGGCTAGGTCATATAGTAGCATAACAATCATGGAATCGTGTAGTTATCGGCTAGGTTTTTTTGTACGATGTGGCCAAAGCCTAGGGGACAACCCTTTGATGCGTTAGCATTGTTTTGGCCGGGAGGGAAGTAAGGGAAGTTAGGAAACTTGTGTCTTGTTTTTGCATCGCTGCGAGCTAGACAACAGCCCAGAGACGGGCTCACGGGGAGACCTGGTCTCGAATCCAGGACCCATGGTATGGTGGTCGTGCCGCTCAACGAATTGATCCAACTCCGTCAGTTAGATATTAGTCTAAGAATCATGGAGTCGTGAAGGTCCTCACTAGTAAGAGTAGTAGGCTAAAGCCTCTTTAAGTGAGTAAAATCGTTAACACTAATATTACAGGTATTATTAATGAATGCAGTTTCAAAAAAGTTACTAAAAAGTCTCTATTCACGAAACGCATATTAGAATGGTATCCGTCGGTGTTACGCTTCGCATTGATGAAATTCCAAAACTGTTTTCATACTTTTCATGTAAGTTAGAGGAAGTTTGGTAGTCGTCATCCTTGAAGAGTAGAACCTTCTCCAGGCTTTGTTCCCTGCTTTAACCAGCTATTAAGCTAGGGATAATATGATGGGAATCTATACGCTTTGGAAACAGGCACATATTTAAATAATTTGGTGGAAAGGAGATGTTTTTTCCTTCTATGTTTTAACATGTCTCTAGATACATATACTGAATAGCATCTCCAATCTAAAAATATAAACCGACAAACTGTCTAAACTTTTAAACACATATTGAAAAAAAACTTAACTGAAGGGACGGGAAAAGCATATTTCCTTCTCAATTTCTTCCTATTGTCCCTCAATAAAATTCATCTCTTGAATTAATTAAAAACTTTCTAGAATAATATAAAACTTAAATTAATACACACTTAACAAAACCTTTTCGGCACTTACTTTTCTGTTACTCGAAAAGTCAATTGACATTTCAACTTATGAATAGCATTAAGAATGTCAGATGAAGAAGACGAGCGAATAGTACTACCAGGCAAGTGAACTATGAACGCAACGGT
The DNA here is from genome assembly GCA_964036015.1 of Leptarthrus brevirostris. Classification (NCBI taxonomy): domain Eukaryota; kingdom Metazoa; phylum Arthropoda; class Insecta; order Diptera; family Asilidae; genus Leptarthrus; species Leptarthrus brevirostris. Next base: position 36,181,089 of record OZ038372.1, on the reverse strand, counting down.
CGGGCCCAAACTATGGACTCGTGGTACACGACTTATTGTGGTTATTTGCCATATATATATATATATATATATATACTTCTGTATACTATGACGCAACTCTTTTCGAATGTAAATATATATATATATATATATATATATACCATATATACATACTGAGCCGTGAGTCACGAGTTAGCTATGAATTTTAATTTTAACAAAAACTCAATTTTACGAAACGCGTTGCTTGACCCCTCCACCTAACTGCGTTACGTAATGTTTGAACGGCCCCTAATCTGTTCACTGAATTGAGTGTGATATTAGTTTTAAGGCTTTCTTTTTGTATCCTGCACCATCACCTTTTTGCCAGTGAAACGCACAACTGCACTCCAGCCGCAATCCAAAAGCCATTAATTTATCTTACAAAAACTGGCCAAGAAGTCATAGAAACTAGACTAGACTAGAAAGAAAAAATGCCTCTGCACCAGTTGAGGAGCAGAAGAGAACATCAATTCCAGAAAACGTCCAAGCTCGTTCGAAATTCCGCTGGACTACGCCAAGCCAGAGGATGCACTGCTGTCAACGGAATCAGAAAAATGCTGGGAAGCATCAGCGAGGGAGGGCAGCAAGTTTTCGTCCTCACAGGAGCACTCCCAGCAAATATTAGGCATATTATAAATAATAAGAGGTTGTCTGTGGATCGAACAATACCCTTGAGGTCATCAATGCGGAACATACACAGTGGCAATGTAGATGTAGACACTCGTTTTTGGAAACACAAATAAACTCCAAGTCATTAGAGTCAGCAACTTCCACCAGTCCGCACGAAAAGTCGCGACGAACAACGGAAAGACCGCCCCTCCAACAGGCGAATCAGGAAGTGAAGCGTGGCGGTCCGGGCGAAAAGCTAGAAATTCAGGGTTGAACAGTTCGGTATCCGTAAACCCACGAAACAAGGCAAAACACCTCGTAACAGGAACTAGTAGAGCCGCTGAAAAGATGAGTCTGTGCAGGCGTAGAGTCTGTGCAGTAGACGCCCTATGCCCCACAACGGGTTAAAGGAACCAGAGAGATGTTTTTTATGTCTTACGTTTCAAAACATTTCTTTCATGTAAGTATAAAAATAAGAGCATGACTAGTAACTTAGTTACCAATGATAGAAGTCACCGATTATTGCTGTATTTTTGAAAATACCTTGCTAGTTTCGTATTCCTACTGAAAAAATTGACCTTTAAATGACCTTGAAGATCAAGGTCGTGGTCACATTTAAGGTCACCCTACAAACCCAATAAGTTTTAATAACTTTTGTTAAGGTCATTTTTGGATTGGCGGCTCCCTTGACGAGATATTCAGGTGCGTAGCTCAACATACTTCGACCTTGAAATAACCTCTGAAGGTAATTTGAAAAACAAATCAAATAGTTATCTGAACGAAAAATGTTGCGGTCTTTTCGAATCCGGGGTCAAAACTATTGATTTTCATATAAAAAGTTTGATTAAATGTCACGGTCAAATTCAAGATCAATGTATCACTTCCCCCTTGGTCTAAAACTTTTTTCGATATAATGAGGTCCAATTAAGTTATTTCATTATCTCAAGATAAAAGATTCACCCTGTATATTACAAGAAAAATAAAAGGAAGCTACAAGCATTTATAGCTTCCGCAGAAAATTGATAAATCCGTAAATTTTTATTTCATATTGTACGGAACCCTCTTTAACCCAGGGGCATATACAGCCTAACTCCTCGCGGGGGGAGGAGGGTGGGGGTCATAGAAAAAATTTTTCAGGACCAACTTTATTTAACTTTTCCCTAACTTTTACGTAGAATTTAAAATGTTGTTGATCGGTGGGTGGGGGTGTGGGTGGGAGGGTAGAATCTGACATCTGAAAAATTCCTTGTTAAGTGATTTGCTGATTTCAATGAAAATTCCTTGACTAATCAATTTCCTCACCTTCCCGGGTATATATATATATATAACATGCATGCACGAAAATGATCTTTCTGCAGTGGTAATACTGATCGGAAACGTCGCCAAAATTTGCAAAATGATATTAAAGTAAACTTGAAATTCTTCCGGACCGTTAAGGGGTCCGGAAGAATTTCAAGTTTACTTCCCACCAGGTCCAAGCTATTTTTCATACAAAGAGAAACTGTGTACTCAACATTTTTATATCAAGTATAGAAAAGAAACTATTAACATTTTAGTGAAAATTTATTAATAATATATAATATAATATAAAATAGGATAATAGGATAACAAGATGATTTAAATTTTATATTCTTTTACGGTATGGTACTTTTCGAAGTACTCTCCAATATGTATCCCTGGTTCGTGGGTGCAAGTATCGCAATACCATCTCGTTTTTCGTCTCCGCCGGGAACCTTTCGAACGAGTATACTATGCAGTATTTTTAGTCCCACTGCGAATGATGTGGAGCTTTCTATATAGTGGTTACAAACCTTGTTCAATATTAGCGCGTCCTCGAGGTTTTTCCAACGTATGAAAGTCATCTACTAACTGATCAACCAAATGTTTTATAAATACATAATGTGAAACTGCTTTTTCGTTCTTCATCTTTTGAACGGACTTTTATAGAATGTAGGAATTAGTAGCACATACTTCAAGGCCACAGAAGAAAAGTATGTATTGGCCACCGTTTAAGGGATTTCCTTAAGAAACAGTAGTTTGTTATATATCACCCCGATCAACACCAACCATATTTTTGGTATAGTTCAACACTACTTGAGGCTTCTGGATTGTAACATATCCATGTAACATAGCCATGTCACATCCCAAGTACTAAGAAGTGTTACAATCCTTTTTCTTTCATGAAAGAAGTATTGTGTTTTGCTTTTGAAAATTTAGGCTTTTTTATTCTAATTTCAATAATTCACTTGTAAAAGGTATACTGGTCTATACTTTTGCACGGCTAACGTTATCAAGAAGTTTCTTAGGAATTCGAGAAGTTAGGGGATGATCTGATCTAGGAAGATTGTCTGATGTTTTGCTGGCATAATACGGGAGTAGTAATATACCCTGTGTTTGAGTCAGCAAGTACATATTTTCTTTCCCAACAACTCATCAACAGAAATATCTTTATGTGGCACGAAATGCTTTAGGAACTTAAAGTCAATATAATCTAGAAAATTGCTGACTTTTTCAATACAAGTCCTACTGTTCTGATTACCAGTAAGGTTTCATTTTAAGTGGAGCATCCAAACTAATTGCAAAAATCTATTTCTCGAAAAATGTATTTGGAAAAAATGGTATCTATTATGGTAAAAGTACTCCAAGGACTGCCAAAGATTCTTTCTTTTGCTGTCGTTCCCGTGGTTGCTGTTGCTGTCGGCTGTCGTGCAATCTGGGTTTTGCCGCCATATACGCGGCATTGGATAAGTAAAAGTGAAATGCCGCTTTTATGGCGGCATTGGTCCGTTAAGGGTTAAATGCAGGATATATATATATATTGATATTACAGTTATTTAGAACCTTTTACAAGGGTGTTTGCAGTCGCGATTTCCTGCCATATTAAGCAAGTTCTGGGACTCCCTATATAGGAGCTCACAGAGTTTGTCTTTGTTTAACGAAGTTGGAAGAGATAGATGCACAATATGGCCAGTAAAACTGAAATCAAATCAATTTTTAACCGACTTCCCAAAAACTCCAGCTAATCATCACAATATAAAAGTTTTATTCAAAAGGCGTTTTAGTTGAGAATTTATTAATAGATAGAAATTGACAGGCTTCATCTGACTACTATGAATAACTAAGTTTCAGATTTTTTCCTAATGTATATTGCATTTCTTTAAATTGGGGGGGGGGGGGGGGGGGGGGTCATGTCCACCCGTGAACCTCCACGCGTACGCCCCTGTTTTCACCCGCACTTGGCTGGTATTCTTTAATGATAGTGTTTGTATTGGTTTCAATCTACTACTACTTATTTATATCTCTCTAACACCTTGGGGGGCATGAGGCGGGAGAACAACTTTACCCGATTCGAAACATTTACTGTCAACCCCCATGAACTTTTTATCGTAATCTGTTGTCAGTAGAAAACAACCATGGATCACTGTCGGTGGCATTCGAACCTGGGACCTCTGCATTGGTAGGCCGAAAGGTTACCACTTACTCCACCGACTACTGTAACTTATTTATACATTAATTAAACTTTATTTATTTTGTTAATCTCACTTCACAGCTAAATAAAAACTCCCTGAACTTACTTCAAGTATGAATGCTCTTATTGGTCTAAAGTTTTCTTGTATTTAATTTTGTTATTTCAGAAAGTAGTGTTTATTTAGATTAAACATTTTATTTGTTAACGTTATCTTTTATAAGTAACTTTGGGTGATTTTATCTACATTTTCATTAATGCTTTAATAGCAGAAGTCTGTGGACTCGACATGGTTAAATTTGAATAACACATTTTATCGCAAGAAGTAAATGAATCACAGCCAACTTTATACCATTTACGTGATAACGATGTAAATAAAAGCATAGAAAACAGAGTGCTTATCATAAAATCTGCAACACCGACAAATAAAAAGGTTGTAGGTAGTGAATGCAAGTTTTATTTGGTTGTTGTTATTGTTCTTGCTTACCCTTAATAAAGTTTACGATGAAGTCCCGATATTTTATATAATTCTTTCGATATTGCAAAATTGTCGCAAATAAAAATTTCCGGAAAACATGTAAGCACACTTGAAAATCTGCTAAAAAATGTATACGTTACGTTACAAGGTCAAGGTAACTTACATCCCATGTCTTCGTACGTGATTTGATCTTTATTACTTTTTACCAAACATCAAATCTAAAAAAGAAACAACAACAGAAAAATAATTGCCAAGAAGTTCCTACTTGGAGCATTGATTTTCGATTTTCGCCACTGCAGATAAAAGTTTTCTACAAGACCTGTACATAGTCGAAACCATAGAAACTGTTATAGCGCCGTCGTCGTACGTCAGCCATGTTTAATTCACCCATACAAAAAAAAAACAACACCCGAAATTATGACTAACAAAATTCTAATACACATTCATGATATAGCGTTTTTTATGTTTTCTCAACGGAAAATGAATTGGGAGCGAACGGCTCTTTATATGCATCAAAAATTCATTCCAAAAAAACTTTTAAAGCTTTACAGTCTCAGCGTGCTTTCGTTCAATACTTTGCTTTGTGATACTTTTCAGTTTTAGTTAGAGCATAATATTATTTGACTTCTCATGTATGATGACATTATTGTAAATTCTCGTAAATATCTTTTAAAATGCTAAATTGAGTAATTTTTATGAAATTCTTTCATATGTAAACTATATGTACATGTAACGATGTAACTATGAAAAGCTTTTTCTGCGCTTGTGTGCAATTGATTATGTTGATTAAATGAAAGTAGGTCAATTGCACGTGTGGCACAGCCCTCTTTCCCTTCGGAGCTGCTTCTACTGATACATAAGTGTTTTGTTGAAGAGTGAGCATACAAACAAACGTGGAAGTGGAGTTTCTGGCTTGAGTTTTTTTTTCTCGTGCTTTGTTTTGGAAGGGAACGAGATTCTCAAGCGTTGCGTAACTCGGACAAAACTTGAGAAAACTCGAAACAACGGTATTTTGTGCTTGCAGGGCTGCCAATTCGTTTAATCTGTCGACGATTTTCTCTAAAAAGGCCTTCATTCTCAACTAGTCCAGTGGGTCAAACGCACGATCAAGGTAGCTATATCTTGGGGAGGGGGCCCTTTTGTATTTACAGTTCATTCGCGTCTTTTTCTTACAAATTGGCTTAAATACGAGATTTGGTTGTCTAGTGTGAGCTTTTGTTTATGATTTGACTTTACTCGTGAACTGATGTTACAATATTGCCTCTCTTTTGGATTTCCTTGTGACTCAATTTAAGGCAAAAACGGGGCGTAGATATTTCGTAAGCAGTAAATGCTTGAAGATAAATTGACAAAAAAATAATAAATGGAGAGCGACTTTTGAAGGTTTACAAGACGTAGTATCTCTTGAGCATAAATGTTAACCAATTCATGTTGATTTATTATATCTGTATTTAAAAAAATATTTTAATAAATAGAAGTTTAGTACCTACCTTCAGTAACAATTGCTATTTTCAATTTTTAGGGAAACGAATTTCATTTATTTAACGTCTTTAAGATCTAGAGGAGAAAGGAAAGGTCTGAAATTACGAGCAAAATAATTCACATAAAGGACCGAGGCAAAGTAACTGTTAGTCCTACTAAAAAGTGAATTATTGAAAATTAACGAGATAAATAACGTTTAGAATGAGAATTCGAATATAGTTAAAAACAATTTGACTATGAGCTTTAGTTCGGATGAGCCATTATGGGAATTATAATGTAACGTAATTCAACCATTAGTAATAACGACAATCATAAGCACAATAATAATATTTATTAATAAACTTTAGCAAACATACAAATTGTCAATTTAGAAAAGCCAGAACTGCTTGCTTTCGATGGCAGCGCTTATGCCCACGTCACTTTCTTGGTTAGACAGGGAATCTCAGACGCCCACAGGTACTCTCCTTCCAGTGTCCTGGACCTTGGGTGAAGGAAACGATACTCTTTTTTTACTAGCATAAGTTCTAAATGGTCTAACTGGATCAGTAGACGTACAAAGATCTGGCTGAGGCTGCAGATCATCAGTTTGCTGGACATCTGAATCTGTTTTTACAGAAAAGACTTTTTTCAGACGATCAATTGAGATAGCTTTCTCCACTCCATTGATGTCGATGATGAAAACACGATCATCTACTCTTCTGACGATTTTATGAGGGAGGATCTAGTGGTCGTTTGACAGCATCTACTCGAACGAAAGCATTAGAGCATATGTATAAGTCTTTGAGAATGAATGGTCTTTGTTTAGAATGATGTGCTGTAGGAGTAGGTCTCATGCTTCTGATGAACTCTCTAAACTCTTCCAGAAAAAAGTTAGGATCAGCTGGCATATCTTTATTGATGAAAAATTCGGCTAGAATGTGAAGCTCTGTACCAAACATGAGCTGAGCTGGTGATGAATTGAGATCTTCCTTAAAGCATGTACGTAGACCAAGAAGAACTGTTGGTAACAAATGCGGCCAAGAAGTAGGTGAACCGCACATTAAAGCAGCTTTGACAGTCCTATGCCAACGCTCAATGAGTCCATTAGATTGTAGATGGTATGGTGTTGTGTGTATACGTTGTGCACCAACCATATGAGCAAGAGCAGTAAAAAGTCTGGACTCAAATTGAGCACCCTGATCCGTCGTTATGGTGACAGGAGTGCCAAACTGCGCTACACAATGAATGAAGAAAGCAGTGGCAATGGTGTCTGCTTCGATGTTGGCTAAAGGAATTGCAACTGGCCAGCCAGAAAAACGGTCAATCATTATCAGACAATAACGAAGACCGTCTACCGTGAGCCTATACGGTTGTGCCTCTGCACTTTAAAACGTTGACAAGAAATGCATTCTCTCGCCCATAGCAGAGCATCTTTTTAATGTGAGGCCAGATAAATTTCTCTTTTAATTGACGAGCTGTGGAGCGACCACTAGGATGAGCAGGGCTATGAATAATGTCAAAAGCTTGCTTGCGAAGAAATTCTGGAAGATAAGGCCGAATCCAACCAGTGTCACAGTAGATCTGATGTCCTTGATGATTAAGAATTTGAAGTTTAAGAGATTGCCCGTCTCTAAATAAATCTTGAAGTTCTAGGTGAGTTTGTTGAGCATCTTAAATCATTTGGAAGTCTAAAGCAGTTGGCATACTGATGACGTTCACTATAGATAGAGCATCAGCAACAACATTCTGTTCACCCTTAACATAAACGATTTCAGTGGTGAACTCAGAAATAAAACTAAGTTGGTTAAGCTGTCGAGGATAAGCTTTTTCCGACTTTTGAGCAAAAGCATGAACTAATGGACGATGATCAGTCTTGACGATGAATGATCGACCTTCCAGGATATGACGAAAGAACTTAATACCGGAGAAAATGGGAAGAAGTTCTCTGCCGTAAGTACTGTAGCGAGTCTCCGTAGCGCTTAATTTCCTAGAGAAAAATCCAAGTGATTCCCTGATACCATCTTCGAACTGCTCTAATGCAGCACCAATAGCATGGTCAGAAGCGTCTGTAGATAGAGCAATGGATGCTGATGGTAATAAAAATGCAGTGACAACAGCTGATGAGATAGTGAACTTGCACTGCGCCAAGGCAGCTTTAAGTTCAGGTGTCCAATTAATTTTGATTTTGTCACGCTTTTTGGCGTTTTTCAGAAGCTCGTTAAGAGGTGCTTGAATAGTAGAAGCTTATGGAATGCAACGACGATAATAATTAAGCATACCTAGAAAACGTCGAAGATCACAAATTCTTTCAGGAGTTGGAAAATTAAGAACTGCTTCTACTTTTTCTGATGGAGCTGTGAATCCGTTCTTGTTGACACGATAGCCAAGATAAATCAATTCTTTCTTGCCAAATGCACATTTACTGGGATTAACAACCAGGTTGTTTTCCCGTTAAATCTTAAAAATAGCTTCGAGATGCCGAATGCGCTCTTCTGCAGATTTAGAGTAAATTACTAAGTCATCTATGAAACTGGAAGCAAAGTCAGAAGGCTGTCCATATGACGTTGAAAAGTTTGTGTAGCATTTCTAAGACCTGGAAGCATTACACAAAACTCAAACATTCCAAATGGCGTCTTAGCAGCTGTTTTGGGGATGTCCTCTTCAGCTACCGGGATTTGATAATATGCTTCAACAAGGTCCATGGTTGAGAATATTGAACAACCATGTCAGCGATGAAGTAAATCGTCAATTAATGGAATTGGATAACTATCCGGTACTGTTTTCTGGTTGAGGCTGCGATAGTCACCCGTAGAACGCCAACCACCAAGTTTTTTGGTCGACATATGAACAGTGCTGGCACATTAACCACTTCGAGCTCTAATACCACCATAATGAAGTAGAAGGTCAAAATCAGATTTAGCTGATGAATATTTTTCACCTGTGACACGTCGACACAGGAGGTCCAAAAGTAACTATGTGATGACGAACTTTAGTAGATTTGATAATAACTGGAAATGGTTTAGGTACAGTAATATCGATGAATTTTTGTAGAAGCTGTCTGTAACGTGGTTCAATGTTGTAAGAAGAAGAATCTTGAGATAATGCTATGGTTGAGATGCTATGAATTAATGTTCCAGTAATATAACCTCGTGTTGTCAGTTTGGTAATTTTGTCAGTTTTGTCAGTTTGAGTTTGAAGACTGTTGAAATGCTGAAGGATAGCTGGAATGAGTAGCAGCAGCAATAACAAACTGAGGTGATTCACCACTTTCCATCAAAGTATCGGCACCAGCAGCAAGTTCATCGAGTGAAGATGTAGCTTGAAAGACTCTCAACAACTTTTGGACAGTTGGAGGAAATAATGCCAGCCAACGAACCCTTAAAACATTTTCAGGGGCTTGTGCGCCAAACATGGACCGCATAAGCCACAGCAACTCTGAAGGTTTTCTTCCACCAAGCTCAAGTTCAGCTAAAACCTTATGTAGTTGTTTATCAGAAAAGTCAGCTAAACGATTAATAAGGTGCATCTTGAGGAAATTATATTTATTAGTAGCAGGTGGTGATTTAATAATGTCAGTAACAGCCACCAATGCATCAGCAGTAAGGTTACTGACAATCAAATGATATTCAGCATTATCAGATCGAACATTGTAAGATTGAAAGACTGATTCTGCTTGAAGGAACCACATCTCTGGATTATCTTTCCAAAATAATGGAAGTTTACAGTTTTGAATTGAAGACACTTTGCCAGCTTTTTGATTTGTTGATTACTGGGCTGAGCCGGATGATGCAGGAGTGTTGTTTGTTGAATCTGATTGCGGCATGTTGGTTCCAGTACCGAATGCAGGTGAAAAACCACGGGGTGGCGAGTGAGCCACTCGCATAGCACAAAACACGACTATGGCGTAAAAACGTCTATTAATTATTACAAGTAAAATCAAACAGTTTGTCGAAAAATAGTTATGACGCGACACAAAGTCACTTGTTGTTTGGCACAATGAACAAACTGCAATTACGACAAAGAAATATCACGTCGGGGTCACCACTATGGGAATTATTATGTAACGTAATCCAACCATTAATAATAACGACAATCATAAGGACAATAATAATATTTTTTAATAAGCTTTGGCAAACTTACAAATTGTCAATTAAGAAAAGCCAGAACTAAACTTCTACAGCTGTCGCGTCATCATGAAGACTCTTGAGGCACACTACTCGCGCCCACGTCACTCTGTTGGTTAGACAGGGAATGTGAGACCCCCACACTTGCTTCCTTTGTGGACCATTATTAGTAGCTGGCATAATTTGGTGATGCTCTTTTGAAAATTAATCCATTGCACCATTCGTCTGTATCGAATCTCGTAGTCGAACTGTTAATGCTCTATCGCCCATCTTGCTAGTCGACCTGATGGATTTTCGATGGAATTCAGCCATTTCAGTGCCTGGTGATCGGTGATAATGATAAAGTGATACCGCTCCAAGTACGCTCGTATTTTTCGGATTCCCCACACTATAGCTAGCCATTCCTTCTCGGTTACTAAGTATGGCTGTTCCACGTCGGACATCGTTCGGCTCGCGAATGCCATTACTCGCTCTTCTCCGCTTATTTCATGTGCTAGAATAGCTCGGAGGCCGTCCTACTCGGAAGATCTTGACCTCGATATCTCACTTCGCTTACTTGACTACTACTGTAGCGTGTTTCAGGCGGAAATCATGGCTATATAAAGGTAGCCGCAGTCGGTCTGATACATTAAACGCTGCGAATAGATAGCATCTGTATATTTACAGATAGTTAGGTAGCTATTAAATCCCTCACGGGACTGTATACTTCCTCCAACACATAGCATTTGTAGCATATCGCTCAGCTCCGAATGACATTGCTGAGCATCTGAAAGTAGTCATCTGGGTGCCTGGACATAGTGATATTTCGTGCAACTATAGAGCCGACGAACTAGCGAGAATCGTTACTACTAGTCCCGACTCGGACATTAACCCCCAGCTCTAAGAATTGCAAATAATGTTAGTTGGCAGGAGAAACATACCTTCCTGATCACCCGACAGATATGGCCAAAGCTTGACCCTAAACAGTCAAGAGAGCTCATCCTACGCGGACGAAAATTAATAAGCATTACCGTGGCCATTATTACGAGCCACTGTCTCATAGGTAGACACGCCGATAGACTCGGCGTACCTTCAAACGACTTCTTTAGAAGTTGCCATGACGAAGGGGAAGAGGAAATCATTCTCCACCGCCTTTGGAACTGCCCGGCCCTAGCCAACTGTAGGAACCGGTTTTTGGGGTCCCCCTTCTTTGAAGAGCTAACCTAATTAGGCTACATTGACGTCAGAGACCTAGTTAGATTTATCAGGAGCCCCAAACGATTCCCGGAAACGTGTTAAGGCTAAGCCCTTTCCGCCCCAGCCAACATTTATATTGACTCCTCGAGAACAAGATTCCACTGGAGACAGGGGAATAGCTCGATGCTCAGAGAGTAATAGGTAGACTCTCTTCTTTTCTAGGGGTTTATATGGGGTCTAAAATGCAGCATCAACTGTGGTATTATAATGAGACCCTACCCTAACCTAACCTAAGTCTTTGAATTTAATAAAACCTGGTCTTGACTGAGCATCATAACGTAAGTCAAGTTGGGTCTTCCTGAAAGTGATTTTTTATGATTGATAAACAAAGTAAGGCTTATATTATACAATTTTGAAGGAATGTAGACGGGAATAAGAATATGATTGCTTTATATCTGTTGAGCTGATTTTGTTATGGACCATGATGCAAAACATCAATTCACTCTTAACTATGGAAACTTGACTTACGCCACTGCTTCTCACCGGCTCAATTAACCCTAATAATTATTTGCTTAAGCTAACACGAACAAAACATTATAATACTCAGTACTGGAAGAAAACAATTTTTAATATCTACGTTAGGTCTAAATGTAAAACTTGAATCCTCCAACAAAAGTCATTTTCAATGAAATAAGCAGTAATCTGTATTACATTAAAGCAAAACTATAATACTTTAGACGAACTCAATATTTCTTTCTAAAAACCCTTTTAATTAAGGCAAAGTTTTATCCAGGGAAAACTACTCCCGTTGAAATCTTCTCTGCCCAGAAAGAAAAGCGTTTTTCTATGTAAAGTGGGTCACATGGATAGAATTTCGATGGGATACGAAAAAATAGGGTGGTGGACTCCCGAGTGTTTCATAGTTTAGATTTCTTCAGAACTGAAATGAGGTCATCAGCGCTTTATGGATTTCGTACGACCTCCTCTGCAGTATTCGTCTGTAGGAAGGGGATCCTTTATCTTAGCTGTGTGTGTGACATTATACAAACGACCCTTTTCCATAAGCACTCCCATTTCATATGGCAAAGAGACCTTAATATAAATCAGTGAACGATTTTTTGCAACTTGTCTTGTCTACTTGAATGAAAATAGGTCAATCGATACCTACGCCAATCGTTAAAGTTGAAAAAAAGACTAAAGTTGAAAAAAGGCTCCTTTTTCCTTGTGGAACGATTTTTTGAAAATTTTTTGTTGTGGAACACGCTCAAGACAAATTTAAAATGAAAATCACAATTTCAAGCAGTTTTGGAATTTCAAGCAGTTTTGTATTTTATACTCGCCTGAAAATTCCGTTAGATGGTTCTGCTTTCCGGTACAAAGCTTATACAGTGGTTCTAATAACAGCTAAGTTTAACGGGGATTTTTACGAATTTCGCTGTTAATTGGACGTTATTATGGACGCACTTATTATGGACACGAACCTTCATTACCTCATTAAAATCTCACTAACCATTCACAATTTCCGCACTAACACTTTTATTGAAGGAAATACATTGGGCGCAAGAAGTCCTCCTCTTCATATATCGTGTGGTTGCCTACCAGTTTCATTTTAAATATTTAGTGTTGCAAAAACATCATAAATAATTCAACGTTTAAATTGAACTGTTGCCAACTTAATCCACCTACTAGGTAGTTGGTGTTGTAAAGCTCTCGAGCGTTGGTGAATGTCGAATTTATCCGGATACTTATTTATTTTTATTTTAAGCTTAATGCAAGCTATTACATAAAAAATACAAAATAACAAAATAAATACTACAAACTAAAATAAACAATAATTCATAACAGATAATGTAAGCTACAATATGAGCTATGATTATGATAAATATAAACTGGGAGGAAGGAGAATTAGGAAAGGCGATCAAGATGGGCGGGATAATGATATAAGGCTTTGTGAAGGGATGATTTACTCAGATGGAAGTCAAAGGAGGAAAGGTCGTTGACTTTTCGAAGCATCCTGGTAATTGGTTCGCGTTGACCGTAGTTCGTGCGATGGCGGTCGAGTCAGAAAAGGGGAGTGGACCTAAGGTTGCGAGGGTTGGTATATATGGGTAAAGACTGCAGGATTGAAGGGCAGTCTATGGCACCAGCTAGTAGCTGATGAATGAAGAGAACGTCGGAAACATCACGAAGTTTACTTAGGGGTTGTAAGTCGATCAGTTTCAGACGGTCTTCATAAGGTGGAAGGTTGTCTACCCACGGAAGATCACGTAGAGCAAAGCGAATGAACCTACGCTGGACAGATTTGTTGTTAATGTGGGTTGTTTGCGTGGGTGACCAAACCTGGCTGGCATATTCATAAGAATTGGAGAACTCTCCAGACCAGCGCTTCACAAACCCTAGCGCGGAGTTAGCTCTGTTAATTATGCTATCAATATGGGAACGGAAGTTTAGTTCACTATCACAGATTATTCCTAGGTCACACAAAGAGGTAACGATAGGGACAGGTACGTTGGTTAACATGTAAGTTCTTGGGGTGGAGGTAAGACGCTTGCGGGAATAAGAGATGGACTGGAATTTGGAGACATTGAGCTCAAGAAAGTTTTTCATGCACCATGTGGTGAACGAATCGAGGTCATTTTGGAGAAGAAGAGAGTCGGTTGTGGAGGAGATATGTTTAATTATTTTCATGTCATCAGCAAAAATGGACAGCTCTGAGTATTTGATGACACAGTCAACATCATTAATTGTAAGGATGAAAATTAATGGACTTAGGTGGCTGCCCTGAGGGACGCCGGAACGAGCGACAATGGGGTTAAAAATGGATGTGCTGAAAAGAACATTGTATTGACGATTGTTGAGGTAGGATTGAATTAAGGAAATGAATCAAGGGGGGAAGCCTAGGCGATCAAGTTCAAACAGGATAACGCTATGGGAGATCTTGTCAAAGGCCTTACTAAAGTCGGTGGCGATAACAACATCTTTACCGTTTTCCAGGGCACATAGTGTTTTGGAGACGAATTCGGTAAGGTTGGCGGTTGTAGATCTACCTTTGAGGAAGCCATGCTGGGAGAGGGAGAAAATAGACTTACAGTGGAAGAACATGGAATCATAGACCAATTTTTCGAATAGTTTAGGTATTGATGATAATTTAGCAATGGGTCTGTAGTTGGATACATCGTTCTTGCAGCCTTTTTTGAATATGGGAATAATATAAGAGTTTTTCCATAATTGAGGGAAAACTCCTTGAGTGACCGAGAGGCGGAAAAGCAAAGTAAGGGGTTGAACTAGATGCATGGCACACTTTTTCAGAACTATGGCCGGAATGCCGTCAGGACCGGGGTGAAAGTCATCCGCAAGCCCGTTAATACTGGCGGCGATTTGTTCGGGGTCAGGGTCAAAAGATGTAAATGACGTTTGAGTGCATTTGTCCAAGAATGAAAAGTAGCTAAGGTCAGGTTGGAGCAAATTGTCGCTGAAAGATTTACTGAAGAAGTGTGCAAAGAGGTTGGCGATAACCTGAGGATCTGATGAAGAGGTATTCTCGAGCTTTAGGGTGGCAGGGTAACCAATGGATTTCTTCTTAGAATTAATAAAGCTATAAAAGCACTTGGGGTCGGATATGAGGCTTGTTTCCATCCGTTGGAGGTACTCATGATAGAGGGTATCAGAACGTTCAGAAAAAGAGGTGTAAGCAGACAAGTAGGAAGAATAGTCAGACTCAGTCTGGGTCAGAAGAAAAGTTTGCCAACGTTAATTTCTCCTGTTGCGGAGAGACCGTAATTCTTTGTCGTACCAAACGGGGGATGAGGAGCAGTTTTTACGAGGAAGAAGAGGGATAGATTGGCAAACGTGTATTTAAGAATAAAACGCCTCTACAGCAACGTCTATTGGAAGATGTTGAGGGATATTGCCAATGTTGGAGTTGAGGAGCAAGTGATTTAATTTTTCAAAGTCGCCTTTACGAAAATTGAAGGAAAGAGAAGACTCGGAACTTGAAAGGGCGTGAGGGTGTTCGTAGGAGAAAACGAGGAACAGGAAAGGATGGAAAGGGGAGGATTCGAAAGCTTTTTAGGCCTTTCTCAGGGCAGTTTTATGAATTTAAATTCAGTGATTTTTGATAAAATGGCGACCGTTTGAAAAAAAGGCCGATCCTTTTGCCCTTTTTTTGTTGTTCATAGTGGTTCAAAAAATAGTAAATATTAATATATTTTGTTGAAAATGGTCCATGGCCCCCTAAATTCAATGATTTTTATTTAAAAGAAAAAAGAAGTCAATCGGTTGAACGGTTCGACTGCAACTCTGCACGGCGTGTCTAAAAAAATGGTTTTGAGAAAAACCCGTTTAAAGTTTGACAGAGAAAAAAAGTGGGGAAAAAATATAGTTTTTGTTTGTTTTTGTGTATCTGCAGAGTCGAATTTCTTTCTTTCATTATAACTCTGCTGATAATGTCTCGCCGGTTATAAAGATTATTTTGCCAGTCTATGGGAAAATTTGTGTTCCCATGAAATAATGTGGAGATTTGCACTTGCCTTGACAAGGTAACATCTCCCTCCTTTGAAAGAAAATTCCACTGAATTTTGTATGTTATTTGTCCTTTTACTTTCAGATACAAGAAAAATATAATTAAAAATATTACTAAGATAACTATTCCTATTGTAATATTAATATTCAGGTGACTTCTTCTTTCATACTTAAGTGCTTTTATATGTTCTAGATTTTGAATCTGCTTTACTACAAAGTCATCAAATCTTAGCTTATTTCTATTGGTAGGTATTTTAACATTATTTGGTATTACAAATCATTCTTTTCTATTTTTATATGTTTTGTTGTTAAGAAAAATTTCTCAATTACTTAAAGTTAACAAATAATTTCCATTCAATTTTTGATTCCTTTCATCCTTTATTGCTAAGGTTTGATCTACATGGTTCTTTAACAGCAATAAGCCTTTTTCGATTTCTTTTAATTGGACTTCAGAATTTTTTGTTTTAACACATTTGTTTGTTTTAATACATAAAGTCAATGTGTCTATTAAATGCAGGTCTTGTCCATGAAGGTTCATTTGTAGACTGAAACTTTAATCGACTTTTATTAGATTGTTATGGAGTAAGGGGATGTGGTTACCCAGAAAATTGGCCTGTCTGGTGTTAATGATGTAGTACTCTCCGCCGTTCCTCGTTCAAGGTCTGTTTTTATCTCTCGTCTGACGCTTGGAACCTCTTGTGACATGATATTGCGTTTCCTTCGGTTTAGGAGTGTTGACACGTCGAATGTGTCCTGTAAGAAAATAAGTGGGCAGACAAAGCCCTACGCATCTTTCTTGTTGTCGGCTCCTTCTCTGGTGGCTGATACTCTGCTCAGTGATAATTTCTGGCCCCGTGATGTTTTTTGTAAGTTCAAAAACCGGGACAAGCTCTCTCTGTACTACCAGAATGTGAGAGGACTGAGGACCAAAACAAATAATTTTTATTTTTCGTCTACTAACTGCGATTTTCATGTGATAGCCTTATCTGAGACGTGGTTGCACCAGGGTATTTCGGACGCGGAACTAGTTAATTGCTCTTATCAGGTTTTCCGTAGGGATAGGCATGCTGCCTCGTCCACACGTGGTGGGGGGGGGGGGGTTCTCATAGCTTGCAGGAATTTTCTTAATACTAATCACTAATCTCACTCACTAATCTCACCCATATCATCAATACATCTATTATGACATCGACATTTCCTAGTTGCTGGAAATTTGCTAAAGTGGTCCCTATTAATAAGAAACCTAATCCAAAAAGTCCTTCGGATTACCGTTCAATTAGTATACTGCCTATTTGCTCAAAAATTGCAGAGAAGCTTTTATATTCACAAATGAACTCTTATATTCAAAATAACAGTCTACTATTTTTACCTTATAGATAGGATCCGAAGGAATATTGATAAACGTATTGTCTCTCTGCTTGTTCTTTTAGACTTTTCAAAGGCCTTTGACAGCATTGATTTTAACATTCTGTGTAATAAATTAAGTGTATTATATAAATTTGATAATACTGCAACAAAACTTATTTATTCTTATCTTACTCACAGATTTTAAAAAGTTGTCATTGGAAACTCAGCGTCAGGTTTCTTGGAACTAATGTCTGGAGTTCCGCAGGGCTCTATACTTGGACCTTTATTGTTTTGTCTTTATATAAACGATCTGAAGAATATTCCCAGGCACATGTTTATTCAAATGTATGCTGATGATGTTCAGCTACTATCTTCATCCAAAACTGATGACATTGAAACAAATGTCTGTAATGTTAATGAGGATCTCAAACGGATCTCGGAATGGGCCAAAAATAATAAACTTAAATTAAACCCAGATAAATCGCAAGCAATTTTTATTTCGATACGTTCATTTGATACTCGTAACATATCAAATATCATATTGGATCAATCTTGCATAGCTTATGTAGACTCAGTAAAAAGTTTAGGAATTATTTTAAATCGTACATTAACGTGGGACGAACATATCAAATATATTTCTTGTAGAGTGTATGGAACCTTAAGAAAACTTTGGAATTTTGCAGACTCGTGATATTCGTAATCATCTAGTTAAATCCTTACTGCTACCAGTTATTACCTACAGCTGCACAGCTTTTCCAAACCTAAATGCAAGAAATAGTAGAGTACTCAATGTTGCATATAATGCCTGCGCGCGGTATATTAACAACTTAAGCAGATTTTCCCGCATCTCAGTCCATTCTTGGAATATATTGAAATGTTCACTCAATAATTACATCAAATTTATTGTAGCCATTTCGATTTTTAAATTGATCAAAAATATAGGACCACCATACTTATACAATAAGTTAACATTGTGCAGATCATCAAGAAGCCACCACCTTGTTATACCTAATTTTGGAACGCTTCAGAGTGAGCGGGCATTCTTCGTCGTTGGTGCCAGAATTTGGAACTCTCTGCCCATTTCCGTGAAGTATAGTGCAACTGTTGGCTGTTTCAGGAAGTTAGCTTTTGAATACTTTTCTTCTTTAACGTAGGTCGTTAAAATGTGTTAAACATTTACTTATATGAAGTTAATTATAATTGTTAGATTGTATTTTCTTCAGAAATGTAGTTTTTCTTTTCTTTTCTTTTCTTTTCACTCTATTTTCTAATTAATCATAAGTCTCTATATAATTGTAGTTCTTTTTATTTTCTTCCTTTTCTATAGCTTAATGTATACTTAGTTTAGTTATTTGCTTAGTTTGGTTTATAATGATTCTTAAGATGAATATTTAGGGAGTTTTTAACACTAAAAGAGTTTTTTTTCTCATGTGTAATATATGAAATAAAGTATTATTATTATTATATTATTAATCATCTAGACATTCCCATTTTCTGACCATTTTTCTGGAGCTGGAACAATTTTCACTGAAAATTTCATTTGATTCGAGAAGCCTCTTCTTGATTTGTTGTTATATACCTCCTGATGCGTTTAATGTTGTTGATAGTAATGGTCTGAGTCAGTATGATATTCTCATTAAGCATGTTAACTTCATCTATGACCGATTGGGTTCTAAGGATGAAATTATTCTTGTGGGGGACTTCAACTTACCCAATGTGCGATGGGTAGCGGATGATGATGACGATAGCTTTCTTCCCCATGACTTGACAGAAGGACAATCGTTATTCCTCGACACCTTGGCTAGCTTGGGGCTTTGCCAAATGAGCAATGTGAGTAACAATATGGGAAGACAGCTTGATTTGGTGTTCTCTACAAACTCCACGCTCACATTTGTTGAACCCAGCCTATTTGCCTTGACAAATCTTGACGGGTATCATCCCGCACTGCTTGTTGCTTTTCATTATCTGTCGGACGTGCCTGTCGATAACCTCGATAGCCAATATAATTTTAACTTTAGAGCGGCCGATTTTCAGGCTTTGAATGATTATCTTGATGAGTTGGACTTCCAAACTTGCTTGTCTGGTGACGATATCGACAGTAACGTATCAAGTTTCTACGACATTTTGTATGAGGCTTTTGGGAGGTTTGTCCCATTAGTTCGGGTTAGGGGTAATGACTCCGGTCCACCCTGGTTTGACAGAGAATTGAAAACTCTTAGGAAGCGGAAGAACAGACTTTGGAAGAGGTATCTTCGTGTTGGCAGTGTTGACTCCCGTCAGGAATTTAGTATTTGCTATGAACATTTTATGTGCCGCTCTCGCTCTCTCTCTATGATGAATACCTTCAAAGTTTAAAGAACAGATTATTCTCTGACCCCCGTGCATTTTTCGAATATGTCAACCTGAAGAAAAAGGTCGATAACTATCCATCGACAATGGAGTTCGGGGGGATTTCCAGCAATAATTCTAGTATTATTTGTGATTTATTTGCTGAATCTTTTAAGGGTGCATTTGAATCACCTGATTTTATCCCGGATAGTGGAAACTTTTCGCACATAAATAAGCGAATTTTACCTATAGTGTCAGTTCCATCTATCCCGGAGGAGATCTTGTTGAAGTTTATTACTGCACTTCCTACTGACTTTTCTAGTGGTCCTGATGGGGTTCCTGCTGCAGTCATAAAGAAATGTTCTTCGGTGTTATTGTGGCCTTTGCTCTTTTTATTCAGGAAGTCTCTCTCGCGGGGCCATTTCCCAGCACTTTGGAAGATATCCTTTTTAATTCCTATTTTCAAGAGTGGCAATAGAAGAAACATTTCCAACTACAGGCCAATTGCTAAGTTGTCCTGTATTCCCAAGCTCTTTGAACTGTTAATTCAATCCCAATTATCCGACGTGTGTAAAGGCTTAATCTCCACCCGGCAGCATGGTTTTCTCCAGGGGAGGTCCATGTTTTCAAACTTGGTTGAGTTTGTTTCCTGCACTGTGGGTGGTTTCACGGATGGTTTCCAAACTGACTGTATTTACACTGATTTTAGTAAGGCCTCTGATAAGCTGTCTAACTCTATCATTGCTTTTAAATTGGCTAAGTTGGGTTTCCCGCCCTCGCTTATTGTTTGGATTAAGTCGTATTTATCTAATAGGACTTATAGGGTACGCTTTCGTGGCGAACTCTCTGATGATTTTGTGGCTCATTCTGGCGTTCCCCAGGGCAGCCATCTGGGTCCATTGTTATTCATATTGTCTATTGATGATATGTCGTATTTGCTTCAAAGATGTAAACTTCTTATATATGCTGACGATATTAAGATTTTTCTCCCAATCAAATCTAATGCTGATTGTGAGATTTTGCAATCAGAGTTGCAAATTTTCTATGAGTGATGCTGCAACAACAATCTTAAGCTTAACATTACCGTCGTTGCAAGGGCAAACTCTATGCTGGGATTTATTCTTCGGTGGTCCAAGGAATTTCCCAGCCCTCAAATAAGACTCCATCTTTACACGTCACTGGTTAGACCCCTGCTTGAATATGCTAGTCAGGTTTGGTCTCCGTTTTACGGATCCCACATTAAACGTATCGAGTCCGTCCAGCGCAGATTTGTGCGATCGGCCTTACGTTCTTTGCCTTGGAATGAGCCTCTTATTCTACCACCTTACGAGGAGCGCTTAGGATTACTGCAACTTGTTACACTCGAGAAGCGACGTTGGGTTGCTGAATTGATAATTTTGCATCAGCTTCTACAGGGAAAGCTAGACAGTGCTGAACTAGCTTCCAAAGTATTGCCTAGAGAACTGTCCTTTTCCCTACGTAATCGATTGCTTTTACAGATTCCTTTTTCGCGCACTAATTACGGCATGTTCGAGCCTATTAACCGCATGTGTAGTTCCGCTAATAATATTGGAGACTTTTTTATTACTAATGTGGATAAAGTGACACTTAAGAGGAGCATCTGGTTGTGGTCTTAATTTCTCTTTTTTGTTTGTTTTGCATTTTAATCCTTCTGTATTTGAATGGAAACACTATTATTATTATTATTATAAAACGCATGTATAGAGTCGTGAATATGTGTCTTCTTTTTGACCTAACTCTTAACAAGGATTTGCTATAACGATCTCTGCTGTCTATGTACCTCTGATTGTTGGGTGCGCGTGTTTTTGTGTGAATGTTTGTTTTTTGCGTGTTGGTGTGGGAGCCTCATTCGCCTAAATATATTGTTATATTCTGGCGAATAGGTCAATTGATTCTAGGCTTCTGCCTAAGAAGTGCGCCTTCTGAGTTATAAGGATTAATTCTGTTAATATGTTTCTATCTTCAACTCAACACAGGAATAATTTTTTACTTAGAGACTTGATCAGGGAAATGAAAATCGGTTCGTCGGATCACGATAATTCTTCGAAATTTTGAAAACATCTTTCGAATTCCCCACCAACACGAAAAGCGGATAGACATGGATGCCGATCTATTAAAGTATAGGGACGGAATTTTCATATCCTTCTCAAAGAAAATTGGCGCTTATTGTACATGCTGTCCCTCTAACGCAATCTAGCGTTGAAAGGAGATTCTCGGCTCTACAGATAATTTTAAGTGACCTTTGGTGCAATCTTTCTGAGGAGAATGTCAAAAAGGTTGACGAGATTAAACAGAAAGAAAAAGAAAAAAAATTACCAGTTTTCAGCTAATAGAAAAAATAAACGGTCAAATGTACCTTTTATTTTTGCTAGAAGAAAATAAATAGTAGCAGTTTCAAACCAATTGAAATAATAAAACTCTTAATGGACGGACCTATTGATTTGTTTCGAACAAATTAACAATTTTCAATAACTGTGTTCTTCATCATGAATTATAAATGTCCAGCAATACCAGTGAAAATATCACTATTTCAGAAAAAAGGTAAACTACTATATATACCCTCCCTGGTTTTAAGATGATCCAAAATTTTGTAACCTTCTTCAGATATAAAATTAACGTCGTTTATTAACACTGTCCAATGAATAAAACATAAACGGGATATAATCTAGAAAAGATTGCTATTTATTTGTTTAAGATTAAACACAGCAAATAAGCAAGTTTTACAAAATACTGCGCTTTTCACTTAACAAGATTCAATTTCTTCAGTTAAGAAAGAATTTAAGTAAAAGAGATAAGGAATAATCACGCACTGATCTCACAAGCTTTTTCACACGTCAGAGGATTATATTTTGAACGTCGTTGCTTTTGTTTACTTTCAAATTTACTGGGTGACTGTTAAAGTTCTAGGAAACGTAAGATCCGAGAAAAGCGCCACAATGCGGGCAGTAGTGGTTGGCATTTTTACAGTCATCAATACAATAGGGCAAACACGGACAACACCAACACCTGAAATCAAACTCAAATTAAGAGCGTATCTACTGAGCTTCTTCTAGGAAATTACCCGAAAAGGCACAAAAACATAGCCACTAAATGGGTTTTAGTCCCAGGCTCATACTCAACTCTTGTCACTATCTGGCTCCTGCAATGCGGACACACGACCGGATTCGGGTTCGGTCCTACTATAGGTCCACTTATAATGACTGATTCTGAAATGGATCACTTTTACTATGAATGCCGTGAAATTGAATAAAATTGCAAAACTTACGTGGAAGCACTACTGCTGGTTGGCCTGATTGCATTTGATATTGTTGATGGGGTTGTGGAGGTACAAATCCCATAGCGGTATCATAGCTAGGCGGCGGGGGAGGTGGTCCCTGCACGTCTGGGTATAATTTACTCTCCATTATATGCTGTTGTTTAGCAACATCAACGCAATCGTAAAAGACCAACTACTCGAACTGATTCAACGAAGTTCACTAGATTATCTTCAAAAGCTTATCGGTACTCTCAGTCATACGGGGCTGATGTTTGTAATTGTGACGGACAATTCTGGAGTACAGCTCTACACCCAAACACCTAGAGAAAAACCTTATCTTCACTTAATATGATGAAAAGTGAAGACTAAGCAAGAATCACCCAAGTGCTTTCTGAGATAACAGAAAGTGTTGTATATCGCCGTGAATATTTATAATATCGAATATATATTGGTTTCTTGATCTTATTGAGTTTCTATGGAATTTTTTCCAAGGTCGTTATATACTGTTCTGACAAGATATTCATAACTAATATTATTCTGACAATATTTAATATTGCAAGTAGAGAACAGGGCTGATCGAATCCAGCAATATTTACTATGGTCGCGAAAGTATGAGTAGAAATAACATTTCCCACATCGTGTTTCGCAATTTTAGACTTTAAAACTTAGCAATTATTATTTTATTCATCAAAACCTTACTTCGCTAACATGAAAGCTACATTTTTTTACAGCAAATTGCAACACGCTAGAGCTATTAAGTACCGACTTTAGTTGCAATTTTCTATAATTAAGATCAATCAAGTTATAATTCATGTTATTGGTAGTGCGCATTCTCATAATTGTCCAAATTTGGAATGGTGCGACCGCAAATAAATAAATATAGGGTCTGTTCATAAACGCAGTTTCGCGCTTCAGCTGCATTATTCAGCAACTCATTCCGTTCAGCTGAATGGGGCAGTTACTGCGCAAATACGCGTTTATGCATAGACCCGTAGTGAATCTTAACAATCCTGGTTTAAAGTTAATTCTTACAGTATGTATCTGGAATGGTGCGCCACTTTCTGCGCAATCTGGTACGAGAGAGTAAAGTTGAATTTCTGTTCTCGTTCATCGAAGAGAAATTTGAGACGAACAGGAGGATGCTGACAAAACGATGATTAAGCATCCCTTCCTAGGTGTAGTAATTTTGAGAGTTTTGCAGATTAATGTTCCCCAATCTAAAGTAGGGCAAGGGGCGGAAGAACTTCAACCAGTTCGAGACAATGCAAGTGGATCTACAATTTAAGGTGAATTCCGAACCAACGACTTATTTTGCAGCCTCTAATGACAACTACCACGGGTCTCGAACCTGCGATCTCCAGGGTAGAGGCCAACCCCTTATCACTTATTCCACCGATGACTTACTCTTCTACAATAAATATATCTACGTTATCGCCGCATACTTTCCTTCACATTTACATTCTAATATATACGAAGGAACCGCTTGCTGCAGTTGTGATTTTGTCGCCCACTTACCGCCGTCTGAGGAACTCTTGGTTTTTGGTGACCCCAATTTGCTTGCTGTTTGATGGGATCTCTGGCATTTTGGACGGTCTGCTGCGATCTTTTTTCTGAATTATAACTGTTGAGTGGCTAACGACCACAGAATGTCCCTTAGCCAACGAAAAAGAATTAGAATTTTTGTTCGTTGCCCTTAGCCTTGCATATTCTACGGAAACTAATTCTGTCGTGGTTAGGCGTTGCTCGCTGCTTCTGTTTGCCCAGTCTGATCATCATCCTGCTCGTCACGCTATTTTTTTGCGATTTTTGGATCTAACGATCTTTAGTAGAACTTTACGAAAGCTGACCTCTCTATACTTAATGATTATTCTTAACTTGTGATTGGAGTGGTGTTCTTGGGAAATGTGACGTTGACAAATCCAGCGGGAAATTGAGTCAGCCCTGCCATTTCTTCTGTGTAGTTTTGTCGTCACAATATTCTGGCTAATGGTATCTTCCACGAAGTTTGAAATTTCACTCTTCGTGGGTCTAGTTAACTTTAGTAGTGGATATTGTAGAAAGATTCAATTGCTTCCTGCTAGAAAATATTTCATGCCTTCGTGATTCCTTTCAAGTAAGCTAGAGAGAAGGGAAGATAAAAGACTTTTAATGCTTCCATTTGACATGTAAAAAGAAATGAAGGCGTATAATATATGTCATGCATCCATTCAAGCTTACTATCATGCTGCTACGCATGATGGTATGCTTCCATTTCCCGCTGGGAAGCTACTAAATTATTCTATGATACCATAGCTGTATGTGCTACTCACTGCGATGCGGTTTATAAGTCTTGTAGCTCGCGGTCCTACTTACCTTAAAAAGCGTCCGCAGATTGTTTCGGGCTTTGGCGTTATCATGCAATGCATAATTGCTCGTTAAAACTTGACTGCGAGTCAGCCTTAGGCAATTTGTAATCTGTAAACGTAAAACTTCTTCATTAAACATCGTTGGTAGGTACAGTAGTGCTCCTTACCAATTCCAATCTCGTTGACATCTTCTTTTAAAATTGCGTTCGTGAAAGAAAACTGCGATATTAGTTTTAAGGATTTTACTCGCTTGACAATGCTCTCATCGACATCCCTTAAGCCTAAAAATTTTAATGGTCGTAACGGCATCCCTACCTCGGCTTTGAAAAACTGCAGTCTGTCTCTTGTCCCCGTTCTCTGTCATTTATTTAATTTATCTATCCGTGCGTCGAGGCGTTTTTCCTAGACCCTGGAATCTTTCTGCAATGTGTTCCTGCTTGTCTCATGGTACGCAGTGAGTTCACTACTCTTCATTATTAACATTAATGGCATATCGACTATTTTTAGTGGTGTCGGGCTTACTTGTTATACCGACGACGTATGATTTCTGGCGTAGCAAATTGTGCTCTCTGAATACGACCTGAATACTTTCCACGAGTGGTGCTCCACTAATTGTCTACAATTTAATATCGACAAGCGCACTACTATTTGCTTTCAGACGGACGCTCTTATCCTAGACTGGAGAATACCAAAGGACGTTTGACTAAACGCTCGTTTCTACTTCGAAAACCACATTGCACATTGACGCAATAGTTAATAGGGCTTACTTAAAGGTGGACTAAGGAATTTCACTGCTGTATTGTATGTATGTTTGGCGTAAATCTCATCAAAATTCTAACCCCCCTACAAATCCTAAATCTACCACTGATCTAACAAAAAAAAAAAAAAAAAACTAGGGCACCGTTCATAATAAGAAACCTAGAGCACGAAAATGTTAAATCAGGCTCTGGGAATACCTCTAGGTTCACTTCTATCAGCAACCATGTTGCTTCTTTTTATTAAAGTGAGACATACTTTCCTTCCTTTTTTAGTTTCACCAACGTACTCTTGCTATCCTGAAATAAATTCTCGTAGAAACTCGACAGAAATCACCAAAGAACATTAAAACAACGAGATTGCTATAATCCTCGGTTGGGGCAGGGAAAGCCCCAATGCATGGTTTTTCTATAGAGATGTAAGAAATATTTCAATTCTCCTGACTTGGCGCTAATATATACATAAATACCACATCAGGCCCAGAGTCGGATATAATTCCCATATTTGTCCAGGAATCGGATATACCGCTTTGTACGCGCTAGAAAACATTAAAAAAAGGCTATAAAATGTATGAGCGTCTCCACAATCTCTGAAAGCATATACTCTCCAGGTCAAATTTGGACGTTCCATAAAATTTCAGAAATCTTTTCTAAGCAAAACAACATAAATGTAGAAGTTTACCATCTTTTGCTTCACTTCCTTCACTCAAGTTTTTAATCTATTTCCCTTACACTTCGTTTTCTGTCTAGGCTGAGCTATGAATTTTATAAATCATTATATTAAAGCAAAATACTACTGCGATATATAACTTTTATACCAATTTTATATATAAATTCTGTATACATACATCCATATAGTATTTATATCCCTACAGTATATATTTTATAATTGGTAAATATCAATTTAATACTAAATAAAAATACATTGATCTATATTCCTTGGTATTAAATCTATAAGGAACCTTATAAAATTCTATACCTTCCAAATATATTAAATCAATACTAAGCCTTATATTAAACTATATAGATAGGATTTTCGTATAATTATTATCTGAAAATTTCTAACCGTGTGGAGGCATCTTCTCGGAACATTTGGACCTCGATGTCTCATTCCGCTTGCCTGACTATTGCAGCGTGTTTCAGGCGGAAATCGTGGCTATGAAGGTAGCTGCTGTTCCAACTGAATCATCTAACGCTACTCACAGATAATATATGTATTTTCACAGATAGTCAGGCCCCTATGACTTATCTGAGCATGTGAAAGTGCGATTCATCTGGGTGCCTGGACATATTGATATTCCGGGCAACTGCAGAGCCGACGAACTAGCGAGAATCGGTACCACTCGTCCTGATTCGGACATTTACCACCAGCTGGGTATACCGCTGGGGGCCACATGCAAACTGGAACTCTTACAGGAGTCTCTCAGGATTGCAAACACTAATTGGCAGGAAGAAGACACCTGCCTGATTACCCGACAGATATGGTCAAAGCTCGACCCTAAACGGTCAAGGGAGCTCATCTTACTCAGACGCAAAACAATTAGCAGTACCGTGGCCGTTATCACGAGTCAAAGTCAAGGACCTGGCTCGATTAATCAGAAGTTCAAATGGTTCCCGACGACGAGTTAGGGCCATACACCCTTCTCAACCTAGGCAAATATATTTTGGTTTCCCTAGAGCTGGTCCCACTGGAAACATGGAGCTGGCTCAGTGCACAGGGGGGAACATGTCCGCCCTCCTATTACTTAGGTTATTTTTATGGGGATTGCTAAAGTTGTTGTAGCCTCAACGTGGTATCACAATGGGGCTCTTTGGCCTAAGTGTGCCTTTCTCAGGCAGCCACTTTAACCTAACCTAACTTCGTAACAAATTTAACGAAACCACTTTCAAGCTACAAGGTGATCAATTCAATTTATTTAAAACTAAAATTATAATATCTGCGTTTGTTGCAAAACTTTTTCTATACAAAAACTTGGGAAGAGGAGTATGCTCTGTTTCCAAATCTTTCAAAATTGCAAAAACGAGATGAAGATTTGCTTGCTTATTGTCAACATTTATTTGAAAACATTCTTCACTTGGTTAACCCCGATTGGGTGCTGGACCCTTTTGGAAGTAGACTCACAAACTCAGATGAATCCATCTAATACAGGAGCAACTTATTGAATTATCCACAAATGAGGAGCTGAAAGCAACGTTTGATGCAAATTTTATATCCTGCCTCATGAAAACAACTGGAAATTAGTGCTGGTGGAGACTTACGAATGTTACTCACAAACATAGAGCCGAACATAAATAATCTCATATCATCCCATCAGGTTCATCCATCTTATTGAAAAAATAATAATGTGTTTTTGTATTTTAAAACAAAAGTTACAGTTTCAATAAATACCACTTTAAATATCAAAATCTTTTATTTACATTTTATTTTTACGTCACCATTTACCATTCAAACCATCAAAGTTAAATTTGTAATTTTTCTATTATGCAGTTATGTAGAGTTATTTCATGGGGTTCATGGGCAGGTTTTTGCTGTAAGAAGGGTTCCATGGGCATAGCAAGTTTGGGAACCACTGAGCTAGAAGGATCAAATAAAATACAAAAAAAAGTTTAAAATTGAAAAACAAAACCAGAGGAGTTATTATTCAATTTCGTAATAAATTGCATCAAGTCCCTTTAATATAGATACAATCCATAAGAATTGAGGAATGAAGACTTAGGCCAACTGGAGATGATACGTCCCAATTGTAGTACTATAGAAGGAAGTCACTTTCTAGAACGAGAGTCATATCGGCCCCAACAACAAATCCACATTACCTTTATATCTAGCATGAACTAACGAGCTCCGCCCGGTCTATTTTATCTTTAACATAGCAGTATGTAATATACCTATAGTTATCATTTAATTACTATAAAACAATGGGCTTTTGTTTTAATCTTTTGAATCTTTTAGAATGTCGCAAATGCTTCCCCTTGAAAAGTTTTACTATTTTTGTTTAAAAGTAAACAAAGCATTTCAAGATACTCGTGTGTATACAGAAGCGGTGGCAAAATGGTTGCAAAGCAGTATTCAGTGCAAATTAGAATATTGCAGTTGAACAAT
Source organism: Leptarthrus brevirostris (assembly GCA_964036015.1). Classification (NCBI taxonomy): domain Eukaryota; kingdom Metazoa; phylum Arthropoda; class Insecta; order Diptera; family Asilidae; genus Leptarthrus; species Leptarthrus brevirostris. The sequence goes on along the minus strand of OZ038372.1, from coordinate 36,152,084 downwards.
TACGCTAATTGCATTTGTTAATATTTGCCTGTTTACTTAGTTGAGCCTCTTCTCAACTTTAATGCACTTGCGATTCTAGAAATTAGTCATCTATGGCCGCGGTACTAAGTACTGGATATGATATCTTGGGTTAAATGCCATTTCATCAAAATCAACATAACTACAGACACACACCTTATCTTAAAATCACCGTATCAGTGCCAGAAATTTGATTGATTAAAAACAAAAAACGTTTCTTCCAAAGTAAGTAATAGTTGCGTGATAGTAAATTACATTGCATATAACATTTGTAAAAATAGGACAGTTTTTCTTAAGACTAGAATAAGGCTAAGAAACCGAAAAAGGCACACATTTTCTTTACACTTCTTACGACTTATACGTTCCGATGAAAGCATTGCAATTGGGACAGTAGTGATTCGCGTTCTGGCAGGAATCCATACAATATGGCAGGCATATACATGGCCAACATCTAAAAATGATAAGACGCATATTTTCAGTACATTATTATCAAAACTAAAAGTGTATCAAACTTACATGAAACAGAACAGCAACAAGGCCATGAGATGTGTCTTCGTGGTGGGCTCGTAATTCATTTTTGTCATAATTTCAGCATGACATGATGGACAAACGATTCGGACAGGATCTGGACCAACAGTTACTGCTTGTTGAATAACAGTTGTTGTCTGAAATCCACCTCCAGGATATCCTTTTGGGTCCATGTTTGTTTAATTTTGCAGCTGCGTCCGGTACCTGTAACTAGTTGACACTGAATGCCACGAACTAAGCGATACCAGAATGTGAGTTGGTTTAATTACTAGCAAGTGCTCTTCTACTTTTATCTTATCACTATTTACTTAAGTATGAAACACTCATACAAACCAAAAAAATTTGAAGTCTCGTAAGTGTTTTGTTCAGAGAAAAGCTTAAACCGATGACCACGAGATTCACTGAAAAAAAAAAATATATTGATTGTTGCAATCTCTAGTCTCGAAGAACCGATAACAAATCAAACGGCAATAAAGAGGAAAATTTCGCTGTACTTCCGTTGGATGTGATGAAGTGGCAGTTGGGAGTTGGCCTAGGTATGGTAGAGCTTTTTCTAATTTCTCGTCAACAAATATACAGGTAGTTCTTCGATTTGGACGGATATGACTCATAGCAAGCTCCTTTCAAGTATTGTTTATGATTAAGAAGGTATTATTAGTTATGACTAATTGCATATTATTTCTTACACTTTCTTCCCTGTGCCACTCATTATTATATTAACCTATTAATTAATAAAAGATAAGATAGACCTTAATTAATGAAGATAACAATATTTTTGAAGAGATTGTAGACGGGCGTTAAAATCTTTAGAGCAGCTGACTGTTGCCGGTTTTTAACAAATATCTTTGGGATGTTTTACTGTTTTCAATTCCAACAAAATTATGCAATTTCATGTCTTGGATTGATTAAAAAAATTGTGAGCAGTAAATCAGTAAGCTTAGCTAGCTAGCTTGAGTTAATTCCCCACTCATTTATATCTACAATGGCGTTAATATATTTCATAGTATTGAATTAACATAAACTTAAACCGATAAATTTAATGCGCCCATAAAATTAGAAACGATAATAATAACTTTTTTTTTTATTAATTTATTATTTTAAATTATAATTATACAAATGAAAAATTACTGGTAGACAAAACAGGCAAGCTAACTAACATATAAAATAGAGACAAAAAAGACAAAACAGTCGGAAAAGTACAATAACATAATTTAAAACAGGAAACAAAACAAAATACATAATGGATAAATTGAGCATAAACTGTATAGCATCAAAAGAAACTTCGAAAACGCCCCTCACAGTTGAAACCTAAACTCAAATGAACCGAAACCAACATTTTTGGATAAACTGGACACTGAGTGTTCCCCGGGGAAGGATGCAGCATCGGGCGAAGTCAATGTATAAACACTCTCCGCAGAGACTTTGCCACTTCTCTACTCCCCCAGAATCAGAGCACTTCACAAACGAACGATAGTTTTGCAATGTCATGGATATATGCAAATTGCTCCCATCATCCTCTCAGCTCTTCTCTCCCAACGGGAGCTTCACCTTTTCCGTAGCACTTACAATGATTCCAAAGCGGAGAGAATATCCATGGGCAAGGCTGCGGCCTATTGTAACGTGCACGAGATAGGCCACGAAAAGTGAAATAGTCAACCGTGCAATGCGCATGCCCCAGGTCGCCAGAAAGTAAGAGAAAAAAATTTCAAACGGAGAAAGCCAAGGACGACTCGAACCCATGGTGAATATGTGAGGTGAAAATTTGTAACGGAAATATCTAGAACTAACTGGCAGAAGTTTCTAGAGTTAAGCTAAGTAGTATAAATAGGTCTGAGTAGCAGCCTGGTTATTTTAGTCATGATTTAGACTGCGAAGTACTTACATGTGATAATGTGCATAGTCAGTTGTATTTTAACCCGTGAAGTAAGAAGTGTAAATAAGTGAAGTGAAACGATATATTTTGTGCATCGAATTAATCAGTGAAGTGTATAAAAATAAGTGTCTTAATTAATCCGTCGAGCCCAAAGAGCCCCATCGTTGGACAGAAACTGGTATTTGATCAAGAGTCTTCGGATATTGATTCCGTCTGCACCCTAATGCGTGACCGACAAAACTCCGGGCAACACTATACGATGCCAAAGGAGCATCAGCCCGCAATATGCAGTAGTTTTGCCGAACAACTGTTAACCCTGGCTCTTATTCACGAGCCCTGGGTTTTTAGTGGCCAAGTTGTAAGTTAATTTACCACCGAGGCGGCCATCCTAATTGACAAAAGTGTTAATTATTTCCGCGTGAGCGACTTTATTTCCAGGGACCTTGGGGCGATCTTGGCTGAAATCCCCACAGTAGGTAGTATGCAGGAAATTGTCCTGTAATATGCCTACTTTCCTGAAAACAGCCCATCCGCTCCTCTTGATGAAGTCTAAAAACTCTTCAGTTACTGTCAATGGACGAACCGACAGTTCATCAGTTGTTGCGACGCAAATGCCATTCATACGGTTTTGAGTTGCAGCAGCATCAACGAAAGAGACGAGCACCTGTTAAGAAATCTGATCGATAAAAATATTAATATAGTTTAGAGGGTGCATACCTACCTTTATCACCGCATCCAGAGAAGCTGTGTTAGATATCACTGTGGCTAGTAGAGCCCTCTCCGAGTTCATATAGTACTGGCGAGTCTAATACGAAGCTTCGTTTTGGGACCATCAGCACATCCGATTCGACATTGCGGGGCATCCTACATGATTTTCCCAGGAAAATAAACTATGATACCTTTGAAGCTGTTGTGAGCTCGAAGGTCATCACAACAACTCAATTGGTGAGCTAAAAGTTGCGGTTAACCAGCAAACTGATGTACCCATATCCTCCTACCACGACAGTACCGTCTTAATCTCAACCTTGTGGATTGAACACCTGTCTGAAACACGTAGCTATGTGAGACGTTTATTTAATAGAACTAAATGCGTCCAACATTCGGATGAATACAGATTGGCAGTCACTGAATAAAATAAAGAAATAATCCGCTCCAAACGGGAATTCTGAAGATGGTGCTGTGAAAGCATAGTATCTTTACACCTTAGGACACCTGAAATGGGGTAGGGCTTCTCAAGAAGCAGGTGCACTTGCCTGAACTATTTCTAGTGCCAGACTCAGTTCATTACTGCTCTGTGATGAATGGGCCCCGCCTGTCTAGCGTCATTTTTAAATCCCCTGGTGGCGTTAGTACCTTCCGAACAAGCAACCTTCAAAACTGCTCCTTCTTCCTTTGGTCAATTTGTTTCGAATCAGCTATAATTAGGGCTACATAACGCTCTCATGAAGGCCTTTAGAACTACCTAAATCGTTTAGACCAATCAGTCTCACATCCTTTCTACTTAAGACGGTGGAAAGACTTCTAGATCTTCATATCAGGTGCAAACTGAACCAATCATCTTCCCTTCATTCTACTCAGTTTGCCTACAAAAATGGTAAATCAACAGAGACATAAAAAGTGCTTTCGACAACACTAGGCATGGGTCTATGTATATCTATAGCTCTCGCACTGAATGGACTGGATTCTCATCCTCTTAAGTGGGTGACTGCTATGCTAAAGGAACAAGAAATTCCATCTATCCTTGGTTACACCGTTAGGACAATCACATCGAAAAACTCTATAGCCTAATATTTTAGCTTTAAGCTAGGTTTCTAGATCAAGAAAGATATCAACTTGCGAACCAGAAAACTGCTTCTGACCTCATTAATTTTTTGGAGTATACTTCTGGCATTAAAGTGACATAGGTACATATATTTATACATTAATAGAATCTACCGAAATGGCTTTGTAAAATATTTAAATAAATATAAACAATACATTGTTGAAAAATAAGTACTTTTATTTCACAATAAATTTTTTAGTCTATTCCGACACATGCTTCAATCTTTCGATCACTCTCAATGCTGTCTAGAAAGTAGGTAAAATCTGCGGGCAGAATTGACATGGGTTGAAATATTTTCAAATACAGTGAACGGAGATTTTATCAATTCTAATCGTTCATTTAACAAAGACTTGTTATTGTAAATAACTTTTTTTTTAATTTTAAACTTTATTGCTTTATTGTCAATATGTAAAAATTTTTAATTGTTAATATCACAAGAGTGATTAGTTAGTTAAATGTTTCGCTACACATATGTTCGGTAAATCTTATTTGAAGATTTCTCCCCGTATGACCAATGTAACTGCACTAACAAATATCCCATACACAGGGTTGCGAAAATATTAATGTAAAAAATTTACATTAACCATTACTTTTGTCAAAAGTAATGAAAGTATTTTCCATTAACCATTACAACAAATTAAATTGTTATAAATAATATTCTCTAATTAAAATATATGTGTTGAAAATTTATTCTTATAAATCACGCAAATACACTGTAGTATATTGATATTTATCATCGTGTAGCCTATGTTCGTTGAAATAGTTAAATTTTGTTTTTAAAAATAAAATGTTGTCAAACGCTCTAGATTTAACAGTTACGAGAATTTAAATAAAAGGAAATTTAAACCGGTTCCTTTCTTAACGATTTTTCGATCTAAAATTTAAAAAGGCCAACAATATGCAAAATCGTCTCTTATAATATTTCGACAGTGTTAAAAAAAATTAATCGATAATTACCTTGGTTCTACAGTACTTCCATTACTTACTTCCATTATTACATTACCCTGCCCAAACATACAATTTTATACACTCTAGACGTAAGATTTCTTGCTTGGCTACAATATTGAATAGTAACGTGAGATCCGGTAGTGGGGGCGGTTGTTGGCTTTCCCCAAGGGATAATTTCGCCGGCTCCAGAGTCTACGCTTTTGAAGAAAACGAACCAATTCCAAATTACAATGTCCGTTTATTCAATTATTTAACCCCTTTACAAATTTGCCATACTCTATGGATTGTCTTTGTGTTATTTAACCACTTTACAAATTTGCCATACTCTATGGATTGTCTTTGTGTCACTACTATTGTTATCATGGAATGGTCGTTGCACTACTTCAGGTGTCTCTATCTGGTCGGTTACGAATACTTCCGACGTGCTGGTTGTTCCCTGCTGAGGAGCGTGTTGTTGTGGAACCCTGGTCGCGTTGTTCTCGAGTGGGATCCTCTGTAGTGGTGACGGGTATATATAATGCCGGGGAGCTCCGACTTATAACTATGGACCGATAGAGCTGTCAAAATTATATTCAGCAAAGTGAAACACTTTTGTATGTTCATCCTTTACCCTATAAGCACATTGCATTGAACTCTAAAAGGTAAATTCGTACACAGTTCATTGAGCTATTTCGGACCTACCAACATGAAGACTCTGGGAAATTTCTGTTTCAAAATGCGAATTTTCCTTTATTTAATATAATCGCTACGTTATACTTCGTGTAAGGCACTATAATATTTATTATATTCATAATTTGAGATATAGAAGTGCCCGCCGATCTAAAATATTTTCCATTAAATTCTCGATCTCGATTTTAAATTGCCGCCAGCAAATACAATTGTGTTCTTATGTTGGTGTACAAAACAAGAAAACACATGTAATAGAAATAGACGAATATATAGGAAAATATCTCCGCTCTCATTCTGGTTAAGCACATTCCAGAGGAAAATCACCATTTATTTCTAAATTTTATTTTAAGAAATACGAGGAGTACAGAGAAATAGTGTATCACAAAAAATAATTTCAGGGAAGGCAATTTGATCTATATATAATAATGTCTTTTTCTCTTGACAGTGTTAGCAAAATACTCAAAATAAAAATGCAAGCAAAAAAGGTTTTCCTCTACTGGTAACAAAAGTTGTCTCAGGTTTGGCATACTGTTGTTGGAAGGTTCTTGGAATTTTGTTACTTTGTTAGAATAATTCCGGGGGAAGTCTGACGGCGCTAAAATTCTTTATTTGCCACATGTTGCTGTCAACAGGTTTTGTACTTTGCTGTTGAAAGGTTTTATGCCCCTTTTGTAACTCCGTTACAAGTAGATTTTTAATAATTTCTTATTATAAAATACAAAATTAATGTTTAAGTGTTTTCTTAATATTATTGCAATTTTGTAACTGACATTACCTATAAGTGCTATTTATTTTTTGTTAATAAGATTATCAATAATTTTAGAATTATACCCATTATTAATCGCTATGGATTTTATACAGTCTACTTCATTCTTAAATGCTACTGAAGACAAAGGTTCTGACAACAATCTATGTACCATAGAATGGAAAGCATATGGCTTAATATTATAGAGATTTTTTTTATAAATGATGTTGCCAAAGCTCAGGGGATGCCCTATGATGCTAAAGCACAGCCTTGGCAGGAAAGGAATCAAGGATGAGGGAAATGGATTAGGAGGTTGAGTGAAGGAAGTGTCGATGTATGCCCCGTTTGAAAGTTTCAGGCTCATATGACGAGGGAAAAACAGCAGATAAACTGTTCGTGTTGTTCTGCTTAGAAAAGATTCAGAAATTTGACGGTACGTTCAAATTCGACCTGGATAGTATAGGGGTGGGAGCGACTTGTAGTCTTGTATCGTGTGTTGTCATGTGTCTACAAGGAATGAGGCTAGCAATTTCGTTAGAACAATGGCCATGGAAATAACAATGGAAGAGTCAGAGACAACCGACATTCCGTCGATGCTCCAGAGAGTCAAGGCTCTCAGAGATTGAGGAATCACCGATAAGTTTAATAGTCTTACGCTGGACTTTGTCTAACGCGGAAAATGTGGTGTGTCTAGGCCTAATGTGGCACTTATAGATCAGCGCTAAGTCAGGTGGGGTGAAATATTTCTTACATCTCTGTAGAAATCCCAAGCATATCATCGCACTTTTGGCGATTGCAAATATATGGTCAGTCCAGCTTAGGTTGCTGGATATCTGAATACCCAAGATGTTTAGGAAGGGCGAATTGGGTACATTCACTCCATCGACTGAAATGAGTTGGGTCGAAATCGGCGTTTTTTTAGGGATTTGCTCTGCCCCAAGCGAGGACCACAGAAATGTTGTTGTTTAATGATCTAAACATGCGTTCTTGATTGACTTCTGTAGCATTTCCATGTGAATTCATTACATAATCAAATGAGTACGCGAAATCAAGGGTACTGTTGTCGGTGAAACTATGGATAGGATTAATAGTAAGAGATAAAAGATCATTAATAAAAAGAAGAAATAAGGTTGGCGAAAGAACTGAACCCTGAGGTACACCGGCATTTATTTCGCAGGAATCAGATGTAACTGCATCAATTACTACACGGATTGAACGGTCTGACTAGAAACTCTCTATCCATTTAACGAGGGTAGGGTGCAGACCAAATGTTTGAAGGTTGGCCAAAGGGGCAGCATGCCAAACTCTGTTAAAAGCCTTTGAAATATTAAGAGCGACGATTTCGGCCTCTCCAAAATTATGGAGACAATGATTCCAACGCTCCGTTAGAGCCTTTAGTAAGTCTCTGGTTGAGCGGCCAGCGTGGAAACCGTACTGGCAATCGTTGATAAGATGGTTATTTTCTAGATATTTCATCAACTGAGAGTTGATGAGCGATTCAAAAACCTTAGATATTATTGAAGTAAGTGCAATTGGTCTGTAGTTAGAGGGGTCACATGCCTCTCCTTTTTTAAGTATCGGCTGGACATGAGCAAGTTTCCATGCACTCGTAAACATTATTGTTGAATATGACAGGTGAAAAAGTTTGCGCAGAGGTTTAGCCAAAGCAGAGGAGCAGCATTTTAAAACCAGGGGCGAGAAACCACCAGGCCCAATAGCTATTGAGTAGAAAATACCTTTCGTCTAACGCTCTGGTCGAAATTGAACTTTGCCCGACAAATTACTGAATTGCAAATATCTCTATAGATACGCTCAATTTATCTGAAGGGCACAATTTATATGCCTGGAAGGCTTATTTTTGAATGGATTGTTATCATCTTCTAGATTAAATTGCTCCAACCAAGTTATGAAGGGGAGAGGGGGAGGACCATCCAATACTTTATAATAAAATTTTGTAAACTTAAAGTAAATTTGTTTCAGACAAAGATTAAAACCCACGTTCACTTTTTTTAAATTTTGTGCTAATTTTACTATCATTTATGAGCTTGTATATCAGTTTTTTTTAATTAAGCCAGTGGAACGGAAGGAAATAAATTAACAATATCAAAAGAACCCAGTTTAGAATCAATTGAGAATTCCTTAGTTTTGATTTTACTTATCTGGTCTAAGTTATTTTTAATGGAGTACTCGTATTTAGGTTTGAACTTAATATTCTCAGTTAATACATTTTTTTTACAAATTTCATAACTGGGGACTTTATTAAAGGCTACTATTGGTCTCAACGGTGTCTGTTCTTTGTGCAGTTTAGCCAACCATATAATTCTGGTGATTCTGGGTGCATAGGAATAATTTTCTTTGATTTCCTTAAGAAACTGTTTACTTGAATCTAATCTAATCTCAACTGCCTGGCGATCATCAATAAAATTTAGCATTTTAGTCTTCAGTATTTAAAATGACTAATGAATTTCCCTTGTCTGATTTCGTGACAATATAATTATTTTCCAATATGTTATTTTTAATATCTTTAAGTAATTTCCTTTCTTTTTTGTTGAAACCGTATCTATAATTTTTTAATTCTTCACGAAATATGTCAGTACAAAAAAGACCTACTTATCTCGACATTATCCTGGTTATTTCTTAACAAGGATATCTCCGTATCCTTCGCCAAATTCAATATATCCTATTGACTTATCCATATTCAGCAAGTGAACGACCCCGGAAAAAACCTTTGATGTTTCATCTTTTATTGAGTCTGTAGTTCCTAGATAGCTAGTATCTAATAAAAATTTGGTAACAACAAGAGTTTTTTCTCTGGGTCGTATTAGTTAATTAATATTTTTCATTTTCGCTAAATATAGATTCTCTATCTATCTCGCCAAATATAATCGGATGTATTTGTGAAAATACTTCGACACGTTAGTCCACTGTGTAACACATTTTACATACTTTCTGATTAGTAGCAAGACAGGACTTGATAATGATTGAAAGATCGAAATACGTATCGGAATAGACAAAAAATGTTTTATTGTAAAATAAGAATATTTATTTGTCAACAACGTATTGCCTATACGCTGTTTATTGCCTATAAGCTGTTACGCATTGTGCGACTAACACTTGTACCAATTCTGAAATCATCGTTACCTGAGTTCATAAGTAAATAAAATTACTATGCACTCAAACAACTTCAAAAATTTTACAAAAAATAATAACAGGAAAGAAGATCATTAAAATAATATGGTGGATCAAATAATTTCCATATAAAATAAGAATAGGGGTTCAGGGCACCGAGACAAGATCGGGAATTTGGCATATCTCGGTCCGAGTCTCGTCAAGGTGAAAACGATATTGCTCTCATCGAAACCTGGGTGATATAAAGGCCAATCTCGGTTCGTTCTCGCTTTCGGCGAGATCAAAAGAGAATTTGGGTGGGAAAAATAGTTTTTAAAAAAAAAGTTGAACCGACTTCACAAAAAGCGCTAAAAAGCATAAAATAATTTTTAATTTTATATCTATTACGACATTTTGAAGTCGGTGCAAATTAAACAAACCAAACAACTACAACAAAAGTATTTAATCGTCCTTCCTTTTGATCCCGTGAGCTGAAACGTTCAGGTAGAATTACGTAAATTTTCAATTGTGGTTCTGTAGTTGTTTTATTTGTTAAATTTGCACCGACTTCAAAATGTCGTAATAGATATAAAATTAAAAATTATTTTATGCTTTTTAGCGCTATTTGTGAAGACGGTTCAACTTTTTTTTTAAAAACTATTTTATTTTTCACTTTTTAGTGTCTTCGACTCTATACAACGAAAAGAACCATCCAAATCGGTCCACGCGTTAAAAGTTAGTTATAACATTCATTCTTACAAATGTAAGCAATAATTTAGTAGAGTTTGTAGTATATATCATTTTCCGTTACTTTATGGCAACATGACAAATTGCACTTGACAAAATTGATGTTCGTTTTCTCAGACTTATTTTGCCAGATATTGTGGGACCTATTGTGCATATTTTTAATACTGAAATCATGTCCTCCTCGTTCCCATCTTAATGGAAGTGTGCTAAAGTTATCCCAATTAAAAAAAGGCACAACCTTTAGAACTACGAGGTTACCGCCCTGTAAGTATTCTTCCGGTTCTTTCCAAAATTCTTGAACGTCTTCAATACGGTCAAATGAAGGTATATTTAGATGAGCACCGTCTAATTGCCAAACGACAATCTGGCTTTAGACCTAAACACAGTACAGTCTCTACTCTCTTACAATTAACTGAATCTGTTCGATATAATGTGGAATCCCAAAGCTGCACAATTCTATGCTTACTTGATTTTTTCAAAGCATTTGACTCTGTTGATTATTATATACTATACCACAAATTATTAAGTCAATTTAATTTTTCCACCTCTGCAGCTAATTTCATATTGTCTTATTTAACAAATCAAAGTCAAGCAACTGTAGTGGACTCATTTTGTTCTGTTACCACTACACTCTGGTGTTCCACAGGGATCGATATTGGGCCCATTATTGTTTGTTTTATATATTAATGATATAGTTGGGATTCCTAAATACTGTTCTATGTTAATTTATGCTGATGATGTCCAGTTGTTACTACCTTGTCTATTGCTACTAATGTTGCTAAGTTTAATCTTGACCTATCTCGAATTAGTTCTTGGGCGAGAACTAATATGCTTTTACTGAATCCAGAAAAAACCCAATGAATTATTCTTTTTAATAGGATTATTGACACTTCAGGTGTTCCACTTTTGTATCTGAACGATATACCCATTGAATATATGAGTGTAGTGAAAAATTTGGGAGTTAACATTGATGCGGGGTTGGTTTGGCATAATAATATTGATGCTACTGTCTCAAAAGTCTATGGTGGGCTAAGAAGCTTACGGCGTCATGCAAGGTATACCCCACGTATATTGCGTGAGCGTTTGGTTAAGAGTTTACTTGTACCAATTATTGTATGTATGATTGTATTTATTGTAACATCGATAGTGCATCCAAGAGAAAACTAAATGTTGCATTCAATTCATGTGCGCGATATCCTTATCTTAAAGAACATATTAGGTTTTTTTCATCGCGTCCCACTAAGTTATTACTCCTGCCTATATTCCGAACATTGTTTAGCTCACGTACTTTCTTTGTCCATGGAGTCAGACTTTGGAATGATCTTCCTTTAGATGTTCGCACCACGGTGGGTCTCGGGAACTTCAAGACCAGGGCTTTAGAATATTTTATACAATCCCAAAATTACATACATGCAAAATTTTTATTTCTTAATTCTTATTCTTATTTTATTTTTGTACATTTTCTTATGTTATGAACTTAATTCTTGCTATATATTTTTTCCTTTTGCTTTCTTTAACTCTTTTTTTACTAGTTATTTTTTGGTTTTCTCTTTTGATTTCATGTTAGTTGATTTATTGAATTTTTAGTTGTTAATTACTCTTACTTGTTTTCTTTCCTCTTTGATTTTCTAATGATAGAGTTTGCGCATATCTATGAGTACTTGTATCTCAATTGTGCTTCATTAATAAAGTATAATTATTATTATTGTTAGATGGCAATTTTTCACAACTTTGCACTCATCTCCTACTGATAAAGTTGGCACTCTGGTTTTCATTCACGAAGACGATCTTCCTCCACAAAAATGCTTGTTGGACAGAATATTCGCTCCTTTAACTGCTAAAGAGGACAAGGTTCGAGTTGCTGAATTTAGAATTTCAGGAGAGATAATTAGAAGGGCTGTCAACTGGAGAAGAATTTCGAAACTCATACATCACTTTAAAGGCCTGCGAAATGAACAATAGACTCAAGTGAATGTATCAAATTATATAACTAGCATTATCACAAAATTTTTACTTAGATTAAGTTAGTGTGATATAATTTCTGAATAAGGTAAATAAGATACGTCACTGTAATCAACACCTGAAGGTAATATTGTATAGATTGACAAAATGATTGAAATTAAGATAAAATATTAAACTAAAAGTGGAAAATTGATAGAAACATGAGATACTAATTTTTTTATGTATAGCGTTTGTACATACTATAAATAAAGATGTAGCTTTCTAAATTTTGCTTTAACCCTTTTATTACAAATATATCCTTTCATAAACCTTTACTATCTAAAATCCCTTTAAGAAAATATGTAATGACTATTTTCATACAATTATAAAGACCTCGAAGAATACTCTTACTAATTTTACCTGTTATTAATACCTTTCTGTGGTTTAGTTACATAAAATAGTATACTAGGATAATAGTTATAAGTAGTATACTCCGTGATTCTGAAGAACTTTCATCATCAATCTGCATCCATTGAGACAAGATATAAGGATTAAAGCGAAATTTAGAAAGCTACATCTTTACTTATCTACAAATGCTATACATAAAAAAATTAGTATCTCACGTTTCTATCAATTCCCCACATTTAGATTGATATTTTATCTTAATTTCAATCATTTTGTCTATCTATGCAAAGCTAATTAGATAAGTAAGTTCATTTACCTGTTTACGCTTTATGTTGTTGTTATTTGTAAGCTTTTACTCTTTGAAAAATAATTTATTAAAAATAGAAATTTTTTTAACTACTTGCAGTAACAATTACAGCACCAATTTAAACTAACATAATTTATAAATATCTAGGAGTGATTCTAGATAAAAGACTCACATGGAACCCTCAACTTAATAGAGCCTGTGACTGGGCTATGACAGCCCTATGGTCCTGTCGAAGACTCTTTGGCAAAACTTGGGGTCTAAGGCCTAAGATGGCCCTTTTTGCATAATAACGCTGCTTGGCATCAATCTCCTCTCATCAGGCAATCTGACTGGTCACAGGAAAATTCTTGAAGAATTCAAGGATGATCCGGTAATCAACTCAATCTCAGATGCCATGCCGAAAAGGCACAACTTTGATATACCATTCAAGCTGGATCTCTGGTTTGGTGCACGGACGGATCCAAGATGCAACACAAAACGGTAATCGGGATCTACGGACCCAGAATAAGGTTGTACAAATCACTCCGTTCTACACCAACCCTCTTTCAAGCAGAGATACATGCCATTGAACTCTGCGCATGTGAAATTACTAATAGAGGTATACGCGCTGCTAAGGTATACATAATGTCCCGACAATCAGGCGGGACTCAAGGCTGTGGGGTCCTTCACCTTTGAGTCTAGAATCGCCTGTGATTGTCTCATTGCTCTCAAAGAACTGGCTCAGGGCAACAACATCACGCTGGCCTGGGTACGATGGCATGGAAGGCAATGAGAAGGCGAATCACCTGGCAAAAAGGTGCGGAATATCAGTTTATCGGACTCGAATCATTCTGTGGCTACTCGAGCAATGCGTATCAGGTCATGAGAGGACAAACGCAAGCACTCTTACTGGAGAAATACTCCAGGGTTCAGACAAACAAAGAGGTTTATAACCTACTCAAAACAGAAACTGGAAGCGCTGCTCTCAGTCAGCAGACCAGATTTAAGGCTCATAACAGGACTTCTAATTGTTCACTGCCCTCTGGACTACCACCTAAAAAATTTGGGGCTAGCTGAAGAAAACATCTGTCACTTCTGTTTGAAAAAGGAGGAGACAGCGGAACACATCCTCTGTCATTGTGAGGTCCTCGGCCGTATCAGGCTCAGACACCTCGGTGGGGCTTTCCCATCACCACTAGATATAGCTAAGGCTATATAAGGTCAAAAAAACTTTAGGTTTAATTAAGGAACTAAAGTTTGATTGGGTGTCTAAACTAGGATCAACTAGGATCACAAAAGATCATCTTGGTCTAAGTGACTTAAGGATGTTTTGAGTCCTTGATCCACTCCTAATAATAATAATGTCCCTTACAAAGAAAACTGTCGGAGCCATTTCAAATCCTGAAAGAAGTGAAACATAGATGCAATATCCTTTAATACCTTTGTCATTCCTAATTGTCATTAATGACGAATTGGATACCGAACCATCACTAAAGATAAGGTGTAATTTTTTAAACACCTTATGTACCTGAACTGTGCGGCGATATATGTTATTTATCCAACAAGTAAAGTTAAGTATCCCAAATGAACGAAGCTCTGAATAAAGAACGACGCAGAGTAGGGTATCAGATTAATGCTGCTAAAACCTAGGATCAAGGAGACAAGATGAAATTTATCTTGAAGAGCGGCAAAATAAAATAAGTGGATAAATTTTGCTATCTCGAAAGCATAGTCACAGCAAACGGCAGAGCTGAAGCTGATGTTGAAGTTCTAATCAAGAAGGCTCGAGTTGCATTTAATGCACTTGCTGAGATTTGGCGGAAGTACCGAACCTGAAACCTATTCTGTTGTACACCTGTTCAACGTATTCATTCATTTTTAAAAAAGAGATAGTGAGGGAGAAAAAACCAGACTTGCACCTGATCTGTTAAATTTTTTTTTCACTTTGATGAACAACTATAGGCTTCTGCCGGCGGGATTTGAATCAGGGACCCTCATGTTGCAAAACCAGTAGGTACGTTATTATACTACGGAGAATTAAGTACATAAATTGAATTGAAATTATCAAAACCTTTTATTTCATTGACGAATCCCTGCAGGTTATATTTGTGTAATTCAAGGATGAATGACATGAAAATTTGCCACCGGCTTAATTCTTTAGTAGTTTTGTGCAACAAATTCTTTAAAAATTAATTATTGACCGTTAATCCTTCACGTAAATGTAACTTACATAATTCTATTGCACAGTTGTTAACTTGAACTTAATAATCTGCCTGTAAACTTACTAAAACTATAACTGCAGCTGATAAGTGTAATAAATCCGCGAGATGTATTCACCATGAAAAAACATTGTGATCAACGTTTGTAAAACTATTCGACGGTAGGCACTTTTATAAATTTTTCAGTAATGAAAGATACAATTCCAATTCATAAGTTTAGTTAATAACTACTATGATTTATAATTAAATTTTATGGGCCATTTTGCGGAAGAGATTACTTTAGAATTTTACACTAATCCAGAAACCGCAGTTAGAATGCAATTCGATAGTAATGACAATTCAGTGATTGAACAGGTGGGCACGTTAATACAATTTTATTTTTCGTTATGTAACATAATGATTAACACATTAAAAACACACAATACATTGCTCGTTTCAAGATTGATAAGTGCCAATGAATGCATCACAATTAGGACAGTAGTGGTTGGTGTTTCTGCAGGAGTCCATGCAGTAAGGAATACATGCACATGGCCAACATCTAAAATATTTAATTTAGGAAATTTCCGTTTAAATTTAATTTAAAATTTAAAGAAACTTACAAAAAGCAGCAAAGTAGTAAACACGCAAAATGGGTTTTCGAAGTAGCTTTATGTACGACTTTTGTTTGGATTTCGGCTCGACAGGAAGGACAAACTGTACGGACAGGCTGTGGTCCCACAGCTACTGGTACTCCCGCAGGATTCATGGCTTCGCCCGGTTAATAAGCAGTCTTTCCTTCAAAGTGTTTAACGCGGTATGAGGCTCCTTTCTTCTGTTTTCGACTCTAAACGTGTCTGTTATCGTTCTTGATATTATCGTGTCTGTTCGATTTCAGATGGCGCAAAATCCCGACTCCGATTTCAAATAAACATTTAATCTTTGTTTCCGTTGTGAGACGGAAAGCAGAAATGTGTGAGTGAGTCTTGAGTCTTGTTTACTAAATCAACACCCTTGCCGTACGTGTAAGTCTTGATAATACCCATATTTCATGATTGACATTCTGTGTTGATCGCCGAACTATTCATATCAGCGGCGTTATCAGAAGTTAAGCGAATGTATACAAATTACTGGCCATATCCCATATCGTAACCTGACACTTTATCTACATATTTATCTGAGCACTAAATACAGATAAAACTCCAAACACATACCTACGGTTGTTTGCAATGTTGCAAATATTTAATTTTTTACAAATTCCTTATTTTCATTTTACTTTCATGCTCCGTAAGCTAATTGAGCGGTTTTGATGATAATATTTAAGTATTTTGGTTTCAGTAGGTTTCAGAGAGTTGAAGGTATGCTGGTTTGTGTTCTACTTGGGTCCGCGGTTTCGAATTACGAATTTAATTCTTGGAACTGAAAGTGAAATAAAGATGGCAGTAAGTATTTATGTAAATATTTTATTTTAGGGAGAAATTTTCATTTTGATTTAACAATATAAAGAAAAAGTTTAAACATACTCGGATTGCAAGACTTTGACCAAGCGTTGGTTTAACGTATTTGAAGTACTGGTTCAGTAACTGATGTTTTCTCATGATACTTTGACGAATAACCAAAAAAATTTCCGAATTCAAATTTAAATATGGCCACGGAAATCAAATATAAAATTATTTTCATCACTTTCATTTATATTGTATTTTACAACATTATTGGGGTTTATCATTCTAAGAGCAAAACATTACCACTTTGGTTTTTTTCTTGTTTTCTTTAATAGGCGATGGGGGTGCTAATAGCGATACATAAAAATATTCATAAAAACTAATCTAATTCTTTGCATATTTATGTTTTAAAAATGTAATACTACAGGGCATTAAACTTGACTTTAATAAAAAGCTGCTCCGCGGTAAACACTATTCTGACACTTTGAAACATCTGAAACAAAAAAACCAAAAAATACGAAAAACGTGTTTTTTTCGATATTTAAAATTGTAGGGGGCGAGAGGGCGATGTTTTTGAATACGGAGACGGGTTCGATACCAGATCTCTCCGTGAGCTTTTATTAAGAAATTAAAATAATCCACTCTGTCTCTGGGGTGTTGTCCAGCTCGCAGCAATGCAAAAACAAGACTCAAGCTTCCCCACTCCCCTTACCCTAATTCCCTTCCGGACAAAACCATGCTAATGTATCAAAGGGTTGTCCCCTAGGATTTGGCCACATCGTATAAAACAAAAAAAAAATACGGAGGTATAATTCATAGCTGACAGGTTTTTCTAAAGTTTTAAAAAAATTTCAACTCGATAGCTGAAAAAAGGTATTCGAAAACCGCGTATATAGTTTTTCTGTGCAAAAGAAGTTATAACGACAAATTAAGCTTACGGTTCTTTAGTCTGTTTTTCCTAGAACTCTTTCTATAACGACTTTTAATCCCTTGAACTTTTTTGATGCGGGTGATAACGAGGGTTCTTGGCGTCATTTTTATTAAAAAAAATATTTTTACCAAACACGCACGTTCGATGTCGTGAAAAACTGAATAAATATTTGTGTACAAATATATGTAAAAATCGAATAATATTTCGAATAGTGATCTTAAATTTTAGGACAATATGGAATCGATTGTTTGAAGAAACCAAAATCGAAAAGCACTTTGAAGTCTCAAGGAAGTGTTCTTTGAGAATTTCTTTTGGCTCTCTTAAGAGTCGATCTAGGATTTCTTTTAAAACCCCAGGTAAAGAGGAGAGGAGGGGTTATTTGCGTGTGTTTAAGTAAATGCGTTGATTTGGTGCGTGTAAGGTGAGGATTTGGTTGAGAGAGGGGGGGGGGGTGTAGTTATTTGGTTGAATATCTATCATATTCCATTTGCATTGGCTACACTAATGCATCTAATAGCCTTAATCACACCGAAAACTGTTAGATAAATTATCAGACAGATTCAAGACTGGGGAGACTATTGTTCAGAGTATTTATCAATGACTTTGTCTGAGATTGTTGCTAATTCTAACATCCTTATGTATGCAGACGATGTCCAACTGTATATTTCGCGACCTATCGGCTTGGTCGAGAATTGTGCTTCAAGATTAACTGATGACCTGCAAAGCATTAACACTTGGTATAAAAACAACCTAAAACTAAAGCCTACCAAATTCCATTATATCAATCTCAAAAGATTCATGTTGAGTATATGTTAATACAGTCTTAGGTAGGTTTATGGGACAATGAGACGGCTTTGGCTTTTACCTCGCTTCTCCTCATTTCTGCTCGGCAGAAACTGGTTAAATCTCTCATTCTGCCACTTTTTTCTGACCATAATATATCCTTCTATGGACGCTGCCTGTTGTAACAAAATCGGATCGGATTTAATGCATTAAAAACGCGCGTGGGGTTGGGGGGGGGGGTCGGAACAGAATATCGGTTCCAGACTAATTTTACTTTATGTTTTTTGGGTCGCTGATTACGAAAATCGAGTTCCCGCAGTCCTAAAATGGTTGCGTTACCCTTAAAAATGCAAAAACACCCCTTTTTGAGATAATTTCAATAATAATCAAAACTAATCCAATGAAATACGCTTTTTAAAGTTTTTTTTATACAGGTGATTGATATATATCAAACCAAGTCAAATTTGATGATAAGGGATAATCCTAGAGGGTTAAAACTACCCCTTTGCAGACTAAAAATAAAGAAAGTGCACACAAAATTAAAATTTTTTTTTTCATCTTTATGCTTTTAATTCGACTAAATGGGTACTGTCAAACCAAAATAAATTATTTTCTACCTTTGAGGGGGTAAAACTACCCCTAGATCCCCCTATATTGACTGAAAATGGAAAGAAATTAGGCTTAAAATGCGGCATATTTTGCAAAGTATGTGAAGGTAGAGACTGCCAAAACAGTGAAAATGTTTCAGCCGAAAACATTTTAATTGATCAGTAATATGAAATTATTTTAAACATTACACCTAAACATGAGGATGAATGTATGGATGAAAGCTGTATATTTGAACCGCAAAGCTATGAAATGTATAATAATAAAGTATATATAATAACTAATAAAATAATATAATATAATAATATTATATATATATATATATATATATATATATATATATATATATATATATATATATATATATATATATATATATATATATATATATATATATAGAATAGAATTAATCCTTCTAACTCGGAAGGCGCACTTCTTGGGCAGAAGGTTAGAATCACACCACACCAACATACCAACATGCAAAAAAAGGAAAAAAAATTGTAAACAAAAACTAAAACACGCCGACACAATAATCAGTGTCAGCAACTCTACGTCGTTCTTCCAACGAGTGCATATCATGCATAAGGATGCATGCATATCCTCATAAGGAGGAAGCCTGAGTGAATCATTCCATGGAAGGTCTCTAAGTGCGAACTTAACAAAGTTCTGCTGCACCGACTCAATGCGTCTAGAATGAACAGCATAGAAGAGAGACCAAACCTAAGACGCATATTCGAGAATTGGTCTAACCAAAGAAAAGAATAAGTGAATCAAGGTCTTCCGATTAGACAACTCCCTTGACCACCGCTTTACATAACCCAGAACTGAATTACTCTTAGAAACAATGTAGTTAATGTGCAGAGTGAAATCGAGTTTACGGTCAAGTTTCACTCCAAGGTCAGTGACGGATTGCACACGACAGATATTAGTTTCCTCAAAGGTATAATTAAAGACGAGCTGATTTTGGTTTCTAGAGAATGACACAACTTCACATTTATCCAAGTTAAGCTGCATGCCATTAGATCAACACCAGTTGAAGTGAAAGTATTTAAATCATCCTGAATGCAGGAAGAATTATAACTGTTTCTAAGGCATCAGAAAATATTCATATCGTCTGCGTAGTTAAAAACTTTAGAGTGCTTATTCAGATGAACAATATCGTCAATGGCAAGGATAAACAACAGTGGCCCTAACCATTCTGGATAAAGTATTACGAAAACATACTTGATATAACCTATCTTTGAAGTAAGAGCAGATTCAGTCGAGCAACAAAGGCGGAAAACCCAACTTTTCAAGTTTAAGCATAATCACAGAGTAGGGACCTTATCAAATGCCTTGCTAAAGTCGGTGTAGACGCGGTCAGTCTGGCGACCTTGTTGAAATGCAGAGATTATGTGGGATGTAAATTCAAGCAGGTTAGTTGTCGTCGATCTACCAGGAAGAAAACCATGTTGATTAGATGAGATTAACGCCTTACACTCTCCAACAAGCTGTGATTATACAACAGATCCAAACAACTTCGGTATGCAGGAAAGCTTCGCGATTGGCCTATAATTTGTTATTAAGTTTTTATGCCTCTTTTTATAAACAGGAATTATAAAGGAGCTCTTCCACAGCGTAGGAAATCTACCGGCCTGCAGAGATTTGTTAAAGATGTGTTCCAGTGAAGTGAGTAGGGCTTCAGAACAGCATCTCAAGAATGCAGGTGGAACACCATCAGGATCAGAAGTTTAAGTTCCTTGATACCATCCATAATATCATGAGAAATAATGGGCAAATCAATGGAGTTAGCGGGACGATCCTGGATATGACCAAACTCTTCCAGGGAAGGCACAAAATTGCCTGATGAAATGGCGCCCTCAAAAAACAATGCAAAATTGTCTGCTATATCGAGATCGCTGCAACTAGAGGATCCATTGTACCATATTGAAGATGTATAATTATCAGTTTCCTTTTTCATATTTACAAATTTAAAAAAGGTACGAGGATCATTATGCAGGTTATCACGAACATTATCGAGGTATTCCCTGTAAAAAGATGATGATAACGCTAAAAAGCTGTCATGACAATAAACGAAATCACAATAAGCTGACGTGTTTTATTCATTCTTAAGTTTTCGTAGTTCCCTAGTATACCATGGGGGAGAATGACAGGATGATCCCAGCCGTTTGAGTGGTACACAGGAATTAAACAGATCATAAATCCTATCATAAAACACGGAAACGCACTCGTCGACATCGCAATCATAAAAAAGAAATGTGAAATCGATCGGAAGGATCCTGTTTGAAAAATCAGAAAAGTCCCCCTTTTTAAAATCAAGCAGTATTAGATCCATCGCAGCAAAAAGAGAGGCAATTTAAACCGGTTGGCAGTTACAGGGTGATTCATAAATTTAATTTTTTCATGGTATGCACATTACTCTTTTATTTTTATCTCTTGATCTACTCAACACAGCCACAACAAACAAACGCTAAAAATCAACTATCCTAATGACCTTTCCAAAAATGTCAACATTTTTGATCTAACTCCCACCATTGCACGTACAGTCACTTCCAAAACTAAAAAAATGGTTTGCAATTATCTAGAATTCAGCATATTCCTAAATTTGATCCGAAATTCATGTAATTAGTATACCTCTCTGTTATTTTTTTTTATTGGGTTATCTTATTACCTTTCCAAAAAGGTACAACATGTCAAGGTAGAAACAGGATAAGAAAAACCGCATCCTAAGAACTGAGTACCTAATTATTTTATTGCACTTTAGGTAGAAAATTCTTTAAAGAAACAAAATTTTTAAGTTTAGAGGTCGAACATCTTTGTTTTGGATTAACAGGTAATCAATTTTAATTATTGCTGCAAAAAGATATAAAAATGTTAGTGTAATTTTGTTTTATTGCCCACATTAGGTTGTGGTAGCCAGAATTCACACCCTTGTATCATGGCGGTCTGTTACTCGTAGCTGATGAAAATTTTGCTATAAAAAAATGTCAGTCAGCAAGAATAGCTATCATAGTTGAAAAACAAATCAATAAGTACGGGTGTTTTTAAGCAAATATTATTAAAAATTATAGAATTTACATTTGAGGAATACGGGATATTATTTACATTTATGGTGTAGTAGACGGAAAAGAGAGAGCGACTGTATTGGAATATCAAAGGAGATTCCCGAACCAGCGAGCACCCCAAAGAGGGGTATTTTTTTTTTGTATACGGCCGGAAGGGAATTAGGGTAAGGGAAGTGAGGAAATTTGAGTCTTGTTTTTGCATTGCTGCGAGCTAGACAACAGCCCAGAGACGGAGTGGATTATTTTAATTTCTTAAAAGCTCACGGGGTCATCTGGTCTCGAACCCGGGGCCCATGGCATAGTCGTGCGGTTCATTGCATTGATCCAACTCCGTCTCCAAGGTTCAGAGAAACAGAAAGTGTAATTTCACACGACCCGAAACTTCGGGAACTTCTGCCGACGTCGAGCACCAAATAATCACCATTGTGAGGCCGGACTCTGTGACGAGCACGAAACGAGTCGCAAGGCGATTAGGAGTGTCGTCATCTAAGGTTTGGAGGGTTATTCATTGAGGGGTATTACGTCCATATCATCATAACCCATCCCAAGGACTACTAGAAGGAGATTCCGAGAGAAAACTGAAATTTAGCACTTGGCTTCTGGAACGCGACATTGACGACAGAGCGTTTCTGAACCGAATTCGGATTGGGAATGCACCGACGAAAATACGGGAGAGGCTGGCTACAATAGGCCCTAAACAGGGACTTAGGGATTATTGGCATGCATCTGAAGTGGCGGTGGACATTTTGAGTGGCTTTTGTTACTTATCAAGATTAATTGTAATTATTTTTAAATTCAATAAAAAGCATTTTAAAATTAATTAGAGTTAAATTTCTTTAATTTGTTGACTTTTATAATATTCTCAGATAGGATTTCTACGTATAAATTTCTACATATTTTTTCTACGTGGACATATTGCACCTTTTTGGAAAGGTAATAAGAGGGGCAAACTAATAAAAATAAAAAAGGGGTTTACTAATAACATTAACTTCGGAGAAAATTTTGGGAAAATGCTGAATTTTAGGTAATCGCAAACCATTTTTTTTCACTTTTGGAAGTGACTGTACCTGTAATAGTAGGAGTTAGATCAACATTATTGAAAATTTTGGAAAGGCCAATGGGATAGTAGTTTTTTAGCGTTTGTGTTATGTCGCTGTCTGGGGTAGATCAAAAGATAAAAATAAAACCATGAAAAACTGAAATTTATGAATCACCCTGTAACTCCTAAACGGTTGAGATTGCCCATCTCCCCTCTCCCCTTGCAAAAGAATTTTTTGTTTGATAGGGGATATCTACCACCGTACTTATGTTGGCACAAGTCATATGAAACACCCTGTATACTATATAATTGTCGTTTTTGATTAATGAAATTCGGTAATTTATCTATGTATGATTTATGTATTTTAAACTAAATATTTTAATGTACACATTAAGTACTCGACCCACATAAACCGTAATAACTCGATGCAAACTGTACCATTTGACGCCAACAAGACGCTAAAAAAGCGCGGGAATAGAATAAGAAAAACCCAAACACTTCCTACTCATTTATTGGTGATAAAATGCATTCTGGTGCACTAGAGTTAGTGAGAGAGAAAGCTTTTCAAAGCTTTTTGCGTAGATATTCGATTTCACCGAGCTCCTGAGAATTTACTTCTGTTCGCGTTCTGTCCGTTATCAAGTAAATTTCGCGGCTCAGGTGCTATCGCTAGACGAATTTTCGCTTTAATATCTAGAACCATATGTTACCTTGGCTATGAGTGAACGTTTTATAATTGTGCGAATAGGAATTTAGTGTTGTCTCATTTCTATTTTATTCTTTGTCAAGTTTTTTTGGGCTGTTCACCCAAGTGTTTAGTGATTGAGGTATTCAAAATCATCGAATTCATTGAGAATAGAACCGTACTTTCTACTTCTTTAAAAAATTACGTAGTGTTTTGATTTTACTTTCCCACGTTTCAGGGCATCCAAAGACCAATGATGACGTCCGCGGTACCAATTTCTCCCACCGGGGAACTAAATAGGCGACCTTATTTTGCTGTTGGACCAAATTCGCGAAACATTATTTGCCCACTGTGCAGCGAATCAGTTCAAACTAATCTTCGGAAGAGATATACCTGCTGCGAACAAATAAATAGTTGTTTGGCCTGTCTTTCTTGGTAAGATTTGATTTGCATTCTTAAAATAACTCGAACTGAATTCGCATTACTTCTTTAAAGCTGTTTTCCAATATTTTGGATATCATGTCTTCTTTCGTGTGTTCTTCCATCTTTACACACAAACTATCATTACTGCCCAAAATGTAATGGTTATCTGGGATTTTATCGGCGTCCTTAATTTTAAAATTTGTTTGTTTTTTTATATTTAAGTAAAAATAATACAAAAATTTTTTGTGAGAAAATATAAATTTTTCCAAAAATGTTCTTTCAATTCGCCGTTTCATTAAAAAATTATATAACACAGATTTTAATAGATGCAATCGAAGACCCAATATTGCGGAATAAATTTGGAGATTTGAATTCGTACAATGAATTTTATTTTGAAAATTAAGCTTGAACAGGTTTCGTTTTGTTATCAATTTATTGATAAAATAAATTCACAAAGAGACTAACCAGTTTTATTTAAAAATTTTGGGAGAAAAAGTGTGTGAATAAATGGTAGTGAGTTTTTAAAAAAAGTGGTTTTATTGTTTTATTTTTGTTTTTATTATTGTAAAACTTTAAATTTAATGAGTTGTTAAGTAAATGCATGCAAATTTAGCAGACTATTAACTGCTACGACACATTATAAAATCTTCTGGATACTAAGAAGACAAATTCACTCTATAAAAATGACAAAAACAGTTGAAATATAAAAATAGTAAAAACAAGTAATAATTTGAAACGTTTGGATTTTTTAGATAATGTATAATATGGGCCTATTTTAAAAATGTTTGTGTTGCGGTATGAAGTCTATGTCTACATTAGACAAATACATTTAAAAATTTACTTGACGATTATCATTTACTAACTTTGTTAGCAAGTTCTTAGGGTAAAGTCGGGATAGATGCTTCACTTTTCAACCGACTTCCCAAAAACAAAGAGATTCTAAGTTCGACATTTTTTTATTTTAATTTTTTTCATGTATGACCAGGCATAAATTCGCAACGCGTGGACCGATTTTGATGATTCTTTTATTGTTGTATAGAGTATGTTTACTGACTGGTACCAAGCCAAAAAATGAGGGTGGGGATGAAACTTGACTTATATATGGATGATTATTTTCTGTTGTATATACTATGATTTCCCATTGCTAGTAATGAAAAAAATTTTTTTTTGTTGAGTACAGTTTGTTTTCCAATTGGTAATTTATCAAAAATCTTGCAAGTAGGGTGGGGGTGGAGCCTTACTTTTTAATGCATGGACCGCGTTGGATGGTTCCTCTTTTGTTGTATAGAAAATGATCGCCTATTGTTAATAATGGAAAAAAATCCTTTGTGGTGGGGCGGGAAAGGGGAAGATGGTAGTCCAATTTCATAACGCGTGGACCGATTTGGTTGATTCCTTTTTTGATGTATAGGGTATGTTACTCCATTGGTACCGCGAAAAAATTTTGAATGGTAGGGTTGTGGAGGGGGAGGGGTGGATTTCAACCTCTTAACGCGTTGGCCGATTTGGATGATTCTTCTTTTAATGTGCAGGATATGTTGCGCCATTGGTAACCATGGGGTGGGATGGGGTGGGAAGGGGTCGTTACCCAACATATTAACGCATAGCCATAGTTACATGATTCTCTTGTGTTGTATACATTGCTTCTATAAGGAAAAATGTTGACTAATGGTTGCGGTGGGGGTAGTCTAACTTTGTAACGCGTGGACTGATTTAGGTGATTCTGAATGCATAGAGTATCTATTTTTGTCACGACGAAAATGTGGCTTATGGTGAGAGGTGAAGGATTTCGATGATTTTGATTCTGTCGTACACTGTTCCCTTCCTGATTGATAAATGATAAAAATTTTGTACCTAGAGTGACTACGATGATTCTCTGACTGTGATGATTCTCTCTTGCTATATAGAGTACGGAGGCGCACTAGCGATATGGTAAAAATGTTTTTCTAAGAAAAGGGTATGAAAGAATGACCGTGACCAATTTCGTAATATTTTGCCGAAGTTCGATTTCAGGTGGCAAATTTAAAGTTTAAAAAAGTATAATAAAAAAGCCAAATCGGTGTCCCACGGAAACTAAAATCGTGCCGTGTATATACTTATGTTATTATCAATAATTATCAAGAAATTTTCCATAAAAATTTCTTTTTTTCACCCCTTCCCTTTCGAAACGCCAAAAATCCTTTTAGGTACTGTCATCTAGTGTATAGTAGAGTGTCTAGTAAATATTTGAAGCCAATCAATGGGTTCCCATTTTCGGAACTCCAGCCCAACTTTTGAAATCGGTTTGTTAGTATATTTTTCGAGTCGTATATACAAAGACACTAAAAAGTGAAAATAAAATAGTTTAAAAAAAATTGAACCGACTTTACAAAAAACGCTAAAAAGCATAAAATAATTTTTCATTTTAATGTTAATAATGGAAAAATTCCTTAGTGGTGGGGCGGGAAAGGGAAAGATGGTAGTCCAACTTCATAACGCGTGGACCGCTTTGGTTGAGTCTATTTTTGATGTATAGGGTATGTTACTCCATTGGTACCGCGACAAAATTTTGAATGGTAGGGTAAATTTTGAAATCGGTGCAAAGTTAACAAACAGAAAAACTATGCAACCACAATTGACGATATTATATAAAACTACCTAAACATTTCAGCTCACAGGATCATAAGGAAGGAGCATTAAATACTTTTTTTGTAGTTGTTGTGTTTGCTTAATTTGTACCGACTTAAAATGTCGTAATAAATATAAAATTATTTTATGCTTTTCAGCGCTTTTTGTGAAGTTGGTTAAACTTTTTTTTTGAAATTATTTTATTGAAGTTGTTTCTAGGAAGTAAATTATACACAAAATTGAAATATTTTCCGAATGTATCACGTCTTCGATACATAATCTAGAATTTGAATTTTTTATTTTGTTTAAATGTTGTAAGTACAAATAATATTTCGCTTTAAAAGGACCTTTATGAAACAGGATAGGTGCGAATTGTCGCCCCACTGTCAAAATGGTATTTGGAATAGATGCGCTTTGCAATAAAAGCCATTAATTTGTAATCAGGTGTCTTTATTATCACAGAAAATAGTAGTAAATAAAGCAATGGGATCATTAATAATAATAACAGTTAAAAAACTTAAAAAAAAGCTCAAAAGCTATTTGAGATTATAATATCTTAAGCATTATGACATTCTGTAAGAAATGTAAATTTAGAAGAGAAAAAAATATATTTTACAAGATGTAATTATTAATGAAGGGATATGTGCCCTTAAGGGGGAACAACTCTTTGAAGCCTGAAAAAGAGATGTGTTCTTTGAGAATTTTTTTTGGCTCACTGATAAATCGTGGTGGTAGAAAATTACATACTTTCAATTACATTTTAGAAATGTTTTCATAAAAAAAAATAGTTCATAATAATTTTGTAGAGGTCGCTCGAAACCGCTGAACGCCAAATATGGCCCCTGGTTCTTCGTGGACGTCTTTTATCAGAAACAGAAATTGGGTTTATTTTGTAATTTATATAATATATAGTAGCTTCAGTTGATTGATTTAAAAAAATGTATTTTTTGACAAAGTAGCAGTTTTTCAAAAGAAAAAAATCCGAGCTGAAAAGCATTCATTAAAGAAAAAAAACGGCCACACTTAACTGAAGACATTTTTATGTAGAATAACACATGTAAAATTGAAGTTGATCCAGTTTAAATTGACACAGATAAACTGTCAACCAGTTCCGAAAACATCATTTTGAAAAACACGTGTTTAAAGAAGAAGAAATTTATGTTTTTTTGCATGTGTATAAAAGAAAGTTGGGGCATGAGAAAGTGCTGCAGCTTCATTATTTTCATGAATTCAACTGTAACGTTCTAGGAGAATATTCTCCATGATTCAAACTTTCGAAAAAATAGAAAAAAATCGATTTTTCAAAACCACCAAGGTATTGTTCCACCTTCCATTTATACCTCAAGTGTTATTCCCCCCTCTTTCTATAACCACTTATACCTATACCTCACAAATTCGGGGCGACTACCCTTTTACGTTTCTACATTGGAATAGATGCTCATGATAATAAAAATCACAAATCAAATAGTCTAGACGCAATAAATTCGATATACCTCAGTAAGGTCCTAGGAATTGATGATTCGGCTGATATTCTTCTGGCCTAATCCAGGGATGTTGGGAAACCGAAACCTATCCCAGTGAATTGAACGCAAGCGTAATTGTGTGGTTTCCCAAAAAAAGGCGACCTGAGAGTTCCAGCAATTACCGCGGGGTCTGTCTTTTAACTGCAGCCTCCAAATAGATGGCTAAAACCATCTTGATGCGAATCAAGGATATAATCGAGCACACTCGAGTGAGATCAACAATCTTGATGACAATCTTGGAAAGGTTATTGTGGTTGTAGTTTTTTTGGCGTGTGTTGTAATGGGTCTTTTCCCCTGAATCCACAATAGAGGGGTTGCCGGGAGCTCTGGAGTCGTCCAAGGTTCTTAACTAATTGAAAAGACTCATTTACAAAATAAATATAAATTATTTTATTCAGGGTTTCTTTCTTTTCGGTTTACAATCAATTGTTTCTTATTTTAGTTCTTTTTTGTATTTCTAATACTACTGAAAGTGGGTGAAGAGAGAGGTTTATGGTCGTCACTTGCAGTGAGAGAGAAAGATGCGATGTAGTACGGACGGTGGTTCTTTCGCCAGTGGATGCTGACGTTGGATACGTCGTATTCTTAATATATGGGGATTCGAATAGATTGACAGGCTGTCGCCACGGACAATCTAGCGGAACTAATACTACGGACAAGCAATGTATAACGACCAACAGGTTGTCACCACAGAAGGTCGGTATATCAGGAATAGAATGACAGGTTGTCACCACAGACAATCTAGCGGAACTAATACTACTACGGATAAGCAATGTATAACGACCAACAGGTTGTCACCACAGAAGGTCGGTATATCAGGAATAGATTGACAGGTTGTCACCACAGACAATCTAGCGGAACTAATACTACTACGGATAAGCAATGTATAACGACCAACAGGTTGTCACCACAGAAGATCGGTATAACAATCTAGCGGAACTAATACTACGGACAAGCAATGTATAACGACCAACAGGTTGTCATCACAGAAGGTCGGTATAACAATCTAGCGGAACTAATACTACGGACAAGCAAAACTACTTACTGCTAACTACGGTACGGTTGACTTTTGTAAGTCATTTATAAACCACGAGGGCTTACTTGTGCTTGGAGCTGACCATTTTCAT
Source organism: Leptarthrus brevirostris (assembly GCA_964036015.1). Taxonomy (NCBI): domain Eukaryota; kingdom Metazoa; phylum Arthropoda; class Insecta; order Diptera; family Asilidae; genus Leptarthrus; species Leptarthrus brevirostris. The sequence goes on along the minus strand of OZ038372.1, from coordinate 36,122,568 downwards.
GGTACGACTGCTAGATTTCTCTACTGTGATGCCCGCTTTTATACTTTTGGGCGCGGACCAGAATTATTCCCCACCACTTATTTTCAGATTCTTTATGTGAATCCACTTGAGACAACGGAGATGCATACACCCAACTGATTATGCGCTGATGTGCCAAGAACTTAATATGACAACGCAGCTAGTGGGAATAATTCGGTTTTCGTATTTCTGGATTACGTCATGCCCACCTGCATGCCATGGAGCTTTAGAGTTTTTCATGGACATGTATATCAAAGAGTATGGACAAAAGTGCGATGTCTGAAAAAATGACATGGACGGCGGCGTAATTTTATGTACGGAGCAAAATGCTTCGTTACAGTGTTGATGTAGCTGCGTTGAGTAGTCCAAAAGATAAAAATAAAAGAGTCATGCGCATACCCTGCAAATTGCAGATTTATTAATCACCCTGTGACTTCCAAACGATTGAGATTGCCCCCACCCCTGCCGTACAAGCCTTTGTTTGCCTAGGATATGTCTGTATGTATTTAGAAATGTCTGTTTAGTTCCCACAATCCCATGGACATGGGTTGAGATCAACCGATTTGAAACAACTATCGCAAGTGGTTTTTATTTCAGATTGTTTCGAAAGTTGTTGAAGACTTAAAACAGAAATTATCCTGTGAAATATATACGTATGGCTTTACGCCCTATGCCCCATAAGGAGTTAAAGGATCCAGAGAGATTGCAAGTGAACTTCCAATATAAGACAGACGTTTCCTTCTGTAACCCCAATGGATTTTCTTTGCGAAATATGTTGCCAGCACAAAACAATCATGGGTCGCTGCCACACAGTGGCCGGAATCTTGGTTCTAGCTGGAAAAAAATCGTATCTCTATTAAATATTGAGATAATTAAAGAATAATTCCTATTCCAGAGAGTTCCAGGGTGCTGATTCCAAATTCCTTAAATTATCCTTAAGGAAAAAACACAGCTTTTCGGAGGTTTTCAATGGTGCTGATTACAAATCCGTTATCGGATTTTTTAAATTGAAAATGGCAGATCCAATATTGCAATGACTGTAAGAAACTGCAAAATTTATTCTGGCTATATTTGAATAGCTATTTGAATTTATATTTTTATTTTTATATTAAACGGATTGCATGAAAAACACTCAAGGCTACTATTTATACTCCTTAGCTTGGTCTGAGAACCCATCGGCGGCTTATATGTAAATTGCCTATAATTGAACCATATAATTAATACGTATATTAGATATTGCAATTGTATAGTAGGAATCCCAACCCAATAGTTGCTATTTTCAAAGCCGCCCTGCGGGGCGGGGAGAACTTGTGAGTAAATGATCCTTATAAAATCACAATGTATAAGCCTTAGTTTAACATTTAAGACTATGGAGGTCGTTTACTTCCGAAAATTTGCTGTAAGTCTCGGTAAAAGTAAGATCTTTGACTTCAAATGCCACTCATGCAACTGAGGCATAAAGGGTTATTCAATTTGTGATTCAAATTCGCTTCATTTGATTACGAGGGGTGCTTCGACACCCTACAATAACTGGCATCCCATAACAAGGTCACACTCTTTTGGATCCCTCTTCGCTCGGGTTTCGAAGATATTGAGACCGCCGATGAGCTTCTTCTCGGCGGCAATATCTTCAGCCCCTTTGCAACCTCAGCTGGTCCTGTAAGATCTGTATTTAAAGATTGACTAGGAGTCAGGCTGAAATATCATCTACACCGGATAGGCCTGTCTATTGAGACGTAGTGTAGACTCTGTCTGAAAGACTATGAAACCACTATGCACATAATCTACCTTCAGTCACGAGTTCTTGAGCCCGACTGATGAAAAATTATCCATTGTTAAAGACCTAATTGCCTGTCTAAGGGTGGCTCAGCGTATCTAAGGGTGGCTGAGCCATAAATGTCTATTTTATTAAACAAAAATATGTAAAAAATTGTTAACCATATGTAGAGATAACGAAATCGACTTTTAACAAATTGACTATATAATATTTTAAATGAATCAAAAGTGTACTCGCTCGTATTTGTGCACTTTTCCGGTAGCTCCGGTAGAAATGTTGTTCTCAAAGGGTTGCCATTTTCACCTGGGCCATATATTACTCAGACGTGTACAAGATCAAAATATGGACGTTTTTTCGTAAAAAAGGGGGATTTATTGTACTTCACTTTTCTACCTGAATCCGATATCGCAAAATATTTCGAAAATTTATGTGAATATCTTGATGTAGATTAAGGTTGATGATGATTAAGTTTGCTGATCACTTCAAAACCAATTCATCAAATTAAAGGTGTCTTATATTCACCTACTAAATTATGCCCAATCTTGGCATGATCGGATCCATAAGGTAATACTGAATATGTTAGTGTCTATAGACTATTAGAGGATACTATTCGTCGAGTGATCTTCTCTATGTGTTGCGCGGTCATCCAATTCGGCGTCTTCCTTGGATTTTGTGGGGATTCCAATCTAGAGCCTGCCATACAATGTTGTTTGAATCTTTTCTTAGTGTGTGGTTTATCCATTGCCACTTTCACCTATATCGGCGTCTATCCCGTCATGGCCTGGAATTCTGTGTAAGTCTTCGTTGATAATGACCTCCGGCCAATGAATGTTAAGGATGCGCGGGAGATACCGATTGACAAAGGCTTGTAGCTTAGATGTTATTTAACACGTTGAACAGCCGCACAACAGAACAGATTTTTCGTTCGACTCAGAGATACGGAGTTTGTCTTTTGTGCGCCTGGAGATGTTGTTATTGTGCCAGATCTCAGCAAAAGTATTAAAAGCAACTTGAGCCTTATTGATGCGAGGCTTACATCAGCTTCAGCTCCGCCGTCTGCTGTAACTATGCTTCCAAGATATCAAAATTTATCCACTTGCTCTATTTCCTGCTCTTACAGATAAATTTAATGTTGTCTCCTGGTCCTAGCTCATAAGTTTGGTTTTAGCAGCATTGATCTTAAGCCCTGCTCTGCGAGCTTTGCAAAGCAGTGTGTCTAGAAATACCAACAATAAATTTAAAATTAAAATAGTTTCTTCAATTGTAAAAAAGAAATAAAAATAGTACGGTAACCTTTTTCACACTTGTTTTTTTTAAATAAATTGTAATCGCGTAATATTTCACCTTTCTTTGATGCAGTATGATGATTTATCTGATGAAAACGTGACCTCTTTGCATTCACAAAGAATTATTTGCAAGATGGACATGGCATTTTGTATTCTGGCAAACTGAGTCATTCGAGCCGCGTGAGGCGAACGAACCCGTTTGCAGTAATTTTTCCACTAGCCAAAAGTGTTTTCTTCAAGTGACCACAATGTGAATTATCTTTGTGCCAAATACAATTATTTGTAATGTGGCTTACATGAATATGATTTCCAATGCTTGATTTGTAAAGTAGATGAAATAAATTTGGTGCGTATTAAATTACTAAGAATCTATGAGCTATACAAATACGCTCTCGTTGATCCCCAGGACGCCTCAAGTAGCAGCCCTCCTTCTAGGATAGAATAGATAGGCATGTAACCAGCTTATTTGAAAACCAAACATCACCTGCATCTGGAACCGACTGTTATACTCTGGCTAGGAAGAACTAAATACACCCCGAATGGTAGGTGTAGGCTTGTTGCTTTGTAGCTTGGTAGCTTGCTCGTCAATCACTACTGGATTTTTCACCAATATCCGACCGAATTATCATCGCCAGATTCCGGACGGTTGCGCCAACCGAGCAAGCGGATATAACAACTAAGGAGGCCTTCTATCAGTTTCTTGACGACAGGCTCCCAAAGGGAAAGTTCAGACTCGGAAACAGAAACGCAAATGGGGATTTGTTTGTTAAATTTTATAACGCCACGGTTTCCCCAAATGGCAGAACTGAGAATCAGATTGACAATATTTCTGTTTCGAAAAGTGTGAGAAACTGTCGTCTCCGTCGATATCGCGGTGCTGATATTGGCAGCGATCACTATCTTGTAACAGCTAAGTTTCGCTCATGCACGGTAGTGTAGTGCAGATTTATATAAGATTGTAAAAAACTTCCAACAAAGACTTTTATATCAGAACATCCTGTAAGAGATAATAATGGATCCCTTCTTGTCAAGAAGGAACAACTGCAGAGGTGGAGAGAATTTGTTGTTGAAGTTCTAAGCAACACCTTTGGACCTTCGAGAAAAACGAGCTTGAACACCCACCAGCTGCGAACAACATTAGCATCAGAACTCCGACAGGATTGTAGTTGGCGGACGTAATTAAATCGACGGAATTCGGTAATGCTCTAGGGATTGATGGAATACCGGTGGAACTATTTAAAACAGATGCCATTGCCATTCTTCTCCCTGTAATCCAGGTATGCTGGAAAACCGAGACCTACCACACTGAATGGAAAACATGAGTCATTGTGAAGTTTTGCAGTATAGGCGACCTGAGCAGTTCTAGCAATTTACATTAATGGCAACAATCATTATAATGCGAATCAAGCAAATAATTGAATTTACTCTAAATGAAGGATTTTACTGAAGCGGTCACATCAAGACCTTCCGAATTTATAACGAGCGGGAATCCCAGAAATATTATCACTAGGTATTATATAGGAGTCCTATTCAGGAGCCCAATGTCACATTCTATAAAATTGAAAACTGTCGGAGCCCTTCCAAGTGCGGAACGGAGTGACACAAGGATGTATACTGTCACCTTTGCTTTTACTAATCGTCATTAATGACGTTTTGTGCAGCGCCAACAAACAGAGTTATGTGTAGTAGCCATAAGTTCGCAGAGCAAGTCTTAAGAGCAATTCTGCTAAAACCAAACTTATGAGCTTGGACTCCAGGAGGCAATATGTTTATCTTGAAGAGCAACAAATAGAGCAAGTGGATAAGTTTTGCTTTTGTTTTAAATACATTCAAAGTATGTAAACTTGTAATTGATTCGGCATGCATTTTTGTGCATCACAAATATCTAACGTGCAATCGATTCGTCAGGTATTTTTAATGCACTGCTTGCAATATGCTATTGCTATACTTGAATTTATGGTCTGTGCAAATAAATGCGGTCACTACCGCATACGTAAGTGGTATTGCAAAAATACACGTCTGAATACATTACCAATGCATTCGGAATGTTATCTCTCTCAGGAGGTGCTTACGGTGCTATTTGAAGTTGTGGAAAGGTGCGGCTCTGCAGTGTTCCTTTTTGTTTGTGGATTTGAATGTTCATATATTTACTTTCTTCTGGGATTAGTGTTGAAAACCTTACCTACTTATTACCAATCAAGGAATGCATCACTAGTTAAATTAAATATCTGTATGTATTTCAGATTTTAATAAGGATTTTATGCAGATTTAGAGATTTTTCAATTCAGATTATTGTAAGATTTAAAATATTTCATTTCTATAATTCCATTTTGCTCTCAATTCATATTTTGAAAAGCGAATAATATAGAAATGGCTTTGTTCCTTTAGGAGACCCTCGTTTTAAAAATTTAACCGTCTGTTTTGCTACTAGCCGGATCGACTATCTGTCGCCTTTCTTAAAAATCGATATGTGCACCATGACCTAGAGCTTCTGCTCGACGATGATATCACCGATTTGCTTATCACTACTGTTTGTGCAGCTGGGTAGATATAGAAAACTCCATTATTACTTGAGCTTTAAATATTATTCGCTTAATTTTGGTAATTCTATGTGTGGTTGATATAATTTTGTTGAAGTGGTTTTGGAATAAAGAATTTCCTGTAATTTTGTAATTGTTGTAGGTACTTAAAGGGCAAATGTTTAAGATCAGAGCACACTACCAAAAAGCATTACCTATCTACTATTATGGTGTTCCACAATAATTGTAGAAATCTTTGAATAATTGAATTACATCGCCATACTTTAAATAACATTCAATCCAAGGCAGTACCAATTAGTAATTTTTTCCCGCAGAGTTTGTACGGTGTCAATTAGAATGAACTGAATTAATGAGTTAATTTAAGTTCTCCTCTATTCCACGTGTGAAAATAAATTGCATTCTTGTGATATTGAATTTTCACAAGCAAAGTCTTGTGTCGGAAATACTTTTCATGAATATATCTCATATCCAGAGCTCAAAAAACAAACAATTACTCAATACTTAGTTCAAGTGTTTGTTATTTGATTAAGCTGTGACCGATTGTTAATTTTTCTTGTGAACAGTATCAGAAAAAATGACAAAGCAACAATTTATCTTGAAGATCGATCCATTCTACGACAATTCCGTATTAAGTACTAGGTATAAAATAAATAAACGTTTTTAAACACTGAAGGGTAAGTTAGGCAATGCTGTCGGCGATAACCTCGTATAAGGTTTAAAGCGTTTTTAAACAACTAAGGCCAATGATGAATTTGAATTAGATCAATGGCAGGGTAAACATACTTTCTAAGGCTGATTATAGTTCATTTCTTTGTAATTATTACACATGTGCTGTGATAAGCAAAATTAAATACATATGTAGTGTGAGTGGATTTGATGAATCCATACAGGTTGATTCACAGCGCATGTGCAAAAATAAGGATCTGGTAGATCTAAGTGGGAAACGAAAAAAATTGTGTGGTGGGGGGTGGGGGTGGGGGGGGGGGGAAATACCCCCAGCTATATGAAATTTGTTTTCGATGAAAAAACTAGTCTTACATTTTAATGCCTTGACCAAAATTATTTTATATTTAATGACAAATTCTTCATTCAACAAGAAGGCTTAGCTATGGGGGCACCTTTGTCACCATTCTTGACGGACTTCTATATGAACCATATAGAATACCAGATATTTAATAACAACTGTGATATAGGCAATAAGATACTGTATTGGTTTAGATATGTTGATGATGTGTTTTGGATTTGGACAGGCTCTGAGCGACAACTAAATCATTTTGTAAGTAAGATTTTAAATAAAATTGACGACTCAATCAAGTTTACTGTGGAATTCGGTGGACACAGAATTAACCTTTTAGATATAACTATTAGTATTTTAGAAAATAGATTAGACTTCAGTATGTATCGTAAGGAGACTTCAACTGATACTGTTATACCCAATAACTAGAATCATCCTAACGATATAAAAATGGCATCTTTCCATTCAATGCTTGATAGACTGATTAAAACCCCTTTAAATAACAGAAATTACAGGAAAGAAATTAATACCATATTGCAAATTGCAGTTAACAATAGCTACTCAAAGAATTGCATCTACAAATTATTAAGAAAAAAGGAGAAGAAATATGCGATTAAACTAGCCTACCCTCAAAACTTTGAAAAAAGTAAAATAAAATGGAAGAAAATACCTTATGTTGGAAACATATCTAAAAGCATTGAGAAGATATTAAAAAAACGAAATATAAATCCAGCTTACAATACAAAATGAAATCTCCGTAAACTGATCATTAATAATAAATTTACCCCTAAAACAGATAAAATTGAAAAAAGTGGTGTTTACAGTATTAGTGGTTGTGATTGTGATGCGATATATATATAGGAAAAACAAAACGCTCAATTAAGACTGGATAGTCGGAGCATGTTACGGCTGCAAAATGTAATCATCCCACTTCTGGTTTGTCCAAACATCTTATTGACACAGGCCATACCACGTCAATAAATAACGTTAAACTTATACATGGCTTAAGTGGCGGAAGGATACTGGACAGATATGAGATCGTTGAAATAAAAAAAGGCAAAAGATAAAGGTTCATTCCTGATAAACGATCAATTAGATTTCAAATAGCCCTTTACTTGATCCTAAACTACTGAACGTGTAAATACATAGATGATGTTATTAAAACAAAAACAGCTAATAGAATCAACCACTAGAGCAAGAATTCAGTAGCAGTTTAGCCACTCACTAAGTAGGGCGAAGCGCGTCGTGTAAATTAATTTAATAAACTGTGGAAGCAAGTGTTGTTTTTATTTATATAAAAAATGTATTTGTTGTAAAAAGTATTTAAAAGCAATTGTAAATCATTATTTAGTCAAACCAGAATAGCCTAACTGGTTACATCTTAAAAATAAATAAAAAATATTTAAAATAAAATTTAAAAGAAATTGGCTCTTCCTTTTTTAGTATTATAATGTGTCTAGCATTTCCAGATACAAAGAAGTATTAGGGTTGAAGGCTCCATTAACAGGGAATACCCCCTCTCATCAAGATTCCTTTATCCCAAATCTTTACCCACACTCCATCCTACATGAAAATCTAGAGAGAGATTGATGCATGATGTTGATCTTGGCCAGATGTCATTTAAAATGAAATTTTCAAAAAAATGTGTTTTGATGTTGATTTTTATTTTAATACTTTTAAGAATTATTTAAAGCAAAAAAATTAAGAAAATTCTAAAGTGGATTCCGAATCACTAACCTTTTCCCTGAAACCCCAATGGCTTTTTTTATCGTTTTCTGCTGTCAGCAGAAAACAACCATGGGTGGTCGGTGGGATTCGAATCTGGGACCTCCGGATTGGTAGGTCGACACGTTATCACTTACTCCACCGACAACTTATTTTTATAGATTCCCTTAATTAAGAGCAGCTTTATGTTTGATAATTTGAAGGACTTTGTGAAATTGGTTGTTTGAGAATGCATACTTAAAACATAGTAAGTCCAGGGGAGAGATATTACAAAATTGTCCTAACAATATCAGTTTTCGGAATTTCCACACCAAAAAAAAAATTTTGAATTCGAAAAAATATGTCGGTTTTTTATTTATAGTTATAAATCCAATAATTATAAACCCAATAAAGCCAATCCACTAAAAAATAAATAACTTCTCGTTAATCGTACATTTTAAGAGCATTCGCTGCACTTGAATGAAATAAAATAAAAAAAAATAAAATTTTAAAAACAAACTTTCTAAATTAAGGTTCCGTTCAAGTGTTACGTAATGCAGTTTTTGAAGATTTCTGACCCCCTCCCCCATTGTAATGCACCGTAACGTTTCGCATTACCACCCAACCTTACGTTACACTCAGATGACACAGACCTGCGAGGTTTTTCCCCCTGCACAATGAATAGTTGTTGCCGCGATTATTGTTACTATAAAGTTTTTGTATACCGATAAATTCCTGAACATGAAAATTTCAAAATACGATATCTCTGCGAAAAAAAAGATATTTGAGCAAACTCAAATGCATTTGAAAGAGGAGGACTTGTACTATAAGTTCCCCCACATAGTTTTTGAAAAAAAGAACATCACGGTGTTAGATAACCTCAAATATAGCAAAAAACAGTGTTTTTACACATTTAGGTTAGAATATCTCAAAAAGCTGACGTGATAGAGCAATTCTGAGCGCGGTTTTTAGCGGGAGAAATTACTTCGGAAACAGCTATTCATTGTCCAGGGGGAAAATTTTTCAAAATTTCGCAGGCCTGCGTTATTTTTATCTAAAAATGTCAATTATATTGCGCAAAATACAGGATTACGAAGCAATGTAAATTAAACGAAATTTGAACCCACTTTGGGCCTAATATGTGTGCATGAAATTCGTAAGTTCATGGCTTGTAGTTAAGGTGGTTTTGCTTGACCGCAACGGTCGGAGGCTTAGAGTTCAAACTATGGACTCGTGGTACACGGCTTATTGTGGCTATTTGCATTGTACATATATATTTCTGCACACTCAATGACGCTACTCTTTTTGTATGTAAAAAAATTATGTGTAGTGTAGATATACCATATAAATTTAGCCGTAAGTCACAAGTTAAGAGCTAGCACATTTAATTTTAACAAAATAATGTTACGTAACGCATTGCTTGACCCCCCCCCCTAATATAACGCACCGTAACGTTTCACTAAACCCCTCTTCCCTACGTAATACTTGATCGGCCCCTTAAAAGTACTACTTGGCTAAATATTAATAATAAAGCTGACTCAAAGTTATTAAACGCGCTTTTTTTCTAAAAATGTATGCGTATGCGCATAGACGGTTTAAGTAAACATTACATGTGGGGGCTTACTCTTAAATTGATTTCAATTTACTTAAAATATCATAATATTTTGCATTACTGATGTTATAATACCATCTGAAATGATGTTATTAATTACTTTAATTAAAAAATATAAAGTAAATTAGTCTCCTTACCTTCTTAATAATTACACCAGCACTGAGCTTCGCACACAAACACGAATGGTTTCCAACACAACTTGGATGGCGGTCGCTTAATTGCAGCTGTCGCCGTGCCTGTTTAGTTCTATATTCTAAGGGCAGGAGTTAGACAGTTTTGAAAAAGTCATTGTAGTCATAGTAGTTTTTTGGTGTTTCTTTGATTTGCTTGTATTAAGTGAGGTGAAAGTTAAATAATGATGTGCTTACCGTGAAAATTTCAAATTTATAAATCAAGCTATAACTTCAAAACCCTTAAGATTTCCCTCCTCCTTCGCACCAGACCTACCTCTCTGGGCGAGAGCTATCACGCCACTTAATTTGGCATACCTCTTGTGAAGCACCCTGTATATCTCAGTGATCAGCTTTGCTTTGTGTCAGCCGGTCGCACAGTCGGGTTAGTTCCTTCTGAAGCAATTTAGTGATGATAATAGCTGAATCACTGAGATATATAATACTAGAGTAACTGGTGCCATGAAATTTCTTCAAGAAAATGGTATCACTTTTCGCTAGTTGTCCCTTTCTGGGTAAGCATCTTTTTTTTCAACATGGTTTTCTTAATTGCCAACGTCATGTCGCCTATTAAATGCTGGCGTTAGAAATAGATGACAATATTCACAATCATTTTATATCTCTTTCTGGGTAAGCATTTTCCAGATTAGAACAACCTTTTTTGGTAATTTTTATATCAGTAATTCCAATGATTTTTACATTTTCTTTACAACAATATTAAAGATTAAAGTTAAGTATGCCATTTCGGATATATGTATATGGTTATTTTATTCTGCTCGCAACAGCTGCAAATTCACAGTAAACATTGGAAATTAAAAATGGTTTTCCTCCACTGAAAGTAAAATAGTACCCATATGAGATAGCTTATACATAAGTCACTCCATTTTAATACATCTCAGTGAGCTGAATAAAGAGCCTTAATAGTTTCTCAGTCCAACTGCACTGCGAAATGCGATGTTTTTAACTTGTAGGTCAGCCCAAACGTGTACATTCTAGAGAAATAAAATATATTATGCTTACTTTTTAAAAAAATGAGTAACAAAGGCTATTTTTCACCAACTAATGTTTATTTTTTTTTAAATTAAATAGGTTATAGGTACAGCCTAGATCAATTTTATGATTATTTAATATAAAATCAGATGACAATACAGAGGCTTTATACAAGTATGTGTTCGTAAAAGGTTACAAAATGTATGCACAATGAACAATTAGTGAAATTGCCTTCTTAATTAATTTATTTTTTCTTTTAGCACATTTCGTAAGGAGTTTATATTGTTAAACATTTTCTTGCATTTGTTGGCTTTCTTCTAATCCAAGCATTACTGCATAAGATAAGATATGACCCAGAGAGCTAAAAATAATTCAGATAAAGTCAGCCAAGTGCATTCAAACTAAACTACATATAGTCTGCCCGGGAATAACATTACTAAAAGCGATAGCGCAAACGAATGCAACGCATAAGGTGGGTAACGTTGCAAAAACAAAATAATCAATTGAAGATGGGCTTGGTTTAGACGAGGTTTTTGGTGTTCTAATATTTATTCTATTAGATATCTAGGCCGAGGAATAATTCCGTTTGAAAGCTTTTTACAGTCAGCAACATATTCGAAGAAAGATTAATTTACGAAAACCGTGAAACAAATGGGGTAAAGTTTATTTATTATAATACATATTCCACAAAAAAGCCTTTATTACAGCTTAAATTCGGCGGGGCATAGACGATATCAGATTTTGACGAAAGTCTTAAGGAATAACGTGACTCTTTTGTCACAGTAAGAAAACTTACCTCTTTTGCACGGTGACAAGGCACAGAGTCAACCAAATGGTAATTTATTATTTGAAACAATAATTATCCTTGGACAAAGTATGAAATACAGCCCCGTAGCATATAATTCAATGTAAATTTGTTTGAAATTTTTCACAATTCCTCCTCTGCTCTTTGACGAATGTACTTAATAAATACCATTGGATGAATTCATGTTTTTTTTAGTGAGGAGATAAAAATTTTTCATAAGACATCGGAAAACCTGTGCCCTCCGGTAGTGTAAGATTTTTACTCACCAAAACCACCTCTACGGGGATTAGCCGAAACAGACCACATAAAACATCCCTTTTCGTCCCCTCCCAGTCTCCCTTAGCCGGGACCAACTTAGTTACCTACTGTCGCCTCTAACCTTGATTCCCTGGGTCGATGCTAACATCTTAGCCTTTCTACAGGAATTCATGCTTTTCCACCGTCTCCAACGTTCCTTCTTGGTCCATGCGTTAATCATAACCTTCAACCTTCACCTGCCCAAGTCATTGAAGGGATTCGGCCCATGAAGATGCGCGGCCAATCCATGGAGTCTACCTCATTACTAAGCTTGATTGCCAGTTACTCTACCGGAAAGTTTGTCCAGCTGATCCCGAATAATCAACTGAATCTTAACGAAGGCCGTTGCAAGAGCTGAACCTGCAGAGAGTAAGTTTACATTCTTTACTGGTGCGTGTACCACAGAGATAGCCAACTTGTTAGAGTTTGGCATCTTTGCCACTTTGACATTTAAGGATGCTATAGTATAATTTTGCCAATAATGTCATTTTCTAGGACTGCTACAGCATTTTTAGGCGGGGAAAGTCCAGCTTCCATAGCCGCCGTAGGGCCTTCGGAAGGTATTTATCTAGATCTAATTTCGGTGTGGGTACCGTGGAGATATCCAACCTGTGAGTGTCTACCATCCCCATTAACTTCACTCCTACTCAGTTGCCGGATTTCCTGGAAGTATTTTGAATTTTTCCATCTGTTTTTTTATACAATGTGGCCAAATCCTAGGGGACAACCATTTGATGCGTTAGCATGGGGAGGGGAATTAGGGTAAAGGAAATGAGGAAACTTGAATGTCTTGTTTGCATTGCGGCGAGCTAGACAGCAGCCCAGAGACGGAGTGGATTATTTTAATTTCTTAATAAAAGCTCACGGGGAGATCTGGTCTCGAACCCGGGACCCATGACATGGTGGTCGTGCGGCTCAACGAATTGATCCAACTTTGTTAAAATGTTTTGGAGGAGAAATAATAGGACCAGGTGAGCAAAGATCCCCGCCCACCCTACCCAACTAGAATACAACAGGAGATTGGGCTGCTCGTGGAGGTAGGGCGATTTTTCAAGAGCTTATCTCCTCCTGCATTAGTTACTTGGCTACGTTCTAGGATGCATCATGCGGTTGCTACCACTTGGATGTATAACTAACACTTAAGAGTGTCCAGATGAGAATCGCCGTATCCCAGAAGGCTTTCAACTCATCCGTGCACTCTCCAGCAACCTGAGACGAGCTTTAGAAATGTTTAACTAAAAAAAATTATCTTATGCTTCTTAGCGCTTTTTGTAAAAAACTATTTATTTATATATTTCACCTTTTCACCTTGGTTGACTTCCAAAATCCTGGACAGAAGAACTGCCAACAATATCGACTATACCTCGCCCAAGCCTTTCTTTGAGACTAAATTCGACTCCTTTCCCACCAGATCGGAATCGGAGGAGAGTACTCCCCAATGGTGGGAGTCAGTGGATCTCTTCACTGACGGCTATAAATTAGAAGGCAAAGTAGGTGGAGGTATCTTCTCGGAACATTTGGACCTCGATATCTCATTCCGCTTACCTGACTACTGCAGCGAATTGCAAGCGGAAATCATGGCTATAAATGAAGACTGCGGACCGCCTGAATCATCTAACGCTACCTACAGACAGCATATGTATTTTGACAAATAGTCAGGCCCCTATTAAATCCCTCTCGGGAGTATTCACTACCTCCAAAACGGTTATAATATGTCGCTCAGCACTAAATGAAATAGCTGAGCATCTGAAAGTACGGCTCATCTGGGTGCCTAGACATAGTGATATTCCGCGCAATTGCAGAGACGACGAACTTGGGAAAATCGGTACCACTCGTCCTGATTCGGACATTAACCACCAGCTGTGTAAACCGGCTGGCCACATACAAACTGGAACTCTTACAGGAGTCTCTCAGGATTGCAAATATTAATTGGCAGGATTAACACACCTGCCTGATTACGTCGATAGACTGGGCGCAGCTTCAAACGACTTCTGTAGGAGTTGTCATGACGAAGAGGAAGAGGAAACCATACTTTATCTCCTTGGTAACTGCCCGGCCTTAGCCAACTGTAGGAACCTGTTTCTGGGCTACCCCTGCTTTGAAGAGCTAACCGAATTATTTTCCACTGATGTCAGAGACCTAGCTCGATTTATCAGGAGTTCAAAATGGTTCCCGATGACGAGTTAAGGCTGAACGCCCTTCCCAACCCAGTCAAATTTATTTTGAATGCCTGTGAACTTGTTCCACTGGAGACAAGGAACTGGCTCGGTGCACAGGGGGTAACAGGTTCACCCTCTTTTTAACCGACTTCCCAAAAACAAAATATTTTTTTTGTTTTTTTTTTTGTATGTCTGACCGAGCATAACTTCATAACGAGTCGACCGATTTTGATGATTCTTTTTTTGTTGGGTAGGGTATGTTCACCGATCGGTACCATGTCAAAAAATTTGTTGGTAGGGTGGTGGTGAAACCTAACTTGGTAACGCGTGGACCGATTGGGATGGTTCTTTTTTTGTAGTACAGAGTATGATTCCGCCATTGCTAATAGGAGGAAAAAAATTTGGTCGTGGCTGGGGGGAGGGGTAGTCTAACTTCGTAACGCGTGGACCGATTTGAATAATTCTTTTCTGTTCGGTAGAGTATGCTACTTAGTTGATACCACGAGAAAAAAATGGTTGGGGGGGGGGGGGGGGGTTCCTAACTTTGTAACGCGTGGACCGATTTGGATGGTTCCTTTGCTGTTGTGTAGAGTGTGATCCCTGATTGCTAATATGAGAATAATTTGGTCATATGGAGGTGGTGGGGGAGGGGGGACGGGTAGTAACTTCGTGACGCGTGGACCGATTTCGATGATTCCCTTTCTGTTCGGTAGAGTATGTTCCTTGATTGATACCATGAGAAAAAAATTTTAGTGAAATGGAGGTGGGGTAGGGGGTTAAACCTAAGTTTTTAACGCGTGGAGCGATTTGGATGGTTCTTTCTTCGTTGTATAGAGTAGATGGCACTAGAAAGTGAAAAATAAAATAGTTTTTAAAAACAAAATTTGAACCAACTTCACAAAAAGCGCTAAAAAGCATAAAATAATTTTTAGTTTTATATCTTTTGCGACATTTTGAAGTCGATGCAAATTAAACAAATAAAATAGCTACATGTTTCAGCTGAATGTTTCAGATCACGGGATCATAAGGAAGGGCGATTAAATAATTTTGTTGTAGTTGTTTGGTTTGTTTGATTTGCACCGACTTCAAAATGTCGTAAAACATATAAAATTAAAAATTATTTTATGCTTTTTAGCGCTTTTTCTGAAGTCGGTTCAACTTTTTTTTTAAAAACTATTTTATTCTCAGGTATTTTTATTTGCACGTGGGTTGCCTGTCATATTGCAGATATATTGCAGATAATGATCAAGAAATTAAAAGTAATCGTTAAGAGATGAATTTTTAATGGGTACTATATGTATAGTTGATTGTTTACATCGTTTAGTGCTCTGTAAATCTTTTAATTTCAAATTGATTTTTTTTGCAATATGTGGCTAAAGCGTAATGGACAACCCTTTGATGCGTGAGCATAGCTTTGGCCGGAAGGCAATTATGGGGAGTGAGGAAACTTGAATGTCTTGTTTTTGCATTGCCGCAAGCTAGACAACAGCTTAGAAATGGAGTGGAATTTTCAATTCAATTTTAAAAATCCACGGGGAGACCTGGTCTTGAAACCGGGAACCATGGAATAGCCATTAATTGATCCAATTGATTAATAATCAAAAATTTCACTCATTGATTTCTCTGTATAATAAAAGTTTGAATAAAACTTTGTTGGATACTTTACAAATATGTGTGAAATTTAAATGTATAGAGTTGTTGGCAAACTCAAACTACCTTACTAATTTAAAATTCGGCAACGTATAATAATTGTTTAATTAAAGTATGACTTAAAAGGAAAAACAAATAGTTAGTGAAATTTCTTTAAAAAAACCGAATTACGAATAAATAAAAATTCTTTGATTCATAATTGACTGTATGATTATAGGCTTAATTGTATGAAAGGGATGGAAATTGTTGGGAGTGCGGTGGTAATGAACATGAAAAAATATTTTTGACGCTTTATATACTATAGTGTCAATCGATCTGATTTGCATATATGAGTTATTGTGAAGTCTAAGGCATGATAATCTTAATATCGAATCAGACGATTTACACAAATTTAGATAGGAATGTATGCATACAACCATACAAAGTTCGCACGTAGTCGTTCATGAATCAAAGAAATTTTTAATTATTCGTAATTCGTTTTTTTAAAGAAATTTTTTTTATAATTTTTTTTTTACTTAATGTTATTACTCTTCCTATGATATCAATGTTTGAGTAAATAATGTTTGTAATCAAATCGTAAAAGGGTTAATTCCGCGATAATGATATCTTATCAGTTGTCAAATATTGGCATATCAAGTATAAGCAAAAACGTAAAGAAGTTGAAAGTGAAATAATTTTTTAAACCTTAAATGGACCCCAAATATAATCAGAAAAGATCATGCAAAATTATTTTCTAATTTATTTTAATTTTGTATGCCATTGTGATGCTATGCAAGATTAACTTAATTCAAAGCTTTCGGAAAATTCGTGAAGTGCACTTTCGTCTAAGTTCATTGTTACAGTAATGCAGAGAGTGCATCGCGAGCTTGAGAGCTGATAAATTTGGTCCGAACATTCCCAATTTCAAGATAGTCCCAAGAATCTTCTACAACGAACTGATAAGCAATGTCTGAAGGGAAACAAGTGATTCCACTGACGGGACAAGTCTTTAATTTGGAGCCGGAAGTGTGTGAAGTGAAGTGCCCTTCATGTGAAGCAACTGCCATTAGTGAAATGGTGAAAGAAAAAGGCACGAGCTGGCATCATATAGCTCCTTGTTTCTGGTGTTTGTTTACGTACGTTAAATATTTTGTCAAACGAAAAGAAAACGAAAAATTATTCAATTTAATTCCAGGTGTTGCGGCGCTAATAAGTGTCTGCAATCGTGGGAAGATCCTGGAGACTTGAATCACTACTGTCGCAATTGTGGGTGCTACTTGGGACGGTATCAAAAATCGAGTACAGAATGAGAATGTTTTACATCATTGGCTTCTAAATACTACTACTATTAGGCAAACTTTCTTAAAAGTTACTCGATTTCGTGCTCTACTTTCTGGCAACTTATACAATCTACTTAAAATTAAATTCCATTAACATATGCTTTTTTTTATTGTGCATTGAATTTCTAAGGCTCCTAGTGATGACAAATTAGAAGTGGTGGCTTATACAAAACAGCAATAATAGTATAAAAAAGTTTTCCTTAACCGTCTGCTTAGTTAGATTGTAGCTTTACGATAAAGACCGTGGAAACGAGTATACTCCTCTATCTCAATCTCAAAGAACAACAAACGGCTCTCTTGGCTGAGCTTTCGCGCTTTTTAAGCTTGGCGCTTATTTTATCGTTCGTCGCGCTAAATCTAATTCGAGCGTTCGAATCGACTGGTATCGAGTGTTCATATTTATATTGTGACTAATTGTTAACTTCGCCAAGTTTTTTTTCTGAATCAAAAAATGTCAACGAACAGACAGGCAATTCCATTAACAGGTGAGATTCTGGGATTGGGTCCAGAGCCCTGCGAAATAGTGTGTCCATCGTGTAAAACAACTGTAATGACCGTCGTGACGAAAGAAGCTACCACTTGTTGCCATCACACAATCGCCTGTTGCTGGTGTTTATTCAGGTATATATTAAATATTTTTTGGATTAATTAGAACTATATAAATTTTTATAGTTGCTGCGGAACCTGTAAGTGCTGCGAAGCTCCTGACGTTGGGGACTTAAACCATTATTGTAACAAGTGTGGCTGTTTTGTCGGAAGATATCATGAAACCGGGTTAACTCAAACTTCAGATTGAATTGGAAAAGTATGACTGTTTTGAGTATTTTTATTTTTTTTTGCTTGACATGTCACTATGTTTAATGAAAAAATACTTTTATATGATAAAATTTTTGAAAATGAAATTTAAATACTTTAAATTTGTGCTTTTGATATATTTTGTTTCCAAATGGAGTATAATGTGATAAACTGGTTTTAATTTAAAATTCTTTATTTATTAGGTGAATAAATAGAAACGTGTTTACAAAATATTTATGCAAAATTGGTACTGGTCAAAACATTGTGGAATTTTTACTTACTGCAGTTCGAAAATAACTTATATAAATTCTTAATTATATGCAGGCATTCTTCAACAGCTGGCTACTCAACAAAATAAAATTTCGGTACACTGCAAATCTATAATCGGTTCTTTGTGGTCAGGGCGTCGGGTTGAGAGCACTTTTTCTGAAAATATTGGTTTAATAACGTACTCCTGTTGTTGTGGAAAAATGTATCGAAGATTTCTAATGTGATGGCCTGTTTTTGATACCTAACCCCTTTCACTGATCTGAAATCAACAAATTTGGAGGATTATGGTTATCATTGTGACCAGATTCAAGCCGAAATTTCAAAAACTTTAGAAATCGCGCGAAATTTAACATGGATTTTAAAATTTTATATGTTTTTTCCGTCTTTAAGGGGCCGTAGCTTTGCCCTTAATATATCGAAGAATCTGAATGTGGTCGGGACATTTATATTTATTTATAAGTTTATATTTTTTATCAAAGATAAAGCCTAAAAAGAAGAGATATAAAATAAGAACATGTCTATAAAATGGCTTGACATTTTTTTTTATTTATGAATTTAACTAATTGTTCAGGCGACAATTAAATTATTGTGACAAGATCAACTGCCTCCCTGGAGTGTTCCGAATGCGCACTTTTCTATATTTTTTTAAGTCCCGCGGAGGCGGGGGAGAGGCGAACAGGTGCAAGCATTGTTTTAAGTTATATAGGCTTCTATTGAATCTACGACAACAGCATAGAGACCACTTGCAACTGTGCCCCTTATGAGTTTTGTCGTAACTGCATTGGTTATCGATTTGGGGTGGGTTTTGGTTTTTTTTTTTAAATAAAATCGCTCATTCGCAGCTGGTTTTTATTATTTGAACCATTTTGTAATCATTTTTTAAAGGTACATTATTGTATCGGAAAGTCGATCAGCCTCATATAGACCTAAGAAAGGTCCGTTGTGTTACCACATCCGCGGAACCGCACCCGAATGTCAGTACACTGAAACCATCTCCGAAAAGCGGACACTTTTCCAGTCCCAAGCATCGATTTGTCTCAAACTTCACCTCTGAAAAGAGGACACCTCTTAACAGCATTACAAAACATTTTAATTTTAAGGTTTTTTTAGGAACGAACAGTGTCCGCTATAGGGAGGTTTCACTATATAGGATTTATTTAGACAACTGTTAATAAACTGGAGAAGCTGCTTTAGTCCTATGTTAGCAACCTAGCCCAGTCCCCTGAAAAGTGCGCGACTAACGCTTTTTACCTTCTCTTGGCCAGGCCCGGGCAATCGCAGAGTAAATGCTGAACGCTTTTCACTTCTTTCCGGTAAATACAACATTTACAAAAGCCGTTGGTGAGGATGCGTTAGCATTGTGTCTCCCGAAGCGACAGTGGCCAGTAACTTTAAGATCAACTTCTGTCTTCACTGACTTTAGAAGCCAGCCGATCGACCTGTATATAAGGGAAGCATTCAGTTTAGAATCTTCCTTTGCAAGCGTGTCAGCCGCCTCATTGCCCTGCATTCCGCGTATCCAGCAGAGAGTTACCTTGTGCCTTGCTCCTAAGTTCTGGAGACTATTGTGACACCTACGTACCAGCTGTGACCTTATTATGTTTAAGTCCACCTTATTATTAACGCTCTCTCTATGACCAAAATATCTGCTTGACACACACTGCAGTAGTCCTGCAATCGATACTGACTACGTATGTTTATGCCCTAGCTCCCACTCTTTACTTTGGATTCATCGGTGAAACCCACAATATCTGCCATGGTCATACCAACACCGCCCCCCCCCCCCCCAAACTTCGCTCTCTCTCTCATTTTGTTGATGAAGACTTTCTCAAAGCTAAGTATAGGGATATTGTAGTCGGTGTTCACCAGTAGGCAGTCTTCAGAATAGATCACTGCTATGGCCGTGGTCAGACCTTTTCCAACATTTAGACTCGTTTAGCCTTATGGCGCTGCAAGCAGCTATACTTTTACAGTAGACGTCATGTCATGTCCTTTATGTTCTTGCCGCAGTTTAGTTTTAAGTAGAGTATAATACCTAAGTATTTTGCCTGATTATTTAGTGCCAGCGTGCTGCCGCTCAATTTAGAGGTTAGATGGATTCAGTCACTCTCTTCCTTGCGAAAAGAATTGCTTCCGCCTTCTGCGGGTAAACCGATAAAGCGCAAGTGACTGCCCACCTGTAAATTTTAATGAGTACTCATTCTAATAGTTCGCTGATGGTGCATAGGAACTTTGCTAAGACTAATACGGCCAGGGCGTCTGCATAAGGTAGAACCTTTAACCCTTCATCTTTAAGTGAGACCAGGATTTTATTAACTACTAAGAGCCAGAGTAATGGTGACAACTGTAATGCGGACACCACACGGCTCTGACAGCCTCCCAAACGAGCCTATCGGTGCTGTGGAATTTCAGAGCGTTGCTACAGTTCCTTCAATGTAGAGCAATATACCTAAGGTAAATTCTATGTAATTAAGCGATTTCTCGGTAGTGCTCACTACTTCGTGTAGTACGGTTTCGACCGATTTCCCTTTTGTATACGCGTGCTGGAAGCTGCTTTCCCCTGTTAGCAGGGTATGCTCGCGTAGGTATACTCCGAGGAGACTCTCCAGCGTTTTTAAGGGAAACGAGGAAAGCTTAATAGGTCTGAAGTCCTCAGCGGTTATTTGTCCGTTTTTGCCTGCCTTGGGGATAAAGATCACCTTGACCGGTCTCCAAGCAAGGGGGACATAATAGTGGAGTAGGCAGCTTCTATATATCACGTTGAGCTAAAGAATAATGGACCCCTGAGATTTCTGGAACATTACGGGTAAGATTCTACCTATTGCTGGTAACTTGTATGGTTCTAAGGGGTGTCGTGAGTGACTATAGAACTAACACACTTCAGACTTGGGGGGGGGGGGGGGGGGGGGGGGAGTGCGTGCTTATAAGCAGCTCCAGCGCCTCCTTTACTGATTCTATATAGGAGCCATCGCTGAACCTCAAGAAAGAGGGAACTGGGGCAACTTGCGAGTATTTTGCTTAGTCTAGCCGACTCACTTGTACACTCAATGGACACAAAATATTTATCCCATGGCGTGCGTTTGGCTTTCCGTTTGTAGTTTTCATACTCTTTCAGGCTTTTTGTAAAGGCTGTCCAACCCTCAGTATATGTTTTAGTATACTTATCCCTATTGAAGAGCCTCCTCGCTTTACGCCTCGCTCCCCTAGGTCTTTGTTCCACCATGCGGGGTGGAGGGTTTGCTTAGCGGACGGCTCTTAATAAAGGCTTTACTACAAGCCTTGGATAAAAGCTCTGCGGATTCATCAATGGACGATGACTTAACGAGTATATAGCGCATGTGCATTACTTGCACTACTTGTGACTAGTTTGTAAAGTTCATTCCAGTCCGTTTTTACTATATTCCAAAAGGGTTTGGAAGTTTCTTGCTGGAGGTTTATTTTGAACAGTATCCAGCAATGGTCCGAAAAGGACTTTTTCTCTGATACTCTACACTCCTCCACCTTTAGACCTCTTGACTCCGTTACGAGTGTTAGATTTAAATCCTCCTCCCTATTTTTGACAATAGATGTGGGCCTGTTGCCTCTATTATAAATATTAAGACTAGTAGTAAGCATGAAGTTAGAAAGAGACTCATCCCGTTCATTGATGTCCAAGCTTCCACAGACCGAATGGTGCGCATGAGCTGTATTTCCATTGGACAACAGTTAAGTGGCGGTGTTGTAATTTGATAATAACTATAAGTTAATATAATTTTAGTCTAGGATACAAGTCCTCGGTTTACGAATACCCTTTTGTGTGAAAGAGGGTGTACGATTTGTGCTTTAGTCCGAGGATTGCGCATAATTTGACCCAAGGTTCTTGCAATATCAATCATTCTTTTTTTTCGAGTTCTTTCATCAGACTATTAAGTGCTACAAGAAAAGTGCTCTTATAAAGATAGAAATATAAGTGTGATCCCATTTTGGTATGAAAAATTCTTTAAATTTAGCTAGGTTAAATTATATTTGTCAGTGCAGAGATAATTTGAGGAATGAATGCTTTAAAGTACCACAGTAATATTTCATCCTTAACATGACAGAGATCAAAGGGGTACTGTATTTATTAAAACAAATGATTAAAACACACATAACTAGAATTTTTATTTTTATGGAATAAACTAGCCTAAGCCAGAAGTCCTTCGAATTGTTCCAAATACATGATAACATGACGGGCAAACACAAGTAGTACGTTTACAGCAGTTTGAGATATGTGGAACCCAACAGAGAAAAACAGGTGTTAGTATACATGCCCAAATATGCGTTTGTTTTGTTGCAGTATAAATTCTTAAAGGCTGCACTGCTGCTAAACAATTCGGACATGTTACAATACTCAATCTTGTTGGCATATTATCAGAATTGACATGCAATTGGCATCTTTTTCTACCTTAAAAAGATAAATTTTGTTATGTTACGTTCTTAGAACCACAGAAGCAACGACCGGAACATTAACTCTTACTTAACCCTACTTTAAAATTTTATTAAGATGTATAATTAGCACATTTAATTTAACTTTTCAAATTAATTTTATCACTGATTGCAGGTTAAAAGTTGTCAACTAGTCGAAGGAAACTTGATCGATTTAAGATCTTTTCCGGTGACTAGAGCTACAAAAAGTCGTTTATTTAGTTCTTTATGGCATTGTTTCTTCTGTTTAAAACCTAACACCACGTATTTTTAAGAAGCTGAGAAAGAGCGGTAAGCCTGTGACAGCATATGAGTTTCAATCTATTCTTAAAATAAGATCGAGATGAACTCAGTTGTTAAAATAACTTTCTCAGATTTTTGTGATGCTAAACCTGAAATGACGGTACCTAAGATACCATGGTGAGCATTGTCAAATTATTAGTCGTTTTGATTTATGGATGGAAATATCAAAAATTTTCTGTGTTGGTTTACTCGATAAAAATATTTTTGTAAATTGTTGAGTAGTTTTATACATATAGTTGTCGAGATCTTTATTGGAGTGCCATAATGTCAAGCGATGCCACTGAAAGTTAGGTGCCTCTTGTGCTGCAAGAAGTTTCAAATTGATTCCAATGACACTTCAGCACTTTTAAATCATATTGCTCAATACCACCCTGAGGTGAAAATTCGACGTAATAGAAATATTTCAGCGGTTCAAAAACAACGTTTGTCTGAAAGTCGACCCTCCGGCCCATCAAGTAGTGAAAGAGATAACAAGAGTCAAACTATTCGAAATAATCATGCGACCGCGCCCGAAAGGAGCAGAAATTCAATCATTTCACACAGTAGAAGAAGTTCATTGTCAATCACCCCTGTTTTGGATGATTCTCATACAAATTTAGCGAATTCTCCAGAAATAAGACGTTCATCATTATCCGTAGAGGAGCCAGGTAAAAGAAATGACAGCAAAAGTCATAAACACAATACCAGAAGCTTATCTAAGGATGCTGCTGTACATCCAAGCCTAAGCAAAGAACATTCTCGTGTAAGTATAATTCCCATTCCAGATGAGAGAAATTCAGTATTGCTAAGCCACAGCATAAATACGTCACGGAAAAACTCAACAACGAATGTTATATCAAAAAGAGACTCTACAACGAATACTGAGCCACATTTTCTAATTGAAGCTTTAAGTATATGACTAACTTTAGTTAAATTAATATTTTTCAGTAGACCATCTTTTCAGAAGGAGGACGAACTGAAACTAGTAAAACAAAGTCAAGAGAAAGAGGGACACAAGCGTGCTATAAGCGAAAATATAAATTTAAAAATCCACTGAAGCTTTGTTGTCTAGGAAGAACCAAACTATACAAAACCACCATTGAACGGTGGAAACCTGGAAAGGGAAGAATTTTTTGTCCCAAATGTGGTGCAACCAAACGACCACTTATTAGAATGCAGGTAGACAAGGTAAGGGAATAGTTTCCCGCAAATATTGATTAAAAAAACCATTTACATTTGTATTAAAATGTCCACTACAAAATGGAAACCACAACATGTTACTTCCGTCAAATGTTCTGACTTAGGGTAAATTCCTTAGCTACTTTTTGTACTTACTTTGATGCATTTTTAAAATCCTTTCGAGGTTATTTTGCTCTTCTTCCTATATTACAGCATATCAATTTAAAACGAATTTTTGAATTGATTTGATTACAACCCCTAGGCCTTATATTCTTTTTACAATGAGCGTATCCAAAAAGAAACCGATTGTATAGCTCATAGAAGACCTATGCCGGTAAAGCACAGACTTGTCAAGAAAGAAATTAAAGTTAAGGGAAATTGGTTTGAAGGTTGAGTGAAGGATGCGACGATAAACGTCTCGCTTTAAAGCTTCGGGCTCATAAAACGAGGGAAAAAAAGAAGATGGTAAACTGTTCTACATTCATGTTGTATAATATAGCGGTGAGAGCACTTGAAGCTCTTGTATTATTATTATTGTAGAATTGTCATTGTTTAATTATTCAAACATTATCACTACAGAATTGAAAGGGTATGCGACATCAACGGTGCCGTCGTAAGCAAACTATGAATAGGAGAAAAGAAAGGAGAAATAAGGTTGGTGGTCGAACTGAACCCTGAGGTACCCTGGTATTTACTTTGTAGGCACCAAATGTAACTGCGCCTATTATTACACGGATTGAATGGCCTGACAAAAACACTCTATCAATTTCAAATGGTAGGGTGCACAACAAATGCTTATAGTTTGACTATATCAAAAGTTTTAAAATGTCAAAAAGCATCGAGTTCAGACTCTCCAAAGTTATGGAGATAATGTTTCCGACCCTAAGTTAGAGCCATTAGTAAGTCTCCCGTTGAGAGGCGGAAACTATACTGGCAATCGGTAATAAGATAGTTACTTTCTAGATATTTATTGATCAGTTGAAGAGTGATTCAAAAACTTATGATAAAGCTGAAGCAAGTTGATTTTGTCTGACTCTCCTTTTCTAAACATAAACCCTTCCTGCGTGCGACAATTTAGCGGCTTTTCCCTGTACACTGTGACGAAGATTGAACAGGCCGCGATGAAGTTGGTAAGAAGGAATTAGCAGCAAGCACTCATTGTTTTCACATGAGCGCAGAAGAACTTTTCAAATAAATACCATCCGTCTAATAACCTGGCCAACAATGGAATTTTCTTAGGGAAACATCAACTACGGTGGTTGAGAGAATATTTTGTTGATGTCCTAAACAACTCCTTTGCACCGTCGAAGACCTCTGTACCCGAGTCTGAAGACTCGCCGGCTGTGGCAGACATTTACATCCGAACTTCGACAAGATTGGAGTTGGCAGACGTTATTAAGTTCATGAAGCTTGGAGAGGCCCCAGGGATTGACGGAACACTAGCGAAACTACTTAAGGTGAATCCCATTGCTGTGGTTGATATTCACTTCCCGTAACAGAGGGATGCTGAGTAATCGAGACCTATCCCACTGAATGGAAACCAGGCGTAATAGTGGAGATTCTAAAAGAGACGACCTGAGTAGTTGTCTCAGGAAAAAATCAACTACGGTGATTGAGAGAATATTTTGTTGAAGTCCTAAACAACTCCTTTGCACCTTAGAAGACCTCTGCACCTGAGTTTGAAGAGTCGCCGGCTATGGCAGACATTTACATCCGAACTTCGACAAGATTGGAGTTGGCAGACGTAACTAAGTCCATGAACCTTGGAGAGGCCCCAGGGATTGATGGTAAAAAAGCGAAATAGCTTAAGGTGGATCCCATTGCTGTGGTTGATATTCACTTCCAGTAATACAGGGATATTGGGTAACCGAGACCTATCCCACTAAATAGATACCCGGCGTAAGTGTGGAGATTCTAAAAAAGACGACCTGAGTAGTTGGTGATTGGCCCGGCATCTGTCTTTTAACTACAGTCTCCAAATTGAAGGCAAAATTCACCTTAATGCGAATTAAGGAAATAGTCGAAGTGATCACATTAACACCCTCCGAATTATTATCGAGATATCCGCCAAATGGAGGTCCCCTTTAGATCTAATCTTCGTCGACGTCGAGAAGGCGTTTGACATCGTTAATTGCAAGTAAAAGAAGCTTTACGTAAGAGAAACGCCGCGGAAAAAATTATCACCATCATAAAGGAGTCCTCTCAGGAGCCTAATTTTACGCCTTACATATGCCAAAACTGTCGGGAGCCCTTCCAATTGCTGAACGAAGGGAGAAAAAGGTGCATACTGTGTGTGTGCGTGATGACGTCTTGTGCAGCGCCCTAGATGACCACCCATCGCGAGGGAATAGATGAAAACTGTTAAAACGCCTTACGCACCTGGGCGTATTAGTTGAGTTCCTAGTAAAATAAGATAAAGTAAAATAAAAGCAACATACCCTACACAATACAAAAGCTAAAGGTATAATCTGAGCAGGTTTCTTAAAAGATTAAAGTCAATAATGTCAAATACGCAATTAAGGAAACGAGATATTGAGGCAATAGGATGATTAAAACCATTGCTAGTATAGTGGTATGGTACAGGGAGAAAATCATGATATCTCAAGGAGTGGGTTGGAATAGAAATGTTGAAGGCGCTCAAAACTACCGACGATTTGACAATTCCCATCAAGCAGTCAATAGCAATTCTGGAATAGTCACCTGTCTCAAGAGTCTCCAGTGATAAGAGTTTTATCGTGTCAGTATAAGAAAGCAAGAGAAAGGGATTCTACCAAGGAAGGTCACCAAGAGCGAATCGAACGTTCTGTTGTTAAAAGGTCTGAGGTCTTTAGGGGTGGCATGTGCGTATCATCCACTTTTAGCAGATAGCTAGATGTGCTTGGCTTTGTAAATAGAATCTTCCTGAGTTTGTCGTGTATTTCAGAATGGTGGTTTCTGCTTTCCCCTGGGTCTCTTAAGGGGAGAGGATTGAGCCATCACTCCACTTATGGTCTGGGAAAGATTATCTGCCAACTTTTCCAGATCCTTTTTGTTATTAGTTTGGTCTGAGGGCACTCCTCTAAATTATTTTTTCGATAATTGCTGGCTAAAGTCTGGTGGTTTTGAGGCCGATCGGAGGAGACTTTCCAATTTTTATAAGGGGTCTGATAATTACGGCTATATTTTTCATGCGGCTTGTCGAGCGTTTAACTGGTGGACTTTCCACATTTAAGGATTGCTCTGATATAAGGAACTGTCATGTTTTGCGGCTCATGAAGGGAATTGCCGATGTTTTAAGCGACAATTCAGTGCTGCTTTCGAAAAGAACTCATAAGCTATCCTTTAAGTTTGTCTGCGTGGTTACTTCCATGAATGACCTCCGCATGGTGCTAACTGCATTTACTCGCCTTCGCTTTCTATCGGCCAATCTGGGGAGTCGATTAGGCCAATCATTTACGACATTCGGCGCAATGGCCGTCATGTTAAGCGGGACATTACATCGTGCTCTACTGCTATTGAAAAGAACTGCGAACCTATTCGCGCAGTGGTTGCTTCTAGTTTGGATTTGTCTTCTCTTGGATCTGTATCTGTGACCGAGAACCGCCCCACTTTCGTGCGTTCAACATCTAATGCCTGCTCCCAGGTCTTTGCTTTCTTTAGGGCACATCTATCGTTCTCTCTCCGAACTTAACCTCTCAGTAGCTAGCTACTAAGCGTGTGGGCAGGTGTCTGTGAGGTGGGAGTGAGGTTCCTGCCATTGGGCTTTTCAGCCATTGGGGATTTCCAGCTAAAATGTCTATCCTCTATATTAAATCTGCTTTTTTATATTTTGACGTGGTCTATTTGACTGAAACTAGGCCGATGCTGAGCTATTTGTCGTGGGAGGAGTACCTTGTGCTGTTCGTCTCGACATCCCGTGCTCTGTTATTGAGCTTTCGGATTGGAATGATTTGGAACTTCTATGTGTTGTTCTGAAATTGCCGGATAAGGATGTGTATATTGTAACTTCTGACATTCCTCCAGGAGCTACAAAGAATATTTATAAATTACTTGCTTCTTTAGTTGACACTGTGCCTTGCGTCTGCATGCAACTATCAGGTGGGTGTAATCGGATGATACGGTTCTAATTCCCTCCCACTCATCCACATCGCAGTATCTTTTATATTTCATCGACAGCCTTGCTTCTTCCGACCTGACATAGTGTTCCAGTATTGCTAACGACTCTGGTAGATTCTTGGATTTAGTGCTCAGTACGGACCCATGCAGGGCCTTGGTTAAGTGCTGCCCGGTTCTTTTGGTTCCTGAGTCGTCTAAATAACTTGCTCTTCATATTGCTTTGATCTTCGTTTTAATACCTGCAGCATCTCCGAATCACAGATACTTTTTTTTTTAATTTTAAAAATGCTGATTTTTCTATACTAATTGATTTTTATTGAATTGTAATTGGTGTAATTTTTTTGACGAGTGGTACATTGATGTGGCGTTAAGTGCTTTTCATGACAATCTATGTGCTTATTTCTTGTGCTATGTTCCCATTTGTCGAACAAATAATTTTTTTTCTAATTCGCCTTGGCTGAGTAGCTCAATAAAACATCTTAAAGACATAAAAAATAAAGCTTGAAAGCGGTTCGGATTTTTACATCTATTCTGTGATCAATTCTATTTGTGTGATCAATCTATTTCTGATATCCAAGCCTAATGCAATAATTATATTGACATAATGAGACTAATCTACGCGGTGAGCCTAAGCAGTTTTTTTGTTTGTTTAATTTTTTTGTACGATGTTTCCAAAGTCTAGAAGACAACCCTTAGATGCGTTAGTATGGCTTTAGCCGGAAAGGAATTAGGGTAAGTGGTGTGAGGAAACTTGAATGTCTTCTTTTTGTATTGCTGCGTGCTAGAGAACAGCCCAGAGATGGAGTGGATTTTTTAATTCAATTTTAACAACCAACGGGGAGACCTGATCTTGAACCCGGATCCATGGTGGTCGTGACACTCAACCAATTGATCCAACTCCGTTTTCCTACTTTATTGATAGGTGATACCGAGAGCAGTGATCCCTCGCCGATTGCGAATGTTTTTTAAGACTGCTTTCCTCGATAACAACTATGATATTAGCTATAAGGATTTGAGTTTTACGAAACGTTAGAAATAAAGGATCTTATACATGATGACGACGTAGTCGCGAAACACATTAATAATTTGGCATATCGTTTTTCGTACGGTTCTGATGGTATTCCTGTTTAAATTCTAAAAAACTGTTCTTTTTCTTTGGTTTCTGTTCTTTGTTATTTATTAAATTTACCAATTTCTTGTTTTGTCTTACCAAAGTCTTAGAAATTATTCCTAATTACTCCTATACACAAAAAGGAAGGTTATTTCTAACCACTAACTTGTGTTTTTGAGCTATGTTTCCACTGCAAACCGTTCCTTCACATTTTTCAGCACCGCTTTAGACTATCTTTCTGGAATTCTCTAATTTCTATTTATCTGACATTGAAGCTAGTAAGTAAATTGACTGTATCTTTACAAATTTTAGGAAGGTATTTAATAGAATTCACCACCAAATCAAGTTGGCTGCCGTCGGGTTTCCATCCTTGTTTGATGACTGGGTTGGATCTAACTTATTATTTCAAACCCAACGTGTCGCTATTCGTAGATCCCTATCCAAGATTATTTACAATACCTCTGGTGTGCCTCAAAGAGGTCATCTTGGCCCGATTTTATTTATTATTTACATCAACGATGCATATATATTTTTAAACTATTCCAAAATTGTCCGTGTTACTTCCTTCTAAAACTGATGTTCTATTAACTGTCCTCCCCTTAATATTAGAAAGTGTACATCTATGTCATTTACTCGCAGAAAGGATCCTCTTTATTTTAGCTACACCATGCATGTATGCTGGAAAAAATTAATAAGACCAACTACTGAGGTGTCTTGCTGAGCAGCTGTTTTACACTTGACGACCACATTGATGATGATTATTATTAAGGCAAATTCTACATTGGGTTTTATTAAATGGTGGAATTTCATGAGCCTTACTTAGCAACCGTTGTCACGGTTCCTCTATTGTACCTTTGTCAGGTCAGTTCGAGAGTATGCTTGTTGTGTTTGGTCACCATTTTATCCCGACTACATTAACCCGGCAGAAGAAGACCAGTGCCGTTTTGTTCGCTTTGCACTTAGTGGGCTTCCTTGGAGTGACCCTCTCATTCTACCTTACCGTACTTAGATAGGTTTCTCTTGAATTTAGACTTACCATCTCTAAAACTTTTTTCACTTTCGAGTAGCATCTTGAGAAATCGAGACGATTTTAATCTCTCAAAGAGTTTTGTGAAGACTAGACTTTCTTGACTATTCTTTCGTCGTTTTGTAATTCCGTATTTTAATTATTTTTTTCTGTTATTTGTATTAGTTATTACATTTTGCTAAGTAATCAGCCTTTGATGAATCTCTAAAAAAATAAAGAGAGGTTCCTTCTGTACAGCCGGTGGAATTTTTTTACACCTTAATTGTTTGGATAGTAAAAAGTAGTCTAGTAATTTTACGTTAAAAATTGACAATCACGCAAATACTATCGCATAAACGTCAACCTATATTACTCGATATAGTAAAAATTTTCGTGGCTCTTGAATGACACTACACAATAAAAATAGATTTGAACGCAATACTATCCTATTTGGCATCTTTGTTAAGATGTCATAATGTCAAGAAATGTCCCGTCGTGTTAAATGCATCTTGTGCGGAAAAGAGTTCGATGTTACTCAAGATGATACTATAGTGCTTTTAGAACATATTCGTACATCGCATCCTAATACAGTTTTATCTGAATCGGATACTGAGCTCTTAGCAAGGAGAGATTCTAAGAAGACTAAAATGGAAGTAAACAATAGTAGAGTTAAGAATGACAGGAAGGGAAAAAGACCATCAAAGGCAGATAACAGAAGGCAATCTGTTAGAAAATCGGTAGGGGATACTTTTTTTAATGCAGATGATTGTATGCAAATGGGAAGTAAGTATTTTCAAATGAATTTGTTAATTTTTACTTATATCCGTGTCGTTAGTAAATCTAAATTGCCCGGAAGAGCTGCCAAATAAGCCTGACGAACACTCTTCTTCCAATAAAGATTCGAAAAGAAAAGAAAAATCTAGTGACCAAACATCTACGGAAATTTTCGTAGGATCACACTTTAGGCAAGCAAGCACCAACGGAAATGTCATAATTGTCAAGCAGTCTGATTCTCCAACTAAAGGAGTTAGTAAAACTCAAATTCTTTACAAGCGAAAGTACAAGGTTCAGAAACCGTTGTCACCTCGTTCTCAAAGAAGTTTGTTTAAAACTAGCATTGAAAAATGGCGTCCAGGGCAAGGTCATATTTTTTGTCCCAACTGTGGATCCAATAAGCGTCCAATTATTAAGACGCAGGCAGACAGAGTAAGTTTCCAAAATTTGTTGCAAATGTAATTTTTGAAATTTCTGGAATCACTTTATGTTTAACCTTCTGGTTGATTTTGATTTTAAATTTGTAAGCTAGGAAGTTTGTTGCTTGAATGGACCCTTTAAACTTTTTTTTCTTGTTTTTTACATTAAGGCCCTTTTGGCCTGGAAATAATTTTAATTGTGTGAACTCATGTTTAAAACTAAGGAATAGAAAACCCCTTTGGACCTCTTATAACTAAACGATAAGAATTAATAAGCAAATTGACAATTTCGGGTTTAAGTTTTGAATTTGTGGTTCCGTTAAGTTGGATGAAAACCGGGCAAAATAAAAATATAGTGAGCACGGCAGTGATTGAGGTCCTAAATCAAGAGTATATTTTTGCCGAACAACCGGTTCAATATCAATAATTTACATTTTAGCCTAACTATCATATACAGAAAGAAATTGTTTTATAATGTATACAATTTGCTCTAACTTGGCCTTATTAATCATTGATACTTATTTTCTAGGTATCACATTCACCGCTTGGAGCTGCTTGTATACTTACTTGTTGGCCGTTTTGTTTTCTTCCGTGCCTGTTTCCCCCTCCAGCAAAGGAATATCTTCACTGTTCAGTTTGTAATAATTTTTTAGGCGTTTATGACAGGAAAACGGAAGTAATCGAACCAAATAAAGACAACTTGCGCAGAAGGTCATCACAGGGTGATCAGACACAACAACAACAGCAACAAACTCCTCATATAAATGAAAAGCCTAAATAAGTGAAATTAAAAAATTCGAAATGATTGTTTTCTTTTGTAAAGTTTATGTAAAATAAAGTGTGAACTGATTGTCGAAAATTTTTTTCAAATTTATCAATATATTGATGGCAAACCTACGGAACGCAGAAGAATATGTTCAGTATAGATTGAGGTTCTAAATGAAGAGTGTGTTTTTGGCAAATAATGTTAACTATCATTCAGGCATATTTTTTGTGGCGTATCTTTGAATTGAAGCCTTGAGTTTCATTGGAGGAATATGTCACGGATGAGTAAGGCGCAGGGCTATACAGTCAATTTGCTTGTTATTGTTTTCGTTTTAAATAGTAATTTATTTAATATCACAAGTGAGAACAATACCCGAAAATCAAAGCATACTCCATATTAAACTTATTGAATTCAAAAATGTTACATTTGACAATAGTTAAGACTCTAAACGTATTATAATTTGAAGAAAAAGGTGGAAGAACAAATTTTAATTATCAGAATTTATTGGTTGGGTTAAGATTTAAATTGATATTAATTCACAGTAATAGATAGGAAACATAGTATTAGTTTTGTTATTAATGTACTCGTAGGTTTACTGACTAGAATAATAATGAAAATACAACTTCTTGAAGCCGACAGGGCTCTGAAAAGTCCTAATTTTGATTGGCAAAGATTTTCAATTACGAACACCATAGATGAAAAAAAGTGCGAGTTTCTATCGCGCACCGAGGGTTCAGTAATATTTTTTCATGTGATATAATTACAAATTAATAATTTTCGGATTTTTCCTTTACTTGTGATTATAGGTCAACTAGAATCACGAAATTGGTTTGGCTTTATGTGCGAGTGGCTGTCCTAGCAGATATATAGACAGCGAAATGATCCTATAAGGGTTCCTTTTTCGCTTTGAGGTACGGAACCATAAAAAATGTGTGCCGAAATGCAACCTTTGTCGGTGCAAAAGCAATAGCTTAGTGTAATCATACGTGAGAAAACTTATTTTGTTGCGCAGGTAACTAGGACACAATTCATTTAGAATCCTTAACATCATGTGACTTATTCTAAATTTACCTAGTACAGGTGTTGAATGCACTGTGACCCTATTTTTGCATGTACTGAAAAGAGCTTCACTACTTTATGCCAAAAGCGGCAGGGGCAGGGCCGTTATAAGAGAAATGCTAGTATTCTAAGGATGAAAATGTATGACGCCATAGTCCTTTAAGCCCACCATAAACCATATACTTATAGAAGTATACACCGAGGTTAAGCATTGCATCACTGAATGGATAGATATACAGGATGGGCCATTTTAATCGATGCATCCAAATATCTCTAAAAGAAAGTGGAATCACGAAAAATGTTTGGAACAAAAGTTGTATGGTTCAGAAGGGGACATCTGATGGCCTTGACATTGTTTTTTGGTTTTTTTTTTCGGGGTTTACTTTTTTTTTAATGGAAACCAACATAATAAAAAATTGCAAATTCATATTTTTTGTGTAAAAGTAAATAACTTTTTTTTCTAAAACGTAAATTTTTTGAGATTTTCGAGGAAAAATATGTAAATTTTGGAACCTTAAGGATTTTTTACTCGAAAATGGGAAAACTGGAAGGGTGCGAATTGCTTAGATTAAAGGGAATCTTACCTAAAATTTTGTGTTTTTTAGGAACAAAATTTGAAAATTTTGGATTTTTTACTCAGAAGGAAAAGAAATCAAATAAAAAGATTTTCGAAAAATATGGGCATTAAGGGACAAATCACAAAGTTCGCCTTTTATAAAAGTGAAACATAACAGAAAGAATATGTAGATTGTGCATTTGAAGACAGAAATAAGTAGTCGACATCTATTATATGATTAAATATGTCAGCAAGAACGTCCACAAAAGTTTCACAAGTTTCCCGGCTGCGAATACCATTACTCCATCATTTTAAGAATTTTAAAAATAAAGATAAAATCATTAAGCGCATAAGAGAAATACATAGAATAGTGACGGATAGTGCAACTGCAACAAGTGCAATAATCTTCTGCTTGCTAGCGTAGGGTATTGACACACTATGTGAGCCAACGTCTCCTGTTCTTCCAGGCACAGTTTGCATGTATCATCTGTAGAGATGTATACCTTCTTTAGATGATACCCAAAGTTACCATGGTCTATCACCAGTTCTGTTAACCATCTCAGAATAATATTATTCCAATGAAGGATATCCCTTCAGCACTATCAGTCACTTTTACTGCCATATTGGCCTCACTCCTCTTCTGCCTAAGGCATTTAAAGGTTCCGGGAATAGAAATTTGAGGTAAATCCCTGTTTTGGCAGATCATTATCCTTCTCGTTTCTGCTCTCAACTTCTTAAGTCATTCACAGAGGCACTTTCATTGAGTTTAAGAACGCACTCCAATGCGAAAGAAGTGTTAATCTCCGACCTTGACATACACCTTATGACCGCCTGATTGGTTAGCGCTTTGACGTTTTTCTTCCCCATCACAGGCAACATCTCCGCTTGGTATCTTGAGGTATAATTTCTCAGCGCCTGATGATGACATGACATAGGTTCAGTTCCTCTGAATATACAACTGCGCATTAATTTTGGTCCGTGTAGATGATGGCGTTTGGCTATGAATCCACGGGAAGTAATTGACTTATCCCATCCATGGGCATCTCAAGTTCTTTTGCTTATGCTTTATGAGGAAAAAAATTTTCCTATGCCCAAGAATAGTACCAGACTGATGCCAGTCTCCGTCACGATCTAACCAAAGAGCTCTATTTGCTACAGCTTTTAGCGGATAAACAGCAGTAGACCTAATAGTACTTCCAACTTTGGCATGGTTGTATTGCAAAAAGCACCTGTGATGTTCACACAGTAGTTGTTATTTAGTCTTTTGGCGGTCACCTGTATAGCCTTCGGTGACCATACCATCCAGGCATATAATAGGTTTTACTATCACATACTCTACTCCACTAATGTAGCGGTCTGTTT
Organism: Leptarthrus brevirostris; assembly: GCA_964036015.1. Lineage (NCBI taxonomy): Eukaryota > Metazoa > Arthropoda > Insecta > Diptera > Asilidae > Leptarthrus > Leptarthrus brevirostris. The sequence continues at coordinate 36,087,109 of OZ038372.1, read as the reverse complement.
GCTTTTTGGATCTTTTCTTCAACACCTGGAATGAGGTCAGTTTCGAGTTCAGGAATACACGCAGGTACTTTACTGTTCTAGATTAAGCTCAGTACCAAACAGTCTTATTGGGCTGAAGTATATAGCTTTATTTCTCTTTGCAAAAATTATTAGATCTGGCTTGTTCGCATTTACAGACAGATTTTGCTCTTCAGACCACTGCAATACCATTCGGATATACGCTATTGGGTACCTGAACTTTCCTTCTTGCTTTAATTGCTACGTCGTCGGCATCTGATATCCGCTGTTGCGTACATGAACTTTCTCCTTGCTATAATTGCTATGTCGTTAGTATAATCGACGTTGTGTATGCCGATCTTATCTAACCTATTTAGGAAGGGAGTCCACTACGAGTTTCCGCAAAGTGGGGGATAGTGATCCTCTCTGTGGGCAGCCTCTGCTGCCCCTCGTTGTGGGGTCACCGCTCTAAATATTTACTGCCCTTTGTTTTAATATATTTTGGATCCATCTCATTATGAGCGAATCAAAATTACGTGTCACTATTGTCGCTTTCAGACTTGCAAAGCTCCTCTAGAAAACCTTTATTTATTAATAAATAAATGGTTTTCACTCCTGATTAATTAATATTCGCGATTTTCACACTGCCATAATTTGAAAAATATTGATCATACAGCGACAAAAGTTATAAGGAACTAAAAAATCTCCAAAATTGATAATGTAACGTAAATGGGGCTCGACGGATTAATTAAGACACTTATTTTCAATCACAAATATTCACAATTTTATTCGCTTCATTTTTCTAATTAACACTTATCACTTCACTGGTTAAAATAAAACTGACTAGGCTGCTACTCAGTTGGGATGGGAGATCTTCGAGTCGATCTCGACGGATTGATCTTTTAGCCTTCGATCTGCCGATTTTTAAATCGATTTTTCGCTGGACCGATTCAGCTCGAATCGATTTATTTATTTCTGATTCTCATCCATTTAAGACAAGATAAAACGCGCTAAAATAAAACTGGGTAAGTTCACGTGGAATTTTTTCGTATCATCATTAATTCGTGTAATAATCCTGCAAATTTAAAATTTCGTTTCTAAAAACTTATTAATGTTAGATAAATGCATTTCGAATCTCTTTAATTTGTTAGTGGTATCTGTATTAGTGAGTACCATGATTTTGTGATTTTGTAATCATCAGTGGGTGTTTATCCCAAAGATTACCTACTATGTACTAGATAACCGACTCCCTAAATTACCCAGCTTATCTTGAAAAAATAACACTGGCACCACAGAAAAACGAAATATATTTAGCTTTTAGAGTCATAAGATTATACATGCAAATAAAGAGTACAGGTAGTGTGCGGTCATTTACTCCTGTCAAAATTATTTGAGAGAATAACTTACTGCAGTCAAAATTCTGTTCTCATCCGGAGAGAATCACAGACTCCTGTCAAAAAAGTATCACCAAATCTTGTGTAAGAGTAAAAATGTACCAAAAAGTACCACCAATAAAAACAATTCATGTGAAGCACATGACTGAGTAACTTACTTGGGTGCGTAAGAAACTTTCAAACTTTCAATGGATTCCGATCTTTTAATGATTGAAGTACATTTAACATTTGTAAATGTACAATAAGAAAAGTATACGTGTCTCTTATCCACAAACTCTCCTGGAAAACAAATTTTTAGTTCTGAATGCAGGGTTGCGCGATGCGGGAAATATATAAAAGCAACCACAACTTTTTCTTTACTTTGTTCGAAACTCTTTATTAGTAAGTGATCTTTGGTTTGTCCTTTATTTCTGGTTTGGTGATTCTGGATCAAGGAAAAAATAGGTATTTAGGGAAATATCAAAAATAATTCATTTTAAACTTCCTTGGGATTACAGAAACTATTTGGAGCACCATTAAGATTTTCAAAAATCATTTTCATATTGCGACGTCATTCCACGGAAAAGGACAGTGCTGAGATCAATTCACAAAATTGAGATGTCAAAATCATTGGAATCGATCCATGAACATCGATCTTTTTAGAGCGATTAATCGATCTCTGAAGTCGGAAAAAAATTATAGATCGATCCGTACTGAATCGATTTTCTCAGTTCGATCACTACTTAGCTTAATTCTAGAAAGTTCAGTCACTTAGTTCTAGATGTTTCCGTGACACATTTTCACCTCACATATTCACCATAGGTTCGAGTCGTCCTTGACTTTTCACGTTTAACATTTCCTTTTCTAGATTTCTGGCCATCTGGGGCATGCGCATTACACGGTTCACTATTTCCCTTGTTGTGGCCTACCTCATGCAATAATAACCATTTCTCTGTAAAATGAAGCCAAACAAAGATATTCTAGTAAAATCATTTTGAAACCCCTTAAAACTAAAATATTCCCTAACCCTCTCTTTAATAGAGATCTTAGTATTCTTGGTTATACAAATCCAATTATTTTTTAAACACAAAAATTTGCCACAATACCAATTTTATTTTTACTGAGCTAAGTCTAAGTTGTTAAAAGATTGGAGGATTTTTGTATGCAATGTCCCCTAGAAGGAAGTTTTTCTTAAAAGATTCCGTTTCTTAGGACTATATTAGGAATATATTGTTTGTATTCGTTATTAAGACTGTCCGCCATTTACTGATAGACTTACGCTGAAAATTTAATTTGGGCATACAAAAAGCGTATACTACCAGCGTCCAGTTTTCTGATTTTTGGAGGTAAGAAAAATTTAATTGTTTTTTTCATTAATCAGTGAAAGAGAATATATAAGTTGGCGTAGTATAAATGTATGAGAACATAGTAAAATTTTCCACTGAAGAGAATCATAGTGGTTTCGCCGGATCAGGTCTAGTTTTCGAGATAAAAGAGTGTGTGGGACTCAAAAAGTTGGCTCCCCTTCTTATAATATATCCATGTTTTGGCTCCATTTTACAAAGGTTAGGTGTTAAAAAAGACTAACACAATGTAAAAATCAATTTCTTTAAATAATTGGTAGTTTATTAAGATTTAAACTAATGATTCAGTTTCTTTTTTTTTTGTAGTGAGATCTTTTGTCAGAAAAAACACTTTGGAACGATATCCTGTAACATTATGGCGTCATCGATCGTGGAAGTGCGTTTTTTTAGTTTTTGCCATTTATTTCGAAAACTAGAGCTGACCCAGCAATACTATATTATGATTTTCGGTTTCAGCGGAAGAAATTTTGTTGTGGAATGTACAGGGTGTTCGAAAAATATGTAGGAAACGCGATACCAATGGATTCTTTGAAGTGTCCTGATCAACATTTTTTTCCTCATGTTAGGGGGTGGTATGGAAGAACATTTTGATGACACTTCAAAGAATCCATTGGAATAGCGTTTCCTACACATTTTCCGAACACCCTGTATAATAAAGGGAAAAAATTTAAAGTTGGTGATTAACTCTAATGTCTGCCCCTAAAATCTGGACCACTTTATAGCGAGAATTTTTGTTATATATAGCTAATGAGATTTAGCAGCATCATACTTTTAAACACTTTTTTTATACCCGTACTCACAAACTATTTTCTTTTTATCTACTACTCGAGTACCACGGCATAATCCTTTTCAATGTTTACGAAAATAAAATAATTTTAATTTCTTAAACAGTTTATTAATTTTACAATTCTTTTCTTTCAGTCAAATTTTAAAAATATGTTTCATTTCTTAGTTCATGAGGTTTTGTGGTCACCCTATCGCAAAATAAATCTACCATTTGAAACTTTATTGAAAAGCTCTCTGAAATGTTATTGCTAAACTTTATCAACGGAATAGCCCAAAAGTTTGGCTGGAGCTTTAATAAGTCCATTGAAGAAAGTTTACAGTCGGAAAGAAAAATAAATTTTGTTTTTAGACGGATACAATTTGAAACGTTACTATTTTTGCGAAAACAAATTATTGCATTTACATTTAATTACAATTTTTTTAATACGTCTACATAAGACACTTGGTGTAGTTTTCAAATAATTTGATATAGTAACTACTAGATATGGCAAACGAACTCAATTCACCGCAAAATCAGAATTGACTATTTGGTGATTAATAGATTAAACTATGTATCCATTCCTTTAATTTAAATTAATTATAAATAAACATTATAATTTCCAGAGTTCTTGCAATAAAAGTCAAAACTCAGTCTTGTGTTGACAACTTCTTATCTGCGTTTATAGTCTATTACAGTTCTGCAGTTTATATAAGGTGAGGGTGGCTACCTAAAAAGGCACACTTAGATCAAAAAGGCCTATGGTGATACCACAGTTGAGGCTATGCACTGAACCCTATAAACACCTAAGAATTGAAGAGAGCCTTCCAATAGGAGACCGAGCAAAGGGTACTTAGCTCTATCACCAAGTCGGAACAATTTGTAGCTCCCGATAAACCGGTTTAGGTCCCTGAATTCGGTTAACTCTGTAAAATGGGGGAGCCCAAAAATCGGTTTCTGCTAGGGCTTCACGATACTCGAGATAAGTATCGGCACGAGACCGACACCGGCAGCGAGACCAATAATATTGATAACGCTGCGATTACGAGATCGAGATTGTGGTGACGAGAGCGAACGAGATTTTAGTTTTATCATTTTATTGTGGAACCTATGTCTAGGTCAATCAGAAAAAAGGGGGGGGGGTGCCGGACAAATTGACAAGACTAATTTAGTTTTGTAAATATGGCTTTATTCAAACTTAAAATCAACAAATAATAATTCAAATAATTAAAAAATAACAAATTCAATAAATAATAATAATTCAAATAAAAGAAAAATTCCAAAAAACTAAAAAGAGAAAAAAATTTCCCTGACGCCACTGGATCGATTATTTTCCTGTGAAAGAAATAAAGAAATAAAAATGTATAAATATTGTGGTTATAATTCGTACCAAATAAAGCTGAAATCAGCAATAATCACTGGAAACAATATTGAACGTAGATGAACAAAAAAAATGTTTACTGAAAATAAATTATATGAGGATAGATATGGATAAGGATAGTTAGTTTGGATATTTCTAAAATCAGAAAAAAGGATTTGGAGAAAGCTCCCAATGGCTAACACTTGTCGAGTTCTGACGCGTTGACGATCCGAGTGATTTTAGAAATTGATTACCAAGTATTGAAAACTCCCCAGGAAATTGACATACTGGGGCAGTTTCTTTATAAAACGACGCAATTTGGTAGGAAGTGAGCAGTTCCGTGCTATCAAAGTTAAAAGCTAAGTGAGTGCAGATAAAAAAATTTTTTTTACATAACAAGTGAAAATACAAAGAAAATACGGAGAAAAAAATATAAAGCAGACATTGAACGAAAGCCGAGGAAAGAAGAGCTGAAAAGAAAATTTAAAGGAAGGAAAGGTGATAGCAAGATGGACTCTGGTGAAGGGAAAAAGAGGAGGGGGAAGCCAAGGTTCAGGAAAGCTAACTAGTTTTGTTAATTTTTGATTTAATATTTTTTTTTATTTTAGTTGGCTTTTGATTAAAAGCGAAAAGTAAATGTTGCTATTTAGTTTTGTTTTTGTGTTGGAATATTTAAAATTTGCCTTCATCTGCTGATAAGTTTTGCGCCATTTAGTGCAATTTACTAGTTCAACCCAATATTTATGTGTTTAATTTTAAATAAATATTAAGTATTCGGGAAATGTGAAGAGTTCTGTATTCGCAATATCAGAGTTCATGGACTCTCAAACCACGTGGCGCCCAATAATTTCGGGTTAAACCCACCCCTTCTAAGTGGGCTAATATAAAAGTTATAAGCTTAAAGGAAGCGTATAACAAGCATTATAGTGATTTCATAATTATGTAGGTAGAAATGACCGAAATTCGAAAATTTGAGAACCTTATAAATAGTATTTCTTAATACCACTGGGTTTAGTCACGGAAGTAAAATTAGTTCAAATACTGATATTTAGAGTGAGAAACGGTCTAAATGACCTTTCTCGAATGCGCGCCCGCCACATTTCTTAAAGGGGATTTCTCATAGTCCAGGCGACAGGTAAATTTTGCTGACAACATGCCCTACCTCGCTGATTTGGTGTGTGCAGATCCTAGTTCTGCTAACTCCTTAAAAAAGGAGAAATTTAAATACCCGCTCCTGGGGTTGGCTAGAGCCGGGCAGGGGAGAGGAAATAAGTGATGGTTTCCTCTTCTACCTTATTTTGGCAACTCCTACAGAAGTCATTCGAGAGCACGCAAAGTCTGTCAGAATGTCAGGTCTTGCCGTGAGCTTTTATTAAGAAATTAAAATAATGCACTCCGTCTCTTGGCTGTTGTCTAGCTCGCAGCTATGTAAAAAACAAGACATTCAAGTTTCCTCACTTCCCTTACCCTAATTTCCTTCTGGCCTAAACCATACTTACGCATCAAAGGACTATCCCCTAAGCTTTGGCCACTTCGTATAAAAATAAACACGGATGTCGTTATCGCCTCTGGTTTGATATTATTAACAGCACTCTTACTGTCAAGGAAAGCTACAAAAGTAAATTCCTTATACAAGATTGATCGTGCTATATAAACAATTATACGATCTTCATGTAAGACTGCTTCAACTGACTTACCTTTATTATATAAATGTTGGAAAAGAGACAGCTTAGAAGGGTCGCCTGTATCTTTAATATATACATCAATAAGCCTCTCCAGGGTTTTAAGAAAGAAGTCTGTAGGTTTACTCTGTGAAGTTCTCCCATCTTTAGAAATAAACACCATCTTTACTAATGTCTACGAAACTGGAATGAATGTGAGGTTCGGGCAGGTTTCGTAGGTTGCTTTCAGCCACGGAATAAGAATCTCGAAAGCTGATTGAAGTTCAGCATCGGGCCTTATAATTCACCGGGCTTGGACGGTGCCCGGTGATTTATAAGGCTTGAAGCTGTATCTAGTCCATATCAGTTTGCTTCTACTAAGTATCTTACGGGCCGTGACTATCCGAAGCTATTGTATACTTAGCTTCCTAGCCTGGAAAGTGCGCTTCAACCAGTACCTCCAGAGTTTCTAAACTAGATCTTCCGGATAGCCCGTATCGGTTTGACTGCTAGGCTGAGAGTACTTAATGTAGTTGAGAGTACCGCTTCGGAGGTGGTTTTGCTCTGTTACTTTCCCATTAAAATCTTTCGGATTTCGTTATCAGTCACTTTATTGAAGGCAGTGCCTATTTATCACCCCCCTGAAATTGCCGTGTACACGGAAAGTACACGGAAGTACACGGAAAGTAGGCAACACTTTCGGTCAAATTGTTATTAGTCTTTCCGGGAGGAAGAGGTACACAACACGTTCCGTCAAATTTTTATTAGACGTTCTGGGAGGAAGAGGTGTATTAATCAGGCTTTAAGTTGCTTTATTAACCCCGCCAGGTTTGTATTTAGAACAGGCTGTGATAAACTGTTACCAGAAATATGAATATGGAAGTGACTATTTGCACTTATCATGTACTTACGTGTAGTTCCATGTAGTCCGTGAAATTTGTACTTGTCACCCACCTCTTTTAATGTGGTGTGAGCTGCCAAGTGGCTCTACAACCGCCTTCCTTAGTTCTATGTTGGAGAGGTCCCTCAGTATCTTGCAGCTTGCATCTTGTCAAGACACTTGTTGCATCCTTGTTAAAAAATGGATGTGAGATTTTTAGTAATACTGGTATTTCAAGAGGTTACAACCTTCTCAGAACTCCGCGGTAAGATAAGCCTTTGGCCCTTGAAGGCGCGATCATATGTCGCCGTATTTTACTATAGTTCTATCTTTTCTTGTCCGCTTAAAACTTATTTTCAATACTGGTCATTATGTTTTCTTAACAATATTATAATTACCCATTTACATAGATATCTAATTGAAGAAAATTGTTTTTTACGATCACCCAGAAATTTTTTAGATTTAATATGGCACTTTTTTTTCTTTATTTTTGTATTATGAAGTAATATGTTTTACTTTTTCCTTGTATTTGTTGAATTTTCTATATATGTTTTCATTTAGCTTTCCTGTATTATCTCTTTATGTAATTTATATATATCTCCCATCATTTCTACACCATTAAAAGACTTGTCTTCAATGTGTACGGTCGAAATATCTAAATAAATAAAATAATAATAATAGTAACATTTGACCGGAACTCAAAGTAGCTAAGCTTACCAATATCCTGCCGAAATTAACCGACTAAAGTGTGGTAAATCACCTCATTGAGAAGCCTGAAACCTTAATTAAGTTGGGCGATTAGTTCATGGGTTGTGTTTTAGAGCAACAAAGCAAAAAACAGCGCCTTTAAAAATAATAATTTCTAAAAAATTGCAAATGCAATATTAAGAAAATCAACTTTAAGTTGTTACTGTATTGAAATAGATTATCCATATGAACATGAATACACCAAAGGAGCACTTACAAATCTGTTGTTGTGCATTTTCCCATGATAAACCTTAAGCGAAAATACAAGTAAACCTTCTCAAATGTAGCGCCGGCAAAATGTTCGGAGTCGATAAATTGGTTTTATTACGCAAGAAAAATTCCATCTGCAGGTACATTTGAGGAAACGACTAACTTTATTGACTTATATTATTCGTTTCTGTTGAATTTGGAATGAAAATTCGCTGTTGTCTGACATCCTGCCAAATTCATTCCAGGACTTTGAATCAAGATCTCCCGTCAATAAATTTGGACAGTCAAGATAAAATCTGTGAATACAGAAGGAAGAGAACTTTATGCCATAAATCAGCTACCCTAAACCCTTAAAAATGCTTCCTTTCTCAAATCGTTGTTTCACATGAAATTTCTAAGCCGAATTGATTTGAAAGCTTTGATGATAAAAGGGATCGGGATATCGAGATTTTGGTGTGGTTACTGTATTGCTCTATACTTCACAGCAACGAATATTCATCGGAAAGTGTTAAACTGAGCCCTTTATGGTGTGTGTCAGCACAAAATCGCCACCAAAATTTTGTTTTGCGGAAGTGGACTGGAATTTCAGGTTGTAATACTGAAAATACCTAAAAACATGTGGTTAGATGTAATTTTGTTTTAATATGAGTTGATGGTTTTCCAGAGTGAAATTTGTTACAGGCGATGAAGTTTAGTGCTATAGTTCTGAAATTTTGTAATTAAAGGAAAACCACTTATTACGTATCTCAATTTAGTAAAGTGTAAATTTGTGTGGCAGAATTTACGTTATTAATTTTGTAAACGTAATCTTTCCTTGACATGTCCTAGATACATGTCCATGTCCTAGCACTGAAATTTTAGATTACATGAGATGGTTGTCAGCTAATATCTATTAAGTTCGAAATATTGCAATTTCTGTCTTTCTATACTTAATATCATGGTAATTGTTAAATAGTTTGAGTCCGATTTTATAACGCATGTCCACTAACTTTTTATTAACCCAGTCTCTGATAATAAATGATAGAGATAACACGAAATTTAGCAGTACAGTAAAAGTCGTATTATAAGTGTAGTACGAGAGGTGCTATATTGTTTTTCAAAATATTCTCCATGAAGATCAATACACTTGCATGCGCTTGAACCAATTTTCGAAGCACTTTTTCCACTCCGATTGAGGTACCTCCAAAACATGTGATTTGAACGCATCAACCGCTCCTTTAGGCGTCGAAAAACGTTTTGATCTGCGGGAATAAAAAGATATCATTGGGTGCCAAATCAGGACTGTACGGGGGATGACCCATCACATTTTAAATGCTCAAAAATTCACTTATTTGAGCCGATGTGTGAGAGCTTGCATTGTCGTGGTGGAGAATGACTCGTCTTCTGAATTGGTTTCCCTTATTTTTCCGGACACTTCTGGCAAACAAATGGCGGTGTACCATTCAGAATTGACCGTTCTACGATGCTATATTGCCACGGTGGCGATTATTGGCCAATTATTCCGAAAAAACAGGCGACTATTTGCTTTGAAGAAGTTCGTGTGCGAACAACTTTTGTTGGATTTGACTCGTTTTGAAAGGCCCATACAGTCAATTGGGTAGAGTATGTTCCCTGGTTGATAACACGAGAAAAAATTGGTGGGTCGGGGGTGGAACCTAAGCGCGTGAACCGATTTGGATGGTTCTTTTGCTGTTTTATAGATTGTGATCCCCATAATTTGGTCCTATGGTGGGGGGTCGGGGAGGGGTAGTCTAACTTCGTAACGCGTGAACCGATTTCGGTGATTCTTTTTCTGTTGGGTAGAGTATGTTCCTTGATTGATACCACGAGAAAAACAATTTTGTGGAATGGATGTGGAGGTAGGGGGTTGAACCTAACTTTTTAACGCGTGAACCGATTTGGATGGTTCTTTTTTCGTTGTATACAGTAGAAGACACGAAAAGGTGAAAAATAAAATCGTTTTTAAAAAGAAGTTGAACCGACTTCACAAAATGATAAAATAAAAAAAAGCATAACATAATTTTTAATTTTATATCTATTACGACATTTTGAAGTAGGTGCACATTAAACATATCAAACAACTACAGGACCACAATTGAAGATAATACATACTACTACCTGAACGTTTCAGGGATCATAAGAGAGGAAATACTTTTGTTGTGTTGTTTGCTTTGTTTGATTTGCACCGACTTCAAAATGTCATAATAGATATAAAATTAAAAATCATTTTATGCTTTTTAGCGCTTTTTGTGAAGTCAGTTCAACTTGTTTTTAAAAACTATTTTATTTAGAGTGATTGTCAAATTATGCGGTATCCAATGCGAACAAATCTTTTTAACGGCCAAATGTGCATGCAATATTGAATGTATACGAGTGGAACTAATGCCCAAGCATGCTTCAATGTCACATGACGATATTGCAGTATCAGTTCACGCCCAGCATTGATTTTTTCTGGCACAACAACCGATTTAGGACGATCGTCACGGGATTCGTCCTGTAGCGAAGTGCGACCACGATTGAATTCGGAAAACCAGCGAAACAAGTTGACTCGAGATAGTGCCTCATTACCAAAAGTCGAAGCGAGTTGATCGGCACACTGTTGTTGGTTTAATCTAAAAATGTTAAACTTTACGATGATAATGTCAGATTTGACATATTTTTAAATATAGAATTAACCCTTATAACTCAGAAGTCGCACTTCACAGGCAGAGGCCTGGAATCAATTGACCTATTCACCAGAATATAACATATATTGAGATGAATGAGGCTCCCGCAACCCATGCAATAAAATATTAGTAAAAAAACAAAAAAACAAGAACAAAAAAAAATCCAAAACAATCCCAAACACTACAATCAGGGGTGCAAAGACAACAGAGATCGTTTAAGCAAATCTTTAGTAAGAGCCAGGTCAAAAATAGGACACATATTCACGGCTCTACACATGCGGTTAATAGGCTCATGCATACCATAGTTAGAGCGAGAATGGATAACATGTAGTAAAGGCAATCTCCTTAAGCTATACGGGGTTTACCTATAAGTAACCAAACTTTCGAGAGTGAGAGAATCTATATTCAAGTTCAAAAGCTGATGAATAAATGCTAGGTCAGCAATTCTATGGCGTTCCTCTAACGAGTGCATATTAAGCAATCGGAGGCGATCCTCATAAGGAGAACCTAACAACACACACTGGTGTTGCCATACCTCAAAACTTAAGAAGCAACCTACAAATGTGAAAATCTCAAACAAACGTGCTTTACCAGATCCCTCAAAATCCGGAGATGATGATACATTCGTGAGTGTGAAGAATAAAATCAAATGTCATGCCGCAGGGGGCCGTTCAAGTATTACGTAACGCAGTTAGGGGGGAGGGGTGTCTTGTGAAATGTTACGGTGCGTTATAGGGGGAGGGGGGGATAAAGCAACGCATTACGTAATATTAAGTTTTTGTTAAAATTAAAAGTTCTAACTCTTAACTCGTGACTTACGGCTCAGTTTATATTGTATATCTACACTACACATATTTTTTACATACGAAAACAATCGCATAACTGAGTATACAGAAGTATATATATATATGGCAAATAACCATAATTAGCCGTGTAGCACGAGTCCATAGTTTGCACTCTAAGAGTCCGACTATTGCGGTCAAGCAAACCCACCTAAACTACAAGCCATGAACTTACGGTATTTCACGCACAGACATTAGCGCCAAAGTGGGCTGAAATTTCTTTTAATATACATTGCTCCTTATTCCGGTATTTTGCGCAACATAATTTACATTTTTTAGGTAAGAATAATCTATTATACCTAATGTTGGAAGGGGGGGGGGGGGAAGGGAAGGGAAGGAGGGGGGTCGGAAATCTTCAAAATCTGTGGAACGTTATACTTGAACGGCCTCTAGAGCATAATAAAATTTCAGAAATGAAGTAAGCTCTAAAACAGAACGAAATTCGTTTCGAAATACTTCAACAGAATGAAGAGGAAGGAAGTCTCTCAGCCTTAACAAGTAAGTCTGCGGATACCGCAAAAATTAATCCTTCACCCAAAATCCCACCAATTGTTCTATTAAAAAAGCCAGCATAGTACGCGCGTGAAATGGTGAAAAAATTAGGTTATTCCGATTTCAATTCAATAGCATAAAGGAATCTCTAACTAAAGGAGAATGTGAGTACTATACTCATCAGCATAAAAAATCAAAACCTCTAAAAGTTGTGATATCTGGGCTACATGAAATGTCAGCAATAGAACTTGACGAAGAACTCATTCGCGTCGGGGTCCATTGTGTTGATGTGAAACCCATGAAAATTAAAAGGAAGAAATATGATGAGATATCAAACTACCCGGTAGGAAAAGTAAGAACCGATTCCATTTTGCTTCGATGAATTCCTATATGAAAATGTTCACAATAGCCATAGATGAAAGTTTGAGCCTAGAATCATGCATAAAGTCAGCAATGTAAAGCGTAACTAATTATTCTGGAAATCTGTGCACGCCGACGTAGGTTTTATGCGCATTAGTCAGATTAAAAATTGAGAGTGCGCTCAGTCAATACTTGCCTTACAGCGTGATTGTCCTTGTGTACACGAGTGAATAAAGTTTATAATATATTAAAAAAAGTTTTAATATAATTCTCCCAAAGTTGTTTGTTTTATTTTGGGCGCCATTATGCACAAGACTTTTACTGTCAGGTGATTTTTGTGTCTTTGAAGTAATTTTTTTATTTTTTGTTGTTGTTAAGTTTTAAACGTTTTGGTTGTTATGTAAGTAGTATCTTTAAAAATCACTGTAATAAAATAAAATGGGTTTTTTAAATGATGAATGTATTTAAGTATTAAAATTTAATCCCAAAAATATCTGAAGAAGATCCCCGACTTTCACTGTGAGTCACTGTAGACATTGCCTTAAGAACAGAAACTTCGCTGAAACAAGATATCCCAAATTACAAAGTATATACTCGTAGCTCAGACTAGGTGTCGATTTATTCACGCATAACTCGATTTTTTCCTGTTTCGCCGTATATTTTCCGGGGGGAAAGTACTCTGCAACAAAAAATTAATTAAAAATAATGTTGTCATCTGTTGACAAAAAATCAAAAAGATTTCGTTAGTTTATGAGTTTTTCGAGGTAACTACATCGAGATTTTGTTTATTTTATTGATTTTTCAATTTTTAGAAGTAAAAAAAGACGAAATTTTTGAATTCACGGAAATTTCTTGATAAAAATCGGCGAATTTGTTGTTGTAAAATTAATTGTAATAATAAAAAATACAAAATCTCGACGTTGTTACCTCGTAATTTATGTATAAAAGAAGTGTGTAAAATTTGGGAAGGATCGCATGAGTAGATTTTGAGTTACAGTGAGCACTGACTTGGAAAATGCTTCATTCGAGAAAAGCGCGTTTTAACACTGTTTTTTTGTATATACTCCACTCAGAATGATCGATTCCCGAAATCAAATTTTAACTGGATACTCTTGATGAGTTGTACTATCAAATCAAAAAATAAAAAAATGCAAAAAAATATTTTAATACAATACATATTGTCCGAAAACAGTGACATATAAACAGAACGATTTCACTAAAGCGAACCGAACTTCCCGCGAAGCGTAATCGCTTTCGCGGGAAGTTCGGTTCAAAATAGGTTGTTTTCTGAATGAATCTTGAAAGAATAAACATCTTTGAAAAAAGGTAGTAAAATCTTTTGGGTTATGAAAAAACGATCACCACATATACCACATCTACTCTATGATAACAAAATTTGCGTTACTGCTCAAGACAAAGCCAGCACTTTTGCAGAAAACTTTAAGAAGGCCCACACGTTAACATTAAATTTAACTATAATTATAGTGAGAACGATAACATAAATGCCATTAGAAGAAAGCAGCGGGTGAGGATAGCATTAAAAGTATAGTATACAAACCCCTCCCTAAGCATGCTCTTATATTTATAATCTTCATATTTAATGCTTCCATAAAAATTCCTGTTTCCCAAGACTAGAAAAGAATAGAAAATTGCTGAAATATAATAATCCCACTTCTTAAATCCTGAAAAGATACATTGAATCTTGTATAGAAATCGTATTAATTGTTTACAATTTTATGTACTTCTCTATATCGTTTCTACATTTATTATATTTGCATTACAGTAGTGTAGAGTTTTTAACAAAGTCAGTAAATGAAATAATCGATAATTTTCTGGGATATATTCTGCATGTCTTATTTGAGTAATATTTTAAGTTATTTATGTAATAATATTTTGTTTTTAAATTCATGCTCTTGTATTTTATATTATTTATTTATTTTACATTATAAGGTCACGCTGTGATCGATACATCCTTAACGCTATCATATCCGACCACTTTTTTCATTTTAAATTTTCACCAAAGCCTTCCTTACATAGCCTTCTCTCTACTCCTCAAAAAGCTTTGACTTCCTGGCATCCACAGTTAGGACAATAATCATCCTACTTCATTTACGCTAATGTAGTTGCAAATGAAACAAGCTAATCAGCTTTTACTGAAATTACCAGGACACGATTAAATCGAGACTTATCTTTGAAAAGGCGCTTAAAGTGCGGAACACAATGCGGTGCTGGCGCTCGTAGCTGGCGCGGTAGCCAGACCTGTCAAAAGTTAAAAATATGGAAATTAAGAGATGGCGGTCCAATGTGTAGCTGGCGCTGTAGCGCAAAGTTCAATATTTTTAACTTTTGGCGCGCGCCAAATTTGACATTTCCGAGTTAGCTACCGCGCCAGCTACGAGCGCCAGCGCCACATTGTGTTCCAGCCTTAATGAGTTCAAATGTACGCCAGAGCCTTGCTCTTAATTACCACTCAAGGGCGAACTCCTGGATTATCTTTGCACATCACTGTCTCCCTTTCCCCCAAACCTGGTATAGTCAATGACCCAAATGAGCCACAAAGCTTCTGATTGATTAGAGGATAATGTATGGAACGTGAATACGGATGTATTTGGAAAAGACATTTTTGTATCCATTCTTTCTTTTCACACCAAAAATATAAAACTTCTTGGGCTGGTTTTTATGTGAACTTTAATGGCACTCGAGAAGTTGCTTAACTCTAAGAAGAATAAGGTCCTTAAATGCGGTCTGGGCAATTTTCCATTATTCTATTTATAAAGAGGATGAACTAATTTACTTGAGCGAAACGATAAGACAGATAATAGGATTTTCTGGTCATCCCGAAAGTACTTAAATTAGCGAAGAAAAGCAAAATATGGCCGACGCCTAAATGTGTGGTTGACATATGCGTTTCTTTCTACAGAAAATGTAATATAATCTTTAATTTGGGATACTTCTGCTAATGACCCGAGTTATTACAAAGGACAATAAATGAAATAAAAGTTATCCTCCATATAAAAATATTTCTTTCTTTGGTAATGGGTAAATTTAGTATCAGCGATTGCTAAAGTGGGATTATTCTTCTCACTGAATTTTGTCGCCATCACTGGCGCCAACTCTATAGATCTTATATTTACTAATACGGGTGCTAAACCACCACTCCTTAAAACAGAGTGTACTTTAATAACAGAATTCGAAAAGCATACCTACAGTAGATGTGTACTTTGCAGACTAGGAGAATCAATTTAATAAAAACAAATGTGAATTTAATTAAATGCAGATTAACGCACATTTTGTACATAATTTCATTCAGGGCATCTACTGCATTTATTCTCCACCTGGTCCGGTTCTGCGCCAACGCCTTCAACTTCTACCATGATTTTCTAATCTGAGCATCTTCCTTTTCTATGGACTTTCTCCATTTGTTGCGCAGTCATCTAATACAGCTTATTTCTTGGGTCCAGTGTGGGTTCCAATCTAGAGCCTACTGAGCGATGCTGTTTGGCTTTTTTTTAGTGTGTGGCCTAACCGTTGGCACTTTCGTCATCGAGCAACGATGTCTATTCCTTATTAGCCTGGCGGTTGGTAATGACAACCGGGCAATTGGTTTTGAAAGCGAGCTAGAAGTGGGACAGAACTGCAGATTAGATTAGCTAACTTTCATGTTAAAAAGCCGAACAACAAGATTAATGAAGATTTTTCAAAAACATATTCGAGCACAAGTTTGTTGAAATGGTACCTACCCAGCTGATGACAAAATATTTGAAAGTATTCAAGGATATAAAAAATAAAGAAAACATTGATTATTATCAACCAAAATGTACGTCAACAGTTCATGCTATAATATCAGCAGTGAACCCTATTAAAACTTTTAATTGACAACACTGCTAACTGGGTAGCAGACAGGTTTCTGAAAGTTCTGTTTCTCAAAACTGCTTTGCGGTGCTTCAAATTTCAAATAAGAATTTATAATTACATTAGTACATGTAATAAAATAATAATATTATTTTATTCATATATTCTTACTCATTATTAATATTGATTATGTATTGCTTGAATAATATCTATTACTATTTTGTAACTAATTTAAAAAAGTATGAGATATTATTTGATGAAAACTATGAAAGATTGTCTCCACCGCTGGCCTCCCACCCCAATGTTAGAGGAAAATTTTTTTCATAATGGAAGTAAGGGATGCAGTCGACTGTGTGGTAAGTGCTAACGTGTCGGCCTATCAAACTAGGTCCCAGAATCGAATCCCGACCCACGGTTGTTTTCTGCTGACAAGAGATCACGATGAAATTGAAATAAGAGTTGCAGTGAAAATATCAGTGGTTCGAAATCCACTCTAAATTGTAGTTCCACTTGCAATCGTGGTCCCGGATCGGCTGAAGTTCTTCTATCGCCCCATGCCCCACAAAAACATCCAATTCTATCCACACGCTACGAAGTTAGCTTCCGCCAAACTATCCGCTTTTAACACATTTTTACAGCTTTTGATAGACTTTATTTTAACCGACTTTCCAAAAACAACAAGGTTCTAAGTTCGACATGTATTTTTTTTATGTGTGACTGAGCGTAATTTCGTAACGCGTGGACCGATATTGATGATTCTGTTTTTGTTCGATAGAGTATGTTCACCGATTGATGCCATATCAAAAAACTTTTTGATTAGGTGGGAGTGGGGGTGGGAGTGAAACCTAGCTTCGTATGTGTGGACCGATCTAGATTATTTGTTTTTGATGTATAGAGTGTGATCCCCCTTTGCTAATAATGAAAGGTGGTGCTGGTTGGCTGGGTAGTCTAAGTTAGTAACGCGTGGTCCGATTTGGATGATTCTTTATTTGTTAAGTGCAGCAAGTTTCTCCATTCGTAACATGTAAAAAAAAATTTTCGAAGGGGTGGGGGTGGAACCTAACTTCGCAATGCGTGGACCGATTGGGGTAATTCTTTTTTGCTTGTATGACCCCCAATTACTAATAAAGAAAATGATGGATGATTCTATTTTATTGCATACGGTATATGTTCCCCCAATAATACTATATGAAAAAATTTTGACCTTGGGTTAGGGTGGGGGGAGTGGAAACCTAACTTTGTAACTTTTAGATGATTCTGAATTCATAGGGTACATATCCATTTGTATTGTGACAAAAATTGCGGTTTGTGGTGAGAGTTGGAGGAAGAACGGCGCCTAGCTTCATAAGGCATAGAACAATTTTGATGATTTTGATTCTGTTGTACGGAATACGTTTTCTGATTAATAAATGATAACAATTTTGTACCTAGAGTGACTACGATGATTCTATGACTACGATAATTCTCTCTTGCTGTATAGAGTACGGTGGCGCACGAGGACCATGTTAAGAATTTTCTAATGTGAGGGTATGAAAAGGTGTCCGTGACTAATTTCGTAATATGTTAATGGATTTAGATAATGCTGTTTCCCTTCTTTAGAGGGAAACTTTTGAAATTGTTTTGTTTGCTCGAGCAGCATTCTTCGAGTTCTTTATATGAAGACGCTAAAAAGTAAAAATAAAATAGTTTTTTAAAAAAAGTTGAACCGACTTCACAAAAAGCGCTACAAAGCATACGACATTTTGAGGTCGGTGCAAATTAAGCAAACAAAATAACTAACCAACGACAATTAAAGATAATATATCAAACAACCTAAACCTTTCAGCTCACGGGATCATAAGGAAGGACGATTAAATACTTTTGTTGTAGTTGTTTGGTTTGTCGTAATAGATAAATTAAAAATTATTTTATTCTTTTTAGCGCATTTTGTGAAGTCGGTTAAACTTTTTTTCTTAAACTATTTTATATATGATTAATATTAGGGTAGAACTACAAAATCAGTTACTAATAAGGAAAGTCAGTTGATGAATCAACATAATATAACAATATAACGACTGTTAACGAACTGTTTTAATTAAATTATACGAATAATCCATTTAAAAGTATGAACTTTACGTG
Organism: Leptarthrus brevirostris; assembly: GCA_964036015.1. NCBI lineage: Eukaryota > Metazoa > Arthropoda > Insecta > Diptera > Asilidae > Leptarthrus > Leptarthrus brevirostris. The sequence goes on along the minus strand of OZ038372.1, from coordinate 36,068,424 downwards.
TAATTAATATTAAAGAGAATAAAATTCAAATTTGAATATGCGCCCATAAAACAAACTTCATATACCGGATTTCGGCACAGTGGGTTTGGACAAGTTCGCGTCCATACATTAATGGCAGGTCGTTATTTCCGAGAGGCTTGAAAAGTCAGTCTTTTTCTGCGCGTACATAAGGGCAGACGGACAAATTATCGCCACAATTTGACTAAGTCTACTTCTTGAGTTTTTGTAATATTAAAAAGTTGTCATAGCAATCAACGAAATCACAATAAGCTGAAGTGTTTTTACAGCGTAAGTAAGTTTTCCATAGTCTATTTTTTTATTCCTTTTTATTCAACCAGGGAGCATACTCTACCCAACAGAAAAAGAATTATCCAAATCAGTTCACGCGTTATGAAGTTAGACCAATCCCCCCTCCACCCCACCCCTCACCATAGGACCAAATTAATCTCCTATTAGCTATGGGACGATCACACTCTATACAACAGCGTTACAAAGTTAGGTTCAAAATCGGTTGACGCGTTACGAAGTTATGCCCGATCAGACATAACAAAAAATAAAAAAAATAAAAAATACGCGTCGAACTGAGAACGTCTTTGTTTTTGGGAAGTCGGTTAATTAAAATAGGCGGATGTAAACTGTCGATAGCGGATAAGTTATGAGAAGCTGATTCGACTATAGTGTTACTCGAATCAGAATATCTAACTGTCTTCCTATAAAATTCTTTACATCACTCATTGGGTGTAAATCGGAGGAGGAGATGGCGTCAAGATAAAGGGAGTCTCTAGCAGTAAGACAAATTAAGGAAAGGTATTCGTCGTCATCAGTATTAAATACCTATTGAACGTTGAGTTAATTAAAGTCACCAAGAAGGATGATTTCGTCTTCTGGGTTCGTAATATTATTAATAAAATCTCAGCTTAGAATTAAAATTAAGCTAAGGTTAACAAAAACAACACTTTCTTCACGAATTTTTTTCAGAGCTATTGTTCAAGTAGATTCATTTAAATGTTTTGCATGTTACACAGCATCATTTGAAAAATATTTAGTATTTTTTTGTACATAAATATTGAAAAATAAGCCGGTGACAGAGCATTTTCGAGGACGCATTTTAGAAAAAATTATTTGTGGTGGACACTGTATATCAGCGTAGAATTATCTGAAATCGGAAAATGAAAGCAATTCAGTTAAAACAAATATTTTTCTAGGCCCCAACATTTTGAAAATTTTTTTTTTCATTTTTCAATTTTTGGTGGTTGTTTGAAGGTAAAATCGCGTTTTTTCATGAAAAAAATCCGCCATTTTGTAGCTGTAAAACCCCCTTAATGTAACCAAAAAAAAAAAATAACGTTGGGGGGAGGGGGGGGGGTCTAGTTTTATATATGCAGAAAGTGTGTAAAAAATTTGAAAAGAACCGGTTCAGTAGTTTTTGTATGACGATGTCCACGGACTTTTGAAATGTGGTTTTGAGAAAAGAACGTTTAAAGTTCTCCAAGACTCACCAAGCGCCGGGCTCTTGCCGCTCCGCAGTATTAGAGGATAGTAGACTAAAAGGTCAACCACTTCAAGAGTTTTGCTCCGATTGACTTTAAATTTTGACACAACATTCTTAAATGGTTCTTTTATAAGAAAATGCAGGAAAAAATAAAAAATAAAAATTGTTTTGCGATTTCCTAAAATTCAAAATCTTCCCAAATTTTCTCCGGAACACATGTAATTAATATCTAACCTGTTTTTATTTTTATTAAATTGCCCATCTTATTATAATTTCAAAAAGGCAGAACATGTCCAGATGGGGAAAGATGTAGACATTTATACATATGTAGAAAACCTTTTGGGGAATATATAAAAATCTGCAAATTAAAGAAATTTAACTCATACTAACCCTAAAGTGCTTTTTACTAAATTTGGAACTTATTACAATGAATTTTATTATGTTACAAAAGGTGTTCGAAATGTCCTCCGCCACTTTCGGTGCATGCCAATAACCTCCTTCTAATTCCCTGTTAAGGCGTATTGTATTCAGCTACTTCAGTATTTTCGTCGCTGTAGTTCCTCTGCTAACTAATTCGTGTGTCTCGTTAACAGGCTTTGAATGAACTTCATGGAGATTTAGCAAGTCAAGGTTCCAGCGGACAGGGCATTTTTCTTGAAGGCAATAGTCACAATATTGGCAGTATGTGCTGGAGATCCATCGATTTATTAAAATGTTGCCCTAAAATTAATCAGAAGTATGTCCAGTAGATGTGGCGCTGTATTCTCCACTACGTCCGAATAAATGTAACTATTAAGTACTTGAGGCAAAATGAATGTTACTATTAAATAGGAGTCGATGACACCAGCCCAAACAATTGCACAAAATTTGGGCTGGAATGAGGTTAAATTTGTTCTATTTGGCTTAGTATCCGACCAGGTTTGGAGGATGTGGAAATTTGTGCGATTTTTCCGTCAACAGAATTCGGTCCACAAACGTCCTGTTCTCAACGTCGCATTCCCAAATCCAAATGCAAAATTCTAATCTTTCTGCGTAATGTTCTTCCAGCAGTCCTTGGATTGGTATATGATGATAGGGCCGGAGTCCTTCCTATCCTATCTTCCTAACCATCTTGCGACTCGTCTCGTGTTTCTTTTAGTGTCTTGCCTGACGAAGATGATAGTTTACTGCTCGACGTCAGCAAAATCTTCCGATGTTTTAGATCGTAATTCCCTGCTGTTTGAAGTTACAATTCGAAAAATCCGCGAAAATACCCATCTTTGTGGTGCACGTCGTTTAGGGAATCTCCTTTCATGTTCCAGTAAAGCCCCTTTATCGTTTTCGTCTACTACATAAAAAATGTGAATTATACCCGCGTATTCCTCAAAAGTTAATGCTGCCAATTTTTATAAATTTTAACTTAAGAACACCCATAGTTATCGGTTTGCTTTTCAACTATGACCTATATTCTCGCTGACTGACCCTACTTTATAGCAAAATTTTTATTAGGTATTAGTTACAGAACGCCAGGTACATAGTGTGAATGCTGGCAAACACATATTAATAGCGACAGTAAAATAACTAAACCTAATTTTTCTTTTAGCAGCAATAGTGTACCTTAACTAAAAATTTTCGAACCCCTGTCTTAAAAATTGTGTTTTTTTTTACGAATTCCCTAACTGCAGTACAATAAAATAATTAAGTATTCACGGACTTCTATGGAAACGGTTTTTCTGATCCTTTTTCCACCTTTCTGGAAAGGTAACAAGATAATTAATTTAATAAACGTAAAAAACAGGTGTATTGATTATACATATACGTACATTTCGGAGGAAATTTGGAGAAATTCTGAATTTTAGGTTATTGTAAAATATATATTTTTTCAATTCCGTGCGTGACTCTACTTGAATAGGTGTTGGATCAGCATTTTTAATATTTTTAGAAAGGTCATTGGAATAAGTAGTTTTTTGGCATTTTTTCAGTAGGTCTGTCTGTCTGTATGACGCAGTCCTCTCATCCTCTAACTTATAAACATATTGATATGAAAGTTGTTATAAAGACGTTAATTGATGACCCAATAATATATTATTATAGAATATAATAATTCCAATAATTATGTTAAGCCTCTCTTATAGAGTAAAAAGTGTACTAAAAAACTTTTATTTTCGTTACCTCAATGAGGGTGTGTTTACATATGTCTCCCAATATGCAACCAAAAATATTCTAGCATCATTTGATTCTAACCCTTCAATCACGAGATATCTGCTGGCAAAGTTCTTAACAAAATCGAAGTGCCCCGCTCTAATTTTCAAACTATCGATGTTAAATAACTAAAAAAAATCCTGACTGTAGCTTTTAGTTAGTTCTTTTAATGCAAACTATAACAAACACTATTGCAAAAATAGTAAATGTCCAACATGCCTCTAACCAATTTTCTTTATTACATTATTACTAACGGTATTAAATAACATTCAATTAATATTTTTTAATGATAATGTTAAGCTCAGGGGATGCTCTGTGATGCTTGATGAGCACAGTCTTGTCAGGAAAGGAATTAAGGGTTCGGGAACTGAGGGAAGGAGGTAGCGATGAACTCCACATTCGTGTTGTTCTGCTAAAGAAAGATTCGCGATATTTAACCTGGAGAGTACAGAGGTGGCGATTCCACAATCTTGAAGAATTGACTCTCTGGAGCACATATTTATTGAAATGGTCAACCAAGGAAGATTATTTAGCAAAACATAAATAAACAATAAATTAATAACTCAGACAAACAGAAATTGGAAAATCCCAGAGGATTAGTCGTGGTTAACCTACTTTTCATAAAGTCGTGCTGGAAATTGTCAATAAAGAAACAATTTTTTAATAATGCAACCAAAGTTCAGGAGACAACCCTATGTTGATTAGCATGACTTTAGACGAAAGGGAATTAGCGTAAGGAGAATGAGGAAAATTTAATGTCTTATTTTGCATTGTTCCAAGCTAGACAGCAGCCCAGAGACGGAGTTGATTTCCTTTTAATTTATTGCAATTGCAATATTATTCGAAAAATTGGTCTAAGATTCCATGTTCTTCCATTGTAAGTGTATCTTCTCCCTCACTCAGCATGGCTTCCTCAAAGGTAGATCTATAACCACCAAACTTACCGACTTCGTCTCTAAAACACTATGTGCCCTGGAAAACGGTAAATATGTTGATGTTATCGCCACCGAGTTTAGTAAAGCCTTCGACAAGATCGCCATAACGTAATCTTGTTCAAACTTGATTCATCTCCTAGATTCGATCCTACCTCAACAACCGTCAGTACTATGTTCGTTTCAGCTCATCCATTTCTAACCCTATTCTCGTTCGTTCCGGCGTTCCTCAGGGCAGCCACCTCGGTCCATTGTTTTTATCCTTACAATAAATTATGTTAAATGTGTCATCAAACACTCAGAGCTGTCCATTTATGCTGATGACATGAAAATAATTAAACATATCTCCTCCACAACCGACTCTCTTCTGCTGCAAAAAGATCTCGATTCCTTCACCACATGGTGCATGAAAAACTTTCTTGAACTCAATGTCTCCAAATGCCAGTCCATCTCTTATTACCGCAGGCGTCTTACACCCATCCCGAGAGTCTACATGCTTACCGACGTACCAGTCCCTATCGTTACCTCTTTGTGTGACTTAGGAATAATCTGTGATAGTGAACTCAATTTCCGTTCCCACATTGACAGCATAATTAACCCTAGGCTCCGCGCTAGGGTTTGTGAAGCGCTGGTCTAAAGAGTTCTCAAATCCTTATGTTTCCGAATCTCTCTATATCTCCTTCTTTAGACCTCTCCTTAGATATGCCAGCCAGGTACAACCCACATTAACAGGATTGAATCTGTCCAGTGTAGGTTCATTCGCTTCGCTCTACGTGATCTTCCGTGGGTAGACAGATTCAACCTTCCACCTTATGAAAACCATCTGAATCTGATCGACTTACAACCTCGAAGTAAACTTCGTGGTGTTTCCGACATTCTCTTCATTTATCAGTTATTAACTGGTGCCATAGACTGCCCTTCAATCCTGCAATCTTTACCCATCTATACCAATCCCCACAACCTTAGGTCCACTCTCCTTTTCCGACTCGGCCGCCATCGCGCAAACTAAGGTCAAAGCGAGCCAATTACCAGGATGCTACGAAAAGTCAACGACCTTTCCTCTTTTGACTTCCATCTGAGTAAATCATCCCTTCACAAAGCCTTATATCTTGATCACGCCCATCTTGATCGCCTTTCTTATTTCTTCTTCCTTCCAGCCTGTATCTACTATAATTATACCTCAAATTGTAGCTTATACTTTTTATTTATTATTACTTATCATTCTTAAGGAGGTTATACCTACGGTAGGCGTGATAAAAATATGGAAGAAGCCTCAAATGAACTAAATTTTGTAGAAGTACTGAAGGAGACATTCTTTCCGGCTACAATAATAGCTATTTTTATATCTCCAGTACAGCCATGCACCACAAGCACCACTGAAAGGTCTTCCTTTACGTTGCGGGGTGTCTAAACGTGGCTGAGATCTGCAATGACTGCAAACATATTGAATGGCTTCTGTAATAGAAAATCGGTGTAGAAAAAAAAATTTGCATAGAAAGGATACATTTTCATAAACACGGATTTAATTGAAGTTTTTTTATTTTATTATTTAGTCATTTTAGTTAACTTTTAATTTTCATATGATAGAATAAAAACAATTAAAACATATATAAAAAAAAAGAAATGTTAATAAGCAAAAATATCGTGGCTACGCCATTGACAGTACTGTAAAAATTACGGGTTAGTTCCTCATAAAATGCTATATTTGACCCCACTTATCGCTGAAATGCAGTATAGTAATTTCTACAGTGATTTTCGGCGCAATGTTTGCCGTATAGGGCAATAATTATTCATTAGCTTGTAAACAGTAAGACGTTGGCCAGGGGGGGGGGGGGTAATTGCACCCGTTGCCCCCCCATCTCCTTGAATCTCCAGACGACTGTTTCAATTACACCAGATTGCTGGTCACGTTCATTGTCGGCTACAGTAGATATTCTACTTAATAGCGCGGTTTCCGAAACCGCGACAACAAAAAGTTGTAAGTAAGCAAGCTGCAACTTATAGAACTAAAAACTGTTTACACATTGCACCTTTCGTTATTGAACTCTTCTCTGAATATAACTACAAAATGTTGACATTTCCGTGCAATTCCGCAAAATTATTGAAGAAATAATTTTGAAAACCCTGAACTCAATGTATTTAACTTTCCATTAATTGTTTAAAATTTCGTATCAGTTCTTCGTCAATCCATCGTCCTACAATACTCCAATATTCATGAATGTACACAGCAACTTCAAGTGCTTAAATATTAAATCAACGAAATCTTACAACAGCATAAATTCCTTCTTCTGGCCTAACCTAGAAATCCGAAGTCTTTACAATCCCACGAGTTGTTGTTGTTTTGTTATTCTTGTACTCTGGAAGGTATCTTCCAAGGTTTGGAAGACTTCGGCTATTAGAAAAGGATTTCGATCGATTTTTTTAGTAATTTATTCTCATCACATATGCTGTTCAGGATGAAAAAATGATCAAACTAACATCGGTAATAAAACCAGCAACTCAATAGGCTCTGTTTGTAGCTTCTTTCAACGTTTATGGCGTCCTTGAGTCGGAGTTTCTCAACATAACAGAAACAGAGGGGGAATTCGCAATAAAATATGCAACACAATTCCCGGAATGCCACTAGCTTTGTGAGAAAGGTAATGGCTCTACATAGTTAAAGAGAACGGCTGCCATTATCAAAGTAAAGTAGGTGAAAAACTACCTGACTCTTAGACTGAATGAGATTTCCTGTGTTAACGAAGCGGAAAATCAAAGATAATTTGGTTAGATTGCTTCCCATTTATTTTTCTTTTCAGTTTCGATTTTTTTTCTATCAGTTCGAACGAACTTTGAAACAACCCCAAAATTGCGACATTAGCGACTTGAAAATAAAATACACACAAGATATGTACAAATCAGCAAATTTAAAAAAAAATTCGGCAGCGATAGCCATTCAAATTCAATAGGTTTTTCGATATAATATTATCATCGAAAATTTTGTCGTATTTGCTGCTGTCATACTCAACCCCAGAGGAAAACTTTTGTAGCTCTCCCCATTTTGGTATCGAAGTTAACGAATTCCATCTCAGGACATCATTCTGCTCTTATTTCCAATTTCCAAGAAAAGAGCCACTTAATTTTCTTTTTTCGTCGTAATTTAAAAACTTTAACTTTCGCGAAGGCTATAAGATACTTTCGCTGATTAATTGTGATTAAATTTGTTTTGATGAAAGTTTGAACTCCTGACGAAAATCACTCGCACAACTCTCCGAGTGAAGAAGTTTGCTGACTTTGATTAATAGCAAGTTTCATGGGAAAGAGCGCTACTTTATAGATGTCCTACCCGAATGACATACGGAAGTGCTGAATGATTGGGGCCGTGCCAAGTCTTAAAAAATATTAATAAAAATGTCTGGAAGAGTGCCTGATGAAGCCAATTTAGACTGGTCCTGATAAATGAAGTGCTCTCATGATGAGATAAACAGACATCAAGGGCGACACCAAGAATTTATTTCTTATTTACGTTGAAATTACTGCCAGAATGGTTATTCAGTTTCATGGATAAAATGTACGAGTATAGACGGCCTCACGAAATAGTCCTGATCCTGGCCGTGTTCAACTAACTCATTACTTTGCCGGCTGGCACTGGCTTTGATTTTCAGAATTGCTTTTGGTTTAATGAAGACTGAGTGCAGGAAACATTCAAAGCGCACGAAATGCTTTCAGGCAAATTTATGTTGAATTGCTGATTTATGTCACATCATATATCTCCGAATTAATATCTCTCCTGAATTTTCTGATGCAACCTGAAGGTATGAGAACACATCAGCCAGCCAAAAAGCATAAATGTAACAAATGTACCTTTTATGCGGGAACTCTACCAAAAGTTGTCATCATTGCTGGTAATTTGCATAATTACAGAAATTCCCTAATGGAATCGGGATTATGGAAATTTGAATGCTTGTTTGTGCTTACTATATATTTGCGGCCAAAAATGTTAAGTCTAGCAAATTGAAACAAATTGAAATTTTGAACGATAACACCACTAGAATTAAGCGAGTGACGGAAGGTAAAAGTAAATGATCCTTAAACCAAACTGGTTTCAGATTTATTGTTCATTCATAGGATTATCATATCCGCGCTAAACCTTCTGATAATTTGAAAAAAAAACTCTCAGTTTTCCCTTTCAACTCAAGCATGGAGCAAATTGTTTCATTTGAAAGAACAAATACATATTCCGAGTAAACAGTGAGGCCCTGACAACTCTTGTGATTGGTAATTCTACCAACTTGTTCTCTTTCCGTGTGGTCGATCTTGATGAACTCGTAACAGCTGTTAGCTCAATCAAGTCAGGCGCAACAGGACCAGACAACCTTTCACTACGCTTTATCAAACTTCTATTCCCTATAATCGGTAGGTATATTCACCATATAATAAATTCCTGTCTCACTAGATCTACGTTTCCCACTACCTAGAAGACTGCTATAATTCTTCCCATACCTAAGAAGTCCTGTCGAGGATCACCATCGGACCTTCGCCTTATTAGAATAAGTACTAAGCTTTTTGTCTATAGTTTTGGAGAAGCTTATTTATAGGCAAATATTAGAATATTTGGAAAAAATATAACTTGTTAACATGTTGGCAGTCTGGTTTTCGAGCCTATCACTCGTGCGAAACTGCCATTCTTAAAGTTTCTTCTGATATAAGAAGCACTCTTGATAGGAATGAATTAAGCCCCTTAATTCTTTTTTATTTTTCTAAGGCTTTTGATTGTGTTGATCATTGTATTCTCATCCCCAAACTTTCTTCTTATTTTGTGTTTGATACATTGGCAGTTCAATTGATTATTAATTTAATTTCCTGTCGGGTCGTTCTCAACAGGTTAAGGTTGACAACACATTCTCCTCGCGGCTATATCTGAGGCAAGGCGTGCCTCAAGGATCAATTTTGGGTCCCTTTATGTTCAGTTTATTTATTAATGATCTGCGGTCGGTGATCCGCGACTCAACCATTCATCTCTATGAGGACGACGTACAATTATACTTAAGCCGGCCGATAGGTCTTATTGAGGACTGTATAGCTCGCATTAATTCTGACCTTGAAAGTATATGCATATGGTCCGATTATGATCGATTGCAGCTTAACCCTAGGAAAGCGCAGCTTATCATTTTCTCCAACAGCGTAATTGATCACTCTAATATTCCGTCGGTGGTTTAAAACGGGTATTCGCTATCAGTTCTAGAAAAAGTTAAGAATCTTGGGACTACTATGAATCAGCAAATGAAATGCTGCGACAATACAAATGGGAAGCTTGGCGTGATTTGTGGTGGTCTTCGTAGACTGTGGCTCCCGTTAGTGCACGCTTAAGATTTGTTAAGGTGTAAATAATGCCCCATTTTACCTTTGATAGTATGATTTCCCCGAAGCTAGATAGCACCTGTGTGTGTGTTTGGATGAGCGCTCCCGGAGGACTAGAAAAGTGGCAAACCGCTCTACAGGAGGGCATTTACTAGGGAGCAGTGGTTTCCGAAGTAGGAACTTCGCCCGGTGCTGCATCTATCCTCTGAGAACACTCAGACAATCATGTTCTAGTTTAAGCTTCTTCACGGTTTCGGTTATTTTTGTTTAGTGCTAGGATTTGTTTCGAAATTTTTTCAAAATTGTTGGGAACTTTTTTTTAAGCTGGCACTCACTTGGAGGCATTTTAAAATTTCTTGTATTTTCTTTTTTACAGGTTTTTTTTACTATTTTTTGCCCTCAAGTTTTAGAGTCGTTTTTACGAAACATTTTTAGAGTAACGTATCTTGTCACTTTGTTTTGAATATTGTACATTTTTAAGGGTAGCTAGAGTTTTGTAGGATTTTTTGTTTATAATGATTGTGCCAAATAAAGTGCCATTATACATAAAAAAAATTTATATTAACTCTTAAAAGTAAATAAGTTTATTATTGTAGTTAAAAATAGATTTTATTGCTTCTAGTGTAAGGAATTATTCAATGCGGGCAACACAACATTTGTCGCCGTAAAAGGCGCTGCCATTCACTAACACGTATCGGGCAAAGTACAATGCGGGCAACACCGTTTTTGTGGCCGTAAAATTTAAGAGAAATTTGAGATTTGTTGCACGCAGTAACGTAAGATTCTGGGCTACGTTCAGATATGTTGTTTGCCGTTTATTATGTTTGTTTAGACTGAAATAACTACATGACCAACAGTGTGGGACAAATTAAATATAATAAATTCCCAAAAAATGGAATGATAAGAGGCATCCTAAAACTAATGAAAGAATTATATTGACAGAATGGCAGTTCAGACTATGTTATTCGGATAGAGTAATGGAGACATATTTAATGCGAACCACCTTTCCGCGGTTAAGTTTAAATCTTTCGAATATATGTTACAAAAATTTTACAGAAGTAAAAGTTAAGGTAGAACGAATATTGTGCTTTAGGTGTAATATACTGCATTCCTTATGCACCTTAACCTATTTTAAGGTTGCAATTATCAATGAAATCAGTTAAGGTGCACACCAAGTTAAGTTAAATTTAAAGTACGTCTTTTAACTGATCCCATATAAAAGTAGGTCAAACGATAACTGCGCGTAAAAGAGTTCCTAATACAAAGATAATTTGAAAATTTCGACTTATTGCACAATGGCAGATAAAAACTGAATTGGTGAAACAATAACCCTTACAGCAATGGTGTAATAAAAGCACGTTGACCGGAATTAAATTTCAGAAACCCAGAGGAGCAACCACAAAGCACCACAAACGAGTTCCAGTTAAGTGAACTATTCATCAGAGCAAATCCCCCGTCACTAAGGGCGAGAAAGAAATGCTGAACTTTGTTTGGTCATATTACTTCAGACATAGCATAATAGTCCTCCAGGATAAAAAGAAAAATTACTGAGGTGTTATATAAAAACTTGGAAAATTCTTTCACCTCTGGCGCAAATTCATGTACTGTCGGATTTCATAAAAATATAGAAACGTTTAGAGAGATACCAAAGGGTTTTTTCTTAGACTTGTTTTTCGCTAGGAAAACAGGAACCTCACTACTGAGATGGTAATATAAAGTTCGCAGGATAATTACTCTTGTTGTTGTTTTACAGGTCTTCCACTTTGGATAAGCTTTTACATTTGTCGAGATTAAAATGAAATGGTCTCTTCAAGAAACTCGGAATGTTTTATATACCGTTATGGATAAAACTTTTCACATTACATTTATATCCGGAAATACCTTTCGCTAAATAAGTCGCAGATATACTTCCATTAAATTGACACCAATTTTGCTTATCATATCCTTTTACCATTAACCCATATAGAAAAAATAAATGCTTAGTGTTAATTATACAATCAAGTTAATCATTTAGGTAATTTTAATATAATTTTTTTTTGATTAGTTTATTTTCGTATAATTCATCAAATAATAAATAATTATTTGATTATCAAGCGCGAGCGAATAGCAAATAATAATTTGAAATTCAAATAACAAATAATTATTTGTGAATAAATTATAATAAGTTTAAAACCATATGTAAAATTAACAATTTTAATCATTCACTTAACAGATACCACATTTACAATTTAAATATCCAATAGTTAATAAATAAATATAAAATAAATAAATAATAAAAAAAATCGTTATTTCATTGAATATTTATTTACTGGTATACAGATATTCCGAGCACATTGTTATTGATGGTTTGAAATATAAGGTAATACTCAGAGGTCGCAAAAGCTCACGGCATGTTCCATCTAAAATATAGGTATTATACTCCAGGCACTAATAACGGAAATGCAGTCGTTGACAGGTTGAATTCTTGATACTCTTTAAATTGACGAAGAAAACGGAGTTGGATCAATTCGTTAAGCGGGTAAAACCACCCCGCCATGGGTACCGGGTTCGAGACCAGGTCTCCCCGTGGGTTTTTATTAAGAAACTAAAATAATCCAATACGTCTCTGGACTGTTGTCTAGTTTGCAGCAATGCAAAAACAAGACATTCAAGTTTCCTCACTTTCCTTACCCTAGCTCCCTTCCGACCGAAACCATGCTAACGCATCAAAGAGTTGTCCTCTATGTTTTGGCCACATCGTATAGAAAAAGCAAAAAAAAAAAGATAATTCGTAATGGTTATATTTTTTATTTAAAAATAAATGTATATTCGTGTTATACCAAGTGTATGTTTTTTCACTCAACTCCTGTACATTCTCACTGTTGGGGCATAAGCTTCTTTCTGCATCACAAAAGAGTCTTCCATACCTTGCCACGGAGAATGTTCTCAAATTACCCACACCCACTTCAACTTGGCTAAGCAAATGCCATAAAATTTTCACACAGGACGGATTGCTTTATATGTCCACCGAAGAACGGGGAACCCCACAAACGGCGTTATGCCACTGACCTCCTCAGTGATTATTTTATGAGAAACCAGTTACATATTTGTGACCACCTATTTATCCATTATCATGTCATGTAGGTTTTTGGATATATGGTATTGTACATTTCTGAACATTTTCCTTTGATATGCACTTGGGTGCAGTTATGAAAATAACTTCCAAGATGAAAGGAATATACGCATAAGGCATATGGTGAGCAGTTCTTAAGAAAGGAAATTAGGTGAGATAAGAAATGCTTTGTTGAGTGTATGAAAATGCATTTAAATTTAACATTAATGGTTTTTTTCAGGAAGCTTGGAAATAAAAAGATTTCAGTATCTGAAGAGGTGCATTGATGTCCATTGATTTTTGTTGTGACACATCTGCGTCACACGTTTACCACTATGTTATTTGGTCGTATCTTAAGTAATAACAATTGTTAAAAATTGCAAAACAGCAGTCGTTCTGCACCAACATCACTATATTATTTTGCTCAATTTTAACTGTAGACGGCCGTAATGCCTTCAGACTCACAGGGGGAATAACAATAACGCATGTTATGTGACTTTGTGCCCATCCAATGGTTTGCAGCCAAGGGTGAGCGGCTCTATTCTATCGGAGCTTCATTAATACCTGTCCACCTCAGGGTGAAATCTGAATAGTTAATAGTACGGGGCACTACAATGGAGGACCACCTTTTCCCCTACCATCGCTAGACCACGAGTATCACCTTATCGAAACAGTGGTTGATCATCAACATGTATTGTGAACAATAACTCCGCCTCGGATACAACTGAGGCAACGATCTGCTCGGCAACTCAGTGCGAAAATTTCTGCGGGAATCAACCATTCTACGACTACTCTGGCCGACATTAGACCCTCCTGCTGCGAGCAGCATGCCGTATTTAAGGCTACCAAAACATGGTAGTGTACCTCCAGCCACCAAAACTTGACCAGTTTGTACCAGTGGGCCTCTCAGGACATCTCAGTCCACCACACCGACGCCCAAGCGGAGCGTAAACGATTCAACGGCGGCTTAGAATTTACAAAGTATACCCAGTAGACTTGGTATCGTCTCAATATTGGGTAAGTAATCTCCCTGCCCAAAACAATACTTCGACCATAGTAGGGTACCCCCTCCTCAGCAAGACCCAAGAAACTGCACTCACTACCGAGATGCTGGATGGCACCAAGGCCATATTAAGTTCGTCGCTTGCTTCCACAAAAGCTTTGCAAAGCTTTATATCCAAGCGATCTTCCGTCTAGGGGAAGTCTCTAGAATCTGGACCAAGATAAATTTTGGATTTGATCTAATTAAGTAATCCTTGTCTTAACACGCAAGATTGGTTATACTAAATGAGAAATTTCTGGCACTCTCGCCGAATGAAGTGGCGATATAAGCTCTGACTTCTGCTCTATTAGCCTTAAAATCTATCAAAACTTTCTAAAAGGAAGGAAAATCATTTGGTCACGGCATTTACCGCCATAGTAGCACCCCGACCATACTACATCATTATTATTATTATGTTCACTTTCGAAATGGTGGGCTAAAATTCGGGCGTCATCTGCCTCGAATAGGAGGATGCCGACGAAACAATGGTCGAGGTATCCTCTTACAGCTGTAGCAGTATTGGTAGTGGTTGGTGGTACGAATTAATTTTTCAACTCCAAAGCAGCTTCAGCTGATTTATGGTGGTGGAGACCTGGCACAATAAGGAGAGGAGTTTGTTCTTGTCAAGGAACCACAAAGAGCCACAATCTATAAGCTGCACATGGAACAGGTAAGCAGTATTCATATAAAAAATTATATTCACACTTTTATCCAGGGAGTCGAAACGGGACCAAAACCTGTCATATTTAGGTTGTTTTAACCGGTCTTGATTTCGGTACCGAAATTACAACCGAAATTTAAAGTGCACCGAAATAGAGCGATCGAAATTAACTAGTCCCGAAATAAATAAACCTTAAAAATAAGTAACCGTAACCGTCAAACCGAAATTCAAAGACCGATTTAAATTGGTACCGACCGCGGAAGTAGTTATATGTCCGGTCTTGCGATATTTTCAAATGTTTTCACTACCTTCATTACATAGCATATTCGGTAAATGTCTTAATGAAGGGACCGTCGGTTGGAGGAGGGTGGATAGGGGAGGGGAAGAGGTGGGGTGGGGAAGAGGTGGGGATGGGAAGGGGAAGAGGGGGAGGGGAAGAGGAGGGTTGGAAGGGTAGGGGAAGGGTGAGGGGGAAGGGGAGGGGACGAGGAGGGGAGTGGACGGGGAAGGAGTGGGTAGGGGGAGGGGTGTGGAGGGGAGGGGTGATGGGGAAGTGGCGGGGAGGGGTGATGGGGAAGTGGCGGGGAGGGGAGGTGAAGGAGAAGGGGAGTAAATGTCTAGATGAAGGGAGGGCGGTAGGGAGTAGATGGGAGTCGGAATACTTCTTATATTATATAGAAATCCCAACGACAGCAATTTAACTCTAACCCTAACGTTTCAGTTGTAACCAAAACCGAAAACTATATTTCACATTTCGGTTATAACCGAAACCGAAAATTATATTTCACATTTCGGTTTTAACCGAAACAGAAAATGAAATTTTACATTTCGGCTCTAACCGAAACCGAATTGAATAAAATTAATTACGGTTAAGGTTGTTGCAATTGCGGTTGAAAAAACCCAATTTGGTTTCGGTTGACCGTAACCGATTTATAATTTCGGTTGTGGTCCCATTTCTACTCCCTGCTTTTATCCTTTCTCAATTTCGCAATAAAGACACCAATTAAAGGATGTCGTTGTGCACCGGTGTAGGCGCCATGTCCACCACACAGTCTATGACAGCTTTGACACAAATAAAAGAGATGAGTCAGTTTTTAATTATATTTTTATTAGTAACCTCCAAATTTGCAATATGGGTAAAGAACCCACCTTTATCAGGCGTGAAGTTCTAGATACTACATTAGTCCCTGAACAACTCGCCTATATTATAACAGATCATCCAAGGAACCCTCCTACTCCGACCATGCATATGTTAAGTTCGGAAAAGTATTACCTAGACCGTCCCGTCCTCTTTACGAAACTAGAAAGAGTACAAACCGGGATAAGTATAAAACAACCCCAATAAATTATTTACGTAATGAAGGCCCCCCTACCTCAGACTAGGTAGATCTTCAACAACAACAAAGCGATACAGAATTCTTATCCCGACTGGAAACCTAGAGGCAGGACTTCCGTGGTGATCGACGGATATTATTACCTCAAAAAGGAATATCGCAAACTATTTAATGAAGTAAAAAAAGCTAACGAATCAACATCTTATAAGGAAAATTATAAAAACTGGTAGAGAAAGCCCAAAGTCTTCGTAGGCGAGTTTTTGTAATAAAATCGAAAGCACCTCCTTAAAGGGTCGCTTGCATAAGATCTTAACTACACCAAGTGCCCCCAGCCTCGTAGTCAAACAAAATGGAAGCTGGACCTCATCTAGTCGAGAAACTCTCCAGGCTGTTCAACAGCTAGAATAGCTGAGTCTCCGGCAGCTTTGGACAGTCATGGCATAGTCTGTAAGATTCTTAGTAGAAGGAAACTGAAATGAGCTATATACATCTTCAAGCATTTAAAATCATCATGGTTGAACTGTGTACTCCTTGCTGAATTTCCAGAAGCCTTCAAGATTCTTATCCGGTGGCTGGAAACTATCTACGAAGCCTGCCTGAAAATCGCATATGTATATTCCAGGTTCATAAAAGGGGTTAAGGTCTTTATTCCGCCTTTCTTCTTAAAAGCCTGAAGTGACCTATTATTGTCTCCACATTAAGAATACAGTCGAGCAATTTAAGCTGTTCCTTTTATAAGGAATTTACTATCGCAGCTTTTCTCGATATTAAAGATAATTTTAATAATGTCAAGCCAAGGGCGTAAACGGCATCCTTATAAAAGCTGGATGTAGAAGTTCTGTTATCGAGGTTATAGATATCATGCTCAAAAGCACGATCATTAGCTCCAGTTTTGAGGGAAGCACCAATGATTGGCAACAAGAGGCACACACACAGGATCTTCCCACCGCTTCTGTGGAATCTTGCCCTCAATGATCTACTTCGGGATCTAGAACATGCCGGACATAGGGCTACTACTTACGCAGATGCCGTTGCCCCGATAACTTCGGGCAAACACCCATATATTCTAGATGAGTTGATGTAACATGCCCTCTCGAAACTATCCTCCTGGAGTGCCAAGAGTTGTCTGGGTTTAAACCTAGAGAAAACAGAGCTGGCACTCTTCTCACGGAAACATATAGTTACTTCCATTAAGTGCCTAATACTGAATAGGACAAACTGAAACTAAATGCGCAAGTTAAATTTCTAGGCTTTGTTCTGAATAGGAAACTTAGCTGGTAACCTAATGATGGTAGCAATCTTCGGAAAGCCAACCGTATTCTCTACTGCCATTAGGCTCCATTCAGGCCAGATGTGGACACCTATCGACTATGGACATTTCAAAATGCTGAACGGTCGAATAAAAACTAATATCGACTCTACCAAGCCTTCTTTCAATGCCAAATTTGTAGGTGAAGCAATGCGTCTTTACACTGACAGCTCTAATTTGGAAGGTACAGTGGGGCAGCTATCTCCTCGGACCATTTGGATCTAAACATTTCTTGTCGTTCTCCAGATTACTGCAATATTATCCAAACTGAAATTAAAGGTATCATTAGACTGTATAAAGGACCGAACAATGTCTTCCAATGACAAATTGAACATATCTCATTAGCTGTAAATTAAATAAGCAGTCATAAAGGTTGCTAATGATAAATGGCAAAGTGGACATCTTGCATAATTATCCGGCAAATCTGGCTGACCCTCTATCTAAAGTGGTCAAGAGAGCTTATCTAGCTAAAACCTAATATCATAAGCGCTGTTTTGCTTTATAGGCTGATACGCTGAAGAGTCGGGGCGAAGTATCACAATGTGCTAAGTGCGCCTTCCCCATGGAGAGACTGCCACGCTAACCTAACCTTACTTTAACTGTAGACAATACTACTCTGGTAAAATTAAAAGCTCAAAGCATCATTCACTTGTTTTGAAATGATTGATTTCTGAGAATTTCTGTAATGGGTCAACGGTCAATACGGAATTACAAGAAATATTACACTTCGATTGCCTTAAGCGAAGTAAATAGCGCTAACTACTTCTTATCTTAACATAAAACGACAGAATATCAATCCCAAGTACTATAATAGAAAGATAACTCGCAACAAATAAAAAAATCCGAAATTTTGCTATTGTCCCGATTTTACTTGTTTCTTTTTTACAAAAAGTGAGTAACTTTTCTTCTGGTTATCCCTCAAGCTTCATCTGACCATAATTATCTCGATTATCAAGGTACATTCGGTTCAGGATTTAGTTCAGCGCACATAATTAGGAGTTCAACCTTACGAAGTCATTGCAGTAGAAATACACACCTGCAAACGATGGAAAAACAATGTCACAATTGAACTGAGCTCCTGCTTCAACCCACCAACCTTCCAACACAAAAGATAATGGTTCCTTGAAGGAAAGAAAATGATACTTTGGGGAAAACTTTCAAGAAACATTTCTTTAACTGTGTATAGGGCTTGTGCTCAGTTAATAGCGAAAGGATCCACAAAGAACTGGCAATGAAATCGACACTGAAAGTATTGTGCCTTTGGTTTGATATATGGAAAGACACTTTTGAGCCATAAAACAGGGAGAATCGTACAAAAAGAATTGAGACATGAATTTTATATAAAATCGATAGCAATAAACTAGTGGATGACTCGCTACCCTTGCCTGGTGCTAAGGCATTCATAAAAAACGGGGTATGTGATAAAGACTAGATTCTTCGATTTTGTTATTCCTTTTTAAGCTGGTCTGTGCAACTGTGCACGTGACCTCAATCTTTTGTTTGCAACATTAAAATCTACTTGGATCTGATGTGATGCACCATTAACTTTGATGAAAACTGCATAGCTGTCTGGAAAGGACATACATCAGCTGTCATTATAAAAGGAAAGTCCGACAGCAAATATTTGTCTACTATTACTTTATGAACACTTGGATAACATGGGATGTAATGTTAGTGAAGAATAAAAAGAACTGTCCAATAAGTTTACGAATACTTAGAACTTTTGACCTTTCTTCAGTGACGTGCACTTATGTGGCAGGACGATTTGATAAGTATGAACACTTATCTCTTTACTGCATTTAGTTTTCGATTTTATATTAGGTCGTTGCATAAAAATGACCGATTTTAAGCAGTTTTATCAAAAGTAAACTAACTTTATTCATCAAAGTGCTTTCCATAAGAAGTTATGGTTTGTTGAACGAGTATTTAAGTCGTAAATCTCTTGCCATCAAAAGACAAAAGCAATGAAATCCTTGAAGAACTTTTCGATATCTGAGGAAGTTACCCAGGCTGTAAAGAAGTGAAAATCTGTCGGGACAAACAGAATTTGGAAAAACCCTCTACCCCAATTCGTCTAGTTTTGAAATCGTTCTTCTTGCGTTTCGCGTTGTCCCGAAATAGAATTGGTCCGTGTCTGTTGACTAATTCTGTTTCAATCGTTTGATTTTCAAATGCATTCGTTCGATGCAGAGTTGCCAATTCGGCCGATTTCTCGCCGATTGGGCTACTTGAGCCATCAGTTGGGCGAGAAAATTTTGCTCTCTGCGACTAGACACTTTTTGGGCGATTTTTAATTCTTGCTGGGCGCTTTTGGGCGATTTTTTAATTCTTGCTGGGCGCTTTTGGGCTATTTGCAGTCACAGTCGAAAAATGTTTGCTATCGAGTCATCTCAAATTCTAGTTTTGTACGAATAACTCTTTGCTGGCATTTTTTCGCTCAAACTCAAAGTATGCTCAATGCCGTCGTGTTTATATCTGAAATATGTTCATTTTTAATCCCACCAATTGCACAAAGACAGTTCTTGGTTATGTTTTGAAAAGGGGCATGCACGATTCACTAAATAATAATTTTCGTTTTCCTTTATATAAATAATAATTCTTGAATTGTTTAAGACTGTGACTATTTGTAATTACATGTATTTACGTGTATTAGCGTTAAAAATTTTTTAGACTTTCTGGGAGGAAGAAGTGTGACTTTTAGTTACTTCAATAACTTCCATCCCGCCAGGGAATATATTTCTATAGTAGCAAATAAGAGCGGAACTTTCCCGAATACAAAAGTACACGTAAGTACACGTAAGTGCAAATAGTCACTACCATTACTAAATAATTAAGAGTGTTTTTCTGTTTTTCACGACGCCTCTACCAACATTTTAAATTTGTGTTACTTGTATCTGATTTGTAATTAATATTAAAGTTGTAAAAACAACAATTTTAATGAATATAAAATCAAAAGGCGATTTTTGGGCGATTTCAAATAATGGCGCGGCGACTTTGGGCGACTTCAGCATCACGGCTCGGCGACTTTTGCTCCATACCGTCTGGCATCTCTGGTTCGATGTCGTGACAGTAGGCATTTGTATTTATAGATATCAGGAAGTATATTATACAAGTCTCGACAGTCGACGATACTATCAACTAGTTCTTCCGCAAAATTGTTTTCAAATTCAAATTTATTAAAACTAAAATGGTAAGAATAATCTTATAGTTATGTAGGAATTCAATCAGACTACAATCAACTGACTTAGGTTAGTGATAGTTAAGAGAGTTAAAAGCAAAAATGATAAGAGCGATTACCAAGCTAATCTGTACATAAATAATCAAATAATATATTTAGGAAGTTACGCCCACCGCTGCTCCGTCTAATTTCCAACGGAACAGTATTCCAGAGCCTGACGGACTAAACCAGGAATTGCCTCTCAGGTCTCAGTAACACGGAAACGAAAATTTGAAACTGAAAGTGAGCAACTACGAGTAAATTGTCAGTGATTTTATTTAACAAAGAGATAATTTTGTGAAGAAACGATACAATCCGAAACCCAACTTACAGAAAATCTAGTACAAGTTTAGTTGAAATTATACATTTAATAGATCATAATAATCTTAAGCTAAAGCAAAACAAAATTTAAATAAAATAGAAAAAAAGTAAATCAAGTAAATTGCAGAGTATTTTAAAGTCCTATAATTTGTGGCTAATAAATTAAATGATGTGTTATAAAATAGATTGCATAATATATATTGTGCATAAGTCTTAGCAATAGTTTTTCATAAACTCAAATAACTTGAAAGAAAACTCAGTAAACGTATTCGACTCAAGCGATAATCTGGTAATTGATTCCACATTCTAATGGAATCGATGAAGAACTGACGCTCAGTTATTAGAAAAGAGAATGTAGGCTGGATTTTTTTTTATACGATGTGGCCAAATCCTAGGGGACAACCCTTTGATGCGTTAGCATAGTTTTGGCCGGAAGGGAATTAGGGTAAGGGAAGTGAGGAAACTTGAGTCTTGTTTTTGCATTGCTGACAACAGCCCAGAGAAGGAGTGGATTATTTTTAATTTATTAATAAAAGAGTAAGGTATCCAATTTACATTCTAAAATAGAAGCAACATATGGTGAGACATGATCGACGCGAGGAAGTGCATATATGTAACGTATAGTTGAATTAAAACCAACCGATAGCTTCCTAAAAGACGCGCTATCAAGTTTGGGGAAAAGTTCACATTCATAAGTTATTATAGGTAGCATAAGTGATCTGACCAGATAAAGCCGTGTAGGAGTTTGTGTGAACTCACTTGTCAACCATAGTGAACGAAGGCCTAAATAAATCCTTCCAATAACCTTGTTAACGTGATCATTCCATGATAGAATTCGATTTAACACTATACACAGGCTCCGAACAGATTCCACAAACGGCAAGGGAACTCCATTTAAGAGAACAGGTAAGAGAGTGGACATAATCCATATGTATTTATATATTGCGAGACATTTGGATTTATCAGGATTTAAACGTAATCTGTTATTGGTTGCCCACTGAATTATAGCTTTTAAGTCATAGTTTAAATACGTAACCGCATCTTCACAAAGTCCTATGGGCCTAGATAGGTATAACTGCACATCATCTGCATAAGATGTAATTTGCTGTGACTAACGCAAGTGAATATATCATTAGTGAATATGGAGAATAGTAGAGGTCCAAGAATAGAGCCATGCGGAACACCAGCGTTCACTTGTCATGGTGTAAATATTATTCCATTACTTTTGAATGATTGATATCTATCCCATAAGTACTTTGTGATTAATTTCATTGCACAATATGAAAAGTTAAAATTATTGACAAGCTTTTTGCATCGAAAGCTTTCGAAAAATCTAGTTAGGTTAAAATGGAGAAATTATCCTTATCCATTTCAACACGTATATCCTCAGTAATCTTTAGCAATGCTGTAGTGCAGCTATGTGCAGCTCGGTATCCAGATTGCCCAGAGTTAAGTAATTCGTGACACGATGTATAATGGGACATCTGACTAGCTATGAGTTTTTCCATTATTTTTGACAAGTAACTGAGGATAATTATAGGTCTAAATACAGAAGATTTTTTTGGAACGGGAATAACAATGGAATACTTTCAAGGAGATGGTAATGTAGACGTCATGAAGCATGTGTTGAAGAAATGAGTAAATGGAGAAATAAGTAATATCATTTTGACAAAACTAGGGTTTACTGCATCATAGCCTGTTGAGTTGGATCTTATACTTCTTACAGCATCAAGTACTTCGGCACTTGATACTCTTAAAAAGCTGAATTGTTCATAACAGAGTCACAAACTACTTAAACTTAAAATTTGTAACCACCGACTTAAAAGAAAATGATCTCTTGATATTTAAGTTTGATTTTGGAGCGTGATAAAACGGAACTACTCGTGCTGACACATGCGTAAGTAGAGTTAGGGACCTAACAAGCAATAAACGAGTGTCAAATGGGGTAAAGGGCACATAGATTGATAATTTTCTAAGGGCTCCATATACCCGACCAATGATATTGCTTACGTTATCAGCAAATGGCGCCTAATGTTCAATGCAACAAAACAAGAATTATCCAAATCTTTTTCCGTGTTACTAAGTTAGGTTCCGCCCCCTCCTTCCAACCCGTCCCCACCCACAACATTTTTCACATGGTATCAACGGGGATTTATACTGTATGCAAAAAAAAAAAAGAATCCCCCAAATCGGTCCAGGCGTTACGAAATTAGGTATGCAGATCCCTTATATTCTGTAGAAATATAATTCCCACTTCTTTCAGTGGATTTACAGCTGATGCTTTGTATTCCAGTCGAGACTACAATGTCACAATATCAATATTCAAAAGGGACATATAATGTCAAAAGATTTTGTATTCAATTAATTTTCCCGCACTTAATCAATAAATATAAAAGCCCCTTCACTCTCAATTATTTGCTTTGAGTTGCATTGTAATAGCCTGCATACCAATTTGTTATATCCTAACTATCGTAACTAAATTACTGTTCCCAATTACCAATTAAATGATAGTCTACAGTTGTAGAACTCAATTTCTGGCTGCAACGATTTTCATATGAGTTTCACTGAATACGTGCCACGCATCATAAATTCCAGTAATATATGCTGAATTTGATGGAATGCTAATTTGAGCTCTTCCTGGTAGATACCATTGCCTCTTTTTGCTGATGGCGATTGGCGGTGAAGTTTATTCAATGGGGAAAGATACAAACATATGTTTTGGGTTTGTATGAAAATACAATGATTTTAATAGGCAGCAAATTTTAAATGAAATGTAATTACTCATCCAATCAAAAGGCACAGTAGTGAAGTTAAGCATTTTCAATTTAAACATTTACTGTTTCACTCTAAAAGTATAACACTGATTGATTTCACATTTCATTATGATAATTATTGAAGTAAATTATGGAAGCTCATCTTAAATTTCTGGAAAGTTGAAGAGCTTTTATATACAGGATAAATAGGAATAAAGGCGACAATCAGTCTCAATTGCGAAAGTTCACGGCATATATAAAGTTGTCGACATTATTGTGATCAATAAGAAACCTCTTCGAATCTTTGTATAAAACTGACATTAGTTCCCACCTAAAGATTTCTCTTCGTTTCACCCAAGTTCACGCTAATCAACAGCAACTACGCAACGGTATCTATCACCTCGGACAACTCTAGCTTCTTTCCCAAACCAACCTACTTGAATTGCAATCAATGGACTGAGGAGTTTGAAGCACTTACTGAATGTGTAGAAAGTATAGCGGCGAATAGCTTTGCAGTGCTAGGTGATCTTAATATGAGAATTGGAGAACTTCAACATATTTGGAATACCGAATCATCTACTGTCTACCTCCAGAAATTATAAGGATAAAGTCATAAACAACAAAGGAAGAAAATTTCTAGAATTGTGTGAACAGCATGAACTTATTATTATAAATGGCCGTACTTCTGCAGACCTGGAGGGTGAATATACATATATCGGCATGAGTGGCGCCTCAACCATAGACATTGCAGCATCCTTTAATTTAATTAGTAATGTGAAAAGATTGGATATTACCGGTTCTCGGATCATCTTCCTGTCAGCCTACGATGCTCACTAAATTATGGGAACAGTGCAATATCTCCACAATATGAAATGAAATTACTTCCAAAGCTTGAATGGAGGAAACCAGATCCTAATAGATACAACGAAAACTAGAAGTCGTAGTGAACTCCTTGCCTCAAGAAGCAAATTTAATTGATTTAATTAACATAATAAACGAATCATCCAACAAAATGCTAGACCGAAAGAAAAAGTGGTTTGACTTTGATTGCCTTAAAGCCAGGAAGCCAGGTGGCTAAATCTATTTAGGAAGAGCAACACTGACTTCTCAAAAAATATGTACTTGAAGCAAAACATGAACTTTATGGATATCTGCAGAAGAAAAAAAATTACGTACTATGAAGAAGTTCTCTCAAAGCTAGATAAAGCACGCGACAACAAACAATTTTGGTCTCTGAAACCAAGTTTGTAAAAGGGGGCGATATTACCGTACAGGATTTGAAAAGCCACTTCGAAAACCTGCTAAACCCACAAGTAAAAGCTCAGGCGATTTTATACGCAGCTCCTAAAATTGAGGAACTAATATTAGATGGCGAAATAACCATAGATGAGCTATTAACAGTACTAAAAAAAGTAAAAAAATAACCTGATCGTATGCCTTACCATTTTTTTAAAAATGCACCTACAAGCTTTCTAGTTAAACTATTTAAAATTTTCAATACTTTGTATGCAAACGAAAATCTACCTAACAGACTCTCTCACTCAATCCTATTTCCTATATATAAAAAAGGTGATCCGAATCAACCGGATAATTACAGAGGACTATCTTTCATGGATGCAGTGGCAAAAGTTGGATATTTGGATAGAATATTTTTGACGTAAACAAAACTTTTAAGACAAAGAATTTACCTTTGAGGAATACGCGGATATAATTTTTCTTTATTGTGTAGTAGACTGAAACGCAAAAGGACTGTATTGGAGTATGAAAAGGAATTTCCTAATCGACGTTCACCTCAAATAGGGGTATTTTCGTGGATTTTCCAAAGGTTAAGAGCATCCGCTAGTGTAACTTCAATCGGCACAGAGTTGCGAGTTGAAACATCGGAAGATTCTGTCTCCATCGAACAGCATATAAGCACCCTCATTGGGCAAGATCCTGAAACGAGAACGAGACGAGTCGCAAAACGATTAGGAGTGTCTTCAGTTAAAGTTTAGGGTAACTTATCCAGCAGGTTGATATTCATATCATCATATCCCAGTACAAGGACTATTGGAAGGCGATCCTGAGAGAAGAATAAAATGTTGCATTTGGCTTCTAAAATGCGAAATGGAGAATGGGACGTTTCTGGGGCGAATTCTGTGGACAAATAAATCATAGTTTACCGGGGATGGTACCAGACACTCCCACAACCTCAATACCTGATCGAATACTAACCCACACAGGACAAGGGGCCCACATACCATCCCAAATTCTAAGCCAATGTTTGGGCTGGTACATATTGTCGACACACATTTCATAGGACCATTTATTTTGCTTCAATTGCTTAATACCCAAATTTATGCAGACTTCTTGGAGAATACACTGCTAGATCTACCAAAGGACGTCCTTACGGATAATTTTAGGGCAATGTTACAGCAATACTTGGGCACCAGCTCATTCTGGTTTCATTGTAAAGGAAATCTCTCTTTAGTTCCCGAAACCCCTTGTGGCGCATGTGGTGGGAGAAGAAATTCACCCCATTCGCATCAACGATTGCAAGTCGACCTTCTGTTTAAAGTGGATTCCGAATCACTGACATTTTCTCTCAAACCCGCACGGCCTTTTTTTATCGTTATCTGTTTACTGCGACAAGCAACCATGGTCGCCGTCGATGTGATTCGAACCTAGGACTTCCGGATTGGTAGGCCGACACGTTATTACTTACTTCACCGACGGCATAAGTAAAGGCAATAATAAATGAAACACCAGGTTGGACTTTTTCTTATTGGGAACAATGAAATATTAAGGTTACTCAAGGTCAGTTACAATAAAGACGACTTTGTTAGCAGAATTGTGACTGCAGCGACGAAAATAAGGGAGAGGCTGGCCACAATACACCCTAAACAGGGAATTAAGTGGCGGAGTACATTTCGAATAGCTTTTGTAACTTACTAAGCTTAATTGTGATAAGTTTCAAATTCAATCAAAAAACTTTTAGCGGTAATTTGAGTTTAATTCCTTTAAATTTTTATCATATTTCCGAAGAGGTTTTCTACGTATAAATTTCTACATCCTTTCTCTACCAGGACATGTTGTACCTTCTTGGAAAGGTATTAAGATGGGCAATTTAATAAAAGTAAAAAACAGTTGTATTAATTACATGAATTTCGGGTAACATTTTGGAAAGTGTTTGTTTTTTTCACGTTTGCTTGATGTCTCTGGGTTGAGTAGATCAAGAGATAAAATTCAAATAGTGATTTGCATACCATGAAAATTGAAAATTAATGAATCACCCTGTGATTCCCAAAAGGTTGAGATTCCATAAATTGTTTTTCCTAGGTGAGATCTATCACCCAAATTATTTTAGCACACCAAATCTGAAACACCCTGTAGATACTTTTTAAAACCATTTTGTTTGGACAATCACCATAAAACCGGAATTGGCAATAAATGAACAATAAAACAGAAAATAATGCCTGCTATAAAATCCCAGTATCCCTCGTTTACTTTATGTCGAGCGCAATATTTCGATAAATAATTCATAAACCGGAACAGGACATTGATAGGATGATTTTAAAGCAATTATTGAGCATTATTGTAAATACTAAAATTGCTGTACAGTTAAAAGTACATTATTTTGTAAATAACTAAGGATTCCAGTGAGCGTAAAATTTTAAGAAAGAAATTTATTTTATGGCATTCCATTATGTTTTCACCTTCTGCATTTTCTACGAAAGGCCTGAACCTCCGGCAAAAGCTAACGATTATCAGGCTCATGATAATCCCTTATTCCAGGAATAAACTTCCGTAACCCTCGTTTGAGTCTTTATTTTATCTACAAAAGTGTATTTTAATTATTTGAACAGCCCGGGAGCTCATTTTGGTAGCTTTGTGTAGGTATCAGAAGTGATTTAGCCATTTAGCTTTGTAGGGAGTATCACTTCCAAGATGTTTATTCGTTCAGGAGCTTTTAAGCCACAACAAAAACATTTACGGAGAAACAGAAACTCAGGACCCAAGAAATTGATCCTTGTACGGAAGTGACACTTATTGCCACTGACAATTTACTCATGCATATCCAATTACAGAAGGACTTGGAGCTTATTATTTAAAAATGAGCCACCGTGTTAGGAACAGTTTTTCAGAGGAATACCATTATTCTAAGTGGGACGTATGACTACTCTACAGGTAAAAGGGGCGGAAATACTCTTCATTTTAGAGAAATGGCACTTTGCTTGAGAGGGCGGATATTACATTTCCCGGAAATGAATAGAAAACAGGTAAATGGTTCCATACACACACAGAGAACATATGCAATAAATTTCATTATAGGTATTTTCTTCTAAAGCCGATAGTACGTGCAGCGTATGAAAAACTCTTCATATGCAAACCATTTTCACATAAAAGCATTAGTGGTCAACATAAGTTCAAATCTTCTATAACATAAAACAGTTTACCGGAGTTACCAGAACCAGCTAAGTTGGCATACCCTTCCAAGTTTGAAATTGAATTCCTGCCTTAAGGACGAAATCCTAAAAAAACAAAAAACTGGAACATTTCGAAATTTCATTTTAATTTACTCAATGTTGTGTTCAACTGAATATTTCAAACAGGAGTCTTAATCGTCATTACAACAATGCTTAAGAACTACATCCGACATCCTTTTACAATAAAACTATTTACATGGAGTTTGTGCCAAATATCCCTCGTTTATTTAATATTGTGAA
This sequence comes from Leptarthrus brevirostris, assembly GCA_964036015.1. Lineage (NCBI taxonomy): Eukaryota > Metazoa > Arthropoda > Insecta > Diptera > Asilidae > Leptarthrus > Leptarthrus brevirostris. The sequence goes on along the minus strand of OZ038372.1, from coordinate 36,040,045 downwards.
GTAGTCCCAATGATTCCATTTGGGTTTAAATTTCCGTAATCGTATGAAACTACATTTTCGGAACCACTAAGTAATGTAATTGACAAGATGAAAGCAATCTAAAACTTTGAGATCTCTTTAAAACTTTCAAGTAACACATTTCAGTGAATTTGTTCTTAATACTTAAACTTGAAATAAGCAGCACACTTTGGCCATAATAGGATTAATTTGCTTTTACCTAAATTGTGGATATTTAAAGCAAACAATTCAAACAACTACAAATTTTCTACAGTTGAATTACACTTAAACATTCTTTTAGATATTTAGTACAAGAAACTTTTTCAATTGTTTTTCAACCTATTAAGATAGATCTGGCTGAAGCATTTGGTAAGGCAATGAAACATTACAGAAAACCTTAAAAATAATAATATGGTTAATTAGAGTGAAATGTGTAGGTACTCTTCCCTCACAAATTTAATTAAAGAACCCAAATATTACTTAACAGCACACATTTGGAAAATCTGCGCACCCTAAAACATCTTATTGAACATTATAGCAAATTTATGATTTTAATAAAGATTTCCTTCAATTACTAACAATCAGTTAGAGAACGAAGTTTATAGAAAGACTTTCGTTTGGTGTGGAGTTTCATAGTTTAAGAGGGTGCCGTTTGAGTGCTAAAGAATTTTCTTGTATGCTTAACGTGGGGGATGAAATGCGTAGTTATTTTGTTTTTTTTGGGAAAATAATAAAAACGGCAATAATAAACTCTAATTATTATATAAAGTTTTTCTATTCTCACTTATTACGAGAGTGTTTTGCTGCACAAATTCCATGAAGTCTTCTTTTACATTTAGCGCAAATTAGGTTGGATCGCTTAATTTCATTACCACTTTTTTACTGCAGATCTTACACTGTTGCAAGTTTCTTCCAGGCAATTTTTATAAAGAAAAGTGTTTACTTGTAGATCGTGTTCCAAAAAAAGGTGGGGAAAGTGTCTTCTCGATCTAAGGTCTAAGCACAGCGCTGATATTGGCAGCGCTCATCATCTTGCAAAAGCTAAGTTTCGCTAATGCATGGCAGCAGTACGCCCACGTAACACACCAATATGTCACGGATCAATGTGCAGAGAGAGAGTGTATATTGTAAGGGGCGCCCAGCCTAGCTGCATGCTCGTCTAAAAGACAGTGGGCCGTACAGACCTCAGTGACTTTGCAATAACAGCTCTCTGTCTGTAGAGCAGATCATCGGATGTCTTTTTTTTATTATAACTTGGCGAAGTTGCCCTGGATATGCTACATGATTTCAGGTCGCTCCATCTGGGATTTCCCAGCCCCAAGGATTGCAGAAAGAGTTCCCTCTTAAAGGAACCTAATGGGATACGAATATCTTCAACGTTGGTACGTTGTAGAGTCCGGGAACCCAGTGAAAGATTACGTTACACAGACTGTCACCTCCGCTGGAAGGCGCTTGATGTATTCGGTAGACGATATGAATTCGATATATGTATTCACCTTGTTACCTTGTTCCGTCTTAGAACCATCCGTGAATATTGCAGTATTGTAACGTAAATGGGGCTCTTCGGGCCCGGCAGGTTAGTTAAGACACAATTCACAGTTTTCTTCACAACTTTTCTTTTGCAGTATACCGTTTCACTTTACTTATGTACACGTATCACTTCACGGGTTAAAATACAGCTAACTCACTAACTATTTATACTATTTTGCTTAATTCAAGAAAGTTTAGCAACTTAGTTCTAGAAATTTCCGTTATTCATTTTCACCGCACCAAATCACCATAGGTACGAGTCGGCCTTGACTTCATACGACATTTGACGTTTTTCTGGTTTCCTAAATTTAGGACATGCGCATTGCACAACCTTTTGTTAATTACGTAGTCTATGCCACAATGCATGTAACAATATCATAGTTGCTGCCCCGGTTCCGTCATTCTCTATTCCTTTCTAGTTAGAATCCTGACACTGAATCCTTTTTCAAAATTTATGACAGGCGTAATGTAGTCCGCTGAGGCAACGGCCAGTCATCTAGGCGCTAAGCTGAGGATGTTGCTGCGCCGATAGAGCTTATCAACCCAGCACCCATATTTTTTGCGTCTTACTGCACTTCATGACGCCTGAAATTTAATCTGGTGTTCAAGGGGAAGTAGATTCAGAAGCAAGTTAAGTGTTTCGGATGGGGTAGAGCGCAGGGTACCGGTAGTGCCGATGCAAGCTGTTCTTTGCACTCCTTTAATGTTTGCCTCTTTTGAGAAGGCGTTTTACGGCATTCGTCGCGAAAAAAAACTATCACCGTCATAAGGCAGTCCTACTCAGGAGCCCAATGTCAAGTCCTACATAAGGTTAAACTTTTGGAGCCCTTCCAAGTGTTGAACGGAGTGAGACAAGGATGCATACTGCCACCTTTGCTTTTCTGTTCGTCATTAATGAGGTATTGTGCAGCGCCCTAGAGGACCACATATCGCGAGGAATAAGATGGGAACCTTTTAACCACCTTACGCACCTAGCCTATGCCGAAGATATATTTGTCCTATCCAACAAATCACCTGATCTACCACAAATTACACTTTGCAATTTGAGGTAAACATAAATAAAGCCAGGCAGTAGAGCCGAATCACGGCACTCAAGTTTCATGTCAGAAGAACGTAAACAAACAATGAACCAAAACTCTAACCGACGTGAAAGTGCATCGCGCAGCAAAAAGAAGCACGCGAGCAATTAAAGAAAGTATGTCACCTGATATTTATAATTTTATATAAATAGAGTATGCGAATTGAATAAACAAGATTAGTCGAAACCAATCTTTTCGATATAGGAGTTAAAGCTTTTACAAACTGCTCCTAGTATAATCTTCTAGTTTGGAGTTAAAGCTAATTTAGCTGCTCCACTGGAGTTAAAGCTTTCATATGCTGCTCCAAGGCAACCCAACTTGAGTGAAGGTCTTTATGACTCAACCTGTGGAAACTGTTGCATGCTGAGAGACGACAAAAATAAAGAGGCTTATCACAAAGGAGGATGCAATGCATGGAGGAGCTCCAAGAGGGAAGGTACCCAGATCAACAAATTGTGGCATTGGAGCAGGACCCGACCAGTTGGAGAGTCGGTGTAGTAGATGCCCTATTCACCACAAGGGGTTAAAGGAAGCAAGGATTCCAGCTTTAGGCATTGCATAAGCTTGTTGCCGTTCAACTTCATGTTGGGCAACGAAATGCGAGCCGTCGGTTTTTTTGGGGTTTCCGAAGCTGGCATTACTGCAAGCTAGACGCCCTTCCACGCTTGACTAACTTTGGCGAAGCAGCTGCTTCCTTAGAGAATTGGTCGTTGCATTTCATGACCCGATATCCTCTGACAATCTCAGAGCAATCCTAGCAGGAAAACTGCCCCTGGTTGGTTATCAGGTAATCCATTACCATCTCAGATTGTCGCACTTTGACTTTTCTTGGTCGCTCTAGCGCTTGTGGTCTTCTCCTGAGACCTGTTGCGTTTCGCAGCTTTCGGATGCTTTTTGGCAGCCACCTGAGTAGTGTACTCATCCATAATTGCGGAGTACTTGATCTTATGCCCCTGGTCTCGTTTCTTAACAACACTATTGGCCTCATTTTGAGCAATCTTGTTCAGAATGAACAGGGCCTTTTGGTGTCGCTTCCTTTACGCACCATTGGTGGACGTCTTCCTTCTTACTAATTTGGGCTTAACGCGATGGCTGGCGATAGCTTTTTGGGGGATTCATGTGACGGCTTTACAATGGCTGATACTTGCCATGCTGCTGATATTAGTGACGGCCTCCTGAGTGGAGGAGGGTGTGATCTCCGAGGAGATCGAAGGGGGTTTTGATTTTTTTTTACTGAAGGTTTATCCATTTATGTCCCACTTGTGTTTTCGGTTCATTTCATCAGAGCCGATATACGGCAATATCGACCTTGTCTGGGCGTCGGAGGGAGCTCATGAGCGAATGTTTTAACCCTCAGCCTTTCATTCTTTAGCGAGGCTTCGTGTAGAAATATACGCTCATTTTTCCACTGAAATAAGGTATTTTTACCGATGATAAGGAAATGTATGCGACCAAAGGCTTTTAAATAGGCAGCTGTTCTCAGGGTGCTTCCCAACCCTGGCTCATTCCCATTCGTACTTAGAGCCTGTTGATCCATTTTCAGCGGAAACCCTCGAGGAGTGATAGGTACAGGATTTTCTCCCGCAACCCTAGGAGCAAAATTTTTTTGAGAGTAGCAATTTTCGAAAATACTCTATAGAACAGAAGAAAGAATCATTCAAACCGGTCCACGCGTTAGAAAATTAGGTCCTGCCCACTAACATACGTATATTTCAATGGACAGACTTATAGACTATCTATGGACACAATTGTACATGCAACGGATTGAAACTTTTTAGAACGCGAAATAATTAGATAACTGGTATATTAGCTTAACAATTTCTTAATTTGTAAAAAATAATTTAGGTCCACATATATTGTGGTTCTTCTTTTTATCGACTTAAAAGTAATAAATTTAAGGTTTCACTATTCTGGAACACGCTTACCTGTTTATATGGATGTAGGGCTAGAATAATCTACCATCACAGATTAACAAACAGTTAACCTGAACTTTTCTATTCTATTCGGTTCTAAGTCAATGTAAATCTATGATTGCTACTTTAGAGTCAGGTCTATCAGTCAGTAGTACCTAATTAAGTGTACTGTAAGAATCAGTAGTTAGTTATAAAAAATTGTTTTTAAAAAAAAGTTTAATCTTCCTTCGTTATGATTCCATGAGCTGAAACGTTCAGGCAGGATTATATATTATCTTCAATTGTAGTTGGGTAGTTGTTTTGTTTGTTTAATTTGCACCGGCTTCAAAATGTCGGAATAGTTATAAAATAAAAATTATTTTATGCTTTTTAGCGTGTTTTGTGAAGTCGGTTCAACTTTTTTCTTTAAAAACTATTTTATTTTTCACTTTTAAGTGTCTTCATATATACGATTTGAAGAATGCTGCTCATACGAACAAAGCAATATTAAAAAATTCCGGAGGTAGTGCATTTTAAAGAATGGAAACAGAATTATCCAAATCCGGCAACACACTACGAAATTAGTAAGGATCACCCTTTCATACTCTCACCTTAAAAAGTTCTTAACATGACTCTAGCACTCCCCGTTCTCTATACAGCAAGAGAGAGTTATCGTAGTCACTCTAGGTACAAAATTGTTATCATTTATCAATCTGGAAACGTATTCTGTACAACAGAATCAAAGTCATCAAAATCGGTCTATTCCTTGTGAAGCTAGGCGCCGCCCATCCTTCAACTCTCAGCGAAAGCCAAAATTTTTGTCAGAATACAAATAGATACTCTATGCATTCAGAATCATCTAAATCAGTCCCTGCGTTACAAAAGTATGTTACTCCTGAACCCACCCCAACATTTTTCCATATAGTAGCAAAGGGGGATCGTACTGTAAAGAACAAAAAAGAATCTTCCTACAACTGTGTGTATTAAGAAATTGGGTAACGCCTCCTCCACACACGACCTCACCTCATAAATGTTTATCGTCGTATCAGTGATGCAACATATTCTATACATTAAAAGAAAAATCATCCAAATTGGTCTGCACGTTTCTGCACGTTTTTCTTGATTATCAATGGGATATCATACTCTATACAACCAAAAAGGAATTATCGAAATCCACGCATAACGAAGTTAGGTTTCATCCCCCCGCCCCCCCCCCCACCCTTTTTTTTTGACATGGTACCCATTTTTTCAGAATTTTCAATGGAAATAAAGAAAATAAAAAATGTTTCATTGCTAATTGCTTAATGACTGACTTCTGCTGTGACTGTAGTGTATCCCTCCGTGTATTTTTTGTCTCTCTCTCTTCTTCTTCTTCTTCTTCTTCTTCTTCTTTTTCCGGTTTGAATTGAAGTTTAATAGAAAAAGTTGTTCCTTAAGGGCGTGCGGGTGCCTAACAAAGTTGAATGAGTTAAGTACAAATTCTAAGAAGAAATTGGTCAATTGGTTATTTATGCAATACACCGAAGCAAATCCAAACCAGATTTTCATCTGGGACTTACCTCAGGGTACGTGAATAGTATGAAGATTTGTCCAATCATTTAAATTATTTGCCCCATCGATGTCGAATCACAATCACGTTGATAACGATCGTGTTGGCCATCGGAATTCTTGAGGATACACCTCGGCGAAATAGCTGAAAGCAGGAACAGGCAGTGTAATAAGGGTCCTCGGTGGATTAAGTGATAACGTGGAGGTGTCAGGTTCTAATCCCACTCGTGGCGACTCAGGGTTGGTTTCTGCTGAAAACAGATTAAGATAGAAAAGGGCATGGGGGTTGTAGAGAAATTGGCAGTGGTTCAGAATACACTTTAAATTGTAGCTCCACTTGCAATCGTTGTTTCGAATCCGGGGAACTTCTTGTTCCGCTCCATGCCCTAAAAGGGATACGGAAACTAGAGATAGGTGCTATCCAGCAATTTCAGCATCTAAAACTTTAAAACTCTGTACACATTTTTAAAGAAAACTGAATCGAATTCCACTAGTCTTAATTTTTAACAGGAATCAACGATATACCGGCTGTTTTAACTTAAGATTGTTTAACCGGTCCTGTACTGATTGAGTTAGACAACTAGAAAAGCGTAAGAAATGGCTGTTGTTTTTAAAAGTAACCCTCAAACACTTCCCTGTGAATTACGTTCGTTCCCCAGAAGATGCTTTTCTTTGTTCTACCATGCTATCAAAACAACAGAAGAAAGGGCACGATTAAGTATTTTACCTGGATTGATACTAAACAGTGGTGCAGTAGCAGAGTATGGAAGTTTTAAAAATTGCAATTCCTCCCATTTCAAACTAAGCAGGCCTACTGCAATCCGATGTATTATTAACACGGCAGGAAAAGTAAGCATTCGAGTTACGAAAACTAGAGAAAGAACTATAAATTAAATTGGATTCTGCACTACTGACCTTACTCTACACATCACAAAGGCCCTTTTTTGCCTTGTCAGTAGAATAAATTCGTGGGTGCCGTGAGTATGATTTGAACCTGCTATTGCCGTATGGAGAGCCCTTACACCACTACAGCATAAGTAACTACATTTGGTTCCCAGTTTTACGAAACATATAAGTATTCATTTTTATTCAGAGCATCAGAATGCTACTTAAAAATTTTGTAATCTCAAAGGAATATTTGAAATTTATGTTTTATGCATTCCAAGAAGTAAGAAGGTAGAAATAAGAAAAAAACATTTGAAATCTCTGGGGATGCCAACAAGATGGAAAGCCGAAGAAGCTTTGACAATTTTCCAACTCGTGCATTTACTTAAAATTTTCAAAGTATTTCAAATGTCGTAAAGAAAGTCTGTCGACTTTCGCTATATACCAGCACTGTGTGTTATCACAGGGAAACCTTAAATATTTCACTTGATATCACTGGTCCATTTGGTTGGAAGTCCATTACAAATACAACAAGCTAAAATGTTCAGAAATTCAATTTCCGGTTGACCTATTAAATTAGCGTGTTCAAAAAACTGGGTCGACTACAGGAAGAATCTTATCGTCTCAATCGCGGGTATTAAAGGCTTTTCTTAAGATGGTCCATAGATTTCCCGCTCGAATTGGCCTTACTTGACTTTAAGAGGTACTTACTTGTGCGGTTTGCGTATTCAGGGCAATTGCGGAAATGCCTTTAGTAACTGTGTCCTGCTTCAGCCGGGCTGAGCTCAATAATCCTCACCTAAATCACAATTATTTTTATGTCCTGGGGCGGTTGTTTATCACTGGGCCGTAAATTCTGGAGTAATGTGTTTAACGGTTCCATGTAATACGTCACGTTTGCCTCTTGCGACACATCGTTATGAGCAAGCTCGTTTACGACTTATGACAAGAGTCAAGCTGGGAGACAGGAAGGCAGAACCTTCCCTCGTAAGTCATCCGCAATTATCCAGTTCAGAACAACATTGTCATATGGCGAATATTCCCCCTGAGTTATGGATAGAAAACTCAGGCCAAATGTGCGCCTCTTTTTTGTTAAATGTTTGCATAGCTTCCTCTGCGAGACTTTCCACTGCCTCGAAATATTACAGAAAATATGAAAAATTATACAGTTACGCTACTTCCGAATTTTTCAATTGTTTTTATTTGTTTCAAAAGTTTATGTTAATCTGGACTTTCTCAGCAATTCTCGCATCCCAAAATTAGGTCCTGGTGGAAGCTTACTTGATTTAATAAAGTTCACGATTGAAATGTAAAAGATGTACAGTGCTGTGGAAAAGTCTTCGAACATGCCTATGCTGTGGTGTGTAACACTTAAAAAGGAAAACAATACAAATTTTATTGAAATTATTTCAATTTATTCAGGAACTACCCAAGCGGGGTCGACGTTCATCAAAACTGGCCCGCTGATCGGTCGGTGCATGGCTCCCGGCCATCGGCCAAGACTAGATATTCTATTGGGCAATGCTTGGTAGTTTACTGGGCCAGTAGTGGATATTTATGGTAATTATCTTAGGTTAGGTTAGGTTAAAGTGGCTGCCTAAGAAGGCACACTTAGGCCTAAGAGGCCCTTTGTGCTACCACGTTGAGGCTTGAAATTTTCAACCCCATAAAATTACCTAAGGAATAGGAGGGTTAACATTCTGTCCCCTGTGCACCGAACCAGTTTTTGTATCATGTGGGACTAGTTCACGGGAAATCAAAATTATTTTGACTGGGTTGTGAAGGATGTTCATCCTTAGTTCGTCGTCGGGAACCATTTTGAACTCCCGAAAAATCGAGTCAGGTTTTTGACATCTATGGAGCCTAGCTCGGTTAGCTCTTTGAAGTAGGGGGAGCCCAAAATCCGGTTCCTACGGTTGGCTAGGGCCGGGCAGCTACCGAGGAGGTGAAGTATGGTTTCCTCTTCCTCATCGTCGTGGCAACTCCTACAGAAGTCGTTTGAGGGCACGCCCAGCCTATCGGCGTGTCTACCTATGAGGCAGTGACCCGTGATTACGGCTACTGTAGTGCTAATTTTTTTGCGTCCGAGTAGGATAAGGCCTCTTGACCGCTTAAGGTCAAGTTTTGGCCATATCTGTCGGGTAATCAGGCAGGTGTGTTCTTCTTGCCGGTTATTATTAGCAATCTTGAGAGCCTCCTGTGAGAGCTCCATTTTGCATGTAGCTAGCGGTTTACCCGGCTGGTGGTTAATGTCCGAATCAGGACGTGTGGCACCGATTTTAGCTAGTTCGTCGGCTCTGCAATTGCCCGGAATATCACTATGTCCAGGCACCCAGATGAGCCGTACTTTCAGGTGCTCAGCTATGTCATTTAGTGTTGAGCGACATATTATGACCGTTTTGGAGGTTGTGTATACTCCCGAAAGGGATTTAATAGCTGCCTGACTATCTGTGAAAATACATACATTTCCTGTAGGTAGCGCTAGTTGATTCAGGCGGTCCGCAGCTACTTTTATAGCCATGATTTCTGCTTGAAACACGCTGCAGTAGTCAGGTAAGCGAAATGAGACATCGAGGTCCAAGTGTTCCGAGAATATTCCTCCACCCACTTTGCCATTAAATTTGGAGCCGTCAGTGTAGAGATGCACTGAGTTCTCCCATTGGGGAGGACCTTTCTCCCACTCCGATCTGGTGGGAAAGAAGGAATCGAATTTTGCTCCAAAGAAAGCCTTGAGCGAGGTATAGTCGATATTGCTGGCAGTTCTAGTGTGCAATATTTTGGAGTGACCGAAATCAGTTCGCTTCCAGGTCTGGATTGAGTTAAGCCTAATGGCGGCTGACGATGCGGTTTGCTTACCGAAGATATCCAACGGTAGAAGGTGGAGAATAGTGTTCAGGGCTTTGGAAGGTGTGGTTCTCAGGACACCTGTTATCAGCAGTGCTGCCATCCTCTGAACGTAGTCCATTGCTTTGAGATGAGTTGCTATATTTAGTGCCGGCCACCAGACAATCACCCCATACATGAGTATAGGCCGTATGACACTTGTATAGAGTAAATTCACAATGCGTGGTTCCATACCCCATCTTTTCACTATAGCCTTCTTACACGAGTACAGCGCTACTGTGGCTTTCCGTACTCTTTCTTGGATGTTAGGCTTCCAGGTAATTTTTCTATCTAGGACTAAACCTAGATACTTAACCTGGTTACACAGTTCCAGCCTAACCCCGTCTAGTGTAGGGCAATTAATAGGAGGTGTTTTATGCCTCCGAGAGAAGAGTATTAACTCTGTTTTGTTAGGGTTTATACCTAGACCACACCCATCACTCCATGATGAAGTCTTGGAGAGGGCGTGTTGTAAAACCTCAGCCAGTGTATTGGGGTGCTTTCCTGAACATACAAGGGCAATATCATCGGTGTAGGCAATAACCTTGTGACCGGATAACTCCAGGTCTATGAGCAACTCATTTAGAGTTAAGTTCCATAAGAGTGGTGAAAGGATTCCTCCCTGAGGGGTGCCTCTAGTTACCACTCTTTGGATATTGGATCCTCCTAAGCTGGAGATAATGACCCTGCTTTTTAGCATGAGGTCAATAACTTTGATGAGAGGGTCGTCGATTTCAAGCCTCCTCAAGGATGCCATTATCGCCTCTGATCTAATATTGTTAAAAGCACCCTCAATATCAAGGAAGGCTACAAGTGAATATTCCTTCTGTAGTAGTGAATGCTCTATGATTGTGGTAAGTTCGTGTAGGGCTGTCTCTACGGACTTACCTTTAGTATAAGCATGTTGCGAGAGAGACAACTTGGAATGATTGATTGTCTCTTTAATGTAGATATCTAGGAGTCTCTCCAAGGTTTTGAGCAGAAAGGAGGAGAGACTAATGGGCCTAAAATCATTGGGCTTATAATGTGAGGCTTTTCCTACCTTAGGGATAAAGACCACCTTCACCTTCGTCCATGAGGATGGAATATAGGTGAGGTTAAGGCAAGCCTCGTAGATGACCATTAGCCACGGAATAAGTATCTCGGAGGCTAGTTGTAGTTCAGCTGGGATGATGTTATCCAATCCCGGTGATTTATAGGGCTTGAAACTTCGTATCGCCCATTTCAGTTTTCTTGTATCAAGTATCTTGTGGACCAGTTCATGGTCGCTTGGAGTATCCGGCAAATCTACTCTTCTGTTCGTAGAGCAACCCGGAAAGTGAGTGTTTACAGGTAGCTCCAGCGACTCAAGACTGGATAAAGTGCAACTACCATCACTCTTGGTCAGGAGGCTTGGGGTGATGGGCGTTGTTGAGAGGATTTTCCGCAAACGACTCGCTTCAGAGGAGCTTTCAATTTTATTACAGAATCCCTCCCATGAGGATCGTTTTGCTTTCCTAATCAGTTTCTTAAATTGTTTGAGGCATTCTTTATAAGAAGTCCAGACATTAGTTTTTTTCGCTTGGTTAAAAAGTTTGCGACACTTCTTTCTTAGGGCCATGATCTCACTCGACCACCACAGAGGTTTGGGCTTGCCTCTAGGGACTTATGACGTGGGTTATGTAAAATCTCACCCAACTTAGACGCGTGTTAATCGTATGGCCCACCTGATATTAAAATTCTTCCCAATAGCCGATGGCTCATGTGCCTGAGTCTTGACAATGAATTGATATCAATAAAACACGCACGAAATAGTCCAAACGAAGCACACTTACAATTTTTCTGGACTAAAATTTAAAATCAAAGCAATAAAATTATTTTTGCACAGCACATACCTGTAACAGAAGCGTACATACTTCTATGGCGGGTGCATTTTCAGAGTTTTGTGCCTGTAGCGGGAGCATGCATACCCGTGTGGCAGGCGTGTTCTTCAATTTTCGTACCTGGTTAATTATTTTTACCTGAGGGCATATTATACTGAACAATAATATTGAAATTAGCTGTCAAAATGTAAATAAGCAAGCCTACAAAATTTACTTAAGTTTATAACACTTATTCGAAAATCCCGTATAAGAAAATATTGACTCAAAATTTTATAGTTGATTCTTAAAGCTGCGTTAGGAAAAACGTCTTTAAACTTTTTCCTTACTTTTCTCGTGAATACAGAAACAACTCCATAGATTTATGTTTTTGTGCAGCAATGATGAAATCACAAAACATCAGATCTATAAGCTAAGGTTTAACCTTTAAACAACAAAAGTTGGATTGGATAGCTGATTTTCCTTAAGCATTTTTACGATCATATAGGGCTCCATAAAGAAATCCATCCTAAAATAGAGAAGTTCTTAACACAAGTGTGCTATTATTTACACAATTTTCCAAGTTAATTTTTTTAAAGATAGTAATGAATGGGCAACGTGTAATAAGACTGAGGGTGTCCCCGTCAAATTCAAACCTAAATACCATGTCATAATATTTCATAATTCACTTGAATTGCGTTATGAATACCCATTCTATTGCAGTTTTCCTTTTGCGGTTTTATGCCAGCAAAGCTGACCAATAAATAATACAAACAATAAAATTTAATGCACAGAATGCAACAAGGTTTTGTCAGTTTGCCCGGTATTGTGCAGCATTTAGGAGGATTTGTTGCACATTAAAACATTATATGTTTATTCAATGGAAAGAATTATGTCGCGGTTTTTTTTGTTGATAAACTGAAGTCATGTTATCAACAGGCTTTGCAGATTTATAGTCAAACTGTATCCCTAGGGTTAGCAAAGTCGAAATTGATTTTATTCCTAGATTTAAAGTGCATCCTGGGAATTGTAATACGTAGGTTCCAAAGGGAAAAATATGATATTACTTCAAACGGAACATGTACAGATATCTGTCAGTATCTCGTATTTTCATCCAATTACTTTTTGATTGATGTCATATTTTCGCAGAATTATTTGTTATTCATACTCATGTCATTGATAAAAATGCTGAATTGGAAAGTCGTATTCATTTAAAAACTTTAGAATATACAAAGAGTTTTCAGGTAATCTCGGAGAAAATTTGCTACAACTGCTGCAATCACTAGATTACCTGAGGACTGCATTTAAAGCAAACTCAAAAAAGAAATTAGAAGGGCCATACGTACGCTGTGGCAGGCATTCTGTGAATCTATAAAGGGTACAATGAGGGCACTTACACGGCGTCAATTGCGTTAGTCGACCGGAGGTGCGGACGAATATCCCTAGTGGAGGTAATTTATCAACCATTGTCATATATGGGAAATTCAAATGGGCTATCGAATCATTTCATGCCTACATCCCCCTTGTCTGAAGACAGATTAAATTGACATTTATCCGTAAGGCAGGGAGGAACGGGTACAGAATGGCGAAGGACTTTAGGCCAATTAACGTGTTTTCTTTTCTTTTAAAAACATTAGAAGGATTCATAGATGTGCACCTAGGTAGTGTCCCCCTTTCAGTGGTGTTAGCGATGCTCAACACGCCTATACAAAGGGTTCGTCAGTTGGTAGGCAACATTGAAAACACACTCAGATGTAATGAATTTAAATTGTGTAAAATTTCTGGATATTGTCCCTTTGACAACGTTAAAACTGAGGTGTTCAGTGATGCGCTCAAGATCTCAAGGAGAAGACCTAAACGTCTGTCAATGAATCGAAGCATTTCTGGGTAGCAGAGAGATACATGGCAAACTGGGAAACCCGAGATTGTAAGAGCCTCCTGTAGTGGTACCCCAGATGGCAGACTTCTTTCAACATCTGGCTATTAGCTGATAAAGTTCTAACTTTGCTAGAGAGCATCGGAATAGAAGTGGACTGCAGACGACCTGGTGTTATTGTTAGCAGAGAAGATTTTAAGCACCATAAGCGAACTAATTAAGAGACGACAAAAATCCAAAATAAACCGTTCAAAACTCGAGTGGAGCAAGTAATATTAAAAAAAATTTTCTTGATAAGAGCAGTGTTTCTAATAAAGAAATTAAGAGGGTTCGAAATCAAACCTTTTAAACTACCCAAACTTGGTCGGGACTCTTCAACGGTAAAGAAATGTATATTTGGGTGTCATTCTTGATTCCACAATAAACTGGGGCATTAACATTGATTAACGGCTAATGAAGGCTTCGATAGCATTTTATTATTACAAGAAAAGCCTAGGGAAAAAATGGCGACTTATTGGAATCCCACAGTCGAAAAACGTTGAACTATAGCCACACCAGTATACTAGTAGGGTATAATTATGCCTACCCGAGAGATTACCTGCAGGCGGAGCACTGACTATGCCGTTCCTGCGATATCCTTCGAGAAAGCTTTCTCCACTAGAATACTTTGTAGAGAGGAGTGGGAAGATTTTCAAAGAGGGCTCAAAAGTGGAGAATGGGGTGGAGGCCGGTCCTGGCCATTGAAAGGGTGACAAAGACGTAGAATATGTGTGTATTGTGATAGTCAAGCAGTTATAAAGCCACTCGACTGAAACATGATTAAGTGACAGCTGGCGCGCGTAGTTCCCGAATGGTTTTCCAAAGTTTGGTACTGTACACAGGATAAACACAAGATAAACGCTTCACAGATAGACAAATCGATCGGCTGGACTAATATCATTAAAAAGAGGATCAACCTGAAACCTGTTTAGCTCGAAATAAAAATTGAACGGCGATTCTATAGGGGGGAAACCACCGGAACCTACGCAATATCACTGCGGTTATAACGAGTAATTGTATTTTTGGCAGTTATGCATTTGTGCACACGACCGCTGCCGGAGCTGGATGAGTATTGAGTTAAAAGCATTCAACGGGTTTGGCCAGGAGCAGAGTGGGCAAGTGAGCTTTTAAGCTTTTAAATTCGTATATGTTCTTGTTTGGCTGCATTCGGTTTCTTGTTTTTGAGTTTTTAATCGTACAAATACACAAAAGATAAAAAAAAATTCACTTTTAAGTAGTTTTCTAAGCAATTGTACAATATCTTAAAATATGCAACCGTTTGCCAACATTTTAAGGTTTTTAATTAAACAAAATGTACGAAACGTTTCTAAAGCTTTTAAGCATTCCTCTCATTAAGTAGTGAGTCTGGCCATCACTGTTTTAGATCCTTTTAAGAAATCCCTAGCATGGCGCTAAGGGACGTAACCAGGTTCCTCAATAGATGCGGTTAGTTCAGTTAATTTAATGGAACATATTAAAGTATATGTGAGGCTTACAAAGTGAGGTTACAACCTGGTGGCCACTAACTAACCTAACCTTAATTGGTTGAGACGGGTCCCCTTGTCCTATAAAGAATAAACTAACAGGCCACGCTCAGGAAAAAATGAGTTAGCCTGTAAGCCAACAGCCTAGGGGATTTTCTTGACTTGCATTTTTTAGCTGTAATTAAGAAGTCGAAATTTGTAATTCAAATTATTATTATTTTCTATTTTCTCATCCATATGCTTTTACAGATCGTGTTTTTTTCTAATAATCCCTACGGCCTTCCTTGATACATATCTAACTGGACTGGTAATATTTCAAATCTAGGCCCTGATCAAAGTTAACCTTTCAAAGCAAAACTAACCTAATTGAATTAATATAATTTGTTATCTGTTATTTTATTAAGTTCAGGCGTCTTCAAATTTTATTTATTATTATTTTATTTTATTAGTTATTATTATTTTTTTCATTTGCTGGGACATCCTTTGGTATGCTAGCACGTGCAGCGGTGACTCCTCATAGTTCAATCCTAGCTGACTTAAACTTCTTTGCTGGGCTTCTGTAGGTAACTATAATTGTCCGCGACTCGATTTAATCACAAACCTTGAAATTCAAAAAGCTTTTTTGGCTATGTCTGGACAGGTCTTCCTACTTTTCAATCCCACTGTCTTTGTTCTCACCTCCGGAAGAACGTCCTCATCAAGATGGCGTTTTGCGTCCCTGCTCAGAAGAAATATCGTAAGTATAAGAAGTATGATCGTAATAGCTCAATGTGATGAAACACGTTGTAAGGTTTGGACGAGTTATAATTATAATTATGATGAAATTCTGTAGAATGCCGGCATAATGTATTTTATGTGTTTTTTATTTTTATAATTTCTACTGTAGTGTATACGTTATGAATATTTTATGTCATTTAGCTAACGCTGAAATATTTGACTTTATTCTATTCTAAACTAACATCTAATTTCTCTTTCAATATTAAAGTTTTTTTTATTTTTGGGTTTCGTATTATTTTATTAGAATTTGTTTTATTAAGAGTTTATTTTAGTAACCTAAATAAGAGTCTACGAACTGACTAAATATTATTTAGAAACATTCAGATGATGGATGATTGGATTTTGGTTGAAATTGTTGGCTCAATAGTGTTTTTGTAAGTGTAGAGTGATTTGGGTGGGTTTATATAGTAGATTGTAAGTGCTAACCTTACAAGCCATACATAGCACCTTGTACAAACCATTAGAATCATTTGCTCGCGTAGTCGGATAGAAAAGCTCCTGTTCTCTATAAAATATCACTAGCCCTACTCCTTTGTTGGGCTTGCAGTTTTTGAAATTCGAATTGCGAATATAATACTAATTGCTGTATTCCCCTCATCTCTTTTCCCTTACCATTAATTTGTCGATATCTGAAATTAATTTATTATACTTAAGAATATGTCGACATAATGCACTTTACGTTCTGGTTCCAAGAAATAAATTAATTTAAGTCATAACATCGTTACCCATGTGAATTATCTACACACTTGTGGAGAATACTGAATCAGCTCTTGGCAACAGTACCGAAATTAATCTTGGTCTGGTTTACGTAAGAACTACGCTTCATCACAAGCAATACATCGAAATAGTAATTTTAGAAATTTGTCTCAATTTAGGCTTACTAAAATTTAAGTTCAATTTTGTAAAGGAATATTCTTTCAGTTAGACTCGGTAAAAGAAATTTATCGCAAGTAAGCACGCAATACGAACTGCGATACCTTCTGTAGACATTTCTTAATATGAGCTGAACGTGCCTGAATGCAATTTGGCAAAGTTTCCAGGAAAAGTTTTCTTAGTTGAAATTTTCTTTTGTAACGAGAATATTTGACGAAGCCTTTGAACGGTTGACTTAGTTCAAAATTATTATTAGTTTTAGGAAACTTTTCATCTTCCTATTGATGAGTCCGTTCCGGCTGAGTAACGTTAGTCATACAATTCTCCCAAATTGTTTGAAATCCCGGAACAATTTCACCACAAAGTGAATTTAGAATTTATTAAATTTTATTTAAGTTATTTGAGGTAGTTCTTCATAAGATTGCCAACCACTTTCGAAAGGATTGCACTTTGAAAGTTTATGTTATCATAAATGCTACCAATGGCAACGGAAAGTTAAGATTTGGAATTTAGTTTCTGCAATAACCATTACATTTTCTGATAGATCAATAGAATATTTTCATAGAACTTAGAACACCAAATTTTAAACGTTACACAATTTTGTTACAATCAACCGTGGGTGACACGCCGGGTTGACTAAGTTTAATCATATTTTTTATACAAAATTTTGAAAATTTATAAAAATTATAGAAATGCTATCTGTGACGATTTCTTCTGGTAAGCCAAATATTGCAATGCTTTTTAAAAGTACATCTATGACATTTTCTGCTGAAATACTTGCCAATTGCGTTATATCTAAGAATTTGCTATAGGCGTCTCACCGAAAAGGAAAAAACTCTAGATGTGCCCTTTGAAAAGGATATTGATATTTACGTCATTTGTCGGCTTAAGTGTGAGAGTACGTATCTACCAAAAAAGCCACTTTTGAGCTCAGTATATGAAATACCATAACTTTTGTTACAATTAAAATGTTGTAAAAACCACCAAACCAAACCAAACAGTTTAAAATTTGTTCCCTTGTGTAATAAGAACGCAATTCGTGTTAGACAAACATGCTTCAACATGTTTTCGCTTGATTTAGTAGATAAAAGTATGCAATGTTCGAAGACTTTTGAACATCATATTTATAGCTCAAACTTTCTGTTATATTTTATATTATTTGTTTCAGAACAACTTGTTTTGCTAGTTTTCCTAGTTTAAGTATAATCATACACAAGCGGGGTTTTATAATCGGGCCATCATTGGGCAGTGAATGGGTGTCAGTCGTCTACCATCGGCCGCTGATTGGCAACATTAGCCATTCGTAATGAAAAAAATATTTCGTTTGAACTTTCTAGTTGGATTCTACGGAAAACGAAGACAAAATTTGTACACAAATTCATGGTAATTGTCTGTTCATAAAATAGTCCAGTGCAGGGTCGCCAGATGTGGCGATTTTTCGCCAAATTGGCGATTTTTCATCAATCCTGGCGACAAAAAATATGAATTTGGCGATGGCGATTTTTGTTGGCGATTTTTGTTGGCGATTTTTCATCTACTTCGGGCGTTTTTATGGCGATTTTTCTTGAAAGAAAAATTGACAGATTATTTACCTTTTAAAAAATAATTTCTAAATTTTAAAAATGTAGCATACATCAATTTAGCAGAATTTTCTCAAAAATTTAGCTAATTTGAGTAAAAGTTGCCGCAACTGCAAGTGACACTTAAAGTAACAGAAAATTCTACTGCACGTCTAATCAGTTATTTGCCGGCTTTTTCGCAGTTTTATTCTGTGATTTTTAATAAATTTTAGGAGAAATAATGGAAAACGGTTTATGAAAAGTAAGAGATCCTACTTTAGCAAAAAGTTGTATACTTTTGGGAAACCTACAAAAATGTACCAGAGAAGAACTCGAAAGTATCTGTAATAGATGCGGAACAAATCTTGGCTATTTGGAGCAAAAATATTTCGGATTTGTAGAATTTGAAACAGAAGCGATTGCTAATAAGGCCGCTCAAGCCCTCAATGGATCTTTGTTTAAAGGGTACAAAATAACAGTCCGGAATAGGTAAAGGTAAGAAACCACAGCTAAAGAAAGAAAGTCTAGAGGCAACTCAAGCCAATTTACAACAGCTTCAGCAGCATGCTCACGTACCTCCTGATTACAATGATTGTGAGCTAATTGTCATTAACCAGGAGCACACGTAATTGGACTTTTGAATATGTATAGATTCATTACCTTTTTTTAAATTTTATAGAGAATATGCCGAATATGAAAAGGTTATATTTAAAAGTTGATTTGCTTTTCCCAAATGAAGGGGTAACAATTGCGAAAGTTAGCGCAAATATTTCGTGACGTGGATGTTTATATGCAGTACTTGTCACCGCCCAAAACGAATAGCATCGAAGTATCACAGAAACATACTTTATGGGCAACTAGCCGAGCACCGAAATATGGCAGTTGATAATGCCATTAACTTGAGGCCCGAAGTACAATTCCAACGGACCCGTCAACTGCAACTTTGCTCAAATGGGAAATTCATGCGACATGATTGTTACAATTTAACGAATTATCAGTCGACTCCGACTGAACTTAGACTTTGCTCAAAGTGCAAAGTTGTAGTCACAAAACACGACTGCGGCTAACTTCATTTGAAATATACATGCAAATAGCTCTGAAAATGACAGAAGCTGAAGCTACAATTTAATTTCAAATTTGATTTTGGCGTTGACTTCGGCTGAAAGCTCAGTTGCAGTTAACTGATCAGTCGGAATTTTAACTCGGGCCTAATATCGAATGATCGAAAGATTTTCAAATCAAATTGCTCCAAATAGCTCAGTTGCTCCTCCTTTAAAAGAATGTCATCCAGACGCGATTCAAACTTTATTAAACGCACTTGCTAACAATCGTTTCTTAACGGTTTTACAATTGTTACAAGGTGTGAGTTACAAAAAATGGCAGAGTTAAGCGACGCAGCTGACCTTCCAGCTCCTCAACCGAAAATTGTCGAACCTGATCCAGAGATCGAGTTGCATTTTTGCACATTTTGCACATTTTTGAAAAAAAAATTTAATAAAAATTCCGAACTCAACCGTTCAACTCGAGCAAAGTAAGAAATATTAAAATATTTCCTAACGCGGTTGGCGTTTGTAATAAATAAAAGCTAAATTCTTTTGGCTCTTTGTCAACAGCAGCACCAAAGGGTTAGCTTTTCTTTAGCTGCTGGACGCCTTCGAAAAAACCGAACACTAGATGAAAAACCAACAAATTTAAATAAAAACACCGATCTAAACAGCTGTTTTTTTTTTATTAAAAATCCTCAATAAGTCATCTATAACGGGGTCAAAATCCGATCTATTGTATGCAAATGTACAATCACTGCAAAACGATTCAAACATAATTGAACTTCTAAAAGATAATAAGGTGCAACGAGCGTTGGATTCACTGTTCAAAGCGTTAGTATCTACAATTGAAAATCACTTTAACTATAGGTATATAATGAAATATATTTTATTGGAAGTCTTTAATTGTTTGGGGTTTTTTCTGAAACTCTTTCATATAGGGAGTTGATATTTGTCACGAAGATAGGAAGTGGCTTAAGCAACATGCTGGTAACGATTTGCTTTACTAAAATCCAACGAAACTTAAGGTGTGTAATTAAAGAAATTACTCGTACCTTAACACAGTATATTGCATACCCAATAAAACAACATTTCATTACAGTATTATCGCGATAAGCTAAAGGAAGTGACTATTTGCACTTACGTGTACTTTCATGTTTACACGTATTTGCCATCTTGATTTCCACTTTGACATTTTGGCTATAATCATGGCTACAACAAATTTATAGATTGGCGATTTTGGCGACTTTTTAGTGTCCATCTGGCGATATTGTCTGTGGAAAGTCTGGCGACCCTGGTCCAGTGCAATTAGGTTTATACCTCGGAACCCAGCTATAATGAATGGATTTAGATGTTTCCGGATTTTTTGAATTTCTTATACTAAAAATTAAAAAGTTTACCTTTTGACCTTTTTTTTTTAAGACCTGTCCCATGAAAATGATGCTACTTCTAGTATAGTACATTCCTTTTGCAGCTACATTTATTTTTTTTCTCGAGAATAACTATATAGTTTCTCTATAAAATATACGAAGGATGAAAAGATGAATAGAAAAACTGCACATTTCAAGGTCGACTAAAATTCGGATACGCAAAATAAAGCAAATTGTCAACAGTTGGGTACTATGTATGTATACATCAATTCATTGGGGGATGTGAAAAAAATATGAATTGAAATGTGCAGATAAGCAAATATAAACCTTTATGGGGGTCCACCTTAGAATATAAAACTAACTTGGAAATTGACTACTGAAATTTGGCAACAACAGTTCAAGTTATGTTGAAAACGCTTGCGTTTGTTGCAAAGTTAAGTGCAGGTGTAATATTTAAAAGGCACTGATTGGCACTATATTACTTATATTTTTTTTAAATATTTAATGACATCATTTCGAATATCATTATTTCCAAATATAATAATTTTAATTACTTTAAATCAATTTGAAAGAGAATCCCCACAGGTACTGTTTTCTCAAACCGTCTAACTTTAAGACGTACTGCTTGTTGACATTTGCATTCGTAAGTAAACAAATCAGCACCTTAGTTTTGCAAACACAAAATGTTTTCAGTTAACATTTTCGTTACTTTTTCCAACTCATGATGCAAACTATCATCATAGTTTATTATTGAATATTTTAGCTACTACACTAACCTGAAAAAAGTTTTCCTTCTTGGAGAATTAGAGTTATTTCCGCTGCACTTAATTGTCAAATTTTTCAGATAAATAATAATTTGGCACCGCTAATGTTCAACACAAAGTCCAAATATAAACTTGGTAATAGCCTTAAAGTTAATTAGCTGGGCAATGTAGTACAGATCCTCTGCTACATCCTCAACTACCCCAATGTTAAGATAATTACACTGGGACACTTTGACGCTTGCGTGTAATGAGGCGACACAAATTTCCTGCCCCGACAGGGTTCTCTCGAATTTTTTGAAAAAAGTAAAAACACTTGTTTTACTTCCACATAATAGGAGTAGCAAACATTTTTGGGATGGTGATCGCTCAAAAATATGAACGCTCAAAACTTTTTGATGGATTTTTCGACCCTGGTTTTGACTGGTAAGCTGGTTTAACATTTGTAAATGTAAAATAAGAAGAGTATACGTGTCTCTTATCCACAAACTCTCCCGGAAAACAAATATTTAGTTCTGACTACAATGTTGCCCGATGCGGGAAATAATTGTTCACTACACACTGTTCGAAGCCGCTTATCTAGTAGTAAGTAATCTTTGCTTACGACCTGGTCAAAATTGAACTTCTTTCGACTACTCACTAATTTGCAATTAATCTGCGCATCTGAATGTCAATTCCTCTGATGGGCAGAATGTTTCAGCCTGCAAAGCTACTTCCTTGTTGTAAATGGCCGTAGAGCAGTTATTATTAGTTAGTCAGTTTTAAATTTAGAAGCTAAGAGAAATACAATTATGCGTTCAGAATTATAAAAAGTTTAAAATATATTTGGTGCTATGATTCGTTTCGTAGAATACACTCTTAATGGTGAACAGGCAGGCTTTCGTGAGGGTGAACCTCCGGATTTTCATCGAGCAATCCCCCGAATGGAGGTTCCGTTTACACCTAATATTCCTCTATTTCGAGAAGGCGTCTGATAGCGTTGTTCGCAAGTATATATGGACAGCTTTACAATGGAGAGGCATTCCAGAAAAAATTATCGTAAGGAGTTCTACCCAGGAACACAACGTCACGTCTTACACAAGAAAAACCTATCGAAGCACTTGGAAGAACGGAGAACTTTTCCTTATCGTCCTAGATGACCACTCATCGCAAGAGATTATATTGAAACTTCTTAACCACCTTACACACCTGGACTTCCCGACGATTAATGTCTCGTTTTCAGCAAACAGAGTCATATAGCTCTAATGTCCGAAGCCCTGAGTCGAGAAGGTCGCAGAGCAGGGCTTAAGATCATTGCTGCTAAGCTTGGTTTCCAGGAGGCAAAAGAAGTTTTTCTTAAAGAGCAGAAATTAGAACAGAAAATGTTGCTATCTCGGATCTTCGAATCGAATGTAAATTCTGTTCTGTTGTACAGCTGTTCAAATTGAAAAGTGACCTGTCAAATTACATCTAAGTTACAAATCTTTATCAACCGGTGTCTTCGGCGAATCCTTAACATCTATTGCCGAGGGTCATTATCAGTGAAGATTTGGACAGACTTACAGGACAAAACGGGATAGACACTAGTGTTTGAAGGCGAAAGTGGCAATGGCTACGTCAAGCTATAAAATAAAGGCCGAACAATATCGGTCAACATGCTCTAGATTGCAACCCAAGGAAGACACCGAATTGGGTGACCGCGCAACACATGGAGAAGATCCGTAGAGAGAGAAGAAACTCAGATTATCAAATCGTGATAACAGTTGAAAGCGTTGGCTCAGAACGGAGCCAGGCGAAGAGTTCGTGTAGTAGACTCTGAATGCCCCACAGGAAAGGTTTGCAATGGAAGTAGAATACATCGCAGATAATGGTCTCAAAAATTTTCCCAATACAGCCTAAATTGGCGATAGGTCGATAATTAAAGATATCGCACTTGTCGCATTTCTTATGGAGAAAAATAATGGTGGACAGTTTCTAGGGTTAAGAAACACACCGGAACATATAGACAAGTTAAATAGATGAC
This sequence comes from Leptarthrus brevirostris, assembly GCA_964036015.1. NCBI lineage: Eukaryota > Metazoa > Arthropoda > Insecta > Diptera > Asilidae > Leptarthrus > Leptarthrus brevirostris. Next base: position 36,016,609 of record OZ038372.1, on the reverse strand, counting down.
AAAGAACAAGAGCCAAGGAAGTACTGCAAATTTTCAGGAAATACGCAGAAACGCCATCAGGACCGCACACGAGAAACTATTAGCCAAATTCGAGGTTTATTTTAGACGGTAGCTTCGTCGAGTATTAAGCCTTAAGCCTTAAAGCTAATATCACAGTTGGAATCCAAAAACGCAGTCTTAAAGAAATCACCAAAGAGGTTGGCGATCGTCAGAGGATCATTACTTTCACGGTAAGCAAAACGAGACTCAGGAACCAGGGGTGGTATACATTGCCTTACGAGAGTACTACAGGCGTCGCAAGAGAACACTAAGTCTGAAAGCCTACCCGAGTCGTTCACCACGTCGTTGACCTGCAATAGTCCAGAGGAAGCAATACCATCTATGAAGGCAGGCATATGTGATGGAGAAGCAGCAAACGAGGGTCGCAGACTAAAGTCATCCGCAGAGTGTTTTCAGTTCACAGTAAGTATTGAAGTTACCCAAAAGCATCATACGGGCGCAGGAGATCCCTAACACTGTCGAAAGAAGCAGACAACTGCTCAAAAATGTGTGGGGGCGAGCATGGTGGAATATAAGTTGTGGCGACAAATATATTCTTATGAGGAGGAACTCCAAAAGATCATGTCCAGCAACGTCAACAATCGCACTTGGTAGATCGCAGCGAATAACACATGGAACACCCCTAACAACAGGAGCACCCAGGGCGGACCGGTGACGGTGACGGCGGAAAACCGAGAAGTCGGGACCAAAAATCTCGGCATCAGCAATCCGTTACGTTGGATAGAAATCTCGGTAATGCGTTTTTTGATGCAGTAGTCGAGCTCAGATGTGGTTTAGGAAGAAACTCACGACCAATAGAATTTCTCGGTCAAATATCATAGCTTGAAAAATAATGTCCAGAACAGTTACCATAAAGGAACCAAAACGATTTTAAGATTACATTTTCTGAATATTTGTTATTCCAAAACTTTCCCCACAAAAGGTGGTAAAATAATGGAACGACAAGGCTGAATGTGCGGTAATTACTAGTATAAGGTTCTCAGTTTTTACAGAACCCTTGCATTGAATTTTAGATTTGTGTCATTGTGTTCTTTATAAAAAAAAACCTTATTTATACCCAACCAGGGCAGCAGTTCTCCTTTACATTTTCTATTAACCAGCAGCCTACTAAAAAATAAATCCCGAATGCAGCCAAGCTCTCCTTCCTATGAGAAAGGTGAAGAAGTGTTTTCATTAGCATAAGCAAACCTCAGGATTGTTAGTTTGTCACAATTTTTGGATGGAGACGGGAGCTTGGAACATGGAAATTAGTGACGGTAGTGCACCTCAGATTTCAAGACCTGATACAATTTTGAATTATACATTGAAGTCACATTCACTACCCGGCTGTCAAATAGGTTAGTTAAAATTTGGTTCGGTTCCACAAATGAGACATTTGACAATGAAATATTTAAATCCAACGTCATTGCTGGAAAACGAATTTAAATTTTAGAATTCGTAAGCAACTAAAGAGTGACGGAAATTATTTTTTTCCTTTTTGGATTATCCTTGATGATGATGATGATTACTTGTTTTGTCCTCACGATCTAAGGAATGACTTTTTTTTTAAAGTATAAGTTGATTTTGATTTTTAAAGCTCATTATAAGACAGTAATACAGAGGTGGCAAGTGGATAAAGTGTTGGAACGTTGAATTCCTCGTAAAAGAGGAGTAAAAGACCAAATAGTTTGCCATTTTGTGTGCTCGAAATTGACTTTTCCCCCTGCACAACTTTATTTAACAACATCATTAAACGATAAATTAAATACTTCATACAGTTTTATGTATTATATTCATAAAAAGTATACATACATGCATACATGTTGATGAAGTTATTTTATCTTATCTGATGAGACTGAACTTGATGAAATTCCTTCTAAGTTCTTCAAAATAGTTTTGTCGTATAGAATGCCTGCAGTCTTCCACATTTTTAATAAATATTTGACTACTTCTGAATTTTCAATATGTTTGAAGAGCGTGATTGTACTGGCAATATCCCAGGGCAATAGCCCCAAGAGTTTAAGTGACTTCAGACCTATTAGAATTTAATCTATCTATCAAAGGTTATGGAAACATTTATTTATTTCCGGATATTGAAATATTTAGCTATAGGTAATTTTCAATCTAGACAGTAGTCCGCGCTTTCCACAATTGTAAAACTGCTCTTTTAAAAATCGTTAAAGATTTTGGAGATAACTTTGGAGTTTTAGCTTTGCTTTGACTTTTCTAAGGCAGACGGTGTTAATCACACCAAAAAATTATTAATTAAGATGAGTTTTCAGATTTAATATTTTTTCATCAGTAACCAACTGAATGCAAAATTCGTTGGATTGTGGAACTCAACAACGTCAACGCTGGGAACTTGAAAATTTTTTTAAAAAATTATTCCGTTATAACACTATTTTTTAATGAAAACCAAATAAATGCACTCTGTTTGGAATTCATTTGTTATTAATAATTTTGAATGGTTATAAACAATTTATAATTGATATAAACAATTCTTAATTGTTATAGACCATTTTTAATTGATATAAACAAAGTTTATTCATAAAATAAATTTTTTGTGGTAACAAAAATTTCAATTGTTTATAAGTATTTTCAATTGCTATGAACAATCTGCAGTTTTGTATTCAATTTCCAATTTTCATAATCAATTTTCAACCAGGTAAAACCATTTTTTATATTATAAATTTTTTTTTTTTTTATACGATTTTTTCTTGCAAGGTTACGACCATTCTAAGTTATGAAGACATAATATATCTATTTATATGAAATAACAGCTCCATAGCTTATTTTAAAGGTTAAGAGTAGTATTAAATGATGCAATTAGAAAAAAAGACCAAAAACAATTTGTGCATCCTGTACATAACCTCAAAAGTAGCAAAAAAAACCATTTTTCGAGTACCTAACCTCAAATATTTTAAAATCCTCAATAAGATGTGGCCAAATCCTAAGGGACAACCATTTGATGCGTTAGCACTGCTTTGACCGGAAGTGAATAAGGAAACTCTGTCTTGTTTTTGAATTGCTGCGAGCTAGACATCAGCCCGAAGTGTTTTTTTTAATTCAATTTTTAAAAACCCACGGAGAGATCTGGTCTTGAACCCGGAAATCATGGCACGGTGGTCGTTCCGCTCAACCATTTGATCCAACTCTGTCTGTAAATATTATCCGATTTTTTAGATCTATTAATCGCCTTTAAAAATTCGATATCAATTGATCGAAAAGATCGATTCAATTCATTTTGACATTTTTTTTATTCAACATTTTGAAATTACGAATAAAGAAAACTGATTCCATATAACAATATAGGGTTATTAGTAAACCAATTTAATAAATAATGGAACACAACTTTTGTAGCTTACAAATCTTGAGTAAGCAACAATGGTTATTTTACAAATGTCGCTTATTTAATCGAGCGAAACCTATAATTTCTTCAAAAAGTATATTTACACGCAAAAGGTAAAAGGGAAGCGTATTTGCAAGAGCGAAAATTTCGCAAGAAAGTACAAAACGCATTCTCTCTCTGTTTATCCTAACTTTCTATAATAATAGTACAAAATGTCCCACAAATATTTCAGAAATATTTTCAAAAAACGTCCCCAAACCATTTTTATGCCTGAGGACAAAAACGTTCCCAGAATATTTTACGAGTATGTACCAACAGCATTCTCGTAAATGTTTTGAGGTTTCTGGTCTCAGACATATAAATGTATATCTTGGGGATGTTTCCTTAAATAATTCTTGGATTGTTTCTGGGACCGTGGAATATAGAATTAACAAGGAAGTGCATTAAACTGAGAAAACTTCGGTAGTTTTGTTATGCAGTGGTATGACTACTTCTTGTGCGAATGGAAGTAGCATTAATTTTGAATTTTGGTAGAGTCCTGAACACCCCAATTAATTACTTAATAATTCACCCAGTTGCTTTAAACTATTTATCACGCACATTTTAATCTTTTAGGAATTAATAATTATAAGAGTATAAGAGAAAAGGGAAATTATGATCTATTGAATTGTGTATGCCAGTTTAAAACATACTCAATAACCGTCTTTGAACTTCTGGGGTAATTAAAATGAAAATATTGCAAATGTAAAGAAACTGGAAATTGTAATAAAATCTCTATACAAACGCCTTAGAAGCAAATCACCGCAAGTAAAAGTTGACAGTACAACTTAATCTTCCTCCCTGTCTTCACCTTGTCATAGAGCAAAATGGCTGGTCTTACGTACACGTAATGGCCTATCATGACAGTTGGATAGCCTGCTCCTTTGCTTTGAAGATGATTCCTGAAAATCCGATAGGTGTCCCAATAGTTGCTATAATCCTATGAAATTGCTTTTGCACACAAAAAAAAACATAATTTTGCATGAAAACTGCCGTAAGCCGTAAAATATTATATCGATCACAAACTAACATTTACGATTTTTTGGTTTGGAATTTAACATTTGAAAGACTATTTATTACACAAATTTCAGATGAAATGCAAAATATTTCCCAGTTCAGTTTTAGCGCGTCTTAAATATAAATAAATAAATCGATTCGAGCTAAATCGCTCCTGCGTAAAATCGCTTCGAAAATTGGCTCAAAGATCGATCTTTCGAGATCGAATCAAAGATCGTTTATCCCTACAATTAAACTTGGTGTCTATTTGCAACTCAATGTAGAATGTTTAATCGCAATTCTTTAAAAATGTCATTTATACATATTAAACTTCTATGACAGTTTATTAAAATTCGTAGTGTTTCTAATAATAAGAGAAAGGGTTATTATAAAAGTTACAGTGGATATTTTATATAGAAATACATAGATTTTATAATACTGTGATTTATTTATACATTTTATATATATTTAATTATGCTAATAATAGCCGTAATTAAGGAATATTTTCTTTCCAACGAAAAAATGCGCGACCATTTCCAAAAATAATGTGAAATGTTAAATTCAAATTGTTGAACAACAATCACGTACTTATGGTTTCTCTTATTGAAAGGGATATTGGAATTGGAGAGATTATAGAAATGGATCTGCTGGCAAATTAAGATGCTGACAATATCGAGGGGGAGATGTTATGATTCTGCTAAAGGTACAAAACTATTTAAGCAATGAGAATATAACACCTCAAATCGCAGATTCACATCTGCAGATTTCCACCCGACATAAATGCAAATCAAATATCACTACAAGTCCCAAAATGATATATGGTGTTATATAGTGTTATATAGTATAGATATGTCGTTAATATTGCCATGAAATAATACCTGCACCAAAAATGAAAAGATTGACAAACTGATTGAAATTGTTGGGAACATTTCTAAAACTCTAACACGAGTTGAAGTCAAAGTCGACACGTTAACAAAATTAATTGCTTCAGAGGTAAACGCTTGCGAATATATTTTAATAATTGACAACACTGTTATTGTTTTAGCCAACAACTACAAAATTAAATGCATCAAGTGTACCGCTTACTGCCACTATCCGTGCACTAGCCACTACTGAAGAAGTGGACAAATTTGAAAAGTTTGAAAAACATCTATCCTTAAGGGGGGGAAGTACATGAAGAGGCCGACAAAAAGGACTTTTTTGGGATTTATTTTTGGGAAAATGAAAAAGGTCCACATGAAATCGATATTATATGGCAATGTTTTAAGAAGAGAAAAAACATTTTTTACATTTTGAAAAATAAAAAATTAATCAACTTTTGGTGGGTTTCGTAACTCGTGTCGCGGCTGACATCGAAATCGGCGTAAATTCTCCTGGCCGCAATTTTCATCTGAAATCAAAAAACCAAACATTTTTATACTCGAGGGGGTTGTTTATTCTAGATAGACTACGATCTTTTCGAAATTCGAACATTAACTATAAAAATCGGTCATGAAAAAAATGATTGATTATTTTCGCGTCAAAAATGGTCTTAAAATGATTTTTTTGCTATGTCCGTAGTCTATCTAGAGTAGTTTTTTATGCCCTTTAAAATGAGTGCTAGATGAAGAAAATCGGTTGACTTGTTTTTTTGTAATCTTTTACGCCAATTTTAAAAACATGGTTTTGAGAATACGCCGTTTAAAATTTGTCCCGAAAAACTAACGAAAAAGATGCAGATTAGGAGAAGGTAAGAGGGGAGGGGTATTCTCAGAAAAATCGGTATTTGGACTAAAACGTCGAGAACGCTCTTTAACAAAGTCGCATTCATCACTCTAAATTCCAGAGCAGAAAAAAAAATCCGGTAAGTAGAATCACGCGCGCAGCAGAGATCCTCGATCCCAGGCGTGCTGGGCCGGATCGGATTCGACCACTTTCAAGGCATATCTTTCACAATTTTCGAGATAGGCTTTTGGAATTTTGGAATTATATTCTTAGAGCATATACTTATCGATTAAGACAATAAAAAAAAATCGATTTTTGAAAACGTCTTCATGTACTTCCCCCCTTAATTGAAAACTTTGAAAATATGGTATCATATATGCCATTTTCTTTTTAAACTATTTGTAATTCATTTTGTGTTTCAGCAAAAGGTGGTTGACAATGGTCCACAAAATGGCACTAGTTTGTGTTATATCATTGTCGACAGGCTTTTCGAACAAAATCTGTTTACGCACTTTTCATCGAGTGGAGGTACACGTGATCCTAACAATCCTATGAAACGATTCTCTGCCTACACCAATATCTTGCATTTATTATTTGAAGTTCTTATCGTAAACGATAACACCTTTTCCTAACTTGAACTACATTTGTTTGGCAAACAAATTTTTAAAAAAACGCTGTTGCTAGGTGTGAAGTTTGCGTGCGTCAATCGAGCAAGAAGGTACGATGCGAACGTAGCCAAAAATAAAAGGTAATAAGGGCTCCAAAAAAGGTCTTAACGAGGACAATAACGATGAATCGAAAATTTAGAAATGTAACGAATATAAAGATAAGTATATATTTATGTATATATAGAAAGAGAACTTTAATGAGGTTTCATTCAACTCTTCTAAAATAAGTCCTGTTAATAATCTTGACAGTAAAAATTAATTAATTTTTTATTTAAAGAAAAAATTACATTTACTTTTCTTTACAATTAAACACACATTGTCCCAATTTAATATAAGGAATATACAAATTTACATACAATAAAGAATCTTTAATTTTATCGTATGAATTAATGGTGTAAATACTGTTGTTGTTTGATTATAATGAACAGTGTTTTACCTTGCGACCATAGATATAAACATAATTGTTTCGTACCAAGGCATATTTATATTGAAACAAGACATTAACATTTATTAGGTAGCATCTATTCGCCACATCATTGCTTAAAAGAAAACCATGGCAAATTTTCACTTTGGAATAGTGGACTTCACCAGGTATTTCACTGTACACTTGATTTTTCAAAATAGGATATCGCTTTGTATTTTCGTTGCTTTCTTTTTGGTCCAATAATTTGCCAACTTCGGACAAACTTTTCGCTACCTGTACTAATGGTCGATATCGATATCGTCGACGTAATAACATTTTTATTTGGTACAACGTATTTTCATGAATAGCCGACAAAATTCCAAACCTCCGGACGTCGTCTACTATGGTGTCAGATTGTGTACGTTACTAGTTATATATACCTCACCTTAAATATCTCTTTAGATTTCGACATAGTATTCCAGTAGTTGTTCAACAATATCGAGATATTTGGTTACATATTATTGACAAGAGCAAATTGTAACAGCACAGAAAAGTAGTAAAAAATGTTGATAGACGTCACACGGTAAATGGTCTTTGAGAACAACTATGCCTATATAGTAGAAGAAAGATCGATATTCTAATCCTTTCCAGTGAGCTAAGCAAACTAGCCCCCTAACTTTTCTATGAACTTTAATAGACAATCGACATTGTAGATGAAAATTTAAAATTTTGTCATTATCCTTTGCTGACCATTTGGCTCTAAAGCTTCCGTCTCTTCAACCAAATAAACACCTTTAAGAAACTTAATACTTTAACCTAACGCAATGAAATTTAATTCACTTATTTATACCTTTTCATTAAAAATAAATCTATTAGATGTAAAGCGTCTCCTATAGGGAAGGCTTGAATAATATCAATAGGTAGCTGTCCCAAGGGTGATAAACTTTAATGGTGCAACTCACAAATCTTAAATTGGAAACTAATAAATCTGATGACAATTCTTTTAATGGTGGTTGCACTTTTGAAAATTCTTTTTTTTTTTGTCTTTTCTTATAGTTAAACATTCAAGAATATAGTCACAAAATTTGAAGTCGATCAAAGCAAAACTCTTGAAGTTATTGACTAGTCAGTCTCCTCTTCTTTAAAACTGTAGCACCAACAGCTGCGGGCGGTCAGAAAGCTATTCAAACTTTAAACTTTTTCTCAAAACCACTTTTCAAAAGTCCGTGTTCGCTGCCATTTAAAAACTACATTACCGATTCATTACAAACTTGGTAAACATTTCTACATATAAAATGCTTCCCCCCAACGTTCAGTTTCAGAAAATTTTTTTATATTAAGGGGGTTTTCTACTAACAAAATGGCGGAATTTTTCGTTAAAAATAGCAGTTTTCACTTCAAAGGACCACCAAAAATTTTAAAATTAAAACAAAAAATCAGAGAACGTTGGGGAGAGGATTTAATGATACTTTGACTAAATTTTAATGGATTTTAATTTCAGATAATTTCCAGCTGAGATACAGTGAACACCGCAATTCGTCTATTTCTAAAGACGTTCTTGGAAAAACTACGTCACCGGCTTGTTTGTCGATATCTTACGTACGTGGAGAAACATTACAATGCGATTCGTATGAATATTCACCTACTGTTGCAGGAGAATCACATATTATAGCTCTTATGGAGACAGTTAATAGATGACCATTTATACAAATTCCTTTCCAGATTCTTATTTTCATTTCATTAACAAACGGTGAAATAAAATCATCAAGACTGCTAGGCTTGCCAACACCAGAGTAAATGCCAATAACCATTGGCTTAGAGTTAGGCAATTCGTAAATGTGGCAGAAAATCGGCCACATTTACCTTTGGCAATAGGCAGTCCATCGATATTTGCATTTAAAGAAATTCGCATTGGTATTTTTGTGTTTCGAAAAAAATTGTGTAGGCAAGCTGATAATCCTTGCTGCCAGTATTGACCATTATTACCAATTGTTGTCAATTGAATTGACGTTGGTGTTTGCAATAACGTTTTGGGATTTTGTGGTAATGAAAATGTCAGAGAAGCATTTACGATTTTAATTAATTCTTTTAATGCGGTTTGTTTTATATTAAAATTTGTTGCCCACTTTTTTAACCCTTTTACGAAATTAGTTTTTTTAATTATATTGTTCATGTCCTTAGTATTGCTGTCACTATTTTCTGTAACCTCATGATCAAAGGAGTCAAAATCAGATTCGTGGTCGCTATTACATAATTCCACGGTCACATTTTTGCTTGAACCACTTGCATTGCAACTATCAATGGGAGCTATTTTGGGTTGTGTAGCATTTGCGCTATTCCTATTGGCAAGGGCACCAGTACAATTAACATCATTTTCTTCAAAGCAATACGGATTTTTACTACTTCCAAGAGTAGCTGTATCGGTATCTCAATTGTTGTGCACCTGATTCTTTAGATTCTTTTTCCACTTCTCAATTCCGGATGGATTCATAATTTTAGTTACCGCAATTAAAAAGAATAAATAAATAAAATGTATTTTTTCGCAAAATGTAATTGGAGATCAATTCGTTGAGCGGCAGGGCCACTATGGCATGGGTCCAGGGTTCGAGACCAGATTTCCCCGTGGGTTTTTATTAAGAAATTAAAACAATCCACTCTGTCTCTGGGATGTTGTCTAGGTCGCAGCAATGCAAAAAACAAGACATTCAAAGTTTCCTCGCTTCCCTTACCCTAATTCCCTTCAGCCAAAACCATGCTAACGCATCAAAGGATTGTCCCCTGGGATTTGACCACATCGTATAAAAAAAATCAAAATTGTTTGGATGCGTTTACGTATATTGAAATGACTAAAGATGGCCAAACTATCATAATGCTTTAAAAATACTCTTGCATATGTCTGCTCCTCTATAAATACTCTTCAATAAGACTTTTTATTTATAACTCTCATATTTAAATTTCATAAGTAATCGCAAGCTTATAGAATTTTTGCACAAAATTTTTATTAGAAATTTATTCTTACAATGCTCCTAAAATAAACTGCGCCACAGCGATCAGTTGATTGTACTTAAGAAATTCTTAAATAGAACTTTTATCAAAATCGATACTTACTTTTCGTATAATATACACCCCGTGCAACAAAAAGAGCCGCACGTGGTTTGCTTTTTCAGGTTTCAGGATGTCCAAATTGCTTTTAACGGTTGTTGATGTGCAATAGCACTCTTCTGCTAAAAATATTCACTATGTACAGTTGCATACATGCATAGGGTTCGAGACGTTATTAAGGCAAAGGGCGGTACTACAAAGTACTAATTTTTTTTTAAACTCAATTTTAAAACTTTTAAGTTTTGAAAATACATTTTTTGGTTTAATAAAAATAAAGAGATATTGTTGGCTTACTGTATTTTTAATTTTTTATGAAATAACATTGCATTAAAAATTTGAACAAAATGAAGCATTTTTTGATGTCGAACGAAAAACTAATTTTTTTTTTGAAAACAAATTACATATTGCATAAAACATACTTTTTAATTGGGTTATATGTGAATAATGTAAAATACAGAAAAATTACATAATAAATTGTTGTTATTTAACTTTAAACGTGCGGCTCTTTTTGTTGCACGGGGTGTACTTACACAAAACTGTTGCAAGACTATAATCAGAATAAGATTTCTTTATAAAAGACAAACTGACTGCTACGGAATTTTATTAAGCGTATACTCTTCATGAAAGACTTTAAAGCTCATAAAAGAATCTGAACTTAAAACTGTCGCATTTAAATATGCTATTAGAGTTGATTTTTAGCAAAAACCATAATAAACATTTTAAACGAAATATATCTTTACAAATACCCTAACACGAGCTTTATAAGCATTACTTGAAGTTTTCCAACAGCCTATTCTTCTAAATTGTTAGTTGGGTAATTTCGTCGCCTGTGTAAAAATCGTACATATATGCTTAAGTACCACATTTCAAGATGGTGTATCTTTTGACGCAATATATATCAAGGACAAACGACGAACTAAGAACCAGGGTATAATGAAGAATGACTGTTTTAATATCTTCGGCTTATGTACAGAAAAATGAGAAAAACATCAAATTTAATTTTTCCATGAGAAAGGGAGGTGGTCTCGAAATCAATATCCTTTCCGTTTAAGTAATTTTGCGAGTCTTTATCCAATGCAGTTTTAACGAGTGTAATTTCCGGGATTTTTAAAAACTTTCTCAAGAATATTAAATTTAAACTAAGTCAATATTACCATATTATCATAAAATTAATCTAATAAGAGGTAAGAAGCTTTCTTTCTCTGGCGGGCATTTAAAGATTTTGGGAGAATAATATATACTATAATGCCTCGGGGTCTATCTAAGTAAAACTGAAAATCTACTTGCAGTCATGTTTAGTATGCTCGTTTAAGTTTTGTTTTCAGTCCATGGCCAGATGGGGTTACGCGAACTATACAATGAATATTTAAAAGTCGGTATACTTTCAAACAACTTTTAAGTTTTCAGTCAAAATGCAATTACCTTCTGAAAGTAGCACAATCTAACCCTTTTTTTAGTTATAAAACTGTACCCTTCCGAAAAGTAATATAATCCAACTACAGTGCTGAAATACGAGAAATTTGAATGTAGATCAAACAGGGCAACAAACTTCCACGACATTCTCAGAAAGTTATCAAAAGTCAAAATTCCCAGTTCCACCAAAATTCCTTAAGGATGAGATTCTTTCCTGTGAGCAGTTACAGTAACAGGCAATCAGATAGCATCTAAGCAATCGGGCTGGAAAACGCAAACAAAACTTCTTCTCTCCTATACTCTCCTATCCTATGAGCACATTCGCCAAATCAAGCGCTAGATTTTCAGGCGAACACAAATTTCATAAGCATTCATCCCCCATCGTAAATATTTCTTTTGGCTCCCACCAGGCCCCGGAAACAATATTCGAAACCAGGTTGCTCTCACATATGACAGCATACCAGGATTACGATATTTGGGAAAACGCGCAAAAATGGGGCAAAATTAATGGCAGGCACTCTACGTGACTTTCATTGCCTTACGAGCTCAACTGAATAATGTTTGTTTTCAAGAGTTCTCCATAAATGGAAAAGCTATAAAAAGTTCCACATTTCACTCCATTCACTCTTAGATTCCAGCAAACAAAACTGTGGAAAGTAAGCTCGATCAGGTGTTTTTGACGTCTCCCACGCATGTTCCAAAACAAAGAAATTCGAACGGTGGGGCCACAGCCTCCAGGCCTGGCGGATCCTTAAAAATTTTGCAAAACGTCTTTATCAGATGTTGCTTGAGATTGGGAAAGCTTTCCTCCAAAAGTTCACGAGAGATCTGACGATGCTTTGTCGGAAATCCGTTAATCTGACGATAGCAGTCTTTTGACGGTCGCCTCTGAGAAAAGTTCGACGAGTAGAAAACGTGCGGAGGGCCATAGACTGAGTGCACTGGGCTTAAGGAAAAACAGCTCCAGAGGTTGCTCCAGCATCAGTCGTGTAGTTCCAGTTCAGTGATTCACCGTAGTATATTCTTTCAGTTCACGTCAGACTTTACATAATCGGCCAAAATAGGACCTGAAGATGTAAAGCAACTGAAAACAGAAAAATTAGTGATTTGAAAAAAAAATTGATTTCGCAAGGATTTCTGTTTTCATAAAATTTTTTTAAGTCACCGTCTTCACTTCCGAGTATTTACAGAGGTCAAGAGGTCTCACTGGCGAGAAGCTAATTTTCGGGGTGCTCCTTTTACAGTGCTATTTCTTATCCTTGGAGCTGGAGTGTTGTTGTCGTAGAGATATTTGTAAAGTGTGGATATTTGTACTGTGTCTACACCTATAGAGGAGGGATAGGCTTTCCCTGAAGAGTAAAATGCTGGAGTTCGGTTTTGCCCGCGACAGTACTGTGAATTGAAGTCATCCTGTGCGCACGGTGTTTGTTGGCTCCCAATTAAGTTCGGGATTAAAATGTGCGTTAAACCGTAATTTCCTGTTTGTCTATGCAAATTTTTCCCCGGATTATTTACTAAGTCCGCTAAAATTGTTTGCATAATTAATAGCTGATTATCTTTAGTGCAGTGTTTGTGAGAGTGCTTGTGCTTGGTCCTGATGAAGTTATTAAGTGAAATGCTCGCATAAGTTTTAAAACTTCATTCGAAACGTAACGTGAAGAGAATCCGCTCGGAAGGATTACACTTTTAACAGGATTAACTTTTGAGGATTACATGGATTTAGCTTTGCATGTTTAATTTAGGAGGTGAAAAGGGTTGACTTAGTGAAATTTTCTGCCTGGGTGAGTATACATTCTTCACTTCTTGCACAAATCGAGAAAAGTTGCTTTAATTATTAGCTTAATTGTTAGGGATCACTCTATCACCCCGAATCCATAATCTTTTTGATGAAATCCTATACTATATTTACTTTGTTCTGTACCAACTGCTAATTTCTCTAATGCCTAAGGGATTCTGGGCCTATGAGCTGTGACCTACTGTTGTTGATTTATTACCCTTTGGCTGATTATGTAACCGATACATGGGTGTGTTGTGATCCCATTTATCTTTGAAAAATTGTAAGGTTTCAGAGCTTTTTCAGGCGTTTATGCGCCAACAGCCTTTAGTGGTGCCTACATTTGTTACTCATACATGATTTATGAATGGCGGTGCTCCCGTGAATTTTAAATATTTTCAGAGGACGAGAGCTTCACGCGCAGCTATCCTCGGACACAGAGGGTTATAAATTTAACCACGGCGTGCTAATGTCCTTGTTTTTCACAAATTTATTTGCTGAGTCACAATTTTCGTATCTTTGTTTTAAATCTTTTTTGATAATTTTGAATTCTGGGTCAGTGAATAGCAATAAGTACCAACGCGGGAATATATTACATTTTATGGTAGCTAATTAAAAATATATTATGCTTTTATACGAACACTCTGCATAGTTTTGATTTATTGTTTCCAGTACTTTCAACAATTTTTTAAACTTATTAATATTTCCTTAAATCTTAAATTTCTATTTCTCCTTGCTTTTGCAAGGTTCTAGGTACAATCATGACTTGGAAATGCTTTTTGGTGATACAAAAATTATTGCTATGAGTTTTGTTCACAATTTAATGAAGACCCTACTTACAAGTAACTTGTGGGAAAGGTACCAAATTAAGTTATAGCAAAATTTAAGTTTAATTTAAATAAAAAGTATGAAAGAAGTAATGAGTTTTTATAAACTTTAATAACGTAATTCGCCATTTTTGTCAGTAACTTTTTAAATGGGTTTATACATATGTACACTCGCGGAAAAATAAATTCACAAATACTGGGAATCTCTGTTCTTTTTTTAAATTTAGACATTAAATATACAATATGTAATTTTCGCGTAAAGTGAAACCCTAGTTAAATTTGTAGAGACAAAAGCAATTTTTAAATGTCTTTTAATTCATGAAATGGACACTTACAAATTATTTTTAAAATATTTGTAGAAATTAATCTTTTCTAAATCTCTGTTCTACATAATACAAAACGCAGGGTCCCTCTGTCTTTATTTCCGTTAGTACGCCTATTATTCGAGAAACACTGGTTTGATTTACATGCTCTTTTGCTTAGTTAATAGGCATGCTCTCTGGACAGATTTGAATTAGTATTTTGTTAAGCTTAGTAACCTAAGGAATAAGCAGTGATAACTTTATTATTTTAATAATTTCAAGTTCGATACCTCTCTCCAGTTCCTGAAACCCTTTTTGGGGCATGGGCGGGATAAGAACGTCACAAGATTTTAGACAACGATTGCAAGTGGATCTTTAATTTAAAGTGAATTCTGTGGGAGCGGGGAAAGTGGGGAGTTGCAGCATGCTAGCATCGTTACTAGTACAAATATAACATCGCTCATTATAATGTTAAATCAAAATGATCGGGGTTTTTTGTTGTTTTTTATTTTTTAATGGAAGAACCGAACAGCCCGTGCCCTCCAGTAGTGTGAAGTTCTTATACTCACTAAAAGCTAGCCTCCATGGATTAGCCGAAACAGTCCATATAGAAGCGGGTCCGTTTAAATTCCTTCTCAATCTCCCTTAGGGGATGATAACTATGTTTTCCTACTTTCACCCCTTACTCGATTCCCTGGGTCAATGCTAGCAGCTTAGCCTGTCTGCAGGAATTTAAGTTGTTCCACTGTCTTCAGCGTTCCTTCTTAGACCGTGCGATAATCACAAACTTTACCCCTCTTCTGCACAAGGTATTGACGGGTTCCGGGTCATGAAGATTCGCGGCTAGTCAATCTACCGGAATTTTTTTTTTCAGCGGATCCCGATGAATTGACTGGACCTTATCGAAGGCCACTACAAGACCGTAGTTCACTACGGCAATTTCCTGCTGTCTAGACGCCCTCCGCATCCTCCGTCGGACAACAGATGGACTGAGGTTTCGTTCTTGTACCTCTGCATCCCAAACACTCTCCGGTTAGATGTGTCTTGGATACAATGATTTTGGTTTCGAAACCTCTTTGTTATATACTTGTCCGCAGGTTGCCCGGGAAAAAGATCAGTATTCTTCTGATATATCTAATAACATCCATATGGTCCCAAAGTTTGGTCAGTTTTTTGACGGTTTCGCCTACCCAGCCCTTCAGCCCTGTTATCTGACCATCATCTAAGGTCATCAAATTCACAGCTATATCCCCGGCGTTTTCAGGAAGGGAGTCTATGGCCTTCAATAGGGCTTCCTTAAAAGTCCCTAGTTGTAACCAGATATATCTCCCCATGATTTTGGTTTCGAAACCTCTTTGTTATATACTTGTCCGCAGGTTGCCCGGGAAAAAGATCAGTATTCTTCTGATATCTCTAATAACATCCAAATTTATATGGTCCACCCTCATGTTAGCTCCTTCCCAAAGTTTGGTCAGTTTTTTGACGGTTTCGCCTACCCAGCCCTTCAGCCCTGTTATCTGACCATCATCCAAAGTCATCAAATTCACCGATATATCCCCGGCGTTTTCAGGAAGGGAGTCTATGGCCTTCAATAGGGCTTCCTTAAAAGTCCCTAGTTGTAACCGGATATATCTCCCCATTCCTAATCGCATCCACGATCTCCAGGGACACGTCAACCACGCCAAGGAGAAGTTCAGCCTATTGCTACTGCCGGCTGAAATTCCTTTCTTGGAAACTTTTATATTGCGTACTGCAGCAGACAATTTAACCTTAGCTGAACTGGTCATTTACCTAGGGTTTTGAGTCCCCTTCTGCATATAAGAGATTCTTTTGTGGGCGATTTTTCGATGGCCGCTCTACCGCTCTAGCTTGACTCAGATCCCGCTTCCCCACGCGGTGCGATAAGACTTCCATCTTACACTCCCTGTAACCTGATCGACCTTTGGATCATCACCATCTTTTGACGTTTCCGGTTTTATAGGAGATTGAGGTGCTCCTGAGGAGATATAATTCGCATCGTAAATTTTCACTGGGTCCTGCTGAGAACAAAACCCCTCCATACTCCGTCGACATGGCCTACTACAACCATGGAATTAAGGGGATTTTTAAGAGGTCTCCTACCGCATTAGTTACTTGGCTACGTTTTAGGATACATTGCCCGGTTGCTACAACTTGAAGGTGTAACTAACATTTGATAGTCTCCAGATGAGAATCACCGTGTTCTAGAAGGCTTTTAATTCTTCCATCCACCAAACAGCAACCAAAAAACCGGTGTGGGTTTAATTAAATTGCAGGGACCGAAAATAACTCTTATTTCTCGAGCTTATGTAGTAAAATTCTCGGATTCGGATATTAGGCCTAATTTCGTAAATGGAGCAGAATTAAAGCTTATATAGATAAATTGTGATTACGTGAAGAAAGATATTTATAAATTAAGTTAAAGATTTTTTTTATACGATTTGGTTTTGGCCGAAAGGAAATTAGAATAACGGAAGTGAGGAAACTTAAGTGTTGTGTTTGAATTACTGCGAGCCCGGAGACGGAGTGGATTATTTTAATTTCTTAAAAAGCTCATGGGGACACCTGGTCTCGAACCCGGGACCCATGGCTTGGTGGTCGTGCCACTCAACGATTTAATTCAACTCTTATTTGTGCACTGTTTTATTGATCTCTAGTTATAAGAGTTAAATCCTGACTTTTGTTGTATGTATTTTTGAAGGAATTTATTTTAAAACTATTATTTTAAAGATATGTAATAAAAGTTATTAGAAATTTTTTTCCCACAAGTCTTAATATTTGACCTTTTAAGTAGACCTTCCTGTTGTTGCGGAAACTACCCATATAGGAATCCGGCAATCTATTCATTATGAGTCTATGAACTGGGTACCCATGCACCTGTGGTAACAAGAGATGTCTATATCGCGAATGAGGAATGTATATTGTCGCTGATAACACTCACTCCGATTTGATAAGAACTTTACAATAAAATAAATGTTTTAAATAAATTTAGTGTTTCCGAAATATTAAAGATTGAATAAGAAATTGAATTTATTTTTGTGAGGTTTACTTTTATCACTGTCACTTTACAGTGTGCGATTGAATCTCGTTTTCTATTTCCATATCATGCGGTATCACTCCATACCTCTCATGAGCGTTCGTTTTCTAAAACCGAGTGACGCCGTAACATTCCTCAATCGTTTCTTTTTCTTTCTCCACTTCTCTACAATCCATTCTAAAAATTTTATTAAAGACTTCACGATTTGATTTTTGCATAACTTTAAAGCCATATGTCACAAGTTGTTTATATTTTTCATAATCGAGAAACAAGTTGTAATTCGGGAAAATAATTTCATTTTCAATAAACAATAAGCTACACCAATATCCAGAATGAAAATTGACAGTTGATTTTGGTATACAGATCGTTTTCTTATTACATATCTCTCACTAAAGCAATCCTTGTTACAGAAAACGAATGCGGCACGCAAAATGGTAAAATCCAATTTGGCTGAGTTTTTCCCATGTGATTTACACGTAAAATTATAGTTTTATTTTGCCTCACGTATCAATTACTTTAGCTAAATACAATAGGGCTGAGTGAGATATCGTTATTATGTCAGATGATTCAATTTAGTTTACTTTTTATATTTTCATATTTTCTTTAAAATAAACGAAAATCTGAAACTTTAAAATGCGCACGTGTTATAAAACTTGCATTGAATTAATACCAGGTACATCAAAGTTCAAAAGATTGTCCTTACTGAAAAAATTATTTTGATTGTTCATTATTTGCCTTAAATACAGGGTGTTTCTTAGGTCGTTTGCAAAAACGAAGGAACTGGTAGATCTAGACGAGAAACGAAAAAAATTGAATGGGAGGGCCCCCTCCCCCCCAAAGCAACTAAAAGCCTGATTAATACACCTCTTCCTCCCAGAAAGTTTAATCAAAAACGCAACGCGATCCCTCAAATTGTTAGTAGTCTTTCTGGGAGAAAGAGGTACACAGCACTTTCCGTCAAATTTTTATTCGACTTTCTGAGAGGAAGATGTGTATTGATCAGGCTTTTAGTTGCTTTATTAAGAGGGGGTGCTGCCGCCCCCCCTCCCTCCCTCCGCCAGGTGTGTATCTAGAACAGGCTGTGATAAACTTTTACCAGTAATATGAAAATGGAAGTGACTATTTGCACTTATCGTGTACTTACGTGTTGTTCCGTGTGGTCCGAGAAATTTGTACTTGTACTTTCCGTGTACTGTGTACCGTGTATTTTCCGTGTACTTTGCGTGAGACTTTTTGTGTACTTTCCGTGTACTTCCGTGTTATTTCCGTATACTTTCCGTGTATTTCCATATACTTTCTGTGTATTTCCGTGTACTTTACGTATACACGGATATTTCGGGTGGTAAATAGACACTGCCTTTGCAATGCAAATAGATTTTCAAACTTACTTTTTTCATTTCAAACGGACATACTATAATAATTTGCTCTTAAATTTTTTTTCATTTTCGGGTTTAAAATAGTGGCCAATGTGTCCTTTTTCAGAAGCTATTTAAATCAAACAAAAATTTTTACAATTTTCAAACTAAATAACCAAACGTGCTGCTCCTTCTAAGGAAAAATTCTACCTGCCTCCAAACTTGATGATACTTTTACTCTTTGTGTTAAAGTTTGAGGATCCTTAGAAGGATTGGATTTTTAATAGTGCTAAAAATGAAGTGAAATTAATTAGTTAAAATATTTTCAAAGTAGATATTCTTCATAATTTTAACTGCATACAAGATCTCTTTTTCTTCTGGATATTTTTGAATCAATTGCTAGATTTTCTTTTATATTAATTCTGACTTCTAAAATTCTTGTTATGAGTTCATCCTTTGTCTCAACTTATACCATTTCTTTCAGGGTCCCCCAGAAATAAAAATCAATTCGGGTTAGTTCAGGAGAACGATCCTGCCAAGGAAAAGTACTACGTCGTCGTATCCGCCTACCGCAGTAACTTCCATTCAACCACTGGAATTCGACTCTTCCGCATTGACTGCTCCATCATGTTGATAAGCCCTGTTCAGCCCTGTTAAGGTGTCACATAAAAAGATAAAGTCCTCCTCTTCGTGATACTCTTCATACTGTCATACTTGTAATACCATCAGTTTTGCTTGCTTCAATACTTCTCTCTTCCATTTCTCCTGAAATTGACCCAAATTGACCTCTGTTTGTCAGCTATAACAAATATGCGTTAAAATGTAAGACTGGTTAATTTTATCGCAAAAAAATTTAAAAATCCTATAGCTTTCGTTTTAGAAGACATTATTGATTCTTGATAAAATTAAACAAGACACATAGAGGATTATAAGATAATGATAGAAGGATTGAAAGATAATGATAGAATGGCAATAATAATGAGATTGAGAGGAAATAATTAGAGAAAGTTGCTCTAGTTTTGAAAGCCCAGAAGTCCTGACGAAAAAAAGAGACAGTAGTTCCAGACTATGTATCGACTATCGAAAGCTGAATCGGAAAATTGTCAAGGATCGCTACCCCTTACTTATCGTGAAGGATATCTTAGAAAATTTACATGACGCAGCTGTCTTCACTACACTCAATTTGCGCAATGGATTCTTTTTCGTCGACATCGAAGAAGAAAGTCGCAAGTACACCGCATTTTTAACAACAGATGGACAATTTGAATTCAACAAAGCTCCTTTTGGTTTGTGTAATTCGTTAGCTGTATGTCAAAGAATTTTCTCGGATTAACCGGATTTACCCGGCTATTCCACGATAGCAAAACCTATGACGGATCTGATTAAGAAGGATAGTTTTTTCCGGTTCGGTCAACTAGAGCAGAATGCATTTAATCTTTTAAAAAATCGGTTGTCTTCAGAACCTGTTCTTAAACTATTTAACCCGACCTTAGAAACTGAACTGCAGACAGATGCTACCAAAGTCGTATACGAGGCAATTTTATTGCAAAAACATCAAAATAGGTGCAAATTCCACCCAGTGTTCTACGTCAGCTTTAAGACTACAGATGCAGAACAGCGATATTCGAGCTACGAATTAGAAGTGTTGGCGATCGTCAAATCTCTGAAGAAGCTACGACATTATCTCATTGGTTTTGAAATTATCTATACAGCCTGTAAAGCTTTCGAACTAACGATGCGGAGGAAGGAAGTAAGCAGAAAACTGCTAGGTGGGCACTGCTCTTAGAAGAATTTGACTGCAGAGTTCAACATCGTTCGGGATCTAAAATGCAATATGTCGATACATTAAGTAGGTTTCCCTGTAGAGTGGGAGAGGGTACACTAAGTAAAGAAGGTTGTATAGAAGTATTAATTATTAGTAACATCCATGAATAGGGTATCCTGCAGAATTGTGTTGCATGTATTCTGGCTTCTAGGAAATTGCCTGACGGTGTCCTGAATCCCTATCGAGTAAATAGATGTGCCGCAAGTATCTCTTTGTCGTAATTGATTCCTTCACAAAATTCTCCTGGAAATATCCTGTAAAGCTGGAGTTTCAAATCGATGTTTTGGAAATCCTCACAGAATTATATCAGATGTTCACGTTTCCAATTTTTCGTTTATACTGTGAGCAACACAAGATAAACCAGGTTTTTATCTCGACAGGAGTACCTCGTGGAAATGTCCAAGTTGAGCGCTTTGAACAAATTGTAATAAACGTATGATCTAAAATGTTTCTATCTTAGCTTATGAAGGCGTACAAACATATATTACGTACGCAAAGAATTCTAAACTCGACTTGCAGTAGGTCGACCGGTAAAACGCCGCTTCAATTGATGTTCAATATGCAGATGTTCCAGCCATTTTGGTATTGGAGGCTTAGTTGCCATAAATCGCACACAGTTTGCGCCTGGGGAAAGTTATTCCCTATATTTTCGGACCGTACGAAGTTACGAATAAGAAACCTTGCGATAGATACGATGTACGAATTGTTGGAGTTCATGAGGGACTGAACTTTTCTAGTTCTGCTGTTGATCACATGAAGCCTAGCAAATTTCTTTGAAGAGGAGCTTTAATCCGCGACGGATGAGAGGTAGGACGGCCGGATGTAGGATCCCAAAACCTGACAGTAAAAAAACACGAATTTAAAACAAAAGACAAGGAAAAATAAATTGCAAATTTCAAAATACACACCCAAAATAATATTATTCTCGCCATCGGAATTTTAGTCTGAGTGTAATGGATAGCTAAGTTTTGTCCAGATGTCCGTCGGTATGCTGTAGCCATATGCTGATGAAAAGAAGTGTAATAAAGTTGCAAATCTAATTTAAACTGGTTCCATTAACACCTTGTGTGGCATAGGACGTCTACTAGACCGACTCTCCAGCTGGTCCGGTACGCGCCAATTTCTTCAACTGTTGCCACGATTTCTTGTTCTGGGTAGGTACTATCCCTCCCAATGGATCCTATCCATGTGGTACGCGGTAGTTCAATTCAGAGCCTACCTTGGATCCTGTGCGAATTCCAATCTAGAGCCTGCTGTGCGATGTTATTTGGCTCTTTTCTTAGATGGGGGATCGAACTGAGAAAATCGATTCAGTACGGATCGATCTGTAATTTTTTTCCGATTTCGAAGATCGATTAATCGCCCTTAAAAGATCGATGGTCATAGATCGAACAGATCGATTCCATTAATGAAATTGAATTTGTCATAACTAGCAAAACGCGGTGGACTTCACATGACAATAAATTATATTTTCTTAACTAAGTGATTAATTATTCAATTCTAAACAACTGAAAATGAGTGATGATAGTTCAGAAGAAGACCTTGCTCGAGAATGGATACCATATAACGGAAGGACGGAGTGGACGGACGTAACATCTACCGAACAGGACGATGGAGAGAACCCAGTAGTTGTAATCGTATATAGTGAAAGATGTAAGGTGATTTCGCGCGACACGTCTCAGTTGACCAACTGAGAAATCTTTGAGCAACCGTCTCAGTTATCTCAATTCAGGAAATGTCAATTTCTACAGCTGTCAATGTAATGAACTTTTCCAATTTGAAATTCAGAAAATAATATTGCTTTCTGTTTGCTTTTCTGTTTGCTTTCTGTTTTGCGTCCGTTGACGCAAATAGCAGCTACCAAAATATTAATAAATACAAACACTTTTAAAAAATTCACCGATACTAGTTAATATTCTTTAACTGAGACAACTGAGGCGTGAAAGACCAGTCTCACTTGCTCAGTTGCTCAATATGTGTATGGATTTTTTTTGTGGCACCAAATGAACTGAGACGGTTTCGCCAAAGCACATTTTAACTCAGACAACTGAGAATTCTCAGTTATCTCACTTGTCTTAGGTCGCCTGAAAGCACCTGTATTCAAGGTTTTCTTATTATGAGCAATATACATATTAAGAATGAATTTTTAGTTAAAGAGGTTCCCAAGCACACTGCCAACTACACTGTTTGGTGGTGTAGCTACTCATGCTACTCACTGATACAGATAACACTATCATATTATAGAGATTCGAAACGCACTTATGTAACATTAACAATATTTTAGGTGTGAAATTTAAAATTTTCAGGATTATTATAAAAATTAAGACAAACATCTTGTCTTAAATGGATGGGAATCGGAAATAAATAAATCGATTCGAATTGAATCGGTACCACGAAATATCGATTCAAAAATCGCCAGATCGAAGGCTAATAGATCGATCCGTCGAGATCGAATCGAAGATCACCCATCCCTAGCGAATACTGGTGTTTATACCACCT
This sequence comes from Leptarthrus brevirostris, assembly GCA_964036015.1. Lineage (NCBI taxonomy): Eukaryota > Metazoa > Arthropoda > Insecta > Diptera > Asilidae > Leptarthrus > Leptarthrus brevirostris. Next base: position 35,993,259 of record OZ038372.1, on the reverse strand, counting down.
GTGGTCAATGGGTGTTAAGGATGCGCCGAAGACACCAGTTGACAAAAAAGTTACAAAAGTTACGACAAATCAACTAATAGTATTTTACATTTTTTTTCATTGCTACCTAAACTGGTAAGTATTCAAAAACGAGTTAACTCGTGACCGGTCAACAATGGCTGGATATGAAAACAATGAGTTAACTCGTGACCGGTCAACAATGTATTAAGTGTTCTAATTTGGACATTTTACCATAATAAGTTTTAAATCAGACTTGTACTTTTTGCAGTGATATTTATTCTAACACATATACATAAATTATGCTATTTTGTTAAGTATTTTAGAAGATCATAATCGCTCTACAATCTTTTAAGGTAGTGTTGTCTGCTTTTTAAAAAGGTCTTGGAACGTGTTGAGGACGATTCTGAAACTTACCGTTGTGGTATTGTGCTAGTCATGAAACAAGCACCTAAATTGCCACTAAAAGTAATCACCCATTTTAAACCGGGCCCGTGGTAAACGCAGCCAACACAACTATATATCCAGGGAAAAATCCTACAACTTTTGTCTTGGTCATTTTCTTCTTCGGTCATTAGCGCAAGTGACTATAAGGTAATGTAGAAAGTCTAAAAGGAATTAGTTTATGGTAAAGATAATAATCATATAACGAAAGTTATGTCAGATGATTAAATTGAGAGTAATGAAAGCGTAATAGCTAATAATTTTAACGAATTTTATGAACTAAGTGTAAAAAGAATAAACGAATCCATAACATTAGTTTCATATGATAACAACATGTTTCAAAACGTGCCAAAATAATGTGCATTTCAGCCTATTAATATATAAATGTTTATTAAAATATGCAAAGCTATGAATAATAAATCGGACTATAACTACGTTAGTATGAAAAGGTATTGAACAATTTATACTCAAAAGAAGAAGGTTCATTTCCAAGAACGTGGAAGGAACCTTGTTGTCGTTGACTATATAAAAACATCTGACAGCTCCCAAAACTCAAACCTGCCATCGAGCATACTATATTCTTCAAGAGGAGCAGCATACAGAACTGTCCCAATATTAACAGTAAATCAAAATGTCCCCGAAGACTATCATATCTATAGTTGCGCTTACAGACAAACAGACAATTTGTAACCACTTATCTCTCTCACCAAACTCCACTAAGTTTTGGAATCTAATTTTTTCCTTACTGAACCAATCTTTTTCAGATTTGCTTTTAGACAGTTTTCCCTGAATTTGTGTCGATAACGGGGAGGACTTAATAATTTGCACCAACCCTTCAATTGAATACACGCACCTGTTCATGTGATAGTGAGCGCTGAACTTATATTTATATACTTTAGGTTTTGGCACTCTGCAATTTAGTTAAGGAAGGAAAGACTGATACTGGCTTACTGAGGTCTTCTCAAAGGAATCTAACTTACATCTAAGAGATCTATTTTAAATTGCAATACAGATGAGCAAAGATTATGTGATACTGCTTACTGCTACTATGTCGTTTACTGAAGCTCTGCTACCACCTACATATATATATATATATATATATATATATATATATATATATATATATATATATATATATATATATATATATATATATATATATATAGATATATATATAACCTTCCATTCGTTATGGAAAAAAATGTAAACGGTAAACCTAGTTAATGTATGTTGCTCTCCCTTTTATTGAGAAGTGATAACAGTGGATTACGCATATAGTACGGCTATGCAAGCCCGCATTACGTCTATAGTTATGCTTGCAGCAACCCCTCTCCGTGATGTATTGTACCCCTAGCTGTAGTTGTATTACACTTATTGATGCGCTTTAGTTTTGAATTATTCAATGTGACTATACTCCTCGTAAATTAAAATTGATTTTTCCAGTTTGAAGCTGCTTATGTAATCCTCTTTATCCTCGCTGAGACGATGATGTGCTACTGTATAATAGGATTACATATTAACATCCTAGGACATACACGGTCCTAGAAAGGATGGTTTAGAAAGTTCACTTCGTATTATTACAAAATAAGCATAAAGAAAATAATTTAAAAAAAATCAATTTCTGAGATTAAACAAAGGCTCTCCCGCAATTTACATTTGCTTAATAGGATAAAAGATAAGATTTTAAAAATCAAAAGCACGCCTCGTCGAGGTTTCGATAATCCCTTTGCCTATCAATGCTTTTCCGTTATTGATAAATTAGATTTCCAGATAATCTTATTAGGTCAGTTTCGATTAAATCTCCCCCTTTTGATTAGGGTTTCTAATAACTTTGACATTGTGAGTCACCCCACTTCAACAATACTTTTGCCTAATTTTTCTGTACCTTCCTTTTGTTTGTTTTTATTACTTTTTTTTAACTTTTACTGATTTAATTAATGCTTTTAAATTTTAAAGTTCTTGTTCGCTTCTTATTTATCTTCCGCAAACTTTTTTATAAATTCTATGATTATGAAAAGACATCCTTTCTCATTCTAAGATCACAAAATGGTTTTTTTCTCCTTTCCTTTATTAGATACCGCGCTAATTATTTTTACAAAAAAATATATATATTAACGCTAAACCAAATTTTATTTTTACACATTTATGTTTTAACAATTTAATACGAGAGGACGTTGAACTTCATTATAAAAAAAGTTGCTCCGGTAAACACGATTCCAGCACTTTGAAACATTTGAAACGAAAAACCAAGCAAATTGTAAAACTAGAGATGATTTCTCATAACATTTGGGTGAGATAAAAAGTTGAAAAAAAACTGCCAGACTTTTGATGTCTTTTTTCACATTTAAAATTGGAGGGATCGAGGGGTGGGATTGTTTAATAGAAGGGAATGTTTATTACATAGCTGACAGATTTTTCATTGAAGGATTCAGATCGAAACCTCAGTTTGTTGTTGTTCTCACTGTAGTGTTTATTTTATCGCTCAAAAAACAAAGAATTATATATATATATATATATATATATATATATATATATATATATATATACATGCGATTTATAGGCTCATGCATACCATAGTTAGATCAAGAGTGAACAGCATACAGTAAAGGCAATCTCCTTAAGCTATACGGGGTATGCCTATAAGAAACCATACCTGCGAAAGTGCAAGAATCTATGTTCGAGTTCAAAAGCTTGTGAATAAAGATTAGGTCAGCATCTCTACGTCGTTCTACTAACGAGTGCATATTAAGCAACCGGAGGCGATCCATATAAGGAGGAAGCCGGAGTGGATCATTCTACGGAAGGTCTCTTAGTGCGAACATAACAAAGTTCCGCTGCACCGACACAATGCGTCTAGAATGAACAGCATAGCTGGGAGACCAAACCTGAGATGCATACTCAAAAATTGTCCTAAGCAAAGAAAAGAATAAGTGAATTAAGGTTTTCCGATCAGAAAATTCCCGTGACCACTGCTTTACATAACTAAGAACTGAATTACTCATAGAAACAATGTAGTTAATATGCAGAGTGAAATCAAGTTTACAGTCAAGCTTCAGACCAAGGTGAGTAACGGACTGCACGCGACAGATATTAGTTTCCGCAAAGGTATAATCAAAGACGAGCTGAATTTGGTTCCTAGAGAATGACACAACCTTACATTTTTCCAAGTTAAGCTGGAGGCCATTAGATCCACACCAGTTCTTGAATGTATTTAAATCATTCTGAATGCAAGAAGAATCATAACTGTTTCTAATGGCATGAGAAAATATGTATATCGTCTGCGTAGATAAAAATTTTGGAGTGCTTAATCAGAGGGACAATGCCGTCAATGGCAAGAATAAAAAGCAACGGCCCCAGATGGCTACCCTGCGGTACGTCAGATGAAGCCCAGGATTGTCAGGATTGATCTTACTATCGATGTATAGATCCAGTGAACTGTACGGGAATTAATTCCCGATTTCTCCCTTAGGGTTTTCCTACAGGCATAAACCGCTATCACTATTTTTGACAAGCTCTTTGATGTTGCTGCCCCTGTTTACTTTGGATTCAAGAATGATACCCAAATATTTAACTTGTTTACCGTTCAGGTGTTGCCCCCAGGTTTCGGTGGTTTAAAAGGGTTGTTCCGTCTTTTCCTTATGAAAAGCACTATTTCAGTCTGCTGCGCATTGGCTACTAAACCGCAGTCATTTGTCCATCTGTATTTTCTCTGCAGGATACAGGGCGATTTGAAGGGATCGATCGAATGACTCCAAAGCTCATTTTTCTTTGTCATATGATACAATATTCGATAAGTTTACTCCTATGCGGATACTCGTCCGTACCTCCGTACGACCGACGCAATCACTTATTGCTGTCAAATTACAGGAAAAGTGCGTGCTCATGAGTAATTGCAGTGCCTCCACTGTGATGGAGCCATCAATTTGCATCAGAAAAGATGGTCGACTGTGGTTGTCCGCGAGAATTTTCCTGGCCCTAGCGGTTTCATTTATACCGTCAATGGAATCACAGAGTTACCACCATGATGTACGTTTGACTCGTCTGATTTCTTTGCGGAGTTCATTTTGGCTTGCTTTATATGGATCCCATTCCTCAGCTAGTCCACTGTTGCCAGATTCACGGATTTTTTCAGGAGAAATCTGGATTTTTCAAACAAGAAAAAAAACACATATTAGAACGGATTTTGACTGAAACACGGTATTTCTACGGATTAATATAAAATTTCTACGGAAATGACTTTTTTTATTATTTTATCACATTCAATTAGGTTTACATTGAAAATGTTTTAAATTTCTCGGTTGAGGCAAAAAGGCGACTACAGCTTCTATCCTTTTCTGACTAAAGGGTTTAAAAAAGAAAAAAAAGATATAGACTGTTGAATTCGCACTTCAATTCGCACCGTCACATCCAAAACCTCTGATCTCTTTGCTCCAATAAATGTGGGATTTTGCGCCTATTACAGATGCATAGGTTTGTTAGTCAAATAAAATTAAAGAGTGGCTCACCTCGTTCATTGATGTTGGCGTGCGATAGCGTCGCATCACAGAATTAGGCTTTTCCTCTTCATATTGCCCATCTCTATTAATGTGTGAACCTTAAGTGGAGGTGGGTTAGTGCTATTCTTCGGCATATGTGCAGATGCAGGTGAACTGGTGCCTTGTTGGTTCCTTCCTACTGAACGACGAATCAAATCGTTGTTATTGTAATTGGACATTAAAAATATATGTTTTTGTTTTAGCCAAAACTAAAGTTCTGGGCTTACATTTACCCTTGATATAAGACAATTTGTTTTTTTTTTTTTGGTTTAGTACCAGTATGGCATCACTGGTCTTGAATTAAAACGATATCAATATCCTCCTCATTTTGGGGTAAAAGTAAGTTCGCAGAGGCGAGTTTGCTTTGATTAACATTTATTTGCACCACCTGCATAAGCGTGTATTAAAAATCTCTTGACTAGACCCATTAGGTCCCGGCGCAGGAGGGTCCGTTTCCATTGTTAGCCTTCTGATCAGCAATACCCTTGTTTGCCGAGTTATCCTCAACTATCGGGTCATCTGCTGTCCCCATCGTACTAATAAAATACTTCCCGTCCGTTTGCTTCGCTATGCCCAATGTTACTGAAACCGTAGTGGCGGCTTCCAAGGCATCAGCCTTGATCACCGACTCGGTATTCATTGCACGGTCATCCTTCCCGTCAGTCTGCTCCGCTATGCCCTTGACAAACGAGATCGTAGTCCCAGCTTCCGAGGTATCAGCTTTACTCACTAACTCATCATAAGATCTTATCCTCCAATAGAACTTGGCTACATTGGTGCTACACGTCGACTTTGGTTCATCCATCCGAAGGATTTTCCAGTTCCCATAGGGAATACAGAGTTCTCCGATCTTAATCCGCCAGAAACTCTTTTGTCGGCTTGTTTGCTTTCAATTGTTTTTCTATTCCGAATCGCTCCTTGAGAAACTCTAATTATAAATCTAGGTATGATTTACACAACTCCAAACTGTTTCACTGTACTATGTATTTATACATCATGAGTACATTCTAATACACAAAAGCAAACAAATATTGTCTCATATTTTAAACTCAACTCATTGAGAGGTATATACTAGAGTAACTGATGCTATGAATTTCTTAAAGAAAGTGGCAGCACTTGTCGCTAGTTGTCCCTTTCTGTGTACACATCTTTTTTTCAATCCGGGTTTCGTAATGTCGACGCCAATGTAGGCTATAGAAATAGATGACAATATTCACACTCATTTTACATCTCTTTCTGGCGTAGCATTTTGCAGATTAGAACAACCTTTTTCTGTAATTTTTATTTCAGTAATCCCAATGACTTCTAAATTTCCCTTACAACAATATAAAAGATTAATTAAATATGTCATTTAGTATATATTTGGTTATTGCATTCTGCTCGCAACAGCTGCAAAGTGAAATTGTACCCATATTAGATAGCTTATAAGGCACTCCATTTTAATACATCTCAGTGAGTCAACTATGGTAATAACGTGTGATTTCAAAGAACAATTTCTCTGAAGAATTTTGTGCAAAAGCCATTTATTCCACAAGGTATCGACCATACTTTCTGACTTACAAAGTATGGGCCCATGAAGTAAACCTGCCGTCGAGTTTTTTTGCAGGAAAATGAACACAAATTGGATCCAGTTCATCATTTCGCTCCTTCAGAGAATATTGTTTTTCTTATCAACCTGGTTCTTGTCAGACATTATTTCTGATTCACCTTTACTGTACAAATTTATATTTGAGTGGTAAATTACGCCCTATATGGAATAAAGTTAATGGATATTATTTTCGTTTAAATTCTTACAACCGACGAGGGTTTATAAGGTTTGTCAGATGCAATGCAATTTGTTTTGCTGTTAGGGTATAAACTCTTCAATTTCCTATTTTCTATTATTCAATATTTTGCCTTCAAAACTGAAATCGATTCATTTTCACTTATGCTCCTCATACACTCGATGATATAATCCAAAAGCTCTTCAGATCTTATTGGAAGGAGGTTAGGTAGTCACTCGATTTGTTGGCCTACCCTTCTTCAACTACTATATTCCAGCGAAGATTAGAAGTGCCTATACTAAACAATCTCGACAGCAAGAATGATACTCAATTTATTTGTTGATTACTTCTGCGTTTGACTGATATTATTTAGCTCTTTTATCATTGAGTGCGATGCATCTTTGCACTTGACTTTTGCATTCTTTTCAACTATGAAGTGATTATTGTAGGAGTTAGTACGGTGTCAGCACAGATACTTAGTATGTACGGAATTTTATAAACGATGTAAACGGAGGAGATTTATGTTTAAGACTTTTAGGAAGTGGAAGTTTGTTCCACAGTTTAGTGACGTAAATATTATTTAACCTACAAATTTTATCTAGTTATCTTAAAATATAATTAATTATGCAGACTTAAGCTTTAACTAAAAAAATTGTATTCCTATTATCGCTATTTCTTTGTTATCCCGTCATAATATAGTAGCAGCAACCCCGAAAATCTACTTTTAATAAAACTTTTAATTGTTAACCCAGAAATGTTCGCAGTACTTAAATATTGACTAAATATGCATATAAACTTCACAAACAATGTTATCGCAGTCAATTTTGTACTGAAAAAGTTTAAACCCTTCGTATAGTGAACGAGGTAGGCCACGAAAAGGGCAATAATGTAATGCGCATGCCCCAGAGGTGATAAGAAATCAAGGCAACGAAATGTCAAACGTATAAAATCAAGGACGACACGAACCTATGGTGAATAAGTGTGGTGAAAATGTATGAAGGAACATCTAGAAACTTCAGTCACTTAGTTCAAGAAATTTCCGTTATAAACTTTCAACACAACAACAACTGTGGTGAGGTTCGAGTCGGTCTTGATTTCAAACGGCATCTGACGTTTTTCTGATTTCCGTGCGCGTAGGGATCTGGTATAGTACTTCCCACTGCTGTTGAACCTTCGGTGATTCTCCTTTTCGTCGAAGCGGGTTGAATAGCCAATCGCGGTCTCCTTTTCTGAACTCGGTAGAATTAGCGCTGATGTCGTATCGGGCTTTAATTCTATCGCTGGATGTCTTCAGGTTTTTTCTTGCCAGTTGATGCATTTCTACGAGGCGCTTCCGAAGCGTTCTTATGTACTCTTTAGTGGATTCAGTATCCTTTTCAGGTGTTCCGAACAACAATCAAAGTCGAATCTGTCTTCCAAACACAACTTCAGAGGGTGTCTGTCCTGTTGAAATATTGATGGCTGTTCGATAAGCTAGTAGAAATATCGGAATGTAGCTATCCCATTCCCGTTGATTCTCATCTATTACTTTTCTGAGATGTTCGACCACTGTTCTATTAAGTCGCTCAACCATCCCGTCAGATTGTGGATGAAGTGGTGTTGACCACGTCTTTCTTATTCCAAGAATCTCGCAAATCGTCTAGAATACTTGAGATCCAAAGTTTCGTCCTTGGTCAGAATAAAGCTCATTGCGGACGCCAAATCTACATATCCAGTTTGTTAGTAACTCCTCTGCCACTATCTTTGTTTCGTGATTTTGGATCGCATGCACTTCTGGCAATTTTCTGAAATAATTGAGTTAAAACACTTGTTCACATATAATAATAATTTTTATTTAAAAATGTACAGAGTGCGACGCGTTTCGCCCTATTGAGGCATCCTCAGGCTATCGGCTGTTTTCTATCACCGGTTACAATAAATTTTCGGATCTAGTAACGGACTATTATTCATGAAATCTAACTGGTCATTAAGTATATTGTGTCCTATGTACTTAGCTTTCCTTATTTAAAAAATCTCTGTACTATTCGAAACTGCACCTCCATCTATGTTATGTAGTAGTTTAATACTATTCGAATTTATTTTATGTTTATTCTCTTGTAAATGTTTTGAAATGGCAGATTGTGGCATCATACTTCGAGCTCCTGCAATATGCTCAGATAATCTTCTATTTAGCGTTCGTTTGGTTTTTCCAACATAAACACCGGAACAATCATCACGTTTAATTTGGTATACACCGCATTTTTGCAGCACGTCCGGTTGCGGTTTTATTTTATGATTAAAAATATAATTCCGCAAAGAGTTCTTACTGAAAAATAAGGGGTTGATATCTTTAGAATTTAAAATTTGTTTAATGTCATTGTCGGTGTTTTTAATGAATGGCACTTTTCCATATTCTTACTTGGGAATCTAACCTGTGTCCAACATATAAAAGTTGAATAGAATCTTTTTGTATTTTTTTTAGATAATAAATTATAAATATGTCGTTTGTGATAACCATTATTTTTAGCTATAGTTAAAATCGTTTTTAATTCTTCGTTAAACGCGTTCTGCGATAGTTGAATTGAAATTAATCTATGTATCATGGAATGAAACGCTGACATTTTTATATTCCATGGATGGTTAGAAGAATATGGAATTATAGAATCAGAGAAGGTATCTTTTCTATATATATTAAAGCTCAAGTAATTATTTTGGTTTTTTAAAGTCAGGTTTAAGAAGTTGATTTCCTTATTTCCAAGTTCTACTGTTAACTTTATACAGTCATCTAATTTATTTAACATTGTGTTTTGGATTGTCGATCTGATCCCGTCCAAATAAAAAAAATATCGTCAACATATCTAAACCACACTAAAATATATTTTAATAAATGATGAGGTGATGAAAATAATTTCTTGTCTTGTTACCACTAAAATTTATCGGTTGCCCCGATCTGATTCTGGAAATGGTACCTCAACGTAAATCGCGATTCTCTCAAGAAGTGCTCCAACGTCGTATTGCTGCATCGCTCCTCCTCAGTACACTTGCGACAGCAGTCTTCCACATCCTCCCGCATATGTAACCAGTAGAATCGTTTGCTTAATTTCTCTTGAAGACGGAGTTGGATCAATTGGTTGAGTAGCAAGATCACAACGTCATGGGTCCAAGGTTCGAGACTAGATCTCCCCGCGAGTTTTTAATAATAAATTAAAAAATCCACTTCCTCTCTGGGTTGTAGTCTAGTTCGCAGCAATGCAAAAACAAGACATTAAATTTCGCTCATTCCCCTTACCCTAATTCCGTTCCGGTCAAAGTAATTCTATGCGGAACATAGGATTGTCCCCTTTGCTTTGGATATAACTTTAAAAAAAGCTTGTTGACGCCCGAAGCACCATTATGGAATTTTTCCAGCACATCCTTTATTTTGTTCCTGAGAACCAAAACCTTCATTTAACATAGTGACTCGTCGGGTGTCTCCCATTTACGCTTCAGAATTCCTTCTTCAACAAACATCGAATTTCATTTCGCCCAGTAGCTCTTCAGCGCTGCTGTCTGAAATATCTTTCCATTGAGGCCTTTTGTCGTTCTCTTTCCATGTGAAAGTTGAAGATATAGTATTCTAATTTTTTCATCATAACTTCGAAATCATAGGATTGCAGGCTTTCCAGCCATCTTGCCACCTGCATCAACCACTTTAGATCTACGTGGTCAGTTCGGAGGGTGAATCTTTGTTCATAGAGGAATTTATGGAAATTCTTCGTTGAATCAACAATATTCTAAAGTTCTTTCCTATTAACAAAGTAATTTCTTTCTTGTTTTGATAGAGCTCCGCTATAGTATGCCACCACTTTTTCGTGCCCGTTTACTTCTTGGGATAGCACCGCACTAATGCCAACATTACTTGCATCGGTATCCAATATAAATGTCTCTCATAAATAAGTACAGGTACATTGCAAAGCACATGCCTTAGTGTTATAAAGCTGTTTCCTGTTTTTCCTGTCCAGATGAATGCTTTATCTTTTTCCCTTAACTTATGTAACTCCTTTGTTCCATCAGCAAAATACTTCACAAAGCGTCGGTAATAAGTGGCTAATTCAAGAGAACTTCGCAGCTCGTTTTTAGTTTTCGGAGTGGACCAGTTTTCCACTGAAGCTATTTTCTCAGAATCGGTGCGAAGCCAGCCGTAAAGAAGAAACCTCTGAAGAGACTATAAAAGATGATGTGAATGCAATTAGAAATTTGTTTCCATTGACTCTTGGTTTCGTGAAGAGGTGGTCAAGGGAATTTGATGACCCTTACATTACATTACTCTTATATTGCACTTTTGTCCGGCCTATTCTAGAATATGCCTCTCCAGTCTGGTCACCGCTCTATGTGTCACATATCAATCGCATTGAAGCTGTTCAACGGAGGTTCGTTAGGTTTGCCCTTCGAGGCCTTCCTTGGAATAACTCCCTTATATTACCTCCTTATGGTGATAGACTTAAACTCCTGCACTTGGACACACTTGAAAAGAGACGCCGTAACGCCGGGATCCTTTTTGCTTTCACTGATTCACCATAAGTTCGAGTCGTCCTTGACTTTCTACGTTTGACATTTCCTTGCTTTGAATTCTAGCCACCTGGGTCATGCGTATTACACAGTTCACTATTTTCCTTTCATGGCCCACCTCGTTCAAGTCATATTATGTAATAAAAACTCTTCGAGTTTAAATTGATTTTCTAAAACTTATTGCGGATGTATTTATCGGAAATTGAACTTTAACGATAAATTCATCAATGTCCTGAGTATAGGTGAGCTTAAATAATGGGTGTTTTACATAAGAAGTGGCCAAATAAGTGGGTTGATAGATCTCATCTATACAAAATAAAATGATTGTTATAGGGGGGGGGGGGGGGGGGGGGTTAAACTCTCGTTCTAGCGCCGCCGTCTTGAAACGATAGTCTCGATTCCGAATCCCGCCAGCTGTATTTTTAGATCAAAAAGGAACTCTCCTCATTGAATATTCGTATTTGCCACAGGGTGAAACAAGTAACGTTATTGTGAAACCCTAAAAAACACTATGCAGAGACCCATACAGAATAAAGGGTAGTGAGTTTGTTGCATGGCAATACAATTCCCCCCACCATCCATGTAACAACGCCACTCTTGGATTTATTCGGTTGTGACATTACCAATAACCTAACTTACAGCTTCGATCTGGCGCCTTCAGTTTTTCATCTTTTTACCTCCCCTAACTGCGACTTCTGTAGGAGTAGCCAAGACGAAGAGGAAGAGGAAACCGTACTCCACATCCTCTGCAACTGTCCGGCCCTAGCCAACCGTAAGAGCCGGTTTTTGGGCTCCCCTCTGTTTTGAAGAGTAAACCGAAAAAGGCGCCACTTCATCTCTAGATGATTCCCGGATACATGATAAGGCTAAACCCGTTCTGCCCCAATAAATTCAAATAATATCAAGAACGGCGTAAAACGATGGGCACGAGAATTTTCAGGAGACTTCTTCGACGCAGATATAAAAAAGCTTGTTCCTCTGCTCACAAAGTGCATCGGTTGAGAAGGGGGTTACGTGGAATAATAGTATGAACTATTTCCTTTAACATTTCGTATCGTTTTTGAAAATATATTGTTTTTTTTTTCAATTTTTAAAAATGTTTCGACATCAAACAAACGCAAAAGAATGACTATCCCAATGACTTTTACAAAATTATAAACAATATTGATCTAGCTCCTGCAATTACAGTCACACGATCACTTGCGAAAATGAAACTCTCCAAAATTCATGTAATTAATATATCTAAAGTTTATTTTTATTGAATTGCCCATCTTATTACCTTTCCAAAAGGGCACAATATGTCCTAGCAGAGAAAGGATGTAAAAACTTATCCGTAGGAATCCTTTTGGGAAATGTTATAAAAACCTGAAATTTTAAGAAATTAAACTCATACAAACCCTAAAATTCTTTCTATTGAATTCGAAACTTATTAATATTGATATGTTACAAAACTTGTTCAAAATGTCCTCCGCCATTCTCGATGAATGCCAATAACCCTTTTTTGAATCACTGTTTGAAGTTTACTGTAGCTAGCCTCTCCCGTATTTTCGTCGCTGTAGTCCTAATTTGCTATCGTTAATAGGCCTTGAGTAAACTTCGCCCTTCATTGTTTTCCACGAAAAAAACTTCAATGGAGTAAGATATGTAGATCTAGCAGGCCAAGAAATTGGTGCACGTCGTCCAATCTAGCGGTCAGAAAAGTTGCCCTAATAGCGATGTCCTGTAGTGGATCTCAGCAGTGTATTCTCACAAAAGTCCACATAACTTTGGCTTTGAAGCACTTTTCTCGGAATTTCCTTCTAATAGCCCTGAGATATGATGATATGTACGTAAGTCTCCTCGATGAGTAGCCCTCCAAACTTTAACTAAAGACACTCCTAATCATCTTGCGACTCGTCTCGGACTCGTTTAGGAAATCTGCTTTCATATTCCTTTACAGCTGCTTTTTCGTTTTAGTCTACTACACAATAAATGTAAATTATACCCCCGTATTCTCCAAAAGTAAATTCTACCAATTTTTAATAATTTTAGCTTAAGACAATACTATGATCGATATTCTTGCTAAGAGGGTCATTTTATAGCAAAATTACTATCAGGTATTAGTAACAGAACGCCAGGATATTTGGGTGTGCACTCTGGCTAACAAAAGCTAATATCGGCAATAAAACAAAATTACACTAACTTTTTTTGCAGCAATAATCAGAATTAATTATAAACATTTTCGACCCTTTGTCTTAAAATTTTTGTTTATTTCACGAATTTTCTACCTAATTAGGTAGTCAGAGATTTCTAATGATACGGTGTTTCTTTTCCTTTCTCTAACTTGCCATGTTGTACCTTTTTGCTAAGGTAATGAGATGAGCAATCCAATAAAAATAAAAGACAGTTGTGTTAATTACATGAATTTCGAAAAAAATTTGGGAAGATGCTGGATTTAAGGTAATCCCAAAACATTGTTTTCACTTTTGGAAGTGACTGTACCTGCAATGGAACGAGCTGGATCAGCATTGTTAACAATTTTGGAAAGGACATTGGAATAGTAGTAGTTTTCTGGCGTTTGTTCGATGTCTCTGCGTTGCGTAAATGAACAGGTAATGAAAATAAAATAGTGATATGCAACGGTTGAGATTGTTTCCTTCCCCCTACCATATAATGTGTTGTTGCGCTAGGTGAAATCTATCACCCCACCAGATCTGAAACACCCTGTAAAAACCTCACAAAAAATTTTATCGCAGTCAATTTTGTACTGGAAAGGTTTTAACCTTACTTATGTAATAACATCTCAAAATTATTTCGGATGTATTTATCGAAAATTGAACTTTAACAATAAATTCATCATATCACCGTCCTGAGCCGAAATATATAGGAATCAACGAATTTTACATTGAAAAATATCTGAGGGAATCCATAATAAGTGTCACCGAAGGAAATACAAAGAAAGTCATCCCCAGGGATAGAGAAGACATTAAAGTATTCATAATCATTAGAAATTCATGGGGGGAATAATACATCAGAAAAGAAAACAATTTTGTAAATGTTATGTATATTTGTTAAGTCTGTTTAAGTAAATGAAAAAGCAAGGAATTAACAGACTATAGTGAGCAAGCGGAAGGGACGTAGGAGAGGTCGACAAAATCTAATTTGTTCCAAGATTTGTCTAACGTCTGTTATTCAGTGGCTTTGTTACAGAGTAATTTGCTTGGAGGTATTTTTCTTCATCCCGCGAAAAGTATTAGTTCGCAATCGTCACTAGAAGTAGAGAATTGCGGGAGACCTATACCCTGGTCGGAATTAATATAGTAGGTTAGGTTATGTTAGGTAAGGTCAGCCAGCGGCTACCCGTAGTAAACCAGTGGACCGCATATAGCCCTTGATATGGTCCGTTGTGTTACCACTATAAAAGGAACCTCAACCTGGATCACTCTAGCACTACCATGAAGTGATTAATTGAACCAGCCACAGCTATTGAGGAACTTGATTATATCCTTCAGCTTCACGCTGGAAAACTCCAAGCAAATGCTGAATGCTTTCAACCTCTTCCTCGTCCAGGCAACTCCGGCAGAAATCATTGGCAGGAATTCTAATGCGGACTGCGTGACTACCAAAAAGGCAGAGATCAAGTGTTAATATAGCAAAGATTAACTTAAAGTGGAAAATATAAGAAAAAATATTTCAGGTGTCCCACGACTCACATGGAGAACACCGTCTTCACGGGTAAGATTTTGCATGACATAACCCACGCAGTGGGCCACCGTTATCGAATGTTTTAATCTATATGTAAGTATAACTCACATTAAGGATTTTTGAAACTCGATCATCTTCTAAAAGGAGCCGCCTAAATACTCCGAGGGTCAGAGTCTCCAAATACAAAATTCCAACGATCAAAATAACCTAATTTAAAATCTCAAAGATTCCAATGAATAACCATGCATAGGTGCCAATGTAACTACACCTTGTGAAGCCCTCAGTATTAATCTGCACCTCCTACCGGTGAAACTGAAGATTTCGCAAGCTCCCCTCAGAACTGCACATATTAGATAGCAGAGGAAACACACCTGCCTTATTACCCGGCAGATACGGCCGAATTTTAACCCAAGGCGTTTAAGAGAGCTCATCTCGCTCGGACGAAGGATTATAAGGTTGTCACCGTGATTCCGGGATATTGTCTCATAGGCAGCCACGCTAACAGACTCGGCGCGACTTAAATTACATATGTGTTGCCAAGACGAGAAGGAAGAAAAAATCATAGTCCACCTTCCTTGCAATTAGCCGGCTCTAGCCAACTGTAGGAACTGGTTTTGTGGGCTTCTGCTTTTTTAAAGAGTTAACCGAATAAGGCTTCCTGGCTTAGTATGTCTGACGAAATCGCTCGAACCCTGCGTAAATTTAAGTCATCTGTACTGTAATTTTGTTTATAAACGGCCTTGACCCAATTTCAGTTTAAACACAAAATTTTATGTTTTATTGACTTTTTCTTTTTTGTGTGCTTATTTGGCTTTTGTTTAAGATGTGTATTGTTCCGATTCACTGAACACTGTCGTTTGTAATGTCGAATATGTTGTTCCCCCCACTGTATTCCACGTACTCTTTGGATTTCAATTCCCTATTTCTATCAAAACAATTCCTAACTATTTTCAGTATGAATTAATAGAAAAACACTTTCTTAATAAACAGCTGTTGTTAGTATCTCTAATAATTTGGTCTCCCACTGTGATCTGAATTTAGTGTGAAAATAAAACTGCAGTAGAAGTAATTATAGAATTTCATTGAAATCCTTTAGTTACCTTTGAAACCTTTTATCGTATTTCTTGTGGGCAATACTAAGCTTAAGAGTACAGAACACAAAGCCGTTTTCACCCGTCCATTATTGACAGAATACTCAAAAGCATGCCAAGTTCAACGTATTTATTTTCAGAGTATTTTTAGACTGAGTCACAGTTAAGTACAAAATTCAAGAAAACGTTCGTTCGGTAAATCGACAAGAAAATTCAGTATTTTGAAAAAACAGAAGGAAATGGAAGTGAAAGAATCACAATTCACCGAATCTGAAGATTTCAACTTCACTTAATCTAAGAAGTAAACGTGTGTGGGAAAATCGGACAGACGTATTTAAAAAGGAGCATTAACATGCCCCGGGGGAATAAAAGCAACTCTCTGCAACCCCACTCTTTTGGTTCGTGTTGAACGCTATAAATGCCTTCGAGCATGTTCAAGTACTCCTCTTCGGAGGAAAAGCATCCACTTGAGCAATATGAAGTTCTTGGCTGAAATGAATGTGTTTCTTAGATAAAAGAAGGATCTCCTCCGATGGAAGTCCTTAGACAGTGTCGACAGCCTGAGAATTGGCTTCAGTTTCAGGATTTTCTGTACTTCTGGTTCACACTGTATCGTGTATCTGCGATTCTCATAAATATCGTAATCGGATAAACATTTCTACAAAAAAAAAACGATTCACTCATTTTCTCTAGCTTTTGTAGATATCTCGAGCCATAAATATCCATTTTCTATCCTGAAAATTGGGGTACGATAAGCTGACATCTCAAAAGAAGAGAAGTATTTTCCGGTTTTCGCCAGCACAGAATGTTAATCTCAAATGAATGTATTTTACCTCACACCCTCTTGGCTAGTGGATGCCATCTACAGATCCACTTTCCGGGATCATTATATAAGGGCTCATTGTTTCCATATCTATTCGAGCAATAAACGTAAATCTGCCGTCATTATAGCTTCTATTAAGTCATTACCATATAATTTTTAAGGCGGAGTCCATTTCCTTTATTTCCGTAATATCTCTGCTTGCATCGCACAAATGTCGTATATAAAATTTTACAGCACAATTTTTTCCATCTCGGTAATAATTTAATGTCACTGCCAATAAATGAGGATGAGTAAAACGGAAGAGTTGGGAAATCTCTCATCTTTACGAGATTATAAAATTTTGCAATGAGGGTAAATATTCCAAGCACGTCTTAGTCATTTTTTTACCGTCGTTGTTCAATTTACCTAGAAATCTTCTAAGCACAGACCTCGAGAGTACGAGAGAGTATTAATACCTGAAAGGTGATGAAATACTGGGTAGAGTCAAATTTTAAATTGCTAAGGAGAGAAACAAGGAAATAATACAGCGCGACGACTTTTACTATCTGCAATCTTATGACGGAGGCAAAGCTTGCTATCAAAGGACCTTTAAAGGCCACCAGGTGGAAATATTACAATATGATCTTGGATGTAATTTATGTGTCACCACTCTCCCCGAAAGATGGAAATTACGATGTTGAATCTTAATATGTAGGTACATTGTGTCATCCAAGAAAAGTTGAAATCATAAAATTCTTGGAAAGATCGTAAGAAGCAGGAACAAATTCATTTCAACTTTTAATGACATATATTCTGCTATTTTGTGGATGGAGTTTGGTACGTATTATACGAGTATGATGTCGTACAAATGTAGAGTTTGGCCAAATAAAAAAGCGACAAAATTTTTTGGTGAAGTAAAAATAAAAGCTGCTGTTGTTTATTCCTGCAACGTCGATTCCAAAAATAGTACGTACTAGAGGGTTTCTAAAAAGAGAGAAAAAAACAAAATAATTCGCGCTTATTCTCGATAAGTCTAACAAGAAGTGTGTTAAAAAGTATACCATTTTTCCCCATATATTTCCGGAACTAATCTAGCGATTTTAATGCAATAAAAAGTAATAGACTATTACCGAATATGGTGTAATGAAGTTGGGGCTTTTCCGACTCGACGGGATAATTAAAAGAATTATTTTCAATAACAATTGTTTACAGTTTTTATTCACTTCACTAATTTTGTTTCCACAATTTTCTTTACATGTTTTCTTCACAATACACCGTTACCATTTTACTTCTTTACAATTATACCTTCATTGATTAAAATGCAACTAAATCAAAAGGCTTATTCTAGAAAGTTCAGCAACTTAGTTCTAGAAATTTCCGTTATCCACTTTCACTACACCACAGATTCGAGTCGGCCTTGACTTCATACTGCATCTGAAGGCTTTTTGATTTACGAAATCTGGGACATGCGTTAGAATAAAGTCGTACTACATTGTACGACTGATCCTGAAAACTATGAATTCGACATTAATATTGGTCGATTTTGATTATATTTCTCAATCCCTTCCTTCGTAACCCCATGCGTAGGCATGTCTTACTACAGCAGTATATAAAGGCATCGAGAGTTTCATTATTTTCAAATGAGCCACACCGAAAACTATAGATTCTTATATTGATATCGGTAGGGTTCGATTATTTGTAAATGTCAGTTTCCTCCCAACCTCATCTATAGGAATGTCTTATAACCAAATTATTTAAGAGTGTCATTATTGATTAAGAGTGTCATTATTGATCTTACTGATCCCGTTTCGATTATTTGTAAATATCACTCCCCCCCCCCCCCCCCCCTCTCCTACTACGTTCGTCATAGACTTAACTATGCCGCAAGTGTGATTAGTCATCTTACTGACCCCGAAAATAATGTATTTAACACCAATATCAACCGTCTCCAATTATTTTTACATGTCTCCTCTCCCAACCCTCTCCCTCCCGATAGCATAAGTAGCCTAAACTATGTCTATGAAACAGATAGGCACAAGTTGTAAAAATAATTAAATGGTTTTTCATGATGTAAATAAACATCTGAGCTTATAAAATGACAATATTATAATAATTAGTGCCATGAAAAGGTACGTGAAAGAAGCTTTGACTCCTGATGGAAGGAGCTTAAACTGATATATCAAAACATGCTAAAAGTACAGCAGAGTTAATAGACCCGGTATTTGATCGAAGTCAGAAGGAACCCAGTATTATCAGCGTCTCTTTTGAAGAGTACCCAAATGTGACAGCCTATCGACATTCGGTGACAATATAAGGGAGTAGAGATCTGGCGGTCGCAAACTATTCGGTCATTTTGAACGAGTAAGCAAATGACTCAAAAAACCTGAGTCAATGTTTGCCTACCATATCGGTCAATCGTTCATTTGCCTTTCGCCATATCATATCTCTAAGAACAAGAAAGAAGGCATACCGATTCTTTCAATCTTGCGAATGCTCCCATCTTAAGATAAAAAGGTTTTAGACCGTGTACCGTTCACAATACATTTTTATTGATATTTTAGTGAGTGTGACGTTGATGAACATGTGATCCCCATACTTTCCGTATACTCACAGCGACAATACAATATGTAAATGCGAAAGTGAACAGAACTAAACAGAAAGCAAAACACAAATCTCTTTGTTCTACTAACCATACAACGTAGACCAATAGTCAAAACTCAAAGTTGCCGAAAAAATTCGAAAAATTCTCCACTGGTAGGGATCAAATGCTTGCGTTGATCCTCTACAGACAAAAGTGCCGAAATGACTCAAAAGACCCAAATGACCGAATCTTTCTTTTGAGTCACTTATGCCAAATGACTCGTATGACCTGATTCAGCAAAGTGACCGATTTTGCCCATCATTATAAGAGAGTTGTTACAAGGAAGGCCGCGAAGAAAATTTTCCACGAGATTCAAAATTTTATTAGCCTTGCTTATTACGTATATAATGATACTCGAAAGAAAAATGGGAATTAAGATAGACGCCAATATCATCAGTCTTTGTAAGTCTATGATTTAATTAAATTGGAAGGGAAATATTTTTTTCCAGAGAAAGACTATGTCTATGTGCAAGTGCCGATATTTTGAGGAGGGGAGTTAATGAAACACTAGTCTTGAAAGGCGCCCAAGTCAGAATTTTAAAGCAAACAATCGGCTTTGTTTGATTCAGTGCAGAATATCTTGGCATCGTCAGCATAGTACAGAATATTTAGGTCTAACTCTTTAATTTCGCATTTATCACCTTTTTTGAGAACTAATTAGGGAGACCTTCCAAGAGAACATAACGAGTTGACAGATTAAATAAGTAACACTGTAATGTGTTTTCGGAGCAGGTGGTTTTGGTCTTCTCCAGGGGACAAACTCCCCAGCTCTAGAGTCTTTTGAAGAAAACAAACCTGTGCCTAAATGTAATACTAAATTTATATAATGCTTCAATGTTTATAACTTATTTTATGTCTATTTTGCGGAGGTGTCGCCAGGGACTAGACGGAACTATTTCTTTTATCGCCTATGCTAGGATGCTTGTGCTCCTCTGGTCTGTGACGGCTATACCGTCGGGGTATAGTTCTGTTCGGTGCTATCGTTGATTTACTCTGTCTTACACGCTGTCTGGTAATTACGGTCGGTATCTAAGTGTTGTTGATCTGCCTCTTGGTATTGCGGTGTTGCTCTATCTTACGGTACTACGGTCAGCTAGGGATGAAGATCGAATTTTGAAAGATCGATATTGGGAAGATCGATGTTTTACCTTTCTACGATCTTCAGAATCGATTAATCAGATTGAAAAAATCGATTCCAGTAGATCGATCATCCGATCTTGGCTATTTTAAAAGTTTTTAAATTTCAAGTATAAAAAGTAATTATCCACATTATTAATAATAATAAAATAACGCTGTATCCTGTTTTTAAAAGGGAGAAAGAAACATTAAATTGAAATTAAAACGAAAATGTTGTCATCCTTTTAAAAGCCAAAATCTCATGGAATTAAAACGGATGTTGCAAATTCACATTACCCCGCAGAATTCCACGCTAGAGTGCATACCATGCGGGTCATAGTGTTTTTTATCCAACATTTCCATAGGCATGCCGATACTCACAACTCTCACATGATCAAGGTAAGACTCAATTCGTTTCCTTGCAGTCAACTTGATCTCTTTGATCACGTTGTCCGGAAGTTTCGAGTTTTCAAGAATAAAAACAAATAAATTGAAAAAGAAAATTCCATAGTTTTAAGTATAACTTCTCCCATTTATATACAATGTTTACTCAATTTTCGCATTTGACTTAAACTTATCCCAATTGATTAAATAGTTTACTCAAATAAATTAAGCTTTGGGTCATTCTAAAAAAACTTTATTTCAGTGAGTTTCAAATATTAAAAAAAAAGGTTAAATTTAATGAAATAAATTGTTTTTTGTAATGACCAAAAGTTTAATTTATTTGAGTAAACTATTTAATCAATAGGGATAAGTTTAAATCAAATGGGAAAATTGTCACTTCAATGGGGTTTTGGTTGTTACTCAATTAGTAAAGGTTGCGTATAAATGGGATAAGTTATGTAACAAAGAAATTAAGGCACATTTTATTTCGTGTTCTTCAGTTTAAATGTATTTGTTTAGTAACGATTAAAATCCATATAAATTATAAGAATAAATTAAGGTAGGAAAGAAAAGTGCATAGTTGTAAGTATTACGTCAAAAACTGTAAGCTACGTATATTTCATTTCGTGCTCTTCAATTTAAACTTATTCTTGTAGTAATGGTTTTTTGCTAGTCTGAATCCTTGTCGCATCGAATTTTCAAAATCGTTGTATCCAAATGTTTTACTTTTTACTGCCCCTGTTTTAATTTATAACATTTTAGGAAGTTTAAAATCTGAAGAAATATGTTGAATAACTTAAAATTCTTAACGGAATGTTTTTTTTTTGTTTACTTTCAAAATAAAATTTTCATCGAAGAAGAGGTGAACACATTTTGATACAGGTGCTTTGCCTATTATTTCCTTTATATATATATCAACTGTAATGAAGAGTTATTAAGTAAAGAAGTTTTTAAATATCAGTATTACACATTACCAATTCTTGTTCAGAGATATTTGAATTTGTAGCGAATTCTCCCAGTTCTTTAAGAAATTTTTTTGGCAAATGCGCCATGGTTTTCTGTAAATTTAAAAGTAACATGAATATAAGTGATTGACTAATTAAGCCCAAACCCACCATTGAAACTGGCAATAATGTTGAAGTGGTATTAAAATAAAACAAAACCCGACTCACCAGGCAAACATACATATTTTACAAACAACACCTGGTATAGAAAATGTTTCTTCTTCATTTAAACTCGTCCTAGCGCCTAAACAATTACTTATACGAAAAAAATATTACGTTCTACTTGAAGTAAACAAAACAATCTTTCTAATGAAATAAAAATATCCACACCCTATTTAAGAAATTAACAGACTTTCTTAAGTTTGTCGAAGCTGTGAATCTCACTGGTGAAAACATAACTCAACATATTTTGCAGGCGTTGGAAAACCTAAACCTGGACAGTACAGCCTACACCAGAAGAAGAAATTCTGTGGGGGTTATCCCAAGTGTAGCAACCTTCTTTTGCGAGTCAGCTTAACGAATATCTCTCTTCAGAGAAGAAAGCAAGCTTATCTGCCAAAGGAAAAACGAAATACAATAAAAACAGAATCGTTGTCTCAAATCGGGTGAAGTTCTGCTCCCGCCCTTGCCCCACATGGATTACTACGAGAACTAAAGAGAGAGAAGCACGTTGGCTCTGCAAACGTTTTAAACCAGTGGGGCACACTGGAGCAAGAGAGAGAAGGGAGAGCTTTAGAACTAGAATGATAATTTTCTCTATCGAATAAGATCAGGCGAAGTTACTTTAAAAAGTGGAAATGAAATGAAACCTAAAATTTAGCATTTTCCTAAATTTTTTTTCTTTCGATGCACCTCCTCCAATCCAGCGATCAGAAAATTTTTCATTTAATATTGCCTTCGCAATTTCGCCAATATGCGTTGGTGCTCCGTCGTTTTGGTAAAACAATGCCCTTCGATTACAGAGATAGATGTCCTCTGGTAAATTTAGCAGTGTCTTCGCCAAAAAGTCCGCATAATTTGGCTATTAAGCGCTTGGTCCTATTAAATGGTTGCCAATGATAGTACCCCAAAAATTTACACCGAAATTTCGCTGGAATGAGGTCACCCTTGTCCTGTGTGGGTTAGTGTCCTACCAGATATGGAGGTTGTGGAAGTTTGTGATACCATCACTGGAATTTTGCGATTCATCCGTATACAGAATTCGACCCAAAAACGCCCTGTCCTCCATGTCGCCTTCCAGAAGCCAAATGCAAAATTTTAATCTTCTTTCGGAATATCCTTCCAGTAGTCCTTGGACTAGGATATTATGATATGTACATCACCGTACTGCTTAAGTAACCTTTCATACTTCAACTAAAGGCACCACTAATTGGCTTGTGACTCTTCTCATGCTCGTTTGAGGTTCTTGTCTGACCGAGGTAATTCACCTTAACTTAACCTTCGTAAAGTCCGCGAAAATACCCCTCCTGGGGGTGCATGTCCATTCGTTTCCGTCTACTACACAATAATGGTAAATTAAAGCCAAGTATTAGTATTCCTTAAAATTACGGTGGTTATCGATTTGTTCTGACCCTCTTTTATAGCAAAATATCTATCAGGTATAAGTAACAGAAAGCAAGGATATTTGGGTGTGAACGTTGATTAATTCTCTTCTGTTTATTTAGCAAATTTCTTAACTACACTGCAATAAAATAATCAGGGACTTCTAAGGACATGTTCTATCTTGTTGTATCATGTTGTATCTTTTTGGAAATTTTATAAAAATAAAAAGCAGGTGTATTTATTACATACATTTCAAAGAAACCTGTGGAAAATTCTGAATTTTAGGTAATCGTGAAACATATTTTCACTTTTGGAAGTGACTGTGCCTGCAATGGTAGAAAGTAGATCAACTCTGTTGACAATTTTGGAAATTTCATTGGGAAAGCAGCTTTTTCGCGTTTGTTCGATGGCGCTGATAATATGCATATCATCAAAATTTCGAACTAATGAACCAACTTGCAACTCTCAAATGGTTGAGATCTCCGCCCTCCTCCTCTCCCACACCTGCCATGTGGGAGATCTATCACATTACTTATTTTAGCACACTTTATATGAAACACTCTGTATGAAATATGTTTAAATCAACACGCTGCAAGAATTTCAAAAAATGTCTCCCCTGATGGAAACTGATCCCTATCATTAACAAATTAGGTCAACCTTTGTTAATTCAATGTCTTTATTAGGAAAATAAAATAACTCTCCTGTTGTGTTGTGACTGACATTAAAAATTGCGGAGCAGAGGCAGCAAAACAAGTAAATTTGCTAAAATGCCAAGGGGACCACGGTTGAACTCATAGGGGAGCATTATTAGTGAACGTTTTAAAGGAAGGAAGGAAACATGAATAACTTTTTCATTTGTTCGCAGAGACATATTGCTCGTTACAAAAAACTGAAGCAGGAAAATCTGTCGGAAGGTTCCTTCATGTGCAACATCGGAGAAAAGTTAACGAGCTTTCCGTCTTCCATGTCAAGGAGAAAATGCCATGCTGGGGCTACGTTCGGTTAAACTAGGGATTACTGAACATAGTGCGATGCTTACAAATGCTGTCCTTTGTCATATTCATAAAGATGTGTTTTCAAATCTCAGATGGAAGACGTGAAAATCTCTCAAAGACATTTCTTTCCTACGAGGTAACTTTAAATCTTACAAGGAATGGAAAACATATCCTTGAATCCATTTTTCAAACACGAAAATCCGTCTCTACGTCTTAACGTGTGACGTTCTCTTACAGTTTTTTTTAACTGTACCATTTGATAAGTAGAGGAATTACCTCGCAAATATCTTCCTGTTCTCTACGGAATAAATACATCGAGCTCCTTTTTTACGTCCACATCATTACTCAAGTTATGTAAGTTCGAAATGGTGCTATCAGCTTCCGACTGATGTTGTTGCTGCAAGATTTCATTTATCTTTCATCAATCACTTTTCGTGCTTAGCATTTTTTCCTCATTTGTCTCCGCATGTTTGTATGTTAATGTCAGTAGTAAGAAAAGATTTCCATATTCATTTTTTGATAGATATTTTTCGAGGATAGTAGAGCATAGTAACAAGAGGAAACAAGCACAGAAATAGGTGCTTTTCAAGTAAATGTAAGCTTCAATACACAGTATTTGTCGATATCTGTCAAATTAGTCAAAATTTGAAAAGCTACTTCGAAAATTTGCACTCTTGGGACTAAAAGATCTTTGCCCAGTTTAAGGTGACACCACTGTGAGTTATCCAAAATATTAGAATATTTGTTTTTGCTATCTCAGCTCTACGCGTCAAATAGTACACCTGCTGTCATAGGGACAGGGTTTTTTTGTCGACCAAGCATTCTCGCGAAAGCGATTGCGCCGTTGGGCCAGTATTTTTCTGCAGACGTTTGATTTTAATTATATAGCTTTGTTGTTTGTTTCGTGAAAGTTGGCATATTTCCCCTGTTACATACTAAAAGGTTAATATCGATAATAATGTAAAATAAAGACTCACCCTGTTCGTTATTCGCGAGCTTCCCCAATTGTGTATATCTGGCGTTGGAGTCGCAGCCTACCAGCGAGTTTTCTCCTTTACACATAAAGCTGTTGGTCAGATGCTCGAATTTTTCTGGGGGTGCTGGTCTGTCGTGGGTCATATATGTACAAGTCACCCCTGTCTGCAACTTCCAATGTAATGACTGTTAAATCGGTACGCTGAAGTTAGATCACAAAAAAGCGTTAATGTGCTTACTGACTAAGACACATGTTCTAGGCTTACCACACTCCTGTTAATTCGATGATTCGATTCCTTGACCCAAGGCTTTTGGATTAGGCCAATGCAAATGCTTTCCTCCCTTAGGAAAAAAATCAGATTATCCGAAACATTCCTTGAGTGCTGCAGATTAATCAATACGACCATTTGCGGGTTTTTGTAAGTGGTCGATGCACATACCTTCGAGCATCTCTTTGGCCTCGATCATTTCCTTGGCCTCTATTATCTCCTTTGCTTCATCAGCCAGGTCTAAGTTCTCGTCTCGGAATACCTCAAGTTTTTCATTCTTTATGCGAATCAAAGCCCTTTCGAGAACTTCCAAGCATTAATCGTTTAAAAAGAGGAGGAATGAAAGGCTAAACTTGACGACGCACGCACTACAGAAATCCTTTGAAAAATGGTGCTCGCATCTAATGATTCGATATCTTCTAATGGATTCCGCATGAAAACAAGGAAGAGCTTCTTCTTGGCAAGTGAGCAAATGGTCGACTACTATTTCAGATAGTTGGCTCGCAGCGGGTCTTCCCGCCGCCACTTGCCTTCTCGTCCAGCAGAGCTACTTGAAGGTGCTCCTTTTTACCGAGAGAGGTGAAAATCTTCCAAAAGACACCGGAGAGCCCGTGTCTGCCGGCAATATGCGATTCTAACTCACTAAAAGCACCTCTCCGGGGAAAAGCGGAAATGGACTGGAGCGAGTCCCTTTTAGTTCCCTTCCAGTCTCCATTAGCGGGGGAAACTGAGTTATTCAGTTATCCCACTGTCGCCGCTACCATCGGGGTAATGCTAGAATCCAAGCCTATCTCCATATTGTTCCACCATCTCCAGTTTTCCATCTTGGTCCATGGGTTAGTCACAACCTTCACTCTTTTCTTGGTCCACGGCAGTGAAGGATTCCGCGCCATGAAGCTTTAGTACAGAGTTAGGACAAGTAACCTCCTCCTCCGCATAGCAGCACCTTCTTCCAGGAATGCTATACTACTTTCAGGCGGCGGAAGTCCTGCCTCCATGACCGTCGCAGAACTTCGGAAGTAAATTTTCCCACAGCTGCTTCTGTTGCGGGTACCGTGAATATAGCCAACCTGTTAAGGTCTCCCAAGCCGTCTACCTCCACTCCAACAGAAGCGCCTCAGGAGGCACAATTCGCGAACCCATCTACCCCTGGGTTCCGTAGTGGGAAAGAGGACACAACTGAGGACTCCTTCGGGAATAGGATTGTTTAAGAGTTTATTTCCTCCCGCATTAGTTTCTTGGCTACGTTCTAGGATGCACGGCCTGGAGAGAATATCCAGATGAGGATCGCCGTATTCTAGAAGGCTTCCATTCTTCCCTCCATCCCCCAGCAACCAAGGTGTTCCTTTAATACGTCGCTGAGTTGCTTTTTTGACCCACTACCGGTTTCGACGTCGTTTATCTCAACTCTTGATGGCTGTTTTGAAGGTTTCGGAGCATCCGTACTCCTGTGGCTACGAGGACGACCTCATCTTGGGATCTGTTCCCTTTTGCCGTTACTTGGGGTGGTTGTACCTCCTTTTGTCGTTCAAGCCGCTTTTCAAGCTCTTTACTAACGGATTGGTACTTCTTCCATTCAACTTGATCTCTCACTTATGAACTTAACCCTTATTCCTTATTCCTTATCCTTATCCTTATTCTTAACAAACTTGCCAAGTACGAAAAGAGCTCTTTGGTACTGTTTCCTCAAAATGGCACCTGCTGACTTATGCTTTTTGCGCGGCCATTTCTCGTCATTATGGCTGGTGTCCTGCAGGGTCACCCTAGATGTGGACTACATCATAGTAGTGCTACGGCTGGCATTCACTGTGCTGCAGGTAGGCTTTTTAGTCTCCTGGCTGGAGACCAATAGTTCCTCCTCCAAAGACGTACCCATTTTAAGTTTTTTGTTTTTTTGTAGAGTTCATTTTTGTTCCCACTATTTTGACATACCGGGGTAAGGCAATTATACAACCAACCTTCCCCAGGCATCAGAGGGCATGAGGGTTTGAAGGTTTACTCCTCTTTTTACCTGGCTTAGTCTGGCATCTCCAAACTGACCAGTCCTACATGGCAAGCACCTCCACCGCGAGCAGATGAAGGTACGTACGAAGGAGATTGATTATTGTCTCGTCAACATAAATCCAACAATGTTTTAATTAACTGCAGATTTATCAGATAATTTTAAGAGTTCAAAGAGTTCTCTGGTGCTTCGAGTATGGCTTCATGCTTTGTGCAGTTGGCCATTGAGTTGTATTTAATCAAGTATTCCACCACAAAATTATGTATGTATGTTTTCTTAGTATTTTATTGGGACAATGAGGAGAATTAAAATCTCACTCTCCGTCACTTTAACACTATGTGTATTGGTCATACTTACGAGAAGGTCTAAAACCCGGCTAAAGCCATTTTACTTTAAAAATACAAATTTCTTGAAAATTTCGCTTTTAAATTACAACTCTCTAAGTAAATCCATTTAAAGTATGAGAGGTATAGAAATTAGCAAGTATTTAACCAAAATGCGGTAAATTTGGGTAACAGGTCATAATATAATTAACCCAAAAGTTTGGAAAATTTTTGTCTATGGCCAGGTTTAATATTCCACATTTCCCCTATCAACATTTTAATTTAGAAGCAGCGCGCATTGTAGAGGGCAATTAAAACGTACCTGTTAGCATTGCAGAGCTTACCCAAAAGTTTAAATTGGTTTGCAACATCTGTCAAGAAATACAAGGATATTCTTTATGAATACATTTCTACTAAGTTTCCATTTGGTATTATTAAATTCACATCTCTACCTGAACAAGTTCAGATCGCTCAAGAAAAGCAATTTAAAACCGTGAGTGCACCTAGTTATGAACCCAGCAGGTTGTGAGTTCAATTAAACTTCAATAAGAGGATAATAACTACACACGTTCAGTTCATCAATTCTGTGGAAAATTGAAACTACGCTGTGAAATTCCAACACCGCGGGAATCAATTATCACAAATTAAGGAGCATGTTCTGAAACTCATATTAGACTTCGGACCATGCCATTCTATTGTTCGAAGGCCGACGTCAATTGCCTTTTCCATCCTTCGAAAAATTAATATCCCCGCGCAAGAATGCCTCGATCTGTTTGGAATTCCGAACAGCGTTCCCTGACATGTGTTCCTTCGGGCTACAAATTATTGCTCCCATATATACACAACCACATACCGAGACTCTGGGTTATGACTATTGATCGCTTTGGGTCACCTTATGTAATCAGTACCCGTAGAGAGCACTGTATGAAATTATGGACATGCTTTTGTCATTAGAAAGGATTTTTAACAGTCCTTCCATCGACGTCGATTGATGATTTTCTCTCCCAATCGAATTGACTCTTCCAAGAAATTTGGCAAATTTTGCTGTGAATTCCTGGGGCTTTGCTGAAACCTTAAAAAAGATTTTTCTGATTTTCAGTTTCATTCATTTATCCTGACTTTTTCATCTCAGTCGTCCCGAAAAAATTCGCTTCATTTTAATCCAGAAAGTTGGGCCGTAAATCTCCAGATTAATGTGAGTGCTTTGTGTGGGGATTTTGCCCTTAAGCTTCTCACAGGAAAATTCTTTCTCATCGTGTCAGGAAGGCTGGGATTTTTGTACTGTTAAGGAGAAATTCTTGGTGTAAAATTACAAATGTTAAATGTTTTCTTTGTTGTCAATTAGTCCTGTTGGGCAAATACCAAATGAAATATTGCCTAGAACAAATTGAGCTATTTGGGCTTTTGGCATGTGGAACTTTTGCTTAAATACATGATGTGGTTAGGTGGCAATTGCTGTTTGAATTCTAGAAAACAATACTTGTAATACTTTCAAAGAATAATATGATGTGGTATTGTAGAACGTTTTTCGTGGTCCTATTAGATGACGCAAGTAAAAAGTTCTATTGTTTGACTTTGTGAATTTTTTTACTAAGCCAACACAACCAGGAAGTGATACAGGGGAGTATTCAACATAACGTCTTATGGGAAGAAAGGGGGAGGGGGAAGAGAGGTGTCATACGAAAAAAAACTTTTCAAGACCAAATTTCCTTTACTTTTCCCAGTTTACCAGTTAATATTTGAACTTTTTCCCTGACTTTACGCTGTATCGTGTCAGGCGCTAATCTAGATTTTTGTTTATCGGGGTAGGGGGCGGGATATACAGACACACAGGAATCATTCTCCACTAGAGATAAAATTTTCCATTTGATATGTCCCAAACTTTTTTTTTCTTTAAAATAAAAAGATTAAATATTTAAGTTGAAGGTTTAATTAAGTTCTTTCATTACATTACAAACCCAGAATGGAATTAGAAGATTTTAGATTTCATAGCGGATTTTGTTTTTTAAATTCGTGACAGGGGACTGTTAATTATGCAATAGAGCAATATTTTCAATGAAATGACCAAATTATAATGCTGCCCTTTATTCCATGGTACAGATTATATGTATAAGATTGTGCCAATAGTAATTTATAATCAAAAGTAAATGTATTATCCCGAAGCGAAGTTTTCAGTATCTCCTGGTGTTCCCTTTACCACCCATCGTGAGATACCTTGAAACGTACTTGAATAACACTAGGAAACAAATTCTATTCAAATGGAGTTATCTTCTGGTGTTCTTTAAGGCATCACATATGGTTCTTTCTGCAGTTTTCCTAGGAGATAACTGCGGCGAACTCTTTAAGTTCTTTCAGTACTCTCCTCATGTTATTTTAGAATTTTTCTAGTGCTCTTCTGGTTCGCTGCCCGTGTTCTTTAACTACTTTTAGTTTTCTCTTAGTACTCTTTTCGTGTTTTTACAGTACTGAAAAATGTTCAGACGTGTTTGGACACTTTTTTGTAAATATTTTTATCTCGATGCAACATCTCAAAACCACCGAAGTATAACTAAACTAGTTATTCGTTAAGTATCGCTTAGTACTCGTCAGGCCCGTGCACACGCCCCCCCCCCCCCCCCCATGAGGGTTTTTAAAATTTTCTGAACCTGTTGATTAGGAAAATTTTTACTGAAATATTAAAAAAATAACCTAAAATGTATATGTAATTAGATAACCCCTCCCCCCAGGGAGAAATCCTGCTCACGGGCCTAGTACTCGTTAAGGTATTGTACTCGCATGGGTATCTTTTTTCTTTTCTCACCACCACCGTAGTGAAAATGTTTCTTCATATTAGTAATGGGGGATTATATTTTATATAACATAAAAAGAATCATCCAGTCCACGAGTTAAAAAATTGACATCCAACCCTTCCCCTACTACAACCCCTCCGTTTAAAATTGTATCGCAGTACCAGTGGGGGAACATACTCTATACATCAGAAAAGGAATCATCCAATTCTGTACACGCGTTACGAAGTTAGACTACCCCTCCCTGTTTCCACCCCACTCTTGGAACATATTATTTCATTATTAGCAATGGAGAATCATACTCTATACAACAACAAAATAATTATCTAAATCGGACACGCATTACGAAGTTAGGTTTCACCCCACCCAATAATCCCACCCCACCAAAAAATTCTTTGACATGGTACCAATCGGGAAACATTCTCTACCCCAGGCCCGTCCCACGGGGGGTTTTGGGGGTTCAACCTCCTCCTCCCCCAGGAGGGTTTTTAAAATTTTGATTAGGAAAAATTGACTGAAATACTAAAAAAATAACCTAAAATGTATATGACCATATTTTTTAATTGCATATTATATCATATTTTATGTACATCCATTTGTTAATAGTTTTCTTAGTATAGCTCCGTTATTTTTTTTAATGAAATAAGACTATATACATATGGAGACAGATGAAGAGAATTAGCGCAGAGAAGGCCACAAAGGGCGATCTCACAAATCTGGACAGCCTCAATACGATCGATATGAGACCAAACAGGTGAAACGTATTCTTAGATTGATCAGACAAAAACGCAATAATGCAGCTTCGTTATGAATGGGTCATCAAACTCTTTTTACCATCGATAAAGCCCAGGTCGCATTGGCCTTACTAATAATAGCGTCAAAATGATCCTCAAAAGAAAATTTTGTATTAATGACATCGCCCAAATCTCTGGCTTTGTCAAGCCTGTTCAATGGGCTACCACCAAAAGTGAAATTGTAAAGCAAAGGATTTCTTTCACGAGAGAATGACATAACAGTGCACTTTTCAATGTTCAAAGGAAGGAAATTAATAGAGCACCAAGGTCTCTACGTCAGAGTTTAAGGAGGCACGGTCATTATCATTTCACTCAACACGGAAAATCTTGGCATCGTCAGCATAACAGAAGATTTTCGAATGAGATAGAATCAAAGATACCATCACTTAACGATGAATCGTTAGCACTTCCTCAGTAATTCTGCTACTAATGCTGCTATGCTATCGTTTTGGCATCACCCATCACCCACCTTGACTTATACAACCCCTCAAAATCAACGTTTTCACCATTCCCGCACTCCCACTTTACGACTGATCCTTTGCCTCTCGTCAATTATTCTGATACAAAACCAATCATTTTGTCTTTACCACCCCTAACCAGCTAGAGCCACCGAACACTTCACCCTCAGCATTCTGACTTCCATTCTGATACACATTGAACAATTTTCGCTTTAAAATAACCACAACCGCACTTGTATCAATGACACTTAGCCATAAAAGAATGAGCAAATTCATTATTATTTCACTTGTCACTATTCAGTCATAATTGGACACGGAGTTGAATAAATTGGTTGAGCAGCACGACCAGCATGCCATGGTTCCCGGGTTTGTAACAGCTTGCATTAAGCTTAAATAAATAAATCAACTCTTTCGAGACCAGGTCTCCCCGTGGGTTTCAAAAGAATACAAAATTTATTAGGAAAATAATCCACTCCATCTCTGGGCTGCTGTCCAGCTCGCAACAATGCAGAAACAATACATTCAAGTTTTCCCACTCCCCTTACCCTAATTCCCTTTCGGCCAAAGCCATGCTAACGCATCAAAGGGTTGGCCCCTAGGCTTTGGCCACATCGTTAAAATAAAATAAAATTAACAACACGCGTTTACATGGCATTTACCCGATGTCAGTATGATGACAACAAATTTTCGTCATTTTTTATGATCGAAATATTATAAAAACGACCCGTTTACACGTGTTAATCCGGCAATACACTAGTGTGCAAAAAAAAGCGCAGCCCTCGAATGTTGAAGCTCTAACGCGGATGGCTTTAAGTGATTCTCCAGAACATCAATGTAGGCATTCGTATTTATTCCTTGGCTAACAAACGGGAGAAAACAACGTCCGCGTGAACAAAAACAGGCCCAAACCATAACACCGCATTTCTGTGGGTGGTACTTCTTGTACTCGTACACATCCAGGCTGAAGATGTTCTCCTATCCTTCGCCGCATTTACAGTCTTCCATCAGATGAATCGATCTGGAATTTAATGCACTATGTAGATTACTGCATATAATTAAGACTTCCATTATGTGTATGGCTTATGATAGACTCGTTTGAATATAAAGCTCATGCTTCTTTATGTCCATACGATATTTCTAAGCTCCTTTGCCATAACATGGCGCTTGCAAGCGGAGGTCTTTTCTACATGTGTTCCTAGACATTCGGATTAAGTATTATAATATAACATTTTGACTTAATTTGTATTATTAATTAGTTTGTATTACTAAATAATTTGTAATAATTATGAAAAAATTTCTTTTGTTTTCAGAATTATGTGGATCGAACTTTTTCTACAAGAGTATATCAGTATAGCATAAAATGATGATGGTTAAAGAAAGTGAAGAAGATAATGACAACGATAAGGAAGAGGAGCAACGCGGAAGTGGTTTAACATTTTAAAAGTCATTGCATAATGCAACAAGGCAAGAGCATAAGATATTTTATGTTACGTATGTCAAATATATTTATAAGGTAACATACGTTCATAATGTCCTCGAATATCAAACAGAAATAAAATTAAAAATGTGAACGCCCATCATAGTCCTAGTGTAATGTTAAGTAAAGAAACCATCGCAATTTGCGGAGGGAGTTAAAATCATAGTTAACATCTTATCGAATTACAAACCGGAGAGAGTTAAGAATATTTTAAAGACATTCTTTGAAAATTTATCGACTAATGAGTTGTGTATTGAACGCATTTATGAAAATATTCTGAATTGATGGAAATTTGACCATTTAAAGTGATTTTTAAAACGAAAATGTCCTGATTAAAGCTTTAAAAAATAGTTGTTTCATCAAAGCAGAAGGTGAAAAGAAACCTCAATCTAAATGCAATTGAAAATGAGACAAAACAAAACAAAATCTTGGAAAATATCAAGCTAAGGCTATAAATGAAAACATCTCTTTATTTAAGATATTTGTATGAACAATGTTTTCGAATGGAAACTTTATCATTTTCTTCATTCTACTGAAATATACGAGCTTTATGAAGTTTTTATTGGCCGAAAATAGTACAAACTTTACTTATGAAAATCACGGGAATGTCAGTGATGGAATCTTCAATGTGACCACACACGTTCCAACAGTTGCGACAGGAAATGATAAATTGGTATATATGGCAACACAGTCCCAAAAAGGATTTCAAATAAAAAACACCGCAATCGAAAATGCTTTACGAGGACATAAGAATGGTTTCTCAGATAAGGAAATAACAGAAAGTTTCGAGTCACTTCCTCAGCCAGAAGCCTTTTTCGGAGGAAAACAAAGCCCTTATCAGACGAGGCAACAAAAGATACTTCGCCAACAGCAAACTCCCACCGCTACCCAAAATACAGGATTACCTGTTTTTCCGGAGAGAACGGATGCGGTTTATTTTATCGTAGCTGTAATCGGTGGAGCCAAATTATGGGGAAGGACGCTAGCAAGGACTTTACTGGATATGGGCCCACCGTTTGGAAGCCCTATGGGTCCTCCACTTCGTCCACTTTATGTGGATTTGCCGCCAAATGGAAGGTAAGATTTGTTTGTAATGAAATTGTCATAAATTTGGTTTACTTAGGAAATATACTCATGAAATTCCTGAATAATACATACAAACGACTACGGGTTGTACTAAACGGGTTGCTTAGATTTAACATTGAAACGTTTCCCGTGTTTTAAAATTTAATTGTACGAGTAATGTTGGCGCATTCCCCTTTGAAAATCCCAAAGGAATTAAACTGTGAACGAGGTGGTTGTGCATACAATGTCTTTAACGTTGAAATAATTATTGAGGTCCCCGCTACTTTAATTTCTGTGCAACATTGTTTTTGGCAGCTTTGCTTAAGAATATCATTTAAGTTACATAATAGAATTCCCTCTCAAAGCTTTAAATGCAGTTTTTAATATTACGCGGATGTAGAAAACCTTGTTTAATATTGCTGGAGTTATTTTAATTGTAAAGTTTTGGCATGTAATATAAATTTTCTCATGGGACGTGAATTTCATATTAATTCTGCTACTTTATGTATAATATTTACATTGTCATCAAAACTCTTGTCCACAAAACGCATCAATGCTTTTCTTATGATGAATCCAAAGCTCAGAGTAGTAATGCTGCAGTTCAGCCTTGGCAAAAATGGAGAAGGGCTTTGGATATAAGAGATTAAAAGATTAAGGAAATGACTGTGCATGTTCAACTTAAATACCATCTCCCGTAAGGGTTTAGGGGAGGGAGGAGGGAGAGAAGAGATAAACGGTTTTATATTTGTACTGTTCTGATTAAGAAAAATTTCCGAAATTTCATAGTGCAGCAAAAATTGTCTTGTGGCGAATAGGTATCAGAGCGGCTTGGCTGCCTTGAGTGGCAGAGGATATGCTATTCTGTTTCGCCCTCGTCCTTACAAAAGCGACATCTTTCGTCCTCAGGCTCCCCCATCTTTTTGACATGATTTCTCAGAGAGCAGTTCCCAGTTAGAAGGCCTTAGGTCTTTTGCTTAGTATGAGGTATGCTGTCCTCTGTTGCATGTAATTAATAAAACTTTTCGGTTGTCCTAGTCCTAGGAGATTTGCCAAGTATATTTTTTTACTTCAGTTTTCCCAGGACTTTGTTTGTTTCACGACTTAACTTTCTGAGTAGTCACAGAACGGCTCAGGGCCGACAAATAAAAAGTTTGAGCATTCTTTTTCAAGGTGGTCCACAATCTCTTTAATTGCGTAACCTGTCACCCAGCCTAAGGTAATCCTCTTGGGTTTAGCCAGTTGTTTGAGTACATTAAGGCAGTTCCAGGTCAGCTTAGGTTCGATGGTACCTCTGAGGTTACATACGGCTGAGTGTCGAGCATTATATATATCTTAGCACCACGGATACTCAACTTACCAACTACTCCTCTTGGAACTCCATCCATGCTTGCTCTAGGTCGCCTACTTTCGCTTGTTGTGCCTGCTTTTGCCAGAAGGCTTACTGCATTCCTCTGCTGCCATCCTTCCGTCTGATTTAGCACCTGAGGTCGACGGAACCGCAATTACCTGACCAACGTGAGCAAGTGGAGCTTTAGAACCTCTTTGGAGGAGAATGGTTGGGAAGAGTCTTGTTCCTTTAAGGAGCCTGAGCTATATATATATACCGATACCCATAAGTCGAACTCAAAGGTGACTTTCTTTATAAAGAATTCTAGCTTTATTCCATCAAGAGTCGCTATTAAATTCAGCTTCCTCTTTAGTGTGAATGATAACTGTTTTGTCTTCCATCCAGCACCAGCTTTTGACTAAGGCCTTTTGCGTTCAGAGATTGTCATGCCTGCTCTTGATTTCAAGTGGTCAGTGAAAAGGAGACAGGACCTCTCCTTTTGTGGCCTTAAGGGTAACTTATACTTCTCCTAGGTTACCTATGACTTTCCAACAGCTAAACATCGCTTTTCCATTTTTTCAATATTCATGAAGGAGCAAAGGGATATTTACTTTTCCACAAGCGCCATCCAGATGGTGCTTTTAGGATCCCATATCTGATGTGTTGTTGCTTGAAAGGAAGTTGATTTGACAATTCAAATAAAGCTTTCAGTGTCATTTAGTGAGCACGAGTTATCAGTAGTGCTCGTGAGGGAACAGACCTAAGCTACTGACCGTTTGAGTCCAAGAGTTGGGCTGTGTGGGGACGTGCATTGTCATACAACAAAATCACTCCCTTCCTTAGCATTTCTGTTTATTCTGTATAACTCTGCATATTTTTCTAAGGGTTTCACAATAACGTTGGGAATTAATTGTTCCCACTGTGACAAATACGAGTATTCAATCCTTTTCGGTCCCAAAACACAGCTGGCGGGATTCGAAATCGAGACGCTCATTTCAAGACGGCACTACAACGAAGGTTTTGGTAAAATAGTAAAAAAATCCCTTTGATCGTCAGAGGCTCGGTGGTGTGGTGGTGCAGGCTGAAACCTAGCATCGTAATTCATGGGTCAATTTCGATAATACTTTTTTATTATATGGAGTATGATCCCCCATTGCTAATTCTGAAAAAATTGGTCCTAGGGTGGGGGATGGGAAGCGGTAGCCTAACTTCGTAATGCGTGCAATGATTTGGATTATTCTTCTTTTGTTGGGCAGAGTATGTTCCCCGATTGGTAACATGTCAACAAATTTTATTGGAGATGGGTGGTGGGGTGAAACCTAACTTCGTAATGCGTTGACCAATTTGAATAATTCTTTTTTTGTTAACTTAATCCCCTATTGCTTAGAATGAAAAAAACTGTGGAGCTAGAGTGAGGTGAGGAGAGAGAAGGGTAACGCGTGAACCGATTTGTATGATATTTTTTTTGACGTATAGAGTATGCTCCCCTTTGGTACCTCGATAGAATTTTAAACGGTGGGGTTGTAGTGGGGTGAGGATGTATCAACTTCTTAATGCGCAAACCGATTTGGATGATTATTTTTAGGTTACATAGAGTATAATCCCCATTGCTAATATGAGGACAAATTTTGCTCTAGTGTGGTGGTAGGGGTGAGGGTTGCGTTTTTTATTTAGTTAACTTAATAAGTTCATTTCCCAATTTCTTTTACACGTTTTCTTCACAATATAACACTTCAACTTTCCTAAATAGCAATTATCACTTCTCGGGTTAAAATACAACTCACTCTTCATAAATCACGGCTAAAGTAACCAGGCTGCTACTCAGCCCTATTTATACTACTTAGCTTAAGTCTAAAAACTTCTGCCACTTAGTTCTAGATATTTCCGTTACAGTTTTTCACCTCACAAATTCACCATAGGTTCGAATTGTCCTTGACTTTCCACGTTTGACATTTCCTTCTCTAGATTTCTGTCCACCTACATTCCCTTTTTGTGGCCTACTTCGTGCATATTACAATATGTTGCCCCACTGGTACGACGACAAAAATGTATAGGGTGCGCTGAAGTGGGGTGGGCTGCAGAGATTTCTTAATGCATAGAACCTGTTTGGATGATTCTTTTTTGTTGTATACAGTATGATGCCCATTGCTACTATAAGGGAAAATGCTGCCCTAGGGTTTTGATGGGGGAGGGTATTTTAACTTTGTAACGCGTGGACTGATTTAGATGATTCTAAATGCATGGAGTATCTATTTGTATTCTGAAAAAATTTTTGGCTTATGGTAAGAGTTGGAGGAGGGACGGCGCGTAGCTTCATAAGGCGTAAACCGATTTGTTAATGATTTTGATTCTGTTGTACAGAATTCGTTTTCTGATTGGTAAATGACTAAAAGAATTTAGTTCTTTTTTAAAAAAGTTGAACCGACTTCATAAAAAGCGCTAAAAAGCATAAAATAATTTTTAATTTTATATCTATTACGACATTTTGAAGTCGGTGCAAATTAAATAAACAAACCAACTACCCAACCACAATCGTAGATACTATATAAAGTTACCTAATTGTTTCAGCACATGGGATCATAAGCGACGACGATTAAATTCTTTTGTTGCAGTTTTTTAAAAAAAAAAGCTTTTATATTCAACGTTTGTGATCTCCATCATTATCTTCTACTTAAGTCCGAAACGTGGCTTAAAAATCCACCCAATCTGGAAAGTTTCCAGAAACGGGCTTAATTTGCAATACACGCAGATTAACATTGGGTTTTGGTAGCGAGATAAATGAGGAACCGCCTAAAAGCGAAGTTCTGGACCACTTTTGATCGATTAGAGACAATAATTTGTTTTTATTAAAATATATGTTTTTCATACGAGTAACGCTCATCACTTTTCTCTTGTTCAGGATCTTCAACTTCCAATTGATATTTATTGAGTCTGGCCATGTACCTTACTAATGAACTTAATATTGTTTCCACCTCGGA
Source organism: Leptarthrus brevirostris (assembly GCA_964036015.1). NCBI lineage: Eukaryota > Metazoa > Arthropoda > Insecta > Diptera > Asilidae > Leptarthrus > Leptarthrus brevirostris. Next base: position 35,954,280 of record OZ038372.1, on the reverse strand, counting down.
TAACGTCATGAATATACTGCGGGTAACAATATATGTAGTTTTTTATTTTTGTCGGCATCGTTATTGTCTGTCATTTTAAATTAAAATTGTTTAGTAATTTTTGTAGAGAAATCTTTTCACAGTTGCTAACTAACAAGACTACTATAGTTAGACAAAGCTTAAACCGTAATACGAGGCACTTGCAAAGGTTTTTATTTTACCCATTTTGCATCTTTATTAATTCAGCGTTAAAGTCAATCGCTAATTTATTTTTAATTAATATATTAATTTTAATTTTTAAAATTTGTTGAGTTCACTTTAAACAAACTTAATTATTTTAAATGTACTGACAAAATTTTCCGCGTTTCCATGCATGTGCAATTATTAATACTCCGCTTCCTTAAGCCATAATCCAAGGCGAAATATTAAGATGAATTAATTATACCTTGAGGTCCACAATTTTCTAATGACTCCCACGTTGTTGCAAGCAATTTCTAACCAAAACCAAGCTATAAAATTCTGAGTCACAATATTTTGATTGCGGTACGATCAATTCTCTGATAATTCCACAATGCCAGTAAAATGCCTTGTCCCTGCTCGGGCGCCAATTTTTATTCTTAAGGTGGATTTCTACTGTGTTGGCCTCAAATATCTGATTTTTTCTTTTTTGCAGTTTCCGATATTCTGAATCTGATAAATCTGTCTTAAAAATGAATTCTACGTAATTTCATAACGGCCGGTCAAGTTATGCCAAACCCATTTCAAAACTTTAAACGCGTTTTTCTCGAAACCATGTTTTTCGAGCTGGTGTGCAGTACTTCGGTATTTAAAAAATGTTCGATTCCTGCAAATCGAAGCTTTAAATGTTCGGCAGATATGTAATTCTCCTCCTGACCACATTCAGATTTTTCACGATATTAAGGTCAAAGTTCCGGCTACTTAAAAACGAAAAAACATACAAAATTTTTAAATCCATGTTTTCGGGCCATTTATACAGTTTTTGAAATTTCGACATTTTTTTAATGACCAAATTCAGCTTTCAGTTTAGGCTTTTTTTTAAGAAATCTAAAGCCAAGCCCAAAAATTTCAAAGACAAATTAATAAATTTTATTGTTCCCACACGCTTCAAGCTTATGATTGACTATTTTTACAAAATGCACTTTCTCATCTTCAAAATATAGAATACGATACATGATTCTCTGTATATAATGGATAAGAGCAGTAATTTAAAACAATGACTTCCACAATTTCGATTTTAGCAAATTTTAAAGCGACAAATAAATTTGGAATTTACAACCTCCATTACTGCGCCTCCAATCCACTCCCCCCTCCCCCTACCAGTGCTAGTGTTATTCAAGGTCACCCCTTCAACTGCTTCGACCGACAGTCCTATCATCCAGACATTTATCAACTTATCGAATACAACATTTTATAGAATATTAATTATTCGATCGCAACATTACGTTGAACGCTTTGTCGTCGATCGCAATATTTCATAAACTTTATTATTATAACTTTATATTCATTAGACTAGTTTACAAAATTTTGAAAATGTTGTGCCCCTGGACAATGACTAGTTGTTTCCGAGGTAATTTTTCCGCTGAAACCTACTCCGGACTCAGAATTGCTCTATCACGTAAATTATTGCTCCAGAGATAGTTGCATTTACAGAACATAGATGAGACAGAAATATTGCATTTCGGCTTCTATTCTAAATTGAAGAAACCAGAAATATAGAACAAAATGAACAAAATAGAGTGTTCACTCTACACTCCATGATCAGTGCAGATCGCCGATTAGACTATCACGTTCGCTCATTCTGGTCCGTTCTTTTATGTAAAGTGTCGTCGGTAGTGAATTGTCAAATTTTCAACAGTGAAAACCGTATAGCCTAAGAGTTGGAATGACGCACGAAGTGGAAGAAAGTAAAGTGCGTTATAGGCGCGCACAAAGTGTAACCCGAGCTGAAGAAATAACAACAAAAGAACAAAAACAGAGAAGATCACAACCTGATAAACCATGTCATCGACCAAGGGATTCTTTATTCTCATGGAGTTCAGGTTTCGAAAACTTTACTGGACTGGTAAATTGGGCTTTCCTTTTGCTAACTATGGGTGGATTTAGACTGTGCTTAGAAAATTTCATTAAATATAGCATCCGGATAGATCCAGTGCAATGGTATGTCGTTCTGAGTGGCAGAAATGAGGGTGAAGGACATCCTTCGCTTATTCTTTTTGTGTATTCTTTAGTTCCAATAACGATCTGCCTTCTTATAGAAAAAGGATTGTCTGCGGAAGTCATACATGAAAATGCGGGAATGTTTGCTCACATTGTCAACATCATAGTTTTAGTAATGATACCAATGGTAGTCATACATGTCAAAGAACGTGCATTTAGTTTAATGGGAGCAACTTTTATATGTTTTCTTTATTCCATCCTATTTCTTAAAATATGGAGCTACGTACAAGTAAATATGTGGTGCAGACAAAATGTGCTCGATGAAGCAAATAAATCAAAACATCGACGACCGAGCATATCAATCGCAGAATTACAGAATCCAAATGGCCACTTAGATGAACATGAGCATAGTAACGGAAAGATTCCAGAACTTGTTCAATATCCGGACAACCTCAACTTTAAAGATCTATTTTATTTTTTTTGTGCACCAACATTGTGTTATGAACTGAATTTCCCAAAAACTACCAGAATCCGAAAAAGATTTTTGCTTAAAAGAATTTTGGAAGTCGTCATTGGAGTGAATGTTGTATCGGCTGTATTTCAGCAATGGATGATTCCTTCAGTCAAGAACTCTTTGGTTCCATTTTCTAACATGGATTTCGCTAAAGCAACTGAAAGACTGCTTAAACTCTCTATACCCAATCATTTGGTTTGGCTATGCTTCTTCTACTTAACATTTCACTCTTTCTTGAACCTGGTCGGCGAACTGCTTCATTTTGCTGATCGGAATTTCTATTGCGATTGGTGGAATGCAAACAATATTGATACGTTTTGGCGAACGTGAAATATGCCGGTCCACAGGTGGTGTGTCAGGCATTTATATATCCCCATCGTTGAAGTTGGTTACACCCCTAGGACTGCCTCAATAATAGTATTCTTCATAAGTGCTTTCTTCCATGAGTATTTGGTCAGCGTTCCCTTAAAAACATTTAAAATTTGGGCATTCATGGGAATGATGGGACAAATACCTCTTTCAGCTATATCGAAATTTATGCAAAAAAACTTCGGACCACGATGGGGAAATATGGTGGTATGGGCCTCAATAATTCTTGGTCAACCACTGTGCATTATGATGTACTATCACGACTACGTCATCACGCACTTTAAAGAGGGTCTTCTGGATGATGATTCCACTTAGTTTAAATTATAGTAACGTTTACGTTCGTTACGCAATAATAATTGTTGAAAATTGTTTATGTTTTTGTATAAAAACAAATTTTGTTATAAAAGTTTTTGAGATATTCTAATCTAAAAGTGCAAAAAACATTGTCTTTTGACATATTTGAGATTATGTAGCACTCCGATCTTTTTTTTCAAAAAACTATGTATGTGATCTTATAGTACAAGTCTTCCTCTTTCAAATGCCGTTGAGTTTGCTCAAATAGCTTTTTTTTCGCCGAAATTTTCATGTTCATGAATTTCTCGATATACGAAAACTTTATGGTCACTTTACAATAAAATTAAATAAATAATTTAATTTCAAAATGTGATATCTCAGCGAAAAAAAGATATTTGAGCAAAGTCGGTTTTTTGAAAGAAAGAAAATTCGCAGTGCTACATAAAAATGTCAAAAAACAGTGTCTTTTGCACTTTTAGGTTAGAATATCTCAAAAACCCAACGTAATAGAGCAATTCTGAGCCCGGATTTGGTTTCAGCGGGAAAAATTACTGCGGAAACAACTATTCATTCTCCAGAGGCAAAATCTTGTAGGGTAGTGCTATCATTTTATCTTTATTTATCATTAAATTTTCCTTCTCTTACGCGAAGTTTTACATTCTTTCTATTGTGAACTCTAAAAAATGTCTGCCTCTTGTAAAACCCATAAAATGTGTTGCCTAATGACGGTTTCATTTCATTTATTATTCCACAAAAATTAAAAATTCTACGAATTAGCCTTCGACGAAATATTGCAAATGACGAATTTACTTTCGACAAAATGAAAAATTTCATAAATTTATTTATGTGACGAAATGTCGCGCTCGATGAATTGTTGTTATTACTACAATAAATAATGATCGCAGCTCCAAATTAATTACACAATTTATTAATTCGAACCTATTTATATTGAGGTAATTTACCATTTCGACAGGTTTCTTGTTTTTCATTTGGCTCCATTCACAAACACATACGTAATTTTTTGAATACCCGCTCCATTTTGGTTCAGCAAACAATGCGTATACTTCACATTATGTTTTCCACGAACCCTCTATCAACAATCCTCCCCATATGTACAACGTAGGCGTAACTTTTGTCTCTGGGACATAACACAAAGCGCCGATAAATCTCCTCCATCCAAGAATCCACTCAATTTTGATCAAGCGAATGAAGCAATAATTGGTCACGTCCCAGAAGATAAATACGAACGAGGGGCAATCAAATATTTCTTGCATTCTTGGAAATTGTTTGGCGTATGGTCCAATAATAACCTGAGCAGGTCCCATCAGTCATAAGCCAATTAAGGACAGTTTGGGGACATAAAAGTCAATTAGCAACAAATTAATGCGATTTTCAACGGTCGCGTTGAGTGTTATAACTCAACGAAGTTTTGGTTCTTTACCAACTTTTTGGCACCAAGAAAATTGATCCTTGGAAGTGGATGGGCTGCGGGCCTTTTTCCATAAAGGGAAAATAGGATTACCTTGACTTGGTACCCAATGATGCGTTCCCATCCTCATAACTCACGTTTACGGATTTTCCATTAAATTTCCCTTAATTTATTTATGTCTGTAAGTGCAAATAAAAGAGTCTCCGGCGGAAGGGGTGAAAGGTTAAACACAGCCCAGCAACCACTTATTCGCATTCCCACAAGGTTGTATGTTTTTGGAAAATTTTCACGTTTTGCTTTACTTTTTCAGATTTGCCGTGAAAGTATTGACGTCGCTATGTCAGCAAACTGACGGTATTCCCCTCGCCGGGGTTGTTGTGGTTGGTGACGGGCAGTCGGCGCGTGCTGTTGCCCTTTCCGGATCAGCTATGAGCGTTCCCGTGCTTTGGGCAAAGGGTGGAACGGCCAACATCCATAGCGTTCAGCAGGAGGTATGTAATTTTAGATGTGATTGATATGATTAACATTGCGATGGAGAAAGGAAATGGGGTTAAAGCAACATTCATTTTCAGGTACAAACATCCCTGCAATCACTGTTGCAACCATCTGCAAGAGAAATACTCGGCGCTGTGCGAGCCTTATTTTTACAGGTAGGTATTTGCGTCTATGAAAGAGCGGTAAAGTAAATTTCAACTTTGTGAAGGGTGCTTTGTTTACTTTTCCTACATTTATGCTATTTACTCTGAACAAACTGAAAGTGATATGAACTTATAGAAATTATCCACATCTGCTCCAAATTAATGTTTGCTCTCTTTACGTCTGTTGTTTTTTGCAGACTCACTGGCACTCGTTTTTCGTCCTTTCCGATGTTGATACCACCATAGTGCTTTCTAGTCCAGAGGGGAACATTTTGAAGGAAGCCCCACTACAGCCAACAATTTTACCACTGCCAGCCGGTAATGGGGACGTATTTCGGTAAGTGGACTCTTTGACAAAAACATGTTTAATTTTTTTGGATGTTACTTAGCAAATAGAAATTTCCTAATGGAAGTGTTTTTTGATGGTTTATTGTCCAAATAATTTTAATAATGCAGTTTACCAACGGACTATGGCAGATGAAACATTGAATTTAATATGTTTGTGGCTATTTGTAACAATTTTGTACTGTAAAAGACAACGAATATAAATTTCTTGTATGCATTGAATATTGATTACATCCTGATGAAAATTACCTAATTCCTCAAGTAAAGTCCATTAAATTTAGTAGTAGAAATGTTTCCTTATCATCATCAAATGTACTTCTGTAGTTTCTCATGGTCATAAGTCAAGTGAATTGGATTAGGTTTCGGTGGATTCCCAGTGGACCTAAGGTAAGTACTCTGACTGAAACTAGGTCAGTAAGCTAGATAAATAAACCATAATAAATGGTATCCGTATCACATCTTTGTGAAGTTTATGGCAGAGCGGCATATAGTTACAGTAAAAATTTATGTTGCCAGAAGTAAAATATTAAGATTTTCAGGGAAAAACACTATAAAAAATAATACAATATTTCTGTTTTTGGCGAAAAATGTAACAAAAAGGATTCCGAATATAGAAAAGAATTATATTTCATTACCAATATTATGCTCCATAAAAGTTTTTCAAAAAAATCAGTCATAGTTATTATCCGCATTATTACCGCTCTTATTAGATATTATTGTGAGTCGATGTGGGACTGATTTCCTGATCTTTTGCATTCTGCTACGGATAAAGTATGCCTGTTTCCTCGATGAATGTCCTTAATTCACTCAAATTCCTCAGGCACTTCTCTGATATTTTCATTTTCAGCCATGATCATATACATATAAGTTTGCTATTGGCGAAAGATTCGGGTTCTGAGAGGGACATTCTAGAACATAGATGTTCTCCTCTTTTTTAGTGTTTGGTAATGATTTTCGTTTTATGGATTGGGGCATTATCCTGTTGCAAAATAAAATGTGTGCCAATTAGTCGCCTTCGCTCTAAGATAATCACGTCTTAAAAAAATTAAGTAAACTGCAGAACTTAATTTTCCTTGTTAACATATGATTTACAAACATCATTATGCAGAGACACAATTTCAAACTCTTGGTTTTTAAAGTGTGTTTGGCGCACTAATATGAGAAAGATTTGTCCTTTATGCGTCAAACATGCATTTGGCCAGGGCTATGACTTAGCCTGATCATACTCTCATTTTATAACTTAATGGGACTCTCCGGGATCGACGATTTAATTAAGACACTTATTTTCAGTTACAAATCTTCACAGTTTTTACTCGGTTCACAATTTCCTTTGCACTTTTTCTTTACCATAGACCGTTTCATTTTACTAATTAAACTTATCACTTCACTGGTTAAAATACAACTTACTCTTCACAGTATCACAAGTAATCTTTTCGCAGCCTAAATCACAACTAAACTAACCAGGCTGTTACTCAGCCATATTTATACTACTCAGCCTAGTTCTACAAATTTCAATCACTTAGTCTTAGATGTTATACATTTCTACTACACTTATTCACCATAGATTACAGTCTTCCTTGACTTTCTATGTTTGACATTTCCTAGCCTTGATTTCTGGCCATCTGGGACATGCGCATTATACGACTCAATATTTCCCTTCGCTAAATATGTTCTATGTAGAACTTCACCTTTTTCTTTTATCTGCCTTGCTCAGTGCCAGTATTTTTCAAGCTACGTATAAGTGCCTAGCAAGCAACGAATGCAAACGAAATGCATTGTACCTGCAATTACAGTAACTATTACGTATGCAGTAGTGAATGCATTAATTTGTTCAGATCATGTACGCTGATGTAACCGATTACTTGTAATGCATTAAAAATTCATAATTAATCGATTATACGATAGGAGAGTCTTCTCGTTGGAAAAAATTGTTTTTTTTATATATCGGCTCCATAACTGTGGAAGAACTGAAGCCTTAGACGGTTTCTTGAAATTTTAATTATTTCTTAGGCGTTAGATGTCAAGCGCTCGTAAGGGCAGACCTCAATTTCAAACACGTTCTTCAGGGTTTTGATGTTTTTAGTGCTCGCTGTTTAATTTTCTCAGGAACTATACATCCGAATTTGTTGAAATGTTGAGTGATGTAGGGTTTGTAGAGTTAGGACTTGTAGAATAAGGCCTTGTAGAGTTAGGGGCTTGGCTCTATATGAGATCTGATAACTTTTTAACTGTGAGATCGTTATGAGCTTGTAAGTCTTGGCAACCTAATTTAGATGAAATATTTTGGTGGAATTTCGTTTCTTTTTGTAAGATGCCATAGTTCTTTTTATTTTTTAAGTTTATCCAAAAAATATTTCGTACTTTTTAATTCATCTTTTGCTAAAACAACATGCCGCGAGAATTTAAACCAATGTAAATGTTTTTTCCTGCTCTTTATACGGGTTATAAAGAAGTAACAAATTGCCGCGGAACAGCACGTGCTTGCTAAATAAGTATGCCAAACATTTCCCCATTTCGATAAAAGTCCATAATAACTCTTTCTCTGACACGGGTATTGCTTCAATATAAGATTTATTTTTCCTTTATGGAAATGTAGTTTAATTTATTTGCTTCTTTTTATTTTATCTATGGAATGTACTCATTTCTTAGTGGTAATCCTGTTCTAATTAGGAATTTTACTCAGTCGTGCTTTTAAGGAATAACTGTTCGTTAATTTTTACTATGATACCACGCTGGTGATCGGCGGGCGGGGCATTAGGGTGCAGGCGGAGAGGGCGACGCCGAGCGCGAGCTTAAAACCCTCCTGTCCCCTCACCAATCGGAACACAGATAATTTTTGTTCAGTTGAAATGTTTAGATTCCGATAATTTTTACATGGCACTCCCTTCTGACACAAACATCTTGGGATGCTAGATGTGCCTTAACCACATAGTATCCAACGGCAATTAGATTGTGATTGTTCATCTCAGTGATCCCAAAAACTATGAATTCTCACACTCATATCGGCCGTTTTGGATTATTGGTACATGTAACACTCTTCTCACCCTTATACCTAGAGGGTATCGGTTGTGTCGACAATACGATCGGTCGTTTTGTTTATTTGTGCATGTCATCTCCGCCCCCATCTACGCTCGTCGTATCTTAAGCTATACCTAAGAAAATACTGAACCTTCCCGTGCAAGTCCTATGGAAATCGGATTAGCTGTTTCCGAGATAAGCCCGTGTAGTTTTCGATTATTTGTACGTGCCCCCCCACCCACCTAGTATGGATTTGACACCAATTTCGGCCGTTTTGATTTACAAGAGCATGATACATGTCACCCCTTTATTCAAGATTATTAGCTGAATGACGCGCTGCACGGGCTTGTGATATCCGAATCCTTTCAATTTTATTTCGCTCTTCACGTTGCTATGCAGTCTGATTAGACTGGGTTCTAGCATTTCGAGTTCTTCGACCCAAATTGCACCGCCCGCGTCTTACAGGCGGCATAAGGCTTGAACTAGGATTGGGAAGCGAAGATTTAAACACTACCAAGAAAATAACACGCTAAGAATCTACTGAAAAACTGTCAAAGTCAAACAGTCGTAGAAAGAGAAAGCGTAAAATCTACGGATGCATTCAAGTAGTTTATAGTAATTTTAAGGTTGCGCTCATAAGTTACAAACTTTTTTTATATTATGGTTTGGTACTCTTTTGTTTTATTTGAATAAAACAAAACAGTAAGTAAATGAATCGAAAGTAGATTTTAGGGTATCTGAGATCGATTTACTTGATCGATTCATTGCTCACATCGAAAATAATCCCAAAAATCGATTCTTCGATTAATCGATCTCAGATCGCAATCCCTAGAATTGACAGCTTCAATGTGATAAGGCAAAATGTGTTTTTTCCGTGCAATTTTTCCAATTTTTCTCTTTATAAAAACCTTCCTCGGACTTCAACGAATATTTGAAAAAAAAATTTGCCAAATTGGTCCAGCCGTTCTCGAGTTTTGCGCTTAGCAAAACAATTAGCCATTTTTTTTAACCGACTTCCCAAAAATTGTGTTATGTCGGACCGGGCATAACTTCGTAACGCGTCGACCGATTTTGATGATTCTTTTTTTGTTGCGTAGAGTATGTTTGCCGATTGGTACGATGTAAAAAAATTTTGATGGGGGGGGGGGGGGGTATTGGAACGCGTGGACAGATTTGGATCATTCTTTCTTTTTCTGTTGAGTAGAGTATGTTCCGTGGCTTTGGAACCAAACTTTGTAACACGTGGACCGATTTGGATGGTTCTTTTGCTGTTGTATAGAGTGTGATCACCCATTGCTAATAGAAGAATAATTTGGCCCATGGTGGGGGGTTGGGCGAGGGGAGGAGTAGTCTAACTTCGTAACGCGTGGACCGATTTAGATAATTCTTTTTCTTTTGGGTTGGGTAGAATATGCTCCCTGGTTGATACCACGAGAAAAGAAATTGTTGGTGTGGTTGGGCTGGGAGAAGGGGGGTGGAACCTAACTTTGTAACGCGTGAACCGATTTGGATGGTTCTTTTGCTGTTGTATAGAGTGTGATCCCCCTTTGCTAATAGGAGATTAATTTGGTCCTATAGTGGTGGTGGGGGGAGGGGGAGGGGTAGTAACTTCGTAACGCGTGGACAGATTTCGATTTTTCCTTCTCTGTTCGGTAGAGTATGTGCCTTGATTGATACCACGAGAAAAAAAGTTTAGTGGAATGGGGGTGGGGTAGGGGGTTAAAACTAACTTTGGATGGTTCTTTCTTCGTTGTATAGAGTAGAAGACACTAAAAAGTGGAAATAAAATAGTTTTAAAGAAAAAGTTCAACCGACTTCACAAAAAGCGGTAAAAAGCATAAAATAATTTTTAATTTTATATATATTACGACATTTTGAAGTCGGTGCAAATTAAATAAGTAAAACAGCTACAGAACCACAATTAAAAATTATACATAATACTATCTGAACGTTTCAGCTCACGGGATCATAAGAAATAACAATTAAATATTTTTGTTGTAGTTGTTTGGTTTGTTTGATTTGCACCGACTTCAAAATGTCGTAATAGATATAAAATTAAAAATTATTTTATGCTTTTTAGCGCTTTTTGTGAAGTCGGTTAAACTTTTTTTTTTAAAACTATTTTATTATTTATATTGATTTTTTTCTTGTTTGTGTAACAACAATCTGCATAACAAATTTCAGCTTCCTAGGACTAGGTTTTTATAATCATGAGTGAGTCAGTGAAATTTTTGATGACGTAGTGATTTTCATCAGTCTGCTACCTACATCTTATCCTGAGAATTTGGGCTCTCTAGTACTATCCAGACCGAAGCTATGAGGATTGGAAAATGAGACGAAACGCTTCAGGAAAGGTATGTAGTGATCTGCTCGATTGGCCTTTCTTGGCGGGGGCACTACCGTGGTCCAGATTGAATGGCTTTTGATATGATATAAATAACCAGATGAGCTTATAATATGACAGTTATTTTGAAATCTCAAACAGACACTCTAATTTTGTTAATATAGAGAAAAAGATAGAGAACAATAAGAGGAAAAATAAGAAGAAGAGATAGACATAGAGAAGGAGATTAATTCTGTGATCACAAAGAATAAATTGATAAGTCCAAAAATGGCCAAAATGATATAAATGTACTCTGGTCATATCCAATGTCTTATACGCACTGTTAAGAAGTTGGTACCTCATTACCGTAGTAATTACTGGCCACATTGTTATCAACAATATATACTTTCTCCCAAGGAATTGTTCAAAAGTAAAAAAGTACTGCCTTGAAAAGTTGTGATTTTCGAGTTACCAACTTATTCCCTGTGACCACAGAATTGTTGTGATAATTATCTTAAATAATTCGAACAACCTTGGTTTTTTTTTAACATAAGTGCTGCTGATTGTGTTTGAGTAAATTGATTGGCCAAGTTCTCAATAAATATTAAAAAATAGGAGCAGCCAGGCTCTGATAATATTTTCTGTAAACTTCACAAACTAACAATGTCCGAACAGCCAGGTTCTGAAAATTATTTTAAAGTGTCAATAATTTTTCACTCACCACTTAAAAAGAGAAAGAGACTATGAGCGTACTTCTCCTATATAGTTTGAATATCGAATGTAATTCATATCGAGAGATTGTCGCCATGTTAAATTGAGTTCGATATTTAGTCGACACGTTGGTTTGAATTCGATATTTTTGTCGCCATGTTGAATCAAAAAAAATTTAATTTTAATCTGATATTATGGGGAAAATTTTGATTAAATGAATTTTTATAAATTTATTTGCAAAATTCAGCTTGAAATATTAATTATTTTAGTTTTTTTTAATTAGAGTCATCTTATGGCAATACTAATTCTCTTCTTGGCAATTCCTAATTATGTGAAGAAAGGTTTCTTCTGGTGTTTATTTACGTTGGTTGCAACGAAACAGATACCTATCTACAAAGATACAACATAAAATTAATTAATCATTTCAGCATGCGAGATCATAAGGAAGGAGGATTAATATATGCTTATATAGATTGAATATTTCCTATTGTACAACTACCTTGTATTCTTTATTTAATATGCAATGACTTCAAAATGTCGTAATTGTGTTACGTCCCCCAAAATCGTATGGTGATGGTCTTCCTCCATGTAGTGTACGTCGTTTCCCAACAAGCGATTCTGCAGACTTTGGTCTTTTTCAGAAAACCCTCGTTGGTCTGGTGAAGATGATGTTAAAGGATCTGCTCAGGTCGAACGTTGTTGGAAAGCCGAACTTATTTTTTATGCTTTCCTTGTTAGCGTATTAGATCTAGAGCTACAATTAGACTCTACAGCTACACCTGTATTATCTGGATTGAGGTCTATCGACATTTATTTTCCTTTGAAATCTTTTTCACTTGGATTCGTACGAAAATCCTCGAGGTCGTCAGGAGGATTCATCCCCGATACTATTCCGCTACTAATGATTAGTTACACATAAGGAATTTATAAATCATTCCCTGTAAATCACCGGCGCTTTCTTATTTTTAATCACTCAAAATATATTCTTTTATTTACTGGAGGACACATCTGAAGGACTTATAGATTTAAACTTTATCCATTATTTGTAGGTATTCATGATTAGCCCGCTATTTAAATCATTGAGGTTGAAACTTAAATTACGTTATGATTCATATATTTTGAATTTGGATTATAGCTTAATAACTTCTTTATCTTGTAGCAAATGTAGCATTTAAATCGAATTTACATTTACATATCGATACTAAAAGTTTAATTCCATAATGTAAAGTTAGGATCTTTTGTTGAACACAAACCACCCAGCTGCAACCCGAACTAATTAACTATATCTGCGAATATCCTGTAAGCCCCTTTTTCCACACGTGAAGTTTAATTTTACACAGAATAAACTTAAAACTGAAATCCAGACTTTCTCAAATAATAAAAGAAAACAACCAAGTGAACAAACTACATTATACACTATCTATTATTAACGAGCTTTGTACTGGACTGGAAAAGTATTGAAACGAATATATTGTAAATTTTCCGAACAGTTTTCTGCAAAGGTGTTCAAATAGTGAAATGGAGATCTGAACAATTCGCCACATTAGACAATAACTCACCTTAAAAGTCAAAACAATAGTGAAGACATATAAAATAATTTCAAAATCAACGATCGAGCTGAAAACATTTGTAAGGCAAGTAAATGTGAATATTGTCGAAATATATGGCCGAAGTATATGGCCGAAAATGGACGGATAGCTTATAAAAGCCGGGCCAGTCAAGGTGACTCTCTCTCTTTTTGGTTCTTCTGGAGTCAGTCTTCTTCGTAGTGCATCTTTTTTTTGTAAGTTATGGATCAGCAAGATCCAAATCTAAATGTAATTTAATCTAAAAAGTAAAAAATAAATCGTGTAAAAAGATTAATAGTCAATGAAAGGAAGTTTGGATTCGGACGGGCAGGAAAATAATACGACTGGCGGTGGAGTACGTGTATGAAAAGGAATCTCTTTTTCTTTGAACTTGCTCATTATTTTAATTCGCGGCTGGGAGGTATCTAATCTTTAGCATATTTCTTTTTATTTTTGAGATCTCGAATTTCTAGAGTAGAGTGCACAGTGTTCGCAATTTTTTTCATCACTAGCATATTAATAAAGTTTTATTTATACTTGAATGAAGTTTTGGTAGTAGATCTAGGATATGCACTTTGGCAGGTATCGTGGTCTATCCAGCTCCCGCGAAAGACCACGTGGTGCTTATATTTTCCATCAAGACACAACCCACACCCATCTCCTGAGCTAGTGTGCCCTCACCTGAGGCGTGAGGTAGCAACAATAGACATATAACGAAAAACTATTTTATACTTTTTATCGCTTTTTCTGAAGTTGGTTGAACGTTTTTGTTTAAAAACCAGAGAACAGTCAGATACTTTGAAATTTTTCACTCAAAATTCCTGGTGGTTTTAATATGTCTTAAAATGTTAGTGTCCGCTGCCAGCACGTAATGTAAATAGTGGTCATAAATTTTTTTCATTGTTTTGAAAACCACACTTGCTAATGACGGTAGACCGTTAGCATTTCGAGTGAGTCCAGCTAAAGCAAAGTATCCTTATCTCCACTATTGCAAAAGCTTCTCTTCCTTGCTTGAATGGTAAAATTCCGGTGCATTTAAAACCAAAAGTTATGTTTCCGCCAAAGTACGTGATACAACCATCGCACTACCAATTTAATATAGCTTTTTTCCACGGATCATAAACAAAGCGTTCCAAAGGTTTCAGTTTGTACGAGCAGTGAGGCGGAAGTGAGAGCAGAATTATTCCATTAGCTGTGCAGTAAGTAAGTAATTTGTGATTATCAGCAGTAGTAGAACAGGAACTTAAATGGAAGCATTAACACTCCACTGAAAAAATTTCAAAAACAAAAAATTAGAGAGAAATTGCAGAACATCCATCCACACAATAGGGGTTGTAGCACTAGACTGACCAAGGGACCCCCCCCCCCCCCCCACCCCCATTTAGAAAGTGCTTTATCAACTTTCTAGTGAAAAATTAAAAATGATGGCAGTAAAAGTCTGGTTGCTGGAATGTTTCTTAATTTGGATATTTTACCGTCTAGAATAACTTTCCTTACTTTTACCTAGTTGACAAAAGGATTCTTGCACTTGTACGAATGAAAACTTTGTTCTAACCAATAAATAAATAAAACAATATTACGTTTTCAATTAATGAATGAATACCTACTGATAGACACTGTGGGAGGTTCCGTTTCTAAATTGCCGGATGGGCGAAGTTGATAGAGGGGAACAACTGGACGCTCGAAGTTGTAAGTTTTCAGAGCTCATCACGGTGAGGATTGAAAATTTGTAAAATAATAAATAATAAAAATAATTATTAAAACAAAAAATAATTTGATTCTACAAAAATATGCAGCACATTTCGGTAGGTAGGTATACAGGCGAAACACGGAGTTGTGTATGTGTTTACAAGTAGGTAACTAAATGCGTAATTATTTTGGGTAGGTAAATGTATATACTGTCACGTAGTCGGGACTTTCGGGGCTCGACAGATTAATTATGACACTGCTTTTTAATTAAAAGTGTTCCCAGTCCTTATTCACTTCACTATTTAAGCCCTATTTAAGCTACTTAGCTTAATTCTGTAAACTTCAACCATTTGGTTGCGACAGTGTGAAATCTACGGAGCGCCAAGCCTGGCCAAATGTTGCCTATTAGGCCAAGCCTGGCCTGTGCAGACTGCGACTAATTTCGCGGTGACACGAGACGTGCTAAGCAGTTCCGATGTTATATTTTTATTAAAGCTTGTCCAATGTCGTTCTAGAAATGGTACAGGTTGGGAACACAATCCATCTAAAGTTAGCTTTAGCTAAGAAGTGCTGAAATACTTCCCTTCTAAGGCAGTCAAGCGGAATATGAATGTCCTCTGATCTGGATTGGTGAAGAGCAAAGCCAAGTGAGCACGAATGTTCTTATGACCCGAAACCCAGAGAATGGTGATGTTCAGTCTACCTCAACGAGATTCTATTTACAGTCTCTAACTAGCTTTGAGGAGGTGGTGGGTGACTCAAGCGCTTCTAGCCTGGCTGTCCTTAAAAATACCAGCGTTCGCCATCGAAGATTCGCTGAGTCCCTACAGAACCGCTAGCACTGCCGCTTGGAATATGATTGCTTTGTTCAGCAGTTTATAGGACTCCGATATTTGCTAAGTTTCGGAAAAACCCCCGCCCCGACGCCATAGTCAATCTTTGAGCCGTCGGTGAAAAGGACGACGTCGTAGCAACTAAAGAGTTCAGTTCCTTTCTGGTTGGAATTCTGACACTGAAATTCCATGTAAAGTTATCTGGTATCGTGTAATCAGACATTAGATAGCTATCTCGGTGCCATGTTGAGAGTTTGGTAACTCAGCATGCAGATCACGGGGGAGAAGATGCAGCAGAACATTAGGAGCATCAGTAGGGGTTATACGTAGCGCTCCAACAGTTCTCTGCACCTTCCTCAATTTGGCCTTATATAACCTTTCCCCATGGCCGCACACCAAACTCTGGAGCCATAAGTGTGGATCGTACCATCATTTTGTACAACCACAAGGCTGCAGGCATAGGGAGCAGGATTTGCCTTTTCGAATCACTCTTCTATATTCTGCTTCTAGTTAAGCGTTTAGTCTAGAAAAAACTCCTAAGTACTCAGTGCTCGGGAGGATAACGAGAAATGACTCCCATTTAATTGGTTTTAGTGTTGAAGAGCATCATCTCGAACTTTCCTGCGTTAACAGATAGCACAAAATCCTTGCACTGTTGACGTGCTCAGCACACTTTCCATAATGTCACTAATAACTGGAAGACATTTACCCAGTACCAGGATTGCCAGATCATCAGCATATGCAATAGCTCTTATTTCGTCCTGGTCAAATTTAAGCAATATTTTGTGCATTACTATCCATCACAGCAGAGGAGGCAGAACCCCGCCTTGAGGCATTCGCCTGAAGACTGTCTGAGGTGTCTGCCTGAGGTGAAGAAGCAAGCGCTCCAGGGTCTTTAACTGAAAGGACGACAGACTGATTAGTCTGATAACCTTATCGAGTTCGTGTTCCCGTTTATCAGTCTTACGGATGAACACTACCTTAACTTCTCTCCAGGTCTGAGGAACGTAATTCAAAGTAATGAAGCCCATGAAAATACCCAACTACCACAGGGGATTTATAGGGTTCGGAACTGTTTATAGTCCAGGTAATTCATCTCTGGTAACGATAGCTTCAACTTCGCTGTCCGAAGGGTCGGACTGGTCCAAAGGGGCCCAGGGGCATTATGCCATTAAGCCACCCGCCTAGGATCATCAGTGCAGATTATGGTGACCATCAGATCAACCAACAAACCAGATAACAATGATAGTCAAATAGGCAAGAGCTTTTGGAAATTTTTATTTTAAAAAACAAAAGTTTTCATGTAAAATGTTTTCATCTGATTTCTTCTGCTTTATTGGCTATCCCTCAAAATTTTTTTTAAAAGAGGAGAAGTTTCAGCTAGATTATCTATAATATCTTGTTCGTAAAAGCTGCTTTTCTCGTCATCTTTGATGAGATTCGACTCTGTGTTTAGGATAATCAACGATTCCAGCAGTTCCTGCCTAAGATAAACAAACAGCAGTCGTTGCTGTTTGATCTAAACTATCTTCGCCGATCGCTTCCTGCTCTTTATCTTCTTTCTCTATCTGAGAATCTGAATCATTTCCGTGTTGCTGCGTAGGTGAAACGTGTTCGTCCGAAATAGTTTGAGAAAGTTCATTAAACTTTTTGAAAAAGATTCCTTTGAAAGCGGTTCTCGATCGACGTTGGCAATTGATGCGATTGAATATAATGCACTATTAGGAATTCTGTTTTTGTCAATTTGCTCGTTGCAGTTGAATTTTTCATCAATTTTTACTAAAGCATTGTTGATAATGACTTTGTACGTGGTTATGGAAATGCATCTCTTTGGGTCCGCAGATAGTGGTCCCACTTCGTCCTGGCATAACTGGTCATGCTGTTTCGGTTTCCTAGATGTTCTCCGTAAGGACATCAATGTCTTCGGCTGTAATTAATTCTTGAAATCAGGATACGAACAAATTTGCAGCACTGAAAACGTTATCAAAAAGATCTAGTTGTTTCTGAAAATTATTTTCAGTTTTAATAAGTCCCCAAGCTTTAAGAAAGTCTAGTGTAGGAGTTTGGATATATTGGCTTACGGGTTGACAAATCGAAGATTTTTTTTTAATGTTGTGGCTGTGAGAATAGAAATCCATCAATACCTTTGTTTGAAATGAAACCTGTGGCTCGAAGTTATGGCAATTTTTTTTTGAGTGGGAAAAATGCTTTATGGATCGTCAGGGCGGTGTGTGGGACTCGCACCCACATAGGGTCTTTATCATAGCGACGTATCGAGTTTTCTCAATGATGGTGGCCAAGGAGTGGTATTTGGCCCACCATCTCGTTTTTCCGATGTTCCGCAATCGTCTCAACTTGTATCTACCAGCTTTCAATAAACACACTTGTAGAATCGAAGAGTCCGAATAAATTCTTTGCCTCAGTACAGCTTAGCGTAACGCCTGCCAAAACCAAATTCAAAACGTGCGCGTAACAATGCCTGAAAATTAATTTAGGCACTTCTTCTCTCAGTTTAGCTTGAAGACCAACACAACGGGCTGCCATATTTCCTACGCGATCAAAAGACATGCTGCTAAGGTCTTGCACATTCAATTTAGGTTAAGCTTCGCCTATTGATTTCCGTACCGGCACCAGGCTGACCACCTGCTCTTGTGGGATTCCATTCTCTACATAACGAACGCAAATTGCAGCCTGATCGATATCGCCAACATCCTGACAAAAATCAACATTAAGGCTAAAAGATTTCGCTTCTTGGATTTCTTTGACTATCTCTTGTTTGACTTCACGTGCGCATATATTGATTAATTTATTTATTATGTTTTTTGACATGAAGGTTACGAGACTACCTCTACCTTTATCTTTTCCTGACTCTCTTCTTTTTTAACTGTCAATAATGGCTTCAGATATATTGGTCTTCAGAACCGGATCGTGCTTGACCCTCATTGATATCCCACAAGGAGTACAAGGCCTCACTTTTTCCACGATAAGCGATGCCTTGCGTAGATATAAATATTATTATATCAATGATTATTTTCAGAACGAGACGTCTATTGGAAATCTCTAGCAAATTTTTTTTGCTTAAAACGTTGTTCAACATTTCCTTTCTTTTTTGCTGTTAGGAAGGCAAATTGGTTTAAATGATAAATAATCACAAGCAAAATATTACGGACCGACAATTTTTT
This sequence comes from Leptarthrus brevirostris, assembly GCA_964036015.1. Taxonomy (NCBI): domain Eukaryota; kingdom Metazoa; phylum Arthropoda; class Insecta; order Diptera; family Asilidae; genus Leptarthrus; species Leptarthrus brevirostris. The sequence goes on along the minus strand of OZ038372.1, from coordinate 35,935,210 downwards.
TCTCATTTTTCCTAAAGTGAATTCAAAGTTTCAGTAATGTAAAATTTGAAGGAAAATTGAAATTTCTCAAAGTCGAAGTTGAATTTCAATTTGCTACTACTGCTACTACATTTATTGCGCATCCGTGAAGTTCATTACATAAGAAAGTATGAAGTCGATGAGCACATTGGAAGTTGCGCTTACTGCAGTGAATGTAGCATACATCCCAACACTCACTCTTATTTTTAAGTTTTCTGATCTGGCTGTGCTGCGTGGTGTTGCCTAGGAATGTATTTGATTTGTCTATGATAAAATTTTAACACATTATTATTCGCAGCTTTGAAATAGAATATAAATAAAATAAGCTCATAGTTTAGGTGAACCTTTTGTTTACATCTGTTTCTGAATGTGAGATCAGCCGAACTTTTTTTTAAGCTATTTATTTGTATGATATATTCATATTTTTCGTGTACGTAATAAGCCTGGGGGCCCGCGAAGGCTAGGGCCCGGGTGGCAATCGCCACCCTGACTCTATGGCCAGTCCGACCCTGGCTTTCCGGGATGTATCTGATTAACAAGTAGCAGTTTATCGCTGTACATTGGCAGTGAGGTAACTGCAACCTGGCAAATATGCGTCAATTAGAAGCCTTAGGGTTTTAGCCGAGGATTGCGTCCACACCCCAACTGACCAGGTTGTTGTGGCGTGATGGGGCATGTAAGACTAAAGGCTCATGCCAAAAAAATTGGAGTAACAAACTCCAGTCTGTGCATTGGATGCGGTGAAGAAGTTCTTGCTCGTTCTCGATCAATGTCCAGCATTAACGCGAAGAAGATTTTGAATCTAAGGAACACACTTATGCGAAGATTTATCAGAAGTAAATATATCGGCATATAATCAAATTATACAACTCGTTATGGGGATCAATTAGCTCTACAGGGAACTTTTGGGTACCTGCCGTGCAGGGGGAGTACAACGGGCCACTAAAGGCCTCAGTGTACGGAAGATTCACATCTCCCCCCCCCCCCTCCCTCTTGCAAACCAACAAACCTACCATATCTTTTGAGAAAGGCAGTAGGAACACCGTTGGGGCCACACCAGGAGTTATCGGCCAGATTCGATATTAATTTAAGAATGGTGGATCCGTCGAGTATAAGGTCCTTACTAGTAAGAGTAATAGGCAAAATCCTGGTCAAGTAAGTAAACTCGTTCAGACTAATATCACAGAAATCGTCCACGCTCGTTCGAAATGCCGGGAGAATACGCCAAGCCAGAGGATGCAATGCTTACAATGAAATAAGAAAAATGCCAGGAAGTACCAATGTGGGAAGACAGAAAGCTGCCGTCCGCACGGGAGCACTCCCAGCAATTATTAGGCTTATTAAAATCACTTATAAGTAAGAAAGAGGTCATTTGTGGAACGAAAAATGCCTTTAAGTCGTCAATGCAAGAAAAATAACACCCCCTCCAACAAACAACACCCCCTCCAACAGACGCATCCAAAAGTGAAGCGTGGCGGCGCTGACGAAAAACAAGAAATTCAGGGATGAGCAGTCATCCGATAAGCCTCTACACAAGCAAATTTCAGTGAGGTAGAACACGTCGTAGAAGGAACCAATAGAAGAGGTAAAAAGACGATTGCCTTAGTGCGCGAACCGGTTACGTTGGCGTAGAAAACTGATACCTCTTTGATTGGTTTTTGTTTTTTCTCAGCTTGTAAAGTGGTTCGGGGCCTGAAACCAATCTGACGAAGAACCGTATTATGTGGCCAAACTTGTGGGGAAGTGACGACCCCCAGGGCCGTGCGCAGGATTTTCTCGTGGGGGGGGGGGGGGGGGGGTGGTTATGTTATTTCATAAAAAAAACAAATAAGCTATATTACGCATTTAAATAATATGGTCATATACATTTTATGTTATTTTTTTAGTATTTCAGTAAAAAATTTCCAAATCAAGAAGTTCAGAAAATTTTAAAAACCCTCCTGGAAAGAGGGGTGCATACGGGCCTGATGACCCCAAATAGCTCATCTGGGATGAAAACGAGCAACGAAGCCGACTCCTTAATAAGTCCATTCGCTTGTAAAGGAAAGCAGAACGAGGGGCACTAGGTTGAGCCGAGGTGTGAGCAATAATATCACTTTCGGTTGTAACGGTGTACAACCTTAACCGTAAGATCTTTGGGAAGCTTGCGATGTCAACGTCTACGACGTGATATGAGACTCGTCAACAGTACTTTGGCGCCAGTGCAGGTGCAGACCCGAAAGAATGAAATGAAATGAAATGAAAGATCATGGGGTCTCTCAAGTTCTAGGTTATCCTGTATGTCACTTACCCAAGTGAAAAAAATTAAGTAGACAACCTAAAAATACAAATTAGAGTAAATTTCACAGCACCCTATTTTACTCGTATTTTGATTTATTATGAAAAATAGTGCAGAACTACTACTACTACTACTACTACAACTACTCAACTACTTTTAAGTTCTAAAAAACTTGAAGTCTTGTCTTATTTCTGAAATGTCATAATATGAATGTTTAAGTAACCATATAACAAAGCCGGATACATATTTTATTTGTTCTTAAAATTCTAAATTATAAAGCAATTTTAAGGAAATAAAAAGGAATTTAATGAAATAAATTTTGACCCAACACGTGTTTCTATTCCCAGGATGTAAAGTCCTGCACAAGAACTGCTGTAGGATTACAGATCCTTGTCACGTATCCACAAAAAGCTCTTTCCTCCATGAAATTGCTGTAATTCAATTCGGCTTGAAAGCATCATAATCCGTTTCTGAGGAATGAACATTTACATTTCTTAAGCAGAATCATGCAATCCCTTTCCAGATTTTGTCTGTATGGTTCATTGCCGTGATTTTAATAAACAAATTTTTTTTCTTTTTCAGGCAACTGGCTCAAATCTCCCGCTCCACCAGAGGAATAGTCCTTCTTCTGTGCAATTTAGCGTCGGCAAGAAAAATCATGTCAGAGGCAAAGCGTTTGAATATGGCTGGAGGCCACTTCATTTGGTTATGGGCCGACACCAGTAGTACAACAGAATTCTTCGACCTCAATCAAAGTTTCCATGATGATAAAATTGTGGAATACCCAGAGGCAGTAAAGCAATTTACCGCTCAGAATGTAGATGAGGCAGACGAAAGCCTCTCAAAGCATTTTGAAGACTTAGTAGAACGCAAAATGGATTTTGAAGACCTGGAACCATCTCGACGTAATAAAGGTGGCGCAAAATCTCCAGATAAGGATAAATCTAGGCAAATTCATGAGCAACAGCAATCGCAACAGCAGGAGCAACAAATTTACTATCCACCCTACATGCGACAGCCAAATGGGGCAGGGCGTTATATATTTGGATTAAATTCTAATGGTGGGAGTAGCAGTGAAATTAACTCGAACAAAGAAAAAAGGAACAGAAAAGATGTTGCGGAAAATTTTGATGAACGAGTTGATTTAGAAGCAGAATCGGAGGAGGATAGGACTGACGGTATCAGACAAACAAGTGAAGACTATGAAACAAACGAACAAATCGAACGTAGCGACGAAAAACCTTTCGACCATTTGGACTATGCGGACAAGTCTATCGATATTGACAATAATACTAATTACAGTTGGCCAAAGCAGCTCAACGAAACCGAACCAACTGTTAGTAGGAACGTTAAGCTGAAGCGAACTTCAAAGTATTACGAAAAAAATGTAACTTCTTCTCACGTATTGTTCCACCACTTCAAAGATTTTCCAATCGGTCTGTTAGCGTTGCGGCCAATTAAAATGCCAGTTGATAGGTCGTTTATTCGATCAGCCATACGACTATTCGCCTCAACCTGGGCAAAAGTTGAGGAGGAAGCTGTGCGAATAGAAGACTTTCATTTTCAAACTCCACCGCGTAATCGGAATCCATATGCAACGGGTGAGAGCAATAACTGGCCCAAACATAATCGCGATAAAGAACGACGTCGCCAAGGTAGTTCGTCGAATCGAAATCGATGGCGGCGCCAAATTGTGCATTACTCCGAAACAGTTAACAGAACTTATAGCATACCAGTACACGTAAGAAACACACCTAGGGACTTAAGAAATGTTGAAAATGTTAGCCTTAGTGCAAGTAGTGATCTTAATGATAGTTTAAAGAATAGTTCGTATAATCAAAATTTAAGTGGCTTAACTGGCTCCAGCGGGAGTAGAAATAAAAGCAATACTTTTACTAGTGACACTATAAAAATTTCTAGAAGTAAATCAAAACGCCAGAACACATGGTGGTCGGTAAAGGACACTTCGGTTAGGTACAAACAATCGCAAAATCAACAACCTGCAAATTTGACGCCCACAATAGGCGAAAGATTTCGGAAATCAGTGCCCCACTACAAAGGAGGATGTTTCGGGAGCGCCAGCAGATCAGACATCCGTAGAGCTGAACTTTTTGCAAGGTAAGTAAATTATTGAAGGAATTTTTTAAAAGGTCAAAACAATTGATCCCTTGACAAATTAATTTAACGTTGGTAAAAAGTAAAGCACTGGCAAGAAACACTTAAGTGAATTCCCCAGAACCTTTTTTTAACGCTTCAGCAACGTAATATTATATGACGGAGCCCTTTCCCGGCTACTTCCTCGTTTGAGAAAGTAGCTTTCCTGTAAACTCCATTCAAAAAAAACATTTTACCATGAGGAAATATGCTAAGGGTTGAATTGAGGAATGGTGTTGTTTATTTTATCTCTCAAATCCACTTGACGAAATGGAATTTCAGAATTATTCTAATGTGGTTTAGGGCAGCCCAAAGACGGGGCTCTCGAGGTAATGTTGTGTCGTGGCCAGGATTTTAAAATTCCCACATGCCCGCCAGCATATTTTTTAAAAGATAAGGAGAATTAAATTGAGTCCCACAGATTATTTTTTGCATTGCTGTATTCCTGATTTAGGTTCACCTTTAGGCTTGCCGTACAGAAAACTTCTCAGAAATAAATTAACTCTGTGTGTTATTTGGTAGGTAACCATAAGACAACACGTTGTGAACTTGCCTTTAACAAAAATAAACGACTTTGATAACATTCTCTCGGGAAGGAGCTGAAAATCTTGGCACTTTTACAATTCGTAAGAAAAACTTTCTCTGCCAAGATGCAGCTTTCGAACGTTTCGCTCAGCATTTGTTTGTTTGTTCATTACAAAATCTTCCAGGGTTAAAAAGCACGTCCGAATAATACAAGATTAATGATTTAATAAAAATAAAGTTTTCTTAAATTAATCCTCCCTGCTTTTCGGGTAAACTTAGGCCACCATTACTTATCTGAATATACTCTTGAAGTTCTTCAAGTTAGTTGAAGCCGGTAAATTATAAATCACGTTTTTTGCTTGTTTGTGTTTTTATGTGTGTTTTGGCACAGTCCGTAAATTACAATTTTGTTTTTAACATTTTTGTGAATTATGGTTAACTTCCAGTAGAGCCATGCCAAAACTTTAAGATATGCATTAGGATGCAACGAAAATTTTTTGAAATACCATTTTTCTATGCAACGAAAATTTTTCCGTCAACATTTACTTAGTTGAATTGCATAATATTTAAACTTGGCAGGAGCTCAACTTCAGTTGTCGGTACGCATGTCAAGTTTCTGATTTTTTTTATTATATCGAGAATCCAAAAAAGTCGAGGTACCTCTATATATATATATATATGTCGTTGATGTCCACAATATTACCAATAAGTGATTTTGTACGTTAGGATTACCAGTACCTATCTGTCAATCTCCAGCTCTATAGTATAGGAAGTACTTGCCACTTCCGCTGTAACATTCAATGAATAAAGATCAGGTGTCAGTGTAGCCGAACACATGTTTCACTATATAACATGGTGCAACCGGTGAACTGGAACGACCAATTGACACTATAATTAAAAAGTGAATACGAAATAAATGTTACGAAAACTAGTTTTTTAAGAAAAGTTGAACCGACTTCACAGAAAGCGCTAAAAGCCATTAAATATTTAAATTTATATCTATATTGAAGTCCCCCCCCCCCACCCCATCCAAACCATGGGTAAAATGTTTGCCTCATAGTATCAATGGGGATCATACTCCATACAACAACAAAAAAGAATCATTCAAATCGATCGACGCGTTAAAGAGTTGAGTTTCGCCCTTTCTCCCACCATCACCCACCCAATAATTTTTGTCGTAGTACTAATGATGGAACATACTCTGTACATCATAAAAGGAATCATCCAAATCGGTCCACAAAGTTAGGATACCTTTCCCTTTCTACCACCCAAAGTCCAATATTTTTCTTATATTAGTAATCATTTTATACAATACGCCAAAAGAAGAACCATACAAATCTGTCGAGGCGTTTCGAGATTAGGTTGAACCCCCATCCCCAGCCCCGCCCAACCAAACAATTTATTGACATGACACCAGTCTGCAAATATACCATATCGAACAAATCATCCAAATCGGTCAACGCATTACCCCTCTCCCTCACCCGCCTCACCCCTCTCCCCCCTCGCCTACCAAATACAGGACCAAATTTATCCCTCTGTTAGTAATGGAGGCTCATATTCCTTGAAGTTGATTTATTTGGTCCTGGTAAAGGAAAACAATTTGGTTTAGTTTTTGATAGTCGATACATAAGCGATCATGTCCATCCTTTTGCCAAAGCGCAGGGGTAAACCATATAATCCCTTAGCTTGACTTTAGCCGGAGGAAACTAGGGTAAGGGGAATGAGAGAAAGTATATGTCTTGTTTTTACATAAACGGAGCTGGACAGCAGTGCAGAGACGGTGCCGATTTTTAAAGTTATTGCAATGGCAATAGAGACCGAGGCTCGAACTTGCAAACATGGCGTTGTGATCGCCCCTCTCAAACAATTAATCCAACTCCGTCTCCTTATTGAAATAAGGGAAACTAAAATTGTATTTCGCATAATTAAATTAATTGAAAGTTGCAGAAACGTGTCAATGCATTAATTTTTTATAATATTATGATTAAGGTCAGTTGATGCCCAATAATGCTAAAACACAACCTTAGTTAAACGCGAAACGTTTAAGGTGGAAATTATTCGTTAATCTTTACATATTTTACCTTCATTTATTCCAATTTATTAAATTGAATTCACATTGAAAAAATTATCTTAACTTTGTAAATATCATATTTCCTTCATTAGTGTCCGTAACCGCTTGTGCTCCTCTCCTCTCATTTAAATTTCCAACGTTCAATAAATTTCCAAGAGACAAGGCAAACAAATTTAACGAAAATTTTCACGCCAATCAAAAATTGAATCCATTAAATCTTTTCAAAACATTTCAAGTGCCCTAAATCACTCTGACGTAAAGTTTTCAAAGTGGGCGGACCCTACCTGTGACCATGCCATCTACAAAAACCCTTTTAGATTACCAAAAATCAAATTGAATCTATAAAAGGGTCGCGGTTTCCTTTCATTCACAATGGGGCTTTAGTACATGTTACGTGTTAGGAGAATCAACTAGAACCGCTTCCTTAGAAAGGTCGATTCTATAGAAAATTTTCTCTCTATCCCAGTATCCAAAAAGTATGCAAATTTCTATTAATTTAGCATTACACTCAGGTCCGTTGTAGTAAGGAATGTTTTTTATCGTTCTTCCTGTTCTTTTATGGATTGAATAAAAGCTGCAAACACTTTCTTATTGTCGAAGAAAATACTGTCTGTGGAATGGTAAGGCTTCTAAAACGTATTTGCTTAAAAAAGCTTTCAGGTTGAGAATGGATTTGTTTGACATCCTCTTGTAAGTCACGATAGAAATATGCAAAACAGTTAAAGGATAGGAAGAATAGGATATGGAACAGTATACAAACAAACCAATTAAAAAAAAAACTTAAATTTTATTTCTTTAAAGGGATTTTATATTCAAAAATTAAATGCAAAGAAAATGAAAGAGACAATTTATGGTAAAGTCAATAAAATAATTTAATTTGTTCATCAAGATTAAGTGTGCTATTTTTGTGTTATGGGGCTCGTAGTGGCTACATACGGTTGTTTTTGTGATTTTTGCCGCATTTATTATTCATATGGGTGGTTCGAAATCCACCAAAAAATATAGGTATTTTCAATTGTTATCATCGTGTAAACTTCTTTTCTCACTTCATGTTTCACGAAATAACGAGAGGTTTAAAAGATTTCAGTTTTAATCTGTGCTTTATAGGTTCGTTTTAAGAGCGCTCCGCTTTCTGGAAATGTACATTTAAAAGATATAAGATTGATGTTAGGTCCCGGGAATGCTGCGATCTTCGGAAGAAGCGCTTCGGCAGCCATGCTAGAGCGTATCCAGTTCCCGCCGTTACTGCATTTTTTAACTAATATAACTTTAAATATAAAAATAGTTTTAAAATAAATTGAAAAGCATAAAATAATTGTTAACTATAAAATTAAAATATTATTAAATAAAATAAATGAAATATTTATTAAATATTATTTTATGCTTTTTAGCGCTTTTCGTGAAGTCGGTTCAACTTTTTTTAGAAACGGTTTAATCTTTCACTCTTTAGTATCTTCAGATATTCTACTTGTAAAATGCTGTTCGTACGAACAAAAGTAATTTAAACAGTTGCACTTTATAGAAAAGAAGCAGAATTATCCAAATGCAGAAACCTGTTGGATACAAAATTTCTACCATGGCGCTATTACGCCAACGTACCCTAAACATCAAGAGAAAGTCATCAAAATCGGGGCACATACTATAAAGTAAAGGAACTGCTCCCACCTCTTCCCGTTGTCACTATTGGTCCAACATTTTTTATAATTTATCAACGGGGAAACTTATTCTATACAACTGATTCAAAATCATCAAATTCGATTTACGCCTTACTCTTACTTTCACCGTAAGTCACAATTTTTGGAACCAATGGATAACATATTCTGTAGATCAGAAAAAGAAATCCATCCAAATCTGTCCACTCGTATCCCTATCACCTCCTTAGGCCCAAATTTGTTCTCTTTTTAGCAATGGGGGATCATACTCTATACAGCAAAAAACAGTCATCCAAATCGGTCTACGAATTACAAAGTTGGTTCCACTCCCTCACACATCCTACCCGTCCTAAAATGTGTAACATGAGACTTAAGGTGGGTCCACACGATACATGCTTTTGTTCGTACAGATATCTGTACGAACAAAAGTATGTATCGTGTGGACCCAACATTACTCCAAAAAATACGCAGACATACATGCTTACTTCCGACTTTCATGCATACCTCCGACTTTTCTAATGCACCGACATTTGTCTGTACTACTTTGTTGCACAGTCAAAATTCTATAGAAGTTTATAGAAGTCTATGTCGTGTGGACCCACAATAATAGAAAGACATATTCTACCTATCAAAAGCAGAATCATTTAAATCGGTCTACGGATTACAAAGTTAGACTACCCCGCCCAGTTCAAGTTTTTTTTATCATAGTAACAATGGACGACCATACCCCATACAATTATTCCCATATACAACTATTCCTTTTATTTAAATAAATATATATTTCCTTTTTCTGGTAACATAAACACATAATATCCCAAAACTTATACTTATTTACTTTTTTGCGGACTTTGTCTAATAACTTAGTCTAAAAACGGAAATCAAAGGAAGTCATAATTCCTGAGGGGGCAACAAGGAACCCCAAAATATTTAAACAGTTAAGTAGATTTGGGGATTTAATTGTATCCTGCAAGCATTAACATTAACAGAATCAGGTAGTCGAAACGGGACCGAAACCTGTCATATTTAGGTTGTTTTAACCGGTCTTGAATTTGGTACCGAAATTTAAAGTGTACCGGTTGGAGGAGGGTGGTAGAAAGTAGTGGGGGGTCGGATGACTTAATTCTGATGGTTAAAAAGTATTGGCGGGGAAGTGGAAGGGCCGGGGATGGTATAAATTTGGAGAAGTATTTATCCCCCCTCCCACATACTCTACTCTTATTTTCGAAAAGGCAAATTATAATAATATATATTGTAATAAACCCTAACGTTTAAGTTGTAACCAAAACCAAAAATTTTATATCTGCGAGGTTTTCAACCGAAACCGAAAATGATATTTCACTTTTCGGTTTTAACCGAAACCGAAAATAAAATTTTACGTTTTTACGGTTTCAACCGAAACCGAATTGAAGAAAATTAATTACGGTTAAGGTTGTTACAGTGCGGTTTAAAAAACCCAATTTGGTTTCGGTTGACCCTAACCGATTTATAATTTCGGTTGTGGTCCTATTTAGACTCCCTGAACAGAATCCCAAACACTAGCGTCTCTTCTATAGGCTGCCCATGGAAAAAAGCCTTGATCTATTCCCAAGCGATTAATTCTTTACAATGGAAATACAACGAATCAGAAAAAAATCGCATAAAAGAACAATTGGACAGTTAGTTACAGTGTTCCAGTTGTCCTTTATCTTCATAACAGATATATTCTATAACATTTAACATATAACATCGATCTCTTCAGTTCGATTATTATCTATCAACGATGTTCAGACGTCGATGTTGACCTCGATGTCAATATTGATGTTTTGTCACGCGAGAGACCACTATTGCTTCTATGTGAAGTAAATTGAGCTATAATACGATGTCTGGGCTGCAATTTTACATTCGATCGCACAAAGTGTTTAAATTTAAGAGGTCAAATACCAAAGAAAATGACTTACTTACTCCTTACTCTCGTTACTTATTGGAACAAGCGAACAATTTGCCGAAGCAATTTAGCGATATACAGTTGGTGTGAAATAAGAGGTGACACAATACCATTTTTGACGACCAGGATTCCCTACCGCAGTCCTGGCCTTCAACCGGAAACATCCTGTATAAGAAAAGCTTTACAAAGTTGAGAGGTATCCCAGAAGATATCAAGATTTCGACTTGGGAACCCTGTTTCATGTTCTTTAAAAAAAACTCCCCTACCATCTCAGCGTTAAACTTAGTGATATAGGAATACACACTGCCATCTTAGTTTTTCTTTATTGTCAATCCTGACGTAATGTGCAGGACCCTAGATAACCACCCAACACGAGAGATTCGATGCAAGCTTTTTAAACACCGTAAGCACTTGGACTACGCTGATGATGATATTTTCTATCTAACGAATATAGTCATGAAGCTCAAATATCGAATATCACAAAAGAACGTAGCGCAAGGCATAACGTCAACGCTTTTTATGTCAAACCTACGAGCTTAATTTCCAGGAGGCAGGATAAAATTTATCTCGAAGAGCAGTGAATAGAAAGTATAAATATTTTTTTTACCTCGGAACCACATGTCAAAATTAGTGACGATATACCCACTCGCACAAATTGGGCTAGCGTTTCATTTATTATTTTTCATTCAAACAATGGACCTTTTAACTCTAAAATCTGTTCCAAATGCAGAGTTAGTTATCAAATAACACTTAAGCTGAACGCCTTTGTTAACCAGTACCTTTCGGCACATCCTGAATATATATAGAGGAAATTAACAACGACGACCTGCACAGCCTTATCAGTCTATTAAATATACATCGGTATTCAAAGCCTAAACTGCACAAGGACAAATCATTCATTAAAAAAGCACCTACTAACAGACTCTAGATTGGAACCCGATGAAACCCAAGAAAGATTTCAAAGCGACGGACCACGGTAAACAAAGTTACATAGATTGATAACTGTGGCAGATTTTGAAGGCAGTAGCACAGAATCGAACCAGGTGGAAGATTTTTGCAGTAGACGCTCTATGACAGACAAAATTAAGCTGAAAAGAAAGAAGAAGAAGGTTTTAAATACTAATTTCTCAGTACTTTCTAAGACAGGCAGCTTCTATGGAGCAGTCCACTTACTATCTGGTAAGTAAGGATTAGTCTCACAATGGAACAAGGCGAATGCTTTAGCCATATCTTTACCAAGAATTTTTTGCAGACATAAATCGCTACCCCTGCTTGTTTCACGAGCTCCCTTATGTTTACACCGCAGTGTAGTGTGGAGTCGAGTAAGGCACCTAAATACTTAGCGCGGTTGGTAAATGTCAGGGTATTCCCGTCCAATTTGGGTGGTTGGAAGGATTCAATCACCATACTCCTTCTGAAGACGACTGCTTCCGACCTCCGATAGGCCACAAGTGGATTTAATTAAGAGCACTTTCCATTAGTTTGCTGATGGTGCTTAAAATCTGTCCGGAGACCAATAAAGTCGTCTGCATAGGCTAACCCATCTTATTCGAGTGAGTAACGGTGAGAACACACGGTTACTCATTAAGGGAGCCCGGAGTGTATTTTTACCGATTCCCGCTTTGCCAAATTACCTGGCTGGCGTTTGGTAATTCTAATATAAGTTGTAAATCAACTTCTCTTTAATAAATAGGTATTTTTTTTTAAATATTATTATGACAACGCTGCTAAAGTACGGCTGTGGTAGGAAATAAATTAAGGGTGAGGAAGAGGTTAAGTAAGAAACTTCGTTTGAAAAATTTGGGCTCATAAGATAAGGGAAAGCAGAAGATGGTAAATTGTTTCACATTCGTGTTGTTCTGCTTAAAAAGGACTCCCGGAATTTGACGGTACGACCACATTTGACCTGGAGAGTGGGTGGGAGGTGAGAGCGACTTGAAGCTCTTGTATCGCGCGTTGTAATGTGTCTAAAAGGAATCAAATTAGCAATTTCGTTAGAACAATTACTGCAGAAATGCGATGAAAGCGTGAGAGACAATCGACATTCCGCCGGCGCTGCAGAGAGTGAATGCTCTCAGAGATTGAGGGATCATCAATAAGTTGTATAGTCTTCCTTTGAACGTTATCTAACTCGTATAATGCAGTATTGCTTGCTTCCGCCCAAGTATGGAAATTATATTCGAGTCTAGGCCTGATGTGGGAATTGTAGACGAACGCCAAGTCCATGGCATATTCTAAGAAATTTTAAGAGCTGCCCAGCCTGAGTGTATACGATTTCTTAAAAAAAAGGTCCCAAATCCTCAAAATTTACTTACTTTGTCTCTAGAACTATTAATTATCATTAATTTATAAATTTTTACATTATACTACGATGCTTTCTAAAATTAAATGCGTTACTTTTCTACATACGAGGCAGATGGCACTAAATCCCAAGTACAGTTTATATCAATATTTTTTTCTAAATATACCCACCTCTCTGCTTGCACGGAAACATATAGGGTTGGTTCGATAATTAAGGTTTGTTCACATATCGTTTGGTCACTCCTATGTTTAAATATAGCTTCATATACCTATGTAGGCTATATACCCTATTTATAGATATACTTAAAATAATAGTGACCGAACGATAAGCAAACGATACACGAATGAACGATGATATTCAAACGCATGTTTAGAATTTTTTCTTTGATATACTATGAGTATATTTATGTATCTTTCCTTTTTTCGATATTTATTATTACTTTATTTTTTATATTCATTTATTTTTCTTATTTTTATTATTATAATGTAGTTAAATTTAGATCGGCTCATTCTTATTTAAAACTGTCCTTTTTAGTAGAACTGTCTGTTGCAATATGCCCTGAACAATTCAGATGGAGTGAAATATTATTTGCATCTCTGTAGAAAACCCAAGCATTTCATCGCATTTTTAGAGATTTCAAATATAAGTTTGGTCCACCTAAGATTTCTGGTTAACTCAATACCCAAAAAAGCTGTAGAAAACTATAAGCATTTAGAAAAACCTTAATTCTATCGTTTTTGTTTATGTTCTTTTATAACTGTTGTAAGAGCCGTCAGGAAACTTTCTATTTATTTATTTTGTTTTCCCCATGATCGATTTTAACCTAATTAGATCTAAAACATCTTGTCTGGAAACACCTATGTATAAAACAAATTTTAAAATAAATCATGCAAACAGAATAATTTGTTTATGTATGATTCTCACTGGTTCCCTTAAACCCTAGAGGGGCATTGGGCGTCTACTGTATCGAATCTCCACCTGGTCCGTTCTGCGCCAGCACCTTCAACTGAGGCCACAGTTCCTTCCCTCTCGATGGATCTTCTCCATGTGCTGGAAGGTCGTCCAATTCGGCGTCTTCTTTGGATCCCGTGGGGATTCCAATTTAAAGCCTGCTGTGAGGTCTTGTTTGGCTCTTTTCTTAGTGTGTGGCCTATCCATTGCCACTTTGGCCTGCGAATACTGGTGTTTATCCCGTCTTGGCTTTTAAGTCTGTGTAGGTCTCCACTGGTAATGCCCTCCCGCCAATGGATGCTATAGGGATACGCGGGCTTGTAGCATAGACAATATTTGACAGGTCACTTTCCATGTTAAACAGACGAAGAACAGAACAGATTTTACGTTTGATTCGAAGATCCTGAGTTTTGCGCGTCTGTAGGTCTAGTTATTTCGCCAGTTCTCAGCAAGAGTCTTAAATGCAACTCGAGCCTTATTGACGCGATATCAGCTTCATTTCAGCTCCGCTGTCTGCTGTAACTATAGTATGCTTCCGAGATAGCAAAATTTATCCACTGCTTTATTTACTGCTCTATTTACAACTCTTTACTCTATAAACTTCACGTTGTCTCCTGAAGGACAAGGTCATAAGTTTGGTTTTAGCAACATTGATCTTAAGCCCTGCTCTGCGGTCTTCTCCTCTCAGGGCTTCGTACATTATTGCTACATGACCCTGTTTCTTAGACAGGAGATATATATCGTCAGTATAGCCTAGGTTCGTAAGGTGGTTAAAACATTTCTATTTAATTGCTCGCGCCGAGTGGTCGTCATTAAAGAAGGTCGGGAAGAGCAAAGGTGGCAGTATGCATCCTTGTCTCACTCCTTTCAGCACTTGGAAGGGCTTTGACAATTTGCTCTTGTGTAGGACGTGACATTGGGCTCCTGAGTAGGACTTCTTTGTGATGTTGACAATTTTACCTGGAGTGCATCTCCTTTGTAAAGCTGCCCATATGTACTCGCGATCAATGCTGTCAAACGTTTTCTCAAAATCTACGAATATTAATTCAAATTGATTAATTAATTAATTAATTCGACGGAGGTACCGCTACAAAAGAAAGCCTGCCAGTTCACCGCTAAGATTGCGCTCGATTATTTGCTTGATTCGCATTAAGATGATTTTTGTCAGGAGCCTTTCCTACCAGTTTCTTATCAATCTTGTATAGATCTACACTGTCACCGAGGTAGGCCGCTTCTGCCTTTTCTGCTAGCGCGTTAATGTAATTGGGTTCGTCACGTTTTACACTTCTTTAGACGCCTTTCTGTAGAGATCGATATGCAATTCTGAGATGTTGTTTAACTGCGGCGTTGGAAGCAGAATTGATGCGCTCTTTAATCTGCTTCAGTTCCTGTATTTTGGACCATGTGGAGTTACTAATCCATGGTTGTCTTCCGCTCTCTTGATGTCCCACGCGTTCTGTACCACAGCTCAAAAACATTCCTTTGCCCTTGTCATCAAAAATGGGAAAATTTTGGTCGATGTAGTCGTCGGTTTATGACGTAGTTCATCAGCTTTTTGGCGCAATGCGCTTCGGATGATCTACGGTTTAAGCCTCTTCACATTGAGCTACGGCATATTAGATGTTGTGGGACGTGGTCGTACTGCTGCCGTGCATAAACGAAACTTAGCTGTTACAAGATGGTGATCGCTGGCAATATCAACGCTGCGCTAGACTTTACCACTTTTCCAGATCTTCGAAACAGCAATATGATCAATCTGATTCTCAGTTCTGCCGTTTGGGGAAACTCAGGATGGTAAATGACTTTTTGGCGTGTTTAATTAATTAATAAGAAATATCTGTAATTACATTTATACGTCCTCGCTAATCCAGTTATTTTGAGGTTATGTAGTTTCTACGATCATTATCCAGAATCTTTCCACCAGTCACAAATACTCATAAAATATTAATTTTCTGAAAAATAATAAATAAACATCTCTTTAATTTATTTTAAACTGAACTTTTGTCATTCAATATCATTTCGACCATATACTGTTGAGGGAGTAGTGATTCCTATATCTATCAGCTGGTGACCGCGGCGCCTTTTATCACTTTTAACATTGAGTTGAACTTCGCCTTTTTTCTGCTGTTTACACGTTACACCACAAAATGTTGGCAAGTCTGTGTTTCGGCGATTTTTGGCCAACCCGGTACGGACTGCGTAATGACCGGATGACACTAACAGATGGAACTAGTTTGTTCTAAAGATTTGGGGGATTAAACTAAAAATTGGGTCTTGTAAAAAACTGTAAATCTACAGTACAGTTGGCTACAGTGACTGGGTGCCTTTTAATTTTTTTAATTAAACAGCATTGAGTTTGAAGGCATTAAACATATCATGATAACATGATTTGCTCTGCTTTTAGCGAGGATCGTAGAAGATAATGGGATATTAACGAATAAAAAATGAAATTTTTTTTCCGATTTCTGTACAAGACGTTAAAAGTTTTATTATAGTAATGGCTTCGAAAAATTAAAAATTTCCCTATACTTCTTTCAAAGTCACATGACCGATACGGTTACCCTAAAAGATGCCTATATGCAGAAGTACATCCGAAGAGGTGGGAGAAGGACTTGCTAACAGAGCGATACTGAACAATGGGTTATCTCTATATCCAAATGTCGTAAAACTTTCGACAAACTTGTTGCTCCTTTGTCACCTTTATGTTGTAAACTTTTCCAAGATAACGTGTGAATAAGGCTGTTTACTTAAAGTTAAGAAATGCTTTGTAACAAGGACTGTTCTCCTTTTCCAACAGGCCTTTTCGGTGGTTTATTATTTCAGGCATGTTCTGAATGACATTGTTTACATGACGACGCACATGCTGTTTCTCTTTGATGATGAAATGACTTTTGATGAGGAAAAAAATTCGAACAAACATTCTCAGAAACCGCCAACAGCTGCCTCTGTATTTTAATTTTAGGGATTTTCTGGGTTGCTCCAGATTGCGAAAGGGTCCACAGTGTTATTTGGAATAAATCGCTTTTGTAACATAAATCATCTCAGTCTCAAAACAAAGCTATGCAAAAAATTCAAAGTAGAGATAAAATTCGAAACGTAGAAGAATTCGAGTAAACTCGGAAAATCCCCTAACGTGTGAGAAGATCTGTAATAAATAACATCTTGTGAATGCGAACGGAAACTGCTGTCTATTTTGAAGTGTCCGATTCGCAGTAAACGTCGATTGCTTTTACCGAAGGACGCTCATCGGAGGAGTAGGACAGGATAATTCAATTGTCTGAGAATAAAAAGAAAATACATCTTCAAAACGAATGTTTTCAGTGAAGCTAAAGTTTGCTCGCTTTTAGATATGAAAACATTTAGCTCTCCATTTTATGGAGGACGTTATCCACTTTTATGGCCCCTGCTGATGTTGCTTTCACTGGGAGAATGGAATGCACTTCAAAAGAATCAGCTTTTTACTCTATCCGACTTCATTTCGTGGCGGGTATATAACGAAATTGGACTCGTTCGTTTCAGTGCTCCCCAGGTTTTATTTTCACTATTAATTTTTTCGCTTTACTTGGAACTTCTAGCTTGGGGAATTTAAACTTATTTAAAATTCAAAATAGTTTTTTGGGGCCGTAACCGTTTGTACGTAAAAATTTTGGTTCATGCTTTCAGACTCTATATTGCTAACACAGCCGAAGCTTTTGGTATGGTTCATTTAAATTACTTTCAATCAACAATTATAAAGACTGGTGAGTTTAATCACCACGGCAAATTCCATCCAATCACGCAAATTAATTTTTGGCAGCTTGCGTTCAAAGAAGTTACGCTATCTTAGATATTTCATTAAAATATTTAAGATAGTTTTGTTAGTTTCTTTTTCTTTGCTCTTAACAGTAATCTCTTCTGTTTCCTTTAACCCCTTAGAAGGCACAGGATCCCTTTTGTACTAACACTATACCAGTTCAGGTCCTGTGCTTAGGTCTTTAATTGCTGCAATGATTTGCGTATTTCGTTACCTCCGTAACGGATTTTTTTTACAGGTGTTGCGCGATCGTTCAATCGGCGTCTTCATTGCCCAACTAGAATTAACCTCAGGAAAACCCTTAGTATATATCAGGACCTGTTAAGCTATTTCTAAGGCCTGCCTTCTAAAGAACAAGTCAGATCCAAGGCATGATAACCTAATATTATATGTATTAAGGTATCATCAGATTTTCCTACCTAGGTCTGAGTGGAGACCAAAATAGATAACCACACATTTTGAATAACTAAGTAGCATCAGGCTTTACTGATTAGGACCGACCACCTTAGGACCAAAGCAGTATATCCAGACCATTAAAAGAACCTATGTAACTTCATAGCACGTAGACCGATTTGGATGGTTCTTTTTCTGTTTTATAGAGGACGATCCCCCATTGCTACTGTAAAGATAAATTTTAAACTTACCATTACAAAAATTTATAGGGGGGTCGAAACTCAACTTCGTAACGGGTAGACCGGTTAGGGTGATTATTTTGTTCTTGTATAGAGTATTGCGCCATTGCTGCTATGAGAAAAAAGTTGGCCATTCGACGGGAGTGGGGAAAGGGGTTAATCCAACTTTGTATAGCGTAGACTAATGTTGATGATTCTGTTTTTAATGTATAGAACGTATTTGGCCTCTTAGGGCTCGAAAGTTTTATTAAAGCACTTATTTTCAACCACAATTACTTACCGTCTTAATTCACTTCGCGATACCGATGCGATATATCGATTTATCGATACTTCCTCCCTCAATATCCGAGATTTTGACCTCGATATTATATTTACTCGATAATCACGAGTATCGATAAATTTTGTTACTGATACTCGAAATTTATCGTTTGACAGAGAAGTGAACTGGAGAGAGTATAAGCCATAGTAACGAAAGATTTTTGGTGCTTTTGACGCTTTTCTCGAAAATTGAATGAACTGAAAATATACTCGCCATAGAACCTCAAAATTTATGTCAGCTTTGACTTTTTTCGGAAATACACACAATCCAAGTGATTAGTTGTCAGCGTAAGTTTGATACTAAAACGTTTGAAGGCTTTAATAGGGATCGCTGTATCGCTGTGTAGTTTGCAACTTTCAACGGTGATATAACCTCATCAGTTGAATGATGATCGCGTAAATAAATCTTAGGTTTTAATGTTCTTTATTTTATTTACGCCATTTTCGGCTGGTTGCAAGATAGATTTTCTTTTCATATATAGGATTGTAGGAGTAGAAGAAGAGTATTTACTCAATGCAAAAAAGTGATTCCTTCAAAAAATGAAATTTGGAAAATTTTTTAAAGAGAAAGGCAGAATATTTAATACAATTTAGTAGGCTTTTCACATGCAGGAAGAATCTCGTACGAGGATGGCAATCGTCTTACATGGGAGCACCTTTCTCAGTTCAATTTTTTATTCAGTATAAGTGATCAAATTTGGAATTGTCTTACCAAGTAAAATATGATTTTATACTTTTGTTGATGAAATCACATTAGATTTAATTTTAATTTTTAATTTTGTTGACATAGAGTTATTTTTATATTGCAAAATCGCAATCGTAATGCAAACGCAAATATTTTGGAATTTGTAGATGCGCAAAATGCGTTCTGTAAGATTTAAAAAAAATAAAAAGTTATATTTTTTTGTAGTGCAACATTATTAGAACAGATTTTTTTACTGGAAAGCGGTTTTTTTTATTTCTCTTATATGTATGTCATGTGTTAGATAACAGCCCAGAGATGGAGTGTATTTTTTATTGATCACATTTCTTTTAAGTTTCTCATAGGCAGGCCGAGATTCAATCTTGCATACATGGCGGGGTGATCGTCGCACTCAATTAGTGATGCAACTCCGTCTCCGAATTTATGGTTATTTAATATTAAATATTTTATATTATATTCTATAAATATACTTATTTAAATACCGATACTTTCAACTATCGATAATTATTTTTCAATTTATCGATACTCCGGTATCGCGACATTTCGATACATTGCAATAACAAGTATCGATAATTTTGCTTTCGATTCCCATCCCTATCTAAAACTAACCACGGTGCTGATCCATAGTACTGATTGGGCTAATCTGGTTCAGAAAAAATACTTTTTCTAAATAGGCTACCAAGAACAGGTCAAGAAGAGGGGATTAGCTGTATTAAAAAACGTAGGCTCAATATTAACCATACCAAGATGAAGCGATTGAAAGAAATGCAGAAATGACGTAGAATATTCACATTGAAATCCACTACATCAGTGTAATGCTGTGTGGCAGATGCTAAGCAATTTTCCAATTCCACAGCAGATTCAACTTTAAATTTTCCTGGGGGACAATATACGGCAGTTAATACACATTTCTGCATTCCGAAAACTTCAATACCTATGAATTCAAGGTCGCCACCTTCAGAGAAAAGTATCGTTTTAGCTGTTAGGTTATCCTTAATATAAATTGTCACTCCTCCACCACAGCGCATGCCACGATCATTTCGAAGTAGCGTGTAACCTGGAATTGATACATGGGACGAAGGTATATTTGCATTCAACCATGTTTCACATACCAAGATTGCATGGACATCAGTACCAGAGAAAATCTCTCGAACTTCATCAATTTTATTTTTAATACTTCTCGCATTTAGTGAGCAAATATTAAATCCCTTAGTTCTACCACAAAAAAATTTTAACAAAGTTCTAACCCTGTTAGTATGGTTTAGCCAGACAATAAGAAAAGCCAACTAGTCAAATGCAGCATACAACTCATCAGCACTAGTAATTTCAACTACATAATTCTCCTTTGTTTTTTACATTAATTTAAAAATGGGAGTAATTTGATCTAAAAGGGAGTACGCATTAACAACTCATGAACAATAAAAAAAAGAGTATTTATTTGTTGCCACCAATATATATACATCCATATACATGTACTTTTAAATAACAAATTCATAATACAAACAAAAATAAATCAACAAAAATATTCTGACAGTTAAAATGAAAAAATTAAAAAACAAAAAATAGTCTCATCTATCATTTCTGCTACTGTTGTCTATGCATTTAACTCAGCATCGCTTAGTATATGAGTTTACTAACTCATTCGAAGGATTCCAACTGCCTGCTATTTGTAATAAATTTCTCTTTTTGACTTTTATTATATTAACTTGTGAAAAAATTCTTTCCGCAGTAGCACTACTGTGAGGCATAGATAAGACTGATCCAATAAATTCCTCCAGTTTGGGAAACCATTTCTCACCCATACCAATTTTTAATTTAAAAACTTTACTCCAATATTCCTCTAAATCGGTATCTATAACCAAGTTTAGATTTGTTAAATTTCTCAATTCAGAATCTAAGTCTTCGATTGATTCTTCTTTAATAAAATTTGAAAAACAAGCAATTAACGGGGTTAGGCTTTCCGATAACTTGGTAGGATTACTTCCATCTATTGCTATCAAAACTTCATCATAGAATTTTATTCGACTAGAAATTTGCTTGCATAACTCTATATAATATTCTAAACATAGCCTTTTTATAATTTCTACTTCAACCTCTGAAATCACTCCAGAATTTATAATTAACTCAGCCTTCGCGCCAATATAAATATTGCTTATTTCTTTGTAACCAACTGGATCGGTCAAGGAAACATTATCTACTAATACACTATCTACAAATTCCTTCTTTATAAAATTTTACAAAATTGTTTTAAAATATGCCTTAATAGTCGGTAACAAGACATGTATCCTGGGCCTTTCAGACTGAAATTCAGTATTAATCAGATAAGTTAATTTTAAAATAAAATTTAAGGAAAAGTAAACTTTATTCACATCATTTAAATCCTCGTTAATTCTACCGGCTAAATCTTGATGATTTTCAAAATGTTCGTTTAAAAAATAATATTGTAGTGCAGTCCACTGCTCAAGAATACGTGATACCACATGCTCCGAAGATAACCATCTTGTATTAGAAGCTTTTAGGATTTTGTAAGTTTTTATATCAAAATATACTTGAAACTTTTTATATTCTAATTGACGCTTGGAGCTATGAGCAAAAAAGAAATGCACATTTCTAGCCAAACCTTCAAGGTTTGACGGTAACTTTTTTGCAGCTGCAGGTGAGAACAAATGCAGCGAATGGGATATACAACCTAAAACATACAAGCGTCTGTTAGATTTTTGTAGCAAAGCTTTTACCCCAGTCTTAGCACCCATCATTACGGATGCATTGTCCGCAGCGAAGCCAAAAAGATTTTCAGTTGATATGCAAGAAGTTTAAAAAAAAATTATAATTAAGTCAAGTTTTATTAGAGACAAAAATCTGTCTCTTACCTTTTTGAGGTTTTTATCAAAGTATCTCATAACCAAAGCTAAGCACTTTGTGGTGGCTATATCGGTAGTTTCGTCGATTATGAGGCTGAACTTTTGGCTGCTTAAAATGTTTGAAATGGATTTCAAATAACTATCTTGAAAAACATGATTTCTAAAGGAATGTTACGACAAATTTTCTTTTTCTGTACCATCGTCTAATACTTGATTTCTTGGCTCCGATCCCGATGATGAACTTGAGCATCTAACAAAATTTTCTGCAGTCGAATCTGATTCTGCCAATTTGGCTTTTTTTGTCACGAATCTAGAAACCTTTGCATTACTAAGTATTGAAAAATACCTCATAATTTGTTTACCTGTCCATTGAGAAATTCAATTCCAGTATTAATTTTCAATGAATTGCCTTTAAAACAATGTCAGCACTTCAGCAGAGGCATTACAATTGTGAAATGTCAGTCCAGCTAGTAAAATTTCACAACTTTCTTTTCATCTAATTGGGCATACAACTTCATACAACCAAGTTTAATTCCCTCGAATCTTCTTCTTATCCTCACTAGTACTTTAAGCTACTCTCACAATGTAAATATTTTGAAACAAAATGTTGTTGTTTTCAAAAAATTAAATAGAATTGTGTCAAAATTAATATAAATGTGATAAAATTACTGGAACTGTGAAAAGAGGAGCACTTTGCGCAATGGAGCAGTACGGGAGTACACAAAATTAAAATGTAGTACAAATATTCCGATCGGAGCAAAACGGCAACGCTGCGATATACCCGGCTGGCGGAAGAGAATCCATCCAGTTGCGACAACTGCAGACCCTTATGTTTACGAAAAGCTGTCAAGAATGCTCACTGCTCAGCATGACCAGAAAAACGCACGACCACGGGAGAATTATTAGCTTGGGACTTAGGATTTAGGCTAAAAGCATCAAAAAATGGTGTTACGGGATGTTTAACTACTATATACCACGAATGATGACGTCGCTTAACTTCTTTACTCGCTGTATGTCCGCAGTTTGCTTAAGTACTGATCTCTGGTTATTTTTTAACTCCAATATAGCATTTTCACATTTGCTTAAACGGTCATTTGCGCAGCGTATGAACTCCTCACTTTTGTCAATTTTGTTGATGATTCGCTCTTCAAACTGGCGAAGGAGATCACCCATTCTGTCAACAAGAAATGTTTCCAGATGATCTATGCCTTTCTCAGAAATATACAGCGGGGATTGTAAAGCAGATTCAGTGAGAGCTTTTGGCTGTTTGCCAGCTGCATTTCGAGTTAACATCGGTACTGTATTGTCTATGGTAGGATTATTACGCAATTTATCTTTCTGTTGCCTCTTGTTAGACAAATTTTCTCTTTGGTTGTTCATAAAGAGCAAAATAACGGAGTACACAACCACAAATAAATCGATGTGATGCAGAACTTGAAGTCAAGTTGGTATAGTATACAGCTAAGTTTTTATTAAATATCGAATTAAGGAATCATCACATGAAGTCACTGAACACCACTTGTTCCAACGAAATATTATTTGCATTAGGATATTAAAAATTGATGGAAAAAACACCGGACACTGTTGTAAAAATTGAAAAAATGCGGGAGCCGATATCAAACACGTTTGTAGCGAAGAACTATCCAGAAAACCAGAAAACTCAGATGTGTTTTTGAACGAATTTAAGGACAAAGTTTCCGAATTAAATCTTTCGCCAAAACAAGTGTAAAATTAGTAATTGACGGAGTTACATCTGATTCCTACGAAATAAATGCCGGTGTACCTCAGGGCTCAGTTCTCTCACCAACTTTGTTTCTTCTTTTTATTAATGATCTTTTATCCCTTACTCTCAATCCTATCCATAGTTTCCCCGACGACAGCGGCGTCCTCATTTAATTCTGTAATGAATTCACGTGGAAATGCTGCAGAAGTCAATCGGGAACGCATGTTTAGATCATTAAACAACGACATTTCTATAGTACTCGCTTGGGTCAGAGCAAATCGTATTTCGTTAAATGCATCAAAACTCAATGCTGTTTAATGTCCCTAAAAAACGCCCAGTTCACCCCAACCCATTTCAGTCGATGGAGTGAATATACTCAATTCGCCCTCCCTAAACATCTTGGGTATTGAGATATCCAGCAATCTTAGCTGGACTGATCATATATTTGCAATCGCCAAATGTGTGATGAAATGTTTGGGTTTTCTACAGAGATGTATTTCACCAGATGACTAAGCGCTGATTTACAAGTCCCACATTAGGCCTAGACTTGAATATAATTCCCATATTTGGGCAGGGGCTGGACACACCACATTGTAAGCGTTAGACAAAGTCCGGCGTAAGGCTATTAAACTTATTGGAGATTCCTCAGTCTCTGAGAGTCTTGACTCTCTGGAGCATCGACGGAATGTCGGTTGTCTCTCACTCTTCTATCGCTATTTCCATGGCCATTGTTCGAATGAGATTGCTAGCCTGATTCCTTGTGAATTTGGACGTACCGTCAAATTTCGGGAATCTTTTCTAAGCAGAACAACACGAATGTGTAACAGGTTACCATCTTCTGTTTTTCCCTCGTCTTATGAGCCTGAAACTTTCAAACGGGGCGTACATCGACACCTGCTTCACTCAACCTCCTAACCCATTTCCCTCATCCTTAATTTCTTTCCTGCCAAAGCTGAGCTTGGACAACATCATATAAAAAAAAACAATGATGATGAGTCTGGTTTGATCTGCACGCCAATTATCCAGCCTATGGACCAGAATATTCTTAACATCACCAACCAAAATTACAAAAAGAACTAAATTTGCAATAAACAGTTAAGGAAAGCCATGAAAATTTGGAATGCGCTAAAAGCTTTGAATAAGAAAGACTGTGTGGAGATTTTTTCGGAATCTTTTAACACCTCCTGGGAGAAGCTCTTTTCAGACGATGCAAAAACTGAATAGGAAGCTGAGGATGAAAGACCCTTATCTGAAATGCAACAAGAGCTACGATCCAGGCTATGGGACTTTCAGAAATAACTAGGAGATAATCAGCCTAA
Organism: Leptarthrus brevirostris; assembly: GCA_964036015.1. NCBI lineage: Eukaryota > Metazoa > Arthropoda > Insecta > Diptera > Asilidae > Leptarthrus > Leptarthrus brevirostris. The sequence continues at coordinate 35,909,986 of OZ038372.1, read as the reverse complement.
TGAACAGTTTAATGAGCAGGAAATAACCAGTAGAATTTATTACATAAATGCAATAACAGAGCCAATTCTGTCCTTAGAATCATCTTACCATAATGATGAAAGTAACAATCCTGACGAAGAGCAACAGGACTCAAAATTTAATCACGCACAGGCTGAAAAAAGTAGAAATGTATGATTGAAATGGACTGAACAAAAGACCATAGGTCCGGACGAAACTAAGGAACTACAGCATCTGAAGTCCAAGGCTAGTGAGATAAGAATGAAATCCGGGAAAAAACTAATAAAACTTTACTCATTTTTCTTGTAGTCTCTAATTCTGAAGCACATTTTTATTTTGAAGTGAAAATTCTATTTATGTTTTTGTTTAATAAAATTGTTTCCTCTATACATATTAGTCTTTCTTATTTAAAAAAAAACTTGTGTTTTTAACAGGTCTCGATTGTTTCAATAACCTTGGAAATTTCAACTAGTGTGGTTTTTATTGGCTGAATTTATCGTGACTGTAATTTAAACTTGGTTTTACTGTCAAAAAAAAAAACACTCAATCGGCAGTACGCTAGTAGCCCTAGGGAATTACCAAAATCTTCTCATTCAATAATGTTTTAATGTAAAGTAACTCAGTCAGTACAAATTATTCAAACATCGATCGGTGGTGTCGAGATTTATTATATTAAACTTTCACATACATATCTCAAGCACTTTCCTTCACCTATTCAAATAGTTCGTGGAATTTTACTGAAACGGAATAAATAACTTCGGAAACAATCAAATTACTTCCCCTTCAGGATTGAATCCTCTTACAATCAATCCTTGTTACAACTGCAAAAGAAAACGCTCTAAATTAACACTAATTTGAAGTGAAAGAAAATTTGTTGCAATTTCCAGTAGGAAAAACTGAAAAGAACCAAAAGACCCTAAGACGTGAACCTTTTGCTTTCAAAAACAAACTACTTGCAAAACCTTTCAGGAATTGCATTTAAATCTCATTAGAACGGTTCGCCTTTCCTTGGTACAATTTCGTTTAATTAATTTCCTTCCACGAGAGCAACAACAGCTCTTGTTGTCGCCTCGTGGCTGTGGTTCACGATAAAAATAGCAGCTGTTGGGGATCCGCTTCAGTATTCTGAATAAATAAACCTTCCGTCAATCGCAGGCGAACATCGTTCGTTTGGCAAATCTGTAGCAACTGATTTAAGTAAAATTCAAATGAGATTTAGTCAGCTGGAAGTCTTCCATATTTACATCAGCAAATAAACACCCCGTGATGAGTGACTTTTCCCTGTCGGATACTATGTTCCATAAAGAGGTATTTAAAATTTTATAGGCTTAATAAAAAACTGGATTTATAGGATTATAATCCAATCAGCTAAAGTGGTTATAAATATGCTACACATAAGTGAGCTGGGCCTACTGTAGAAAGACCTTTGAGCGGAAGTAATCTTTTGATATTATCTGTTAACTTTTATACAATATTTGCTAGATAAATAAAATGGCAAAGTAGGGGAGAAGGTGTTAAGAATACTTTACAAAGAACACTGTAAACAGAGCACATCTTTCTCTAATTATCGGAACCGCTTACGTCCCGAACATTATTCTATTCGATTGCGAGCGACAATTTTAATTTAAGGTTGATTTCGAACCACCCTCCTAATGGCCTTTTCAGCTTTATTTCTTTTCACCATTGATTGGGACTCTGGGTCCTGGAACCGCCACTCACGAGTAAAAGCCAGCACTGACAACACCGACGACAATATATATAGCATAAATTAAAGTAAGTGGAAACACTCTATTTGAATAGCACTCTTGCATTGCATTGAAAGTGAAAAAAAAGGGACCAAATATGCAAAATATTTTTAATATAATCCAAAAATATTTATGCATGAAACGTAGTGTCATCACCATTTGAATTTTAATTAAGAAAATTGATGATGAGGGAATAGAATTTTGTTGCTACTGAACAATAGAGTAGATTACCTAAGGGAATGGAGCTCAGGTTTCCCGAATGGGTACAAATATATTTCACTTGGATACATTCAAATGAAAATTCAAAAATTACAAATAAATATTTTTAGAAAAAAGCCCAATTTATGTTCGCTTAGACGGTGTTTTTTTATACGGTTTTGTTTTATACAACTGGTTGATGCCTACCATTCTCCTATTTAGCTACACATATGTAAAAGATTTTAGATCTTTGACCATATACTCGTGGACTGTTCAGGCTGTATTTCTAATAAAGAAAACAACGTAAACAATACATAATAATTCAGGAACTCTGAAAAGACGGTAATTTACAGAATGTTTTACATAAGGAGTGCCAAAATAAGTGGGGTTCCATGGTATGCACATAACAATTTGATGTTTAGCTTTTGATCTACTCAACTCAGGGACATAAAACAAACCCCAAAACTAATATTCCAATGACTTTTCCAAAATTGTAAACAATGCTGCGAAAATGAAAGTTTTGCGATTACCTAAAATTCAGCATTTCATGTAAACTTATTACTTTTCCAAAACGGTGCAATATCTGCAGGTAGAGAAAATATTTAGAAAACCTTTTTAGGGAATATTATAAAAATCTGCAATTTAAAGTAATTAAACTCAAATTTATACTAAAATACTTTTTTAGAATTTGAAACTTATTAAAATTAACCCTAATGTGTTACAAAAGCTGTTTGAAATGTCCTCCGCTAGTCTAGGTATTGTAATCAGCCTTTCTCGTATTTTCGTCCTGCAGTCCAATTCTACTAATAACTGCGTCTCACAACAATGGAGTAAAGTATGGAAATCTAGCAGACCAATGAATCTGTGCACCTCGACCATTTCGGAGGTTAGATAATTTGGCATTTAATATTGCCTTCAAAATGTTAGCAGTATGCCCTGGTGCTCCATCGTGTGGCTTAAACATTGCTCTTTACCCAGAGGGACGTCATCTAGTATATAGATCTAGCAGTGTGTTCTTCTAAAAGTCCGCAAACATTTTTCTATTAACCTTTTGTGACAAAATTACCAACTCTAGAGAATTGCTAATCATTTGTCCAGAAAATTCGGTCAAGAAACGTCCTGTTCTGTAGGTGGCATTTCAAAAGCCCATGTAAAATTCTCTTCTCTCGGAATCTTCTTCCAGTTGTCTTGGATTTGATGATATGGACGTAATCTCGTCCTCGTTTCAGGGTCTTATCTGACGAGGGTGATTATTTGCTGCTCACCGTCAGGAGAATTTTCTGAAGTTTCACATCGCAATTCTCTGTTGTTTGAAGTTACACTTCCCGTTTCTCTTAACCCTGGAATGTCCGCGAAAAAAGACCTTTTTTTTGGTTCACGTCGATTAGGGAATGTCCTTTAATACGCCAGTACATTCGCTCTATCGTTTCCGTCTACTGCACCATAAATATAAATTACGTCGACGTAATCATCAAAGGTAAATTCTATAATTTTTCAATAATTTTAACATAACGTAATTATCTATTTCATCGTTACCGATTTTTTTTTCAACTATAATCGATGTTCTTGCTGACTGACCTATTTTTATAGAAAAATTTCCGTCAGATATTAGTAACAGAACGCCAGGATACTTGGGTGTGAACCCTGGCTAACATAAGCTTATGATGACAGTAAAATAAATTACACTTATCTTTTTATACCTTTTTTACTTACTGTACTGTGCACTCTATAAGATACATGTTCGACACTTTTTCTTAGAAATTTTATTTATTTAACGAACTTTCTAACTATAGTGAAATAAGAGAATTAGGCAGGCAGGGATTTCCTAATCCTCTGTCAACCTAGACATGTTGTACCTGTTCTGTAAAAGTTAAAAAGATGGGAAATTTATTACAAATAAAAATGAGATGTATTAATTAAATGAATTTCCGAAAAAACTTTGGAAAATGCTGAATTTTAGGTAATCGAAAAACATTTTCTGCACTTGGAGTCCCGAGTTAAAATAATTAAGTTGGTGTATTCCAAAGCAGACATTGGTTGGAGTTCCGAAAATGGGTACCCTCTGATTGGCTTTAAATTTTTACCAGAAACTCTACTATACACTAGATGACAGTACCTAAAAGGATTTTTGGCGACTCGATAGGGAAGGTAGTGAAAAAAAATTTTGTATGTAGAATTTCTTGATAATTGTAACATAAGTATGTACACGGCACGATTTTAGTTTCCGTGGCACACCGATATGAGGATGAATTTCGATAAAACACCACAAAATAAAACGAAAATAATAAATTTTTTTTTTGATATCTGGCTTAGATTTCGAGATATTCGATCTTGAAATTTTAGTAACACAACACTTCACGACTTGTCGAAATCGCCAACTTAAAGATAGCGCGAACTTTTTTATTAAACTTTCTGGGAGGAAGAGGTGTATTAAGTTTCTTAGCGTTTGTTTGATGTCGCTATGTTGGGTAGATCAAAAGATAATCGTACCTCATTTAAATGCCATTCAGGCGTTTGACGCTGTGCGTGCCTGTTTCAGGCTAGGAATGGGCTAGGCTTATTTTTACTCAGAATGTTAGTAGTTAAATCAACATAGTTTACAATTCTGGGAAGGTCATTAGGATAGTAGTTTTTTGCGATTGTTTGATGTCGCTGCGTTGAGTAGATAAAAATAAACTTGAGTGTTATCGGTTATGCTAAGGAACCGTCTTTTGACCAAATAATAATAACAGTTAAACTCAACTTTTAGCTCAAAGCAAAAATGTCAATTTTCTTCACAAAATCCTTCCTTAAATGTTACTTATTCTCTATTACGTTCCTATTCTGTTATGTTCCTTATTCTAGGGTGGTAAATAGTAGAAGTAGTTGATTCTGGTCTTCTTCCACGGTGATCTCTGCTCGCATGCCGGGTGATCTCAACTTTGGCAGTAATAGTAATGTTGATGATGATAATGTAATGTTGTTCCTATCTGTGCACCTACTATTGATGTTGTTGCACTCTAAAGTGGCTCTTCCAGCTTGCAAATCGAAATAATCGTCGAGAGACGATCAAGCATGAAAAACAACTTTCAATTTTTTTTAAATTTATTTCCGTTGCCAATATTAATTCAAATCGTTTAAGCTTTAAGTACTATAGTACTCACCTCTTACCCGGAAAAGTTTTTAGTCATAATATCGAAGGAAATCTATACATCTCTTTTAACCTAAAGAAGTTATCTGGTTAAAACTTCATGGTCCTCCATTAATAAAAATTAAGTGGGGTAAGGTAGGGAGAAAGAGCTGGCCAAGGAAAAGTACCACGCCGCCCTATCCACCTACCCCTGTATTTACAATTTAAACACGGGAGTACGTTTCTTCCTCAGTGGGCTGGCGCCCCGTCATGTTGATCTAACATAATTCTTCGTATCTCCAAGGGTATATTCTCCATTAAGTCGATTAGATCATTTTGCAGGAAGTTTAAATAGTTGTCGCTGTTTAACCCATCCAGTAAAATATATGGACCAATAAGTCGATTACCTAAAACTCCTGCTTACGAGTTTATGGAGAATCTGTTTTGGGATGAGATCTGTCGAGCAATTCTTGGGTTATCTGGAGTCCAAAAGTGAATTTTTGTATATTCACGCCACATTTAGTGAATTGTGGTTCATCCGTTAACAGAATCTTCTCCAAGTATATCCAGTCATCGAAGTGCTCTTCAAGTATCCAATTACAGAATCCTCTACTTCTTATTTTGTCCTGCATAGTTCCTGTACGGGTGTCACATGGAAAGGATGAAGTCTTTCTCTTTGTAATACTCTCTAAACCTACGCTGTACTTGTAGTAGGATTAGGTCTGTTTGTCACGAGAATTTTCTGCTCTATTTCTGATGAAATTAGCGCAACATTGAACCCGCTTGTGTCGAAAATATATGAACTCTTCCAGTTTCTCGAAGCCTTTGAAACGCTGTTTGAAAAAACATCACGAGGCGGCGGTTGCCTTCTTTCTGAAAATCGCCGATGATATTCACACTCTGCTTCGAGGGAATTTCCGTTGCTAAATCCATAACAGAAGATTATGACCGCATATTCTTCACTAGTAAATTACACCATTATTTATTATCAAACTATCAAAACGACTTCTCACGTTGAAAAATTACGTGCTATTAAAAATGGCACTGAGTTTGAATCTCATTTTATACCTGGAGATCATAGTACATTCCAAGTACAACAAATCATTAGAATCTTGCCGTGCAAATGATTACAAAATAATTATTTTATGACTTATAGTATGCGTTTTACTACCAAATCTGCTAATCCATTCAAATTAGGGTTGTTACCATAAAAAAATTTCAAGTTACCATTGAAAGAGAACACATTAGCCACTATTTTAAACCCAAAAATAAAAAAAGGGCAATTTTTCAAGATATTTTCCTTTGAAATGGAGAATTTGTTTTTTTTTTTTTCGAAAATTTAAGTTTGAAAATAATTTTTTTTTAAAACTATTAGCAGTAAAAAATATTGCAGTCTTTAGCACTATTGTGTTATCTGTCAACTGAAATATTAATTACGTTTCTAGCACTAAAACTTTAAAGATGTACGTTACAATGTAAGACTGGTTTTTTTCATCGTAAAAAAAAGTTCACACCCCTGAGAGGAGGGAAATAGACCCCCCCCCTCTCTACCGTAAAATTTTTTGTTGCTCACCTAGATCTACCAGATCCTTCATTTTTTGCACACTCGCTGTGAAATACCCTCTAGGTATATGGCAAAATTAACGAAAATTGTAAATGTTATGACTGAAACGAAGCATCTATTTACCTTATTTTGACGCCGCGCCGTTAGATGAAGATAGCCAGCTAACGCACTCTTACGTGTTCCGGAAAATATAGTCTTCTTGGTAACCCTATAAACCTATTTTTATTCGACCTATCACAATTTTCCAAAATAAATTTACAAGATACCACCTTAATTTCCTTTTATAAATCCCAGCATGTCCCACTCTAAACAGGAAATTTGTGTTTCATTTACACAAAACAGATCCTCAGAAATATGATCACTGCACACGCTGTAGGAAAAGCGTTACTTCTGCGTTAGAAGTTTGCTAGGTCTGCTGGGTCAGTAAGCGGAAGAGGTATTTTTTCCGATATGCGGCATCTCTCAACGCTGGGTTATAAAATTTTGCGAAAGAAGAGACCACAGCTTGTCGAATTGCGAAAACCATGTTAAAGTCCTATGATCAAAGAAAGGCTATCTGTCCATTTAATCAATGTAGAACTATGGCCGGGTCTTAAAGCGGCCACTTACGAGGTTACATGCGATCAAAATGAGTGTTTTCGACCCTGATTTGTGCAGACATTATCAGGAACCCAATATAAAAGAAACTATAGAACACCTCTTATTCCAGCGCTCGCAAGGCAAATGCTTTATAGTAAGGATGAGCGATCTTCGATTTGATCTCGAAAGATCGATATTTGAGCATTCGATCTTTCAATTTTCGAATCGATATTACACGGAACCGATTCACCTCGGATCAAGTTATTTATTCCCGATTCCGATATAATTTAGCGTTAAAACTGAATAATTTCTATATTTTTACTCGGTTTTTGTATTATATTATTTTACGTTTCATCAAGGAGACGGAGTTGGATCAATTGGTTGAGCGGCACGACCACCATGCCATGGGTCCCGGTTTAACAAAAACAAAACGAACTAAATAAATAACACCAACCTTTTCATCAACAACAGTCAAGATGAAATCTGACGCTGGTTGAGAACTGCTTCCCCCTTCCTTTCCTCGATAACTCCCCCAATTCGTTAAAGCAAAGGCTACCGGCCAATGTGGGACATTCGCACAGGAAGTGAAAAGACTTTCTTTTGATCCCTGCAGCTACGAAAACCTACTCTACTCAACAAAAAAAAGCAATTCTCCCATTCCGGTTGTCAATAAGGGGAAATGTTGTGGTGCTGGTTTGATAATCTTATTATTCGGCGGCATGCCATAGTAAAATTTTTGTTCGCCGGTAATTTGACTTTCTAAAGATATTTGTTTCGGATTGTTTTATAAGGGTAATTATATATGGGTATCTCACGGCACAGTAAAGTGCAGCCTCACACTGGTTGAGAATCACTGATTTAGTCAATGGGTTTAATAATGACCAGTTATGTTTATATAGAAACCATTTTAATTGCTTTTAAACTTAAAATGTTGAAATAAATTGAATCGATCTACTTGATCTATGTATATCGATTTTTTTAAGGCTATTAATCGATATACGAAATCGGAAAGAAAGTTACAGATTGGACATCCGAATCCTGGACATAGAAGGATCCTTTAACGTACATTGAAGCCATCCATGAATCTCTTGCCAAGCTTGGTGTAGAGCAATTTCTTGGTCAATGGATAACTATTATGTTAAAGGCAAGGATAACAAAGGTCTACAAGCTTCTGCTGTTGGGCAGCTGGGGGTCATTCTCGAAGAAATTTGCTGCGTAAAATTCAAAGCCCAGGTCACAATTATATCATCACGTCAGGATTGGCTACATTTGAGGTTATGTACAGGATAGGCGCAATTTTTTGGTATTTTTTTTCTAGTTGCATCATTTAATACTACTCTTACTCTTCAAAAATAGCTATTGAGCGGTCACCTACGATTTTTTCTTGCAAAGTTATGACCATTTGAAGTTATGAAGTTCACATTTCATATAAATAGATATATTATGTTTATATGAAATATGAACTTCATAACTTAAATATTATAGCTTATTTTTAAGGGTAAGAATAGTATTAAATAATGCTACTAGAAAAAAGCGACCAAACAAATTTTGGCATCCTGTACGTAACCTCAAAAATAACCAAAAAACCAAGTTTTAGAGTACATAACCCCAAATATACTAAAATTCCTACGTGGTAGTCCAATTCTGACCTCGGACTCGGATTCTACGCAAAAAACTACTTCGGAATTGATCCCCAGCTACCCAACAACAATCATCACCTCATTTTTTGTAAACCTGTGTAATCCAGTCCGAATTCTCGCGGTAACCCCCAAGGTGGGATTGACTCTCCCCTGATATGGCTTATGGTCATGAACAAGGTCTTGCTGAGACTTGAGCCGTCGCGTACCCGGATGATATGGTAATTCTGGTATCAGGGTTCTTTCCTTCTGTTATCAGCGAGATTATGGAAGGTGCCCTGAAGAAGGTGAGCAGTTGGTCTAAGAACTGTGGACTGGATGTGAATCTAAGGAAAACTGAGCTTATGCTCTTCACCACAAAGACCAGGGCACCGTAGTTTGCTTTATCTAAATTAAACGGCCAACAACTCTCACTATCCTCCAGTGCCAGGTTTTAATCCAGGATACCAAACTGAACTGGAAGCTAAACATAGAGGAGCGGGTAAAGAAGGCAGGCTTAGCCCTCTATCCATGCAGACGTACCTTTGGTAAAGCATGGGAACTGTAACCTAAGATGACGCTATGGTGCGTCCAATTCTCATCTATGGTTCACACTCACATGGATTGCTAAACCCTATGGCCACAGCAACATCCTCAGCTTATCATCTAGATGACTGGTCGATGCCTCAACTAACTACATTACGCCTGTCATAAATTTTGAAAAAGGATTCATTGTCAGGATTCTAATTAGAAGAGATTGAAGAATGACGGAACCGTCTAGCAACTATGATACCGTAATATTCACGGAGGGTTCTAAGATGGAATGGATGGTGGTGGTTCAATCAGTACAACTTAAGCACACTAGAATTGATATCAAAACATAAAAAAAAACTCGGAAACCGAAATTTTAAGGAGTACTTAAGTAGAAGCAACAAAGGCTTTTCATGTTGGAGTTATGTCCGATTTCGCAACTGCAGCTTTCATAGCAATGTGTAATAAGTTATTACAAAAAACGTTAAATGAGAAACAAAAATAATGAAACTTGCTATAGTCATAGTCATAACAACTTAAAATCAACTATTTTGCACATGGTCACTTTCTCTTGTGTACAACGGAATGTTTAAAATTTACGCCATATATATATACGTACGTATACATATATTGTTAAACGTGAATATGAGTTAGACGTACAACTTTAAAAGTAATTCGAAAACTGTTTTACAACTTTCTATTAGAACGCTTTAAGCTAATACCACATTTATTCCGGTTTTATTCAAATTCTAATAGAAACATAATAATACTGCTAACAAAGGAATATTTTGGAACCTGGAAACAAGGAAATATTCAAAGCACGTTTTTCACTTATTTTTCCAAATTTGTTTACTTTATCCTTACACTTCCGCATTCATCTGTTGCCCTACTTAAAATTCAAAATATGTAAATCTATGTGACCCATCACTTGATGTAGATTTGGCTATTTTCGCAAACGCTTCGAGTAATGCCTAACGAAATCGGGGCTTGTCACTCCTAAACTTTACAGTAAATTGTTTGTCTGCGCTCATTTATTTCCGGGGGATAACCTATTTCTAGCGGAGTTTATGGTTCTCATTTTCATTCACAAGTTGGACCACTCATTTCCCTGTAATGAATTTTAATTAATGGTTATATAGTTCAAACTCCGGACTAAATCTCGACACTTTATTCCAGGGCTTTGAAAGAGGCAACAGCATTAGCACTCTCCGGGCAGAAAATTTTGGACGGCAGTTTCGAAAAACCGCTGACCACGAATTTCGAGCTTTTAAATTTGGTACCAGATGATAGTGGCAGGAAATCGAAAGCTTTTCAGGACGATAAATTTGATCGACGAAAAGGACCACGAAAGCCTATTCGCCAACTTACGAAATGGCGGAGGGTAGGTCTTATTTCCGGGACCAATGTTCAACTAGACACCATTGTGTGGCCAGGGGGCGACATTGTTGTATCAGGTATGACTATTTTATTGACAATTTCGCATTTTTTATTTTCCGAGCTTATTCAAATTTAGAATTTATGTAATTTCAGGAATGTCCGCTCGTGCCCGAACCGTATTCAGAATAGTGACAGCCTTAGCACCACCATTTGTCATGGAATCAGAACTAGACGAAGATGGACTTTGTCTCAGAGGCCTACCATGTCAAAGACTTTCACCAACAGCAGAGCATAATTTGACGTTAATGTTCAATGCTATCGAAACACAGGAACGATTCAAGGAGGATGTAGAAGAGCACGGCGGTCAAGCACCGGAAGATGATGCTGGTACTTATGACCACTCCTTATACCAGTAAGTGTTAGCTGTAAGTTCTTGTGATTTCTATTCTGAATCTAAACTTCTTTTATGTGCATATTGCTCTTTGAAGATTTATTTAGAATCTACTTTATAATGCAAATTGGAAATATTTCAAAAAGCTTGACAGACTTGCAGTCGTGGATCAAGATTGCATCCATTGCCCCCCCCCCCCCCTGTGCTCGATCGAACTTTTTGCTATTGACAAGAATCGTTATAAACTAAATTCTAATTAAATAGATTAGACACGGAATGACCCGTATAGCAAAAATAATGGTGGAAAGCACTGTACAAATTTCTATTATACTAAACCGAAGCGATGCAATCAGTCAAATGTAGACTTATTTCGAGGAATAAAGCCGTACTTCTGACTTGATTGAAAAATAAAATTTGTTAGTTATTCTACAGTAATAATAAAGTTTTATCGTGATTATGATATTAAAATTTTAGAATAGAATTCGACATTAATTCCTCACGGAACTGATTATATATTTGCAGTGTCTTGGCTTGGGTTTTCTACAGAAATATGAGAAATACTCCTGATTTGGTGCTGTATCAAATATGGAAATACTTCACTCTAAGGCCCAATATCATAAATCTAAATTTAACCCTCGGCTGCCCACCAAAAAACTGTGAGTAAGTTGTCAAGAATTTGTATAGGTAAAACAAATTGTTTGAATAGTATTTTCACGGATCTTCTGATGCAAATTCGTATACAAATCTTGGTAATGCATTCGACGGTCGTCACCCATTCGAAGACTTGTCGTTTCTTCGAGTTTTACTGAAATCTGCTCTGCGGTGATGTCTGTAAAATCTAATGCAATTGGACCTGCATCCAAGGGCGGATTTAGGAGGAGGGGGCACAGGGGCACGTGCCCCCCCTCCCCCAGACGGTCACAACCGACCATTAAAAAAACACAAGGAGATCAATTAGATCCCGCTATAATTAGGTTTGTTTCGTTAAGCGTACACATACGTAGGCGCAAATTATCGCGAGTTTCAAAACCTCCGTAAACTACAAGCCATGGAGTAAGAAATTTTACGCACACACATTAGGGCCCAAGTGGTCTGAATTTCCGACAAATTTGCATTGCTTCTTATAGCAGCCGGGGGGTGATTTTTCTTTAAACTCATCCTAGCGCCTAAACTATTACTTATATGAAAACAATATTTCTGGATTATCCCGGAATATGGAATGTGAAAACTAAGTAAAGGTAAGGTGAGGCCTTGCATTATCTTCTATCGGTGTGGGTAGCCTATAGTAGGGTTGAAAAGGGATGCAGCTCAATCGAAAAGTGTCGAGGAGAGCGATCTTTCTCCACCTTACGCCGGCTAAAGACATATCTTCGCAGCGGGATGACAGATGATCGTTTGAATAGACTGGCTTTAATGCATATCCATCAAAACATTGCGTCAATGATGAACGCTACAGAAGTACTTGATATCATCAGCAGAAAACATAAAAGAAAACTATCATTATTAAACATGTTATTCTTCATTATTTTCATTATTAAACCTTTATTACAAGTATATTTCTTATAGTTATTGTTGTATGTCATTATTTTACAATTAATCCCAAAGATATTGTGTTATCTGATGAGGACACTCCTTGTCCGTCTGGCCCTTGTGCCCCTAGAAGAAAAAAATCCTAGATCCGCCCCTGCCTGCATCTTAGGTTTATTATATTAATAATTAATATAATAAACCTAATTATTTAATTTTATTAATTTCCAATAATTCTCTCTCCCTCTTCTCTACATTTATTTAACAATATTATTGTTAGATCAACATCACGTTGGTATGGACTATTTCAAAAATTGTACCTACCTCTAAGAAGTCTACACATGCGGAGTATCTTTCCTAGCTTTTGTTTCAAAGGCTTTTGAAAAAGTACTTCATACGCAGATTGTGCAACATCTAGAAAGCAACAACCTTTTGTTAGTTTTTCAATTACTGACGACATAAGAATTTCCTGTGACAAAAATGAATTTACAGCGTCGGTTCTGCTTGACTTCTCGAAGGCCTTTGACGAAGTTGATCACAGGATCTTGTATTGGAAAATTTGTTCAATATTGAAATTTTCTTGGGCGGCATTCAATTTAATATGATCATATTTAAGGTTAATGACAAGTCAATCGATCTTCGTCCTATGCTAAGCGGGGGCCTCAGGAATCTATTCTTGTCCCTCTTTTCTTCTCAATGTTTATTAATGATCTTCCACCTGTTATACGGTAATTCAATTATAATCTTTATGCGGATGATATTTATATACTTTATATTTCCAAACCTCTGGGCCTTATTTAAGAAGTAAAACTTTTCACTAAATATTCCGCTTAACTCAGTGAACGCCAGTTTTTCGTTCAGTTCATTAGGCAGCCGAACCTTCTTCCAATAGAACTGAGAAGAAACAGCGTAATTATAAACAAAATCTTTTTGAATATTTACAATCCACATAGAACCGAATATTTTGAATACTTTATTTACATTTTGGTTATATTTAAATTCTCTGTTTATATTTACCCGAAATTGAGAAGTTGAAGCATTTTGTTCGCTAATTAGTTTTTCTATTCTTCATAATTGGTGCTACTGTTGAATTAGCCTCCTTTTTAATCTATTCTTACACTAAGCTTTAAGATATAATAATAATAAAAAAATGACATTATTAGAATTGGAATTTTAAAGTAATGAAGAACATTAAAATCAAAATTTGCAATGGTTACTAGTAGTAAATGGTAACTAAAGTGTGATACAAATACTCGTTTCTTTACTGTTTATAGATAATTAAAAAAAAAACATCTATAATTTGCTCGTTCAGCGCTTGCTTATAATCACAATTCTGATGATGATTCATTTTATGAGTTAGACAAACAGAGCGTTAATGAAATGCAACAAGAATATAATGGATATTCAACTAAAGTTTTATCCAATCTTGGTTTCACGCACAAATGAAATTATCTGATCTTACCTCCTTCCCCTTCCAGCTTAACGAAAATTCGCTCCCCGTATACATACTCAAATACAAAATCGACAAATTGAACCATCCTAAGCGAAAACCCAGGCTTGATCACACCAAAGTCAAACGTAAAATCTGTTCTGTTGTACGGCTGTTCAACATGGAAAGTGTCCTGTCAAATAATATCTAAGCTACAAACCTTTGTCAACCGGTTTCTCTGGCGCATCCTCCTTGGCCGAAGGTCATAACCAACGAAGACCTTCACGGCCTTACAGGATAGACCCGAATATTCGCAGGCTAAAGTAGCAATGGATGGGCCACACATTAAGAAAAGAGTCAAACAACCTCGCACAATATGCTCTAGTTTGGAATCCCCACGGAATCCAAGGAAGACGGCGAAATAGGCGATCGCGCAACCCATGGAGAAGACCCGTCGAGAGGAAAGGCACTCAGATCAACAAATCGTGGCCACAGTTGAAGGCGTTGGCGTAGAATCGGGCCTGGTGTAGAGTCGGTGTAATAGACGGCTTATGCCCACAATGTTACAAATTTCTTGAGCCGACCCATTTCGCCTTATGAGGGAATTATCAAGACTTACTTAAATTCTAACTGATAACTGAAATATTTGCAAATAAAGATAAAAAAAACTATATATTTTTTGTTAAAAAAATACAAAGTTTTTGTGAAGGGGAATTAATTGAGTAACCGTTTGAAACTGTCCTTCGTCACTTCGTCACCTGCTTCTAATTCCCTGTTTAAGGTGTATTGAAGCCAACCACTGCTGCACTCGTATTTTGTTGGCAGTATGCACTGGGGCTCCAGCGTGATGTTAAAACATTGCCTTAAGATTATCCAGATGGATGTTCTCCAGTAGATTTAGTAGTGTATTTCTCAAAAAGTTCGCATAAATTTGGCTTTTATGCACTTGCGGCAAAATAAATGGGCGCCGATGATGCCAGCCCAAACATTGACGCAGAATTTGGGCTAGAAGGAGTTCTGCTTTTCCTATGTAGATTAGTATACGACCAGGTATGGAAATTGCGGAAGTTTCTGATACCATCCCCGGTGAACTGTGATTCATCCGTCCACAGAATTCAGCCCAGTAGCGTCCCGCTCTCAATGTCGCATGCCAGAAGCCAAATGAAAAATGTTAATCTTCTCTCGGAATCTCCTTCCAGTACTTCCAAACTTTAATTGAAGACACCCCTAATCGTCTTGAGACTCGTGTCTATCTCATTTCAGGATCTTGCCCGACGAGGGTGATTATTTGATGCTCGACATCCGCAGAATCTTCCGACGTTTCAACTCGTAATTCCGTGCTTTATAAAGTTACACTTCCGGTTTCTCCTAACCTTCGGAAAGTCCACGAAAATACCCCTCTTTTGGGGTGCACGTCGATTAGGTAATCTCCTTTCATATTCCAGAACAGCCGCTTCTTCGTTTTAGTCTACTACGAAGATCAATGAAATATAAAGGAAACTTTATTGATAAAAAATTCTAATTTGGATTAATGTAATAGACAAGAACGCATCATTTTTCAACATAATCTTCTGCTTTGGGAACGCATTTTTCCCATCAGTTGGGAAGTTTTTGATCCCACTATCGTAAATTGAAGGGGGTTGTGTTAGGGGCCAAGAAAAAAAGGAGTGCGGAAGTGGGGCGAGTTTTGAGGTAATGTCCCCTTATCGAAGTGTTTTGTGTGTCAAACTTATAAATTGTATCGTGACAGTTTTTTAAAGCACGAATTTATCGGGAGGAAAAGATTAAAGAATTGTTAATTATAGACTATTAAGTTAAAAAATGTTTAGTGATATTTTATTGTGATCTCTTGTTGTGTGAAGAATTGTGCTGTGCATTGCTGCAAAAATAAGTGCCGCAGAACGCCAGGAAAATCTTTCTTCAGGGAAGTATGTGCTATAATTATAATCTTTAAGGTCTCTTTGCTTAAGTTAGTAAGATTATATTAAGCGATAGTCATTTCTAGTAGAAAATATTCACTATTTTGTTGTCTCCTAGAGCTTTGTTTACATTTTAAATCTAGACAAATTAATGTGTCCCCTTACGTCCATTGTCGGCCCATGAATAACTTTTCAGTAGAGCAGCATTATAGATAATTGCACAAATTTTTTTTTTAAAGTAACTTAATTTTACATAATCATGAAATCAAGTAGTACTTTCTAGTATAATAGAAATAAATAAATTAATATAATTTATAATTATTTAACAGACCCCTTAACCGCTCTATAAAAAATATCAAATTTGACTACTGTAATGAACGAACGAAATGAAATACGTAAAAAGCCCTCACTGCTACGGAAAGAGAGATGCCGACGTTTTCTTAACTGTTAAGATTTATGTTTGAAATTTGCAAGTCTACTATGAAAGATTCATTCACCAGCACAAACGTAACATGAAAAATATTTTGAAGCAGTTGGACGTAAACGTTGTAGAGAAGAATTTTGCGATGGATACGCCTTAGGAAAAATGCATCGTTTACCCTTCAAGAATCGATTGAATTGCCCAACGGTTACAGGTGAGCTAATTCATGCTGACGTGAATGGATCTATGACCACGGAGTCTCTCGGAAAGACGCGTTGCTAAGTATGTCTTAAGTCGAAGACTGTATAGAGCACTTCACAACTCCTCGAGATCGATGTTATCAATGAAGAAAATTCGAGATCGATGTTATCAATGAAGAAAATTCGAGAGAGACTCAATAATGTCACGCATATGCCAAGAAAAGTCGACAGAAAATAAAAATGTTCAGAAAGTGAAGAGTTCCACATAGCGTTAAGTTCGGGAGGAAGTCAAGAGACAGAATAAAAAGAAGAGGTAAGAAAAGACTAGGCAAAACGTACGAGAAAGAAGACAGCTTGGTTGACGAGTGGGATCGACGGGGACGAGACGGATCTTTAATAGTCAAGGACGATGATCCAACGTCATATCCTGAAGCAATGCGGTCTTTTGACAAAGTTCACCGGCTGAAAGCCTCGTACAGAAGCAAGGGATCTACTACGAATAAACACTTAGCCCTGCTGTACGTATGAGACTATTCGCAACCTCTTGGTGGTAGCAGTCGCACAGGAAATGAAACTCGATAAATTTGACATACCAACAGCCTTCCTGGAGTAAATGTTTTGTAGAATCCAAAACAACAGCTGGGTTCAAGAACAATTATGCTGATCCATGTATGTTTTAGCGCGGAAATATAGAAAACTGTCTGCACGTTGCAATCTTTTCAGATGATGGGCTGGACGTGGGTAGCAGCAAAACATAAATCGAAGAAATCATGGAGATGTTGCAGCATGTATTTGGCACAACGAGGGGATCTCTTAATCATTTCCTGAGCATGACAGTACAGCAAAACGAGGACATCTTAATAGCCGTGAATGCAGAGATTTATACAAGGAACATTTTGGAAAGATTTGGAACGAGTGAGGTGGAGAGAATGTCTACTCCGACTACGCGTAAGAAGGCGACATCAGAGAGAAGCTAGCTACGAAAACTTCTTATCGTGAAGCGGTAGGCAGTCTGCTATAATTAAGTACAGTATCACGTGCAGATATTTCCTTCGCGGTAAATAAAGATAAAGCTGCTCCACCCATGAAAGATCATACTGTTCCAGATTGGAATCAAGTGAAACGCATATTCAGATACTTGAAGAATACTATCGATTACGGGATTATTTACAGAAGTACCGAAAGCTCTGAAAGTCTATAGTGATGCAGACTTTGCTGGTGACCTGAACACACGTCGGTTGGTCAATTGCAGGTGTTGTTGCAATTCTTGCTCATTGTGCTGTTTCGTGGAGGAGTGAGTTGCATAAGATACTTCAACTACAGAAGCAGAACTGATGTCAGGAACTGAAGGAGCAAAAGAACTAATGTGGCAAAAACGACTGATGCCTGAGCTAATTGAAAACTTCCATCCACATAAGCTTCCTACGCCCTACGTTAACAATGTCAGCATAGTGCAGCTGGGTCATTTATACGTCAGAGAAAGATATTTGAAAGGAGCACATTTAAGGAACTGATCAGTTGGCAGACTTGCTAACCAAGCCAGAAAAACGAGTTCGATTTGAGATGCGGCGTGGGAAAATCCGAATGCAGCAAATTCAATATGTTCAACCCCGTAAACGCGCGTAGCGCCATCTCTCTATTCACATGTCAATTATTTGATGAATACTTTAAAATATTTGTTTTCTTTTCATGTTTGATGTGTCAGTTTTTGTTCTTACAATAAATGTAGTCCGTCGTTTTTTGAATTTCCTCTTTTATTTCATCTATCACTAGCAAAATATATAAACAACAATAGGAGCAACAGACTAGCTACAATTTTTTAGACAGACACAGGAACACCATCGGGACCAGATTTCAAAAAAGCAGCTTCGAAGCAACTAGCAAAGAATTTTGCAGCAGTCCAAGGATTATTAGTACTCTGGTCACCGAAATACATTTACTCCTACGCTTACGAATAACGAAACCCCAGAACCTTCTGCAATCAATACGGATGGATGGCCCGACCTTACCAAGATAATCAAGCTCAAAATTGGAAATAAAACGACCGCGTCTATGCCTTCCTTAATAAGTAGCAGCAGCAGCTTCACTGTGCAAAACCTTCACCACCTTCCTCAGCTTCAGATCGGTTTCTCTTAAACAGCCCGAGAAACAGTTTTCGGACCAAGAAGCTAAACCTGCCTTGCCTCCTTTTTATTACGAATCGTATTGTAACGTAAATGGGGCTCTTCGGGCTCGACAGTTTAATTAAGACGCCTTTTTACAGTCACAAATGTTCACAATTTTATTCACTTCATTTCACAATTTCCTTTGCACGTTTTCTTTAAGATCTAACGTCTCACTTTTCTAATTAGCAGTAATCACTTCACGGTTTAAAATACAACGAACTCTTTACATTATCACATGTACTCTTCGCATTGTAAATCACTATTAAACTAACTAGGCTACTGCTCAGCCCTACTTATACTACGTAGCTTAATTCTAGAGATTTCTCGCCACATGGGGCATGCGCATTACACGGTTCACTATTTACCTTTTTTTGGCCTACCTCGTGCGCGTTGCACTGCTCCCCTGCCCTCTTAGAACTGTTCATCCCGAACAGCTTTCGTCCTCAATGGCCTTTCTACAGTTCTGCTGTTTTAATAATCCTTCCTTGGCCTTTGTACCTGCTGGAAACTACTTTTCAGATCTCAAGATCCATCAGATTTCTCTTCTTTGAACGAACGTCACTCATCTCAAATTCCTTCATGTTGTTCCTCTCTTCACGCTTAGTTGGCATATTTACACATTTATCATCTAGCTGGGTGTTATGTAGCTAACGATCGCTGTAGCACCACGAGAGCCGCGTCAGCATAGTAAACTTTGACTGCATTCTTCCGCCTCCTTAAATTTCCGATGTAGTTGATCAATCTCATCTTCCTCCGTTTGAGCGTTAATTAAATTACATTCTTGAATTTCTAACTCCATCGTCAATTCAGGCCTTTCATACATTGAAGTTTTCATTGCCTTCTCAAAATCTTGCAGTTCCTGATCCATAGTCTACAGTTTACGCTTTCCTTTGCTCGATGTCCGCAAGATAGTCAATCTTCGTAGAGGTTCAATCTTCTCGTATGGTGACACATACCCATTATTCACATCTCCGAGTAGTTCATCTTCTCTGCACTTCCAACAGCTTCTTGACTTGTTTTCTTTCTGTGACAGTTCCTTTTTTATTAGTTCCCCTTGATTGGAAGATAACCATTGACGTGGTCGAGTGTGTCTCGAAACACGACTATCGCTGCGTGTACCTTTTCTTAGGCTGTACTCCTGTGACAAGTGGTAAATGATTTTCCTTCTGCAGTCACTTTGCAGATGGCCTTCTTCACTGCAGAACCAACATCTATACCTGCGTCGGGGAACAGTAGCTTCGTTGTATCTGTCTGTATCTCTCTTTAATCTAAAGAGAAGACCCTCCTGGCCGCATGTCCAACACCTCGGACGACAACCGTTGATTTGGGTATTGATTCGGTAACAAATATCTTTTATGTTGGTTTCTTCTCTTTGGGAAGTAGGGTTTCTGGAGGCCTGTTTAACTGCCTCCCAAGCCAGAGCCTAAGCTAAAACCTCAGTCTGGCTAAACTTGGGATAAGTCAAATGCGTAAGCTTCTCTATATCCGCACATAACTGCTGCACCGTTTCTCCATGCTGCTGTCTTCGACTTCGTAGCTGTAAACGGTAGACATCTTGCATGTGCTGGTTCCCGTATCGTAATTCTAAGGCTTGTATTAGGGATGTATAGCTATACCTTTGCTACGCCGGTATAGTCGACAACAATTCTGCTGCTCCACCTTAAGATAAGAGTTGTAGCTTTGTCTTTGTCACTCCAAACGTTCATCACTGCTGCCGTTTTGAACTGGACTCTGTATGTTTGCCAGGGCATTGGGCCGTCAAATGTTGGAGGATGAAGTCTTTTGTTCACAGTCACATCTGTATATAAAGTCGATAAATTCCGTTCCTGGACATTCAGTCCTAATTTGCTCGAAATTTGTTTTCATTCACTGTTCCATTTCTCATTTAACTTGTTCAATATTCGTTTGTCCAGAAATGTCTACTTCTTCCAATCCTTTCGAATTTCATATCAACAGCTGATTCTAAAGCCTCAAGCAACAACGGAGGCTTTAAGTTCCGCTATTAATGACTTTTGTTCTTTCGTTGCTGATTTTAACTTATTTACAGAACCTTCCATCTCTGTTTTCTCTTCTTACAACGCTGAGTTTTACTCATTTACGGAACCTTCCATCGATGTTTTCTGTTCTTCCAACGCTGAAGTCTTCTGTTCTTTCATTGCTGAGTTAAGTTTCAACAGAACATTGAAAGGATCTGCCATGCTTGGAGTAATTTCTTCTTCTAGGTCGTCTTCAAAAATAAAAGTCTCTGAATTCTTTTCCTTGTTTTCCATGACTTCCTGTAGTAACCCTAGCAGGGCATTTTTATTTCCATTCGTAGGTAAGGAATGTTTACTTAATTCCCCCTTCAAGTCTTGAACGCGTAAGTCCTTCAGTTTGTGACCTATATTTAGGTTATTCACTGCACTATTTCATAGTCACACTGTTGAAGTTTTTAGTCTTTCTTAATTAATCTAGAAAACTTCTGCGACTTAGTTCTAGTCGTCGTTGACTTTCCACGTTTGACATTTCCATGCCTAGATTTCTGGCCACCTGGGGCGTGCGCATTACACGGTTCACTATTTCCCTTTTCGCGGCCTACCTCGTGCACGTTACAATATATATCACGAATCCTTTACTTCCATCCTCTCGGATGACCATGCTCATCATTGGGATTTCATGTTATGGGACGAGTTCTAATTTAGCTACTTTCAATGGTGCCTTCATCCCCAAGATCGACTCGATGGCGAAGTCAAGTGTAGTCTGATCTTTGCAGTCCACGACTCTCACACCATCCTTCTACCTAGATCTATTGGACACTGGAGCAGTCAATGAGAGATTTTTGAGGCCGTGGTTAACAACTGATAATATCTTCTCCACCATTTGTCATTGCTTCATTGTATTAAAACTTGTTCACAATCGAGTAGCTATGTTTTCAATGAGTAACCAATCCAGAAATCGATCCCCTGCGATTGCCTCCTTTGCTTTATATATAACTTTTAGAATATTTCTCGTAGTAACCTTATTTACTACCACAAAATAAATTGCTTACAAATAGAACTGAAGTTTAAAGCCATATAACACAATTAGTACAATAAACTTCCTGTAAACGTCTTAATGCAAGGATTGCGTAATCTTGTTTCACAAATTTCTGAACAGTCGTTTTAATTACTTGAGAGCATGCATGTAGCACCATAGTTTTTAACACCCTAACAGATTGAGTAAACTACATGACTTCATCTGCAATATATTTGGTGTAATACCTCTTTAGTATTCTGAATATGAAGGAAATCCTGGAAGCTTGTTCGGATATAATAAACTTTCCTGCAGGCGTATGCACGTATATTGCTCTCATGAGTAATTCCCAATGCCAGTTAATTTGCGAACTTGACAGTCTAAGTTTTGCCGAAAATCAACTAAATTTGTTACGACATATTTTACTCTAAGCTCAAAATTTCTTCCACAGAACAAAGTGCTGCTACGGCTTATCAATGGATTTGCTGGACAACATTGCAACTGAACTGGGATTCGAGTTTCATCTTTATTTAGTGCAGGATGAGCTTTTTGGGACAAAGTTCCACAACGCAGTCGATGGTACAACACATGATGAGTATATATTTACCAGACGACGGCAAAGTCATAGGAAAGAGAAACTTCAAAACCATCACCAGAAGGACCCATTCCCGAGCCAATACAATCCTAGCCAGCAAGGACATAATTATCACAGCGGTAATTCCTCCTCATTTGTCTTAATTAGTTTTGCTGGTGGGTCTAATCCATGCTTTGCTTCCCGTTTGCCACTTAGCCCCTAAGAGATCAATTAAAATCTCTTTTCGTTTAGCCAGCTTCGAGCGGAAATCCAATTTGAATAGAAATGACGAGGAGGATGGCGGACTTTACGAGCACAAAGAAGTGACCTCCGACGGCTGGGTGGGCGAAAAGCATAAACAACTCTTCAGGGGAACCGATAATGCGGGCGCCAGCCAGCCTGTCAATATTAATAGGAGGCCTAAAGGAAAAGGTACGTAAGAATTACAGTATAGGTACACCCAACTTTGGAGCTCCAATGGTTGGGTTTTAATTGTCATTTTTATTATGATTCGAATCTCTTTTGCATTGCCTAAGATTCTTTGTCTTTTTTTGCTTATTTTCCAGTTCAATGGAATGGAATAATCGGAGATTTGATATCTGGCTCAGCTGAAATGTCTTTCGCCCCGCTTAGTGTTTCGAGGTAATTGCTGACAAAGAATTATTTATAAAAGCAATAATAGAAAAGCACAGTTGTAAGCAGGTTACTTTAATAAATTAGTGTAGAAAGATTCAAAGATCAATATTGTGACTAAACCAAAGAAATAAATCTAGACGTTCGATAATGTAAGGCCGAATTATCCTATATTAAAGTTATTTGCTTGTAGTACCGAAAGTTGAAACAGTAGACATGAACCGAAGTCATGTAATTACCTTAACCACTTTGCAACATATGCAATTAAATATGCCATTTTGATGTACTCATTTCCTAGTTTCTTTCAACAACTTTTAGGGCATTATATGCATCAGTGCTCCATTATGTTATATCGTTGGCAGAGTATTTTAGTTAGCTTGGTTATCTAGAAACCTTAGCATGACAAGTACGAGAATCCCATTAATATTATAAATATGTCTTAATAGCTGAAAGAATTTGAATGAAACTTGGTGGATAGATAGCCTATTGCATTAACACGTATGCTTCTTCTTCTCTGCTTACATTTGGTTATTAAAGGCAAGTCATATAATACATAGGTATAACGTATCAGGATGTACTACATACAATATAGTACAAAGTGTCATGCAAGGGAAATGAATTCGCAATTTTCTGACAGACTTGCCCCTGGATAGTTAATTTTACCCTCTTTTCACCACATATCACTTTAGCTCTATATCAAGTAACTCGTGGGTCAAGTCTTCCGGCAAAAATTCAGATTAAATAAATAAGTCAATAGAACAAGACACATAGGTACGTCAGAAAGAAGGCAGGAATTCCACATGAAAAACTATCGGGCAATGAATGAATCGATGTGTTGCACGACTGTATTGTCATTAAAAAACAGAGAATTTTCCAAACAATTCCGCACGGGTATTCTTACTGCTGTTTTGTCAAATTTACATGCGACCCCTTCAAACCAGAAAAATTGTGCTCTGGTTGTATTAGTGCGTGACAACAGGTGAAATAGGCTTGGAATTTGATGTACCTTTTTCTCCAAAGCGCAGCATATTTGTAGAAATACCTTCGCATCTGTTACCTCTTGCCCAGAAACCCGGTTCGACAACAGCTGCAAGAATACTCTTGTGAAATGGCCCATTTAGATATTGTATGGTTGAGATGGGAATCGAAAGCAAAATTATCGATAATTGTTATTACAATATATCGGAGTGTTGCGATATTGGAGAATCGATTAATTGTAAAAGAGTTATCCATACTTAAAGGTACCGTTATTCAAATGATTACATTCATAGATTTTAATATTAAATAACTTTTTTGAAATTCCATGGCTCTTTAATTTCTAAATGTTTCCACAAGTTGGAAGTATTATTCGCATCTCTTGCTTCACTTCCACTGAGCTCACTTACCATCGAGTCGTTCGAATTCTGCTCATACTTAGCTCTTTGGAAACATATGAATCAGTGAACCCTGTCATACGCAAACAATCAAAGATACTTATCACTTGTAAAGACAAAGCCATGTTAACAATCAAAATCACTTCCGAAACAGAAACGAGTCAAAATCACAGATAAAACAGGAAGATAAATGTACTTACCATACTTGTTGACACTTGTTAAGTCTTGAGTGCTCGTGAAATGAAAAACAAATAACGGTCAAGTTCCCTAGAGTCTGCGCACAAGAAAAAATCGTGAAATGAAGAACAATTATCGGTCGAATATCACAGACTTTGGGCACAAGAAACAATTTACGCGATTTAAAAAAACAGATTCTGACTGTTCTCAATTTATTGCAAAGCCGTTTCGAATTTCGATTCAAACTAAGTTTCAATGAAAAAATATCGATTATAGCATTTATCGTGTGTTGAAAACATCGATACCAAATATCGATATATTAAAAGTGATTTATCGATACTTCGATATATCAATGTGGTATCGCCCATCTCTATTGTATGGCCTTTGTGAGTACATGGTAGGTATAGGGATCACATGTACATCATAACGCCACACTCGCTGAAATATGAACAGCATCAACAGGAACTACATTAAAATCAAGGAGTGCGTCTCGCGTAAGTGGAGTGGAGTTCTCAATTGTAGACTCAAGCAAATAACCCACGATGCATTGTGTAACATGTTACCCTAAGATTGGAGCAAAGGATAGATTCAGAGAACCGGTGTGCCTACTGCCTTGTTCTTAAGAGATATGCTATGAGGGAGGGTAACTGAACGATTGGCCGACATGATATGCTCAAAATGACCGAATCGTTGGCGACCAATAGATCACTAATCAGTAAACGAACTGCAGAGCCAGATCTTCAACAGACACACCACGTCATAACGGGAAGTGGAGGATCCAACGAAGAAGCGAGTAGAGTTGCCAAGTCGGGCGATTTCTCGCCGATGGGGCTAATCGTTCATATTGGCTAATCGAAATCATATAACCCGACGTGACAATAAAAAAAATTTTGCTGTCGAGTCATCTCAAATTCTAATTTTGCGCGAATAACTTTTTACTGAACTCCGAACAAGTACAAACTGACGTTTATCGCAATGGAATTTTTTCGCTCAAACATAAAATTATGCTCAATTCCGTCGTCACGTCGTGGATATCTGATTCTGATACAGCCGACATCAAAATTGTTTTTCTGTCGTACTGCTGTTGCTTTTGCTATCCTTTGTATATATATTAATTTCCAAAGGATAAAAATGTGCGTAATAAATAGTTGGAAGCGACTGGGTGAATTATTAAAGGTTGTGACTATTTGCACTTACGTGTATTTACGTTTACTTACTTGTATTTATGTATGTCAAAAATTTATTAAACTTTCTGGGAGGAAGAGGTGTATTAATCAGACTTTTAATTGCTTTATTAAATTGGGAGGTTACCGCCCCGCCCCCCGCCCGGGAATATATTTGTAAAGTACTACATAAAGTACGTAAAAGCGGAACCCGAATTCAAAAGTACACGTAAATACACGTAAGTGCAAATAGTCACTTCCATTATTAAATACTTTTTATAAATTTTGTGTTTTTGTGATTACTGTAATAAATATTACATTAAAGTTGTACAAACAACAATTTGAAAGACTTGATTGATTATAAAATCAAATCATTTGGGAGTTGCAAAGTGATTCATAAATGACTTAACTCCTACCGTCACAGGTACAGTCACTTCCAAAATTTAAAAAAAATGTTGCCATTAAATTTCGGCATTTTCCCAATTTTTCTCCGAAATTCATGTAATTAATACACCTTTTTATTTTTTATTAAATTGCCCATATTATTACCCTTCCAAAAATGAACATGTCCGGGTAGGGAAAGGATGTCGAATTTTATAAAAATCTGTAATTTAAAGAAATTAAACTCAAATTAACTCTAAAATGCCATTTATTGAATTTGAAACTTATTACAATTAATTTTTGTATGTTTCCAAAGCTGTTCGAAATGTACACCGCCACTTTCGATGCATGCCAAAAACCCCCATGGCATGGCCTTGCCGCTCACCAATTGCTCACCAACTCGGTCTCCGGTTGTGGTAATTTGCGATACCATCCCCAGTGAACTGTGACATATCCGTCCACAGAATTCGGCCCAGAAAAGATTTTTAAGGATTTGGTTTTTCTAATCCTTTCTCTACTTTGCCAAAGTTAACGGGCAGAAACACCTGTAGTTGGGTCAAGATCTGAAACACCTGTATATACTCGCGCCCAGCTCTGTAAAACACTTTCTCGAAATCAACGAACATAAGATTTAAAGGGGACCTCCGTTCTGAGGATTGCTCGATCATAATTCGGAGCGAGTTGATGTAGTCACTGCAGAAGGAACCCTTACGAAAGCCTGTTCATCATTTAGAGTGCTCTCGATTGTTTGCTTGATTCGCATTAAGATGATTTCTGTCAGCTCTTTGTAGTTAAAAAAAGCGATACCGTGCCAATTTATTCAGCTTCTCTGGTTGCATTTTTTGGGAATTTTCAGCCCTGCCAGTTCATCTGAAAGCAAAAACCAACACGGCATTTCAAAGAGTACGAAATTTTCTAATATCTGACGAATCACTTTTTTTTAATTTCGAATGTTCAACAAAATGGCTACCATACAAAATAATGGTATCGATTTTTACTTATGAATTTCATCTTTAAGTGGGACACAAACCTCTAGAAATTGAGATATCGAAAAGCCGATACGTTAGATACTAGATAATTTTATAAGGTTACAGTATTTTAGCTGTTACTGCACAATTCCTGGTTTCGACTTAGCTTAGTTAGCAACAAACCAACAACTGCCATGCGGGGCAGCAATGCTTCAGTTCTCTCCATCAAGTTTCACTTAACCCTTAGTGTTTATGTTTTAATGTACCACTTCCATGACCTTATCGTATCCACACATGTCTCGTAGAGTTCTCACGTTCCATTGCGCGATCGTAATCCGATGTTTATAACCAAAGTTTCTCATCATAAAATTAGTCCACAGGTACCCTAGGCATACTATACGTTTCATAGGCTGCTCCCTGAATGGTCTGTGAGTATGATTCCTCCTCCTTTCTGATCCGGGCTTGGTAATAAATAATAAAGGTAATAGATAATTCGTACTTGTTAGACGATCTGTACTCTACTATAAATAATTCGGAAGATCACATTATTCAAATTATTATTAAAACTAAGTTACAAATTCATATGTGTAAGATTTTAACATTGGAAATTATTGGGATTATTAACATATACTATTCGTTCGTATACTGGTTTTAAAGTAGTACATGGAAAGTATGAGAAATGATTCCTACTGGCGAAGACCAAAAACCTAATTTATTTTCAGAAACACGATAATGGCAGCTATTATTACGCCCATTGGAAGCCAACAAGGCATCTTTTTTGTTGATTTATATTACAAAGTAAAGACCATGAAACGGTAATTTCCATAAAGGTCCTAATCACTTTCCAACGACCTAACTATTACCGTCACCAGGTGTGGTTGCAGTAAAATTTAACAAATTTCTCTACAAAAGCTTTAGTGGCAATTATGTCTTTTCTTAAGTAAATTCGCATCATTTGTCATCCCTCATCAATTGTCACTTTCAGCATATCCGGAGGCTCCCTTAGTGAGAACATTGCTAACGACCCAAAGTAGGTCTACGCAAACATCTGTTCCAAGAACAAATCTTTGTGGTCGGGGCCACTCTCTGTGGTCTGTTTTATTTGCGACATTTGTGCTTGTATTAAGGACTCTACCCGTAAACTTCCTCTATTTCAAGCTGGACGGAAAGGATTGTTAATAGTTTTACCTCTTTTTGATTTTTATTCATGCACACAGGGCACGTGCCGAAGTCATAGATTTTAGTGCGCCTTACTTCTACAGTGGAGTCTCGTGGCTGGCAGCACCACAAAGTAAATCAGAGATTCCCCTTTTGGCTTTCCTTTTGCCGTTCTCACCGGAACTGTGGATAGCCATCTTTACATCGCTTAACGTTACTGCAATTGCTGTTGCTATCTACGAGTGGTTAAGCCCGTTTGGACTTAATCCTTGGGGACGACAGAGGAGTAAAAATTTTAGTATGTCTTCAGGTAAGACTTTGCCGTAACTAACTTGTAAACGTCATCATTAACAGTTAATTTAATTCCTTTTCAGCTCTCTGGGTAATGTGGGGTTTGCTGTGCGGACATTTGGTCGCCTTCAAGGCACCCAAGTCGTGGCCTAATAAATTTTTAATCAACGTTTGGGGTGGATTCAGTGTGATTTTTATAGCCTCCTATACCGCCAATATAGCTGCTCTCATAGCTGGATTGTTTTTTCATCATGCCAGTAATAGACCTGATATTGCGGTAAGTACATAAATAGTTAATTTTGTAGTTTTAAGTTACATATGTTTGCAGTTATAAATTCTATTAGATATTTAATCTTTAGCCTAAAACCTTCCCCCAAGTGGGTTACGTAACATTTAATATAGAAGAGTCTAGGGCTTCACAATATTTGAGATAATTCTCGATGCTGGTGCCAATATCATTAGTAACATTGCGATTACGAGAGCGAGATTGAAAGTGCAGAGCGAGACCGGTCCAGCTAGCTACATGCGAATACTGATTTGAAGGATCGTTGAGTCCGTGGACGCCTGGGATATCCTTAATACGGTATCGATCATTTGGTAAGACTTCTGAGATGATGTACGGGCCTTTGTACTTGACCTCTAACTTCCTTGAATCGCCGATTGATAAGGTGGTACTTTCGTGGTGGATTTCCTTTGATATCGTAATGGTGTTTCTGGTACCATTGGGAGCTGGTTGGGAGGATCTTCATCGTGCAGTGCTTGAAGGATTTTATTTTGCAACGGATCTCGGGGTTGAAATCCAAAGAGTAGCTCATGTGGAGTACGCTTTGTAGATTGCGTGTTGAGTTTATGTTCCATTGAATATTCTTAAGATAAACATCTCAATCCCTGAATCCTTCAGCCATAGGGCGCAAGGCATAAAGTACACTGCGATTACACCTTTCAACTTGTCCATTTCCGCGGGGTGTTCTTGTTGCAGTCAGGATGTGACAAATAGAATTATCGTCACAGAATTTCTTGAAGTGCTTAGATGTGAAAGCCGTTCCCCGATCTGTAATTAAGCGAGACGGTGTTCCAAAATGTGCAATGACACTATCCATAACTCGTAATGTAGTACGTGTTCACGTATTTTTAACAGGATATAGTAACGTGTATTTTGTAAATCCACCTTCAGTCGTGAGGATATGTGAATTTCCAAGCAGGCTTTTGGGGAAGGTACCCAAATGGTCCGCGTATATCGGTTGGAAATGGGACTGCGATTTTCTCAAGGGGGTGTAGTTCGCCCTCAGCCTTTTTTTTGCGGTTGTTTATAATACACACAATTAACACATGGAGAAATATAGCTCTTTACTTTATTCCTACGTCGCAAGCTTTATGAAATAAATGACCTTTTTTGAGAATGTAGTTCTCGTGGATTTGTTTATCATGGTTACTTGTTGGTGAATGCTGTAACTTTGAGACAATATCATGTAATTTTTTATCTTGACGTTGTATAGCTAACAACCAATCTGCGTTGTCAATGTTAACTACAAAAATATTCGAGCTCTCGTCATCGAGTTCTCTAGCCGGATCATGGGGGTTTCGTCTTAAGGGGTGAGATGCAATCAGATGCGTGAAGAAAGGAGTATT
Source organism: Leptarthrus brevirostris (assembly GCA_964036015.1). NCBI lineage: Eukaryota > Metazoa > Arthropoda > Insecta > Diptera > Asilidae > Leptarthrus > Leptarthrus brevirostris. Next base: position 35,879,879 of record OZ038372.1, on the reverse strand, counting down.
TTTAATAATTTTCTTTAACCAACTTTCCAAAAACAAAGAGGTTCTGAGTTGGACGTGTATTTTTTTTTATTTTTTTATGTCTGACCGTGTATAACTTCGTAACGCGTTGACCGATTTTGATGATTCTTTTTTTGTTGGATAGAGTATGTTCACCGATTGGTACTAATAGGAGAAAAAAATTTGGTGTAGATTGGTGGAAGGGGGAGGGGTAGTTTAACTTCGTAACGCGTGCACCGATTAGGATAATTCTTTTTCTGTTGGGTAGAGTATGTTCCCTGGTTGATACCGCGAGAAAAAAATGTGTGGGGAGGGGCGTGGAACCTAACTTTGTAACGCGTGGACCGATTTGGAAGGTTCTTTTGCTGTTGTATAGAGTGTGATCCCCTATTGCTAATAGAAGAATAATTTGGTCCATGGCAGGGGGATGGGGGGTTGGGAAAATCAAATCAAATTAATGCATACAGTACTGCATACATTGTGCTTACTGTAACTGACATCTGCGTAGCCATTGGGGGGAGGGCGAATGAGGCTGCTACCCCCTAGCTTCTGGGTAACAAAATCTCAAATTCAATTCCATTTTTTAATAAATAGAATTCATGGAATATACAATGCCACCAAAAACATTTCTTTACATGAAGAAGTTGCAAAGACTCACAAGCTCACATCGCTTTCGATGTTAAAAAGTTATCAGATCTCATGTGGGCGAAGCCCCTAACTCTACAAGGCCTTTCTCTGCAACCCCTAACTCTAGATCTACAACCCCTAACTCAATATCTACAACCCCTAACTCTAGATCTAAAACCCCTAACTCTATATCTACAACCGCTAACTATAGAAACCCTACAACTTGGTCAAAAAGTATGGCTTGGCAGTTTCGCAGTCGCCGCACAGTCACTCCTATGGACTTATGGTAAGAAATTAAGTCACTGGTCTTTGATGTTGTGTCGTGCATTAGATCCATGAAACGGCCAAGCCATACATTTCGTATTTTTCATAGCCCACTCTCTATCGTTGTCTCTTTTTCTTGTTGGATTATTATTTGCAATAAGCGATAAATCAGGGTAGTATTTAGCTATTAACCGATTATATTCAACTATAGCTGACTGCTTTATTTATTTTAACTTAAGGGGTGGGGGGGGGGGGGATTAATTTTCAATATTTTAAACAAATTTTTTATAAACAAACAAAAATATATAGTAAATATAAATTTATTTTTGTAAGTTAAGAACATAATAGTACAACATTTCAAGAGTCTTCTGTTAAATTTTTGGGTAAAAATATTGTGAATTGACCGACTGACAGGAAACCTTCGTATACAAAAAAAATGTTGCTTTGATTCTAGACAACAATTGCAAGTGAACCTACACTTTAAAGTGGATTCCGAACCACTCACATTTACTCTGCAACCACCATGGCTTTTTTATATCGTAATCACACAAGTAACACGTTATCACTTACTCCACTGATGACTTGGTTATACTATATAATATGACTTTCTCACGGCAAAGTGCCGCCGAGTTTGCTGTAGGTAGCGCTAGGAAAGCCGCCGAATGCAAAGGGTTAATTACCAATTTCTGATTTATTTAACATAGCAGTATTCAGACAATTTTCCCTCCATTCCACAATCTTTTTTAACTCCTTTAAATATTTGTATAACTGAATCAATTACAACAAAAATTTACGAGTGCTTGCAAATACACTACACACCAGTTTTCTTAAACTTAAAGCTTCTAAGATGCTTTTGAGCAATTTGCTTCTCGAGCTTGAAATGTTAGTTAGTCACTTGTAGAAACTTTTTCGATTAATTTGATTTTCGCACGCCTTCTCTTCTACTCTTTTCTAAACACTTCTATGTTAAAGTTGAACTTGCTGAAAGTGTAAGCATCTGCTTGCATCTCGAATTCACAGCATCTGTCGTGAAAATGAAGTTGAGGAACTCACTTTTCTTGTTGAAGTACGTTCAATTAGAGCTAACAACGTTTATCCTGAAACTTTGGATAAATAGAGAACTCCTTTCACGATATTAGCAATTCAAGTTTTATCATAAACAAAAAGAAAGTAAGGTAAAATGCAAAATATCTCCTCCTCCTCCCATCTGGAGCTGAGTCGATATTTAATTTGTCCGTGAACATTGGAGCGTTTCATATCGTTCAAAGTGGGAGTTATTTTTTTAAATGGACTGAGAAAAGTGCACTTTTAAAAAGGAGGTTTTATCTCTTATTATTTTTGTTTTTCCGTTCAAATTATTTGTCTTGTTTTCGTCTTACTGTGTAATTCTGAGAAGAAAAACGAAACATGCAAACATCGGCTAAGAGGAAGAAGCAAATATACAATTTTATGTTAATGTATGCAAGAGGCTGCTAAAAGGAGTTATAAAAATTCGATCCTAGCAACAATGGGAGATAAAATCCGTTGTTTAGAGGAACGAGCACGTTTCCCGTTTCACTTTAGGGTTGTCCGCATTCAAAGGAAGGAACGTGAATTTAAAAAGGCAACTTGTACAGAATAAGTAAATAGGACTCGCTTAAAATGCAACATGAAAAATATCACTGTTTACGAAGAGTTATGGCCAGTTACCCAGATTTAGTAACCGTTTGTTCCAAATTTTTTCTTCCATAATATGTAGCTGTATTCTCTGAAGAAGAAGAACAAAAGCAATGGAATTTAAGTTATATGCAAATATACTTATTTATGTATGTATACACCATTAGATTCGAACTCTTGTACTGATAGGCAGAATACAGTTCAAAGAAGATGGCTCTTCGCATAGAAATTTTACTTTGCGACATCCTTGACATTACATTATTGCGTTTTCGAGGCTTTGTTTTCGGTACTCTCCTACGACTGTTACCATAACTTCTTGCCGTGAATCAAGCTGAAAAGTACTTTACGTGCTTCACCTGATTTAAGGACATATGTTGCAAATGGACTCAGCGCCAGAGGAAGCTGACTTCGTGCCCTAGGCAAACTATAATGTTCACTCATGATGAAGGTCGTCCCCTTCTTCTTTCCTTTCCTTTTTCAAATAAAAGAAATTCATATTAACAAAATGAAATCTCTAGGGCTCTAATATCGGAACCCTTATATTTGAAATTGACGGAATAAAATAAATAAAGTATAATAGAATCTATACTAATTTAACTAAGTTTTAACTATTTTATAAAACACATTTTTAAACCTTAATTTTCCTGATCATACAAATAACATCAACCAAATCTTATGCCTTTGCTACTCTTCGTTCTCTGGATAAAATTACTAAATTTACTGACCTATCCTCAGTTTAAGTAACTTTTGATTATTTTTTGATTTGATTGATTATTGACATTTTAAAATCGGCGCAAATTAAACAAACCAAACAACTACAACAAAAGTCTTTAATCGTCCTTCCTTATGATCCCGTGAGCTACAACGTCCTTAAATTTTATGTAAAATCTTCAATTGTGGTTGGGTAGTTGTTTTGTTTGTTTAATTTGCACCGACTTCAAAATGTCGTAATAGATATAAAATGAAAAATTATTTTATGCTTTTTTGCGGTTTTTATGAAGTCGGTTCAAGTTTTTTTTTATATACCATTTTATTTTTTACCTTTTAGTGCCTTCATATATACAACTCGAAGAATACTGCTCATACGAACAAAGCAATCTCAAAAGTTGCAGAAGAGAAACACAAATATCCAATTCGGCAATTAGTCACGGTCACCCTTTTATACCCTCACCTTAGACAATTTTTAACATGGTCCTAGTGCGCCACCGAACTCTATACAGCAAAATTATCGTAAATAGAGAATCATCGTAGTCACTCTAGGTACAAAATTGTTATCATTTATCAATCAGGAAACTCCTCCTGCAACTCTCACCACAAGCTACAATTTTTGTTAGAATACAAATAAATACTCGATGCATTCAGAATCATCTAAATCAGTCAACGCGTTACATAGTTAGGCTACCCCTCCCCCCACCCCAATCCTAGCACAACATTTTTCCATATAGTATCAATGGATCATACCGTATACAACAAAAAAGAATCATCCAAATAGGTATGTGCATTAAGAAATTGAATAACGTCCCCTCCGCAAACCACCCCACCGCATAAATTGTTGGCTTGGTACGAGTGGGGCAACATATTCTACATATCAAAAGAAGAATCATCCAAATTGGTCCACACGTTACGAAGTAAGCGTACCCTATCACTACCCTAGTGCAAAATTTATGCTCATATTAGCATTATTAGCAATGGGGAATCATACTCTACACAATAAAAAGAATTATCTAAGTCGGTACACGCATTACGAAGTTAGGCTTCACCCCTGCCCCTACCACAGCAAAACTTTTTTTGACATGGAAGCAATGAGAGAACATACTCTACCCAATAACGAAAAAATCGGTCCACGCGTTACGAAGTCAGACGATCTACACCCCACCCTAGGGTCAAATTTGTTTCATTATATAACAAACAAATAATTATCTAAATCGATCCACGCATTACAAAAGTAGGTTTCACACCGCCCCCACTCTACCAAAAAATTTTCTGACATGGTACCAATTGCAGAACATACTCTACCCAACAAAAAAAGAGTAATTAAAATCGGTCCAAGCGTTACCAAATTATGCCAGGTCCATACATAAATAAAAAATAAAATTCACGTCGAACTTAGAACCTTTTTGTTTTTGGGAAGTCGGTTAAATATTTTTAAAAAGTATTGTATGATAAGTAATATATTGGGAAGGAATTCACTGACCTCCCCTTAATATAAGATCTACTTATTTCTGCATTTATACTGGTGGCGTCGAAATCCCTTTACTTCTTGTTCCACTTGTTCCTTCTCAAATTTGTTAGAAATATTGTTGAGCTTTTCTATTGTTGATTCTTAATTATTGTCATTTACCTTCAAATACTTTGGACGAACTATTTTAAAGATGAGACTTAATCCATTACAGAGAAACTTTGCGACCATTCTAGTTTAAATCGACCTACACGTTTAAACATCAACCTGCCAACCTCATCGTGTATTGGTAAGCCATTTGTTAAGCCACGTCATTTCAAAACAATGTCCATTGCTTCACATTTTTGAGTGTCAAAGCTTTATGGCCAACTGTAATTATTTCTTCGATTGAAAATACATATAGAGGTTTCAGTTTTATTAAACCTACTTTTAATATCAGCTGGCCTCAGAAATTGCCGACTGAAAAACCTTCTTCTAAATCATGGACAAAAAAGCACATAATATGCATTGTGGTTTTACCGTCTTCCAGACAGAGCCGATACTGCGTCTCACTAGGCAGACCAATCCGGTGAAGATCATATCTTAGCCCATGATGGCCAGATACGTAGTTTGATAGTAACTTTAGGTTTGCCTTAGTTAAGACGGTCGTATCATCGTAAGCATAGAATTTAACAAGCGCCTTAGCCTCAGTCCTGAGACATTTCTCCAGTATAGCAGATGTTGGCACCTAGCTCAATCTTCTATCATAGCTCTCGCCAACTACCTGTTGAGGATGCAAGGTTTGGGGCCTTGACACAGAGAGAATGATCCCTTTCTGGCCAGCTACTCAGCCATCTTGCAATTGCAAATGAGACCCAAAAGAGACCAGGTATCCAAAAGAGCGTTACCCTGTTACGTTGGAGCCAGTTGTTGGCGGTTGTCGAAGCACTATTTAGTATGCTTTGGGGAAAAACTCCACGGGGTTAGAGCCTTAGGAGTTGATTGACTATCAGAGAAGATAGTTATGACAGCACCTTACAGTTCTTTATTAACGTTGACACGGGCGCGAATTTCAATGTCATTGATTTCGGCTTGAAAGATACTGGACCGTTTACTCAATGCAATCGAACCCCTAGTCTGATCGTTCAGACTGGAAAATCCTGAATCTTTTGCCGAAGTACAGATCTTTAATCATATTGTCGGTTATGGTGCCAGGAATAAGCTGAAGAATCCCCATGTGACCATTGTCAACAATCGGCATTTTAGATGTGATATGCACTCTCAGGGCACTAATTGCAGTTGATTTTATAATAGAGATACATATGTAAGGGAAAAAGCCCAATTACCGCCAGCATGGCAACTGTTGGACAGTTCTTCATTGCTCTTGTTACGGAGAAGCAGGCAAGTCGCTGTAACTTGTTGCATTTGCCGATTGCCGACTATGGTTGAAAACCAAGGTAGCGCAGGTAACAATGGGTTTGACAATCGTATTATATAACCAGAGGATCGTCTTCATGGTGAGACCTCAAGTCCTTTCGAAGAGTTGTCGACTGTCCCATAGGACTCGTGTAAAGTAGTGAACGGCACAATGACAGCCTTGGCAGGGTTAATAGTGAGATCATCGTTTACGCTCCAGTCAGTAACCGTGAGCAGTGCAGATTTCATTAAATCAGCAACAGTCGAGTCACACTTACCTGTAATAATAATAACAAGGTCATTCGCATGTTGTACTGTCCGATAACCAAGCTCACATAGCTTGTTTAAGAAGTCTTCTACTACTTAAGACCAGAGCACTGGCGGCAATACCTCGCCTTATGTGCACCCTTTAGCTGCCGAAATGCGCACAGAGGTGTTACCTATAGAGTGGATGTAATTTCTCGTTTCTTTAGCATAGCATCCACCCACTTTACAGTATACGAATCTAGACCCTTCCGTATAAGAGGTCTAGATTTGAAACTATACCTGGTGTTGTCGAAAGCACCTTCTATATCTAGAAAAGCGCATAAATCTATTTCTTTATCTTGCTAACACCATTATTTAAGGCAGTCTCTGTTGATCTACCTTTTGTGTAGGCAAACTGAGTAAAGTGAAGGGGAAATGGTTCGCCCAGTTTGCACCTGATGTGGAGGTCTAGCAGTCTCTCCATTATCTTTGATAGAAATGAGGTAAGATTAATTGGTCTGTATGATTGAGGCAGCTCTAGAAGCCTCTCTTTAAGGAGTTGTAAGGAAGGCACTATCCATCTTGTCATTGTTAAAAATGATGCCAGACAAGCTTGTGGCCCTACGGATCAACGGAGACCCTTCGTCAACGGCCACATGGTCGACTGAATCTGGTCCTAGTATTTGCCCAGACAATTGCACCTGTAACACATATTCAAGAGTTTCCCTTTGGGGTTCGGTGTAGGTGTCTTCCTGCTTACTAAGAATCCCTATTCCATATTGGAATGCTTGGCTAGTATTATTTGAAGGCGAGCTGACTCGTGCAACAATTCAATGCTTTCACAACCCTTTCTTCAGGAATCGCGCTTAGAACGTCTTTTTTTTATTATATTAAGTGAGGGCGAACCTGTATTCATCCCACTGTTGGGAGCATTTAGTTCTATTAACTAGTGATCCCACACGGCCTACGCATTTCAGACAGCCTTTAGTTCCACCTGGGCATCTCACGTACTGCTTTGTTTGAGACTAAGACGGTGCTCTCATGATATAAGGAGATGAGCTTGTTATTTAGCTGGTTAGCTGCCACTTACAGTTCATCAATCGAGATGATTGTGGTGACCAGTATATCAGCCTTCGAGCTCACAACAGCTCTAAAGGTATTTCAGTTTGTTTACCTGGGGGTACTTGAACTAGATCGCTCCTGAATGTCGAATCGAATGTCCTGATTATTCGACAATTGTGGTGACCAGTATATCAGCCTTCGAGCTCACAACAGCTCTAAAGGTATTCCAGTTTGTTTACCTGGGGGTACTTGAACTAGAACGCTCCGGAATGTCCTGATTATTCGACAATTGCATTTATTAGAGATCATTCCAAAGACTCGATATTTACGTAGATTTTAGAGTTAGCCATGTTTACGTTAATTTAGCCCTATGGGCTGACGCAGAATTCTGTTGAAAACTTCACTCTTGATTTTTGAACAAGGTCATCTTCAAAGACTTAACAACGCACTCCAAAACTAATTCCTGTTACACTCGGCCAGATGTTTTGTTATTATTATTATATGTATAACAATGGGAATATTCTTTTTATTGCATTCTTTTTCGATTTATCTTTTAAAAGTTTAGGTATATATTATTTGTTTTTTGTAACCATTATTGGTTGAAATTTACATAATAGTTTTAAGTTCTGTTTTGAAATGTTTGTCTGGTGATGCCATAGCAAGGCGAAACGCATCGGATTAGTGAGTTTTAGAAAGCAAAGTGTAAAAGTATAATTAAAATAATTTAGAACTTAACGAGGCTTTTGTGAGTTCTTTTAAAGATCGTTTCCAATTAAAAAGACTTTTGTAAATTAACACTTTTTACTTTAATTAATAAATATTTATGTATTTTGTAAGTTTAATTAGGCTTGCCATGAGATGTACTTACCTAAAAAAACTATTTCCCTTGAGACAGTTTGGAGTTATTTGTGCACCCTAAGCACTTCAAGTCCACTTTAATACATTATGGAAGATTTCCAATGTAATAATAATATAACATACACTTCTAATTAACGGGCTCGTGAAAACCGTATGCGGAATTTTAAGGAAATCTCGATTGCTCAAGGAGCGACTCGGAATCGATATATTAAAAGAAGACAGCAAGACTGGAGAGTCAACATCACCTTGAAGACATTCAAAAGCGAATATAGTTTTAGAGATGTTACGTCTAAATTCAAGAGAGTCTAGTTTTATGAGCTAAAGCCTATCTAAGTACGGCGGCAGAATAAGGGGGCCGCTCCAAGGAAGCCCACGAAGTGCAAAGCAAACAAAACGGCGCTGGACTGCCTCTACCCGGTCAATTGAGTCACGATAAAATGGTGAACAAACTCAATTAGCATACTCCAGAATAGGCCTGACAAAGGTGCAATAGAGGAGCCTAGTGATATAAGAGTCGTCATATTCCTTTGCCCATCTTTTTATAAAACCCAATGTAGAACTAGCCTTAATAACTATCTCGTCAATGTGATCATCAAACGAAAAACAACTGTTTAACCAGACACCCAAGTCCTTGGTCCTATTAATTTTTTCCAGAACACAGCCATGCATGGTGTAGTTGAAGTCGAAAGGATTCTTTCTACGAGTAAGAGACATACTTACACTTACTAATATTAAGGGGAATATAGTTAACAGAACACCAGTTCTAGAAAGCGTCTAAGTCAGAATTTAAAAGTTCACAGTCTCGAATAGAGAACACAACACGGAAAATTTTGGCGTCGTCAGCATAACAAAGAATTTTTGAATATTTCAAGAATAAAGATACATCATTGATGTAAATAATAAATAAAATCGGGCCCAGATGACTTCCCTGAGGTACGCCAGAAGAATTAAAAATAATCTTGGATAGTGATCCACGGAAGGACACACGCTGGGTCCGATTTATTGGTGGTTTAAACAAATCAAAATTTGCTACAGTAAAGAATAGGAAAAGGTTGGGGTAATTTAGAATTTCTAGCAGTATTATTAAAGTTTCAACTTGGAATTTACTTACGTGAACCTACAAATGCTTTAAACATTGTGGTTACGATACAACACGTCTCATTTATAATTTTCATGTGTTTCTTGTGTTCGTTTTGTTGAAGTATTGAGGTTAGAATGCGTCAACGACATCAGCATTTCTCTTTAGTTTTGATTTAGACGGTGTGCAGTTTTATATTTCTGCAAATATTGGTTAAACTGTGGTACAAAAATTAATGAAATAATGACGACACCTTTGGTGTTAAAATGTCCGAATTGTTATGCTTTCCGTGTTGTATCTAGAGTAGGCTGTTCTTAAACAAAACTTGACAGTTTGGCGAGTTGACGATATACAAAATACAAGGTATGCTCGATATAAACTCTGTTTCGCCATTCGTGACGTAATCAGTCGCACATTTTCGACAAATTTTTTGTTTTTGACATTTTAATATTTGTTAAATCCCATGCATTGCGGACACTTTACGTCACGATCGATCAGCTGAAATGTGACAAAAGTTTATTCGGCATAGCTTGTATTCTGTATACCGTGGGCGAGTTGTCTCCATAACTAAAATATTAGATTATAGAATAAACAGGATAGGCCATTACGTATAAGCCTTGTATGCAACGCCAGCCAAATTGCTCGTGGGGAAGGTGAAGACAGCAAGGAAGCTGAAGTTGAACTGTCAACTTGTACTTGGTGTGATTTCCGTCTAAAGCGTTCGTGTAAAAAACTTTTTGAGTTTATGTACAAATTAGAAGTGAAGCATTATTTTTGTTTATCTAAATAGACAAAGAATATAATAAAAAGCGTTTTAAAAAACTCTTTAGGAACTTAAACTGTTGTTAATAAGTTAATTTTCAATAAAGTGCTCAGTTTTGTGCTATGACAATAATCGCCACAATTTGCCAAGAATATCACTTTTAAGGAAGGTTTTCGTTATCGACTAACTTCTTATGATTGTTTATTGTCCTAATATACCGAAAAAAGTGTGAATTCTGAAGAAGAATTGATAACACAGGTCAACAAGATTCTGTTGCTGGAAAGCTGGGGGTTATTTCCGAAGTAATTTGTTGCGAAAAATCCGAATCCGAGGTCAATGGTATACTTACACAAGAAATGGTCATTCCATTACATATAGAAGTATGCCGAATTTTTCTGAACTAATAGCACTTCCTTATTAGTTATATATTCTAAGACTGGGACTAAATTTAGACTTTGAAGTCCCAGTCCCAAAATGCCAACTTCACTCAAAAAAATTACAGAATCTGAAGCAAACCTATTCTGCAATTTTCAAATTTGGATTCGGCGTTGATTTTGACTGAAAACTTATTTGAAGTCAACTTATCAGTCAGTCGGTCACGTACACGAATTTTTTACGTAGCAGCATATCCTATTTGTTTTATATTTTTATGTTTCTTCTGAGGTTTATTTTTACATATTACTTTGTTTCAACTTAATTCTAACTGATAACTTCATGGAACTTCAACCACCGTCTCTGATTACTCAGATAAGTTCGCTTTACATTAAAGTGATTTCAATGGCTTTTACGCCAACCAAAATTGAGCTTGTTTAAATTACCGTATAAGCACGCAAACAAAGACTTACTTACTTTACATCATCGCCTTCATTTACAGTCCAAAATATGCCACTAATTACTTGATCTGAGTAAAGACGAGTACGACCCCCCATGTGGGTGGATGTGTCAAAATATTTCTTATCGGGAGCAGTCATTCCCCATCACAAAATTCGGCTACAGAAGGCGTCAGGACGTGGCTTGAAAAACCGCACTCTATGAAAGCTTTTAAATAGGGCTTTGTATGTTATCTTTCTTTCTGCGTAATTAAATTTTATTTCACACGTTTTAGCTATTCATGACCTTAAATTAGTTTTGGTCGCTTTTCTTAATCTCTTAAGCTATTATGACTTTGCAGGAGCTACTTCTTAAAGTTTCTCTCCCTACATTCAACCTTCCCGACTTTACGAGGTACATTACAGTTAGACAGAAAACAGGTTCAGGTACTTTTAAAAAATAACTGTTGTACGACGCATTTTTTTCTTTTAAGCTCTTTTCGCCTAATTAAGCCTCGTGTTCTCAGAACAAGAATTTTTTCATTTCGCTACTTTCAAATATCTCTTGAAAATGTATAATACTTTTGCCTGGTCTGTGATGTCAAGGAGGCTCATTTTATCGTGCAAATTTTATTTTAAATTACGTTTAAGTAGCATCAGGATTGTAATCTAACAACACTAACGACCTTTTGCGACGTTTATTACCTGGCAACTTATTTTATAATAAAGCAGGAATTTATTTGGAATATATTCCAAGATTAATAGACATGTACTTAACATAGGCCTAGAAATCCTACGTGCACTGAGGTGGATATAAAGCGTTCAACACAAATAGTGTGATGTTACTTCGCTTTAATATAAATTTTTTTTGTTTTTCGAAAATATCTATCTACGAAAACATGAGGAGACGGAGTTGGATCAATGCGTTGAGCGGCAAGACCAACATGCCATGGGTCCCGGGTTCGAGACCAGATGACCCCGTGAGCTTTATTACGAAATTAAAAAATAATCCACTCCGTCTCTGGGCTGTTGTCTAGCTCGCAGCAATGCAAAAACAAGACTCAAGTTTACTCACTTCCCTTACCCTAATTCCCTTCCGGTCAAAACCATGCTAACGCATCAAAGGGTTGTCCCCTAGGATTTGGCCACATCGTATAAAAAATAAAAAAACATTTATTGAAAATATTAGCTAACATCACAAATAAGTAAATACACAGAGGAATAGTACATCATCAGAAAATTAAAAACCTTATCAACGTTTTCTGGACTTTTTAGCTAAATATTGTTATTAACAAAAAATTTTCTTATTGTTTCAAGAGCATTGCTAGCAAACAAATAGGATTTAATCGGCATAGTATTCTTAATATGTAAATTATTTTAAAGGGCTGTCTTCCAAATATCTCAGGAAAAACTGAAGCAATTTTGATGAAATTTGCACAGTTAAAAAAAAGAGTCGACGGAACTCCAAAACGGTGTTCAATAGAATCCATGCCTTTTCGGAGTTAATTTTTATCCTGATCAAATCGTTTCTTTTTTTTTACCAAAAACGGAATTAAATAAAATCACTTAGTTTAAGTTAGGCGAACTACCTAAATGGAGTTTTGAACCGACTGCCAAGGGGGACAGGGCCGCCGACAGGGGTGGCGAAGGGTGTAAACCCCCCGGGCCCGGGCTTTGAAAGGGGCCCCGTCATCTAAGTCATCAACAGAAAATTTTGTCCATTTTAATTATTTATATAAAAAAAATGCTTCACGATCGAAAAAGTGTACTATACTAGACAGATTTTAAACTGAAAGTCAATCATTCGATTGTATATGGGGCCGTAAACGCTAAGTGCCGGGCCAGAAATTCGTTTCGCGGGGGGCCCGTATGTGGTACCCCCCGGGCCCGAATTTTGTCTCTACGGGCCTGAAGGGGGATTAAGAGCAAACACAATTTCGTGTTGAATTATTGCACTGAAAAGAAGTTATGTGGACTGCCAAACAAAGTTGTAAACGCACTCCTTAAAGGGTTTCAAATAAATTCAGCTCAGTATTAAATTTTTATACTAGGAGCAAATAAATGAATGCAGGATAAGTCAAGCATTTATCACTAACGAATATTTCGTTGCAATAGTCTTTAATAAAAAATATGTCCATATATTCATTTAAGATTGATTCTAAATTCACTCTGCATACATAAATTCTTTTGACGATATACAATAAAACAGCTTATTTTTGTACACAGCAAAAATTATATTGGAAAAAAAAAGAAATTCTAGTAGCTAACAATTCTCGTAAAGTATATTATATTACATTTATATATTATTATATATTCCAGTAATTTTCAGCTTTAAATTTTTCTTACATTTCTTGTGTATTTTATTTTGATGCATCGATTAATACAAATTTTGAAATTAAAGAAAATATTACTTTCATTTTTGGAAGTAATATCGGGATGACTACAAACTAAACCAAAATTTTTTTCTTTTAATTTTTTTTATTTAACACACAAATCTCCTCGGTGATTGTTCTCGCGCCAACTATTTTCCCTCCGGATCTGTAAAAGGAAGAAAACGACTCTTGAGTTTACAACTCAATGGGTTAACTGCCTAAACTACGCAATACCGCACTCACACTTCTCACTCACATTAGATCAGCAAAGCGGACATACCATCAGAGCTGACCTAATCCTGTGATTTGGAGGATTGATACCTGGACATACCAACTTAATCAATTCCTCCTTCATCGGACATACCAGGACATACCAGATGATCAACAAGACTTACTCGAGTTTTATTACTATCCCGGATATACCACATATAAGTAATAAAACCACCCAAAATTCATCATCACACACACACAAATACTCAAACAACAACCTGCGCTTAGAGGAACTACCACTCATAACTATTGTCATAAACGCTAACTTTAACTAATCAGTACCCACTACACAGTACCCACTACACAGTGCCCACTAACAGTAGAAACTACACAGCACACAGTACCCACTAACAGTGCAAACTACACAGTACACAGTACCCACTAACAGTACACAGTACCCACCTTTATAAATTTTTACTTTGCACGTTTAATTAAAACTGAGGTTCTTTCCTAAGGAGAATGAAAGCAAACCTCAGGAAACTAAAGGGTTGGTCTATAAGTATTAAGTATTTGAATGCCTGAGGATGGAAAAGGGACCATATCTTTCGGATTGTTTATCTATTTTATTATGGTTGTGTCTGCCCTAAAAATCATGGATTTTCTGAATTGGTTATTACCTGACAGTAATTCAATAATTATTGTAGAGCTTACAGGACAATCTCTACCTTGACTGATAGTTTTTCAATTGGTCCTGACTCGTGAAATTATTAATTATTCCCCTTCACAAAAAAGGTGATAAATGTGAAATCTCGAACTATAGACCAATTGCTAATCTTTGTTGTATATCCAAGGTTTTTGAAGCACTTATTTGCGATGTTCTATACTTCCACTGCAAGCCGTTTTTGCAGCCGTTTCAACATGGCTTCATTAGGGGTAAGTCAATTACCACCAATTTATTGGAATTTGCAAAATTCTGTATTTCTGCAATTGAAGGTCGTAAGCAAGTTGACTGCATTTTTACTGACTTCAGCAAAGCTTTCGATAGAATAAATCATAGAATTCTTATTCTCAAACTCTCCCTTCTTGGGGTTTCTTTTCGTGGAGCTCTATCTGATGCAATTTTCAACACTTCCGGTGTACCGCAGGGCTCCCACCTTGGCCCATTGTTATTTATAATTTATATCAATCATGTAACATATCTGCGATACTGTCTAACTCAAATATTCTTTGTTATGCCGACGACGGAAAAGGTCTCCATTTCAATATAACTTTACCAGAGAGGGTTGTCCTTTAACAAGAGTTACTAAGACTAAGGACCTGGGTGTTTGGCTCAATTCTCAATTTTCTTTCCAGGATCATTTTGATGCCATAGTCAACAAGGCTAATATGACTCTTGGTTTCGTGAAGAGGTGGTCAAAGGAATTTGATGACCCTTACATTACAAAGTTCTTATATTGCACTTTTGTCCGGCCTATTCTGGAATATGCCTCTCCAGCCTGGTCACCGCTCTATGTGTCACATATCAATCGCATTGAAGCTGTTCAACGGAGGTTCGTTAGGTTTGCCCTTCGAGGCCTTCCTTGGAATAACTCCCTTATATTACCTCCTTATGGTGATAGACTTAAACTCCTGCACTTGGACACACTTGAAAAGAGACGCCGTAACGCCGGGATCCTTTTTGCTTTCGACTGCATTCGTGAGTCCATTGATTCTTCTGTTCTCTTGGGTCGTTTTGGCATATCGGTTCCAGCTCGCTCCCTGAGGAATCACGACTTTCTTCGGTTACTTTTCATCATACTAATTATGGATTGAATGAACCTATAACGTCGATGTCGCGATTTCTTAAGTCCGCTTTTGATCGCATTGATTTTCATCTATCGCGAAATCATGTGAGGAGTCAGCTTTGTTGAGGTTACTTTTTGGTTTTTGTTGTGCTTTTTACTTTTTATTTGCTTTTTATTCACTTTAGCACTTTTGTTTTCTGAATTTATATTTTGCGAATTATCTTCTTGTTCTTTGTTTTTATATGATTTGTTATAGTATTTTTATTTAGTTTTTGTTTAGTTTTTTTTTATTTAGTTTATTGTTTAGTTTTTTTTTGCAGTAATCAGCACATTGATGAAATATTGTAAATGAATAAAGGACATGTTTTGGTACAATGAATTATCTATTATCTGTTAAACATTCATGTATTTCATATGGATAATACAAACGCTAAAACAGTTTTATTTAATTCAATTGTTTTACATTGTTCCGTTCTAGAAGAACGTTCATTAATCTCAAATACTTAATATAGCATTTTGGAGACAACAGAGTCTTACTACTAATGAAGCAGTGTAAATTCATGTATTTTTTAAACAAAAAATATTAATAATAGAAATTATTTTATTCCTATTCCTAAGGGTGGGGGGGGGGTGGGGGGGGGGGGGGGGGTTGAACCTAACTTTTTAACGAGTGGACCGAATTGGATGGTTCTTTTTTTGTTGTACAGAGTAGAAGACACTAAAAAGTGAAAAATAAAACAGTTTTTAAAAAAGAATTGAACCGACTTCACAAAAAGCACTAAAAATATATGGTATTATAACAATGTGGAAGCCGTCCGTGGAGTGACAACATGTCGATCTATCTATATGGAGGTCCTAGGTTCGAATACCACCAGTGGTGACCCATGGTTGTTTTCTGCTGCCAACAGATTACGATGAAATGGTTATGAGGGTTGCATAAAAAATTTTCAGTGGTTCGGAATCAACTTTAAATTGAAGGTTCACTTGCAATCGTTGTTTCGAATCGGGTGAAGTTGTTCTCCCTCACAAGGGGTTACGGAGACTGGAGAGAGATTATAATAATGTGGAATCTTAAATACTCTCTGAAACCCCTACGAAATACTTCAATGTACTTCAAAATACTTCAACGTACCTCAGATACTTAAGTGGAATTACCAAGTACTGCATTTCTAGCATTTTGAATTACATACTTCAAAATTTTAATGCGTACTGCGTACTGCTGAACTACATTGAGAACGTAACCGGATCAATGCAATGTATATGGAGTTTTTCCAGAAAAACAAAGCGAAACTCTTTCAACTTTAAACTTTTTATTTAATTCAATGCAAACGCCAAAACTTAAACTTAACTGCTTCGCGGTTGATCTTCGACTCGCTCTTCACGACCCCCAAGACCACAAATTGATCGTGTACCAATAATGACCTCAGCACATTCACGCGCTTTCGCCATCGGAAAAGCTTGCTGAAAGTAAAGTTCTTGTTTACTTGTTCTACTTTGGTGAAGCAAATTCCATATGATTGCGAAAGCACGTCCAAAGCTGCATTTTGCATTTATACTTTCCTTTGGATATTTTTCATTGAACTTCCGCACTATTGCGAAATTCGTGTAAATTGGGATCGAGGTGTTGGGGTTAATGGTCGAGTGTGTCTGTTAATTTAATTACCTAACATCCTCATTTGTAAATAATTCAATAAGTTGCTCCTATATTAGTATGGATTCATCTGAGTTTGTGGGTCTACTTCCAAAGGGGCCAACACCCAATTGGGGATAACCAAGTGAAGAATGTTTTCAAATCTTTGGCTGAGATCAGAATGAAGAGTCGTTAAGTGTAGACAATATGCAAGCAAATCTTCATCTCGTTTTTGCAATTTTGAAAGATTTTGAAATTGAGAGCCCTTTCCATATGTATATCACTTTTTTATTCATGATCGAAAATATTTTAGCAATACTGGACCCCATTTTTTTTTCATTTCATTTATTCAGATAAGTTCTACATGTACACAATTAAGAATATAAAATCTTATAAGTATGTGCAGGATATAAAAGAAAGCAGAGACAAAATCGTACGTAAGGTCAATTTCAGAAGTCATTTTTTTCGTAATTCGGAAATAAATTAAGAGAACAATATTTATTCAGCTTTAAATTTAAATTTGTAGAAAGACTATCATAGAATTAACTTCACTTGGTAACTCTTAAGGCAAACAGATGTTGTTACTAATAGGAAGAAGAAAGAGCAGATAGAATAAAAAGTAAATAAACCGCTAACAAAAAATATATACAGCTCCAAGGATATGTTTACGTATGCAGATACATTAAATAAATTTTAGTATTGTAAATTAAAACAATGTCTTTATCTCCATCTAGAGACAAAATAGTTTGAATAAGCAACAATTCTCGAGAAAACTAGCAAGCAGTAAAATTAATTCCTCCGCTTCAAGGAAGCGCATATATTGATTATGTACAATGAAAAACGGGGTGTCGGCTGAAATTTTAATTAAATTTTCATCCACTAAAACGAGGCAAAAGCAAATTAATAACATCACGTCGTATTTTAATTGCTTCCATTTTCACTGCGGGGCTGCTTGGGTAGGGAATATTCCATTAGGAATTGAGTTTACATTACTCTACTTAAGTGTTGACGAATTTAAATCATACTTACCACGTCAAGTGTCGTAATTAAAACCAGATAACTGCAAATATATAATAACTAGGGCAACCAAAATGATGCTCTTAGAAATTAAAATATCTTTTGAAAAAAAAGTTCAACCGATTTCATAAAATGCCCTAAAAAGTATAAAATAATATCTAATTTTATGTTAGCACACATCCAAATCGGTCTACGCGTCTGAAGTTAGGCTTCCCCACTCTCACCGCAGATCTTAATTTTGGGAAGTAGGTTAAAACTTATTGAAAAAAACAGCAACCAACGATCGGCTGCTTATAAACTTACCGAAAAAAAAACTTTCTAACGATTTCGACGGCTAAATGCGATCTTTTAACGCTTTAATTCAGTTTATGCGAAGTCGGGTGAATAACAAATAAAATAGCTTAAGCTTAAAACTAATTGACTACCAACGTAAAAAGTGAAGGTAAGTAAATTAGTAAAATTGAATCTAACGAATTAGGTCAATACCAGACACTGTATATAGAAAAACAAATTTCACACACTTATAACACGCTTTTATAAACCTTCCCAAAACGAGATGGTCCTAAGTTCGAAGTGTATTTCTTTTTATTTATTTTTTTTATATGGGACTGCATATAACTTTTTAGCAGTAGAGGCTTACTCCGTAATGCATGGACCAGTTTGGAGGATTTTTTGTTGTTTTCATGGGGTTTGGGGTGAAGGAAGAGGGCGGAAGGTAAAGATCTGTTGGGTGGCTCTAAGGCGAAAGATAGGATAAGATGGAAAAGAGGTATAGCCGAACTCCGAACTTTATGCACCGATTTTCACAAGACATTTTAGTAGACTTATTAACTTCATAACGCAAGGACCGAGTTGAATTATTCTTCCTCTTTTTTGGTGTATTATGTTTCCCCATTGTGGGGAAGTGGAGCCTAACTTCGTATCGCGTGGGTTCATTTTGATGATTCTTTCTTGCTATATGCAGTACGGTGCCGGACGAACATCAAAGTAACAATTTTGGATTTAGGGTGAGGGGCGACTAGGTACATAATGTGTGTCTGGATTTGCATAATTCTGTTTCACTTGCATAGAGTAAACTATCACGCTTCACAAAAATCGCTAAAAATTGTACAGTGATATTTTATTTTATCTCTATTACGACATTTAGAAGTTATTGTACATCTCAAATTTTTAATGTTCGAATATACATAAAATTTTATTTCATTTTATCCGTTTTGGTGCTCTTAGCGAAGTTGGCTGAACGTTTTTTTTAACTGTTTTTTTAAAGCCTTAATTGTCTACTTCAAACTTTATATTCGGCATTTCACCCTATTCCTGAAAAGCAACATCATTTTAATAATATAAAAATTTTAACAAATTAAAAGCCCAAACTAAAAATAAAGAGTGACTAAATGACCGATGCATGATATCTGCTTCGATTGAATCTCGTCTTAATAAATGAGTGAATCTGAAGCTTTCCAAAATCCATCTACTGGCTAAGGTTTGAATAAATATTCTTATTTTTACGCCAAAACTAAATGAATTTTTCGATGAACTACTCTGAATACAGGTTATTGTTGAAAATCCAGTGAGCTTTTCGACCAAACTGTTAGTTGCCACAACAATACCACTTAATGAATACACATGAGGGACAATAACGAAGAATTTAAGAAGGCTAGACGAGACGTTAAGTCTGTCTATTCTGGAACCCGAAAAACTTCCGTGGATATTTCGGGAAACTCTTTTTTGTATGACCTAGTCGTTGGATTGAGCCAACGATTGCTATGTCTGACTTGAGGGGATTTTTAATCTGGAATGATGATCAATTTAAGAATCTAATGTGCAGGTGAAGTCCCCCTAAGGAGTTCATTGTTATTATTTTGATGTCCCCTCCCCACCCCCTATTTCTGGTTGCACTCCTTGATTTTATGGCTATATTTTTTTAGCAAAAGATGCACACATTTGTCAAAAAATACCTTAGTATCTAAATGGACTTCACAATTTCTAATATTGTAGGTTGGTTAAATAATCACTCTTGACACCTAACATAAAACACATGTTGAAAGTTTTCAAATATAATTTGCAAACGATTATCATAAATCGCTTTAACACACTTCACAAGTATTACCTGAAAAACATAAAAAACACATTATGCAAACGTTAATGGTAAAAGTGCGGAATAAATTCACTCGACTGAAAGAAGTACTAGGATAAAAAGCTGATGTAATCCCCTTAAGATATATTGAAGTGCAGGTTTGCTTCTTTGTCAAGTACACCAGGTGCACCCGCTAGCATTTGCGTAAATCCGTACGAAAAGGTGCAAATATCCATATATATATATATAAATAGTCAAAGCAAATTTGCACACACATGACAAAACTGAAAATAAAATGATTCCATGGTTGAACGAAAAGAATATTTTACCATTTTTATTTTATGTAGTGGCGTTGGGACTCCAGGATTCATAAATTCCCAGCAGATGATTTGTATGAAGTTTCGCGTTATCTCCTGTCGAGAATATATTCAGAAAGAGTGAGGACTTCTTTTCGCTTGATATATTGCATCACTTACGGTGATGGAGAAGCTCTACTTCGCATGCAGGTTTCCTGTTGAATACGTTAAATAACTACAGATGATGGAAAAATTGCAATGACAGGGTTCTTTAAAACGGTGCTTGCCACTATTTAGTCTCTAAACCAAATCTTTTCTATTTAAGGGTTAGACAAGAGAAAATCTTTTTGATGAAGTAAGTTCTTTTTTCTTAATCCCTTTTTCGGTAATCCAAAGAAATTCTGAAAGGTTACTAGTAAGTGTTACCCTTTCACTTTCAAATTATAGAATAGTTTGCAAAACACTGTATTTCACACACTTATTGTCTTAGTTCGGTCCAGGTGGATCAAGATCATCAGAAGATCACCTCTTAGAAACCAAATTATTGGCATATACGAGTATAGCTCATTTTCTCACAGATGGAAAATTTGACAAATTTCTGAAAGTTCAACTTCATTTTAGAATCGTTATTACTTGCTAAATCCATGGTCTAACCTTTCGTTGATCATTCTGTAAACGGTACTGTTTGTTACATTCTCTATGCGTGCGAAAAAATTTTAAATTCACTGTAGTCAGCATCAAATCCAATATTCATTAATTAATCGATAAACCAAAGCAGCTGGCGTTAGATGCAAGCCAACGCAGCAAAGAAAAAAGCAACAGATTGTGGAGGGGTTAATTTAGAAAAAGAATGTGCAGATACTCGACACCGACAATTTTAACTATCTGATTATCCTTACGAAAACTTACCAGAGCCACAATAAAGGTTCCCCCCGCTACGATGCTTCACGGCCTCTCGCAAAAAGGTCAATATTAAATCAAATAAAACTTTAATTTAGCGATTCATAAATTTGCAATTTTTATGCACATTTTTATCTTCTGATCTCCTTACTCAACGTAGAGACATCAAACAAACGCCAATAAACACTACCATCCCAATGTCTAGGATAGATCTATCATCCCACTTATTTTGGCACACCTTAAATCGGGTGTTCCAAAATTAAAATGGTGATAGATCTCACCTAGCCAACCAAAAACTTGTATTGGCAGGAGGAGGGCACAATCTCAACCGTTTGGGAGTTACAGGGTGATTCAAAAATTAGCAATTTTCATTTTTAGGTAACCAAAATCCTACTAACTCTAAAATCCTTTTTATTGAATTCAAAACATATTGATGAACATATTGACCTTGACCAGCGGTTAGGAAATTTTTCATTTAATATTACCTCACAATGTTATTAGTATACCCTACGGCTCCATCGTGTTGGTAAAACATTTCCCTCTAGTAGTTTTAATAGTGTATTTTCCAAATTTAGCTTGCGATAAGCTAGCAGTCACATTTCAACTATTCTACACCTACAACCCAAACCAAAAAAAATGGCAGCCTCAACAGCTCTCAAACTCAGAGAGAATAACCAATACTTGCTACAGAACTTTGTACACGCAGTCGTACTGGACCTCTTCAATCAAAGTGGGCTGTACCCGATAACAGATTATATGAAACCATAGTACCACTTCGGGAACCCTTTTCTGCTACCATTCCAAGCAGAGGTGACTGGAAGCGCCCTAATAAGATTATTAGGTTAACAACCTAGGCAGTCAAGCAACACTAAAAGTGTTAAAGCCCAATTTGACAAATTCGAAATCTGTTAGAAACTGCATCAGGGCGCTAAGAACCATACAGTTCAGCTCTATTGGGTTCCAGGACATATCGGCATAAAGAGAAGTGATAAATCTGACGAACTGGCCAAAAAGAGTCCAAACACAGACATAGACACAGCCATGGAAACGATTCACCTTCCCCTCAACACGGCAAAAAGTCAAAATTGAAAGATATTATCTTAATACGACTTCGGAAAGGTTGTCTCACAACACGTAGTCTATGGCAAAAACAAACTTTGGAAGAACTTCAAACTTCTCATTGTCACATTGGAGCCATGGCCGCTAGAGCATCGAGTGAGCCCTGTAGAAGCTGTAGAGTCGAAGAAGAAATTGAGTCCATAGCATCCCTGCTCTGCAGATTTCCAGCTCCAAAAGAACGACGACTCGTCTGGGAGCTAGGTTCTTTGATAACTTGGACTTCGTAACGGAGATAGTACTGGTGGATATCAATAGATCTAGGTGGTTGTTAATCCGTTTATATTGGTCTTTATTCAAAAAGCATTCACAAAGGTTTTCATTGGCCTCCAAGTGAAACTGCTACCCTCAGTAGCAAACAGCCCGACTAACCGACTTACTAACCAACAGTTCCACTTATAATAGGTTTAAAAATACAATCATTTGTAAGATAAAATCAAACTGTCGACGAAAATTCCAACTGAAATAAAATTATTTAATTAAAAAAGTACGACATACAACTACCAGCAAAAATGTACCAAAATAAGAAAAAAAGGACCTAAAACTTCGCATGGTTGTTAGAGAACCTGACACCAAATTAACACACTGTATAACAAATGTACTACTAAAAGTATACAAACAGGACTGAACTGAAAGGGGCGAATAAAGCTATATAACCAAATCCATAAGAAGAAAAACACATAAAAGCTCCCTGGCGTGGAAATAATCTATCTTGGAAAAATGTGATTGAACCAGAAGCAGAGAATATTGGAAAGCTGTGAAGATAAAAAGGACCTTCTGAAAGAGAATACAACACGCCATAAAACTGTTCTAGACCGACTGTAATATCAATCCCTAACGATTTCATTCTTCGTAAGCATAGTGACAGTCTCATTTTCACTTGGGTGAGCACTCCCATCCTTGGGGCGACCAGATAATTTTAAAGCACTTTTTATACGGAAAACATTTGCATCTGCTCATGATAATTAACAGAATTAAGGAAGAAATTGCATTTCATGGTAGCTTCTATCAGCTGAATGGGGTATTGTATCTTTCCTAGACTACATTGTTGGTGATTAGGGACATTGTACCAGTTTTATTTCAAGAGTGAAATAGCATCATGTTATCTCGCCAAATGGCGGAATTGTAATTCTTTCAGATGCAGATGACTTCGTACTCCGATGTCTTTCTTGTTGAAGGCGTTTAATTTGTCATTTCTGTTGTATTTGGTAAAAAAAATTTTTCTGAGTTTTATAGAAATTCTAGAGATAAAATGATTTGACTAATTTATTTTTCGCAATAAATTTGACAAAACAAAGCAATTCTGGTATTTAATTTAATTGTAATTTAAATTTACAGCTGCTGGCGCAACGTGTTGGAGCCCCCACGGCATCAGCAGCGGAATCTTACATAAAGCAAGATCATCATCTATGGGAGCATATGAAAAAGTATAAATTAAAAAACATCGAAGATGGTATACGAGGTCTTAAGTAAGTAAAATATTCTTAAAATAATTTGTGTCCGAATATTTGTTAAGGCCGGACAACATCATTTTTGTAAATTGCTAAGACCTTCTCATTTTTTCTAGAAACGGAACGCTAGACCTACTTTTAGGAGACACACCAATTCTAGATTATTATAGAGCCACGGATCCTGGGTGCACTCTGCAAAGAATTGGAGATTCATTTGTAGAAGACACCTATGCCATTGGAATGACCAAAGGGTGAGTTTAATTATTTGATAATAATCTCATTAATTAGTAATACCTGTAATTATATTGAGGTTATGGAGTTTTAGTCATAGATAATATAGTTATGGAACTATGTAATTGTGACCTAAAATAAAAGTACTTAAGCGGGCGGCACTGTAGCGCTTCCAAACATCATTTGAAATCAAAAAATGAATTTTTTTTATAAAATATATGACATTTACAGGATCTTGAACCTATCCAACTAAGGAAAAGTCAAAAATTAAAAAAATGGCAAAAAAACTATTTTTTTTTCGTCTATTTTTCGGCTCTTAAAAGTGCTATAAAAAAAAAATTACAATAGTCATCTGCGATTAGGTTCTGGATCCCCTAAATTTAATCAA
Organism: Leptarthrus brevirostris; assembly: GCA_964036015.1. Taxonomy (NCBI): domain Eukaryota; kingdom Metazoa; phylum Arthropoda; class Insecta; order Diptera; family Asilidae; genus Leptarthrus; species Leptarthrus brevirostris. The sequence goes on along the minus strand of OZ038372.1, from coordinate 35,855,476 downwards.
CTTTAAAACAAACAAAAAATAAAAACGATATATGCAGTAGTTTTTGAGATACCATGCCGCCCGTCTTAAAAAATATGGTTTTGAGAAAAACGCGTTTAAAGTTGCGCTGCCGCGTAAATTCCATTCTCGTGTAAAAAGGTTATTCCGGTTTTTTTACTATACTTTAAAAAAAATTAATTTCGTCAAAATGGTTTTCGGGAGCGTATGCTACGGAAAATTTACTAACTTTTTAAGCAAAAAAAAATAATCTATTTTTTGGTTGAGCTAAATGAGAACCTCCCCTTAAACATTTGCCAATGTTTAGGTTTCTGTAACTTTCGGCACACTGTGTACTAAGATGCTTCCAATTTCGACGTCACATTTCTCCCAATGCGCGTTTTCAACGTTGCCAACCTCAGGACTAATTCACTCCCCAAATCAGTGAAAGAATCGTTGAACTTGAGTGTAGTGACATGTCAATTTTGGAAAATACAATAAGCTTACCATTTCGGTTTTTTGTTTTTTGTTTGAAGAAAATACTATCTGCCAAACATCAACCTGATTTTCCTCAAATAAAATTTCTGTATACAAGAATTATTTGAGGGAGAGAGAGAGAGAGATGTTGTGGCACAAGAATTATTTTTCGATTTTCTGAAGATAAATATCGAATATCGTAAAATCGGATTCGAGAAACTTTGGAGAAAAACATCGATTAATTGATAAAAAACATCGACGTTTCGATTAATCGCCCAACATAGGGCATCATTATCAACAGATCCATTAACAGAAATGGCTCCTCACACCATGACGGAACCTTACTGATTTCCATTGCTCCGATCATGTCATATACTCCCAAGAAAAATCTAATCGTGCAGTTTTAAGATCAGCCGTTAAAGGACGTTTGCTTCTAGTTTTGGTTTACCTAAAGTGTGGCGCACGTTTTATTGGCCTTTGTAGTAACTTCAAGTTTTCGAGCAATTGCTGCACCGCATTCGTGCTCCCCGGGAGCTCTTCATTTATACCTGCCAATTCTCTATACATCCCTCTAATAGGTTAGGGAGTAGGTGAATCTCTTAACAAGACCCTTCGGTGTCTGGCCGCTTCTGATTCCTCTTGGATCTTGGGTGTTCGTTAATGAATTTATCCTCGAAGAGTATCCGGGTGTCGTCTGATAGAGATGCTTTCTCAGATACTCCTGTTATGCACCTCAAATCTACCAGAGCTGAGTGATTAGAGTTACGTCCAGGACTTCCATCCAGCATCTTCTTGACGTCTCTTCGACTCCTACGAACACAAGATCCTCAGAGCTGTAATTTGAAAGTAGTACTGCCCGTTACTTGCCATTGAATAAAGAGCCAATTCTTTTGACTCTAACACTTGAAACTTGTTCCCACGAACCCATGGTTCTTGAATCAGGGCCACGTCTATGTTCACCTGGCATCAACAATTGCAGTACAGCTCTCCACCTCAATATCCTGCCTTTCTCCAGGTTACTTCCCCGACTACGAAATACAGCCCTCCCTGTCTACACCTTATTATTGAAACAATGATCCACAAGGATCACAAAAGCTCTTGCTCCATCTTATGGCTCTTCCGCTGCTGCTACTTCCCAATCCCCCATCGGAATTTCAGCAGACTGCTTTTCTCGATTTCTACGTACGGTAATACTACGTGATCATTCGGTCTCTCTAAGAATACCTGCAACGGAACGAGCGCTATCTTTGCTCCTTCCCAGGGTGCTTTTATCTGAGATTTTTTTAATGGCGAAATCGTAGGTCGCTTGGTACATACAGTCACGCTCCCTAGAAGGTTCTTGAGGACATTGTTGATAAAGGTGTTAGAAAATAGTTTCCCTTCGTTTTCCACTGTTCCATACCGATTGCCCTTGTCAATCAGATTGAGGTTATCCACTATTCGTGGGTTGGTTAAAGTATGCTACTATTGATGTCATTTTCGTTAAATCAGTTGGAACATTTGTGCATAATAAAGAACAGTCCTTCCTTTTCAGTTTAAAATAATGAGTTTATTTTTTTAGTACTTGGGGATTGGATAGTTTTTGCATAACAACGTTCAAATATGAAATGTAATGCATTTGTGATAATGTTCGTTCAATTCACACCTTATTCTTTATGTTCATAATTTTTTTCAGATTTTTTTGAGCCATCTTTTTGGTGATAATAGTGGGGGACAGCAATTTCAAGCGTTTTCCCAAAAAATATTTAAGGAAATGCATAAAAATACATCATATAAGCTTTCATTTGCAAACCTACACGATGCATTTGAAAAAAATTTCTTTTCCACTTCAGAATTAAAATTCAACCTTTACTTCAGGGGTATATACAAAGTTGAGGGTAAAAAGTAAGCTAAGTTGGTGATTGTTTTAAAGGGTTTTATGTAAATTTTATTAGAAAAAGCGAAAGATGATTTGTTGGTACTACTATCGAAGAAAAAAAAAACAAGTTGAATTATAAAAAAATATTAAAAATTGTCGGAGTTATGGCCCCTCCCCCGAAGCGCGTTTTTTTGCAGAGGCTTGCGGTGAACACTGTCCAAAGCGAACCGCTTAACTGAAATCAAAATAGTAAAAAAATTACTTAAGAAAATTGTATTGTGGTGTAATTGAACGGTTCGGTTTCCGAAAAAAAAACCATGTTGACAAAAAAATCGATTTTTGAGGTGTTCAAAATTCTAAACAAAAATTTATTGCAAACAATCAAAAATTTTTAGATGAAAAAGGAACCGTTCAAGTACACGAGATAATAAATATGAACAATTAAAAAAAAATTATGAAAATCGATTGAAAAGTTATTAAGATTTCACGTTCAACGCAACGCAAGATTTCACGTTTTAAAAAACTCTATTCCGAGATAATCGCGTTTAAAGTTTTTGGACGCCGCTCGCCAAGTGCTTATGGATGGAACTAGCGCGCTGCGAACGGCTGTCATTTGAAATCTTGTGCTCCGATCTGGATGAAATTTCACACAGATATTTTTTGTTTCATTTGTTTAATTTGCACCGACTTCAAAATGTCGTAATAGATATAAAATTAAAAATTATTTTATGCTTTTTAGCGCCTTTTGTGAAGTCGGTTCAACTTTTTTATAAAAACTATTTTATTTTTCACTTTTTATTATCTCCGACTCTATACAACGAAGAAAGAACCATCCAAATCGGTCTTACGCGTTAAAAGTTAGTTTTAACCCCCTACCCAACCCCCATTCCACTAAACTTTTTTCTCATGGTATCAATCAAGGAACATGCTCTACCGAAGAAGAAAAGGAATCATCGAAATCGGTCCACGCGTTACGAAGTTACTACCCCTCCCCTCTCTCACCACTACCATAGGACCAAATTATTCTCCTATTAGCAATGTGGGATCACACTCTATACAACAGCAAAAGAACCATCCAAATCGGTCTACGCGTTACAAAGTTAGGTTCCATCCCCTTCTCCCACCCCAACCTCACCAACAAAATTTTTTCTCGGGGTATCAACCAGGAAGCATACTCTTACGAAGTTATGCCCGGTCATACGCGATACGAAGTTATGCCCGGTCAGACATAAAAAAAAAATTTTAAAAAAACATACGCGTCGAACTTAGAATCTCTTTGTTTTTGGGAAGTTGGTTAAAAATCACCTGTGACGAAGTGATTCCGTGAGTGTTCCGTCTTTCAATCAGAATACGGAACACTCAAAATTGGGGCTCCTATTTAAGATTTCAAAGTTGCGCTCGACCAATCCCCAGGAGGGCGGCGGGGTCGGACTAATTTTCTATCAGGCAGATGTCCCCTTCGAAAATGTTAAGGATTCATTTGGACCATGTGTCCCATACGATACGTATTTCTTACATTATAGAAAATTCACATAAATCTATTGCAGCAAAATTAACTCGATCATATGTCCTTTATGCCAATTTTTACTTCCATCAGTCAGTACAGCATGTGTAGAGTTATAGAGCTAATTTAAATAAAGTAGTCTATAGTTGCCTGGGCTCGCATTTGCCAGGATACCATGTGCCTTTTATAAAAATTTTCTAGCAATTTTAGACGTATGATGCCATAACCAAGCCTCGTTTTACATGACTGCAGGTGCTAAGGGCGTTGGAATAAATGTGATGTGTTAAACATGGTTCAGCACATCTACTAAAATCGATTTTATTCAACCAGAAATTACTTTAATTCTTTGAAATTCCGTTTACTTTTTAATTTAATAAAACCCCCCAGTAAGTTTTTGAATTTCAAATAACCAATTTAATTCATTTCTGCTTCTGCTGTTCAAACTTTCAGAAGTAGAACGAAACTATTAATAGAGAAGGGAACTTTTACGACAAATAACGGAGTATTTCATAATACACTATAACTATAAAACAAATACACTATTAAAATAAATTTGCACCACCTTGATAAAGTTTCCCAAATTTCTTTACAGCTTTCCGCTAAAAGACTCCATATCTGCCATTATAGCGAAGTACTCCAGCAATGGATATTTGGACATTTTGACTGAAAAGTGGTACGGAGAATTGCCTTGCTTTAAATTGCACATCGACATTGTACAGCCCCGTCCCTTAGGTGAGTATCGTCCTGGACTTACTTAAGTGCCATTATATCGCAGAGCTACTTAAACGCAATACTTATTTTGGTTTGCAGGTGTTGAAGCTGTCGCAGGCGTCTTCCTGCTCTTAGGTTTAGGTATTATACTCGGCGTATTAATTTTAATTTTCGAGCATTTATTCTATAAGTACACGTTACCAATTCTGCGACATAAGCCGAAGGGGACGGTTTGGAGGAGCCGGAACATTATGTTCTTCAGCCAGAAATTGTATCGCTTCATAAATTGCGTTGAATTAGTGTCGCCCCACCACGCTGCCCGGGAATTGGTTCACACGTTGCGGCAAGGACAGATAGCCAGCCTGTTCCAGAAAAGCATAAAAAGGGTTCGCATCAGAATCTATTATCCGACTGGTTTACGCGTTTAATAGTATAATACTCCTCCGCTTTTATATGCACTATAGTATGAACTGCTCATGCATGCAAAATCAATTTTTCGTTGCCATCCAATTTTGTAACGAGCCTGCTTTAATTAATGAAATTATTTACGATATTGCATGAAACTTCATTTGGCTATACCACTTAATGAATTGCTCCTATAAATTCGATGCCATCATGCTCCGCATGCTTGGTTTGCCTTTAATCTTTGTACAATTCCCGTAAATCCGCGCTTTTGTTTAACGCCATTCTTCGGTGGTCTCGCTACATTGCCTGGATTATCATTGACATTCAATTAGTGATAGTAATCCAATCCCGTAATTCCTGCTTTTGACAGAGCTTTTCTATGTAGGCTTTTATTTCACCAATCACCAATTTTGGCTGTTTCTTTTTCAATAATCTTTTTTAATTCTCTCCTATATATCTGAATTTTACGTAATCAACACTTGTTCCAGAAGGAAGATGAACAGCGACGGCGAAGGAAAAGCAAAGCGCAATTCTTTGAAATGATCCAGGAGATAAGAAGGTGAGTAAAAATTAAGTAATCCTTAAGCATTTATAACCCTAAAATATATTCCGATTTTGGTAGCTCAAATTAAATGATTATAGCCAGGCTATAATGGTTGCCCTACAATTGCTTGCAAACAATTCTTCGTAAGTTACCTTCTCCTAAGCAATGCCTCGTCTACAATAATTGTGTGTTTACAGTATGTTTCGTTTTAATAGGCCATTACCTACCTATGAAAATAAAGGTACTTATTGGGTCAATCAAAATGTTATTGCCTCAGGAGCAATCTTAAAGGCTTTGCAGTTACAAGGTAATTATTAAATATCAATATTTTGGGGTGTATGAACACTCATCATCAAATATTGATTGTTTTGGCACTAGCCGTGCGAGGAGAGGTTAGAACCAGTCACATCAATTTACGAAGCTAATTAGTAGTGAGGTCAAATTGTAGTTTTAATAAGAATTTTGAGTAAGCAGAGATGTTTTCTTGAGATCTGCTAATGGATCGGTGAAGAGTATAAAACTCAGTTTGCGGGATGGCAACCGCCCCCTTTTAATAATTACTTTTTCACGTAACATTATTAATAAAAGTTGTACAAGCCAAAATTGATGAAAATTGAGGACGACAATTTTTGAGGCGATATAACTTTTTTATTTGACATGTTTATGTGAAAACGAATTTGAACTTTTTTGTGGAGAATATTCTTACAATTAATAGGATTTGCTCGCTTTTGTAATTCACATTATTTTTAAGGGTTTTACAGTGTCGCCAAGAAGGAGCATCCAGTCATGCCATATCCATATGATGACCATATTTTTTAGCGGTGGAAATCTTCTAAGGGACAGCGGGCAGTCCATGTTCTCCTGAAGCTTGGGATTCTTACTCTCTAAAAACATCTGACCTAGAATTAGCCGAAACAGACCACAGAGAAACGGATTCCTTTTCAACCCCTTCCATCTTCACCTGTCTACAGGAATCCATGTTTTTCCACCGTCTCCAGTTTTAATTCTTGGCCGCATCTAAGGAAGTGCTAATCATTCTTTTGCTAATGGCACCTTCTTGCAGAACTGTTATAGCACTTTAAGCTGGCGCAAGTCCAGTTTCCATTGCTGCCACAGAACCTTCGGAAGGTAATTTGCCCAGATCTGATTATGTTGTGGGTACCGTTGATAGTGCCAGCCTGTTAGGGTCTACCATCCCCTCCACCTCCATTATGCAGAAGTACATAAGGGGACACAATTCGCTACTTAATCACTCTTAAGTTCTGCAGAGAATGAAACTACTGTAGACTCCCTCAGCGCGGCCTCTTACAACCTTGGAGTTAGGGGGAACTTTCAAGAAGTTATCTCCTCCCGCATTATTTACTTGGCTACGTTCTAGGATGCATTACTCCGTTGCTACCACTTGGAAGTATAACTAACACTTGAGAAGATCGCGTATCCTAGAAAGTTCTCAACTCTCCCACCCATTCTCCAGCAACCATATGACGACCATACCTGTATCCTGTCGCCTACCGACGGTGACACATGGTTGTTTTCTGCTGACAACAGATTACGATAAAAAAGACAGTGGGGAGTGAAGAGAAAATGTCACTGTTTCGAAATGTAGAATGTAGGTCCACTTACAATCGTTGTGACACGTAGACCAATTTCGATCATTCTTTTTTTTGTTGGGTAGAGTATGTTCACCGATTGGTACCATGTCAAAATAATTTTAGGTGGGGGGTGCAACCTAACTTTGGTTCTTTTTTTTATTTTACAGAGTATGATCCCGCATTGCTAATAGAAGAAAAAAATTGGCCTAGGGTGGGGGGAGAAGGACGGGCTAGTCGAATTTCGTAACGCGTGAATCGGTTTGGATATTTCTTTTTCTGTTGGGTAGAGTACCTTAATTCCCTGGTTGATACCAGGAGAAAAAAATGTTGGTTGGTGGGGGTGGGGCGGGGGATGGAACCTAACTTTCTAACGCATCCAGCGATTTAGAAGGTTCTTTTTTGTTGTACAGAGTATGATCCCCCATACCCCCCATAGGAGAAAAACCAGTGGGGGGATAGTCTAACTTCGTAACGCGTAGACCGATTTGGATAATTCGTTTTCTGTTGGATAGAGTATGTTCCAGGAGAAAAATAATGTTGGTGGATTGGGGTTGGAGGGAGGGGAACCTAACTTTGTAAAACGTGGACCAATTTGGATGGTTCTTTTGCTGTTGTATAGGGTGAGATCCCCATAATAGGAAAATTATTTGGGAGGGGAGGGGTAGTCTAACTTCGTAAGTCGTAAACCGATTTCGATGGTTCTTCTTTTGATGTGTAGAATATGTTGCCCCACTGATACGATGGCAAAAATTTATAAGTTGGGTGGTGTGCGGAGGGGGCGTTACACAATTTCTTAATTCACATACACCTTTTTGGAAGATTCCCTTTTGTTGTGTACTATATGATCCCCCATTTCTACTCTATGGAAAAATGTTGACCTAGGGTTGGGGTGGGGGGAGGGGAAATCTAACTTTGTAACGCGTGGGCTACTTTAGATTATTCTGAATGCATGTGAACAACCAACATACTTTCTTCCAGCCAACCCATTCACATTGCAAATGCTGAACACTCTCGACCTCCTCTTCATTCATAAAAGTGCTGTAAAAGGCGTTATGAGGAATTGCATACGTTAATGAGTTTACCGAAGTGACTGTACCCAAGAGTGACAGCTGCAATGCATATGCAAACAGTGCGCGGAATTAAGGTCGATAGATTCATCGGTTTATATTTTATGTTTTTTGTAATGTCGAGAATATCCACAAACCATCTCTGGAGACGAATTTTTTACGTACGGCAAGTCTGAATAACCCTGACATTTGGTTCCAGCAGGATTCTGCAACAGCTCATGTCGCGAGGGTGACAACGGAGTTTCGTTGATAACTTTTCGCCGGCCGCATTATCACGAAAAACAAGATTTCAAAAAAAAACAATCATTAATTAATCATGATTAATTAAGGAACTGAAATGATTAATCGCTAATAGTTAAAAGTATGAATCTCGAATCCTTAATCGTTGATTAAAGGTCTGTTTAGATCTTTTGAAGGATAAAGACAAAATAAATTCTTTCGTATCTGAATAGGTACCCAGCAGAGAGTTAATTATTTTGTGATTGAAAAAAAGTTATAATTTGTACGTTTTAAATAGTTTGAAATTAATCTTGTGAGTATATTGTTGTTTTATAAATTTTGGTAAAATCGTATCAAAAAGATATTTTTGACGACTGCTCAGCGAAAATTCAGTCACATTAAAAGTGGGTGGAAATTCTACCTATGTTCCACTAGGAGTTGACGTGATAATTCCCCTAAAACTATTATGCATAACGCCTAGGACGTCGGTATACAATATTCAACTTACTTTTGACATAAAATTTCGAAGCAATTTTACGTCGAATCATCGTGTATTCCACGTAATTTTTTTTACTGGGTAGAGTGGGAGTTGTGAAGGTAGAGTGGGAGCTATAAAGTGATGGTGGATGGTGCAAAGAAAGGGTGGGTGGAGTAATAAATTGATTCGGTTAGTATCTGAACAAGAGAAGGAATGGTTCGATAAAAAGTTTAAATGAGGTGGTGACGACGAATTAGTTTATTTTGAAGATATCAGAGTGGCAAATATGCCGCATGGTTGGTGGCATGTAGGTTGTTGGATGAGGTCGGTAAGTAGATGACTTCTAATTTCATTTATTGAGTGTATAGTACAGGATTATAGATATTATGAAAGAATACAAATTTAACAGGGGAAATATTTTAATATAAAAAATTGTACATGTTATCAATTTATTAATTTTTTTCTGCAATATTATACTGCACTTGAAATTAAAAATTCTTTACTTTTCTTACAGAGTACAACAACAAGAGAGAGCCAATCCAAAACTAGAAGTGGTAACCGAGGTAGATTCGACTGCAGAAGGTGCCGAACCGGCACACAAGCCCAGATCAAGCCCCAAAACAAGATTATTTATAAATCGGAGGGATAATCGTTCTAGATCTAATTCATCTACTTTAAACGTACGTCGATTTAGTACGGATAGCATACTAAGTGAACGTTTGGATACGATCGGTCGACGCCTTAGTCGCGATTTAACTAATTCACCGCCAGATTTTGGTCGACGGTTCGAAACTTTCGGTAAAAGTAATGGAAAGAAATTTGATACATTTTGCGGAGGAAAAAATTTGTCTCAGGAAAAAATTGAAGAAACGAAATTTGATACTTACAGTGGGAAGGATTCAGACAAGCCTCCACTTCCTGTGAAAAAACATCTCAACAAAAGGACACCTCTTAATTCAGAAACATTTTCGAATCGCGATCAAATAAAAAGTGATATCGATATAAAAGTTGGATCGCTGCCTGCTGTCAAGGAGGATCTTCTTCATCCGGAATGTCAACAGGACAAATCAAAAGCTGTTCTAAGAATTCAACTTCATGCAGAACTTCGCGCAAAGTATGGTACGGAAAGCAAAGATATCCCAACAAATCCAGCAAGCCTTTATGCAAAAGTTCAGAAAAACCGCCCAAAAGATTTTGCCCAACAACATCACAGGCAGAGGAGCTTAGACGGACTCGAATCCCGTCCACCTATGCCTATCCCTATACGCAAATCCCAAAACGATCTCGATTCTATGGAAAATCAAGCTCCAGCACTGCCGCCTAAGGTAAGTCCGCGTTCTAATTTGAAGCAAATATCTCTAGATCGCTTAAGTAGAGAGGACCTTCTCAAGCTCAGTGAAAGTTCACAGTCCGAAATACACGAATATCTAAGTAAATCCATCACTAAGGAATCGGAAAGTGAACCTCCTTGAGAATTTTAGAAACTACAATTTAAAGAATTTGCGGCGTTCTTTGAACAATATTATTGGCCACTTTCCTGACCTGGCAATTGGGAAAGTTTCTCCATCAAGTGGAATCGCTTTAACCAGTTTTTCAGTATATTTGATGGCCTTGGAGACGCCAAAGGAACAGGATTCATAGTCATAATTCACTAGCGCCATAGAAAATTAGCACAAATATTACGCTATAAATTTAATTCAATCGTATTTCATCAACCTAACCAAAAGCACATTATAACACCAAAGTGATATCGACGCGTTACGGGCACGAAATTGCAAACCAGGCCAAATTGAGGAAATCAGTGGCGCCTGAACATGTTCAATAATAAAACTCACTAAAAAGCTTTAGAAATGGAATTGTTGTTGTTATTTTTGAAGTGAAATTTATTAACGATACTATTTAAAAAAATTAAAAATCTAATCAAATTGCGTTGATATGATAAAATTAACACTTTACTATATGTTTTTCCTTGGGTTTGTGTAATTCTCGGAACTTATTTTGTAGGAACACAATGACCACTTAGCAAATTAGAAAATAATTGAAACCGATAAAGTTTAATAGAAGAAGCAATTTAGTTAGCATCTTCAATGCACTAAAAAAATTCATTGAAAGAATTTAATGGTATAGAAATGAAATTAGCCTTATAAACTTATTAGTTAATGTCTTTTGGAAAATATCGAGGTAAATTTGCGGAATTGAATTACAAAAAGTTTTCTGAAAGACCTCTTTTAAAAGCTTTGATTACTCTTATTTCGCAAGTATGAGAAAAAAGATTTGGCCTTATTAATAATTATACGACAACAAGAAAATGTTATCTTTGGACCTTGTAGGTATCTATTGAAATTTAGTTTTGTTTTGAAAATTTTAAGAGCGACTGAGGTATAAAAACCTCCGCTATTTTAGATGTTTGTCGATTACATATCTTGCTGTTTCTAACTATCTCAAAATCATAACGTTTTCTCTAAATATGATAATTTAATTTGACTGTTTTTTACAGATTTTAATGCGGTTTCGCATCTCTGCTCCAAAGAGATGGAATTAAAATGACTATTTATCTATAAAAATGAATGAACTATGAACACGAAATACAAAATCATTTTGAAATGTGAATGTCAGTTTTAAGAAAAGTTCCCAAACAATTTTGATAGCACGGCAACTTAACGTAAATCTAAACCTAAATTAACGAACAGAATGAACCGAAACCGATAAAGTGGCAGACAGCGTCGGGCAAGTAAAGTATCTATGGAACCGAGTCCCTGCACCACCACAAACCGTGCACACTATTTAAATTCAATGATATACCGAATTTACTAATTCAGGATTCAACCTATTCGGAATTACTGAAAATTCCCCTAGCCAAGTTCAGTCAATCGCAAATGGAGTGTGGGTATTATTCTTCTCCATATCGTAGTTGTGGAGATTAGAGCGCGTGAGTCATGTGCATACTATATGATGGGCGGACTGAAAACAGGTATTAGTGCCTTCTACGCCGGAACCTCTAGCGAACTTATCCAAAGCTGCAAAATTAAGTTATCCTAGCGACAGAACACTCCCTGGAATGCCCGTGCCTAAAAGCAACGAAATTTCACGACCATTTCCTTAAGAACCAAACTACCCTTTGCTGCTGGCCGCTGGCCGGCAAAGCATGCTTTTGGCCGTCCATAGTCATCCCGCTAAATAGGCGTCAACGACCTTAGTCTGTAGAAGTTCCACGAAGCTTTCCTCGAAGCAATCAAATTTCAATTTCGCACGATAGACGAGGTTATCACTAAAACCGACTGCTAGTCCTTTCACAATCTAGTCCGCCACGAATTCACTACTCCATAGAGTGTCATCACAGCCATGTGGCTATTACATGTATTATCATCGAGCCCAACATATATACCTAAATACTTAAGGCAAGTATTCGTACATTGTATGCCGAGAAGAGAATCATTAATAGTAAGCCTTGGCTTTTGCTAAGATTTACACTAGCGCCCGCAATCATTTGCTTTCTTTTCAGCCTCTGTCATGAGCAGCTTCAGTTGGGGCGGGGTCCTGGCTGGAATCCCAAGCTCTCCCCTGGAATGGTCAAGACCCTGTCAACACTATTTGAGCACAACTTCTCACACGCAATTTCCAGCAAAGAAGGATCTACCTTAATACGACAAAAATCGATATGGAACTTTCAAACGATTCTTAGCCGCTATAAGTCGGACCTGCCTATTTAAGAGCAGAGACCACCTCTACGTCCTAAAGAACATCAGTGACATCCACTGCTGCCGCAGTTGTACGCTCGCAGCACAAGGTGAAATCTCCTCTCCGAGACCCTCCCATTGCTCACTACTTTCTTTTGGAGGAATCACCTCCTGGTCAGGCTTTCTGTTAATATTCCTCTTCACCAACTTTTTTCTTTTGTGGCTACCACTTAAGGTTTCTTGCTACCTTTTTCTTACCTTTGGAGGATTTTCCTTAGAAAGTGGTTCCTCTGTCGCCTTGTTGATATGTCGCTCCAAGAGAGCAATCACAGTCCTACTACTGTTTCGCAAACATTTGTTGGTGCAAGCGTTTCATTCACAATAGCCTCTGTTATTTTCTTGAGCCTCACAGGACGATCCGCAAAAAGTTCCCTATCTGAAGCAAAACATTTTTCTTCGTTGCTTACCCCAACTCAGATCATAGCCCTCGCCCCACTCCAGTAAAGGCTCTCGGCAAACACTCACCCCTGATTCAAGGTTAGAACTTATAACACTGCGGCTGAGGCCTTCGTCCCCAGTTCTTCTGGCACTGCTCGAACTTTCCAACTGTACTAAGACGACCTCAATCCTCAAGTCTGCCCCGCAGTGTGATCTGCGAAAAGCATTCTACATACCCCCCCTCCCCCTTCCGCAGCTCGTTACCCTCAAACATTAACATCTCCACCATGCTTCAGTTAATCAGTCTAAAGGGAAAAATATTCTCCAACGGCACCACCGGTGATAAGACATAACGGTAATCCTGCAACTGACAGTCAAAAAGGCCTTGCAGCCCCGCGGATTCCGGCTGACTTGAAAATAAATAATTACCCTGAATTATAATTTGAGAACTTTTCTTAGAGCTACCACTCATCTGTTGGGAGTAGCTACTATTACTATCCCTGCACTAACTATTGTGTTCGAAATATTTGGAGGAAAGGTCACAGGTTGTGGCGGTGGTGCTGTTCTGGAAGCTTTTTTTACAACTTCCATCAGTTTGGGTGCTGATGAAAGTTTGTTAATGCTGGCGAATGTCGCAGGTGCTCTCAAAGCTGATGCTGCCGAAAATTTACTGGTTGCGGCTAGAGTCACAGGCGCTTTAGCAATGGCTGCCGAGTTTTCGACAAACAGACGTCACGGATTGCCATGCGATGACTGACACCTGCAGCAGATTCTGATGTCGGAGGTATATTGCATGCGACATCTTCCATTGCAGTTGTTGCGACTAGCTTGGGGTTTTTGCTGGTTACTACCGCGACATTATTTTATTACGTTTGATCTCTTCTCCTGGACCCTTTTTAGCCTCTTCTGTGGGGTTTTATGCTGGTGATGTAGAAAGGATTAGAGGTCACTAGTACGCTCATTTGAAGACAGTGAACGTTGTTTTGATGAGAAAATGAGCTTCTTGATTTTAAACGGCAGTTCCGAAATTTAGGAAATCAAAAACTTTTAAAAATTAACACAACAGTAACATGTAAACGTAACGGAATGCAATCATAGGCAATATACATACACGCCCGAAATTCTGACTTCTTATTATTTTTCTCACGGCTGAAATGCGATGTACATATTGTTTTTACTACAACAGCAAACCCACCAACTGAGTCGATTTCAAAATATTAACAAAAATCCTTTACAAAAAATTTGTTTTTTCTTTCAAGACTTGATAGGATCAGTTCAGTTCTGCCAAAATGTTGGTATGATTAATGGTAACAATTTTGTATAAAAAGTTATTTTTGATTTTATAACATACGTTGTAATTCATACTCAGAATTTTCTAAAAGACTTTAAATAATAAGCAAAACTTATAGTATAATTTAGCAACAAATAAAATATTTAAAATGAAAATATGTAGTCAATTTAAAAACAAAACAAGCAAAATAAAAGCCCAATATTGTTAGATATTATTTTGGACAGAATTGTAAAATTACATTCAAAGAGACTTTCCTCAAAAGTAACTGTGCTGTATGTTTTAGAATACAGATATTAGATATGTATAGGTACATACTTATATGAATCCAAGTATTTTATCGCACAATTTAATTAGTAATCAATAATTACTAAATGACAAATAAAAATTATTTTTCTAACTTAGTTTTAACTTTTATTATATAAAATAGATACACTAGACACTAAAAATTCTAAGATACTTGAATATATCGCCTTTTATCCACTAAAAAAACATTTTAAAAACAAATCAGAAATGTATTAATTGTAGTAGAAATTTAGTGCAAATTTATTAAGAAAAAAAATTAAAAACTGCCAGATGTTGTCGGTTTTCTAATGTGGAGAACTATTCGAAGTAAATGGAGGAAGATTTTGCAAAACGAATTAAAGGCAAGAATTTTTGTTTATTTAATTACAAACCATTAAAAAAAAATTAAATAAAAGTAATTACAAAATCTAAATAAAAGTTTGGAAACTAATTATTTAAGTTCCTGACGGTACTGACAGTACATTGTAGTTGTATAACATTGAAAAAATACTAGATATTTGCAGTATTGGCATGCACCTGATTAAGGAAATATTTTTTATCGCGGAAATTAAGTTAAAATTTTTTAATTGGGTAGCTGAGCTTTGGCGTACTCAAAGGTATGATTCTCTTTATCCATAATTACATACAGTGGAATGCCAAGTAAGTTCAATTTAATTTTGTATTTCCATTTAATGTAAAATTTTCAGTGGATAGCGGATTCATTTCGGGATTTTATGGCTTCAGTTGAATTTAATGGTAGTTACACAATTTATTCCACTTCTCTTTACATATGTAAATCTAGTGGTTTGATTTTAAAATTAAAGGTGTGACGATTGTGCTCGTAATTATACAGTTAGTATAAGAATTTTATATCCAACAAACATTTTTAATGGCGAGTGATTTGATATGCAACACATTTCACATTATATTTCTTTCTTTTTAAAAGTGAGACTTAATTATTTCCGCATCGAATTCCCTAGATCCAGCGTATTGTTAAATAGAAATGAGCAAAAAATATCGACAGCAAGCTAGCAAAATCATTAAAATTAACATGACAGATCTTTACACTTGCTGTCACTTGTTTTTATATGCTTAGCTAGCATTAGCGGAGTAAGTGATAACGTGTCAGCCTTCCATCCCGAAGGTACCAGGTTCGAACCCACCAGCGGCAATGCATCGTTGTTTTCTACTTACGGCAGATAACGATAAAAATTGTGGTGGAGAAACCTACTACGTTGTCTCGAATCGGGTGAAGCTCTTCTCCCGCCCGATGCCCCACAAGGAGTAACGGAAATAAGCGAGAGTTTATTGGTTGGTTGGTTGGTTTACGTGGTGAGCGTCGTCTTCGTGGTAACACTTCAACTAGGGCTGTTAAAGCACCATTTTGATGCCACAGCTAGTAAGACCCGGTTTTTGTTGGGCTCAGTTCCACACACAACACCTATTTCTTATTATTCATCATGGTTGAAGTCTACTGAGTTATTATGGGATAAAAACTAAAGCCAACCAAGCAATTTAAGAAACTTGTTTCCTTAATCTTTACCCCCGAGATTGTCTTCAGGTTTTCAAAGTACTCCTCTATAGCCTACTCTTTCTAACTCTGGTAAGAGCCGGGCATTTACAGAGAAAGTGAATAGTTTACTTTTCGTTCATGTCGTTGCAGCTACAACAGTTTGTATTGTTAGGGGCGCCTAGCCTAGCGACTTTAAAACAGTGGCCCGTACAGACCGCAGTGATTTTTGCAATAAAAGGTCTACTTTTATTATAAGTTGCCCAAGTTGCCCTGGATATGCTACATTCTTTGAGGGCGCTCCATCTGGAGTGTGTCAGCGCCAAGGAATGCAGAAAGAGTTCCCTCTTAACGGAACCCAGTAGAATAGGCACATGTTCAACACGGCCAGCGCACTCTCCGGCAAGTTTGTCGGCCGTTTCGCCCCCTGCAATGTTCCTATGTCCGGGAACGCAATGCAAGGCTACGCTAAGCCGACTGGCCAAAGAACCAAGTAAAGCGAGAGTTACTCTATACTATAATACACACAACTTCGACTCGAAACGAGTTACGTGGTACTTCAAAATGTGGCTTTAGAAAGTTAAGTGTGTAACCGTCGCGCCGTAGTCTACGCAGTAGATTGTAAGGGCAGTCTTAACCGTTTTATGGTACAGAGTGATACATAAAGGAAATGAGTAAAGTTCGGCGTTTTTTCGTCCATGATAGTTGTGAAAATTAAAAGTTTTTAATTAAACATTTATTTTGTATCTAATTAGGCTTCACGAAAAGAATTAAACATAACATACATATAGAATGTATTCGAAAAATATTACAGTTAGCTACATAAACAACCCTTTCAACAGATCATGTTTGTTGATTTTTTCCGTTTTTGACGTATTTTCGAATTTTCAGTGGCCATATTCTTATGTGGCGCTACATGAACCATAATATTTCTGTTTTCCTTGCAGATTCAAGTTGAAGCAATTGTCAATAGACGTTTGTTCAGTTTGAAGCATTGGGCGCATCTATATGACTATACGGACTGAGTCATCACTTGCATTCGCTAACGTGTTTAAAAAAGATAAAAATCATTCAAAAAAAAAAGTTAGATTATAAGAATAGGCTAATGGGCGAAAAAACTTGGCTATTAAGTCCTGTTAAATTGTTGCCGGTTATACCAGCCCAAATATTGGTATAAAATTCGTCCTTGTCATATGTGGGCTAGTATTCGATCAGGTTTGGGGGTTGGGAAAGTTTGTTATACCATTCCCGGTGAATTGCGACACATCCTACCACAGATTTCGGTCCAGAAACGTATTGCTCTCCATATCACATTCCAGAACCCAAATGTGAAATTCTAATCTTCTCTCGTAATCCCTTCCTCTAGTCCTTGTACTCGGATATGATGTTATGAACGCAATCTTAATCGATGAATAACCTACCAAACTTTAACTGAACACACTCCCTTAGTTTAGGTAATCGTATAACAATTTATTTACTTTTGCAACCGTAGTAGTTAGTTAGTCAACATTGTTGACATTTTTAGAAAGAACATTGAGATAGTTTTAGGCGTTTGTTGATGTCGCTGCGTTGAATAGATCAAAAGATAAAAATAATATATTGATATTTTCGGTGGAGTAAGTCACCTAACGTGTCGGGTTACCAACCGGAGGTTCCAGGTTCGAGTTCCACCAACGGCGAACCATGGTGTTCATGCAATGTTCCAGCGTTCCAGGTTCGGTCTCCCCTTGAACTTTCAATAAAAAATTAAAAAAAAAAAATCCACTGCGACTTTGGGCTGTTGTCTAGCTCGGTGAAATGCAAAAACAAGTCATTCAAGTTCCCTTCCGCCCGAAGCCATGGTAACGGTAGGGTTGTATTTTGGTATTTGGCTACATCATAGAAAAAAAAATTACTGCGATGAGGAGGCACATGAAAAAAGATTTGATTCCTCAAGGATTGATGCGGAATTGATATGTTAAAAGAAGTCAATAATTCAGGATACTTAATTGAACTCTGCAGGCAATTGAATGCGACCAAAACACTGCAGTTATAGCGTCTTCTTTTAAGAGTAACTAGATGAAGCAGCCCAATCCAATCAGCTTGATTCATTGGGAATTGTTCCAAGGTATACCGCATAAAAGGCATGCTAATATATAGGCGTGACAAAAGTGTAGAACAGAAACGACGAAACCCAAGGTAGCCCTTAATGCCTTAATAATTATAGCATTAAGGGGGTCCTCTACTCTCGCGGACTCAAACAATCGATTTTTTTCAATCTATATGTATCTGAGAATAAGCCACAGAAAGGATTTCGTGAAAATCACATTCCTTTGCATGTTTCTGGGAACAGAAAGGTACTCGTCTCCGACCGTTTCCGAGAAACTAAGCGCGGCGCGCCACGACGGCGCTTGTCCAGTTAAAAATCCTTGTCTAAAGAATTTACCGGTTCGTTCTAGAGAAGAATGTGGACAACGAAGAACATCAATGTGATGAGGAAGGAGAACTCTACGGCCCCGGTATAGCAGATTAACTCGTTAGTTACTACAAGCAAGTCATACACCGTAATTTATCATTAAACGCGTTTTCCCGAAAGTTGTGTTTTTTTAGCTGCCGAGTAAGACTTCTCATAAAAGTATTGGTCCGATTTCAATAATTTTTTTTGTAATTCTTTAGAAAACATACCGCTATGTTTTCCCGAGTACGATTTGCAAAATTTTATTTTATTCCATTTTTATGTTATATCCTCTAAAAGGTAAAAAAATTACGTAAAAAATTGAAAGTTTTACAAATTGTTGCATAACTTTTACAAATTGAAAAATAAAAAAAATCTGTCTCGGGAAAACATAGCCAACGTAACTATGATTATAAAAAATATCAATTTTCAGATTACAGATTACCCAATTGGCCACAACTTTGCTTAAGCGGGACCCATGCAGTGTCAACATCAATGTCATCAATGACGTTTCAAGGTCGCGAGAGTTATTTTTTTTTCATCTTCAAAAGTAAAATTGAAAAGTCAAAACATGTATCTTCGAAATAATAAAAAATATTTTAAAATGCATACAGTAGATCCTTTGCAATTTATTCCCCAAAAACCGCTCAATTTCAGGCCTCGAGAGTAGAGGACCCCCTTAAGGTGATATTCGAAAAAAAAAATCGAATATTCAGCTGACACCCAGATCGCCAATTTTTTCAAGCAATTAGCAATGGTAAAATTGATTTCTTTTTCGAGATAGCGACATGGGTGTGCACTTACAGATGTTTAGAGGGTGAGAGTTGATGGAGCAGAAGCTATTGAAGGCGTGCAAGTCAGCATTTAAAAGAAGACCGTCAGAAACATTCGACACACTACGAAAGATCTTGGCGAAGCCAGCCTAACAAAAAATGTTAGAATGACACAGCGAAAAAGATTCATTATTCATGTAAATAATAAAAAGCAATGGTACGAGATAGCTGCCTTTGGTACTCCAGACGTGTTACAAATTGGTTCAAATAGAGCTCCCTGAAGCGAGACTCGCTGCGATCTGAAATTCTTCAAGTTCTTTTTTTATAGTTTTGAGACTATTATATTCCCCTAGCGTAATCTCTTAGATGTGAATTCAGGCAATTCAAGGTCCTTTGAAAATTAAAGTGTTACACCGAGAATTTGGAGACAAGTCTTAATCTATTTGAGAGTTTAAGTACTCTGACCCCTTCAGCTACAAATGATATGCCAGTTTTTCATTATGTGCCAGGATTTCGTCGTCTAGTTTGTGGCCTACGAGCTTAAGATCCAGCTCAGCTTGGCAAGCGAATCTCAGTGAAATAAATACTTTAGTAATGGCACAATTTCCTCCGGATAATTAAGTTTTTTAAAGAAGTCGTTTAATTTAATAACTACTCTTGAAATTTCCTCTTTCTTAATACAACTATTAAGGTTTCGGCCAAATCCTTGTGCCTTGGGATAAGAAAAATTCGAAATGTGTCAAATAAAAACTTTTTTTACAGTTTTAATTCTCCATATAAAATTTCACTATTTTCCTTTACTTCATATTTAGATACGTACTTTATCAGAGTGTCGATAAACCAATATTAGGTGCATGCCGATTTCTAGAATACACAAATTGTAGGGAATATAAATTATGAATAAAATTGAAAATTCTAACACCAAGCACTTGTTATTGGATAAATAAATAAACATTTGAAATTAAAAATAAATAAAAATAGAAAACTTGTTAAAAATCCTTTTTATACTTATCAGTAAATATTTCTAGGTAAGACAGTTTAGAAAATAAATAACAATCCACCGTAACGTTTTTATTTAATTTAAGCCATATATGTGTTATAGTTTTAAAATGTCATTATTTTTACAAATAATGATTCGTTTAAATATAATTTTGTTATTAAAAAGAAAAGTTAAACCAATTAAAGCAAAATATATTACATATATAGAAAATCTATTGTACATAAATAGTAAAAAAATTCAAATTGAAATTGTGTAAATATTTTCCAATAGAAATTTAAATAAAAAGGAACTGTTAACAGAAATTTGAGTATATCTTATTTAATTTAATCCTTTCAGCTGTATACTTGTGTGTTTCAACAGATAAGTTGTTTGTCCACATCAGGGAAATGTTTTTCGTGCTTGTTCATGAACAAGAGCAAACTATTAATTCCATAATCCATATAAGAGGTAAGAAGCTCGCATTATATTTTAATACAATTTTATAAACGGGTTAATACAGAGCTACTTAGTACCTGAGTGGGACTGGAAAAAAAATTGGAAAAGCATTCGTATTGCCAATACTCAGGGGAATATATTATTGCATGCTTAGCAATAAGGTATATCCTGTGGAGTGAGACTAAGGTCGTATTTTTACCAAAATTGAGAAGAAAGGACTGTAGGGTGCGGAAGTCCCTCAACCTGGTGAGCCTAAGGTGCTTTCTGTTGAAAACGTTGGAGAGGATTTCGAAAGATAACCATTAAGTAGCAACCAGCCCGATTTTCTTGCTGGCAGGTCTATATTACCTATTGCCCATTTCTCTTCTCACTTTGAATTAGGATTAGAAAACATTTAAATGATCGTAATTTATGGCGAACATAAGAGAAATTTTGACAATCTCAGTGCTGAGCGTTTTCCTGACAGGTGCTGCTTTTCTACGAATTGTCAAACAGTTTCACAAGGAAATGTAAAACAGAAAATAGGAATACGTGCAGCAATTGTCTGTAGGGAAAATAATTTATTAGCTATACTTGCTGGCTCCTGATCCACATGCGAGCATCCGAGAAATTTCTCGCCAGTCAGGAATTGCTCACGCAGGTGTTTGGACAATGCACGAAGAGCTGATCTCCCAAATCCACGCTGAACAGATTCAATACGACTGATTTTCGATCCGTAACACGGATACCAAACCTGACTAGAATATTTCAGCAGGAGTCTAACGAGGGACATATAAAGATCAGCAAAAGTTGGCCCCAAAACACATCATTAATGTGGGAGATGAAGTTCAGTTGTATATCTATAAACACGCACAAGTCCCTCACCCCTTCCACCCGTTGAATACATGTACCTTGTACTGAAAAGTATGGTAATTGCGGGACCTCGAGAAGGTGATAACCTGACATTTTCCGATGTTCAGTTTGAGATTATTGTTGCTATAAAATATGTGTAGTTCCGATTGCAAGATCATAGAACCTACAACAGATTTGATTTGGAAAAAAAACCTTGATATCGCCGCAAATACAAGAATTTTACTAATTTAAAACAAATAAGTAATATCAACAATAGATAAGATGAATAACGAAGGACCCAGATGACTACCTTAGGGACCGTTAGAAAGAGACACAAATTACGCCACGTGCGCCACAAAAACGCACTTTATAAAATGACTTAATCGATACTATGTGTGTACTAGGCCCATTGTGATGCTACGGGAATCAAAGAATTCTCACCACTTCCTCATTGGAACCATCCGGAGCTGTCGATGAAGCGCCAGAGATCTGCAACGTCAATCGCCGCCAGATCGCAAAGATTGCGTGCCAGTGCACCGGCAGAGGAAGTGGAAAATAGTTTGCTCCTCCTCGTCGTCCATACAGCTTCTACAGAAGTCGTTTGAGAAGATACCCAGTCTCTTCGCATGTAATGACCTGTGATAACCCTAATAATTATACGAAGGTCAGATCTGCCCCTCGAAATCAGACCCTTGGAGAGCCTAAGATCCAGCTTAGACCAGATCTGTCTGGACGTATAGCACGTAGTGCTGTTTGCCCATCTGTGGTTCAATAGGTTGATTGCCCTTGTGACAAGCAACAGCTTGCAGGTGGCCAGAGGCCTACCAAGAGTACTCTTATCAGGTTGGATCTCCAGGGTGGTACCACGTCTAGCAAGCTCGTCTGCCACGCAGTTTCCTGGAATATCCCTGTGCCCCGGGACCCAGCACAGGTGAATTTGATACCGCTCAGCCAACTCATTTAAGTGTGAGCGACAGCTATTAACAGCCCTAGAGATAGCAAATCAGCCTAGCAATCTGTAAGAATACAGATGTCCTTTACAAGAGCTTCGTTCCCTTCAACAAAATCAAGGCTTCCTGAATAGCCATGACCTCTGCCTGAAACACACTGCAGTAATCCGGAAGACGGAAGGACAGCGGCTGTAAATCGAACGACAGCATTAGCAGCCATCTGTTTACCCACTAGATCTAATGGAATTAAATAAAGTATCAGTAGGAGTGATCCGTAGTGCTCCGGTGATACAGATACAGACCGACCTCTGTACCTTCTTCAAGACATTGAGGTAAGTGGCCTTGTACAGTTTATTCACCACCAGATTCCAAAGAAGAGTAGACAGGGCCGCACCTTGCGGTGTGCCCGTACTCACAGTCCTGGTAGCATGAGCCTCTCCCAGCCTTGAGCTGATAGTCCTGCCATGAAGCATCTGACCCATCAGCGACATAAGATTGGCATTCACACCCAGAGAAGCGAGTGCATCCATGATTGCCCCCAGACTAACATTGTTTAAAGCTCCCTCAATGTCAATACAGGCCACTAGAGTAAACTCTTTGCAATCAAGGGATTTCTCTATAGTGCGCACGAGAGAATGCAGAGCAGACTCTGCGGACTTCCCTTTACAGTACGCATGCTGGGACCTGTAACCTGGCGAATCCTCGTGCTATTTATAAGTAATAGCCCATTTCATTTGGCATCAAATGCACACTGCTAGCTTGCTTCAGTAAAAACTTATTTCAAGTAAACTGGTTCACGTTTGCTCAAATATTTAAATTTAATCATCACCCTGCAACTCCTAAACCGTTAATATAATCCTCCTCCTATTTTACTCTATTGACTATGTAAATCATATTAGTTTAACTTCAATAAATAAATTTCCTCAAATACAGATTTCATATTCAAAATAAGTAGCCACCAGCAGAAGGGCAAAATTTTCTCTTAAATAATTCCACCTCACTTTCATAAAAAACAACAATTTATGAAAATTTTTTTTTAATATCCAAGCGCTTCGCACACCTATGTAGCTTCAAACACTCAATATAAAGAAAAGTCGTTTTGCCACTAATAAAACCAATCAGACCTGCAAGGATTATGCAATATCTACATCATTGGGCAATTGCTTACCTCAGTGAAAAGAAATAAAGGCGAGCGCAAAAAGGATGCTATATCCTGACATGCGTATTTTCTTTTTTTTGGCAAAATGCACACTTAATCATGCAGAATGGAATTATCGATACAATCGTAACCCTCCCGTAAATGGGGAAATGAATTAACGAAATGGAAAAGAAGGCAACTTCACTCCCAAAATCGAATTGTTCCCGGACGTATCCCAGAGTTTATTTATTTTTTTGTTATACAAGGTTAAAGTACTACGCCAGCAAGGATCAGCCTGAGGAATTGGATAGCATTCCAGGCTCCATTGATTGTGCTCGCATGTTTCCGTTTAGGACCTTCCTATCCATATAATGGTTTTATGCGTACACTTAATGCTATGGAAGTAGCACCGTAGCACTTTTTTCCGGTAAGAAAAGTAACTGGTTGGGTGTGTATTTCGGGCATCTGCAAGCAAAATAGAAAAATGGAATTTTGCCAAGGACTATACGGGTGCTCCCACAGAGACCATTAGTTCTGCTCCATTGTGGTCAATTTTTGGGAAGATGAAACCATTTTATCTGTCCAGACTAAGAGAATTCATTTTTATGCTCAACATAATTTTTGGTATGTGTTTGCCGTTATGATTTTTCATCCAAAGTATAATTTATTGCTATCATTTTTCTTGGGTTTAAAATTCACCAGCAAATTTGCGAGCAAACAAGTTCACAGTACTACTGAAACAATATCGATAGATTATTTATTATCAACATATATTTATATCTATTTTGATCCGAGCGCCTTAGGAATGTGAAAAAACCCCTTCAAATGACTAAGAGAAATAGTAAAACTGCAGATATTTTGATTACAAACTAAAAGATACCTTCGAGAGCTTCTGTAGAAGCGAACTAAAAGTACATAATATTTAGAGCTTTCGGTTCACTTCTTAGGCGACATTTGCGATGCGATGAGTTGCAGGCTGACTGCAATTTATTAAGCTACTCTTCTCTTATAAGTTAAACCATTAATTAAACAATCAATTCTAAAAACACTTACTAAAGAGGATAATTTAAAAGAATTTCGTAGTATTATCACTATTTCTTTTTAACTGATTTCGAAGACCTTATGAAGGCTTCGAAGACCTTCTGAAGGCCTCATTGAACGCCTTACTTCTAGGGACATGCTTTGTAAAATAAAACCGATAGTGGATATAAACAGTTAATCAGGTCGTCATATCTTCCCCACCAGGCCTCTACCATGCATTTCTCAGGCTTTCACTTGCTCATACGCTCTGCAACACTACTAGTGTCTTCTTAGTTCCTTCCCACTTCTCGCTTAGTTTATATATTCACTGTTTGATATTAGTACATATAAAAATATAAATAAAAATCTTTAACCAAGATAACTTCTTTGCAGGATTACAAATGTTAATTCGCAGGAGGAACACACCTGCCTGATCACAAGACAGGTATGGCCAAAGCTTGACCCTAAACGGTCAAGAGAGCTCATCCTACTCAGACGCAAATTAATTAGCAATACCGTGGCCATTATTACGGGCCACCAAATGGTTCCCGATGACGGGTTAAGGACAAACACCCTTTCCGTCCCAGCCCATTTTATTATGACTCGAGAACTAATTTCCCCTGGAGACAGGTTTGTCCTCTTCTTCTCTAGGGATTTTTACGGGGTTTAATTTTTGCAGCCTCAATTGTGGTATCACAATGGATCTCCTTGGCCTAAGTGTGCCTTTTTAGGCAGCCACTCTAACGTAACCTTATCTACCCTAACTTCTTCTATTTGACAAATTTTAATCATTTGTGTAAATTAAATTGGTAAAAAGAAGGGAAACTGAAGAAATCAAAGAACACGTTACACCTAAGATGTTAACAGTTTCCGGAATTATTAATAGAACCCCGCAATCTAATGTAAAGAAAATCAGCCAATTGCAAACACATGACATACGCAGGGTGTCCCAGTAGTATTATAAATAGCAAGCTTAACAATCGATAACTTATGTAATTTTGAGATTTAAAAGAAAACTACTTCTAGCTTATTTAAAAACACAAATTTCACAAATTTGATCGTTCTCTAACCACAAGTATTTTTGCTACAGCGTCCGTTAAAATTTTGGTTGAAAAGGCTAACTAAGAGCTACATTGATAAATTGCAATTGGATAATTAATAAATTGTTTTTGAATAAATTTTTTTTAAACCGGATATCTTAAAGGTGATGGGTTAACATTATAGTATCCCAAAATATTTTTATTGCATTTAAAGAGACCTATTCACGGCATTGGAGTCCAAAAAGCCTTTTTTTACAAAAATCTCTCCATTTCTTTTTTTTTGGTCACCACTTTACAGCTTTATACCAAATTTCATCCCAATAGTTATAAAAATCAGAAATTGGGAGGGATGTGAGCTACAGCCAGACAGACGGAGGCATATACCGACACTATAATGGGTTCCTCCTAGCTAGCTATGGAACCCCAAATAGGGGACCAAACAGTATGCACCTTGAAGCAGTTGCTTCAAATTCAATTAATTACTTTGATTATAATATCACGATAAAAATATTTTTGATAATTTTTGTTCTCATCGTACAAATAAAATAAATTTCAAAAACCTTTAGGCAGCTTGTACACTTTCGTGAATTTCTGTGTAGTGTGAGCCACAAACACTTGGGAAACTAAAATAATTATTTCATCTTATACACATAATACTATACTCAATACAAAGTAATGTTGAATCAAGATACATATCTATAAAATAGTTGTAAAAGAAGGAATAAAAAATTTTAATATTTTGTTCAGTAATATTTGTATCCTCATTACATTAGGAAGAAAAAACTAATAAAAATATTTCAAATAAAAATTTCGCCTTTAAACTTATCTAATTAAATTGTATCATTTTATAGATACCTTATAAAGGACTAGGTTAGGAGGCCTCAGGACCAAGACTACACCGTATGAATTACGAGCGCAGTTACTTATTTATTTATGCAATGTTCATCAATTACTGATTATTCTTTTTATAGATTCACCAATGAAAAAAATTACAATAAAGGAAAAAATAACTCTAACCAAGCTGATCCCTAATTTAAGTTTTAAATAAATGAGAGGCAATATGTTCAAAATGCTA
This sequence comes from Leptarthrus brevirostris, assembly GCA_964036015.1. NCBI lineage: Eukaryota > Metazoa > Arthropoda > Insecta > Diptera > Asilidae > Leptarthrus > Leptarthrus brevirostris. The sequence goes on along the minus strand of OZ038372.1, from coordinate 35,828,751 downwards.
CAAACAGATGACAGATTGAAGATATACATAGATTCACGCGTACCATAATTAATGCGTTGGTGAGAAATATACAAAAAGCACAGAGTCCTCAAGGAGCGAGGCGGAACCAATAAATTAAAATCACCTCAAAATTCAGCAGCAAAAATTGACCAGTAATAGAACCAGACGGAGACAATCAACCCAGAAAAGGCCACGAAGGGAGAATCTCACAAATTTGCGCTGGACCATTAATGTGAGCCACATAAAAAGGAGACTATACTGATGTGTCACACTCTAAGCTTGGTCTAACAAAAGTACAATAAAGCAGCTTCTTTATATATGAATCATCAAACACCTTTGACCACCTTTAAATGCAGCCCAGAATCGCATTATCATTACTGACAATAGCGTCAACATAATCCTCGAATGAAAACTTAGTGTCAATCACGACTCCCCCTGGTTTTGTCAGGTATGCTAAATGGGCTTTCGCCAATAGTAAAGTAGAAGAGAACAGGATTCTTTTTACGAGAGAATGACATAACAATGCAATTGCTAATGTTTAAAGAAAGGAAATTAATAGGGAATCATTTACGGAAGGTATCTAAGTCAGAGTTTAAAAGGACACAGTCATTATCCATTGAAGCAGCACTGACAATTTTGGCATCTTCAACATTACAGAGGTTTCCCGAGTCAGTTAAAATCAAAGATACATATGTCATTGATATATATTATGGAAAGCAAAGGTCCTAAATGGCTACCCTGACGAATTATTAATTTCGTCAAAGAATGCACCACGAAATAAAACACGTTGCTTGCGACGAGACAAATAAGAACATCACCAATGAAAGAGGACTGGATGAAACGTGTAATGGATTCTATCAAAGGAATTACTGAAGTACATATGTCCGATCATACATAAAAAATTGCCGGTCAGGTGTGAGTCGGATCTTATAATGAGAAATGCTACATACAAATTTCAATTAGACATATTATTGGAAATTCTAACTGAAAGTTCTAATTGGAATTTCTAGATGACAATTTTAATTAGAAATTCCAAGTGGAAATTGTAAATGCACATTCTAGTTGGAAATTTCTATTGAAAATTCTAATGGAAATTAGAATTTCCAATCGAAATTTTAATTTAAAATGTCCAATTAGAATTCCTAATTAATCAATTAGGATCACCGCTACGAAGTTAGACTAGCCCTTCCCTCCAACCCCCTACCTTATGTGCGTTATGAAGATATGTCCGATCATACAAGTTAATACATCAAACATATTTGACATGCAAAATAAACCTTTTCTCTTGTTTCGGACACATCATTGCACACATCGTGGGAACTTAGCTGTAGTGTCAGCTCTTCTTCCCGAAGATAGCCCACAAGAAGTAAGTTAGCTAAGATAATTTTAGACTCCAAGTTTATGTCATTCGGTAAAGAATAAAATTATAAACATCAAAATTGCTTTTTTTTATAAAAAATAATCTGCTACAAAAATTCACGTACATAGAAAATTACCGTCTAAAAAACTATGCTAGTTACAGACATCGTTTTATTTTTCCTACTTACTTAAACCTCTATTGACTATAATTATTTCAGATTTTCCGCTTCGCAAACTTCGTTGATAAGAGGTAGTGGTGGAGGGGGTGGAAGGGTATATTTTTAGACCTTTTCAGCATAAATCGAAAAGTATGAGAAATAAAAGGAAGACAAACTATATTTGATAACGTACAAATGAAGCGCTTTCTTACGATACCCCACATGACCTTGTAACCCCAATTTGAAAAATTGAATTCGTCAATGCACGAATAAACAGCAGCGGACCAAGATGGCTTCCCTGAGGTACACCAGAAGAAGCCCTAACGACTCTAGATGAAGATCTCGATATGTCCTATCTGTTAAGTACGAGGAGATCCATTCGAACAACAAAGGCGGGAAACCCAACTTTCTAAGTTTGCGCATAATCACAGAGTGGGGGAGTTTATCAAATACCTTGCTGAAGTCGGTGTAGACGCAGTCGGCCTGGAGACCCTGTTGACAGGCAGAGACGTAAATTCAGCTCAAATGCAGATTTAAGAAATGCTCTGAACAATCACAGAGCCCCTTTCTAGTATGAAAATCTAACTTCCAAGAACTTTTGCCACTCAAGAAAACATTTCTAGTTATTGAAATCATTCAGCACTAATTTAATTTGTAGGATTGTATCACTGCCTAGTCTCGATTCACTGCTATCATTGAAGTAAGTCTTGAAACTCTTCTTCTTAGAACTTTAAGCCACTTTTTCCGTTAAACTACAATTTTTGGAAATCTAAAGTACAAGAAGGCTAACTTTAAGTTAACGACGGTTGCGGTCGGGGGAGTGGAAACCTAACTTTGTAACGCATGGACTCATTTAGATTATTTAGATTACTCTGAATGCATAGAGTATCTGTTTGTATTTTGAAAAAAATTTGACTTGTGGTGAGAGTTGAGGGACGTCGCCTAGCTTCATAAGGCATAGACCGATTTTGATGATTTTGATTCTGTTGTACAGAATATGTTTCGTGATTAATAAATGCTAACAATTTTGTTCTTAGCGTAACTATGATAATTCTCTCTTGCTCTATAGAGTATGGTGGCACACTAGCACCATGGTAAGACTTTTCTAAGGTGAGGGTATGAAAGGGTGACCGTAACTAATTTCGTAATATGTTGCCGGATTTAGATAATTCTGTTTCCATTCTTCCTTTCCTCGACAGCTTTTTAAATTGCTTTGTTCCTACGCGCAATTTTCGAGTCGAATATATGAAGACACTGAAAAGTAAAAAATAAATAGTTGTTGTTGTCTTCGACCACCCCATATCTGCAAGAGGTTACGGAAACGAGGAAGTAAACACTTCCGTGTACATTCTTTGCAAAACTTTAAACGCGTTTTTCTCGAACAGGTTTTTTAAAACGGTGACTACGATTCTGAGCACTGTATTCAACTAAGTGTGCTGAAATTTTGCACATAAACTCGCAAAATGAGCAGTTTTCGTCTGACGCAGTATTTTTCGATAACTTAATCTTTCCACTTTTTTCAAATATTTTTATACCAAAAAAAATCGATTTTTTTTTCAAAACCGCCACAATTTTTTTAGTTATATAGTTTAAAAAAATTCTGCTCCATCGGACGGTAGCCAAGGAGATTCGTAATAATTCTCCATGTTTAATTCAGTTTCCAAATTAACTGGGAGGGCCCAATCGTAATCACCGTTTGCCTCCGCAGATTTGCAGGCCTATGTAGTCTACAGCAGCTTCAACGTCCGGCATATTATTTTTTTTTGATTTTAATTTAAAAAGTTATTTTTTCGATAAACATTCATACAATAATAAAAGCCAAAAACAGAATTAGCCTATTTGTCTCCTCAAAATAAATTGAAACGCGAACACCTAAACAATGGTGCTCCAATTATTTTTTGAACATGACTGAAAATTATTTTGTTTACAAATTTTAGTTATATAGTTCAAGCAAACCAACCGTTTGTACTTTATGATTTTGTCAAAAATTACAATTCCAATTGAGAATCAAAGTCTCTTGCAAAAGCTGTGCTGTTATTTAATTGGGCCATACTATTGTATTATTCAGTTTTATGGTTTTGTTTACATTTTTAATCCTTGTTTGTACCAATGAAAAGTTCCCACTGCACAGTTTAAAACAATTCCCTTAGAGTTCCATCGAAAAATTTTATTAAAGCATGAACAAAGAACAAGGGAGATATTCATGTGTGCACATATGTTTACTACAACACAGTACCTCATAAGGGCAATTCTGTTTCCGGCTTTTGAGCTTTCTCTGTACCAAATAAATTGCTGCTATTTTTCTTCTACCTTTATACGGGTGAAACCCATAAATTAACTCCATCAAGAGGAAATCAGTCACCTGGCAACATTTAGTTATCCACTTGAGTGCTATCGGACCGACAATGAAAATTTCTGGGTCCCCTAGTGCGAACATGGTAACCTCAAAGACCACACCAGTTCAAGGTTACTAGACAGATGTTACTTTAAAATTTACTTTGGTGTCCTTGCTCCACATCCAGCAGGTGAACGAGACCAAGTGGAATGGGATCCTGAAAGGCATCCTGTTGTGCTTCCTTTTAAAGATGTGTTCTTTTCCTCTGATAGGGGATTTGTGGGAGCGATGCTATTCTGTTCAGTGAGCCAATCTAGGACGTGTTTCATTTAAAATGACAAAGATAAAAAAAATTATAAAAATGAGTTAAAAATTTTTCTGCACAATTTCTCTACGCCCGCGTTAATTTCGGACCAAGACAGTTTTACGAACGTAATTTAGCACAATTAATTTAATAGCAGAGTATATGGCACTGATGATAGAATGAAATCGAGCAGAATTTTTCACCATAATGGCAGCAAATTGCTGGAACTCTATTTTCTCATGGCGACACGTTCAAATGCAATTTACCTTGTAAGAAAAACTACTTCAACAACTTCATTGCGAAAATGATTTTATTTATAGGAACTGGACGATTTTAATTAAAAATTCTCTTGATTTATCGAGGCTATTCTGTTCTGGTAAATTTTATCGTGTAATTTAAACTAGTAAACATGCCAAAAGGAAACTCGTTAGAACTGTTATGGATCTGGAAACTTTTTTCTTAAGACAAAGTTTGACTATTCGTAAATGTTTTTGTATTATATATCTCTTTCGGCAGAAGAATGTTCAGGTGCACTTGTGGAATATAAATTATCCTATTAGTGCGAGTAAAAAAGTTATGAATAATTTTGGGCTTACTTCTAGTTGTTAATGAGAGCTTACGAGCTTACTTTCGCTGACACTGTGTCTTTTCCTTTTTTCCTTTGCTTTCCAGGTGAACCGTCATTTATGTGCCGCAAAAAATATGACAAGAGGTTAAAAACAATCTGAAAAAATTCCAAAATCGCGTCAGAGGGAAACTTATTTTAAGTTAAATAAAAAAATATTTGTATAATTCTTGCAAGGAAACGGAGTTGGATGACTTGGTTAAGTGGCACAATCACCATGCTATTGTTACAGGGTTCTAGCCTCGGTCTTCCTCTGAATTTTTATTTAAATTCTTAAATCCACTTTATCTCTGGGCTGTTGTCTAACTCGCATAAATTCGAAAACAAGACATTCATGTTCCCTCATTCCTCATTCCTCAACTTACTTCCGACTGAAGCCATGCTAAGGCATCATAGGGTTTGACTACATCATAAAAAAAAGTCTACTATTCGACGAACTAGTTCAATTGGAGATTATTATGCATAAACGATCTAATTCAAAAAACTGCCCCCCCCCCCCCCCCCCCCCCCCCTTGAAACGTCGTAGAGTGTTTTACTTCCAACACTGCCGAACCTTCTGAATGATATCCGTTTTGAAAAAGCCCATTGGATGGTTTATTCGGAAATAGTATGTTATAATCTGTTCCAAAAAGATTGGCAGTACACGCTCTTATGGACTATTTCTGTCTGCTTTATTTGCCCATCAATTCCCTATGCATCCATCCCTCTTCCTCAGCACGCTGTTGTCACGATTTCAACTCAGAACATTGTCTGATTTTTCCTCATGGACTCGGGTTGCCATATCAAAAGCATGTAAATATAACAGATTTCTTGATTAATCCACGACCATTCATTGGGGCTTTATTTATTAACAGCTGTGCAACATTGAACCAAAAATATATACATATTTTAAAATAAATAATTCAAGACAATTTATAATAAGTAAAATCAAATTAGTATTTTATTCAAGCAACCTACTGCTAAAATATATAATCTGGCTACACTAAATGTCCTTCCCGACCATTACAGTAACTCGAATTCGTATTGCATCGGAGAATTTCGCATGTAAAAACACCCACCACCCACCACTGAGTACTAATCATTGTCGGTCGTCTAAAAGCATCTGATTGCTGATTGTTCTTATCACAATCCAGGTACGTGTACTATAATTTTACCGGCTGTACTATCCGCAATCCAGATTCCATTATAGTACGCAAGTGTACTATATTTTCACTTCGTCGAAATTTGCTTTCAAGTTTCACTTATGTAATTAATGCTTTCACTAACTAACTAGTCACTCAATCGTTCGATTCTTCATCAAGTAACTTTTTTCAGCTGATCGCGAGTTCGCGTTGTAAAGCTGCCTTGACATATGCAGATGCACATGTATATTGTATGTAGTATAATAACAACTACATATAATAGCGTCAGCGCAACAGCGCACAGAGCCATAATATTGTAGCCCAACATCACCACCACTACGTAAATGTAATGGGGATTTTTTAATTTTTGCATTGGTGTTGTCGTTTTTACCAAGCATACATACTATAATTCTCAGGTTGGTACTATAATTTCACCACCACGATATCAACGATTACTTACTACTAGATAAACGGCTTCAAACAAAGCAGTGAACAATTTTCGGTTGCTTTTGCATATTTCCCGCATCGGGCAACCCTGCAGTCTTAACTAAAAATTTGTTTTCCGGGAGAGTTTGTGGATAAGAGACACGTATACTTTTCTTATGTGCATTTACAAACGTCAAATCTACTTCACTCATTAAAAGATCAGAAAACACTAACAGTTTGAAAGTCTCTTACGCACACAAGTAACTAGCTCAGTCATGTGCTTCACATGAATTCTTTTTATTGGTGGTACTTTCTGGTGCATTTCTCTCTTCGACAAGATTTGGCGGTACTTTTTTGACAGGAGTCTGTGATGCTCTCCGGATGAGAACAGAATTTTGACAGGACTAAGGGATTCTCTCAAATAATTCTGGCAGGAGTAAATGACTGCACACTACCTGTACTCTTTATTTGCATTTATATTCTTATAACTTTAAAAGCTGGATATATTTCGTTTTACTGTGGTGCCAGTGCTTGCTTTGGGTAATTTATGGAGCAGGTTATCTAGTAGTAAGTAATCTTTGACAAGTGTACCTTCCACTGTGGCCGACCTGAGAACCCTGTCACAATCAGTGCCTCTTGGTTTGTTGACCAAGATACATCGAAAGGATGGCTCTACATTGTTTTTGGCGAGTTTGAGAAATTTTGCATCATAACTTGCCATTTACCGTGTACTGCCAATCTTTTTGGAACAGGGTATAGATATGGTTAGATTACATCGCACGCGAATACGCAATTGTTGAGATGATAGAGAGTCAACACACATACAATCGAAATAAAAATTAATTGTATATAGCTGTTTAAATATGGATTATCTCATTTAGTCGATCTACAGTTGCGATACATGTACTAGGACGATTCACTTTGCTCGTAATTATCTTCTGTTGGTAATAAAACAATTTTACAATTGGGTGCGTTAGAATTTCTTTTAGAGTCTTAATTAAAGGAAGCAACACGTACGGACCCGTCTTTTCCTGGAAACAATGCAACGACGCGAGTTACGTCACACAGAACAACACCTTCCAATCAACGTGCCATATCAGTCACGTGGTGTAGCCGCACCTCAAGCTTAATTAGAGTTTCAGATTATCCACCTGTAAAATAATCATTTGACATTTTACCAGACATAACGTCAGCATAAAGATGCACAGTAGATTTTCTTTCTTTTTTAGCAAGTACAGTTAATTGACAACAGTTGTAAAGTTCGGTCAATAAAATCTAATAATTCTTTTATTTAAAGTATAATTTGTTATTTCTTTAATTCAAAACTTGATAAATATCGTATTTCGCTCCCGAAATATCTCTCGTCCTTAGTTAACGCAATATTTCCTTTAGTCTTTCCTGCAAACGTGGAAGGTTGAGTTGATTCATTTATTTATTTACAAGGTTTCATCACAGGATGATTACTTAACAATAGAAAAGCAAATTAAAGATGAAAGTGAAAGAGAAAAAGAAAAAAAAAAAAACGTAAGAATAAAAGTAAAAACAAGAATAACAACAAAAAGCAAAAATTAAAATAGACTAAAAATAAGAATACAAATCAACATATCAAAACACTTACAAATTAAAATATAAAAACAAGATTAAAATCGAGACGGTTGGAAAAGCAATTAAAAAGGCGAGAGATTGACGACAATGGTTCATTCAAACGGTAGTTAGTGCAGTGAAACGGAGCCTGGAGAAAGTCACTATGTCTAAAGGAACGAGTAGGAACACGGATATTCAACTTATACAACAGTTCAGGTGAGTCAACAAAACCCTGCGTGATATCGAAGATAAAGGAAGTCCTAGATCTGTTACGCCTATCCTCTAGCAAGTCCAAAGAGAGTAGTCCAAGTCTTTCTTTATACGCGGGGAGAATCAAGGGGTTTATCTATGAAAGGCCACGCAATGCACACTTTAGCAACCTGCGCCGAACAGCCACAATACGAGCACAATGAACCGCATAGGACGGAGACCAAAAGGGACAGGCATACTCTAAAATGGGCAAGTACAAAAAAGAAGCTTGGTGATAAAGATATTATTAAATTCCTTAGACCATCTCTTTACAAAGCCCAAGGAAACGTTGGCCTTGTTAACAATGTAATTGATGTAATCTATGAAAGACAAACGCGGACCAAAAATAACACCAAGATCCCTTACTATATCCAGTCTGGTTAGCAAGCTGTCACTGACAGAATGGTCATACATCAATGGAGCTTTCCTTCTTGAATACAAAACAAACGTACATTTATCAACGTTCAAAGGCATATTGTTCGCAATACCCCAAGAATTAAAAGATTGAAGATCAGACTTCAGCGCAAAGCAATCGTTGAAGTCAGAGAGAACACGAACAATTTTAGCATCGTCAGCATAACATAAAATTTTTAAGTTCGCTAAGATGGTGTCCATGTCGTTAATAAAAATAATAAATAGAAGCGGACCCAATTGGCTGCCCTGGGGCAGCCCAGAAGTGACCGAAATTTTACAAGAGAGGGAACCGATAAACAGAACACGCTGTGTTCGGTTAGAGAGATAAGAAGAAATCCATTGGACGAAAAGAGATGGAAAACCTAACATAGTAAGCTTTAAATCAAGCAATTTGTGGCCAATGCGATCAAAGGCCTTACTAAATTCGGAATAAATACAATCAACCTGTTCACCAGCCTCTATGGCAGAAATGCAATAATTAGAAAACTCCACAAGGTCAATAGTCGTTGATCTGCCTTTAATAAAACCGTGCTGGAAGGATCCCAAGAAGGGTTTACATACAGTAAAATGTAAGGGCGTCACAAACCATTGCTTCGAAAGCTTAGCGATGGCAGATAAATAAGCAATAGGCCTATAATTAGAGATATCTTCTTTCTTACCCTTTTTATGAAGAGGAAAAATGGTAGAAGATTTCCACAGTTTAGGAAAAATACCGCAGGACAAGGACAAGTTAAATAAATAAGAAAAGACAGGAGTAAGATAGTGGGCACAATTCTTTAGGACAGATACGGGAACACCATCGGGACCGGGTAAAAAACTATTGAACAACTTCATAAAATGCATCATAACTGAAGCATCTTCAAAAAACAAATCCTTAACCGATAAGGAGGTCGGGAGATAATTCTTCAAAAACTTCAAATCACCTAAAACAGAGGGGAAGCCGTCACTCTTACGCTTAAGATTAATGAAGTTCCAAGACCTTTTGGGATTAACACAAATCGACCGCCTCATTATGATAATTCCGATATGCAAGTTCGGACGCAGAAGTATAACGACATCGCAGATCCGAAAATATAAGATAATCTTCGTCACTATGAGAGAGACAGAATCTCCTCCAGGCTTTGTTTTTAAGATTTTTAAGATGTTTTATAGACGCATTAAGCCAAGGTCGAAAGGAGTTACAGTTCCTAGAATGAGATACGGGAACACAACGGATGAAACATGAAAACATAAAGTCCTAAAATAACTCTAGAGTAAAATTAATATCGCATTTTCGAAAAAGGCAGTCCCAGACCAGGGGATATTTGCGAGAATTTGATTCATTACAGAGTAATCAGCCCTTTTAAAGTCGTAACAATAATTATCAGAATTGAAAAGCACATTCAAACAAAGTTCAGAGCAGAAGACTACATGAAGAACAGGGTGGAAGTCCGATTCACGAAGCAAAGGAGAGAGACATCTCCTAACATTGTTCCACATTCATCCGTGGAGAACACCAAGTCGAGCAAGCGTCCAGAAGCATTGCCAACAGCACACGATTGTCGGAGACCAGATGAAGAAATGGATTCCAGAAAAGCACCGTGATGTTGAGGGACGATTGATACATGTGGCAGCAAGCAATCATCATCGGCGGAATACTCCCAGGTTATGGATGGCATATTGACAGAAGCAAAAGGTCATCACAAGAAGACATAATCTCTGAAAGCCATTAGGTACACAGCTGAAGACAAGAGTTCATACACTGAGGACGGTGAAGTAGGTGGAACATAGACGGTCATAACATAAATGATCTTGTCAGGCGTATGTTATTTGATTGTCCTTCCTTTTGATTCGGGAGCTGACACGTTCCGGTAGTTTTATATATTATCTTCAATTGTGGTTGGGTAGTTGTTTTGTTTGTTTAATTTGCACCGACTTCAAAATGTCGTAATAGATATAAAATGAAAAATTATTTTATGGTTTTAGCGCTTTTTGTGAAATCGGTTCAATTTTTTTTAAAAACTATTTTATTTTTCACTTTTTAGTGTCTTCTATAACAAAGCAATTTCAGTAGTTGCAAAGATAGTACATTAACAAAATTATCCAAATCCGGCAACAGTAGAACCCTCACCTTAGAAAATTCTTAGCATGACTCTAGTGCGCCACTTTCCTTTATACGACAAGAGAGAACTATCGTAGTCAGAGAATCATTGTAGACACTCTAGGTACAAAATTTTTATCATTTATCAATGCGGAAACTTATTCTATTCTTATTCAAATTGAGTAACGCCCCCTCCGTACACCACCCAATTTATATCAGTGGGGCAACATGTTCTACACATCAAAAGAAGAATCATCGAAATCGGTCCACGCGCTTCGAAGTTAGACTACCCGCTCCCTCCCCCCAAACACTAGGCCAATTTTTTTCTCCTATTAGCAATTGGGGATCATACTCTGTACAACAAAAAAATCGGTCCACGCGACCAGAGTTAGGTTTCACCCCCAAAACAAAGTAAGGTTTACGCCCGGCCAGGCATAAGAAAAAAAATACACACGTCGAACTTAGAATTAGAACGTATGAATTTTTTCAGAAGTCGGTTAAAACTACTGTAAATGGATCGTGCAGCTTTTTTATTATGAGTTATCAGTTCAAGCATTCTCAACATTAGCTGCTGCTGGCCTCATGTGACCCAATTCAAGATATTCATTTTAATAATTTGTATAAAGCTGAAACATGTTCGGATCTTCATTTAACTTTGTTTCCATCCCCACTTTATTTGTTGTTTCGTTCTCTGTCGCACATGCCCTCTCTTTCACTCTCAGAGTAATGAGAAATTGGATAAAATTATAATAATTCATTGAGGAATCATTTTTAGTAAAAATAATTTATCATAAATTTAACAAGTCTTACGAACGTAAAATAAACGAGTTTAGTTATATATGAGTCATCAAACTTCTTAGACCATCGTTTGACAAAGTCCAGAGCAGAATTAGCTTTGTTTACAAATGTGTTGATATGGTCGTCAAATGAAAAGGTTGTATTTAGCACGACCCCTAAATCTTTGGTCTTGTCAAGTCTCTTTAGAGAGCCACCGTCTAAGGCGCAGTTAAAGTGCACTGGATTACTTGATGGAGAGAACGACATAGCAGTGCACTTGCTAATATTTGAGTTAGTAGAACACCAATTATGAAAGGCGTCTAAGTCAGAGTTTTAATTTTGGCGTCATCAGCGTAACATAGAATTCTCGAATTAGGGAGAATTAAGGATACGTAATTTATGTAAATGATAAAAAGCAATGGTCCTAGATGGCTGCCTTGAGGAACACCGGAGGTGGTATAAATGTCGTTAGAAGGTGTACCCCGAAACAGAACACGTTGCGTGTGATCAGACAGATAAGAACAAATTCAATTAACGAAAATTGATGAAAACCCTAAAAAAGATAACTTACGAACGAGAACACTATGGTTAATTCTGTCAAAGGCCTTGTTACAGTCCGTGAAAATGCAGTCGACCTGCTTACCAGCTTCCATGGCAGAAATACAGCAATTAGAAAATTCCACCAAGTTATTTGTAGTAGATCTACCTTTCATGAAGCCATGCTGAAGGAACCCAGAAAAGTTTTGCAGTGGAATTTAAGAACATTGCACACCAGAGCTTCAAAAATTTTACATATACAACAAAAATTGGCAATGGAGCGATAGTTTGATATGTCACACTTTCTTCCCATCTTATGTAGGGGAATGATGACAGATACTTTCCAGGATTTCGGAAAAACACCATACAAATAGATAAGTTATATAAGTGACAAAGTATAGAAACTAGGGATATGCGACAGTTTTTTACAAAGCAAGCACAGATACCATCAGGTCCACACGAGAAACTATCAGCCAAACCATAAATATGCTTTAGGACAGTATCCTCGTCAAACATTAGGTAAGTGGTTTCAAGGGAAGTTGGCGCAAGCCTCGTCATATGAGTAAAATCCTTATCTCTAATATCACAGTCTATAGTCAAAAATGCGGTGCTAAAAAGTTCGCCAAATAGGTTGGCAGTCGTCAGGGGATCGTCATTCTCGACGTCACCAAAACTTAACACAGAAGGGTAGTAATAACAATTACGCTTAGAATTTATTAACCTCGAGAACTGTTTAGGCTCAACACGCAAAGTCGATTTAATTCTCTCCAAATAGTCACAATAAGATATATCAAGTGCAGAGCAAAATTGGTTGGTTACATGGAGTAAGCGAAATAGTCAGCATCGCTCCTTGAGGAACAAAACCGCTTCCAAGCTTTATTCTTTAGATTCTTTAAGTGCTTCACGGAACTATTAAGTCAAGGCTGATATGTACGCGAACTACGAGACCTTGAAACAGGAAAACAATTAGCAAAACGAACAGAAAGAGAATCGTAAAATAATTTTACAGCATTATCGATGTCACGCTCATTCAGAACATCCGTCCAATCACAGACAAAGAGCCAATTATTAAGTTATATAATAATCAGCCTTGCTAAAGTTATAACAAAATTTACTTGAATCAGAAGAAGCCGTCAATAAAGGATCAAAACCAAAAATAATAAGCGATTCCGGATGATGACAAGACTCAGGAACCAAGGGAGATAGACAGTGCTTCACGACAGTATTCGAGAAGTCAGTTGAGAACACTAAATCCAGAAACTTGCCGAGTCATTCATCACATCACAACAGGCCTGTGATAAACCGCAAGAGGCATTGGAATCTGTGAATCATATAGGATAAGGTCATCCGATGGAAGCAGCAAATTAGCCAGTCCTTCGACACAAGTAGACATCAACTCATAACATTCAGAGGGCAATCCAGATGGAATATAGACCGTGGCAATATATACGTTTTTGTGTGGGAGCCTGAGAACCACACAAAGGAATTCAGGGGATCGGATCCCGCAACATCAACGGCCAGACAAGGAATGTCATGGCGGACAGCGCAGAGAACACCACCGCCTACTGGAGCATCAGGAGCGGAAAGGTAGCGGTCGCGGCGAAAAATCAAACACCCAGAGCCAAAGAGCTCAGCGTCTGCAATTCTTCCACAAAGCCAAGTCTCACAGACAGACAGACCACGTCGAAACAATTATTCATCGAGTCAATATGGAGTCGAGTCGTTTTAGAGGGCAATCCAGTTACGTTGGCATACTAATAACTAATAATATATATAACTAATAACTTACTGATGCGTTCTTTGATGAAATATTATGGGCTGCAGTTGCGTTCAAGCGAATCCTTGGAATGAATTCACGGACGATAGAATGACAAAGTAATGAGTTGTAATGAATGTTACCCCCTGTGGGAATGCGTCGGGGATTTAAAGGGAACCTACAATTTAAAGTGGATTCCGAACCACTGAAATTTTCTCTGCTACTCCATGGAATTTTTATCGTGATATGTTGTCGGCAGAAAACATCCATGGGTCGGCATCGGTGGAATTCGGATCTCTGGGTTAGGAGGCCGACAGGGTAACAAGAAAATGCAGCAAGAATACAAAACTCTTTAATTTATGAAGGCTTAAAAGTGTATAATATAATATGTACTATAGGCTTAGAAATAAAAGCAATGAAAAGAAATTATTAAGAAATTTTGAATAGAATTTATTAAGAATAAGTGAATTGAATTAGAGATTAAAATCGAAATTTTGAGCGTATCTGTTTGAAAGTATGATTGACGTCAATATGCCTATTTTGGTTAAAGCATTTATTTTTCCTAATAATTAATTATTATTTTCAGCTCCTTAAATATTGCAAGAAATTTATTATTCATATTGTATTTTATTTAGAGAAATATGTTTTGCAATAAGAATTTGATTGCTGCTATACAGCTCTGATACCAAGCAAATCCCTTCACAATTAAATATTGACTACACCATCATCAAATATAAACTATTATACCTTGCAGGGCTTATCAATCTATTCACTTTACACTTGGTTGAACTTTTCAATTTCAATAATTTCTTTCCCATGACAAATAAATCTTGACGGACATCATACACGTTGAACATGCGTTAACAGTGGAGGGGGCTGTTGGAAACTTGTACAATGTTTATGATAGAAAAGCATAGCCGAATAAAGTTTTGGAGAAATCTATTGCCAAAAAACTTTTCTCAATATACGAATGAATGAAAGGACCCATAGCATGAACGACCTTGTAAAAAGTTTACTAATGTACGGTCTAGTTTTATCGAAACCCTCAAAACTGTGCGGTGGGCTTAATGAATATATTAATCATTTGAAGCTGTGTATGGATTGCCATAAGAAACATTCCTTTACACTTAAGGTGCTCTTTAATGTGTCAACTCTACAAAATTTGAAGTGATATTTCCTTTCCACGTTCTCCAGGGACAAGTTTCTTAACAAATTTACTAAATTGATCCCCGAACATACACGTCAGTTGCTTCTTTTAGCTTTCGTTCGCTGTAAGCTGTAATGAATAGATAAGTAAAAGTCCGACGGATCTGTATGAAATGGAGTCAAAATACGAAAAATTCCATTTTCATTGCGGCGCCAACTATCTCTCTTCCATGTAATTCTCAGACAGGCACATTCAAGGATGTTTCCTTACACAATGTGAAACTGTATTCCGTACTATCCCATTGGGCCAGTGAAGGGCACATTGACTTTGTGGTGCTTCGGCATGCTTTCTCTGCACTGGACAAGACAGGACAATATGATATTTCTCCACACATATTGGAAGTGAACGTAGGTCTTGACAGGAGCAAATTAAGTAATGAACAAACAATTTCACATATAATTGTACTCAACAAAATAAGGTTCTCAGAATAGAGGTCCAAGGGGAAATTGGCGAAGTGCTTAGGTTCATTCAACTAAGGAAGACTCGTTTCGTAACTTTATTGACCTGCTTTTGTTTTGCTGGAAGGAAGTAGCTCCGAAGGGGTTAGCATAGGATAAGCCATTCAATTATGTAAGATTTTAGTTAGGACTCAGTTAAGACAGTTTTGTTACTTGTATCGTTGTTGTCGATGCTGCTTAGAGACAAAATTAAGTATTGGAACGTCAATAATGCTTAGTCAGCTGATAATTTTCTAATTGGATGAATTAAGACTTCGAGATCTCATGGGTATCTGGCAATTGTGCTGCTGTTCGTAATTAAGGTTTGAATAGAAGTTCTTTACATTAGTAAGACTGATGTACTTGTTCAAATTGAGATTAATTGAAAGGAATTCCTGAATAAAGCACATAGATGTAAGATATTTAAGTTCTGTAAATATATATGTAAGTACTAAACGTGTACCGGGAAACGGTGAGCACTTTGGAATTTAAATAGAATAATTCAATTTAATTGAAAGAACTACTTTTATCTACTACCCTTGCTGAAGGTTAAAGTAAGGAGTAACGTGCTGGCTCCCTATCATAAAGGTCCCTGGTTCTAATTACACCGGCACCGACTCGTGGTCAGTTTCTACTAACAACAGTTTGCGTTAAAAGGTCATTGATCGTTACAAACTAATATCGGTAGTTCAGAATCCATCTTAAATTGCTTGTCTACTTGCAAACGTTCTAATTGAATCGGTGAAGTTCTGCGCTGGCATCACGGGATTACAGAAACTAAACAGCTGCACTTAAAAAATTGAAAATCACTATAAGGTTGTTGTTATGAAATTAAATTAACCAATTACATAATGAGTAGTTTAACGACAAAAAAGAAAACTTCCGGTGCAAAAGCGGTCAGCGGAAGAAGGGCTGCCGAAAGCTTGTGGCATAAAGATATGTTTAGCGTTTCAAAACACTTGGTCGGTATTAAATCAACCAATGACCCAGACTTTTAGGAGAAAGAAAACTGCAAAAAATTACGAAACGCTTTAAGCCAGACTGTAATAAAGCAGAACACAGCCGACCAGACCGAGGTATGTTCAGTATTACAGATACGCGCAAAGATTGGTACGAACGAAAGTAAGACGAAAGAAGCCTAATTTATGGAGGGCGAAATATCTAGTTTATCTACCATAGTAACGCACGCATCCAAAGGAGGAAACTGGGGAAGGAGTTAATGCCGACTCGTGTTACCTTGGTTACAAAATTGTGCCCAAGACGCTGGGAACCCGTTCTGAGTGGTATGAGCGTAGAGACGACCAGCCGGATCGTCGATTCGCTCTTCCCCTCCCACCCTAAAGTGGAAATTACAGACATCCCTCCCTTCACCGGGGAAGAGCTGGGGATTGCGGTGGCCTCCCTTCGCAACCGCAAAGCCCCAGAATCGAACTAAATTCCGTCGGAGACCCTGAAGGCCGCGAATCACGCACATCCTAAGCTTCTGCTCAGGATGTATAATACGTGCCTCACGGCCAGGACCTTCTGTCAACGGTGGGAGATGGCCCGCCTTATGTTGAGCAACAAAGGCAAAGGCGATGTAACGGCCCGGTCATTATTTTGCCCCTTTTGCATGCTGGACATTGCAGGCAGGGTCTTGGAGAAGCTGGTGCAGCCGCTTCTACTCTCGGCGATAAGGGATGCTGCCGACCTGTCCCAGTGACAGTACGGATTTCCACGGGGATGCTTCACAGTAGGAGCCGTAGATTAGAAACCTTCTCGAAACCCCCGGTGTGAAAAAATGCGTTCAACTTGGCAAGCTGAGCAGAGTGCGAGTTATTCGGGACTACCTGCGGGACTGATCCCTCGTTTATGAGACCGGCGATGACCAGCGCAGGAGGCCGGTCACAGCAGGGACCTGACCTCATAAAGGTGCCATACGATGGACCGCTGTGACTGCAGGTGCCGGAGCTGAGAATGATTAGTTACGCGTACAACGTCGTGATGCCCGCATCGTCGAGTTGGCGCAGCTTAAATTAAACATGATAGCGAGGAGTAATAAACATGATAGCTAGTCACTTGTGGAGACGAAGCCCGCCGCTAAGTACCTGGGGGTGATGATCGATTCGAAAAAAGCCTTCGCGTAACAGCTAAGGCGGGCGACTGTAAAGTCGGAGGAGCCCGGACGTCTGTCGCAACGGAGCACATGCTTGAAAGAGAAGATAAGTGGCGCTTAGTCGTGAAGTTCGTGGAAAACACGCTCCGGGCGGCTGCGACGCAGGTCCTTGCTAGGAGCCCCGTGCGCTCAGCGAAAAGGCCCAGTCCGGAGTGATATGGAAAACGGTCCCGGGCTGGTGTCCTTGGAGCTGAAAGGAGGGGTTTTAGCCGGTAGTCCGGCACTCGGTCCAGACACCGTAAGATTCTTGTTTAAAGTGTTAGGAAATTATTTGTTCGTCAAGCTTCCTATTTACCAGATTAACATCTGCCGAACCTTTTGTTTCCTGCCGGTTAAATAAAATCGTTCTGAGAAGCATGAATTAATCGTCCAGCAGCGTTTGCCAATCCATATGGACAAACTGAGGAGGTAGAAAGCATATTTTGTTAAAGTCCTAAACGATGGAGTTGGATCAATTGGTTGAGCGGCACGACCAGCATGGAATGGTTCCCGGGTTCGAGACCAGGTTCCTACGTGGGTTTTAAAAACTCCACTCCGTCTCTGGGATGTTGTCTAGCTCTGAGCAATGCAAAAACAAGACATTCAAGTTTCTTCACTCCCCCTTACCCTAATTCCCTTCCGGCCAGAGCCATGCTAACGTATCAAAGGGCCCCTAGGCAGTGACCACATTGTAAAAAAACACCTACACCTTTTGTCCGTCGAATGCCTCTTCATCTGAGCCTGAAGATCTAACGGCTGTGGCCAACATTAACATCAACTCTTCAACATGATAGATAGGATGGATCCCATCGCTGCGACTGATATTCTTCTTTCCGTGATCCAGGACTGTTTACCAATCCCACTGAATTGAAAACAGGTCTTATTGTAAAGATTCCTAAGAAAGACAACTTAAGGAATTATACAAAAGGTGTGGCATCTGTTCCTAGTCGCAGTCTCCAAATTGATGGCAAAAGTTATCTAAATGCAAATCAAGCAATCAATAAAGTACCTTCTGAACGAGGTACAGGCAAGCAGTCGTGAGAGTTACCGACACCCTCACCCTCCGAGTAATCATCGAGTTATCCGACCCCTTTACATCTAATGTTCATCAATTTCGAAGAATCATCTGACAGCGTTGATCGCGAGTATATGTATATGGCAAGCTTTACGTAGCAGAGACACCCTAGAAAACATTATTGCCATCATAAAGGAGTCCTGCTCAGGATTTCAATATTACGTCCTATGCAAGGAACAACTGTCGGAGCCCTTCCAGATGCTAGACGGAGTGATACATGAATGCATTCTGTCACCTTTGTTTTTCTTTATTTATTTATTAACACACATTCTTCTGGTAATTAAGCAGTAAGGAAACTAAATTTAATTAATGAAAGTAAGCTTAATACAAACGCGTGACAAACTAAAAGCAATAAATTAAAATGTACTAAAATAGACTAAATATACTATAACAAGTAGTGGAATGGAATTCTTAAAAAATTGGAGTTTCTGACGGAGCGAGAGAATTGAATCCTAAAAGTGTAAGTCTGTTCGAATAAGGTGGAAGTACTAGCGAGTTGTCCGATGGCAGACCACTAAGAACCAATCGCACAAAGCGACGTTGCCTCCCTAGCCGCGATCAATATGAACTTTATATGAAAAGGAGACCAAAGGCAACAGGCATACTCGAAAATTGGTCTAAAAAATATGCAATAAAGAAGCCGGTTATTATAAGGGTTAATTTTACTTGGTCTTACTTACTATAGCGTCGATATGGTTTACAAAGGTAAAGCGACATAAGTCCCACTCATAGATTTTTGGTTTTGGCAAGTTAATTTAAAACACCGGCATTGATGGTATAGTTAAAACAAAGTGGGGTACTCATCTGAGAAAACGACATTCTCGTACCCTTATTAATATTCAGAGAGAGTCGGTTTACAAGGCACCATCTATAAAAGGCATCTAAGGAAGAGTTAGAGGACATAGATACATCGTTAATGTAAATAATAAACAAAAGTGGACCAAGATGGCTTAATTAGTACACCTAAAGTGTTGAGAATAGTTCCTGATAGAGGCCCGCGAAACAATACCCGTTGACTGCGAAACGTCAAATGAGAGCGAAGCTAGTCAATAAGTAGGGAGGGGAAGACGTTAGCGCAGAACCGGACCAGGTGGAGATTCGGTGCAGACGCCTTTTGCCTCAGAAGGGGTTAAAAGAACCAGAGAAAGGCATAAGATACTTTATTCCATGAGCGTACTATTGCTGCGCATAAGCGAAACTTAGCTCTAATAATATGGCGATCGCTGTAAATACCAGCTCCGCATTTAGGTCTTACATTGACATGACACTTTCTCCAGCTTTTCGAAACAGTAATATGGTACCCAGGACAATAAATAGAATTTTTTATGTTTAAATAAAGAACCAGCGCTAACAAGTTGCCTTGAGTTACAAAATTTAACAAACAACTCCACATTTGCATTCCTGTTTTCGAGTCCAAAGTTCCCCATTACATGTTCCAGGCCGATGTTGTTAGAGCTAATCTTAGCGTTGAGATTCCCATTACTATTTCGATGTCACCTTTAGGAGCCTTATCAAAGGGTGGTTTAGGAGCTGGTAGAATTTTCGTTTTGCAGCAAACGATAGAGCTGAAGTTGATGTACAGGCCCGTGTCACTAAGAGGTATGGCGCAATAAACTCCGCGCAAAACTCCGGATCTTTGAATCGAAAGTAAAATCTGTTCTGTTGTACGGCTGTTCTACATGGAAAGTGAACTGTCCAATAAGATCTAAGCTACATGACTTTGTAAACCGGTGTCTCCAGCGCATCTTTAACATCCACTCGCCGGAGGTCATTACCAACGAAGACCTACACAGAATTACAGGCCAAGACAGTATTCACAGGCAAAAGTGGCAATGGATAGGGCACAAAAGAGCCAAATAACATCGCTCAACAGGCTCTACATTGGAAGTAGCATGGGACTCAAGGAAGACGATAAATTGGACAACAGCGCAACACCTGGAGAAGAGACAACAGGTGGAGAGGTGACAACAGCTAAAGGTGTTAGCGCAGAACGACACCAGGTGAAGAATCGGCGTAGTAGGCGCCCTATGCCCCACAAGGGGTTAAAGAACCCAGAGAAGACCTTAAGGACTTTATTGGAGCATAATTGGTCTATAATTGGCAATATCACCGTTGCTCAACAGTAAATTTGTTATATATTTTTTAAACTTCAGGGATTTATGAGCCTGTACTCGCGAAGAGTCGCTTACAATCGTGTAAATATTCAATAATTGACATGCACTTTTCTTAACAATACTATTTATAATTTATTTAATCTGTATTATAAAGTTGGAAACCCATATTGCGTTACATGTTTTTGCTTGTGCTTCCTTCCCTTTATATCAACACATAAATCCTCCAAAATTAAATTTGGACCGTTGTAATGGAAAAATTTCTCAAAGATTTTCAGACAGGGAAATAATTTATAAAACGTTGAAGCACTTAAACAAGACCTTAAGAAAGAAACAACTTGACAGAAATCCATAAGAACCCATAAATTTTGTTCTCGTACATATGTAACTGATAGCCATTTATCTAGGTGTTGCAATACATCAATGTAGCCTTTTTTTACTAATAAGGCTCAAAATCTCTGGGCAAAAAAGCATACAGCTTTAAAATCTCACTCCATAAATGCCACTCCACAAGTCCATGGCCTCCAACATATCACTCCGTACAGATCTAAACACAGCATCGTGCAGATGTAAGCCGTTACTTCCCGTCATACTGTAAGAAATCCTGGGTGAAGGATACTTTTGGGCTGACGCGATGCGAATATTAAAGCACCCATGGTTGATTTCATATTCTGACGGCGCTATCTACACTTTTTACGAGGGATAACATATTCGAAATGTTTGTCAAGAGCATGAGGAACAGCATCCATCGCTTTCTTCCTTTGATAGAAACTATCCAAAAATTTCTCGCAAATAAAAGGTATAAGCACCTTGGCGCGTGTCTCTTTATTCAATATTAACAATTAAAGTGATACACTAAGGGAAATATATCACCCAGGGCAAACTTAAGGATATAACTTGAAATGTCAAGTACTGAAGGACCAAGTACTACTTTATTTCATCCTGTCTGTTTTAAGTGGTGCTATCCGGGAAGAATACAAACTGCCTCTCTGTGCGAATTATTATCTCAGCAGCCGAAGAAGTGGACACAGCTGCCTTTCGAAACCTTAGTCAACTTCGCTGTATCAGATACACGTATCTACATCGTAGTAGAATAAAAGTTTGCAAAGAGGTTTTCTAACCCAATTACTGATGCGGGAGAGTAATAGAACCTCGCAATAAAAAGGCTTTTGACCTTGTTAATTATGTAAATTTACATAGAAAAAAATGTCCGAATGGGTTTACTTTTTATTTTGGTCAAACATTTTGCAGAGCCTTTAAGTTTTATGACGAAAACTATTGACATAACCTAGAAGTGGGCGACCGTTTCAACTGCTACAAAATTTTATATCAAAAAAACCGATTTAAATTTTAAGAACATTTTTCATAATCAAAATTGAAGCGAAAACACATTCCAAATATCAGGTCGTTGCAAATGCAATATCCGTTTCTGAGTGTGAAACTTTTCATTTGGTTGGTTGGGTTTAGGAATACGTGACTAAGGACGTTCAGGTTATTGGAGAGAAAATTATTTATTCAATAAGAGACTTAGATTTGCTTCCCAAATGCTTTATTACGCTACTCGGAAACTGAAGCTTAATGCCTATGTATGTTCTTATAACTCTTTTAAAGCCCATCCAGACGGTGCCTCAAACTACATGCGCTATGAATAAAAGCGCAAGCAACAAAGCGTGCATCTTATTGAAAGTACTCCGCCAATCCACACTATTTGCCCAACTTTAATATGCGCTTTTCAAGTAAACACTGTTAATTTCGAGAATGAGTGAAAGTGAAGTTGTTTTTTGTAGACTGTGTGCGGCATATTTATTATTGGAGAAGAAAAGAAAAGGAAAATAGTTTGGGTGGAAACATTTTTAGATCGCATTTTAATTTTTCACAGAAATATTTAATTTCTGCCTTCCTCTTATGCTTATTGGCATACTGCTTTAAAGTAAATTTCCACAGTAGTGACAAAGACCCATAGTGGAGTCAATGAGTATGCAATAAATTCGGGCATCTGCAAGAATACCTCCCCCCTTCATTATCAAGGTCGCTTATGTAATGTGAGACTTTCAAATGAATATTTGACGTTTATCCAGCGCCACCTAGAAGTCCGCAGCCCCGCAGCGCTGAGCAATTATCCTATCCTTTCTTAACCTTACCAGTCTGTACACTTCTGTTTCTGGTGGGATGAGATGAAAGTGTCAATTCTTGAAAAAGAAGAAGACCATTCATCAAAAGTCACCCGGAACGGATGGACAGCTAGAGGTAAGTTTCACGTGTACATTTAAGTTCTGTATTTATCTGAGCCATCGTTGCTCGGATAATTTCCTTATAATCTATTTTAACCCGTAGTGCAAAAAAGTAGTCATCATAAAAGCCAACGAACGCATCCCCCTTGTATTTTTAACATGGGCAGGTGAATGTAAATCTTCCCATCCATATACGAAAAGAAAAAGCAGGAATTGGTTGGCACTCACCTTGTTATTATTCAGCACATTAAGACGATCAAAAATATATATACGAAAAATAAAGGAAATTTTATAAGCATTATACGCGCAGAGGGATTACACCTTGCGACATCATAATTCTGCTCGGGTGACACTTCCACCTCTTCATCCACCTGTTGTATTTCTTGACCTTCAAACTGTTATCAGAGACTCTGCATTGGGGCTGCAGATAGATATTTCACCAAGCAACTTTATCTTCAATTCCTCCACCCCCAGGGCCTGCCAGACGCATAAGTTCGGGAAGGCGAAAAGAAAAGAGAGAAAAACAGGAAATAGAGACCAAGGGATATAGACCTCCTCCGTTAAGACACACTATCAGTACACAGGGATCAAGTCACAGGTTTTATAGTATAAATATTTAGATAGGTACCTAACTTAAAGGCACTCGTTTTACAGATTCAACCCCCTCATTGTAATTAAATTTTTTTTTAAAAAGAAAACCAAAAAGAAAAAAATATAAAACAGAAAGACATGTAGGGCCTGTTGCTGCAAGACGGTTCGAGGACTACAGTTTGTTGTGAATGCAGGATAATAATTGTTCTAGAAAGGACTATCTATGCTATGAGCGCTTTCTAAGTCATGCTGTTCTAAATTCAGCCTTAAAGTTTTCCCGGATTTATCGACGATTAGTTTTGTTTCTGGACAACCTATTTAATTATTCCGACGACTAGTGCTAGAAATTTTTTAAAAAATTATTTGTTTTTCCTAATTATTTGCACCACTAATATGGTGCAAATAATTAGGAAATACAAATAATTTTTTTTTGCTTCAAAACATGGTTATATTGGCCAAACGAGTACAGATTTCCGTACAAGATTCTCTGAACCAGAACCCTGCACGGGCCGGAGCCGCCAAGACGGGTCTCAGCTTGTCTCCGGGCAGGGCAGGGGCTGCCCGAAACATCAATCGGGCCGGACCGGGTCTCGGGCTTTAAAAGTGTAAATCGGGCTACCTGCAGCCCGAAGTGTCTGGAGAGCCCAAAAAGCTAGTGTCCGACGAAGTTCAACTTTGGTTTAAAAAGAAACTTTTTGTGTGATTTTTCTGTAAGTTATAAAAACGTGCGCCTCACCTGTAATTTAATTATGTGTCTTGTACTTAGAGTGTTTTCTGAGTTCGTGAGACGGGTAAGCAGTGAATGTGGGTGGATGGTGGGTGGGTGGTGGATGAGTGGATTAATGGGTGGGTCACCACACACACCACCCACATTCACTTCTAACCAGCCTCACTAAGTCACAACCCGTATCAGAAGTCACGTTGTAATTAAATTACAGGTGAGGTGGGCGTTTTTATAACTTACAGACTTCTTTTTTTCATTCACCCACTCACCTCCTATATCCCACAACCCGGAGAAGAGCTTAAGAAATTCCACGACAGCTATTGGAAAATAACGTCTGCAGTGGAGCAAACAAGATTCTTCTTGAAGGCTCACATAAACGTTTCAGTTCCAAAACGTGTTGAAACAAAAAAAGCTCGAAAAAATTCAGGAAAACAAATGGTCATTAAATACCAAATAAGCATGGGGAAATTTTAAGTTTTAAGGGCCGGAAAGCTAAAAATTCAGAATAATTCTTTGCCATTTAAAGAAACTCTTGGGGGGACCGCGAAAATGAGGATTATTCTGTGCTTCGAGATAAAATTTTATCCCATATCAAGAGTTTCATATGCCGTGAAAGCCATTACGGCAGGAAGAGGGACCCTCGCAGGTAGTATCTACCATCTGATTGTGGCAAGAGTTCAAAAAGACCCATGGAAGTTCCAGCAGCTTAAAAATGCAATGTACTTACTGGAAATATTATATGATAAATTATTTGGCGATAAATAACGTTTTATAAGAGTTTGGCGATTTGTTATAACGTTTTATAAGAGTTCCGCTCCAATGTCAACCTAGGATTTAATTCCATGAAGACGGACGAATGCAGCGAATGTGTTCAACTAAAACATTCGGTCAGATACGAATCAAATGAGGAATTAATAAAAAACAAAGTGTCGTTCAGTTATTGGTTCACAAAACACGGGCAAAAAATTCATACAGAAAGCTCAATGAAGATCCAGAAAACATACTGTCAATCAATTTCGATCTCATGCAGAATCAGCCTTTGCTAAAGACCCAGATATCCTAAGCTTTCTATTCCCGAAAGATAAGGTATTATATCCTGGTACGTCTGCTGCTGTGGGTGAAGAGCGAGTCGTCTTCGGGGACTGTTGGTGAGGTGGACGAGTCCCGTGTTTCTGTGATTCCTCAGGCGGTTGGCTGCATTTCTTCTGGTGACTCAGCGCCGGCCGATGGCTCCCACTCTTCTAGATAGGGTTCTGCGCAGAATACTCCGGTGTTGGCTTCTGCCTCTAACACGGATGTTCCGGATGCGATTGCGGGCAACAACATCAGCACTTTACAGCCAGTAAAGATTCCCAAGTATACTTTGTCCAAAGAACTCGACTTGGCTTTGCGAAGCGTCCTCAAAAAACGGATTGCAGAAATGTCAATTTACTACGCAAACGTAACTGGTCTTCGTTCCAAAAAGGCTAGGCTCTTTAATGGCTCCAGCGATCTATGCTTCCACGTAATTTGTTTGACGGAAACGTAGCTGTGTCAGGAAATTTTAGAAGCGGAGCTGTTTTGCTCTGAGTACATTGTTTTTCGCCGTGACCGTTACGCTGATTTGCTTGATGCGCCCGTTGGTGGCAGTGCTCTCTGCGCTGTGCGTCGCGATGTTCCATACAGACTGGTTGACATCCCGAACTCCGAAGAATTAGAGGTTTTATGTATCGCTATTGGACTGCCTGGTAAAACTGTGTTCATTTCAACCGCCTATATTCCTCCAGGTTCTCCGTCTAATGTTTATGGAAGATTTTCCTCCTGCCTGGATGACCTCTCACGCGCCTTGATGCCTTCCGACGAATTGTTGCTTTTGTGACTTTAACCTGCCTGAAGTTGGCTGGGAGCCCTCTCACTCGGATGATTGCTGGTTCCTTCTTTTCGGTCTGTCAACCAATTTGCTTTTTCTTTTATAGAAAGCCTTCCTTCTTCAGGCTTAACACAGACTTGCAGCATGTCTAACAATCATTGGAGACGGAGTTGGATCAATTCGTTGAGCCGCACGACCACCATTCCATGGGTCCCGATTTCGAGACCCGGTCTCCCCTTGAGCTTTTATGAAGAAATTAAAATAATCCACTCCGTCTCTGGGCTGTTGTCTAGCTCGCAGCAATGCAAAAACAAGACTTTCAAGTTTCCTCACTTCCCTTACCCTAATTCCCTTCTGGCCAAAACCATGCTAATGCATCAAAGGGTTGTCCCCTAGGATTTGGCCGCATCGTATAAAAAAAAAATCTAGGAAGATTCCTCGACCTCGTTTTTTCTACTGATCCTGCTAGTACATGGTAAAGACGATGCGTGGTGCCCATTATTCCTGAATCGGGTCATCACCCTGCGCTTCATATTGCTCTTTTCATTGATTCAGTTATGGTGACTTCTTATGTGCCAGGTGACGTTTGTTATAACTTCAGTAAGGCTAACTTCTCCGTGATTATCAACTGCCTCTCAGCTTGTGATTGGAGTAGCGTCTACAATGAACGAGACATTAATGAGGCCGTAAGATCTTTCTATAATTTACTGTCTATCTGATTTACTTACTGTGTCCCTATTTCTAAATCTAATAACTCACGTTCTAACCAGCCTTGGTTTAATAGTTCCTTAAGACATTTAAGGAATGTTAAATGTACGGCCTGGAAGAGGTTTTATTCCTCTAGGAGCGACGCTGACTATTTACCGTATTACAATTTATGCAATCAATTTTTATCTGCTTATAATAATTATATTAACAGAATGAAAGCATCCTTACGCGATCCTAAGCGATTTTGGAGGTTCGTGAACTTGAAGCGCAATTCTGATAGCTATCCATCTTCTTTGTCTCTCGGAGACAGCGAAAGAAATGAGCCCTTGACGATAGCAAACCTTTTTGCCGATATATTTAAAACTGCGATTTTGGACGATACCTGTTATATTAGCTTTAAGGACTTTACCTACATATTTGACGTGGTTTCCACCGACTTCTCTCGAATCCAAAGACCTTTTACTTGACGAAGCTACGATTTTAAAGAAAATCTCTACCGTGGCTGATAGTTTTTACATTGGTCCTGACGGTATCCCTGCCTCACTCGTAAAAAGATGTGGTTCCGTTCTTGCTCCTATTCTGTGTTATTAATTTAATCTCTCAACTCCTTGCGGTGTTTTTAGGAAAGCTTGGAAAACCTTATTAATTATTCCCCTACACAAAACAAGTGATAAATGCGAAATTTCGAACTATAAACCAATTGCTAATCTTTGTTGTATATCCAAGACTTTTGAGGAACTTATTTGCGATGTTCTATACTTCCACTGCAAGCCGTTTTTGCAGCCGTTTCAACATGGCTTCATTAGGGGTAAACAAACTACCACAAATTTATTGGAATTTTCAAACTTCTGTATTTCTGCAATTGAAGGTCGTAAGCAAGTTGACTGCATTTTTACTGACTTCAGCAAAGCTTTCGATAGAATAAATCATAGAATTCTTGTTCTCAAACTCTCCCTTCTTGGGTTTTAGATGCCGGCGGATAGAGCATTTGGATTAGTTGAAACTAAAGAGCACCATATTGGATCCAAACATCCATGACTCTATTCTCACTGAGTGAGGATCCCTTCATACACTGCACTCAACTGTAATTTTGCACGATTGGCATTCTCTCGCAAAGCCTGTTACAATTTTAAAAAAGGGTTTTAAAATTACAAGGCGAAAGTTCTCTCAAAGGAACCAACACCAAAACGGACAGATTTTTCTGGAACTAATAGTGGTGCTCTTTGTAATCAAGCATGATTTTGAAAGGTTGCCGAGAAGACTATCTATAGTAAAGCCAAAAACACACGTCAATAAGGCGAAGTACGAAGATGTCAAAAAGTTGCTTGTTAAAATGGGTTGCGATATGGGCAACCTACTCTTCTACAGTTCGTTGACGTATATTGCTGAAAATGGGGATGATGAAAATAATAGTACGGAGGACATCGACACATCCACTCAGAATATTAACGAAGACTTATTTTAAAGACTGTGCGTTCTTTTACTATTTTTTATACGTTTAACGTATGTTACCTGAAGTGATACATTTTTTTTTAACTCTGTTTATGATTATTAAATTTGAAAGAAAAATACTACAGAGATCTTTGTAATTTATAATATTTTGGAATTTTCTTGTTTTATTTCCAAAAACAGTCTTGTTCAACTTTTGTTAAGAATTTTCCCAGTAACAGTTAATATTGCTAAATTATTTATTGTTTTAACTGAATTCCACTATTTGAATCTATATTTCGAAATATTAAAAGCATTGAAAAACTAGGTCCATCATATCCAAAACGTTTTTGCTGATTTTCTCGAAATCAAAAATGGCGCAAACGACTGTTTTTGGAAAGAAGCTCCTCAATTAATGCTTTGTAGCGATTAAGCACTCTAATGATGATGCAATGTAGCATCAAAACACTTGTAAGTTTTAATAAAATAAAATTACTTTGCTGTGGAAAAAAGTATTCATTTTATTCGCTGCCCAATTTGTACTATAACATGTTCCATGAAAATTTTTCGGTTACATCAATTAAAAACCCAAAGATTTGCGATTAACAAAATTTGGAAAAAAGATTACTATGGGCCCGTAATGAAATCAAAACCCCGAGCAATGCTGAGTTAACCTGCTAGTACGTAATTAAGGAGACATTCACATCCCCCTTTAGGATTTTTGGTTTTTTGGGAGGACTTTATAATTTTTACATGACTAAATGGGAAAAATCTGGCAAACTTAGTTATACGGTAAACTGAAAAGGTGTGGGGTAGAGTGGGTATAAATTATGGGAACTATCTAATTACCTTTATGTTACGCATTTTCTCTGTAAACTTCGTAGCGTACAGTTTTAGAAATGATTTCTTTACGTAAGAGGGCCTTGATTTCCTGTAACAAAAATTCCATGAGTTGTTTTTACTCTGCACACCGGAAAGAAACTTCTTCTCACATCGTCTCATCTCCTAATAAAGTCTTTGTATGTTTTCAATAATAGTGCGTTTCAAGTTAGCATGTCCTTTACCATGAAGGACATAACGGCCTCAGCAACGGTGATTGTTCTACTGTATGAAGAAAAAAAACTGAAAATTTCGATTATCACGCAATTTCTCTATTGTGAAAATTACATAGCATCCAAATAAGATAGGACCGCATGATAAAAATGATTCATTTCAACACGCCGCAAATAAAATATGCGAAAACATCTTTATCTAAAAGGGCATTACAAGGCCTAACAAAACTCTTAGAATTTCTAGCGCAAGAGTAAGCAGTGATATAAAGTTTACAGAACATTAATAATCTTTACGGTATTTTTTTATGTTCGCAGTTAATGTTCTTCGTTGCTTCCTTCTCCCCTCGTTAAGGATTGCTAAGCTGTTAACGGAGTCCCTACCTCGGTAGTTACAGTTCTTTGCAAGAATAAAATGAGAAAGGGAATTGCTATCAGAGCTTTTACGGAGCTTCTATTGCTTTTTGTCAGCTCTGTGGGAAACTCATCGGATTCATTTCCTGCTGCCTGTTTTCACTCAATTCGTATTGATTCTAAAGGCTGTTTGGACCAGCTGGAATTAAGGAAGGCTTTGGTTTACAAGATCTCTTACACAGTAATAAATTGAAAAATGTGTAGGGATTCCAATGACTTAAATCCTTTAGTTCGCTCCTTTTTTTCAGTGTTGAAGCCTTCTTCTTTTTCAACAAACAGCGTTTTATTAC
This sequence comes from Leptarthrus brevirostris, assembly GCA_964036015.1. Taxonomy (NCBI): domain Eukaryota; kingdom Metazoa; phylum Arthropoda; class Insecta; order Diptera; family Asilidae; genus Leptarthrus; species Leptarthrus brevirostris. The sequence goes on along the minus strand of OZ038372.1, from coordinate 35,798,778 downwards.
CGCTTCAGATTTTATGACTGTATCAAAGTCCTTTTCCGGTCTAAGCTGGTAACAGCTCCATCAGAAGAGAATTTTAAACTCGTTTTATGGCACTATTTAAAAACTTTAAGTTGTAATTATGTGCTTAAATTTCACGAGGATATTTACAATCAATTTGTCGTTGGTTTCTTAAATTATCAGCTTATGAGTGCACAATTATAAGTATTCAAAGTTATCCAAACTGATATTAGCAGTGGGTAAGATGGATTCGAGCGCAAACTCCCATGGGTTTTCTTATGAAAGTCCCAAAAAATCAATATAATATCTTTTGTTTTAACATCTCTGGATCAGTGATTTCTTTATCTTTGCAATACCTGATTTACGAAGTTTTTGGAGCCCTAATTTCAAATACGAAATCCATTTTTATCTAGTACTTAAGATTAACGGTCAGTGATGTCATGAGCTCTGCTTTGACAGATATATCAAGACGAGCAGAGGACAACGGTCTTACGGTAATCCTCCGTAAGACAGAATTCGTCCTGTTCACAAGGAAATATAAACTACCTATTTGTAAACCACCAAAACTTAAATGTAGTGTCCTCAAAGTCTCCTCGGAAGCCAACTTTCTGGGCGTCATATTCGATTCTAAATTGAATTGGAGACGAAATATGGAAGAGAGGATGAGGAAAGGACTTAATGCATTCTATGCATGCAAGAAAACCTTTGATAAGAAACGGGGCATGAAACCCATGGGTCAATTGTTTAGTGGGATGCAGTTAACAAGCAATCTCACCTTAACTCTTTAGTAAAGGTGCAAAGGCTCGCTTGCTTGGGAACAACAGGTGCAATAAAATCCATGCCACAATCTGGTTTGGAAGCCATTTTACACCGTCAACCCATAGAACTCCACACGAAAAGAATGGCAACCTTGGCAGCTCTCAGACATACGGAAAACAGCCAATGGACACCACAGAGGTTTGGACATGCAGTCATACTGAACTTCTTTAATCAAAATGGGTTGCAGCCTTCAACGGATTATATGAAGCCACAATATGACTTTAGAAAACCTTTTCCGTTTTTTATAATGTACTAGTCCTGCCTTACTTCTCATATGTGCACGGTTAATAGCCTCTCTAGCACTTCGAGCCTGAAGGATGAGAGACTAAACGGTCTGTAATCTTTTGCTGGCACATGGCTCGCTTTATCCGCTTTTGAAATGAATATTACCCTCACTTCTCGCGAAGCTAATGGTACGACTTAGTGCCTGCTGAAGATAATTGGACTTAGCCCGTCAACCCCCGGAGATTTTAGGGGATTGAATGACTTTAATACCCATGCTATTGTTCTTTAGCTAACTACGAGTAAATACTTTTTAATTCCCAATTCTCGACAACTTCAGAGCCTTTCGAGAGCATCTTCTCATTCTGGGCATCGTCCCCGCTCCCCGGGAAGTTTGTATCGAGGAGTGTATTTAACAGCTCCTCGTTTGTGGTAATCCAGACTCCGTATTCCCTTCTAATAGAAAACTGAATAGTCGGGTCTTTAGACAAGATTCATTCTCCTGAGTCTGGATGCCTCAATATTCGCTTCAATTGACCAACAAAACTTTTTCCATGAGGATATTTTTGCTGATCTTCTCGTTATTCTTCGCCTCCCATTATATCTAAACTAGTCTATTTGATCCCTGTGTACCACAAAGCCGTACGTGCTTGTGATAGGTGTTTTATCCAAAAAAAAATCCCTCTATTCACGGTTATGAGAGTAGGCTCAATGGCTCTATGCGTAAAAACATAGCTTGTTCTCTAAAATGTAATTATTAACGAGACTCACCTCTTGAGTTGATATGTATGCTGTCCTTGATAACATGATGGGCGTAAGCATTGCAACCCAGAATTAGGCTTGTACCTTGCCTTACTGCTGCAGCAACCAGTCCTTACTTCCTTTGAGTGGGCTATGACTACATATACGCCAAAGCCGTTATTTCTGCCCCGCCTCTATCTCCTTGACCGCAAGATTCCCACAACCAAAAGTAGAAAACATTAAGGCCTGTATGTGTTTCCTAACGAGTATGCACGTTCTTACCTTATCCGTTGCTTTGCTTGACTATAAAATGTTCTAAAAGAATCTAATCCCGGAACCCAGGTCCTATTAATCCATGGTTCTTGGAGGACAGCTAGGTTTATGCCCTCCTTAATGAGGAGGAGCAGAAGATTTGCTGTAGCATTTACAGCTCAATCCATGCTCGATCAGCCAAATTAATCGTAAATACATATTGTTGCCATAGCTAAAAATGTTGCGGGATGAGTAGGTCAACTAACGAGTACATGATCTTAAAATCAAGAAGACTTTGTAGCCAAACAAAGAGGTGAGGGTTAGGTAGTTAGAGGGTTAAGTGTGGAGTGTTCTATCCAGGCACCCAATACGAGAAACGTAACCGCCCATTCGTTTTAACAAGCAAAAGTATAGCAAGCAAGGAAAGTAGAATAAATTATTGCTAAGATAATTTATATACAAGAAGTTAAAACATTGATGTTATGATCACAAAGTTATGGGCATATGGCAGGTAGATTTTGTAAACATCGAGCATATGCAACAAAAAGATAACATGTCACCATTAAGCTGAATAAGAAGGGAAGGAGCAAAACTCAGTGCCAACTCGCTGACACCTATGATGAGGTTTGTTTTTTGCAATCGATTTGGTGGTTACACATAAAATGTCCTGCTCTTGATCTTATCAGTTAATTACAATGATGTTAATATTATCAGCTCGGAACAAATACAATTTAAGACCCCAAAAATTTTATCTTTGATTCTTTAACTATATTAACCTCCTTTCACAAATAAAGCCTTCGGTCAATGTTCTTGGGACAACTTTGAAACCTAAAATTGACCCGCAATAAATTCTTCCCACAAAATTAGTATGTCAGAAAGCATAAAAACTTAACAAATGCTTCACTTGCAGAGTATTGTGTTCACATAAAAAATTTATGATGGTCAGGATTCGTATCAGTTATGTTGCCCGCAGGCAAACTCGACAATTTCAGGATTGCAAATATCATCATTCCTGAATAGAAAGCTGTGAATGAGACACATATCCTGATGTCGTAATAAATCAACAACGAGGAGAGACTTAGTAGAGCAGTTAATGTATAGTATATTCAGGACAATAAGAAATAAAGAATTTTCATATTTCACAATAATCGAGCTGTCAGAGACATTGTTGAACGTTAAGCGATGCTTGAATAAGCTGCAGCGATTCCTTTCTACTCCGGAATAGAATACTGGAACCAAGTGAAATTATCTGGTCATGTAGCAATTTCGTGTTCATTGTATCGCCACGCCACATTTTTTGCAGCAATTCTTATTAAGAAGTTTTCTTGGACAATGGCGATTTTTTTCTCAATTTCTACTGAATAAATCTTATATGTCCACTTTAGGGTAACCGGGTAACAATGACAGCTGTTGAGTACAGAATTGTGAAAATATAAGGACTGGAAGAAAAGAATGTGACAGCAATATCTTCATCATATCTCAAAGTGCAGAATTTGCACTAAAACAAGTCTTTTGTAGGTAAGGGATTGACTAAGTACCTGAAAATAAATGATGCTGATATAGGGCAAAATTGCAGTTCAGGTACTACTTCAAATAGGCTGAAACTTTAATCGGGGTTTTGGTACCCAACATGCACATGATAATGGTACCCAACATGCACATGATAATGGCACCCAACATGCCATAATCAACTTACAAATTTTCGAGTTATTGCACCTCAAACATGAATATTGGGAAAATTTTGCACAAAATTTTGGCATGTTATCCTTGATCCTGTAAAATTTTTACACGAAGGATATAAGGACCCTTTATCTTAAAAATTTTGTTTCCTTAAAGAATTTCCTACCTAAAGTGCAATAAAATAATTAGGTACTCAGGGAGTTCTAAGAATGCGGTGTTACTAATCCTGTGTCTACCTTGCCATGTTGCACCTTTTTGGAAAGGTAATAAGATGAGCAATATAATAAAAATGAAAAAGAGTTGTACTAATTACATTAATTTCGGAGAACATTTGGAAAAATGATGAACTTTAGGTAATTGCGAACCATTTTTTTCACTTTTGGAAGTGACTGTACGTGCAATAGTAGGAGTTAGATCAGTAGTGTTGAAATTTTTGGAAAGATCATTAGGATAGTTGTTTTTTAGCGTTTCTTTGACGTGGCTGTGTTGGATAGACAAGAGATAAAAATAAAATGTAATATGCATACCATGAAAAACTTAAATGTATGATTCATCCTGTAACTCCCAAACGGTTGAGATTCCCCCCCCCCCCCCCCCCCCCCCCCCGGGCCCCGGCCATACAATTTTTCGTTTGTCCAGTTGAGATCTATCACCCCACTCATTTGGGCACGTCAGATCTAAAACACCCTGTATACCGTGTTATAGGGGGGTTTACTGTATTTGGGTTTTCAGTCTGATTTTTTCCCGTCTATCTCTTGCCTTATTTTTAATTCATTTTTGTATAGCTTTAACTGTTCTTTTTTTATGTCATATGAATTTTTTGTATATTTTAAGTTTTCCTCCATAACTCCTTTAATAGAATCCAGTTTCTCCCTAATTGCTTCATATAAGCCTTCTTGCTCTTCTGTTTGTCGCTGAAGTAAGGTAAATCTATCTGCTTCACCTTGTTCGCCCGTTCTCTTTCTGGTTTTTGAAAAACTTCTGATTTACTGCAGTTGTTCCCGAACTGTCGTTGAAGGAGCAGTTTCCAACCCATGTTCCTCATCTGGTACTGACGTATTACAATTGTGTAGAATTTTTTGGAAGAATATCACATCCAATCTCTCTACCTGGTGGGTTTACAAATTGCTTAATATGAAGGAGTTCGACCAATAAGCCAATAACCCCTGGGCTACCACCTAAAAAAGTTAGGGCTGGCTGATGATGACAACTGTTGCTTCTGTTTGGAAGAGGAAGAGACAGCGGAACACATCCTCTGTCACTGAGAGGCCCTCGGCCGTATCAGGCTCAGACATCTTGGTGGGGCTTTCCCGTCACCATCAGATATAGCTAAGGCAGCCCCAAAGAAATTTAAGGTCTGATAAGAGAACTAAAGATTGGCGGGGTGGCTTAATACCGAACCTGGATCAGGTCACAAAAGATCAACTTGGTCGAAGTGACTAAAGGATGCGGATAGTCCTTTTTTTATACGATGTGGCCAAATCCTAGGGGACAACCCTTTGATACGTTAGCATAGTTTTGACCGGAAGGGAATTAGGGTAAGGGAAGTGAGGAAACTTGAGTCTTGTAAGATAGACAACAGCCCAGAGCCGGAGTGGATTATTTTAATTTCCTAATAAAAGCTCATGGGGTTATCTCGTCTCGAAACCGGGACCCATGGCATGTTGGTCTTGCCGCTCAACGTATTGATCCTACTCCGTCTCCACGTTGTCCAACGCTGCCTTGCAGTGATAGAATTAGTGAAATGACTTATACCTTTTAAAGAATTAGCTGCATCTGCATTAATGATTTGTTCTAGAGTTAAATCAACTGGTGTCCTAGAAAAATAATTTTTAGTTTTTTTGACGTCAAATGGCCCATTCTTGAATTCTTCTAATAATGGTGAAGCTCACTTGCCCGCGGGCGTAGGTTTGGACATCACTGTAGTAAAGTATAGGAAAACACTATTCACAATGCTCAAACGGTCGTTTCCAAAACTTACCTGCCCTTAGCATACCTTTCAAGAATAGAAATATAGATAATAATACCATTAGACTTCGAAAACTACAAAGTGGTGTGCCAGGTATTTATAAAAGGCATAGACGTGGCACATTTTTTTTTCTAATAGTACAATTTCAAAACTATAATTTGATGTAAGTTTGGAGCTATTACTCGATAGGTATAGCAACGCACCAAAAAAAACCAAGAAGTTGTGTGCCAAGCCTTACCAAAAAATTATACGAGGCACACACATTTTTTTTGTACTCAGTAAATACTAAATTTTAAGAGTAATTCTAAGCCGCTGCGCCATTGGTACAGTTGATCGATCGGCCAGCTTTTTTGCGGCTAGCTCTTGCTCTATAATCAGAGTTGCGCAGCCATTCGAATTGCGATAAAGTTGCTCGGGCTCACGGACATATCATTAGAAAAGTAGTTTACTACTTACATTACGCTGGAGCTTTGCATCGCTAAAACCGGTAAAATTGGAAGCTTGTGGACGACAGGAATTAGCTTTTTTAATAAAAATCAAATTTTAAATTTGTCCAAACATTTCTTGCTTTTATTAAATTCAGACAAATCTTACATTTTCTGACTGCCCATATATTATTATATATTTTAAATACAATAATGATTAATTTTGTTAAATGTATTTTCCATATAGTTATTAATTGTAATAATTTTATATAAGTTCATAACTGCATTCTTTGCAAAGGTGAATTATATCATTTTATTCATTGTTTATTGTGAGGGATCATTGAATCATATTTAAAAAATGTACGGGTGATTAAATATTCGCGCTCCTCTCTAATAGTAGATTTTTCTTAAAATCTTTGAAATTTTTTTTTAATATCATTAAAAGTATAAGAAATGTTAGTAAACATTCCACTGAAAAATAACACAAATTAAAACAAAAGTAGTACATATTAAGTTACAACATTCAATCTCATTTGAGAATTAATGCTCCGAAGTTACATTTCATTTGTAATTGTAGTGAACATTTGCTAGAAAAACTTAATTAAAATTGTTTCCTTTAAGATACAGTATTATTAAAAAATACGTTGAAATAGATTTATAATGTGAATAATAAAATAAAATAGTACAATTTGTATGTATTCTTTCTTAAAACTTATTCTTCCCACTGGAGGGCTATTTAGTGTTACACAAATCGTTTCTGCTTTTGTTCAGAAAATGTACTCACTATGTACTCACATTGCGTCCAAACCCGTAAATCTAGAGGGGAAAAGCAAATTTCGTGCTCACCTAATATTAAGAAATATATATTGTTATTTAATAAATTACGATATCATTTCCTTCTTTTATTCTTCAGGGTAATGCTTTTCTACTGGTTTTCAACTGACGTTTATATTTTATTTAAAAATAAAAATAAATATCGAAAATTTAAATGAGGAATAATAAGATTTTATAGATAGAAATTAAAAATTAGGCGAGTTAAAAACGCGTATCGTTAATGAGCCGACCTTACATGCCGTGTTAAAATCATTTATGATAAAATCTCTCGACTAGATCAATTTTACTGTCTCCTAGGTAGAAGGTTTGTGTACTATAATAGACAGAAACTTTTATTCCGATTTTCTCGTGTACTACATATATGTATAACTATGGCATAAATGGTATTAAGCTTATTTTTAAGCAACGTTTGCAATTCTATATTAATCGTTAATCCTACAGTGAAGCACACAAGTTGCAATAAAAAGGTGGAATCAAGGTGTGTTTATATGAAAAAATTCAAGCTTATTATAAAGCATGTAAAATCGAGTCGCTGCAGACAGCAATGAACAGTAAATTATATCAAGACGGAAATTTAAAAATATTTATTTAATAAAATAAAAAACAAATTTATGGCCCAGAAGTTCCATTTTAAAATTTTAATCAATCATTATATAATAAACATATGCACGGTAATCAAATTAAGGAAAGATCTCCACTCGAAACATTTTTACACAAAAAGGAGGAATATCAAGGGCATATTTATTCAAATTTCTAGCCTACGTTGTTTTCTGTAACAAATTCTTTTAAAAACATGTAAGTACGGGGAGATAATCTGTTGAACATCATTAACCAGAAGTCAAGATAAACGTTAGACTTTAAAAATTAATACTGATCCATTTTCCATACCTATCGTTTGTCAAAAGCTTTGTAAACCGCGACTTTATGGATTTTTTCAATTATATCTAGGAAGTGACTTAAGCTGAAAGAGATTGCCAACTTATTGGGAACAACTTTCAAAGTAAACAGCTAGATTTGTTCCTTACGATCACTTGAGATCGCTAGTACGCACTTAATTACACTAAAGCGTGAGTCAACTTTTAAGAAAGAAAATTTACTTTAAACAATTTCCACTGCAGACGTTTGCACGTCATTTATGCAAAGGCCCTGTTACTTTTTATTTAACGTAATTCTATCATTAACTGGAAGAATTTTTTAAATTGACGCTGGTGGTGGTGATACTCCTCACTTGATAAGAGCGTAAGCAAAAAAGACTAAAATAGAAACTAGTTGAATATATGATTGGATATGATAAGATGGCCTGAATCTTCATTCTTTCTGTCCTAGTTGATGGAGGCTTTAAAGGTTATGTCAAGAAATTTACATCTACCCAAAGTAGGCAGGATAGTTGACTTGATATAATATATATGCAAGTGCCGACGATTGCAACGCTAATTTAATGCTAATTTATTTTAAGCTTTGGTAAGGCTTATTGACACAATCACGCTGGATTGGAATTACGTATGGTCAGAAGAAGTTTTGACTTATCACTTTTATATTTGTAATATCGTGAGGCGATGAGGCTAATTTTGAGCTGTCACTTAGTCGTGCCTACTTGTCGTTTTTAAAAACATCAACTCAATACACGTTTACGTAATCAGCGACCACTATTCGTAATTCGCATGTAAGTATTTACGTCACAGAGGAAAAAAATACTCTTGGGAGAGTGACAGACACTAGCTGCAGGGGTATCATGTAACCCGCTTCGAGTTGTCGTGTTAAGCCTCGCATGTAATATAGGAAAAGAAGAAAAATAAACTAGACAGGTTTGAAAAAGCAGGGAAAGTAAGGGAAATAGTCGATGAGTTAACCAAAATCGAATAGTTTTGTCTACTTTTTTATGAGTAATTTCGGTTTTTTTTTTTAACTTAACTTTTTGACTAAACCTGTCATTAAAGAAAAAATAAATAAATAGTATAACAAATTTCGTAAGAGATTATTTATACTCTTAATTATTATTTATTAAGATATCCTACACTGAAAACTATTATTGCAGACTCCAAATGATAGCACACAGAGTTTCGGCAATATCTATCTCTATGTAATAGCCTCGAGGACCGTTTTGGTGACGCTAATCTTGGATAAATAAAGGAGAAACGACCTTGCAAAATTTTCAAAATATGTTGTTCTACCGTTTCCACTACAAAATAGTCACAAATTACAACCTTGTATTTACGGACCGTTATCAAAACCTTAATCAAAACTCGAGATTGTTTAGCAGCAACCCAAAATAGAAAGGTTTACGGTAACAGATATATTTCTCCTAAAATATTTTCAAAATCCAGAATTTATGCTATCATATTTTATAAATAGGTCCATGCCAACTCAAGTTTTAAATAAACAACAATTTGATGCAACCGTAAAACCCACTATAAATGGTCTGATTTTATCTGCCTCAAGGAGAAAGGTCGGCCTTCAAGTTCAAATATTTTCCGTATATACAAGCCATAACCCTCCATGTCCACCTCCAAATATGGAGCAAATATTCAAAAACCGATAAATCCATTTTTATTGATTTTTCGAGTTTTTCTCAATATCCAAGAATTAAATGGATTTATCGGCTTTTGAAGATGTGCTCCACAAATGATGAAATCACTTCACCTAAACAAGTCAATCCTTTACCTTACAAGCCAAGAATATTTTGAGGAAGATAGCTGTGAGTAAAACGACGCATTATTTGCGATAAATTCTTTTCTATTAGGCTAAGCGCCCACTGAAGCAGTCAAAGCATTGAAATAGAGTAATTTTCCATAATTTTCGAGTTGAAAACATGTAAGCAGAGTGAGCAAAATATTTTTCAAAAATGCTTGCTATGTGGACACAGCTGTAAATGAACTAACCCACAATGAAAAGAGTAAAATCAGAGCATACAAGTTAAGGCACGTTATAGTCAACCATGCAAGAAATTCATGAATTCAAATGTAGCAACCTACACTGAAGCATTCAAAGCAAAAAAACAAGGCTCAGTCAAGAGAGCGTGCCTGTGATGACTGCCTGGTTCTTGTTTTGTCAGTAATTTTTCATTCCAGTGCGGGAAATGATTTAAAAATGCGCGATAACGAAAACATTAACGAAAACCAACGCCCATCTAATCAAGCAAGTTAAAAACTTTTTTTGTATTGTTCTTATTCTGCTCGATTTAGTGTGTTAGAAACCAGTCACAATAGGTCTGTTCACAGCCTACTCTAGACATAAGCTCGGAAAACATGACAGTTCGGCAATTTTACCATCAAACGTTACGTCATTATTTCATTTTTGTTTTACCACAAATTAACAAATCTTTGCACGTAAATAAAACTGCACACTGTCCTAATCAAAACCAAAGAAAAATGCTGATGTCATTGACACATTTTAAGCTCAATACTTTAACCAATTCAAGGGAGAGTTTTCCTTCTAAAACACATAAAAATTAATATTGAGGGACCATTTACAGTGACCACTTGTTCAAAACATTTGTAGGTTCACGTGAAGCAAATTACTAGCTGAGACTTTAAAAATATTGCCAAAAATACTACGAGAAAGTAGAATTTAACAACCTTTTCCAATTGTGTACTATGGCAAGTTTCGGTTTATTTACACCACAAATGCTCAGTTGTTCGTATCTACATCCAAGCGTGTATCTAGAGTAGGATGTGGTCTGTTCCACCGATGTTCGTGCACAAACTTTCCAATCGAGGGAACATGTTTCATACAAACTCGTAAAAATCAAGAAGCAAATTCACGAAACGCACGGTTTGGTTTAAAAAGTTTGGATAAGTTTGTGCAGCAGGCGAATATGTGACGTCGATTTTTTTCCGCAATTTTGCCTGGCAAGAAACGCGATGGAACGCAGAATAAGTAAGTTCACACGCGTACTAAAAGAGAGAGATAAAAAAACAACTACTTCTGACGAAATGTACTGTAATTAAGTCTTACAAATTAGTTGAAGTTAAATCAGGCAAATAAAAAATTATTTGCACGTCAAAGCAAAAAGTTAATTGTATGATCACGTCAACCGCAATCAATTATTACAATTAATTACTTAACAAGGAACTGTATACCTCTATACAGTTTAATTCTCACTAAACAAGCGTTGGATCGTAAAAAACAATGGACCTCTATAAATTTCCATTTATCAATAATTAAACTGTTCTCTGCGTAATCTCGTTTAAATTAAAATGTCTTGTATGTAATAAATACGCAATGATATTATTTAAAAATACAAAGAATAAAATACATATATCATAATATGAATCTTAAAATACTAAAAAAAAAAAAAATATAATTAAAAAGAAGAGGAATTGATGTCTTACTATATAATAAAATACTTTATAGAACGCCCTACAATTTTATATAGCATACGTAAAATGCGTCTATTTCTAACATTTCCTCGACCAAAAAAACTCCGTTCATCAAAGTGTACCGAAGTGTATAATTGTAAATAACCTTTCTCAAAGTGATTTAACTTCTATCTTTCTTTATTACGTACGCTTGTGTTTACTTTACTTACTTTAAATATGTTTTAAAATTTTCTCATTTTTCGATATTTGCAGTGGTTGCAAATTTACAATTTTTCAATTACTATTCCCAGTAAAACTGTTTTGTTTATAACATGAATAAGTATTTTATGAAAAAACATTTCTTGTCTAAATTGAAGTTAAATCTGAACTGTAATTATTATAAAAACACTTGCTTGCTTATAATGTGTGAAACTACAACTTTCTAAGTTTTTTCGTTTCAGTTGTTTATTATTTATTTTTACGCTCATATTCCTTAAATTTAAATTTTCATATTTTTTTATACGATTGTTGCTTTTTCGACATAAATGTAAAATATTTAGCTGATTTACTAACACATACAGGAAACTAAACAATGCACTATTATTTTTTTCTGCATTTTTATTACTTTTTTTGTATTAGGTATTTAAATTGTTATTAAATGAAATATTGTTTTTATTAATTAAGGAAAGTGCAGCTGGAGTACAATATTTTTTACGACATTTTTTTATATTTCTTTTTCTTTCAAAGAATATTTTAATGTTTTATGTTTAAAATCCCGTGTTTTATAAAATTACGGGTATTTGTTTCGCCAGCATTAAATAAAGATTCTTATGTAGAAACTGTAGCTGGAATATGCAGTTTTATGTAAACTGTTTGATAAGCTTTTATATATTTTTTTTTGGGATTTGATATATTGACCCGGTAAATGCAACTTAATTAGCAGCATAATGTACATGAGTTGGTGTTATTAATTTAAGTTTTCTCAGTACTTCCACCGGGCAAGTTTAAAATCCCTCGATTAAAAATGATTTTACTCCTCATTTAACTAAAATACCACAGTAGTTTGACGCATTTTTTTATATATTACCTTGTAATTGTAATTGTTCGAAAGTACGCTAAAATATATCTTAATTCCACTGAAGTGAATTGTATTCTGCAAAAATGTTATAACATTCCCTCAATAATCAACTTGAAATAGCTTGTCTGCTGGGGATATAATAGAATTAATGATATTTTGAAATACTAATTCATAGGAGCATTTGTATACATATGCCTTCTAGTAGTTAGTACAGAATAATTTGTCATCAATGCCTTAATTATTTTAAAAATCTGGTGTTATATTACGTTTCTGTGAAAAAAAGAAAAAAAAATTATCCAAACGCTCTCGAGAATTCGTTACAATATTCCTTTTCAATACCATTTTATACTTAATTACGAGCTTTTTCACTTTTCTGAATATTTTTCCGTATCGTTTTATTTCATATTACAACAATTGGGCAGATGCAGTCATTATGTTAAGATTCGATCTTAATATTCCTAACAAAATCTGTTTGATGTTTTCGTCTTATCCAAATCCTTCACTTGCAATAATAAATTACATCCAATATTGTATATACGCCTAACATATTTTAATGTGATTTTAAATCATCATCATTTTTTGATCTTATAGTAATATCTTGTATATTTTTATTTTTGGAAATTTTATTTCCCTATCTAGTTAAGCGTTTTTTAGTTTTCTTTTTTTTCCTTTTTCCCTTCTTAAATACTTGTTAGTTATATATCATCTTTTTTGTTTCATATTCTTTTTAAATACGTTTATGTTTAACAATATAATAACAAATATATATAAAAATATATTTATAACATCACAGACCATAAACATTTTTTTATTTGGTTTAAATAAAAAAATGCTTCATTTAAATGTTAATTTTTTTCTTAATAACTTTCAAGTTATTAGGGCACGCATGTTGTATATTAAAGACGTCGTTATTGTTACTTTTTCTCACTGTTCGTGAGTAATACTCATAATTTGATTTTGTTTAGTTGATTTCGTTTGAAATTTGATTTATATAAATTAGCCTCGTTTTGAAATTATCAAAATTCAACGAAACATAATCAAATTTTGTTTATTCTTCTAAGTCCAATCATGTTTTACTCTTAAAAGCACTAACTTAGGTGCAATTCTACATAAAAGTTTTCAAAAATTGAACGGTTACATTCACATTACCTCATAAACAATTGTGTTTATGAAAGTAAGATCAACCATTAAATTTTCGATTTCGATTCTGTATTCATGTAATTAAATATATTGACATTTTCCACAAAACTTAATTTTTTATTGAAAATATCGCCAATATTGTTTTGCTACCATACAAAGAGTTGATTCTAATGTATTCACTGTATTTAAGTTTATCCACTTTTTTTTATATACTGAATGAAATCAGTGCAACAATTAAATGTTACATAATTATAAAACAACGTTCGCAAATAAATAAAAATTATTTATAGTGTAGAATTTCATGACATGGTATCACAAGTGTAAATTTTTCAAAAAAAAAGTATTTTTTAAGTTAAAGGACGTAGAATTTTCCGATGCGCCGATTAGCTTACTCCATTTTGCCTAAAACTCTTTAAGACGAAGGTCTAGTGGGAAAACGCTTAATTGTAAGCTTTTTTCTCATTCGTAAAACCGCTTTTAATTTCTTAATAGCTAAAAGACTTTCCGCAATTTACCGGTGGATATTTACCTGTCCCAACTATAAACAACAATGTAGCTTTCGTTAAAAAAAACATGGGGCCTTATTGCGGAACACAAACACGAAAGGAATTTCTATTCGAGACAAATTTTTACATGCGCTTTCTCATTTTAAAACGTGTCTAGGCTAGAAATTTGTTTCATTTTCTGGAAGGTTTTAAGTGACGATAACAATTGTTTGCATTCATAATATGTAATGGTTGCCGAAAACACGATGTACATTTGCGACATATAAACCGTATCACACAGATAGTTTTCAAAATATGCAGATTTACATCAACAGACGGTGGTACGAGAATTTTTTGCAATTGACAAATCAGATTCTGTTCTATTGTCAAATTGCAGCTGGAATAAAGTGGAACCATTCGACGATTGTGCAGCTTATGAAGAAAAAATGGGAATGCGGTTTGACGCTATCATAGAATCAAATCATAGAACCAAAATTGGACGCAGGAGGATTCGACGTGTGATTTTGTCGGATGAAAGTAAATTTTACTCGTGTGTGAACAATTTACCCTGTGTATGACGTTCAGTTGGTGAAAAGTTTAAGGACGAGTGAATATAAAAACGGGTTTACCCAAAGCCTATACATATGTTGCTCCCCTTATTGCACATTGAGTCTCCTGCACTTTCTAAACGGAACAATGAATGCTCAAACATATGGACAAGTTATGAAACAATTTTTGGTATCAGCCATTTGAGAGCAATTGTCGTATATTGATGATGTAATTTTACACCTTGTCACCATGCAAAATCGGTAAGTAAAGTATGGCAAATGGACTTCCAAAAATCTAATTTATAAAAAAGATATTTAAAATAAATCAATGCTTCTGTTTTTTCTTCAGATTCATGATACACTTTCTAACCTTCCAGAGAATAGGAAATTCACCGGATATCACAATCCCATCGAGAAATTCTGGCAGTTAAACATAAGCCAGAGAGCAAAAAAGTTGATCGAAATCCTGGATTAGGTATGGAACATCAAAACTTCAAATGAAGATATTGAAACTTTGGCTGACAGATATCTCCTAGGACCAAGGTTATTGTGGTCAAGGAGAACAACGCAATATTAACGATTAGACTAACGTAGTAAAATGTATATAATAATAAAGTGTGTCCCATAAGATTTCAGACTGTGGCTATTAAATCGGTACTACTAGCGCTATCTTCATGACTGTGGCTATTAAATCGGTACTACTAGCGCTATCTTCGGGAATTAGTTACTACAACGTTCCTCTCCCCGTATACGGAGTTTCAAGAGCATCGGATCACATGCAGCTACTCCGTAGCAATTCGCGTGGTAGTATCAATAATAATAAAAATAACGAACAACGTGTTGCTACTAAATTTTGCTTTTAAACCAGTAAAAGTGCGACAGAAACGTTCAAAATGTTAAAATTGGCTTATGGGGGTTATGTTATGTCTCGTGCTACTGTTTTTCGGCGGTACAACCGTTTTGCGGAAGGTAGAGAGTCGGTTGAAGACGAAGAAAGGAGCGGACGGTCATGCGTCACGAAGAGTAATGAAAACATCGCTAAAATCGCAGCTGTGTTAAAGGACCACCGTAATGCGAGCTGTAGGTTGATAGAAGAACTAACTGAAATACCAAAAACCATCGTACATTATTAGGAACGATTTGAAGAAAAGGAAGCTGTGCGCACATTTCGTTCCACACGCGCTAACCACCGAACAGCCACAGCAACGAGTTTCTCAGGCAGTGACTTGCTAGAAATGGTTGAAACACAGCCAAATTTTCTTGAATCCATTATTACGGGTGTTGGTGTTTCGCATACGATCCTGAAACGAAATCCCAAAGTGCTGAGTGGGTCTTCGAAATTACACCGCGACCAAAAAAATTGCGTTTTCAAAAATCAAAAATTAAGACAATGTTAGTCATTTTTTTCACTCCAAAGGCTTCGTCCGCAAAGAATCTGTTCCTCAAGGTACTATTGTGAATGCTTCAATTCTACAAACAAGTGCTGGATAGCCTTTGTAAAAGAATTGCGCGTGTTAGACCAAAGTTATGGAGAGATCGTTCTTTGTTCCTCTTGCACGATTAACACTCAATTTTAGGCCAAACAAAATGATTCCTGTGCTCCTGTGCCACCCACCGTAATCGCCTAATTTGAGTCCCCCTGAGTTCCTGTTCCCTAAATTAAAGATGGACTTGAAAGGGAAACATTTTGCGTCGATAAACGAGATACAAGAATCCGTGACAACGAAGTTAAACAGTATTTGAAAAGAGGAGTTTTCGAAAGGCATGAAAAGATTGAAAGATCGTGCCAACATGGGTATTACTTCTAATGGAGACTTTTTTGAATAAAAAATCTGTTGAAAAGTTTTTTGTATGTTTTTTTGCGTCTTTTATAATAACAGTCTTATGGGCACACTGTGTATAGAAATATCTTTGTTTTCTAATTTATTTCTGAATTAATAAAATGTTTAATTATTGTTCTTTTTAAAAGTCTTTCCATGAATACTCCGTAGGCAACTCAAGCTACCGTGCAGAAATATATTAGAAGAACGGTTCACTCTTTTATTTTTATTTTTTTCCTATAAATTTAAATTCAGTGAGCTTTCCTTTAATCAACACTGCAAAAATTAAGCTGCTGACATATTATTGGTTGACAAATAAACACAACCATCTTTTTAAATGAAGATTTTGTTGCTTCATTTCCTTTCATTTTTTTATCCATCGTTAAAAACGTTCACGTTGAGGCAAAAGCGATCTTCCGAAAAATCACTGAACTCGCCACCGCTTAAAAGGAAAAATGTGGAAAAATGAAGAAAGAAACTTACTACATCGGGAGACGTAACATGGGCAAAACTGCAAAAGTGGGCACAACCCTAGGATACAGACACTCAGAGCGAACCTCGAATAAAGGTCGCCAAATCCATACCTCACGCTTTGAGAAGGGACCCGCAAATGAATACGCAGTAGGCATGAAAAATGCAAGAACGTCATAAAAAATGAAAAACTATCTAAAAAAATGCATTAAAATTGTACTTCGATTTGAATTTTTAAGTTTCTGGGAGCTTTGACATTTCCACATTAAAAGTTGACAGATTAGGTCTGTTCACGTACTTAGTTTTGGGTAAATGCATTATGATACTTATGAAATGGGGGAAAATTTGCTGACGTAACATTTCCCTTACTTTAAAATGTTAGTCCAAATTTACCCGAAGAAATAAGTTGAGCACTTTTGTTAAGTATTGTTATAAAGCCACTAATTGCCACTTTGACAGTTATTGCTTTAGTTTTTGTCCAAGACTACTCAAACTTGTTCACGTACTCTTGGTAATTGGTAATTTCTCCTGTTTAACATTTTTACTCAGAATATTTCAGATCAAAAAGTACGTGAACAAACCTATTGTTGACATAATTTGGGAAAATTTAAAATTTTATTATAAATACATTGTAAGCTACAATTTTTGTGTTAGCAAATATAAATTTGCTAAATACATCAGTTTTATTTAATTAAATTACAGCAGGTTTACTATTGATTTCCTTCATAAAAACGTGGAAAAAACTGAAGTGTCATAGGAGCTTTACGATAATATTCACACACAGATTTGTCACATTCATTTACATATACGGTAGTTTGCCGAAAAGAGTTTCATTTATCTTATTTTCATTAAGCATGTTTCGAAAATGTGTGTTTAAATTTTTACAATGCGAAATTAATAATGTGTTGCACTGATTTCATTTCTTTTCATGTTTTATATAGAAGTAACATTTTCTTTTCTTTTCTATTTATGTAAAATTATTCAATATGGAAACTGTTGACAGCAGCAATATACCGAACTTGAGATATTAAAAATAGCCATAAGGAAATGAGACACTTGTATGTTCTACCCATGTTATCACAAGTTCGTACAATGAAACATTAAGTCTTTTCATATTTGCACGATTGCATTACTGACATAAAGATATGAAAAGCTCGATTTTCTATTTCCTGAACGCGCACAAAGTGAGAGGAAATGTCTAAAATACGTTGATTTAATGTTACTGTAAAAGTGCTGACACAAAGAGAGACGGAGAAGTTTTTAAATTTGTGCAATCCAGTATTTAAGTCAGTAGGTTACATGCATTTGCGAAAACGATTATTTTTCAATTTAATTTTTCGTTCAAACGCAAAGAAAATCAGAAATTTGGTATACTGTAAAACCATTTCAATTCGCTATTTCACAACGGTGTTTTGTTTAATTACTATCGCTTCATTGGATTGTGTATTTTCCAAGAGAATGACAACTATCAAATCCAAAGCAAAATTGAAAATGTTTTTGTTCAAACAGCCCACATGTTGTTAAATTTTATTTTAAAGCCTTGGGCTCACAAATTTCCATTTCATTCATTCCATTTTTATTTCGTTCTACGCAAGGCTCTCGAAAAGGCAGTCATAGCTTAAACAAACCAAAGCAAATTAATTTTATTTCAGTAATTTAATTTTTGAAACTTTTTAATGTAAAACGATATTATGTTAGATAAAGAACTAACTGGAGTGTCTGCAGTCTGCCTTGGTAAAGTAGTTTGAATATGTTGTTTTGCGATAGGATGATGGCAATTGTACGATGAGTGGGCATTAAAAAGTCCCATTAGTTTTTACGGTTTCTCAGTTTGATTTATTTAAAGTGTTATTTGAGTACTTGTTCTGAAATATGTCAGTGATAAACTGCGGTTTAAGTATAAAGGGTGAAATCAATAACTTTTCGGAAACTTACATATTTTAAATGATTTTTTTTTAAATTCACTTTAAAAGTGCTTACTATCGCAGTGTGTCTTCATTATTCAGATAACATACTATATAAATGAAAATTTTCCGAAATGGCCAAGATATTCGCGTTGGGCTGTCTACTAATATACCTAAAAGTACAGTAGTTTTAAAAGAAATAAGTAACATTAAATAAACTCTAGAAGTTCCCTTTGTTTCTATGAAAGACAATCTGGTTCCACGAAATTGTTTATAAAAAGAAAATATTACTTCGCTTTATTCTGACAAATATTCAAGAGGAAAATTTGTTAGTCTTTGGGTATCTTATTTTTAATTGTTGAATAAAAAATTCACGTGTAAAAAGGATTTATGAATTATATCAACAATTAACCCAACTTTGTTAAAATTCCTAAGTCATGGTCAAATTGGTTCACTGCGTACCGTTTAATTGCAAAACATGGATTTATAATATATGGATATATTTCTATAATAATAAAAAGTGTAAATATAAATTTATAACAAGTATCATAATAATACTTTTTATTTTATCATACAATTAACAACAGCCTTACATCTAAAAAAAAAATCTGAAATATACAAAGTGTAATAATGAACTGCAATAATTTTTGTTAATAAATTGAAAACTTCTTTACGTAAATAATAGTAAAATATGTGTGTACGCTTACTAGTACGTCTGGAACAAAATTTGCCATTGAAGTCCCAATTTGATAGCTTGAAAGACTTTCCAGTAAATTGTGCTTGGCAAAGGACAAACAAATACAAATTATAAACTTATCAGCAATATCGCTGTTACAATAAATCTCATTCAAATTTAACAAAAAACGAAATGAAACATTTTCATGCAATACTTATCTGGAAAGTTTTCGTGGCATCTATAAATGTATTTCATTTTTAGAGTGTTTGTCTCGTCCGAGTTAAATGTTTCTGTTACTTCACAAAGTAATACCGACAAGTTAGGAATATAAAAAGTAGTAAAACTAAAATTTACTCTTTTTTGGTATTTATCTCGCAGAATGGAACATAAAAGTATATATTTAATACAACTAAAAATTATTAATAATTGAGAAAGCGATAGTCGTAAAATGTTATTCATTCACTCTTAAAGACATAGAACAAATAAAATGAAATTAACCTTTTACAGAAACATCACCTTGACCCAATTCAGTGACTTCATCATCTACATCTTGAGTAACAGCAGTCTTATTTGTAGTACCATTTTTCTTTCCTTTAATTTTCTTAGATCCAGTAGGCTTACCTGGAGCTTTTGGTTGTTTGGCACTTTCATTTGTTTCATTTGTTTCATCTGTTAAAAGAGTGTCCGTCGTTGAAACCGTTGATGCATCACCTGATGCTCCTGTATCATTTTTAATTTCAGTTGATGTGACCGTTGTTTCCACTGTGGTATTATTTGAAGAAGAACTTCCGCTAGATTTCTTAACTGACGATTCGTCACTAGTTTCGTCCTTTAGGATCTCATCACACATCGAATTTGCCAAGTCTGATGCCAAAACAGTTGTTCTATTTATAAAAAATTATTCTATTTAGTTAACCATAATAGAGCTATGTGGGCAACTAACTATATCTGAATACAACTTAAATTATGGTCATGTTGTAAATATAGAAATATTTGGCTAATTACAATAAAATTAAACGGTACCGATATTTGTACACCGTCAGGAACCGTTACATAAGCCATGGCTATTTCACTTTATTCCGTAGTCCATGAAACCTTTGTTTTTAATTAATCTTAAGGTGATTCTAACTACTTCGTGATAATCATCAATGGGTGGATTGGTCGCACTTCAATCGAATTCAATAGAATGAAGTCTTATACGAAAAATGTCTACAATTGTGATCACGTTTAATCTCTAAAGATATAAAATCAAATAAAATGTTTGTTCAACTTTAAAATTTAATATGAATCTCATTAATGATTAGAAACGAGTAATTTAAAATTATTTTATTTCTAAGGTCCGGATTTACTTTTTAACAATGTTCTTAATGGCTTAGAATAGAATCTTAATTTAATTCTTAAACTATTTTGAATTTAAATAAAAACTGTTATTTAATGAAAGACTTATTATTGTGTAGGACCTGATTTATACAAAAGGCTTTTTTTCTGAATAATGTTACGACAATTCCAAGACTGATAAGTCACACACTATCGGCAGGCCCTTGCGCAGGATTTGCTTGTATGTTATCAGAACAATAAATCGCCAAGCACGTTTGAAGCGTCAGTACAAGCAAATATTTACCATGGATAACTACACGCCACTCAAACGTGCTGAAATTGTTGAGCTATATATTCAAAATAATTTCTCAATCGTGGCCACGTGCGCGTTCCAGAGAAAGAAAAATACTATAAAGCGTTTGCACGAAAAGTTTACAATAAGTGGTAATCTCGGGAACGCTAAACGTCCAAATAAACCGCGCCGGACACGTTCTGACGAAAATTTCGCGGCTGTACAGGCCAGTGTTGCAAAATCTCTTAAAACTTCGAGCCGTCGTCGATCTGCACAACTCGGCATCTCAAGAACTAGCCTCCGAAGTATAATTCATGATTATTTGAATTTATTCCCGTATAAAATACAAGTGACAAACAAGATCGAGCCGCAGGACAAATTACGTCGGAAATTGCCGAGAATGACGGCGATTTTTGTCGTTATTACGCCACTGAAAATCCACAATTGATACACGAAGAGCCTCTCTATGATCAAAAAGTGACAGTCTATTTCTGCAAAGTCTGTGATTGGGCCGTACTTTTTCTAGGATGAACAGTGGAAGCCAGTTACTGTCAATAGTAAGCGTTATCAAGCCATGATAACAGATTTGTTGATGCCAATTGTGCGTAGGAAACGTATGCAATTTCTGGTTTCAACAAAATGGTGCGTTCGCCCGATTTAATACCGCCAGACTATTTGAAATCCAAAATGTTACATTTAGATGGTCCCCCCTGTATATTATGCAATTAAAAAATATGGTCATATACATTTGAAGTTATTGTTTTAGTATTTCAGTTAAATTTTTCCTAATTAAGAAGTACAGAAAATTTTAAAACCCCTCTGGGGGGCGGTTGAACCCCCCGTGCGCACGGGTCAAACTACCGGTACCTATTCTGGTGGGGCAATCAAAGAACATTATTTTCGATGTCGGTATTTTGCTATCACCTCGCATCATCAAATGAATGTACACTTGTGTAATCAAACCCAGGATAATGTATGGAGCGATAATCTGGTGGAAAGCAATGGAGGTGGGCAGAAACCAGAAGATCATGGACCAGGCTCAACGTATGTGCGGTTTACTACTACTATATCAACACCGACAAATGCCCTGGAGGTCATTCTAAATATTACTCCACTAGAATTCCATTTTAAACAGTTGGCTCTTAAATCGGCCGTACGTTTACGCATGAATAAACTGTAGAACGAAAGGGGAATACAAAGCCAACATTAAAAGATCGTGCGAGAACCTAGAGTTATGAGGCAGGGTAAACAACTCCTCGGTTCTTCAATGTGAAATCGCAGCGATAAAGATAGGAACTAAGCAGCTAATGGAACGGAGAGTAGGAAAAGATTATCAAGCTTTACAAGACCAAACTGAAACTTCTTGTTGGCTTCGTGACAGGACATGCAAGACTAAGGGCTCATGACATAAAAATGTCGAACTCCAGTCTGTACAGGGGATGCCGGGAAGAAGACGAGACCGTCTTACACGATCTCAGTCAATGTCCAGTCCTAACGTAAAGAAGGTTTAGAATCTTAGACACAGACTTCTGCGAAGATTTAGCAGACGTAAAGAAATCGGTATCAGTTGGCTCGTCAGTGAACCCCTCTTGCATACCATCGTACATAGAAGTTATGCTGTATAGACAAAAACTTTAGCCAGACTTTATTTGTTGCCCAAAAATGTTTTAATATAAATTTCGTGATATATTCCCTAATTTATGGTCAGTTTTCTATGAGAAAGTTGGATTTTCTGAAAATCTCGATGCAGCACACGAATATAAAGCTTAAGGTATCGCGCATAAGTAATGACACAAAACTATACAAGCAACATTATTTCTAAGGAATGCTCAGAACAATTGAAGGGTGCAATAGACATGTTTGGACAGCATGATCACATGTTCGTTTTAGTCATTTTTTTAACGGAAAATATTAGTCGGAGAACGATGTATAATATTTTTTAGCGATACAAGGAACTACAGCCCGTAGGTGCCAAGAAAACCCGATCGAAAACCAAAGTTGACAAAAACGCCGTTAAATAGTTTGAAGAAAAATGCAAAGGACAAAATTGATGCATCATCAAGAATCCTGGAAAAAAATTGAATTTATCGAAAAATACAGTGCGGCCGAATTTGAGAAAAATGGGTACTAAATACCTCCAAGTGTCACGTTACACAGCCAAACAACAAGATATCCCCAAAAGTCCCACCTGCTGAGAAGAAACTTTTTAACGACAAATTCTGTGCTGGTCATGGATAACTTGGCTTCGAGAGAATTTAGCAAGGGCGATTTATATACAGGGATGGGCTTTTTTCACAAGAGTTGTTTATAAACAGGGATGGGTTTTTAGCAAGGGTGGTTTATAAACAAAGATGGGAGGCTAAATATATTAAGAAACGAATTTAGAATTCAGTGAAAGAAGTTGACATAAATGTTTTCCAAAAGATAATGGAGAAGAAGAAAATAATAAATTATTTTATGATTCTTAGAATTATCTCTTTTTGGATCTAAAAAATAATTTAAATATTAAATAAAGTTGTGGTAAGTATTTGTTGTAATAAATTTAACTTTGTGCTTTTACTTTTGCGCCATACCTTAATGTCAGTTTATATTTTTAGTCAACATCGTAATGGGCCATCAGCAACAAAAGAAAAAAAAATAATGGGTCTTATCAGAAAATAGATATCCAACCTCATGAGTGAAACTACAAGTGGAGTTATGTACGACGCTGCTGCACCACCTCACCTTTTCACGAGGAAATGTGGTATTATTTTATTGTCTGTTATTGTTTTTTGCTCTGATTTATATTAGCAACAAAATTTCAAATAGATCTGAAAACATACTAACCCATTTTGAAGTTCCACTGTGCATTCTCTCAACCCAAGCCCTTTAACTTTTTCCGTAACTTTTTCAATATCAGTCTTGGTCACCGATTCCTTATTTTCAGTGCTTGTTGTCTCTTTCTCCTTTTTGGTGGTAGCGTCATCTTTACTTGTTTCCTTATCTTTTTTGTTTCCCTTGCGATTTTCTTTTCTCTTTTGTCTATTTCGATTTCTGGCATTCATTTTAGTACCATAAGCACGAGAAATACTACGAGCAGCAATATTTCCCTGGCTTTGATTTCTTTGTAGACGAGCTTGTACCGAAGTTTTTCCTCTGGTACCTGCACCAAGTTTTGATAAGTTTGCAGTCAATTTATTACCGAGACGATTACCAGGTGGTCCGAAGAGTGAACGATTTGCTGTACCCCCAGTGGCCCATGAACCTGTAACAATTCCTATAATTCACAAAATTAATCAAAAACAAAAAGTTGTGGAATAGGCGCTTGTGAGATGGGGAAAATTATTGTGTGATTTTGTTTCTTCATGAAGAAGCTGGTGCATTTATGACTTACCTCCAACTTTAAGCTGATGATAACCTTTTCTATTATTGGGGTTTGTACGATTTTGTCCAGAATTTCTGTTCGTATTTCGATTAACTGTAGTAGGTGGGTTTACTCCTGTTATAGCTTCTCGACCTAATAATGTAGACGATAACGAGAAATAAGGAGCCTGTGGATAGAAAATAGTTCCATTAGAACCAGCAGCTGCTGCTAAAGAGAGAGCCCCTTTGTTATAGGGGACAGATATTGGTGGCGGGAGGAATCCAGGTCTGTACATTGCATCTAAAGAAACATATTAAGTAAAAATCATAAAAAAATTAGAACTAAAATACCAATATGTGCAGCAGGCAACAAGAAATGTTCGACGTCCTCTAGAATAGCTTTGCGGAACCTTTCAATTTTGAGAACAATCTCAATATGATCATCACAGAGTTCCCGAAGTGTAGTGACGTAGGTAGACATTTTGAGTTTTAAGTGGAATAATTTGCCATCAAAGAACAACCAGGGATTTGTCATTGTCCAGGGTAGTGGAACGCCACACGAGTCATTTGCCAAAGATGCTGTTTCCACTCCTTGCATAAACAAAGTGGCGAGGTAAATTCCACGAAGATGAACACCCGGTAGCTGTTAAATAAATTTCATGCATTAAATTGTAAAAAATAACCGAAATAATAAAAAAAATTCTGATTTCCCATAAAAGATTTTATAAAAAATAATTAATTGGTTGGTTGACCGAAAAATAAATAATTTTCTGCAGCTTGATCGCCTTTCTTTAACTTTAGCAACAACAAATTTCGTTAAGTGTATAGTTCTTTTCGATATTAACAATTGTACAAATATTAGTTTGTAAGAACTTTGAACATTAAGTGTCAATTCTGATATTCATCTTCTCGTTATGTTTTCATTTGAAAAACACACTTTTAGAACATGAACAGAGACTAATCGTAATTTAATTAATGTAATGCTCTTTAGTATTGCTTATGACCCATTTTTATTTCAGAATAAAAACAACAAACCCTGGTACTGTTTGTCCGTAAAAATCTTTTTTCTCTGGAACAGAGTTGACATCAATACCAAATACTAAAGTCTACAGCCTCATAGTCCTGTAAAAAATTCATGTTTCTAAGTCAATAAAACGATACGGTCTTTTAAAGTGTATTTTCATACCGAAGACTAACTCACTGACTGACTGATACAATAAAACCTAGAGGGTACTTTCCGTTGACCTAGAATCTTGAAATTTGGCACGAAGGTAGGTGTCATAGGACAGGAAAAAGTTAGGAACATTTAATTTGAAGCTTTCTTTCATACCCGACCCACACTAATAAAATGCATCAAGGGTGTACAAAGGTACAGTTACATATCTTATCTGAGACATCCCCACAAATTCCAGAATAACAAAAAGTGAGTTTTGAGATTTGTAAGTACGGGACAACGTTGATACTTGACCGCCTTTTTTTCTAGATAAAAAACTTACTCTTAAGGATAGTTTAATAAATTCACATACCTAGAATTTTTCTGCACCCCATTCCCCATTTTCCCCATTTTCCCCATTCCTTTCCTTTTTTACAAACGCTGTGCTTTAGCATCATATCCCCTCAGCGTTTAAATTATCAGAAAAAAGGACCATCCACATCATATAAGGCACTGCTGGCTACATGGTCTTCTAACTCAAGCAATTATGGAAGAATTGTTTCCCTTGTATTAGGCCAATACCCAAGAAAGCCTTTTTAGCAAATGTGCACCTTCTATTTTGTAAGCATTGTCTCAGCGCATGTGTTTGTTCGGTTGCTGGCCGAACAAGTTAAATTTGTTTTTATGCCTGGCAGCTCAGGGGATGCGCTTTGCCTGGCACATAAGACGGGGGAAAACTAGAAGATAGTAAGCTGTTCCAGAAAAGGAAGACAAAGTAGAAGATGGTAAACAGTTCCACAATAGTGTTGATCTGCTTAAAAAATGGTCCCGACAATTTATTAAAATATGTTAAAACTTGAGCTAGAGGATATAGGGGGTGAAAGCTACTTGAAAGTCTTGTATTCCGCGTACTATCCAATACAAACTGTTTGCCAATAAAACGATACGATTGAATTGAATTAATACTTTAAGTCAATGCTTTTTAAGGTAAATATTTTTTAACTGCACTCCTCTGTGTAGCATTGACTTTTAATTTAGTATGGTGAGAAAATCAAAGTTCAATGTACATATATCAGTCAAGCAACAAGATTTTTCTTTCAAACGAAGAAAACAAACTGTATGATAAAGATTACTTTAACAAGATTTAAAGAATTCCTATATAACGAACTTCCAGTATAACCTACAACCAGTATATAACGGCCGATGTATAATGTTACTATTCGTTGTTTAATACAAGGATATGAAAAATAATAGTTCATGAAATGCATAGCTTGCTGCTTGTTTACTTCTGTCTGAGTTTTTCTAACGGTAATGTTCTTAGTTTTGAATTCATTCAATTCCAATTTTCGTTGATAGTAACTGCCAGGTGATAATTATCTGTGAAGTGTTAAAAGTGTACATGAAATGAAATTAATTTAACTCGAAAACACGCTTCTTTAGAAAAGGTCAGTATTTTTGAAAAATGCAAAGCAGGAATGGATTTAAATGGAAGAGACAATTTTGAAGATCCTGCAGCAAACACAAAACCTTCCGCAAGCGCCAATGAAAAAAAGAGTGTCCGAAAATGGGGAAAAAGTTTCAGGTATGGTATGGTATGGAACAGCGGGAAAACCAGACCCCATTAGCGGCAGGATATTAAAGGACAAAGCCCACGAAAAACAGATGATGGATGCTTGCCAAATTTAAACACCATTTGAAAATCGACGACTTAAAAAATCTGGAGAGGTTGTCTTCGCAAAGCTGACCTTGTGGAAAAATTTGGGTAATCTAGATGCCACCAAATGTAGCACCTATGATCAAACTGCAAATGGAGCAAAATATAATCCGTTTTGCAAAATTATTTATTAGAGACATTTTGCAGACTAAAATTGTGAGCTCTGGATCTGCAGATGTTGGAGAAACATTATGACAGCAAAAACTCTAGCGTTTGAAGAAGATGATATTCCATTGAAAGTTTTTTAGGTGAAGAAATTGCACCAATGTCTCACACGATGAGACTTATTAATTAAATATTTCGAGAGAGCTTTGATTTCGTCAGTCTTCAAGAAAATATAACTACTGATATCTTTCCTTTGATCATCGGTTACTCCCGCAGACTTTGAAAAGATGACATAATAACATCTGTGATAGTGAACATGAAGAGGAAGACTTTAGTAGCCTTTGTCAGAGAGGCCCCCAAAAAATCACAGAAAGATAAAGCATTCTGATGTTATTGAGAACTTCAACAGATGAATAAGGTGGGCAGAAAAAATTAGAGATATCTTCAAATAATACTGCGATAACTACAGGAGGAAGCTGTTCGTTTGACCATGAACAGCTCAAAATATTCAAGCAAACATAAAAATAACAATTTGACAAAAAATATATTAAGCTTGCAAAATAGATTAAATAAATAGTTTTGTTAACACTAAAAATGATTATTTTATATTGTTTTTTAAACCATCTAACTAAGAAAAATTCGGGCTTCGATGTAATAAACTTTTCGATTTAACGAGAAGACTGCACATTATATCTTTCGTTATATCGGATGAACACTGTATGTGCTGGACAATTTTATCAGAAGTTTACATTTTATAGACATTTTTTGTCAGTCTTAATCAAGAGACTATTTTTAGGAAGAATTAGGCTCTCTATGCAAAATAGAAAAAGTAATTAGACCTTCCCTAGTATTTTAATAAAATATTTAATTACTATTTTCGTAACGGTTCCTTTTATCAATTTAGGAATGGGTGTAAAATTACCTATCATCTGCAAAGAACATTTTAATAATAAATAAAAAAATTAAATGAGATTTTGCTGTTTAAGAATTTATATATTATGTATCTTGGAACATCTTAGTCTCTTGAAAGTTGTTTTTCGCAAAAATATAGATTAGGTATACAAATAATAAAATATTATTAATTTACATAACGCGACAATTATCATTATTTGTTTATTAAATCCAATTTAATAAAATATTAATGTAGCTGCAAAAACAAAGCATTAACTTACCAGGAGGCAGTTACATAAGCTGACCGCAACATGTGTTTCGAAGATAAAAGCCAAGTTGTCACTAAACAAGCAGGGACCGGTGTGCTCCTATGAACGAACTTCACAGCAGGCACGACGTTCCGTTTACCGCAAAAACATAGCTTTTCGATGCATAGAATAGAATTAGCATCATTTTAAATTTGGCACTGTGTGCAACATTGTGGAGCATCATTAAGCTGAGGTTTTACAACAACTAATTTTAAATAAAAAATATTTCTAGAAAATTTATCAACTTCCTTTAAAATAATTAAAATATAATTTAATTATACAATTAAATCATTTCAAAACTTCAAATTTTAATGGGTCATTGCGATCTTGAAATTCCAATTTCTAAAGAAATCTGCATATTATAAAGTAACGAGAATATTGAAATATTTCGGCTGCTAGTTTTCGGAAGGGGAAACGGCTCAGGCTGGTACCGGAAAAACTTCAAACGCACTGTTTTTGAAATGTTTTCCAACTAGCCGCAAATATAGAGGAAAAAGCATTCGTCCAATTGCTTCAACATTTTTACAGTTTATTTATAATATCAGTATCTATTGTAATGATAGAATCAAATTTTTAACTGTATTTGCAGGCTGTAGAAAAATTGAGTGAAAATAGCACCTCAATTGTTGTCAAAACTCAACTTTCTTATTTTTCGTTGAAAATTTATCATTCTATTGTTTTTCAATACCTACTTTTATACTGATTAATAATCCGTCTGGTTTTTTTGTTTCAGACCATTCTACAGCCAATAATTCTTACCGTCGTCGACAGACTACTTCATAGAGGCGTCAGTTTCAGCGCCACTTAAATTAAAGTTATAAAAAAACATAACTTTAATTTTCTATAAACAATAGATTACTTAATAAATGGCAAAAAAATCTGCTACAAATCTGCAGCGGTCCTAAACCGCAATGGCCGACAACCTATGGGACTACTATGGGTTTGTATTTAGAAAAAGATAATAAAACACCCCTTCATTGAAATAAATCATAATATCATATATATATCAAATTTGCCAGCGAGAAAAGTTTTAGAAATAATGAAGGGATACCCAACAATTTTTAAACTCAGTGGTTCTTGTAGATAAAGAATGTTTGTATTAAAATATTATAGCTGTTAAATATTAAACTTTACAAGCAAGTTATCTCTGCTACTAGCAAGGTAACATTGTCGTAATGGACATTTTTTTCTCGATATTTTCAAATTCTTAATTTTAATATTTTTTATTGTAATAAGATTTTAAATAAATATTTTTCATCTACAACAACTGCTAATTTAAAAAATATCTAATGTTTTTCTTTTTAAAGCCTGAAATAGAAAACAGAACAGCGGCAGGGGAGCTCAAATATTAGCAAACATGGGCTCCCTGTTGTTCATTACAGAACAAAAGTAGCGGCAAAGGCAACGTAGCGACAGTTCGGGCGATTTCAAAATCTGAATAAGCTGCTGCTGACTCAGTGCAGTCTACTAAATGACGTGAATGGATAAAAGTATATCAGTGCAGTGCAACCAATTCACTAAAAGGAAATATTTGGTTTAATTTTTTTGTAAACAGTCATTAATTTGACAGTTTTTAAGGAAGTATACATTATTAATAACGGAACAGAAGATTATAGAATTTGTGACACTTAAAATGTTTGCAACAAAGTTTTTCTTCCAATTTAAAATAAACTGTCAAACCAGTGCTGCGTGCTGCTTTCTAGCCTATTTCACAGTCTTGGTGCTGGCAAAATTTCGAGGTTTGACCTGCCGCTGCCCTGTATTCTTTTTTGAAAACTGGCGATGGAAATATAATAATAGAACCTCCTTTACAAAATACAAATTTGCGTGGTTACATAGCACTTCCACTGTCCAAAAATAGAAAGAATAGAAAAAATTAATTTCAGAATTGAATCATTATTTCAGATTGACCAGCTTAGAACACGGATCGTAACCCGACAATTATATAGAGCGACTTAAAGAAGACCATAAGAGGCAGAAATATCACAACTATAGATTAACTGTGGAATAGTGTTGAGGACGCATGGCAAGCAAAACCAATTAGCAGAATAATGTCAAATATCATTGGATTTTGAATGCATTACATAGCCAAAAGCGAAGATCCTACTAAAGTCCTTGTTTTATGACGCAAACATGCGTTCAAGCTTGATTTGTGTAGAGTTCCCGTCGGAATCTATCACAAAATCAATGGTGATGTTGTCAGCGAAGCTCTGAGGGAAATTGAACATGATATATATAAATATCATAAATTCAGTAAAAGGGGAAAATAGGGTTGGAGAAAGAACTGACGCTGTGATTTTTCGAAGGTGATTGAGTATATTATTACAAGCATTGAACGGCAAAATTAAAAAAATTTCAATCCATGTCAGAAAGGGGTGCAGACCAACTGCATAAAGTTTACTTTGAAAATATTTAAAGCGGTGATTTCGGTACTAACCAAAATTATGAAGACAATAAATAATTTAAAGCTTCTCAGACTTGCTTGTATTAAATTATTCTCATTATTTTTCTTTGTTTATGTTATTATGTTATGTTAGGTGTTATGCAAAAATGATGCAATCCAGAGAGTAATGATTTTGAGCTATTGACGTTTGAAATTGATAGTATGAAAAGTAAATAAATGTTCCGCCAGGGAAGGATAAAAATGGTCCCAATTAAATAGCTCTTACAAATGCTACTAAAGATATGAAATAAATTCACTTATTAGATATACAGATAAATAGCTTGTTCGATAATTTGTGAAAATTTTACATATTTTTAGTAAATGCATCATCATTGAGTCAGTAATATGGGTTGGATAAAAAATTATATTATTGATGTCATATTTTTTTTGTAGGAAGAACTGTTTTTTATTCTTCGAAAATGCTACAACTCGCATTTTCAAAGAATAAAAAACAGTCGTTCCTTTACAGTTTGAAATAACTCATTTTTTAGTCGTTGCTGGTTTTATAACACCACATACTAAAAAAGAATTCGAGATTAATCTCATTCCGAAAAATTTGTTATTAGTGAGTAGTCAACGTGGTTAAAGTTATACGAATTTGGAAAGAGGCAAAATTCTTCCTTTTAGGGAAAAAATGTGGGGGAGTTGGGCGAAATCGCACAAAAAAATAGCCGAAGCCGATTATCAACCTTTTATTCGTCAAAATAAATTAAATTTTAGGAATTGAAAAATTTGGCGCCACACTAACAATAAGATAAATTTAAAAGTCAGGTTCAACCCACACCACCAAAAAAAATTTTTGGCATCTTACCAATCGGGGAACATATTCATATTCATCGAAAAAGGAAGAATAAGGGAAAATAATGTGAGCTGTTTATTTTGAAAGTGGCATAAGTCACTTTGGAGGCACTTCTATTTTTATATTCCAATTTTTATAAAAATATTAATAAGCTGGAAATATTTTTATTGTCGTAACTTTTAATCATAATAGCCTTTATAATGAACATAACTCTATTAAAGATCTGACGCTTATTACTAATTTTATCTCAAATTTGGCAGATTTCACAAGGTAGACTTATGTCACTTTCAAAATAAACGGTTTAGCAAACACCGTCCCGAATCATCTTTGCACATGTAAACTAAGCAAAATAAGAGTACTTTATAAGGCACACAAAAGAAAACAGCTATTGTAAAAGACTTAGCCGAATTTTTAAAGAAAATTCCCATTTCCTCCATCAAACGAAAATTGTGTATACATTTTTTTATGGTTGGCATTTTGTTGCGATTTTAGTTCCAACGCCGTAGGTAAAAATGAAAAGCGGAAGAGGCTCTTGAAGGAATTTGTTCTATTAAAGTTTTATAACTTACACGGTTGCTACACAATATTTAGCCGAAGAGAGCTGTGCCGCGGCACAGTGGTTGAGAATCACTGCCGCAGAGTTATGTAACATTTTGTGAAAAATCCTAAAGCATATGGCCAAGTAAAACGTCCTGGAAAAAGACAAATTGATAAGCATGAAGAAAGCCGGATTTTACGTACAGCAAACAATTCTGCAGCAGCTTGAGATAGTTGAAGGATTCAGCTACTTCGCGATCTATGATGTGGGGAGTGATAAATCGCAATGAAATAATGAAGAATGCTTCTCGATTAGGCGAACGCCATAAACAAGCAAGAATGGAATTAGTAAGAAAAAACGTTTTCTCTATCTGCTTGGATTTTCAGTTCACTCTATATAAAATGAAGAGCAAGGGCTACACGAACGTTCTTCAGATGAGTTTGGTCCCTTCTAACAATATTCTGAAACAATGCATTTTTAATGTCAGCCACGAAACTTAATCATGATTTGCATTCAAGGTTTTGGAGTGGCTAGCATTTCCTCCTGATCTCAACCCTATAGAGAATCTCTGGGAAATCTTAGTTTACCGAGTCTACAGGGAAAATCATCAATCCGATTCCGTGGAGAGCCTCAAAACGGTAATAGTGGAGGAATGGAATGCCATTAATTTAAATTTATTTAAAGCCAGGTTCTCATTCAAATGAGCAAAAAATATGCAGTTTGGAAATTTTTTTGAGACAATAAAAAGACATACAAAGGATCTGTTTGGGGATTATGATTGATCATACTTTGTACTTTATTTTAGATTTGTAATATAAAAAAAAACAAAATTGCGCCCGTAGTTATGGTTTGATCAAGGGCCTGCGAGTTTGAAGTACGTAGACTGCGTGCAGTGTAGCCCCTCAGGAGTTATCTGATATCAAAAATGAATAACATTATTCGATACTACATTAAATTTATGGGAGCTTATACCTAACCACAATGAAATAACCTTAAATTTAACGATATGGTGCTAACTCGAACTTTGAGTTCGATTTTTATGGTTTTTCCACTTTATGGCTTTACAAAAAATAATTAGTATTAACAAATTTCAGATATTATAGGTATAAGCTCCTAAAAAAGTGTTTACTTTTCGGGGGTTAAAGGTAGAAGTTAATAGATTAAATCGTTTTTATTTTATGCTACACGCAGTTTGGAAAAATCGTGTTTCGATAAAAACGTGTTTGAAGTTTAGGGAAAACTTTTATATGGATGTTTCGAATTAAAAAAACTTGTCGTCAAAACATTCACATATACCTTTCAAAAAATGCAATAAAAAAATCGAATTTTCGACCATTTTGAATGAGAACCTGGCCTTAATTCAAAAATTCATCAATAAACTTAAGACCGGAATACTTTGAATGATTCTAAAGGAGGAACTATTGATTGTTAAGGGGGTACATCCTAGTAGATAGCTCGAAACCCTTTTTTTCTTACTTATTCTTATATGTAGGTAGACTGAACAATAACTCCTGAAAATCTCATGCAGAAATGTTTAAAATTCTCGGCGTTACAAAGCTTTTTTTATCACGCGCTGCAGCTCAGTTTGCATTGCAGTGACAATTTATCTCTTTAAACGCATTTTTCTCAGAGAAGTATTTTTTATTATGGTGCCCCCCTCATATTTTGAGAACCGATCGATAGATTCTCCTAAGATGTTGTGCAGTTACATAGGAAACCTCTGATGAGCTCACTTTAAAAAATATATATCTTAAGCAAATTACGAATAAAGGAGATTTTTTCACAAAATTTAAATACATAAAGTTTGCTTCTGCCAATTTATTTTGGGAATAGTTTTTATAAATTGCGATAGCAAAATAGTAAATTTAAAAAAAAATGTAATTATCTTTGATTTTGAAACATGCTTCACTTCCAGCCGAAGTCAATATTTATTATTTTTTTAAATGTTTTGAATAAAAATGTTGGCAATATATACTTCAAAAGTGACCAAACCAAGATCAAGAGCAACTAATTCAAATTTAAGCGCAACTTATTCAAAATTATGCACAACTAAATCAAAAAGACTTAGAACTTTTTCCAAAATTTAATAACTATTTCGAATTCAGTAAAAACCATTTCAATTTCAATAAAAACCGTTTCAATACTCGTAGCAATTTTTTCAATCTCAGTAACAACTTTACTTCAAGCTCACTGATTTTAATGATATTAATAATTAATCGTTCGCTTATTTACACAACACAATATAAAAACCACTGCTATATTAATTAATATCTTTGAAAAAAAATAGTTTAAACTGCAACTGCCTTGGCTTAGCACATCTGTTCAGATCAGATTAGAAGACAAAGATCAGCACATATGTACATGGAACTGATAAACCAATCATTGAGTTTCATTAATTTCTTACATTTAAGAGAATTTTTGTTCTTGTTATTAATTAGGTAATTTTATAAAGTTGTTATTGGGATTGAAAAAGTTGACGAATATTGAAACAGTTGTAATTGAAATTGAAATAGTTTTTACTGAATTTGAAATAGTTATTTGAATTTTTGAAAAAGTTCTAACTGTTTTTGATTTAGTTGTATATTATTTTGAATTAATTGCACTTGACTTGGAATTAGTTGATGTTGATTTGGTTACTTTTGAAGTGTAAATGCTATATAATCATTTACCTTTAATTAAAAAAATTTCGTTATATTTTACCATTCCCGAGAAAACGCGACCAAAGTTTGGCCATTTATTCTTAGCTATGATGTATGTATGTAACCCCCTTATGTTTGGATTTACTACTTTTATTTTTATTTAAAATAACCGTTAAGCAAGTGACGTTATAATTATGAAACAACCAAAGATCTCTTTTTTTCTCTCAGAGAAAAATATTTGCAATGAGAAATTTGTTAATCAACAGCAATTGTTTCCTGATTTTCGCCAAACCATGTTTTCCTAGCAATCAGAAATGTTTGGTGGCATTATAAATATGAAACGCACCTTGTTTTCATACACACCCCGTCATAAAATAAATATCACCTTTACTATTTCAATATATATATGTACATATATATAAATTACATACATATTCCTGCGCCAAAAAAATAAAACTTTCTACTTAAAGAAAACATTTGGTTCTCCCAAACATTATTGACAATGTAACAATTTCTAATTTAATTTAAATAATATAACTTATTATAAAAGACAATTTTTACTTACCACTAAATCTTGAGTGTATTCTACCATTGTTAGTTGCGGAGAAAATGCTGTAGCAAGAAAGGCATCCAATTCTTGACGGGTTAGTATAGTACGATCCGGATTAGTTACTATGTACCTGAGAACACAAGCCATCACAAGCATGTGATGTGGTACATAGCCGCGATTCAGCATCAACGGTGAATCGGAACGCATTATGGTCAAGAAAGCTTTCATTCGACGTTGTTTATCTTCAAACGCCATTCCAAACCACAGCCTTTGAATAGTAGGAACAGCCCATGGAAGAAACACCGCATTCACAATGTCTGGCTTTTTATATTCATTTTGTGGTGACCAAATCCACTCTGCTACCTGAATTTCAGGTATTATTGGTTGCTCCTTTTTATTATCTTTTTTATCAGACTTTTTATCGTTACCACTGGCAGAGCTTCGCTTTGAACACAAATATTTTTGGTGGTACATGTTAAAGAGGATAGCGTAAATCATCTGTCGTGCGGGACGGTAAAATAAATGTACAGCCGGAATCTCACGATATTGTCCATCTTCAAGTATTTGTGGTAGAATTATCTCTTTCTTTGTCAATAGTTGATATATTCTTGAATCCATTATACCACGCTGATGACGATTTAACGCGGTTTTCAAAACCTCGCCGGGAAGAGTATAAACAAATGGCGCAGCGGTTTTTTTAGAAGATTCATCTTTACCATCACCCTTCTCATTAATGGCTTTTTCTCCACCTGCTTCTTCGTCAACTAAGTTACTTACATCATTAAGAATTTTGCGAGCCATTTCATCATTTTCGTTAGTTTCAGAAGCAAAAGGTGTAGATTCAACAACTACAGCTTTATGAGCCTCATTTCTTCCTTTTTTCCCTACATTTGGCTTTTTAACTGAGAATTTTCCCTTTCTTTGGAAATATTCCACTGATTCTTTAATTTCTTTTTCAAAATCAGCCAAATTTAGATGTTTTATGAACTCGTCAATTTCAGTCGTTGGTGAATTTCGTACGATTTCAGCAATTTTTCGAAGCCTCGCTTCAAAGTCCATTCCTCCGTCTATTTTTAATCGTTCATACATAACTTTAAGCTTAGTATCGTCAATAACAATATAACCGCCTAAAAACACTGCCACAAATGGCAAATGATCCGCAGTTAAACTTAACGAAGCAAGTAATTTTGAAATAATAAATTCTTTAGTTTCTAAAGCTCCTTTATAAGACAGTCTCAGATCATGCGAACTATAATAACGGGAAGGATTTGCTACAATAAAATCAGGATGAAGGCCTAAGATAGCATCTAATTTTTGTTCATGGAAGTATTCGAGAATTTCCATTGTATGATCGTTTACAGTTTGAGCCTATGAAATAAATTGTTTTGAGAGATTTAAAATAAAATAAAATATGTCTGGTAAAATTAATACTCACGACTTGAATGTTAACACTTCTTAGGGAATTTCTTAAAGTCGTTCGTACACCAGATGGTGGAAGCCACCAGATTTTTGGAGGTGGAGTGCCTATCATACGAATGTGCTTCAACACCTAAAATAATGTATGTATTTTAATGCAAATTACTCAAATAATAGCAGTTTTTCTTACAGATATTGTTTTTTGCCGAAAATCATTACGTTCCGCTGTAAGTTTTTTATTTTTTTTCAAAGTTCCATCGAAAAAAGCAATTATTTCGATATGAGCATTTTTAAATGCGTTGGCGAGGATTTGAACAAATTGGTATGCCCGATTCCACTGACCGCCACAAACCCAATCTATATAAATATGAATAATTAATATTGATGAAGTGAAACTAGAATTATAATTAATTAATTGTTAATTACCCGAAAAGTAACCTCCGTAAAATCTATCAAGGCAGTCCTCCATATCCAAGGCCACACGAAAGTTGCCATTATATTTATTATTCTTACCACCGCCAGCTGTAATACAAAACACACGTTTTATATAAACATTATTCCAAATAATAAGTATATACAGGCGTGTAATAACTTAAGACCATCCCAAATAATAAAACAAAACAAAAAGACACCAAGTAATATTATTTATAAATATAAAATATATATTTCATAATAAAGTCTGGTACTTATATATTGCAGTTCAAAAGTAAGTAAAAATATAATTATACAATATTCATTTTAAAGTTATGAAAAAATGCAAGCCCCATTTCTCTAGTTTATTTTACTTTAATAACTAGTTTTACTTATAATATATTAAATTAAATTAATATTTAGTGTGCTTCCCGTTATTTTTTACTATTACTCTATTTTTCAGTTCACTAATATTATTAAATTATCTTCTGAGGTTGTACACACGTCGAGAAAGGTCACCCAAAGCTTTTCGATGGGATTAATATTTGAATATTTGGACTGCAAACCGACCATTCAAGCACTTACAGTATGTGGCCAAATTATTATGATGACCTACATATAAATTATTTTTTAAAGTTTAGCAATATTGTCAATTTATATTAATTTCCGATTTATTTTTTTAAACTGGCAACATCTAAAATTTACTGTATCTAAACAAACGGAATTTTGTTAGCTCTTTTCAAGGAATTAGATGTAAATGAACAGTAATGGTCGCCACTTCGTAAGCCAAATATAAACACAAGTTTAGCGTCGCCATACATATTTTATTTGTTTTTTTTTCTAATTTAAAAATGATTTCTTCTATTGATATTAAATAATAGTGGTTAATTTCGCCGAGGCCATAATACTCTACGGAGCAGAAGTCTGGGCCGGCGCGATGCGGTGGTAAAGGTACCGCAAGCGTTTACTTGCGGTGCAACGAGGTGCAGCGCTCCGCATCACGAGCTCCTACCGCACGGTCTCGTAACCGGCGGTGCTAGTGGTCGCGGGGGTCATACCCATTGACCTCTTACCCAGGGAGCGGCAGTTCGTCCACCGGGAGAAACCCATCCTAGGGGGAAAGGCCGCGAGAGTGGCTCGAGCCAGGACCATGACGTTCTGGCAAAAAAGATGGGGAGTCGCGGTCCGGTGGACAGCTCGGGTGATTCCGCAGCTGGACACTTGGCTGAACCGTCAGCACGGCGAGGTGGATTACTATCTCACCCAAATGCTGACGGGGCACGGGCATTTCCGGCCCTTTCTCCACCGCATAGGGAAGGTGCCGAGCCCGTGCTGTGTATACTGCGGCTCCTCGTCGGACTCAGCTCTTCACACATTCTTCGAATGTGTTCGCTGGAGAGCGGAGAGGGCTGAGACGTGGAGACGGGCAGCATAACCCCGGACAATATAGGCGAAGGTTTGTCGCTAAAAGGAGGGGGCAACAACGGGACTCCCTGGCGCCTGTTAGCTTGTTGGGGGGGGGGGGGGGGCTCCTGTTAGGGAGTCCTGTTGTCCAGGTGCGTAAATGCATTTCCCCGCTTCCATAAAAAAATGTCATGGTGGTGATAAAGTTTTTAATTTGTGGATTTATGACTTTATATTTTATAAGAATTTTGCTGAATGATTAGTAAAGTAAAAGACGTTAGTTCATCGAAAATTTGAGTCACTGAGTATGAATCGGAAGGGAAGAAGTGGCCGAAAAAGCATGATTTCGTCACGATCAGATTGCAAAATATGCGATATTTGTGTAGAAAATAGAAGACCGAGTACCAAAGAAATCATGGCATTGGTTAAGGAAGCAGGTATTCAGGCTTTAGAAAGGACAGTACAAAGACGTTTGGTAGAAGAGGGCCTGCAATGTTACAGACCAGCGAAAAAACCGCGTTTGACGTTAGCCATGAAAAAAAGCGTTTTGAATGGGCCAAGCAGCATCGTCTTTTGACTTCACAGGATTGGGAGAAGTTAGGGTTAGGAATGTCTAACCATTTTAAATCACGATAACTCATCAACATGTCTTACAAAACAAACCATAAACTTTGTTTCAGGTATGCTTCTCAGACGAAACAACTTTCCAGATATTGGGCGAAAAGACGATATTCGTCCGAAGACGTAAGAATGAGCGATACCATCCCGATTGCGTCTCTAGGACTGTGAAACATCCTACCAGCATTATGGTCTGGTCAGTTATCAGCGCAAATGGAACAGGGAAACTTTATATCATTGAGATATACTAAGAAAACACGTTACAAACTGACGCCCGAGCAAATTTTAATATTAAAGGAAAAAGTGGACATTATAAATTCTGTGAAAAATTCTTAAAAAGAAAGAGGATGGAGTTCAAGATCACTAGCAAAAAGATTAACTATTGGGATATTCTGTTGTGGATTTATTGAAGAACAGAAGAAGCATTTTGAAAACTTGACAGAGCGGATCTAGGAAACGGAGCCTTTCTAAATCAAAACACTTATTAGTGGTTTGCTCGGGTACGTAAAAAAAACATTCCTATTTAAGGACCCCTCATTAAGGAGAAAGCACTTCAGTTTGCCAAAAGATTTGACAATAACGAGTAATCTGGAAGTTGTTGCAGACTGAACTAAACGTATGAAGTCATTTATTAGAGGTCACAACGACCGAAATATTTACAATATAGATGAGACAAAACTTTTTTTCGAGCCTTGCCTTCCAAAACATTTGCTAACAAAGATGAAGCTTGCTCTGGTGGTCAAGTCTCAAAAGAGAGGTATTGCACTGCGCAAATATGGCAGATGAAAAGGAGAAACTGATAATCGTTGGAAAGTAGGGTAGACCTCAGTGAATTGGCACACTGGGTGAGTTGGCACAGCGCCAAATTCAATGAAGGAGAGATATTTGAGTTTCGTAATTTCAATATGTTGGTACTGTTGTCGTAGTGAAATTCTCCAGAAATTTTCCTATAATCTGTCAACTAGCTTTTTACAAAATGGCGAAAATTAGTTTTGGCGTTAAAAAAGTAAATTTTTTGCTCCTGACTTTTTAACTCTTTTAGTGGAAAAAAAGGTTTTTACCAAACTCTTTTAATGGAAAAAAAAGGTTTTTTACCAAACCCTTGGCTGCAACGACTTCTTCGAGTCGTCTATTCCGATGATCTATCTAATTTAGCTGGAATTCTTGACTTAAGATAATGCCAAAGATTTCAAAACATCTTTAGAAAGTTCATGCAAATATTTGTGACAAAATTCTTATGAATTGATTTATCCCCCGCAACAAGTACAACATCATTCATAATAAAATTGTTTCCCATAAGTACCATCTAAGGAACATATGGTCTCATCGGTCCAAAGGATACTTCTCCAAAATTCTGCTGGCTTATTTATGTGTTCCTTAGCAAACTTCAATCGAAGTTGTCGGGTTTTGGGGGGTTATAAATGGTTTTTTTAAGAACGTATGCTTTAACACGTTTTTCTTTCAATCTTCTTCGTGGTCCTTTCGTCTTAAATGAGGTCAATAGTGAACGAGAAATCACTATTGACCTCATTTAAGACGTTTTTGATATTTTTCAACGAATTTTTCTTGTAGCTGCGAACAATTTTGTTCCTTTGAAATGTAACCCTTTTTCTTGTCCTTCCGAACTTATCTTTTACGCTTTTACTTTTCCTATGTTTTGAAATTGGGTAATATATTGTACTTCTACAATTATATTTTTTTCCAAGTCCACAGCCGAAATGCCATTACAAAATTCAGCAGCTCTTTTTTCAATTTATACTTCAACCGCTCTAGGCATTTTTAACTACTAGAAAGCACTTTACAGTCAAACAAACAAAAGCACATTATTAGGAAAAGCATACTTTATCAGCATGCGCTATTTAATCTGTACGAGCAACAGCCAGTACTTCCTAAAACAATAGCGTGCAATTGTCCTAATAATTTTGTCACTACAAATGAATGTTTGAATAATGTTGTCATTTTACTCCTTACTATTTTTGTTTTACCAAACCGAATTTTTTTGTTTTGTTTTTTATATTGATTGTGTGATAGCCTATAGGAAGCTTATTAAATAAATTTTAACTGAAACAAATTAAAACTATCGATTTCTTTCGTTCTTTGGTATGAAAATTGCTTCGTCCGAATAATTGTTGCAATGTCTGTACGTAATACCTCACCATTTAAGCAAACACCCACATTTCGTCACTACGATGCAGAAGTGTCCAAGTCCAGTAATTTCTTTTTCCAAATTCAATTATTTCGCGCACAGACATATAAAAAAACCGCTTGAGATAAAGTTCACACCAAAATGTTCGTCATTTAATTAGATTATTACACTGTACAAGAGACAGGTAAATTGTGACAAGATCACCTAGCTTGCTGGTTTTAGGTCTGTTCCCTGACTTTCAGTGAAAAAAAGTGCTAGTTGGTGGGGATAACACTTCACTGAGTTGAGGAACGCAGAGTGCTTTTCAGTGGGTGGGTGGGTGTTGGGAGGGGAGGTGAGGTGAAGGGGAGTAAATGTCTAGATGAAGGGAGGGTGGTAGGGAGTCGGATGGCTGCATTATATTATATAAAAATCCCAACGACAGCAATTTAACTCTAACCCTAACGTTTCAGTTGTAACCGAAACCGAAAATTTTATCTACGTGGTTTTTAACCGAAACCGAAAATTATGTTTCACATTTCGGTTTTAACCGAAACCGAAAACGAAATTTTACATTTCGGTTCCAACCGAAACCGAATTGAAGAAAATTAATTACGGTTAAGGTTGTTGCAATTGCGGTTTAAAAAACCCAATTTGATTTCGGTTGACCGTAACCGGATTATAATTTCGGTTGTGGTCCCATTTCGACTCCCTGATTCAAAAAGCGAGCACTGACAGTTGGGGAATGCATTCAGTGTCTTTTAGTGAGCACGAGTTATCCCTAGTGCTCGTTAGGGAACAGACCTATTGTATGTGGTTAAGCCCCCCCCCCACCCAATTTTTCTATATTTTTTAAGTACCTCGGGGGCGGATTGAGAGGAGAGCAGGTGCAGTTTTTTTTGTCAATTATCCCGGCTTCTAGTGAACCTACGACAAAAACGATAATACCATAGTAGAGGGTGCTTCGAGAACTACAACTTTGCCCCTTATGATTTTCAACATACGAGGTTTGCTACTGAAGTTTTGAGATAGATAAATAAAAATAAATATTTATAATCGACAATGGCTTTATTGTTTTTCAAAATATTCTCCATGAAGATCAATACACTTTTGCATGTGTTTGAACCAATTTTCGAAGCACTTTTTCCACTCTGATTGATGTACATACCTTCAAAACATGTGATTTGAACGCATCAACCACTTCTTCAGGCAACGACAAACGTTGACTTCGCATTTTATTTTTGATCTGCGGGAATAAGAAGAAATCATTGGGTGCCAAATCGGAGAACATTGTGTCGTTGCTCCTTCAGAGTATCTGAACACGTTGCAACGTTTGTGCTTCTAGGAAAGATTCTTAATGGATATAACC
Organism: Leptarthrus brevirostris; assembly: GCA_964036015.1. NCBI lineage: Eukaryota > Metazoa > Arthropoda > Insecta > Diptera > Asilidae > Leptarthrus > Leptarthrus brevirostris. Next base: position 35,755,985 of record OZ038372.1, on the reverse strand, counting down.
CCAACAACCAAACCTTTAATTTGAGCGAAGAAAATTCTAAGATTTATTCCTCTTGAAGGAACGAGGAATGGTCCAAAGAAAAAGCCGGATACAGAAAATGATGAAACTATGCAGGGTGTGCCAAAAAAACTACTGTCGCAATGACCTTTCCAAAATTGTCAAGTATTTTGTTCTAGCAACTCTTATTGCAGATATAGTCATTTGCGAAAGTGAAAAGCTGCAAATTCCTGAACTTTCCTGCAGATGGGGAACCGGTGACGGTCAGCAAAGATCTGCTGTCAAACTGAGTACGAAAACAAGGCACGTGAACAGACCAAATAGGTAAACTTTTAGGAAATATATAAATCTGCAATTTACTTATACTAAAATGTTTTTATTTAATTCGAAACTTATTACAATTAATGTTATTATGTTACAAAAGGTGTTCGAAACGTCCTCCGCCACTTTCGTGCCATCCTAATAACGTACTTCTAATTTCCAGCTTAAAGTGTATAGTAGTCAGCCTCTCCCGTATTTTCGTCGCTGTAGTCCCAATTCAGCTACCTAAATCGTATTTGACTAAACTTCGCTCCACTTTTTCTGCACTGTGTGCAAAATTTCAATCAAACGGCGTTTGTTTCGCTCTCGGTGTAAAGTTAGTGCAACTGCACAACGTTTGTTTCGCTGCAAAAGAGTGGAAATTTCTGCACTTGCTTTGGATGAAGTGCAGTGAGTGCAGGCAGATATTTGACATTTGTCAGGCAATTGTCAAACAAAGCCGGTCTTAATTGACTTTATTTTAATTAATTATCAGACGAGTCGCACATAATTTCTTGCATTAAAGTCGGTAATATATTATTTTCCGTTTTATTTGTGATATTAAAAAATTGTATTAACAAAAACACGTTCCGTTAAATATAATTGACAGCAAATTACACTTAAAAGGTTTGTTTCGCTGACGTTAGTGTAGGGCAAATTCCTACACTCTTGACGTCACGTCGATTACACTCTACACTACTTCTGCAATTTCCATTCAGCGAAACAAACAGACCGCATGAGATACCATTGCCGGTGAACTTCGATTTATCCGTCCGCAAAATTCTGTCCAGAAATGCCCTTTTCACAATGTCGCATTTCAGAAATCAAAAGCAAAATTTTAATCTTCTCTAGGAATATTCTACCCTACGAGGAAGTAACTAAAGGAGAAGCTCTACCGTGTATATGTCGTGTGTGTGAGCATGGCAAGTTTTTGTTCGGCGGCTGGGTCTGTGCTGTCAAATTTGTTCGCTTTTTCCTACAAGGAAGTAGGCTTTTTATCTGTAGCCTGGGTCTAAGCTGTCACTTCGTATCACTGTCGGCACACAATTTATTATTTAGTTTAACATTTTAAAATACGCGTCAAAACCCCCGGGTTCATTTCGGGGTTTTACACGACGAGAGTGATTATTTGCTTTCTTCCGATGTTTGAACTCGCAATTATACTCCCACTTCTGTTCTAAGGTCTATTAAAAAATATTCAAAAAAAAAGGTGGGGTGGACAAACGTTGGACAAACGAATGCAAAAAAAAAATTCAAAAAAGGGGGTGCCAACTTCATTTTATTATTGTTACATTAAAACTTATTTTATGCATTTGAATTACGGATATTATTAAAGCACATAATTATTCTTCGCTTAAACAATTTTCTAATGCAATTTTAATGTCACGTGGGGTGGGGGATGTCGAGCTGCACCCCCCGTTGGCTGAATTTTAAAAAAGTCTCGCATCTTTTCCAATTTCATAGTGCAATATATTTGAGATATTCTTAGAGCACATAATTAGCCCTAAATACTCAGAAGGTAAACAATTTATTTCAGTGCAATCTGTGTGGTAGGGGGTGTGCCCCGACGTCGCCCCCCCCCCCCCTAAAAAAATATTTAAAAATATATATGTATATTATCGAGCACATAATTATAGACTCTGGTACATAGTCAGCACATATTTGGAACAATCTACTTATATAGTTCTTTTCTAATTTCCGTGTGGTGGGGGTGTGCCTCGACCCACCTGCGTAAGTACCCTTGCAAACTACACCTACCTGTCGTGTGTACGCCAGATGGAACACAGCTCTTAATGCTTGTTCATTTTCTTCATCGTCTTCAGTAAACACTAAACTTAATAATAACAAACTTACATTTCGCTTTCTTTCCGAATTTATTAAATCCATTTTTTGACAATTCAAAAATGACGTTTGCTTTTTATAACTTTTATGTCAAAAACAGCTGGCCCGCAGTGCGTTAACATGTGAACACATTCAGAAGAGTAGCTGATGCGCAGCGTATATACTAATAATAAACACGATTACATAAACACGATTACAGGCAAGTCAATCCGAATATGACCGAACTGCGCGCTGTGCTGCGCTCATCTGTCGTGTCGGATTTTGTGTAGAAAACGCAATGTAGTGTGTAGTGGTAACATTAAAGCATTTTCCGAACCCAAATATACCTTGCTTTGAATTTATGCGTGCCGATGCAACGATAAATAGGTAAGTTCCGTGCGGATTTTCCTATACACCACCTCTCTCAATCAAACGGCACTAAGAGGCGTTCCACACTACGCTCGCCTCAACCGGTTCATTTTAACCACAAGTCCCACACAAAGCGTGGCGTTACGCGTATTTGTACAAACCCTTTTTTGTGTTTGTGACTCACAGCTGGCATCACAAAAACATTTCCTGAAACTAGAACCGAAATGAGAGGTTGCTTTTAAATGCGTGTGGGTTAACACGCTCAGAAATGGGAAGATTTATGGTTGAACTTCATGTTCCTCTCTTCAGGCATTAACAGTCATTGTTAGTTGAAGCGGGCCTCATGTAAACTTCTATTAATGCGGGCAGTTACCAGAAAATACATTATATAGCGTGCGCGCTTGCTTTAAAACAGTTTAATTAAGTTTAGCTCTAAGGTTCGAAGACCGCCATTATGATGCCATAAATAAATAAATAATTTTAGTTCAGTAATTTGTATTTTTAACGATTTTAAAACAATATAAGCCCCTAATAGTAGAAAAATTTTGCAAACTAATGTATCGTCGGTGTCGACCACGACCTGTACAGTAACTGTTTTGTATTACATGCCGGGAATCGCATTAAATAAAGTAAACAACACACCCGTCGCTTAAAGTATTTATTTAGTTGCAGAACATACACATATAGTTTAGTTTTTAAAATTCGCAAAAATCGAATTTGAGCAAATTTGAGTAAGCTATTTCCATAAAGGGGACTGCGACCGCCTGGCATTATGAATGCTTTTTCTGATTGCACTCCCTTTGCATTGGGAAGTGCAGGAAAGTCTAACCCCCAACCAATCGATTTCTGCAAAGTGACATTAAAGTGAAATTAATCAATAAAATACGAACTAGGACATTGGCCAAGGAATTCTAGGTAGTCGTTGCAGATAGATTAGACGAACTATGTTTATAATAAAAATCGCCTAAAAGGAAAGCGGCTGTAAATTTTTTATTTACAAATCTTTTCGCTGACAGTGAAGAAACTTGATCTCCTAATTTAAATAAGACCAGCAAGCACCTCCCTTCCCACATCAATTAGCGATAAGTGGAATTGTGCTCTCTATCGGAGCAGATTTTGTTGGGCACTGGCTATGAGACAAGCCCTTTTCAATGTTTTTGTTTCTAATTTTAATAATATCTTAGATTAATTAATTTATTGTTAACATCTGTTTGGAGTAATCCATACTAGTCTCACATTTTTGCTGAAAGCAGCAGGATGATATACGAATTTTGCTAAATATTTCGAGCGTACAGTCGAGTAGGTGTCAATTAAGTTGAGCCTTAGATGTAATCAATTATTTAATAATTCGCTCAATAATTTTGCGAATTCAAATGTGTTAAGCCTGTACTAGACTTAATATCAAATACTTACAAGGATTTCGCTGATGATGGCTCTGTGCAATTTTAAGTAAGTCGACTGCAACCGCACCTCCCTCGATTTTGCAAAGAAACGTTTGCAAGTCAGCCGGATCGATCATTTTTCACTCGTGTTCTGGCTCGCCAAGCGCGTAAGAATAGTCTTTGAATTTCCGAACTTACTTGTAAAATTTCACAGTAATACGAGAAAACACAAAGGAACACAATTTCGATATTCTTTAATTTGTACTTTAAGGCAATTAGTGCAATTTTCTGGAAACTTAAGTGCCCGGTCTCTATGCAAAAATCGTTCCAAGAGATTCGCTGTTCCTGTCTTTTTCCGTCCTTCACTGAACTACCGGCATAGCGGCAAGTGCTGCGGCAATTTTTCGCTCAGAATTTGACTTTTCTACTTAAGCGAAAGGCGAACGGCCCCAAACCACACACATAAGCCCTAAATTTGTTGCTTGTGTTTTGCCCCAAGTGCGATTACTCCGTCCGGCTTTTTTTCACAAAGTTTTCTGTCAGTTTTTATGCTTATATATTTGTCAACTTTATCACAATCTTTACCTACACTTTCTCTCAGACTTATTTCTGACAATATTGGACTTATAAAATTATTTAAACTCTTTTAAAATTACTTTAACACAAAAATGCAGCGGCAGCAAGATGTTCGCGATGTACCTGAAAAACGCACCATGTCCGAAAATGGCTGGCCGACATTTCTGCTTTTGTTTTCGGACTTGCTTTTATACTACCCATGAGATGGCGCACAATACGAGATAAGTCATCAACCTACAGTGGAAGATGGAATTATCCTTCATGATGGCTCCTCCATATAACTAATTACAGCTCTAGATGTCTAAAATACATTATAAATTAGCTGAAACTAAAAATTTATTTATTACTTCTACTCAGTATTTTACTAATAACACAAAAATTTTAAATTGTCAACTGACTCAGTCGGTCTGAATATGCTTACAGGAGTGAGGCGAAACCGCGGTAACCTGGTAAGGTAAATTAGTGGAATAAATAAATTTTGTGATAATATTAAAAATGGAATTCCACCAAGAAATATCGATTATTTCAATTATCAGTATTTTACTGTTTATATGTATATATAAAACTAAAACATTGCAATATACTGGCATTGGGAACGAAAAATGTTAATGTAAACATAGCATTTGAGGCAGTTTAAAAGTAACTTTTTAACATTTTACTAACTGAATTAATAAATACAAGTCAAAACGATTCGAATCAAAATAAACAACAATATTCTGTTAATGTATTTTGTGAGCAGTCAAATTAGAATGTCATTATGCTCCCTTTTGAACATATAGGCTACACTAGCTCGATGAAGAAGGGGTGGATCGCGGATGTACAAATATTTAAGATGTTTTTTTTGAGTTCATGAAATTTTAATGTTGTCGAGAAAAGAACTTCACAAACAATTAAAATTACACGAATTAACAAATAAAACTACACGAGAAATAAACTCACGTTTAGAAATCGAACAAGAAAAGTTTAAGGTAATACCAGACGACTGGGATGAACGAAGAGGTGATCTCGGGGCTACTAATCAGAAGATTGAAAGTGCCACCGAGGGAGCGGTCCAGCGTGGCTCAACAGCCTGTTGTCCTTAAAGACTTGCATTGCCAAGACGGCAAGGAGACGGAACTCCAGAAGAGCTTGGGAAGGGCTAGAGCCAAATCCGAGCCAGGAACAAGCACGGAAGGAGTTTTAAAGAAGCCGGAGTCTGGCGACGCAGTAAAGGTTAAACCTACGAACAAGAAAGTAGTGGAAGGAGTAAAAAGGAATAGGTCAGAGGAGGTTACCGCTCCCCTACCGAAGAAACGCAAAAGAGAGAAGACACCCACTTTTAGTGAAGTATTGAGTGAATCACTGAAAGTAACTATTATTAATAAAAATCACTCCGAGGACACATAAAACAAATTGGTTCTTACAACTCAGTTCAAGGATTGTCAAGTGGAAGCTTTGAGGGGCGAATCGAGCTTTGTTTTGAGGTTTCATTGGAGTGGCTTCTTGAACGGACACTTCAGGGTTACCTGAGTGGACATAAGCACGTTACAGTCTTATAAAAGCAAAGGTGATGCAAAATAACGCACTATGGAAAGGCGTCAACCTAAAGGAGGTCAGTATGAACGACATTTGTTTATTGTTTAGAATTAACCCAACTAACACAAAAGGCACACTTCTTTGGCAGGAGCCCAGCATCAATTCACCTTGTCCATCAAAACGTTGAAATGAGGCTCCCACACCAACATGCAAAGAAAAAAATAACAAGGAAAAGAAAGGAACAGGAAGAAAACAAGTAAGGGAACCCAGCACACAACATGCAAAACAGAGAGTCTCGTCAGCACAGAAAATAATAATTCTTAAACAATACCTTGCGGAGAGTTAAATCAAAATTAGGACATGCATTAACAGCCCTACATAAACGATTAAATGGTTCATGCATGCCATAATTTGATCTGGAGCCACGGAGCAACACACGATATGTACTGTCTCTTAGATAGGAAGAAATCCAGTCGAGAAGAACAGGGGGAAACCCAGCCTCCCGAGTTTAAATATAAACGGAGTGAGGGAGATTATCAAAGGCTTTACTGGAATCAGTGTATATACAATCAGTTTGCATGCCTCGCTGGAGGACAGAAATAACGTGGGAGGTAAATTCTAGTAAGTTAGTAGTCGTTGATCTACCGGGCAAGAACCCACGCTGATTAGGAGAGATCAAGCCAATACAAGGCTCCATAAGCTGCGAAAACACTATTGATTCAAATAATTTAGATATGCAAGATAACTTCGGGATTGGTCTATAATTAGTTATAACATTCTTACGGCCCTTCTTATGAACAGGCTCTATAAAGAGCTCTTCCACAATGCAGGAAATTTACCCGCTTTAATAGACTAGTTGAAGAGAATCGCTAATGGAGTAAGAAGGGCATCGGAACAGGACTTAATGAAGACTGGAGGGATACCGTCCGGACCAGAGGAAAAGTCCGATTTAAGTTCAATAATTTTCTCCATAATAAGATCCCGAGAAATGAACGCCAAAAAATCGGATGAATCGGTACGATCAAGAATATGATCAAAATTATTTACACATGGCTCAAAGTTATCCGAAGAAAAGGCACTCTCAAAAAATTAAGCAAAATTGTTTGCTATGACAGACGCGTTATTACTAGAAGACCCTTTATACCACATCGTGCCAAGGCTCCCGAACGAGTTCAGAGAAGCGAGGGAAATTCTGGGTTTCATTGACAGGCTTAATCAGTACATGGAGCCCGAAACTTCCAAGTGAAAATTTCTAGGGAGGTCAGGGAGAGTGTAGGTCAGTGGATCCAACTGGGCGTTGGGGAAAAGCCACTGGAAGCTAAGACAGGAGAAAATTGTCTACCTGTACAGAAAGGTAAAATTTACCCTACCGAAGAACACGCCAACAGGAAAGGAGGAGGATAAACCCCAGATGGAGGAAGCCAAACGGGTGGAACCTCAGCTCTGTTTATCGGCTGCCGCTAAAACAGAGGACCCGGAGCCAATTAATGCGAGGGCAGCTGTCACAGATACCGAGAGTGAACTAGGATCGTTTGCACTCGTTGACGAGACCGGAAGGAATCGAAGAGGAAGAATCGGGGAGTATGCTGGATGCAAGAGATTGAAGGCATTGAACAGACGATGATACCAATGAAGCGTAGCGTAAGGATCCCCAGTCATGAGGAGATCCTAACGATAATTAGAGTGTATGAGATAAGAACCTCCACTCCAAAAAAGGATGAATCGGCATCATGACGTGGTTGGTTAAAACAACGGCTACGCTATCCGAAATGATACTGAAAGGTGTAAAAGTGGCTCTAATCCAGGATCCACCCGCTTTTGAGGGAAGAGTCGCTGGCTGGAACCCAAAAATATTTAATGTTTACTGGCATTAAACAAAGGTAGTACGAGAGTTTGCGTAATTGTTAATAAAGAGATAAACGCTATTTCTATCCCACAGGTTAGCGACAGAAGTCGGCAAGCGGACGGAACATAAGAAACTGCTGTTGATATCAGCCTATCTGTCGTATAAAGAAAATCCGCCTCCAATGGAGATTCTAAAATGCCCAGTCAGATATACGAAGGGAAAAGACCTAAACATGGGGCCTGTTCATAAACGCAGTTTTGCGCTGCAGCTGTATTATTCAGCAACTCATTCCGTTCCCAGGTTCTGTTAGTAGTGCTGTCAGCCACCTCAGAGCCCTACGACTCGTATCCAGGACCTTCTTCTGTTCAACACTTCTGGTCGCTATAATCGCCATCTTAGCCTGCCTCCACGAGTCCATTTAATGCGTGGACCGATTTTGATTATTCTTGTCTTCTTGTAATTTTGCATTTTTGGGTGAAAGGGGGAGACGTGGCGTTAAACTTCGTAACCGTTAGACCGACAACAGATTACGTTTCCTAAATGATACAATAATAAAAATAATGTGTAATGTGAAGAAGCACTCGTCTTATTTCGTAGTGCGTGACCCGATTTGGATGATTCTTTTTTGCTCTATGTGTTACCTTGCCGGACTAGCACCAAGTACCAAGGCTCCGGTAGAGTCGTTAGTAAGTCTCCGGTCGATAAAATGGTTATTTTCTAGATATTTCATGAACTAAGAGTTGGTAATTCAAAAACTTTAGATAAAACCGAAGTTATGCAATTGGTCTGCAGTTGGAGGGGTCGTATGCTTCTCCGTTCTTGCGTATCGACTGAACATGAGCAAGTTTGCACACGGAAACACTCCTATTGAGTATTACATGTGAAAGAGTTTACGTAGAGGTTTAACCAAAGGAAGCGGAGGAGCGGAAATGATTGGAGAGTACCTTAAAAACTACCACGTTCGAAAATGTAGCGGCTTTTCCCTGCTGGCGCATTGCCCCGGAGATGGAAGAAATTGCGATGAAGACGGCAAGTAGGAATTAGCAGCCAAATCAGCAACAAGCAGGTTCGCTTTGTCCAAAGAGCCAGTACAACCATTCCCATAATGGCTCATTGGTGGTATTGAAGAGCTGGTGAAATTGTTCTTCACGGTTTTTATGAAAGACCAGAAGACCTTACTACCCTTTTTTGGAGCAAATACCCTTTCTTCTAAGGTTTTGGTCGAAGTTAAACTTAGCCCGACTAATATCTGATTTGCTTACATTCTACGCATCTCTATAGATAAGTCTTTATTCCTCTGATAGGCAAAATTTATATGCCTTGAAGGCTGCTTCTTTGTTTTTAATGGCCGTGGAACAGTCATTACTGAATCAATTTTAGTTAGTTGGTTTCATGAATTTTTTGACTATTTGCGGGACATTTTGATACTTTACAACTTTTTTCTTAACGTCAACAAACAGGACTTTTATTGAAACGAAAAATTATCAAAATTAAAAGCCCTGCAAAAATACATCGGAAAAATAGAAATACAAATTGAAATTTTCCTGAATTTAATACAAAAAATGTACATATTTTCTGAAATTAAATTATTAATACTCATACATACTAAATTAAATTATTTGGCTCTGAACTGTTCTGTGCGTTATCTGTTACGTTTCTTTCGTTATCAATTTGATCATTGAGAACATGATTTGGCTGCGTAGGAACAGATATATTTTGTGATTGGGTTGATAAAGAAGAAAACGAATTCTTGGGAGGAACCGATTCAAAATTTCCTATGTCTGCCTGAAATAGGATATTACTGATATGATATTCAACAACTGCTCTTGTTTTCCTTGTATATTGCTGCAATTTATTTGTCACGTGTTGACCGAATGTTGAACATTCGTCTGGTGGTTTTGCTGCAACTGTAGCAACAGCTTTCAATATGTGAAGGGCTTCCAACATTTTTGGATGTTTTTCATAAGTTACGTTTCTTTTGCTCGCTTTCCTTTCCTCTTTTCCTCTTCCCATTTTCCGAAGTCTTTTTTTCTTATTTCTTTTGGGATTGTTGTTGACTCCAGATATATTTTTAGTTTGGGAATAATTTTTTTGCATAACATCCACATCAACCTGCATGGTGTCTTGAAAGTTATCTGCAAAAGTTGAGAAAGGGCTTCTTTCTTCAGTCACACCTCTACAATCATTCAAAAAGTCTGATGGTGGCTGAATCGTATCGTATTCACTATAGTTTGGTTGATTCTGAAAAGAGAACAAATAAGACATTTTACAAATATTAAGAAGAAACATTAATGTAAGACATAAATATTTGCAATTAATACTAAGCATAGTGCGGAAATCACTCTACTCAGACTTCTTTTATACATAATGTTTTTTTATTGAATAACATTGCTTTTTACTTCAACATGATGAGTTCTGAGTTGAACCACTGACGGGGATGGACGTGTCGCCGTGTCTTGCTCCCCAAAATAAATTTAAATTCGGTTGCGAAAGCAAATTAATAAATAAGTTAAACTTATTAAGTGCTAGTGCCATCTTTGCCAAAGGGAAAGCCTTTTATGCTCTATACAAAAGCACAGTCTGGTGAGTCCATTCCATCTTATATCGTTTTTTTCCATCCAACATTCAATGTAAGTACAATCCTGCTTCATTGTATGCATTTAACGGGTCTCCACTGCTGATCATTTAGCTGACTTCGTTGAGATCAAAGTTCAGCACAGCAGGCATAACACTGCTGCTGGCTTGTTCTCACAGAGGCGGGTTTGCTTCGCATTTGTGGATCCCGTTCGTCATGCTCCTTCGATAAGCTGTCTTCCGATATCGATAAGATTTTGGAGATATCCCCCTCTTTTGAAATCGTTCTTGCTGGCCATTTCAACGTCCACAACACACAGTGGCTCAGGCATTCTTCTGCCACAAGCCCGTCTGGAAGACTCATCGTCTTATTTAGTGAGTCTTTTAATTTACAGCAACTGGTTGAGTGTCCGACTCGTGTTTCTGATACTTGGGGGCACAACACGCATCTTTTGGATCTGTTTCTAACATCGCATCCAGATAAGTACTCGGTTTTGGTAACTGCTCTCTTGGGAAATTCGGACCATTGTCTTATCTCTGCTCAGTTCTCCATCTTCTCTCTGACAACCACTGACCTAAATTCCACCAAAAGATTAGTGTGGCATTATAAAAATGCTGATTGAGCGGGACTTAATAAATGTCTCAGTGAGTTGGATTGGTCTGATTGCTTTCTTATGACGTTAACAAAAGCACCGATTATATCTTCAACATGCTATGTTTTGAAGTGCATTGCTTTATTACTTACAGCTTCAAAAACATCAAACCAACTAACACCAATTGGTTCAATAATGACTGTTTCGCACCCATTAAAAACAAGCAAGGCATGTAAATTGTGCCCTTCAGAGAAATTAAGACATATCTATAGAGATGCGCAGAATATTTGCAATTCAGTAATTACTCGGGCAAAGTTCAATTTCGACCAGAACGTTAGACGGAAGGTATTTGCTATTCTAAAAGGTAGTAAGGGTTTCTGGTCTCTAGTAAAAATAGTAAAGAACAATTTCACATGTTCGTCAACACCACCACTCATTTATAATGGGAATCTTTTTAGTGACTCATTGGACCATGCCAATCTGTTTGTAGCTAATTCGTACTTGCCACCTTCATCGCAGACACTGCCATCTCCATCACAGCGCGCTAGTAGGCAAAAGCTTTTACACTTTCGCACTCGGGAAGTTTTTAGGGTGCTTTCGAAACTCGGCGTGTTCAAAGCTGCTGGGCCTGATGGTTTCTCCCCCCTCTGCGGAAACTTTTTCACCTGTCATATTCAACAGGAATGTTTCCATGTGCATGGAAACTTGCGTATGCCCAGCAACTTAAAAAAGGAGAGACATGCGACCCCTCTAAAAAGACCAATTGCACTAACTTCAATTATATCTAAAGTTTTTGAATCACTCATCACCTCTCAGTTGATGGAATATCTAGAAAATGACCATCTTATCAGTACGGTTTCCGCGCTGGCCGCTCAACAGGAGACTTATTAACGGCTCTAACGGAGCGTTGGAATCATTGTCTCCATAATTTTAGTGAATCCCAAATCGTCGCTCTTGATATTTCAAAGGCTCTTGATAGAGTCTGGCATGCTGCAACTTCAAACATTTGCTCTGCACCCTACCCTCGTTAAATGGATAAAGAGTTTTTTGTCAGACCGTTCAATCCGTGTAGTAATTGACGGAATTACATCTGATTTCTACGAAATAAATGCCTGTGTACCTCAGGGTTCAGTTCTTTCACCAACCTTATTTCTTCTTTTTATTAATAATATTTTATCCCTTACTCTTAATCCTACTTATAGTTTCGCCGACGGCAGCACCCTTGATTTCGGGTACTCATTTGATTATGTAATGAATTCACGTGCAACAGAAGTCAATCGAGAACGCATGTTTAGATCATTAAACAACGACATTTATATGGTCCTCCATTGGGGCAGAGCAAATCGTGTTTCGTTTAATGCATCCAAAACTCAATGCTGTTTAATGTCCCTTAAAAAACGCCCATTTCACCCCTAACCCATTTCAGTCGACCCAAATTTCAATATACCAAATTCGACCTCCATACACATCTAGTGTATTGAGATATCCAGCAATCTTAGCTGGACTGATCATATATTTGCAATCGCTAAAAGTGCGATGGAATGCTTTGGTTTTCTACAGAGACGTATGAAATATTTCACCCCACCTGACTTAGCGCTGATCTACAAGTCCCTCATTAGGCCTAGAATTGAATATGATTCCCATATTTGGCCAGGGGCCGGACGTACCGCATTGTCCGCGTTAGACAAAGTCCAGTGTAAGGCTATTAAACTTATTGGCGATTCCTTAATCTCTGAGGGCCTTGACACTCTGGAGCATCGACGAAATTTGCCAGCCTGATTCCAACGCGCGATACAAGAGCTACAAGTCGCTCCCACCCCTATACTCTTCAGGTCAAATTTGGACGTACCATAAAATTTCGCGAATCTTTCTAAGCCAAACAACACGAATGTGGAACAGTTTACCATCTTCTTTTTTTCCGTCGTCATATGAGCCCGAAACTTTCAAACGGGGCGTACAACGACACCTTCTTCACTCAACCTCCTAACCCATTTCCCTCATCCCAAATTCCTTTCCTGCCAAGGCTGTGCTTTAGTATCATAGGGCATCCTCTGAGCTTCGGCAACATCATATATATATAAAAAAGATACGAAACGATAAACCCTCTTCTGGTCTAGAGGGCAAGGGCAGATTGAAAAGTAGTGAAAAATTATAGTCTATTGATAAGTATGTAGTTTGGCAGTTCTACGGTTTCCGTGGCGCCGTGATTTGACGACGGGTCCTAATAAAACTCGTCGAGATAAGACGAAAACTAGGAATACAATTTTTCGGTATCTCGTTTAGTTTTTTTTTTTATAATACTCTTAAAAAGGCGAGCTAAACGTGTGACCTTCGCCACTAGCCGGCACATTAGAACGTTGAATTCATTATATACCAAAATTATGAAATCTTTTAATAGGGTACATACATACGTACTTCTCTTGAAGCATAACGTCAATCATTTGATCTTGATCCTATTATCGATTCACATTGGACAAAGTCATGGTTGTGCTATTGGAGAGATTCGTTGTGCAATGTTCGGCAAGCGCTGTTTTGTGCGAGTGTTTTTTTTGAGATCTATTTTTACTTAATTTATTTGCTAACAACTGGCCTGTGGCACGTATGAATTTGGCCTTACAGTTAGTATCATTATTACCACTGCAAATTAATAAAAGTTGTAGATTGGTTAAGCGGACACATTATAAAAATAAACAATTATTTCATCATTCTTAACATTGGGAAACACGTCCTCGCTAAAAGTAACAATAACACACAAAAATAAAAATAAATGTTTGGGAAATAATTCTTATAAATAACAACTTCAATAATAAATCAAACCTACAGTTTTCACAGTAAGACTTTTTCGCCCTTCTCTTTCCAACAAAAACTCCATCCTTTTAAATGCAAACCACTTGGACTCATACCAGTTGTTGAAACCTATTCAGTTAAAGTAAAAATGTAATTATAGTGTAATAAAAAATAAAGGCAAGACAATTTCGACTTCTAAATAGTTATTCTTTACACATCTACACGAATTTGCGAAAATTGAGATAATTTTATAAAGTAGGTACAAAGGTACAATTTACCATAAAATGAGTTTGTGATCTTAATCACACAAAAAAACTTTTATATAAATATCTGCTTTATTCACTCAACAAGATAATTATGCGCCATAACTACTTATATAATTTTTTCTGCAATATAATTTATACAGAAACAATTACAGAGAAATAGAAGTAAGGGAAGTTATTAAAAGGACTGTAACCTGCGTAGTTAGAGTAAGGTACCATGAATAATAGGGAACTGCAGGGGAAACCTGTCTTAGATCGCAAAGATAAATTTGGTAGACTTTTAGGCATAGTTGGCTCCAGGGTTGAAGGCCCGTAGACACAAAATTCGGGCCCAGGGGGAACCACATACGGGCCGCCGCGAAAGGAATTTCTGGCCCGGGACTAAGCGTTTATGGGCCCATATACAATCGAATGAGTTACTTTCAATATAAAATATGTCTAGTATATTACACTTTTTCGATCGTGAAAATTTTTTTTTATATAACATATAAATATAAATGGAAACAATTTTGCGTTGATGACTTAGATGACGGGGCCCGGGGGAGGGTTTCCCCCCTTCGCCCCTCCCTCTCGGCGGCCCTGTGTACTATAACATCTTCCCAACATTCTAAGGAACCAAACTTCCCTCTCTACTTCCTCGTAACCCCCCGCGCATGGAGCGTTAGAAGAACTTCACCTACAATTTAAAGTGGATTCCGAACCATTCACATTTACTGTGCTACCCCATGGCGTTCTTAATGTAATCTGTTGTCAGCAGGAAACAACCATGGGTCGTTGGGGAGATTCGAACCTGGGACCTCCAGATTGATGAGTCTACACATTATCACTTACTCCGGCGAGGACTTAAGGAATCAAACTGATTACCAGTAAAACTAAGTTTACGATAATTTTTTTTTGTTCTTTGCGAGAAGAAAGCATGGTTAAAACTTGTATCACGATGTTTACAAACTGTGAAACGAAATTATATTGGTGAAATGTGAGAAAGCAGATGTTCAGGGCTGTTTGCGTAACAAAAGCGTTCGTATGAGGGAGGGACTGCCCGTCGCTCGCGCTCCGAAATGTACCTATAGAATGGAAAGGAATAGACACATAGATCTAATATTTCGATATTCTTCAAGCTCTTAAGCATCTTTAATGAAATATGTAAAAAAATAGTTTTTTAAAAAAAAAGTTGAACCAACTTCACAAAAAGCGCTAAAAAGCATTAAATAATTTTAAATTTTATATCATATATAAAATATATATATAAATTATTTTATGCTTTTTAGCGCTTTTTGTGAAGTCGGTTCAACTTTTTTTTAAAAACTATATTTTATTTTTCACTTTTTAGTGTCTCCGACTCTATACAACGAAGAAGGAACCATCCAAATCGGTCCACGCGTTAAAAGTTAGTTTTAGCCCCCTACCCCACCCCCATTCCACTAAAACTTTTTTTGTCATGGTAACAATCAAGGAACATACTCTACCGAACAGAAAAGGAATCATCGAAATCGGTCCACGCGTTACGAAGTTACAACCCCTCCCCCTCCCCCACCACCACCATAGGACTAAATTATTCTCCAATTAGCAATGGGGGATCACACTCTATACAACAGCAAAAGATCCATCCAAATCGGTCCACGCGTTACAAAGTTAGGTTCCACCCCCCTTCTCCCACCCCAACCACACCAACAATTATTTAATTTATTAAGAAATTAAAATAATCCACTCCGTCTCTGGGCTGTTCTCTAGCTCGCAGCAATGCAAACAAGACTCAAGTTTCCTCACTTCCCTTACCCTAATTCCCTTCCGGCCAAAACCATGCTAACGCATCAAAGGGTTGTCCCCTATAATTTGGCCACATCGTATACAAAAAAAAACAATGTTTTTTCTCGTGGTATCAACCAGGGAGCGTACTCTACCCAAAAGAAAAAGAAATATCCAAATCGGTCCACGCGTTACGAAGTAAGGATCCCACCCCCCCCCCCCCCCACCCCCCCCACCACAGCAACATTTCTTTTCTCGTACTATCAACCAAGGATCATATTCTACCCAATACCGAAAACCATCCAAATCGGACCATGCGTTACAAAGTTAGGTTTCACCCCCACCCCCACCCTACCAAAAATTTTTTTGACATGGTACCAGTTGGTGAACATACTCTACCCAACAAAAAAAGAATCATCAAAATCGGTCGACGCGTTACGAAGTTATGCCCGGTCAGACATAAGAAAAAAAAAATAAATAAAAAAATACGCGTCGAACTTAGAACCTGTGTTTTTGGGAAGTCGGTTAAAAAGCAACCGACAATTTGTCCAAAATCCGATAAATATATTTTTGAAAAAGCAACCGACAATTTGTCCAAAATCCGATAAATATATTTTTGAAAAAGCAACCGACAATTTGTCCAAAATCCGATAAATATATTTTTGAAAAAGTCTTGGTAGTAGCATAGAATTGTTTTCAGTTTGTCCTTACTTCCCTTTAAATATTTACGTAAAGTCTAAGCTTCAAAACCCAATTTATCGCAGTAATATGTAAGACGCCAAATAGTACAATAAAAACCAATAAATGAGTAAAAGTGCACATCATTTGATAGTTTTTCATAAAATTTCAGTTACTTATAAAGCTAAGCACAACTGAAATTGTCTTGCCTTCAAATTTATTATGCATACACCTGCGAAGCAGTTAATTTGCTTAATGTAAATAGTAGGAAACTTACCAAACTCAGCTCTTTTAATTCTTGCTTTTTCGCGCCTGAAACTGCCGAGCAGACTCTCCATTTTCTTTTTGCATTCGTCATAGGAACATCCAAGTGTTTGGGCTATGCTCAGCCATACATCTTGTTTCTTTACTTTATTGTAGTAACTGCCGTGCTGCGTGTTCCATAGAATTGGATTTTTTTCATATTCATCGATAAGTTGCATACACTTTTCATTGCTCCACTCCATTTCACTGCGAATTAAAGACACCATCTCCGGATCATAGAAATTATCATACTATCCCGAACGATAAAAAACCACATAAACGGCACACCGAAGACTGAATCACTCTCGTCCGTCGCAGTACAGAGGAGCGAATGCGATTGAACACGCAAGCAACAGATCGAATAACGGCGCGGCGTTCGCGAGCACTTGGATATTGTACAGGGCTACGAGATTACGTTTCGCCGTCAGTCGTCATCAACGTCAACACATTTTATATACTACAAATCTACTCGTACACGAATTCATTAATATGCATGGGCGAACATTGGCACACGAGAATTTTTTTATCTAAAAGTATTTGTTCGTGCTCGTTCGGGTAAAACTAAACAAGAGCTATTCTCTGCTTTCACGTTTTCACCGTCACGGTCATGGTGTGCATCTGTACTCGTAATCAGTACCAACACTTTGAAATTTAATTAATCAATGATTTTTAGGCAAGTTTAATGATTTTGATAACTAATTTGCAATGCTTGTTTTTTTTTAGTGCCATTTTTAATTAAGATAAATTCATCGATGAAAACATAGCATTTTCATATGGAATGGTGACACCATTAAGAACTTCATAGCGATTGAAAATAACTTGCATCTTACATAGAACGTGCTACATCAGGGGGATTTGATTACAGTTCATTTTTATTTGGCATATATTATTCTCCTAGAACTTAATTCTTTAGATTAAAGTCATTTTTCCAATGAAATGATAGCGAACTTAATAGAGCAACAACATCATGTTCTATCTTGGTTATACAGAAATAAAATTAAAAACTGTGAGTAGGTTACGAAGCAGTCAGTTAATAATTACAGCCCCTCGCAATTTAAAATATCCAAAAGGTAAAAATTGAATTATTAGGTAAATACACGTTTAGCACTTCCTACTCAGTAAAAGTTATTGTTGCTTTTAGATAAAGAAATTTTCTGGAAAGTAATTTGTTTTTAGGGATGTTTTGTAATAAGACTAGTTGCACCAGTAATAATAATAGTCTTGATTTAAATTAATTCAAGAAACAAGTCTTCTTAACATACATAATAAAGTATAATTCAGTTTAGTTTAGTAAAAAGAAAGAGAAAAAAGCCAATTATTTAAATAATAAAGCCTCCTATATTACGTAATTTCCTTAGCTGTTGTTATTTCTTTACTTTTATATTTATAAAAAATTTTAAATTCATTTATCCAAATATGCATTGCTATAATCTAATCAATTCAAAAAAAAAACAGAGAGAGCCATAAACAACTCCCTCATGGAAGTTGACACTCTTCCTGATCCCGGCACAGAGTTGGAGGACCTATTTCTGGGTTTCACCACCAACGAAGATGCCAGCAACGAAGGGGAGACTGCTGACATCACTGTGATAAAGGTATCCTCATCCAAACACAGTGATGCTAAGAGTGGTCCAAGTTAACCTTCATCACTCAAAGGCAGCGTCTGTAGCTCTTCTCCTTCGTTTAGCACAGAAAGGAAAACAGCTCATCCTTGTCCAAGAACCTTGGGTCGTCAGAGACAAGCTTTGCGGACTCCACATGAAGGGATATAAGCTCCTCTACATACAAGGTACAGGTAAACCAAGGTCATGTATCCTCATTAAGAATGATATTAATGCCCTTATCCTTCCACAGTTCAGTGATAAGGGCACCATCACACACACACTGGGGCTTAAAGCCTACAATATTTGGATAACCTCCAGTGATATGGCGCACGATGTGGAGGACATTCCTGGTTCAACACTCAGGAATGCGGTCAAGGAAGCCACTGAACAAAAGAGGACGCTGGTGATCAGAGCGGACGCCAACGCACACCACACAGTCTGGGGCAGCTCGGACATCAACGAAAGGGGTAAGTTACTTTTTGATTTTATTCTTGGAACTAACCTCCAGATTTGTAACGTGGGTGCAGAACCTAACTGTCGGAACAATCCGCCCACTTTATAACTGAGTGGAAGGTATCCAAGGAACCATACTTTTCCGACCACACCTACATCGATGCAACATGACGATCCTCTCATCAAACTTATTGATTTCATGCTAAAAAGCAGAGTCATCGTCTCAAGTTTGGGAGGATCTAATATCCAAAGAGTGGTCACTAGAAGTACCCTCCATGAGGAATCCTTTCACCACTCTTATGGAACATAACTCTGGATGAGTTACTCACAGACCTGGAGCTGGAGCTGGAGCAGTTCACTCCCCGTGAACTGGTTCCACTGGAGACAGGAAACTGACTCGGTGCACAGGGGGTAACAGGTTCACTCTCTTCTTCTCAGGTATTTTTATAGGGTTTTCAAATTTTTGTAGCCTCAACTTGTAGTATCACAATGGGCATCCTTGGCCTAAGTGTGCCCTTTTAGGCAGCCACTTTAACCTAACCTAACCATAAACAACATGTCTATAGCAAATAAACTTTCGACAATGACCATAGCCGTCTGTCTAGGTTGGCGATATTTTTGACTAATTTTATTGAACCAAAAAAAGAATAAATGAAAAAAAATTAATACAAAATTTATGTTAAGAGATTATGATTTTTATAAAGTATATATCCGAATTTAAATTAAATTATTATAGTCAGAAAAAAAACCAACAATCCAAACAATGTTAGTCGATATATTCTTGTATCAGAACACTTCTGTACTTATAAACGTCTTTCGCGTAGTGATATAGAGCTTTCCAATCTCTGCCGTTTAGAACTCCAATAAATGATGGAATGATAAGGAACAACGCGTGGACCGATTTGGATGGTTCTTTCTCTGTTGTATAGAGTATGATCCTCCATTGCTAATAGAAGAAAAAAAATTTGGTCTAGGTGGGGGGGGGGGGGGGGGGTAGTCTAACTTCGTAACGCGTGGACCGATTTGGATAATTCTGTTTCTGTTGGGTAGAGTATAAGTACAAGGTCATCCGCATACATAAATACGCGAATGTTGAGTCCATCTATCATAATTCCTCCATCCATGCTATCATGTATATCATTTACAAAAAAGGCAAATAAGAGTGGACTAATTGGGAATCCTTGTTTTTTTATACTATGGAAGGGAATTAGGGTAAGGGCAGTGAGGAAACGTGAATGTCTTGTTTTTTGCATTGCGGCGAGCTAGACAACAGCTCAGAGACGGAGTGGATTATTTTAATTTCTTAATAAAAACGCTGGTCTCGAACACGCAGCTTTAAGGTCTACGAAAAAACAGTACAGCTTTTTCCTACCGCTCTTCCAAGTAAACTACACCAGGCTCGCTAAATTAAATACATTATCTACCGTAAAATAGCCGGTCGAAAACCTGTCTAAAATTCATTTAAAATTTGATTGCTCCTATCCCATTCCATAAGCTTATTTACTAAAACGCCTACAAATATTTTTGAAACTACATTATTGAAAGATAACCTCTATAATTTTGTAGTGTTTGGGTCTCTCTTTTTAAAGATAGGAAAAATTTTAGATCGAACAAAGCTTTCTGGAACATCACCATCATCAAAAATTTTGTTGTAAGTTGAAAGCAGAAGTTGTAAATATTCAGTAGGAGCATGTTGGAAAATTCATAAAAACTGCACTTTAGTCCAGGTGCTTTGTTGCTTTTAGCTGTATTAAGAACTTTCACTACTTCTTCGAGAGTGATATTTCCATCTAGTTCCTGCACATAACTATAACAGTGGCTCTGTATACAATATGACTCTATTTTCAACATTTGGATTTATAAGGTCTTAAAGTATTGGTAAAATACATCTCACCAAAAACATTTCATGTACAGGTTGTCAAGGCTCACAAGCTCATACCGATTTCACTGTTAAAAAGTTATCAGATGTCATGTGAAGCGAAGCCCCTAACTCTACAACCCCTAACTCTAGAAACCCTGCATCTTGGTTAAAAAGTATGGCTTGGCCCTTTCACAGCCGTCCGCCGTCGCACAGTCACTTCTATGGACTTATGGTAAAAAATTAAGTCACTGGGCTTCAATGTTGTGTCATGCATGAGATCCATTATGAAACTTCCAAGCCATACTTGGGGGGGATAAGGCCAACAAGCACATTTAATTTTATTTCCATTAGTCCCTTCTGCTAGCTTCACTATCTTTCCAGCGGAGTTCAGGAAGTAAGTAACTAAGTTTGCCAGTATAGTAATTTCATTTGTTTAATGTAAGGTTATCATTTTGATAAACATAATACGGGGTTGTCGGACAAATCAAGTAAGACAAGAACTGATTATTTTTCACTATAAAACCTAAGGAAGTTTTAAATAAAAAGCATATTGTGGACGGCATATAGTTAAACTCAAATGATTTTTAGTAAAAGAGGAAAACGACTAGTAGTTCCCATTTAGATGAACTTAAGTGCATCACCCACCACAGTGGTCCATGCACGCTTCCTTTATTGCGTTTAGGCTTTAACACATTTGAGACGGGTGACTCACCGCGTGTATTATTTAACATCTCACCTGATATTAAAATTATTCCCAATAGTCGATGGCTGTGGCTCACAAGGTGAGTGTTGACAATAGTAATGATAACAATTACCTGAAATTTGTTATTTTTATTCTAATATATTTTTCAGTTTCAGTTTTTATGGTTTTTTTATATTTTAGTCTAGAAAATGGAAGTAGTGAGTTAAGTAATGCGCATGTCCTAGGTGGCGAGTAATCACCGTCCTTGATTAATCAAATTCCGTAGGAAATCAAGGGCGACTCGTTCATATGGTGAATAAATGAAGTAAAATCGAAGAACGGAAATATCTCGAACTAAGTGGCTGAATTTTCTTGTAGTAGATATAAATAGGACTGAGTAGCAGTCTGATTAGTTTACTTGTAATTTAAATACGTACAGGGTGTTTCAAATCTGGTGCGTTAAAATGAAAGGGGTGATAGGTCTCACCTAGCGGCGGCACTCTCAACCGTTCGGGAGTTACAGGGTGATTCGTAAATACCAAATTTTCTTGGTATTCACATCACTCTTTTTTTTATCAATCGATACACTCAATACAGCGACATCAAGCAAACATTAACAAAATGCTATTCTAATAATCTTGCCAAAATTCTCAACAATGTTGATCTAACTCCTACCACGTACAGTCACTTCCAAAACAGAAAAAAGTTTTGAAATTACTAATACAATAGTTTTAAAAAAAAGTTTAACCGACTTCACAAAAAACGCTATAAAGTATAAAATAATTTTCAATTTTATATCTATTACGACATTTTGAAGTAGGTGCAAATAAAACAAACCAGTTGTTTTTGGGAAGTCGGTTAAAAATGAAAAATTTCCCCAAATTCTGAAATTCTTCTAATTAGTACAACTCTTTTTTATTTTTATAAAATTGCCCATCTCGTTACCTTTCCAAAAAGGTACCATATGTACACGTATAGAAATTTATTCGTAGGAAACCTATCGGGGAATATTATGAAAATCTGCCATTTAAAGAAACTAAACTCACACTAACCCTAAAATTCTTTTTATTAAATTCAAAACGTATTACAATTAATGGTATTATGTTACAAAATTCGTTCGAAATGTTCGCCGTCACTGTCGATATATGCCAATAACCTGCTTCAAATTCCCTGTTTAAGGTGTTTTGTAACAATATATCTCATATTTTCGTCGCTGTAGTCTCGATTCTGCTAAACTGTCGTCTCTATCGTTAACAGGCCTAGAATATACTTCATCCTTCGTATTTTGCAATTAAAAAAAAAAATACGCGATCCTCTTTGTTTTTGGGAAGTCGGTTAATTAAAAAGAGTTCAATGGAGTAAAATCTGGAACTCTAGCAGGCCAAGGATCAGTGCACCTCTTCCAATCCAGCGTTCAGGAAATTTTTCATTTAATATTGTTTCACAATGTTGGTAATATGCTCTGCGGCTACATCGTGTTGGTACAATATTGCCCTAAGATTATCTATAGGGATGTTCTCCAGCAGATTTGAAAAAAAAATGACGAAAACCTGTTTTTTTCTTGGTGAGAGAAGTGAGGTAGGAAGAGGGTCATCTGTGAGTGTCAATCACGAATCGTAGGGGTTTTGCTTGAGTTTTTCCTGATTTGCTTTTGTCCATTTTCGTAACTTCCTCATTACGGTTAAAAAAATTTTGGGCGCCAGGTTGATTTAGTACTGTTTGAGCCGGTGAATACAAATTTTCAACCCTGCAAAACACTTATGAACCAGTTTTTTAACGTCAGTCAAAACCCCCTCTCGTAGCAACACTCCGAGGGTATTTCTACTTTTGCACAGACGAGAATTGCCGTGAGTCATGGGGTAAAATCCCTCTCGTGTAATTTAGGACTATCTTGATGACTGAGACTATTTTATAGCAAAATTTCCATTAGGTATTAGGGTAAATCTGTAGATGATGGGACCCTCGGTCGGAGGGGGTGGAAGGGGGAGCCTTGCATAACATTATAAAAGTGCTTGGGTTGTGGGCGGGGGTTGGTGCACAAGAGTGCGGTGGTAACAATTCGAATATTTTTCTATATTTTGGGAGGATATTTTTCGAAGTACTCTGCGATTGTTTAGGCTGGAGCAGTGGAAGGGTGTTTAAAATTCGTCAAATTTAAAGTCGCGAAATGTTTCTCTGCAGCAACTGCGTTAATCACACAAATACAAAAAAGGTAATTACCTACGTTGAAGTGGCAGATTATTCAGCACTGACCCCTCGGACATAAACATAACATTAGTAACAGAACGTCAGGATACTAGGGTGTGAACTCGAACTAACACAAGCTAATGTCGGGAATAACACGAAATTACACTAACATTTTTATAACTGTTTTGCAGCAATAATTTAAATTAATTACCTGTGTACCATAAACAAACACTTTCAACCCTTTGTCTTAACAATTTTGTTTATTTAAAGAATTGGCTAGATAAAGTGCAATATAATAATTAGGTAGTCAGAGATTTCTATGAATGCAGTTGTTTGTACCTTTTTGGAAGGACAATCTAATAAAAATAAAAAAAGTATTGTACTAATTACATGCATTTTGGAGAGAATTTAGGAAAATGCTGAAATTTTTGGTAATTTTAAAACATTTTTATAACTTTTGGAAATGAATGTACCTGTAATGGTAGGACTTGGATCAACATTGTTGAGAAGTTTGGAAAGGTCATTAGGATGATAGTTTTTTAGTGTTTGTTTGATGACGCTGCGTTGAGTAGATCAGAAGATAAAAATAAAAGATTGATGTGCATACCATGAAAATTGCAAATTTATGATTCACCCTGTTACTCCCAAACTGTTGAGATTGCTCCCCCTCTGCCCCACAATATTTTGTTCGGCTAGGTGAGCTTTATCACCCCTTTCATTTTGGCACACCAGATCTGAAACACCTTGTATATATATGTAGATAAAGAAAAACAATTTAATACGCTTAAATTCCCTCGTCTCTGTTTAGAAAAAGGAAATTCTACCACCTCCATGATGTCTTGTGAAAAGGTTAATAATGTTTTTTATATACGCTTTTCATTTAACACATTAGTACTTTTGCCAGGCCTGTTAATTTTCTAGATGTTTAATTTAGCGTCATCTATTGTAAGAAGTAATATCTCGGATGATAATATACTTGCTTATTCTTTAATTTTGTTGCACCCTAGTTCAGTGTTTGAAATGACATCTAATGAATTTAAAAATGCAAAGATCCTTTGAGTATTACAATATTGAAAATATTATTGATGAAGCTGAAATATGATATAACGGTTCTCTCTCTTTAGTTCCCGTAACCCCTTCTGTGGCAAGGGGCGGGAGAAGAACTTTACCTGGTTCGAGACAGCGATTGCAAGTGGAGCTACAAAATAAAGTGGATTCCGCACCACTGGCATTTTCTCTGCAACCCCCATGGCCTTTTAATCGTTATCTGTTGTCAACAGAAAGCAACCAGAGGCCGCCGCTGGTGGAATTTAAACCTGGGACCTCCGGGTTGATAGGCTTATACGTTATCACTTACAATGACGACGTTGGTATAACGTTTAGCGTGATAAACGAATAAAGGAAGCCTTAAATGAACTAAATTTTGTAGAAGTACCGAAGGAAGCTGGGACAATCCTTTCGGCTACAATAACAGCTATTCTTATATCACTAGCCCAGCCATGTAACACAAGCACCATCAAACGGTCTGTCTCTACGTCGCGCTGCGTAAAACGTACGAACGTATGAACGGTACTGATATTCTGGGAAAATTCGCGGACGATCCAAGACGTTTAGTATTTAATTAAACATTTGTTTTTTAAATAATTTTTTAATTTTAATTAATTTTTTATTTTTGTAGAACATATGGAATATAAATAAAAAACAAATGTAAGTAAAAAAAAAAAAAAACATTAAGTCTGAGTTTTTGCCAGTTGTTCTCTTAAAAGCAGTAAAAGCTGACCAGAAAGTGTAATAGCTTCAAAACAGTTTGCTTAGCCTTGGATGATAAATTATTATTCACTAAACTTGCGTTTTTCCAGATCCCTTTTTGTCGACGTATCAGTCAAATACACGTTTCATCAAAGAGAAAATTTTTAATACATCTTCCAGCATTTTGACAATTAACGAAAGAGGACAATCTTACAGCTCCAAAAAATATTGATCTAGGATTTTCGGTAAAAAATGCACTTTGCAGTATCGGATATATCAAAGATATCTCAATAGTCTTATTGGGTTTTGCACTTCAATATGTAGATGATCTTCATTGATATATCCTTTTTTAACATAAGGAATTTGAGCGTACCGTGGTTGGTTTTGGCTATTTCGTGCGTCTTTTATTGATACGTGCAGCAGCGGGCTGTGCCATTCAGGCATTTTGACGATGTGCGTGCCTGTTTCAAGCTAGGAATGGGCAAGTCTTATTAAATAAAAATTTTTTACTCGGGTTCTGATCGTGTTCCTGCTTTCCTGTTCTTCTCTCTTCCTTCCTCTTAATAAAAAGGACAACATGTGCGACATTTCCAAATATAAACCCATTGCAAACTTGTGTTGCATTGCTAACGATCTTTTGTGGCACTATTTTTTTTATGAAGTAGTCAAATCCTAGGAAGCAACCCTATGATGCGTTAGCATGGTTTACGTCGGAAGGAAATTAGTGTTAGGGGAATGAGGAATGCATTGCTTCGAGCTAGACAATAGCCCAGAGACGGGAATTTTAATTCATTCCAATTGCAAATTAAACACTCAGATGGAGGCCGAGGCTCCAACCTACATTCACGGCGTGGTGATCGTGCTTCTCAACCAATTGATCCAACTCCGTATCCAGTTTGCCATATGCTTTCATTTCATAGCAAACTGTTTTTTAGTACTTAGCTTTATAAGAGGAAAGTAAACCACGACTAACCTTCTGAAATTCTCTAATTTCTCCTTATCTGAAATCAAAGCCAGTAAGCAAGTATATTGTACCTTTACTGATTTTAGTAAGGCCTTTGATCGAAGCATATATCTAATAAATTCCAAGTATATATCTAATACATCCAGTGTGCCGCAAGAAAGCCATCTCGGCCCGATTTTATTTATTATCTACATCAATGGTGTATCTTTCTTCTTTAAATGTTCTAAAATTCGCTGTTAAGCTGACGATGTTAAAATTTGTCGTGTTGTTTCCTGTGTACGCCACTACGAAATTTCGAATGCTGACCTAGACGCCTACAGCTAATTCATCTGTGAGTTTATATCTTTTATCACGCGGCTCATATATTGTATATTCATTAGGTCAATTCTGGAGTGTGCTTGCTGTATTTGGTCGCCATTTTACTGCGATTATATTGCCTGCATTGATGCAGTCCAGTGTCGCTTTGATCATTTTGCAAGCTTCCTTGAAGTAACCCTCTCATTTTGCCTCCTTACTTAGTCAGGGTTAGACGAAATATATTTAAAAATGTTTTCGGCTTTGATTGGCTTCACTGCAATTTGAACTCCCCAACTGCTTTAATACATCGATCCCCAGTCGCTCCTTAAAAAATCGGGATCTTCTGAAATTACCCCGGTTTTTTTATTCACACTTTGTCAATATAGATATAAATTAATTTAAAAATTTAATTTTTACTGTTATTATTGTTACGTAATCAGCCCTTTGATAAAACTTGAATAAACTAAATTTCTCTCGTTATTCCTTCAGTACTAAAAGACTTGTCTTAATTGTGACAATCTAAATAAATAAATAAAAATTATTAATGAGAAAATAAGCAGTCTTTGGCATTTATACTTGCACCCGTAGGTAGACATTAAATTTCTTACACCTATTTGCCACTGCAATTCATAAAAACAAAATAGTTAAATACAAATTAATGACGAATAGTGAATTACGTCGATAGTTATACAAGAGCATATCGTCAAGATTACGACGAAAGAATATTTTTACATATATCTCAATGTATCCAAGTAGTTAAAGCATTTTGTATTCACGTCTAATTCAGAGAGACTTCTTGTACGAAATGCCAGACGAAAAGCAAACACAATAAGTTTCAGTTTACTATCTACAAATGATATTTCACAAAACCTTTAGCTTTACGAGATTTTATCTAAACTTGGGTAGTTTGATAATCATTTACACCTTTGACTTTCGTCACAAAATTTCTCTGTCGACGATGTAATTTTAAAAATTTTTCAAATAAATGATAGCATGCCCAAGTGTCGTCGAATGCTTCTTCTTTATATTTTAGGTTTCGCAATGAAAAGTTCGATCGAAGCTGACGCAGTACCGATAATCAGTCAAGTGCGAACTCTGAATTCACAAAAAATTGACAACGATTCGTCGGTACGAAACAAACAGTTAGTTCGTTCTTCTCGGAAGCGAGAGGCGACGATCAAACTTGTCTTACCAGTTAGCAATTCCTCGATGCTTCCAAGTATTGTTAAATATGTGTGATGGGGATAAATCACATCGACGAGGTCAAAGCGTATTCAGACGAGAGCACACTCATGTTTGCTTAGACGTATATGTTCATGGAAACTACCTCTCGCCAGATACTGAAAATGTTTCGACAGCCGAGGAGACTGTCGATAGCAAAGTTTATTATAATTGTATGGTAGCGGCAGTCAATTGTATTATTCGGGATTGGTCAACTTGCCTGTCGAATAGGTACGAAAATTGTTTGTGTGAGTACGGCATTTTGTCGAGCTCATTGCTTGGATAGATATTTCAACTTCATTCTCCTCACGAAGTTCTTTCTTGTTTCATCGCATATTTAGCAACCGTACGCTTAGGCACGCGTCGTTTTTTTTTATAGTGTTGTACTTTTTAAATCGATTCGGTTGTTTTGTAAACAATTAATATGGTGCGTGGTAGAACGTTATCTTGCAACGAACGATACATCATAATTACTCAATATAGCGGCGGAAAGCCTTACAAACAAATTGCTAGAGAACTTGGAGTGCCAAGAAGTACAGTTCATAGTGTAATTAAAAAGTATGAATCGACTGGGCAGATCTACTCAAAATACCAATTGAATCATTTTATCAAGAAACCCAAGGACGAGAAAATTCAAGATGTCTCCAGTACGATGCAACCAACAGTCTTATATCAACTTCCGAATATCAAGCAGAAATTTGAAATCAAAACACAAACGCAAGTTATGGCGACCAATTATACGCAGCCCATCGAAACTATGGATTACCAAATCACGAATGCACCGGTAAGTGTTTAACTTTTTAATATTTATTAATTTTATGTAATTTTGTATTCAACGTACATATTAAATATTTGTCTTATGTACTTCGTTTGATAGGCAAAACTACATTTGAAAATGCATCAAAAACCATATCCGATGCACAATTCAGACTCGTAGGGTATTACACTGTATCAAGCATTGATGTGGTTTTGATGCGTTTCTTAATTTTAACCAATTGTTGTAGTGTAAAATCTAACAACTATTCTTTGTAACTTTATATGTATACAAAAGTGAAATACCACTCATTCGTCCACCATAAAATCTCCGCAACTATAACGACTACGAACTTGAAATTTGGCAGGTTTGTTTCTTTGTCAACTCAAGAAAGGATTTTTCGACATTCCACTATAAGGCCGAAAAAAGGAGGTCTCAAAATTCTATGGGAATTTAGAAGTAAAAAACTTAATATCGTAACACATGAACCAATTTGGGTGATTTTTTTGTTGTTTTCGTTTGTATAGAGTATGTTCCCCCATTGGTAGGATGTCAAAAACTTTTAGGGGGAGGGACAGAACTCAACTCGTACTGTGTTGCTCACAAACAAAACCATAGAGCTTGGTTAACGAAAATATCTTTTTCCAAAATGCAATATTTGGTAGCCAATAACACACAAGAACCTGCATCAGGAATGGTCTGGGCTGGTACCACTCACATGGACGTACTCCACTTGTTTTTGTTTCTGAAGAAGTAAAGGTTAATCAACAGATTTATCGCGAATTGATTTTAGAGGACTGTTTGAAACCTTGGCCACGTAAACATTTCCAATAAGAACCGTGGACATTCCAGCAAGACTCCGCAAAAGCAGCGCAAAATTAGTTGAGAAGCAATGTTCCCAGCTTCATTTCCAACGACTGGATTTTTCTGTTAAGAGTAACTTACAGTCTAAGGTATGCTCTAAAAGACATGAGTTTGGAAACCCTGAAAAATCACTTAATTTGGAGTAGAAGGAAATACCACAACAGCACTTGTGGTCTTCTACGAGAACTTTTTCAACAGTTTAAACAGAATAATTTTATTCAAAGGTGAACCACTCGACTTCTAACCATAATAATTTTATAATTTGAATATTTGCAAAATTCCAGAATAACCTTTTTAATAAAAATGATTTTCACTTCAAAATTAAGGCTTTCACTTGAATTTCCAGACCCTGTATAATAGCAATAATTATTACTTTTATTTACATACATACAGGGTGTTTCAGATCTGACATGCCAAAATGAGTGGGGTGATAGATCTGAGATGGGCAATCCAATGAAAAAAAGACGGTGTACTAATTACATGAGTTTCGGAGAAAATTTGAGAAAATTCTGAATTTTAGGTAATCACAAACCATTTTTTTCACTTTTGGAAGTGACTGTACCTGCAATGGTATAAGTTAGATCAACATTGTTGAAAATTTTGGAAAGGTCATTGGAATAGTAGTTTTCTAACTTTTGTTTGATGTCGCTGTGTTGGGTAGATCAAAAAATAAAAATGAAAGAGTAATGTGCATACCATGAAAAACTGAAATTTATGAATCACCCTGTAACTCCCAAACGGTTAAGATTGCCTCTCCCCTACCATACATTTTTTTGTTCGCCTAGATATCTATCACCCCACTCAGTTTGGCACGTCAGATCTGAAACACCCTGTATATGGAAGCGGTACATTCTTTGAACAGTACACACGTACAAAGAAGACAATATTAGATGGTTATGTGTCGCAAAAATCCCTATTTTTACGTAAAGCCGACAAAATTAACAATAAAACTGGACTATTTTTGGCTACATTTGGGCACTACTTTAGCTCGCAGCGAATTGCTATTATTTACAAAATTCGTGATTTGTCCAACGTGTCTCCAAAATTGAACTCATTTCTTTAAATTGCTGTAATTAATTCAGATAACAATCAATCAAAGTTATTCTTTATTTAATCTTAATAAAAATCGCTTGGACTATATCGTGTAATATAATTATAAGGAGGCAGAAGTAGATATTTTTTTCAAAATTTATTCCTATCATATTGAATTTAACAGCATTTAAATGGGAGCAACTGCTGCTAAACAATTATACCCCACATCTCAATTATTACGTAAAATCTCATTCAAATAAAATTTTGAGTTTGATGGAATCGTAATGCTTTCTTCTAAATTACATTTTTGCTGTTTTTAAAGCAATAAGATGGCAAGTGAACAATATACATATAGAAAAAATTGGAGAAGAGCACATGATAGGGTTCCGCGGAGTTTTTTTTCTAAACTTTTAATAAACTATTAAAAACCTCACTAAATGGGGTAAGTGAGGAAAAAAGAGAAAAGAGTTTTCGTTATATTCCCAACATAATTTAAACTAAATTTCCTTTCCAAAAATAAAAACATTTCTGTCTTTGGCTTATAAATTTACATCTGGATACCAAATTTTACAAAAGCTCACAGATTTCGGTCACAAAAGAACACTTAATTAGTGCAAAATTAAGTTATTTCGTTTAATTCAATTATATCCCAAAATGTTTTATACGATCGAAAAAACAATATAGCAATTATAAATTAACTTTACTGAACGTATACGCTTCGCTTAAATGGCGATCTTATTGTTGCTTCTTCGTAACTGATTTTGGAAGCCTTCTCTGAGATGCATCCAACTGATGATGCTTGGCTGAACGTACAGATCAACGTCAGTTAACTTTGATGTGTATTTGGATTTAATTTGACTACTTGACTTTGCCGGTTTGTTTGGTTTTGGTTTTTGAAATTTCGTTGTATGACTCCTTATTTGTTTTGTATAGCTTTTCATGTTATTTTGATTTGTTTTTGCGTAGTTTTGTTGTATGATTTAACTGCCATACATATGTATAGGTATATAACTTATGTGGATTTAGCAAAATTTTGGTAAAAAAAATTCAATTTAATAATACGTAATAGTACTGTCTCAACTTAGGAACATATTAAATCAATGTATAAGAAATTTCTGTACACCCAGCAGAAAATTAGTTACTTCCAAAGTCGTTCAAAGCAATTGCATCTGAATCGCTGCAAAATAAGCATAGAAATGGGTGCTTCTGGACACGCACTGAAGAAAAGTAAATGAAGAGTAGAGCGCGAAGATAGAATAGAGCCCAAAGCGCTATATATAAAGCGCTTCCCCGATATGCAATATATAGCTCTCTTTCTCCTTCTCTCTACATTATATCCTTCTTCTCTCTCATGTAATGAAATGTGCCTAAACGTGACGCGTCCTTGATATTTCATTCTCAATTCTCGTCCAATACTCAATGAATTAAAAAAAAACAGACTATTTATTGCATGCGCCCCACGTTTTTCAGTATTTTCATGGCTATTTAAAAATTCGCAATTACGAATTTTCAGGACTATCTGTATAGAATTAGGAATCTGTATGGGACTAGGAGAAGTTATGTTATACTTTTTAGTCCCTTTTAAAAATGCCGTATATTTAAAATATTTTTTTTATTTAAATAAATATTTATTATCTTTAAATTTGATACAAAAACCCATTGTGTGTATAAAACTCCAACTTCAAACGGATAAAAACTTCTAAGTAAATGATGATGTAACCTATAATTTTTGGAATTATTATTATTATGAATTTAAGACTCCCTTCTCTTGGAAGCACCTCTAATTTTTTACTTAATATTACTTATACTAACAGTGTTTTGTTTATGTTTTAAATGCTTGAAGTGTGTCTCTTGAAATACCAAAAGTGCTACAGGGTACCTTAAGGCAGTATTCTACTTTAGACGCTCGAAGAAAAGGCTATTTTGATGAGATTACGAATGAAGTTATTGATGTAGAGTTTATTAGGCTTAATGAATACACTATTGAAATATATTAAAAAAATGTTTATTATATATTTAATGCACTTTTAACGCACAAAAACACCATTTGAATACAACGCTTCGATTAGTAGCTGGGTCTGCGCTGTTGCAAAAATTTTAAAAATGGGTCATCTAAAACAAATAAATTTGAAATTTTTAGATTCAATATATTACTAGCAACCGGCTGAACTGGGATTTTTGATGTACATGCAAAAATAACAAAATGACGGAGAAAAAAAGAAGATAGATAAAAAATTTCATGTTTTTTCACAGCTTTTTGCCATAAAAAAATAGTAAAAAGCAAAATTTTTAAATAATCCTAGTTCAGCCGGTTGCAGGTGTACAGAATATATGGTTAAAATTGTGTAACAATCGGTTCAGCAGTTTCGGAAATTTTTGCGGTGTAAAATTTTTTTTTAATTTTGAGAGAATATTCTCTCTTCGAAAAATGTAAAAAAATTCAATTTTTTCAAAGTTTCAAAGCGAATACTGCCTTAAGTCGTCAGTGGAAAATTATGTTAGTGTTGGCTCACTTGCAATCTTTGTCACTGAATCGAATGAAGAGCCATTCGGGACTGGAGAATTATGTTATTGGTTCAGAATTCACATTAAATTGTAGGCTCACTTGCAATCTTTGTCACCGAATCGACTGAACTTCTTCTCGGGTACAAGACTCTTATCTACCAAAAGAGCCATTCGGGACTGGAGAATTATGTTACTGGTTCGGAATCCACCTTAAACACTTACAATCTTTGTCACCAAATCGAATGAAATTTTTCTCGGGTACAAGACAAGACTACCTAATAAGAAGTACGTTCAAAAATCTTGACATAGGAGATATTTTAACTAAGGAATATACATCAAAATAATGTAGTTGACTGAAAATGTCTGATTTTGTGCCAAATAATCGTCATTTACGAGAAGTGTTGATGTTCTTCTTTTATTCGAAAAAAACATCAAACGCATCGAGAGCTCCAAAAAGTTTACGGTGATGCTGCTCTAAGTGAACCAACGTGTCGTGATTGGTTCCGTCGCTTCAAAGACGGTGATTTCCATGTTGAAGATCGTCCGCGTGAAGGAAGGCCGAAAACCTTCAAAGACCCTGAATTGGAAGCATTGCTCTACGAGGATCCGTGCCAAACGCAAGAAGAGCTTGCTTCAGCATTAGGAGTTACGCGCAAAGCCATCTCCAAGCGATTGCATGCGTTGGGAATGATTCACAAGCAAGAAACTTGGATTCCTTATGATTTGAAGCCAAGGGACGTTGAGCGTCGTTTTTTCACCTGTGAGCAACTGCTCCAGCGGCAATAAAGGGAGGGGTTTCTTCACGCATCGTGACATGTGATGAAAAATGGATTCATTACAGCAACCCAAAGAAAAAAAAGTCATGGGGACTGCCCGGTCACGCTTGTACGTCGTCGGCTCGTCCGAATATTCACGCTGCGAAGGTTATGGTGTGTATTTGGTGGGAGCAGGTCGGTGTTATTTATTATGAGCTGTTGAAACCGAACGAAACCATCACTGGAGAACGGTATCGACTTCCATTGATGCGATTGAGCCGAGCATTGCGCGAAAAACGACTACAGTATGATCAGAGGCACGAAAAAGTAATTCTGCAGCATGAGAACGCTCGGCCTCACGTTGCCAAATCCATTAAAACCTACCTGGACACGCTGAAATGGGAAGTCCTACCCCACCCGCCATATTCCCCAGATATTGCGCCGTCTCATTATTACTTGTTCCGTTCGATGGCACATGGTCTGACTGATCAGCAGTTCCACTCCTATGAAGACATCAAAAAATGGCTTTATTCGTGGATAACCTAAAAAACACTTTTACCGTAACGGTATTCGAGCTCTGCCTGAAAGATGGGAAAAAGTTGTAACTAGCGATGGGCAATACTTTCAATGATTCATTTGTAACCATATTTTTTACAATAAAGTTGCATTTTCAGCAAAATAACAGCGCGAACTTAGTTGCGCAGCTAATAGATATTCAATAGATTTTGTAAAAGTGTATCAAGGCATATACCTAACTTTTGCCGGTAGCAAACGAGAGCACGAATATTGCCGGACCGGACTGCTATTATACCCTTATAACGCCCATCCCCCCCCCCCCAGATAAGTGAAGTGAGATATAAAACAAATACTTTTTTGTGTAAATACATTTTAATAATTATTTTATTTATTTATTTGGCTGCAGAAATGAAATTGTTAGATGGAGGCAACATATTCGTTCAAATTACTAGTGGTCTTAATGACCACATTTTTCGCGTTGGACTAAACGCGTTTTGTTCCACCTTCAACTAATTAATCGACTTCCCAAAAACAGAGAGGTTCTAAGTTCGACGTGTATATTTTTTTTTCCAAAAATGGATAAATGCGTTTTTCAAATATTATGGCTTAGATTTCTAAATGGCAGAGCAATATTAATTTTTTAGGACTCAATTTCTTCCGTACAAAATGGAAGGACAGCATAATGCATCTAGGATACAGAGAATTTTTAAAAACATGTTTAAGTTGTTTTTATACTTATTTAATCAACCAAATAAAATAATTTAGAGTTCATAACCTTTTACTACCTTTATCTCATGTTTCTACTTGAGCAACTCAAAGACTGACTGCCTGAGCGCACACTGCGGAGTTCCACTATTGAATTTCAAAGCTTTTTCTCGAACTATGGCGTAACTTGGTGTGCTGGGGTACAGCATGCTTTGACTAAGTCTATTCGAGTTATGTGTGTAACCCCAATTATTTCTTTTTAAAGGATTAACTTTTAGTAATTTTTGGCTAACGTGCTAACTTATATTAGGATTAAGATGGTTTTCCAAGATCGGCGCATTTTCACTGGACTTAATTAATAAGGTTCGTCAATTTCTGTTTCGTGAAAGTCTTTGTTTATACCTATGTGGTATGTGATCACATTTGGTCGAGGCCTAAACGAATTTGTGCTTGAAACGAACTCTTGAACTAGAAATTCATTACCGCTGTTTATAACAATATCAAGCATGCCCATGCGGACCTTGGAATTAATTCGCTGAACTGTCGTGGTGGATGGCAAGTAAACAGAGAGCAATGTCGACCGATGCCGTTTCTCCATTTCGGGCACTCGATTACGAGTAGACATGGTGTGCATCCTCTTAAGAGTTCGTCATTGTCCTCGGCGACCCTCGTACCTATAAAAATAATATTTCAAAGGGGAAGGGAGCTACAATGCAGGTAAATCTCAAACAGATTTAATATAACGCAGGTAAGAACATGCCTTGGAAGGTCAATCCAAGAAGTGTTTAAGGTCACTCTCAAGTCATTAATCAGGTAAAATTTCTATCATTTGTGATTAAGATACTACCAAGTGTATAAGGCAGCAAAAGGTAGAAATAAAACTTACTTTTGGGCGTTTGCTGTCTTATCGTCGTCACATTTAATTCAATTCTCGCTTGGCGTCCACATCTGTTCGACCAAATAAAATGTGCAAAAGTTGTCTTGCCAGTTCTTTTCAAGGGGATGCAAAGTGAATAAGTATTGGGTCCGGGACAGGGGCAGGGGGGACAAGAGCTCTATCACTCGCTGGATGTGCTTTCGTACAGAAGAAGGTTTGTTCCAGTTTGCTTGTATGGCCCAATTCACCGACACAACTTTGCTGCTCGAACACTTTTTCCATGTCGGCGCATGTTTGTGTGTATCGCAATTTGCCGAGTTCATGTGGTTCGGCTTCTGGTTGCAGTCGTATCGACAGTCCAAATTGTTCGACCTGAGCGTGTAATGTGCCGCGTTTTTATAATTGCAAAACTGGAAAGCGACACAGAATAAAAATTGTCTGCACCAAAGGGAGTTTACTTTTAGTCAATTGCCGTTTATTAGTCACGCAAAAGTTTTGTGATTTTCAACTTTTTGCTTGGCGAGTTTAAATGGCCCGAGGAAAACCACTAAGTCCAGCTTTACGAGAAAGGGTTATTGAGGAGTATAAGGCATTGGGAAAATCGTATCAACAGATTTCGGCGAAAACAGGTGTGAATAGGAGCACAATTCACACTATTATCCGAAAGTATGAAGAACTAATGTCGCTTAACATGGAGGCAACAGCACCAAAGTTCGGCGGCCCAAGAAAAACAAATATCGATGACGATTTAGCTCTGCAGCGTGTCGTCGAAATGAATCCATACGATTCTTTTGTCGACGTCAAGAGAAAATGGGAACGTGAAATACATATGCCTGTCTCTATGACGACTTGTAGACGTAGACTTAATGAACTTGGAATTCGTCTTGCTCCCAGGGTGAGTTGATAATTTTGTAAAATATTGCATGCTATTAGAGGTATAGTAATAGGTCTTTAAATATTTTTTAGTTTTTCTGTTTAATTTTTGTAGTCGCATATTTCAATGCGAGGTATTGTGACTATTCTAAATTTCCTGAATATACATATGTTTCTGGACCTTTTCTGGGTTCTTTTATGATTTACTTCGCAATACATAAGTATATTTGATACAATCCGCACCTTTAACTTCTTTTAACGCAAATTTATAAAATTTGCTTAAGACCCTTCAGTTTTAAGGAAAACCATTAATTGTCTCCAATATATCCATGAAGACACGTGTTTTTATAACTTTAATAATTAACGAAAATTGTATTGAGCAATATCTTTACATTTCATATTTGATATTTTGCAGTGACTTTATTAAAAGAAGAAGAAGATTCTAATTAAACTTCTTATATTTTTTCCCCAGCCCTCTTTTTAAGTCACATAGCTTTTCTATTTCATATGGTTTATATTAAGCTACTAAACTGCAGTTAAAAAACCTTGAATCACCAATGTGGAGCGCTTTGGATCGTTGTCTTGATAAAATGGTTTTCCGAATTTTCTTTAAATTGTTTTTCAAAACATTGAAGTCCACTGTCATCAATAAAAACATACATGCGATGTTATTGCGGAACCGTTCATGCTAAAAGATAGGTTGCAAATTTTGCCTTCATATTGATTTTAATTTAATTAGCAACTGAGCTACGCTTTATGTATTT
Source organism: Leptarthrus brevirostris (assembly GCA_964036015.1). Lineage (NCBI taxonomy): Eukaryota > Metazoa > Arthropoda > Insecta > Diptera > Asilidae > Leptarthrus > Leptarthrus brevirostris. Next base: position 35,718,572 of record OZ038372.1, on the reverse strand, counting down.
AGCTTGCAATAAGTAGCGTTGCTTCCATGGCAACCATTTTATTTTATGTGGTTAGGCTGAGGCCGAAAAAATAGGCTTTTTTGGGATTTTTTTTTTAAAGAGAAACTACAAAATAATTCGAGATTACAAAAAAAAGGGTGATTATCATACATATCAGTGACTGTAAGCAATAATTTTTTTGAAGCGAATAATTTTAAAATGACGGCTGCGCAGCGCTTTTGCGATGACGTCTCCGTTTTTCAAGGGTCCATGGCCGGACAAACAGCTCTTGTAATTTTTTTTTTGAGCCAATGATTTTTTTTCGATTATATATAACAACAACTAAAGAAGTACGCAAAATTTTTTCGATATATTAATTTTTAGTCAAATGGTGCACTTCTAAAGTGAAAAGTGGAAAATTTGCCTAAAAAATCGCCAGAAAATTGTTAATAACAAATGAACTATGCAATATAAAAAAAACTCCTACGTATTTCTATAGATAATGTATTTTTAAAGATACATTCAAAATTTCAAGGGAATCGCTTCAAAATTGTCTGAGTTGTGTTTCCGGCCAACTTGAAAAATGCAGTTTTGAGGTCCTAAGGGACCATTTAAAAAATAAATAAAAAAATCGATTTTTCGAAAATTCTAGAGTGGCCTAATCCTAAGCTTTTTCCACGGTGTCTATACTGTATTTGCAACTATGTAGTTGTAAATAATTTTTATTACTGATTTTTTTTTGTACAAAAAAACAGCAAAAAAATAAATAAAAGTAAAATTGTCACCGGACAAGTTGAGTAATTGTTCATACTTGAATCTGGGACCCTCGTGATGAAAGGATGATATACCTTACTCGCCTGACGAACGTGGTACTGTTAGGCGTAACATGCTCGCCCCCCCCCCCCCACCATGAGGCTTCTAGGTTCAAATCCCAAGTCCGGAGACGACCTATAGTTGTTTTCTACTCACATATTACGCCACTGGAGTCTGAAGAGTATGTCGGCGGTTCGGAATACCCCTTAAATTGTGCATTAACTTTCAGTCGCTGTCCATCAGATCGAGTGAAGCTCTTCTTCCCGCCCAGACTCCATAAGAGGTTGGGACAACCAAAGAGCGGACAATATTGTTTTCGTCAAGTTTGTACGTATGTCTGTTTGTTGCATTGCACCAACTAATTTCATCCAGATATTGAAACTAACACTGTGTATATGGAGTGTTGAAAAATTACGCATTTATAGTGTCATGTTATTAATCTTAAATAAACTAAAATCTTTTGAATTGTATCAAATTGGTCTTGAACAGACAACTTCAAAAATAAAAATAATACTTGTTTTAACCTGTCTCTACTCATAAAATAAATTTGTTTATTTTATTAATACTTATTATTCGATAGGTGAGAATATTGGTGCTATTTTTGTTCTTGCTATTATTATGAACAGCTACATATCTGTACCAAGCCATTATCAGCTATTAAATTTAAGAACATACTTCTTAATTTTCTTTTAACGATCATATCATTTGATTTTGCAGTACCCCCATTCAACGAAATAAAAGAATAAATAAATAACAAAATATGGTGTAGAATCATTTGAACTTTGAGCTCACTCGCTACAAGTTATATGGCTTTATTTAATCATAAATACATTTCGGTGTTCTCTCTGTAATGAAATATCAAGCACTGCTTACCGCAAGGCAGTCATTCGGGCCCGCTTCTTTTTATAATTTTAATCGATGACATGTGTTTCATTTGGTCATACTCCAACAATTTATGCAATGCTGACGATGCTAATATTTTCCTGTACTGAACTCTAGTCTTCAGTTTTATAATCCTTCATGTGTTTGCTAACAATATACAACTGAATGTTAAGAATTTGTTATTTTTCTCGTACTCCAAAGGGAAGGATCCATTGGTCTATGATTATCCTGTTGATAGCAACTTGATAATCAGACTGAACCGAGTGAGGGACCTCTGTGTTGTTTTGAATCCACATCTGTCTTCCGTTGGTCACGTTAGCTCCATCGTTAATAAGGCATCCCTGCATCCTTGGGCTTCGCAAAGTGATAGTTTAAGGAGTCTAACAATCCCATATCACCAAACTTCTTTTTTATACTTTCGTTCGGCCTGTGCCTATCAAGAAGTCCAGTGCATGTGTCAAAACCAACAACTCCGTTTGGTACCTTCACAGCGCCTGATGATGACTTAGGTTCTGTTCCTCTGAATAGATACCTGTCCTAGCTACATCATCAATTCTGGATCCTTCCGTGTAGATGATGGCGTTGGGCTGAAAATCTACGGGAAGTGATCCATCATAGGTAAGCGTTTCCTGATATCTTTGGATTATCCTTTCCTTGCTTAGCATTTCAAGTTCCTTTAAACCATTTTTTATTTTTTCGGTATTAGTTTCCGTCAGGATCTAACCGAAAGCTGTACAGTACTTCCAACGGAGGTGTGGTTGTGTGACACTCTCACACCTGCGTGGATTTCGCTTACCAGACCACCGTGGTATATAATATAATAGGTCTAACCATCATCGTGTAGATCCAGTATGGTGGCTTTGGTGAGATACACCGCTTTTCCGCATACTCTACTGCACTTTATGTGGCGCCCTGTTAGCTTTTTGGATTTTTTCACTAATATACTTACACCAGGTAAGTTTCGGGTTCATGAATACATCCAGGTACTTTACTGTCCTAGATTCATTGAGCTGAGCATCAAAGAGTCTAAGTGCGCTGAAGTATAGATCTCTTCTTTTCTTTGTAAAATTTATTAGATCTGACTTGTTCGTACATTAACTTCTGACTGTTGCGTACATGAACTTTGCTATGTATTCAGCTTAAGCGACATTTTGTATGCTCATACAATCTGAGAGTAGGGAATAGTTTTCAGTAGAAAGGATGTTAGGCTTATGGGTCTGAAGAAGTTCGCCTGAGTATTATCCTTTTTTCAGGTTTTGGTAAGAAGATGACTTTCGACTCCCTCCATGAAACTGGAATATAACCCATTGCCAGAAAAGTGACGTATATCCTCTTGAGTCTAGTTGCGAGGACTTCATAGCCTCATTGTACAAGGGCTGGGAATATGCCATCTAGTCTTGCTGTCTTGAAGGGAGTAAACGAATCACTGTGTTCCGCATGTATCTTATTCATTGCATGTGCCCTTTTATACTTTGTTTCCAAAGTATCTTTGGCGTGTCAGACTTAGGTCTTCCCGAAAAGTGAGTCCCCAGCAGGATCTTATTTGTCTCAGTCAGTGTCTCCGACATCTTTCCCGATCTGTCACGAATGAGTTCAAGTCTGGAGACTCAGAGCTTATTTTCTGAAGTCGACAGATCCTCATATTATTCGAGCAGACGTACCGCCACGCTTCTCTTTTCTGCCGACGTAGAGTAGTGTTCAATGTTGTCTTGAAAGCTTTACAGTCGTTTCAAGCCTCTCTTATTACTTGGTTAAAGGTCTCCCTAACTGCTTTCATTAGTGAATCCAGTTTTCTTCCGCATCATGGGATTAGGGTCCCTTTCTTCCACCAATATTGGAATGTACGCTCTATGATAAGTTTCCTCCGCAGCCAACTAAAGGGCATGAAGCTGTTTTTTCACTTAAGGCGTAGTTTTAGGTACTCTCGGTACTACCGATGACAACCTATTCGATATCGGTTACACCTGTCCGTGTTTTTAGGAACGACATACTTTTTATTCTGTTCTTGCTCATAACGAATGTAATGAAACGTAACGTCATCTGCCACCCTCCAGTTATACACTCTACCCAGGAGCTTAGTGCCACTTACAGAGGATCACATCAATAGCTTCCATACGTCTGGCATCGACGAAAGTCAGTTCAGTTCCCAAAAGAGAAATTATAGTTTGCGGAAATTCAAATAGAGAAAAGTGATTATTATATGGTCATATACAAGTTATTAGCTACTAAGGAAAAACAAAAAAAAACCTGTGTAAAACTCTTACATATATATCTTGCTAATTATGTATTTTGCAAAATTTATTCTGTACCCATAATAATTAGTGGTTCTTTTTTATATGATGTAGCCAAAGCCCAAGGGACGACCCCATGGAGCATTTCGCATGGCTACGGTCGGAAGGGAATTAGGGTAAGGGGAGGTCGAGAAAACAAAATTTCTGAGATTCGACCTTGCATCCATCGCGTGGTGATTGTGCCAATTAATCATTGACTCACTCCATCTCCGAATTTATGGTTATTTAATAATTCAATACTTTATGTTAAACTCTATAAATGTAATCATTTGAGTACCGATACTTTCAAAAATCGAAAATTCTTTTTCAATTTATCGATACTCTGGTATCGCAATATTCCGATAAATTGCAATACCAAGTATCGATATTTTTGCTTTTGCATCCCATCCCTAGCTCGGATGCTGATTCAGTAGCTAGATTTTTAGAGTGTTCCCACCCACTTCCCTCCGGTATCGCAGCCTAATATGTGCACAATTTATTTGTGAGTTAACTGGGGAAACGTAATCTGTTATTTATCTTGCGAAGCGTAATGACTGATTCATAAAATACAAACAATTTAATTATTAATACTATTTATCTTTTTAATGTATAAAATAATTCTCAAAATATGATTATTGGATGATCATATGAAATCAATCGACATCTTACATCTACAGATGGAAGAATATTTTGTTTTTTGTGAATTATAGATTTAAAATCGCAAAGATGAATGGTGTTCCCTATCTAATCAGCCTTTCTATTTACTATCGCACTATGTATATTTCTTTGTCCAATTATGCTATTTGAATTTCCCTGTTAAATAACATGTCTACGAGTATAACAAATTTTTCTGTTGGAAGTTTTTTAGCCCAAAAATAAACAAGATTTTGGAAATATCAAAGTGGTCAAATTGGTTTTGGAGACGCCTTATTTCGTCAAGGTACGATGAGAGATAGCTAATCAGATCTGTTAACCAAAGTTTTATAATTAAAAACCAAACCACGATTTAAACTACTTGTTAGAAATCAGAATTATTTGAATATATAAGAAGTTATATAATTCCTCAGTAATTAGTTTGAAATAAAACTTTTGTATTTGTCAAAAATCACGTTGCAGAGAATATAGCACATTGAATGTGCATTGCATATGCGACTAGCAAGTCAATTAGATAATACGAGCGAAGTACTAAAGCTCAAAAGCTATGAACAAGGTCATTCTGATAATAATTTGATATTTTTAGATTTGACGAAGAAATTCACATTTGTGACGAACAAAGCTTTTCTGAAATCATTTATCTTTTGCACTTTCGTAGTTTAAACACTTTTGGTTGAATGCTTCACCGCGTTTTGGGTTGGAATAATTTGGTGAGCGTAAGCTGATTGGAAATGATTTTTGTTTTTTAATTTGTATAATTCCAAATTGCCAAACAATTCGTCGGGGAAGGGATAAAATGAATTTTCCACTACAATCTTTATAATATACTTTTAAAAATTTATACTTTATCTAACCTTGCTCAAAGTTTTCGAATAATTTTGGAACTATGCGCCTCTTTTATTCAAATATTTTGCTACTTCCGCAATCGCAACCAAATATTCGTCTTAAAATTTTGCCTAGCGACCTGCCAATTTTCTTTCTGAAATCGTTACGGAGTGCGATCGGGGTGGTAAGTAATTGCCGGCTGTTTCAGTATTCAGATAGGGGGAGCTTAACGCGTGTAGAGAGCGGTGATAAGTGCCAATCTGGTACAAAATTATTATGTAGACGAGTTTTGTGGTGCATGGTCATATATATTGAATTTTACGTGCGACCGAGTCAATTTTGGTCCGCGCTTTTAAGTCAAATTCGAAGCAGTTCACATAGTTTAAGCTACGAGTAAGATTACATGCGATCTGTTTCCGGAAGTAAAATCAAATATTTTTGTTAAAATTTTGGCCGCGTTAAGTTTTATTCGAATAAATTTGGTTGCGAGATGGTGCGAGGTAGAGCGTTGGATCAAAATCTTAAAGAAATGGTTATCGGTGAATATAAGAAAATGGGAAAATCTTATCAGCAAATTTCGAACATTCTTGGAGTGGCCAGAACAACAGTTCACAGTGTGATCAAAAAGTACGAAGCGTCAATGTCCATTGACACAAAACCAAAATATGGTTGCCCTCGGAAGACAAGTTCTGTTGAAGATTTATTACTTAGACGTGTTGTGGAAATGAACCCTTATAATAGTGTTATTGAAATAAAAAGGAAATGGGAACATGAAATCAAGAAGCCAGTTTCAATGACAACCTGCAGACGCAGACTCCACGATTTGGGAATAGAAAATTTTCCAAGAGTAAGTTGGGAAATTATAATTTTGAAATTTTTTAATATCAGAATTTTCTAACTTCACCAAAATAATTTTTGTCTGAAAGATTTTTAAATGTATTACAAAGAATTTCCAGTTCATTGCTTGACAATTGCCGGGACCTTTAATTTTATTGGCTACAATCATAGACGCACTCAAAGTAACACATAGAGGCAGTGGTGGTCAGAGCATATGGGCTCTTAGAGTATAAAATAAAACTGCTTAGTTTATTATCGCCGTTCTTGTACAAACTTGGCAAGGATATAATAGTAATAAAACATGAACTGATAGCTGCAAGCGCTTTTATAGACGAGCCACTACTGTGTAGAAGATATTGTAATGTAAATGGGGCTCTTCGGGCTCGACGGATTATTTAAGACACTTATTTTGAATCACAAAAGTTCATAGTTTTATTCACTTAATTAGTTCATTTCACATTTAACTTTACTCGGTTTCGGTTTAACAAGGTTTCACTTTTCTAATTAGCGGTTATCACTTCACGGGTTAAAAGACAATTAACTATTCCCATTATCACATGTAAACATTTCGCAGTCTAAATAACGTCTAAAACAGACCAGGCTGCTACTCGGCCCTATTTATACTACTTAGCTTAATTCTAAAAGCTTCTGCCACTTAGTTCGAGATGTTTCCGTTACACATGTTCACCTCACATATTCACCATAGGCTCGAGTCGTCCTTGACTTTCCACGTTTGACATTTCCTTCCCTAGATTTCTGGCCACCTGGAGCATGCGCATTACACGGTTCAATATTTCTCTTTTCATGGCCTACCTCGAAAATTGCGGCTACTTCTGTTTTTAGAAGCACCTACACCAAGCAAAATTTATATAAAATACTACCGAAATATTTTATTTTTTTTCATTGCAAAGTCTATTTTACAAATGTTAACGGAAATATTTTAGTAATAAAAGATGACACGTGTTCAATTACAATTAGTTAGTAAGGACATTTTGTTTGAATGTGGTATGTGCTTTAAATTTTTAAATCTATATTTAAGCGAAATTCATATGATACCAGGGAAAATTTTTAAATAATATGAATTACCTACATAGCTTAATTTTTTCACTTACTTGGAAGCCGTAGGCATAGTATAAATACAAGTAGTAGACCAGCTTCTAACAAAATTCCAAAAATTTCCCGGCACTTAATTCCATTTTTCATTTAAATGGTAATGCCACTGAGAGAAAATTACCCAAATGGGTAATCTCTTAGTCATCTTGTATGTAGTTGCAAGTAAGTTCGTTTGAGTAAGAAGTTTTGTTATGCATCCAATTTTTGGGTGAATATTTTATTCAATTATTAAAACCAAGTCGCAAGGATCAGTGAACCTGCCCCTTCAGATATAGATTAAGACATTTCGTAGTGTCGCGAAAGAAAAAAACACTTAATGAAAGAATTTAAAAAGACTAATTTCGGACTAATTTCATTCGAAAGTAACGAACTTTTAAAACTGTCAATTACTTAACCAACACTCATGCCGGCTTATACGAATTATTGGACAAAAAGGGAAATTTCTCTTCTGAGAGTTACGAACTTGCTTCTCACTTACTGATTTTTGACAGATAGTTTTTATTGTTTGACAGTTAGAATTTACTTTTCCATACTATTTCGTTCACGTTTGACCAGGGAAATTTGGGGAGCTGTTTTTCTATTTAGTATCTATACTATAAGTTTTTCACGATGCCTCGCAGAAGGTTGTAATTGAAGAAGAAAATGAAAAATAAATAATAGCATCTCATGAAATGAATGAGTTAATGCGGCAAATTTCTTGAAAAATTAAATGTTCCCGTGCAGTAGTAGGAAATTTTTTGTTGACGGAAAATTATGACCGCACAGAAACAACAACCAAAAGCTGTCGGCATAGTGAGGCAGAAAAGAGCTTTTGCAAGCGAAATTGTAAAGAAACTGAATCTTTCCGTTATTGTTCGTCGTGCACATGTATATCTTCTGAAATTTTAGTGCTAGAGACATTATTAATATCTCAATTGACATGTTACACAATGGTGCTAAAGGCTATGTAATTTTTTGACTGCTAATAGTTTTAAAAAAATTGATTTTTAAACTTAAGTTTTCGGAAAAAAATCAATTTTTTCATTTCAAAGGGAAATATCTTGAAAATGTTCCCTATTTTTTTATTTTTGGGATAGTGGCTAATTCAAAGGAAAGTTAGGGCGAAAAAAAATTTGTTACCGTTCTCAAGTTACATTTCAAACCCCTATAGCTGGAAGGGGAGATAGACCCCGACCCACTATCCTACAATTTTTTCCGTTTCTCACCTAGATCCTAGATCTAGATAGACCATCCCCGAAATTATTTTTTGTGACATACTATTTCTCAGTACCCCTCGTATTTCTTAAAATAAAATTTCGAAATAAATGGTTGTTTTCCTCCGGAATGTGCTTAACCGGAATGGTAGCGAAGATATTTTCTTGTACTTTGGTATATTTCTATTAAATGTGCTTTCTTGTTTTGAGTGTGCTTACAAATCTACCATCATAAGAACGCAATTGGCGGCTATTTCAAATCTTTTAAAATCGAGATCGAAAATATAATCGAAAATATTTTAGAACGCGAACTCCTATACCTCAAATTTTGAATATAAGAAATTTTGTAGCACCACATACTAATTATAAGACAGTGATTAAAATTAAAGAAAGGAAAATGAAACAGAAGTTCGCAGAGTCGTCATAGGTCTGGGTTGGTAGGCCGACACGTTATCGCTTCCTCCATCGACGATGTTAGTGGAGTGGATATTTACTAAAGATTTATAGTAAAGAGGGATTATTGTATGGTCAGTTACTATGCAAAATTTCATCTCTTTGTTATGTCAGGAAGTGTGTTAAGCATAGTATGCAATATTTGTAGACAAACATTCTGAAAAACTGATATCCGAAAACTACACTATTAAATCCCGAGTAGTCAAAATCTGCAAGGTACATATTCCGATTTTTATAAATTTTAACAGCACTTGCAATTGGTTGTAAATATACTTCGAATGAACATTTCTCATAAGACTTTTTAAAATGAAACTTTGTCCTTGACCTCGTAAAACTCGTGTGAAAAATAGATCAGTAGATATATATTTCCAAATGTTTATAGATATATTTTTTTGAAGGAATTTCAATTACATTACAAACGTGAATATCTTAAAGCAAACTTCAGATACTATTATATGCTTTTTTTCATTCTAATAACGTATTATTTCCACATAACATTTGTAATTACCTATGAAAGTTAGGTTTTATAATCGAACAAAAATGTCGAAAACTGCAACCCATTTGCCGAATGGGAAATACTCTCAGTAAACTTGTAAGGTGTATGTAATGTAGCCAACACATCCGTTCGCCTATACGAATTGTACGAAATTCTTCTCCTGAGTAATAAGAAATTGATTCTCGCTCACTGAGTTTTAACAGGAAAAAATATTACTGAACAGATAAATTTAGGTAGCTGTTCATTTATTTAGTATTTACTTATTGTATGATTTCGTCATAGAATAAATACTAAACAATAGAATAGCGCCTTCAATTTCTTTGTTTATTCGTGAACGTAATATTCTGGCAATGCTGTAGAAGTTTTTTATTAAAAAATACTTTCCAGATGATAAGTAATATTTTCTTCCTGTCGAAATTCAGTTAGCGAGAATCCATTTCTTAGCTCTTATTCCCTGGTCGAGTAATTTGTACAGTTCTTTTAACATGGATAAAATTATACGAGTATTTACAACACATCCAAGTTGACTGAGAAATTTCCAATTTTGGGAAATTTTCTCTTAGTGACATTACTACAATGATACTACAATGTATACTTATACTAAGCTATTTCTTTCACGACTGAACAGGGGGGTGTAGTACTAGAGATCTTGGACTACACCCCATGATTTTAACAGACTAGCTTACTAATTTTACTTACTAGAGGTACTAGAAATACTGGTACTGAAATTTAATATTTTTGGCCGTACACCCTTCTTTCACTCACCGGTTCATTTGAAGACGCTTGGCTTACTCCTTCTGACTTGGCGTAGATCTAAAGGTCCCACATCAGGTCTAGACTGGAATATAATTTCCATATTTGGGCAGAGGCCGGGAATACCTCATTGTCCGTGTAAGGTAAAGTTTCAAGAAAGGATATTAAACTTATTGGCGACTTCAGTATCTCTGAGAACATCCATCGCGTGTTTCACTCTTCTATCGTTATATCCACGACCATTGCTCTAATAAAATTGCTAACCTTGAGCATTATAGGGTACTCCCTTGAGTTTTGACATTATGATTAAAAAAATATTAATTGAATATTATTTAATACTTTTATTAATAATGTAATAAAACAATTGGTTAAGAACATGTTGGACACGCACAGGGTCCAGTAGTTACTTCCAAATTTTTTATAAACTAGTTTGGCTACAGTGTTATAGTTTTTATTGAAAGTACTAATTGAAGGTTACATTCAAGAAATTTTTGGAGACATTTCGCAACTACAGTTTAAAAATTAGAATTGGGAGGTGTTCTAAGACTTTCTTGCGGTTTAGGAGACCTATCTAAGAAAAGAAAATGTTCAACACCTTATCAAAAGGAGTCCCAAAAAAATTATTTATCCAAAAGTCTCATCAAATCTGTTTTTGGTACCGTCCGTATAACAAATTTCATCTTAACAGGTTTATAAATGAGAGAATTAAAAGGCTGTGACATACGAACAGACCGTAACTATAATGGTGTCTAGTTGCTACGGAACCGTAAAACATAGACCTAACGTACATAAGCGCACGGATGAGGTAAAACTTCTTTTGTATTTATTAATTAATAAATTTAATTTAATATTTAAATCAATGTTCGAGAACACTGACGGCCTATGGTAACAAAAGTGAGCTACAAATATTCGTGTATTTATTGTTTGTAGATATCTTCTAAAAATAGCGTCGTTCAGCACCTTTGCCTATTTTCACCATGTCTTTGGTTTTATTTTGTGCGTAATTCTCGGTGATGATTTATTTTATAAGAGATACAGACAGATATTTAACAAGATTTACCAAGTTTCGTCCATTACACGGTAAGCACAAAAAGAAAAAATTCCCCCAAACGAAAAATTAGATCTACGCCTGCACTGGTCTTCAATTTATTCTATGTTTTTGTGCTGTTTGGTAATTGACCTAAACTATTTCGGTCACATTTAAGTGGTATTTTCGATATAACAAAGTAAAATCTTTAATTAACCAATATTTTTTACATTTATCATAAAAGTCTATAATTTAATTTAATTTAAATATGTAGATGACCAATTCAGTGCGTTAAAATAAAGCATATCAATTAACTTTAAATGACTTCTCTTGAAGGTCTTGAAATCAAGTGCAAACCTATTTTTATACCATCTCATCTTTCGGTTATGTTTATTTTGAGCATTAAATAACTGAATGATAAACTTTAAAAGCGTTTTTCTCAAAATAACGTTTTCAAAGTTGGTGCAAATCATTTAGAAAAAACTATAAGTCTAATTAGTTTCTAGTTTCGAACATTCTATTCGAAATTGTTTCTTTTGGGAATCGAATAGTCTATTTTGAATAAAATCTCGGTTTTAGGCGATTTAAATAGAGAATTTTAACGATTTTTTGCACTTTTCTTTTAATACAGCGACAAATGTGAGCATTTCAATTAAACAGAGTGGCCACTCTCTGCAAAACGGGGAAAATTCAGGGAATTTAAGTAGTCAGGGAAATGTCAGAGAATTTTGGAAATTTTCACTGAAGTCAGGAAATTGTTTGATCCTTAAATTCAAATTATTTTCTAATGAAGGTCGCATACTCAATTTCAAATTTAAAAATATTTCAATTTCTATTCCACCTAAAAATGGAGCCATCACTCGATGTGTATTTCTGAGAAATTTTAATTCATTTCTGTTATTATTCTAGCCTATTAGAGTTCTTAGAATACCTCATGAGAGTGGAGCTCCTGTGGCAAAGTGCTTGTGCAAATTTAGTATTTGCTTCAAACAGACGACTGGAAATAAACAATAGAAATACGTGAACTCTGTACACTGGGAATAATGTAAAATTGTAAATAATAATTCTTTATTTAAAAAATTTCATCAGCTTTTTTGGTAAATCATAAACTACTCAAAACAATTAAGGGAACAAAAAAAATATTTAAATTTTTTAGTGATTTTTGACGGGCTGTATCTAAGCGAGAAATAATCGTATCGAGGATTTGAAAAAAAACATCTGAAAGCTCCAAAACTCTAGTTTTTGAAACTTTCAGCCAAAAAATTTTAAAGGCCACGGTGCTCACGCAATCCAGAGGAATAGCGCAAAAAAGAAATTTTAAAAATTTTTAGTCATTTTTTTTTTGGTCCACGGACTCGGAAATTTGTTTTTTATTTGACCACTCTATGGACCAGATAGCCTGTTAACTCAGCTTTAATTATCTTTTTTCAAATCCTTGATACGTCGATTTGTCGCGGCGATATCCGATATTAAACGAAAAAGGACACTTTTGTATTCAACCATCGATCCTTGTTTTGGTAAATTGGCCGCATCTTTGCAAATACTGATGGAAAGGCTAAGGTTTGTAGGAATTTTTACACAGCAATGTACGCCCAAGAGCCCTGTAAATCCGCAGATCGATCCATTGGACGGTTCCTTCGGCCCGATGGGTCAAAGTTTTGAAAAAAATTAAAGGAGCAAGAATTGTGATCTCAAACGTGTAATCTTCATAAAAATGGAAAATCATTTTTTTTTCGACTTTTCTCACAATTATGCATCAGCTACTTGGTAAATTTAAAAAACAAAAACAAATTAAGAAAAATCGAAAATTCGCCTAGGTTTTGGCCACATCGTATAAAAAAACTTCTTGAGAATTACCACCACGTTTGAGTTCTGTTAAGGCATGGTCACTACTTGTGTACTGTGCCAATATTGTTTTAGTTGAATTTATATTTATGGAGGTAATTCGAGTAACTTCAGAAATTGATTTTCCTTCTTCATATGAAGCTCTTGTAAGGACAATACGAAGAATCATGACACGTTTCATTAAAAAGGTAAAATTTTAAATGCATCTTCTAACATTGTGACTCTTGCTTTAACGAAAGAGGCCTAAGATTTTCGGTAAAAAACGCACTTCGCCATATCGGAAATATCAAAGATATTGACCTCTTAGGGTTCCGCAACGATTATCGCAATAGTCCTATTGAGTTTTGCAATTCACTATGTACATCATCTCCACTGACAAAAGGAATTTCTTGTTTCGATCCTTGTATTGCGATAAAATCTAAGCTGAAACTTCAAAGCATAGTAAAGCCTTAGGGGCCGTTCAAGTATTATGTAACGCAGTTTTTGAAGATTTCTGACTCCCCTCTCCCCTTGTAACTTTCCGTGTTATCCACCTCGCCCTCCCCCCAACGTTAGGTAACACTCCGATGATTTACTTTTACCTAAAAATGTCAATTATGTTGCGACAAATACCGGAATATGAAACAATGTAAATTAAACGAAATTTCACCCCACTTTGGCCCTAATGTGCGTGCGTGAAATTCGTAAGTTCATGGCTTGTAGTTAAGGTGGTCTTGCTTGACCGCAACGGTCGGATTCTTAGAGTCCAAACTATGGACTCGTGGTACACGGCTTATTGTGGTTATTTGCAATATATATACTTCTGTATACTCAGTGACGCGACTCTTTTCGTATGTAAAAAAACATGTGTAGTGTAGATATACCACATAAAATAAGCCTTTAATTTTAACTTTTAATTTAAACAAAAACTTAATGTTACGTAACGCGTTACTTACCCCCCCCCCCCTCCCCCCCCCCCTTCTCTCCCGCGCAAATAACGCTCTCCGGCTCTAAAGCAGACAAAAATAAAAGCAGCTATAATGATTATTTCGCCCCAAGAAAACCACCGACTTCACTATTTGTGGTCAGACGTTATCCCAAAGACAGTAGAATATGAAAAGTTACGCTTTTTTTTAAATGTTTTTGATTTTTTCACATGGAAATGCTTTTTTTGAGAGAATATTTTCAATAAATAAAAAATTTTAATTGATAACCTTTCCGAGCAATCTCACATTGCGCAAAGACAGGTATATGATGCAATTAGGCATTTACTGGTACTGGCACAATTCCCAGGCTCTGGTCATTTATAAATACTCTGTCCCTTAATGCAATTATCAATAATTATAATCATAAGTTAATTACGTTTTGAACAATGAAATAAATCTATATATCTTTCGTTTTCTATAAAACAACAGTGTTTTTCTATGACTCCCAAAATGCCTGATCTGCTACGTGATTTACATATTATAAAAGCATAAACAACTTTTTTAAAATCCTTTAGTTTTAGTTTTTAGTTTCCCGATATAGCGTAAAGTCAGGGAAAAAACTCAAATATTATCTAGAAAACCGGGAAAAATCAGGGAAATATGGTTTTGAAAAAAGTGGACACTCTGGAAAAATTCACCATGGTGACTCACTGCTCAGTTTTTAAATGTGTCTTTAAAATCCCCTTTATCCTTTTTGTTTAAGACGGTCCTTTGACGAGATATCACTTGCATCGATTATATCTTTTTTTCTTGGGGCTGTAAAAAGTGGAGCGTACAAGAGAAATGGCGAAAAAAAAAATAAAAATATTGTTTAAGTTTAAGTATTTAACATGGTGTTATACCATTTTATATAAACAATAAAAATTTTGAAAAAATAAATAAAGAAGAGCCTGGTTTTTGCCAAAATTATGTAAATTGCCCCTTAATATGTATTATTACATTAATCACGCAGTATGAATTCACGTTAATCGCATTTCACACTTTTATCAAGAATGGTATAGTGCTGAAGAACTTCATACTTAAATACTTAGAGATTGCGATAAAATTTAAGTTTATAACGTGATCCTATTTTGTTAGCAGCAATCATAATTTAATTAATGCCAAACTATCATAAAACCTTCTTATGAGAGCAACTGCATTTCAAATCTCTTATCAAACTTTATTCATTTGGTCGACATATTTTTAATACTGCATACAGTATCTGACATCCGTATTCGTACACTATCATACTATAAAAAAATATTGAAAAAAACTTTAAATGAAAACAATTAAATTTATGAAAATATTCCGAAACAAACCATTCAAAACTCGAACGGAGCAAGAAATATTAAAAGAATTTTTCTTGACATGATCAGGGTTTCTTATAAAGCTAATTATTTTTATTTAAAGTTTTTTCAATATGATTTTATAGTATGATAGTGTACGAATACGGATGTCAAGTACTCTGCATTTATTTAATAAGATCTACGACCAAGACCTTGGTTCCCGTATTACTTTTCATTTTGAAGATTAAGTCTACACACTGTACATATTTTGGTTCATTCCATGCCCTTGTTCATTACATTTGGATTATTTCTAACCTTGCTAATGCTTTCGTTCTGACTAAATTCATGAAATCTAAAAATATGTAGCAAACAAAGAGCTTCTCGACATGTAAAGTTAAGTGGACTATGAACCGTAATGCACTTGTATTGGCTTAAAAGACTTAAGTAAGTTAAGATACCCACAAGATCTAAGCTGAACGCAATTCAGGAGGTTTGATATTCAAGCCGTAATGAATGGTCAAAGAAAACGACATGAAAAGATCTAAAAACGAACAGAATTTTGCTGACTTGTTTTATTTTCGAGGAAGTGAACCACTTGTAAAATGTATGCCTTTATCAAAAGATTTGGTTGGCATTTTTCCCATTTAACCTGAACTGGGTGTGTCATCATTAGCATCGCCAGCAATCAGTGTTATCGTTCTTAGTCCATCCAGATAAAGAATTGCGAGTTTCATAAGTGCCCAAGTCTATCGGCACTTGCTTGTCCATATACCTCCAGTTGTCGTCCAAATGTTCATCATTTATAAAAGTTGCTATGCCAGCTAACCACAATGCCGTCTGTACCTACACAAAGTTCTTTGATTGTGTACGGAATTATGTTATATAGCTCTGCCGGTACTAGAAGGGAGAATGTGGAAGAAACCGTTCGGTTCATGTATAACATATCGCATAGCCACTATGATAAGAGCCTCTGAGAAAATGCTGTTGGATACAGTATAAACAGTACATATAAAATAGCTCAACTTGCTTGTGTGTGACGGACTTGTCGGAGTTCGTTCGTTCGGATTTAGAGTACAGACAGTTCAGATTGTTCAATCTCCGGCTAAATACAGCTGTTTCAAAGCGGGAACTTGGCTGTTCACAACAAGAAAGTGAGTTTTAGCGTTGGCGTTTAGATTTCGGTTTGGAAAAGTTTTTTAATTGCGGTTTATACTTGGCGTCAGCAAATATGGTACGCGGTAAACCATTAGGAGCAGATTTAAAGCAATTAATTATTACCGAACACAAAGAGATGGGCAGGCCTTATCAGCAAATTTCGTCTAATCTTGGTGTAGCCAGAAGCACAGTTCACAACGTAATTAAAAAGTTTGATGAAAGTATGGCTATCGATACCAAGTCCAAGTGCGGCCCACCTCGTAAAACAAATGACGATGATGATATGTCTCTGAAGCTGGTTGTGAAGATGAATCCAAATGCGTCTTTAGTCGACATTAAAAGAAAATGGGAAACCCAAATTCAAAAAGATATTTCAATGACGACATTCCGCCGTAGATTTGAAGAGTTGGGTATTAAACTTCCACAAAGAGTAAGTCATTTTCTGTTACTATTTTTATCGTTTTCGTATTTTTATTTCACTAAGTAAATATGTTGGCATTTGATCTTGTTTACATAATGTAGTTGCAATAGTTGAAATGTTAATTTTACGTTTTATG